>OX344765.1:8755000-10005000 GCA_947034895.1 Rhytidiadelphus loreus | reverse complement strand
ATATTGTTTTGGATATTTGACATTGAAGATGCATGAATTAAGGTATACAATTATAATATAAGTTTGTATTCATGTTGAGCCAGATACAATGACATGTGGCACTCCCAATTTGAGTCATTATTGTACTTCATATATATCTTAGAAGCTACAAAATGGTCTTGTATTCTATTCATAATGGTCACGATGAGGACATTTGGTAATGTGGTGCCACAAAATTGACCACAATTATGCAAGTTATAAGCTTTAATTTACATCCTTTGAGAATTGATAAACCTTCATTTGAAATGTGCATGTTCATGGAAGCAATTAGCAATAATATCCCGATTGGCACATTGTGAATGCACCATGTTGCCAAATTTCCTCCTTGTAGCCATTATAATTAATAATGGTTAAGGACTATGCTATCACAATAGTATAGTCATTTTGTAACTCAACACCAACCCAATAGTATATTGTATTGACATAGTTCTTGACCATTATTTATTTTGTATAGTTTTGTATTCGAGCATTTAAATTTTGGGTGTTAAAATGACATCCTATGAAAGATTATAATTGTTGAATTATCAATTCGAAGATACACATCTTGCCATTATTTTGTATATAATTTGTATTATAGGAATCAAATACAATACCATATATGTGATTTTCAGTAGACCTTTAAGAGTTAAAGACAATGAGAATTTAACAAGTTACAAAAGGATTCTTCTTGACTATTACTAAATTGAAGTAGTACTTGTTCAATTCCTAATGACCCAAGGGGTCTTGGGCCAATCTTAGAGATGTGCTATAAATATGTCTTTTACAACTTTTTAGATTAGATTATACATCAAGAATAAAAATTATCTATGAGGTCTAATTTCAAGAAATATATATATCAAACTCAACAAGGCATTTCACCTTGGCAATATACCAAAAAATAACATGATTTATATTTTTAGTACGTGTTATCTTACATTAATGAGTACAAAATGGTCAAATTTGTTATTATGAAAAACATCATTACTTACCTCTAATAGTAAAATCTTAACACTTCAATAATATTGTGCTCTTTGAGTTCAATTCCTTGTATAATGAATTAATCAATAATTTTCCAATGTATAGTACACCTATTCAAAGACAATCCATTATACTATGTATGGAAAAAAAATCAGAATTTGAAAAAAAAAATTGCTAATTTTGAGCGATGCCCAAAGACAAACAACATGTACAAAATGATTGCTTGAGTTACAATAAAATTTATATTTTAAAATCATTGATTGTTACAATGTAGTAAATTATTGCTATATTACATGCATTTTGGTAATGAATATTATATACTCTATTATGAATCATATTAAAGTATACTATTAAAAATAGACTTAATACTCTTTATCATTCTTTGTTTAATCATAAGAAGTTGCATGTATAAATTTGATGATGTAGAATTTAACAAGTGTGGAATGGGTCCTTAACCACTTTTTTTCTTTTCGAGCCCCTACATATATTGCAATTTTTGCTTCATTAGTTCCATTTCAAGTTGGGGATTCATGTATGTCAATAATAGACAACATGCTTTATTTTTTAGATTAACATTCTAATAGGGAACATGAAAGCAAATGTCCACCCAAATATAATACAAACTATGATGTAGTTGTTAATTTCACTTATATGAATATACAACACTACATTGATTTATGCTATTTTAAGAGGCACAAAAATAGTGTCACTACCAACAAAAGTAATGAGCATAAGTTAATACAATATAGTAATATTTCAACATGCACTAATCTAAAGTGTGACTTTGAGTAATCAATTAGTGTTCCTCATATTAATAGGATAATTATTTGTGTAGCATGTACATGAAACAAGATTGACACTATTTTGCCATAAATTTATTATTTCTACAAATTCTTTTGGAAAAATGCCAAATTTAGTTCTTATTTCTCCAAAATTTTGGTTTTGAAAGTATCATGGCATCTGTCTATAATGACATTTATGTATTTGTTCATTGTTCAAAATATGGACGTTGAAGAGCTCAAAGGTTAATATTTTAATGAAGATAGGTTACATAATTTAAATGAAACACCTACAAAATAGTAGACAAGTTTTATTTGGAGACATCTAATAGGATTCTAAGATCGAGCATATGACATCTAATAAACTCTACCGATAATCACAGACGGTGTGGGTGTGACATTAAAGAGGTCTGATCGTTTGGTTAAATGAATACCCCGGTCACCGGTGCCCGCGCCTACTCTTCTCTCTTCATTCAAAGCAGCCAGGCTTTGTTCCCCGGTTATGCTGTCATGCTGTGGGTTTTTCTCGAAAGCCAGGCCGAACCTCCCTTCCTTTCTCTGGTCTGTACTTCGCAGTACTGCCATTGCAAATGGTGCTTCTGTCTCTGATGTAGACTCCAGTGTGACGGGAGTTTATCGTTTCCACAATGAGTGCATGGCGACTGAAAACCTTCAGCAATAATACTCAACAAACAGATTGCTGAGTTTTCAATTTTGGAGCTTTTCATGGACGACAGCTTCACATTTTGAGCTTGACCTTGAATGCTGCGTGAACTCCCTCACAGTAGTTTTTTTTCATCTTTATTACGCAGTGAAAGTTTAGTACTACAATCAACTCCCTGAGGTCTCTGAGAAAGGGTAGCAGGAGCGAGGAGGAAGAAGAAGAAGCTCCTGTTGGTCGGCGTTACATATATACATGTGAAGTGTTAGTAAATGTTGCCTTTACTGCCATTGCAGTTACGACCATTGTTGGGCTTCTGTTTTGGGTAACGCATAGCCGATCTTTTTCCATTGGACTCCTTCGTGCGCGCACTTTCGTACAGGGTAATGCAGCTGGCTGTGCGTGTCTGTATATAGGTTTGAGTACTGTCGGTCTTTCGCTCTCCTGCATGTCGTTCTTTTCCAAGCTTTGACAGGTCCATTTTAGTTTCTCCCCTGCCCATTGTGCTGTGCAAGATACGTAGCAGCATTGTGTGGAAGGAAGCGCATGCAAACCGTGATCAATGTCGCAAGATTGAAGGGGGCAGCGCAATTTTGAAACAGTACGTACGTGGGGAGCCAGTGAGGGTACGTAGCTGCTTCCGATGCAACGCTTAGAAAGACGATGCATGTATGGGGAGCAATCGATGTTTGAGGTTGTACTATCCACGCCGCTTGGAATTAACCCTTCGTATAGGGATACAGGCAGCCCTGTTTTGAATGAGAAAGAACGATTGAGTTTTCGTCTCGTGTGGGACGATGAAGGAACAGTTGCTTCGTAGTTTCAGGATCAAGAAGGGAGTCTTGTTGAGGTTGCAACCATAGCGATGTCGTAGAGACACTCTTGAGAAGGGTATATATATTTTTTATTATTCTGGTTTGGAAGTGGCGAGGGGGGTTTGAAAAGAGTTGCAATGGGTGACAAGAATGCACCCCAAGGGCTTGCGCACTACAAGGTGTTATCTGCCAGGAATCGGATGAAGCTTTTGCTGCCGTTTTGTCTACTGGTTGTTGGCATTGTGTGGAGCACCTCCAGCTTGTTGCCCTTCAGCACTGCTGCAGAATCTCGCCTCTATTTGCGTCAGTGCACCAGCTGTGGGCAAGATGGGGCGGGGGACCAAGACGTAGGGAGGGCAAAGTCGTTGTCTGTGACTCTGCAATTGAAGGTACTGCTGCCACCTACCTCACTCGTACGTGTGTAGATGAATCAAAGATCTTTAAATTTATGGTTTCAATTAACAAGCAGAAAGTGTCATTACTGCGTGGAGGCTATGTACGGTGACCTAGATTATTGTATCTTTGGCTATGTTCAGTTTACGAATCAGGAATCGTGAGGTCGAGGATGATATTTGCATCTCTCTGAGCGTTTTGATATGTGGAGTGGTTTTGGGGAGGTTTTTTGGTGCGAGAGCCAAGTTTGTTTTAGATCAAAATAATATCAATGAGCATGCTTTTGCAGTTCTTTTGCATTTTCATAGTGGAGAATTGTAATCTACAGTAAAGGCAATTTCAGAATCATGTTCCGAAACTGAAGAAGGGGCTAGTGATTCGAGGAAGCGTAATTTTTTTTGCCCAATTTGATAACAAACCTGCGAATCACGGAACTGGAATCGCTAAGTCTGCCACTCTAAAAGGGGGTGTCACAATTCACGATTTTAACCAAAAGAATATTGCTTACTTCCAAATTCAGCGCAGTGCAATTCTAAGCCCAAGAATCCCATCTCATAGAAAGGTCTTTGTGAAACTTTGCAAATGACTTCAGTTCAAATCGCCTCCATTCTGAGTGGACAGGTCGTGGACTCTGTCAACCCCCAAAAGTGTCCTATTTCGATCTCATTGTGTGCTTGTTTCGTTTCTTAGGAGATTCTGAATGTGCAAAGTGGCCGAGATCAGCAAGCTGCACACAAAGGAAGGTCAGGTGCAAAAACTGACCCAGGCAGCGACAGCAGTGCCCGACATGGCAGCAGGGCACCGAGGAGGACGTTGGTGAAAGAGGAGGACGAAGATTCTCACGAGGATGCAGTTCCAGTGAAGAATTCGAACTCTCCGGCAGAGGAAGAGTTCCAGCCTGACAAACCTCCAGAGATGGAAGAGATGGACATCCTCCGCACCCAGCTTTCTGCCGCACTGATGCAAAGCGAGAAGCGCGCCCACGGGGGCGACACGCGCATCACCGGCGACCTCCACACCAACGGCAACAGGTATGCGTTGCGGATCCTGGACGAGATTCGGTCCAATTCCCTTCCCTTCTCACCCCCAAACCCTAAATCCTCGTCAAGCTCAAGCTGCCAGGGGAAGTACATTTACGTCTACAACCTCCCCCCCGAATTCAACGTCGACCTCGCCAAGCGCTGCGACTCCCTCGTGCCCTGGTTCGGCCTCTGCGACTACTTCGAAAATTCCGGCTTCGGGAAGTCCGTCAACGACTCCCGCATCTTGCAACCCGAGGGTCGCTGGTTCAACACGCACCAATACTCCCTGGAGCTCGTCTCCCACGCGAGGATTCTGAAATATCGGTGTCGAACAGAAGATCAATCCAAAGCCTCTCTGTTCTACATTCCTTATTACGGCGGACTTGACGTGATCCGTTGGCACTGGGCTCTGAACGCCACGAACTCAAATCGTGACGCGCTCGGGCGGAAGCTCGTCCAATGGCTGGAGAAACAACCGTCATGGAATCGACGTGAAGGCGAGGATCACGTCCTCGTCTTGGGCAAAATCTCGTGGGACTTTCGTCGCCAACTGACAGGCGACTGGGGAAGCAGATTACTCGAGTTTTCGGAGATGCAAAAAGTGACCAAACTCCTCATCGAGCGCAACCCCTGGCACAAAAACGACATCGGCGTCCCCCACCCGACCTTCTTCCACCCGAAGTCCGCCTCCGACATGCGCAAATGGCTGTCCCACATCGAATCCCAAAACCGCACCCACCTCGTGAGCTTCGTCGGGAAAGACCGGCACCTCGACCCGAACAACGTCCGGAGCGCACTCATCTCCCAATGTCGGAACGCAACCAAGAGTTGCTACTTCCTGGAATGCGAGCAGGACAAGTGCTTACTGCCCGCGTATGTCACCCGCGTCTTCGAAACTTCGCATTTCTGTATGCAACCACCTGGAGACTCCCCAACTCGAAGATCTGTGTTTGATTCTCTTGTGGCAGGTTGCATACCAGTTTTGTTTCACCCTTGCACGGCGTATCTGCAGTACCCATGGCATCTGCCACGAAACGCATCCTCCTGGTCGGTGTATGTGTCGGAAACAGATGTGAAGAGCGGGAATGTGAATGTTGTGGACGTTTTGAGGAGGATTTCGGCGAAGGAGAGAGATGAAATGCGCAGAGTTATTGTTTCCGAGATTGTGCCGAGAATTGTGTATGCGGAGCCTGGGGCAGAGATGGCACCGTTCAGGGATGCGTTCGACGTGGTGCTGGAAAATCTATTGTTCCGCGCTTCGCACTCTCCCGATCTCGAGCAAATGGCGTAAAACGAAAAGGGTTTAGGGTTAGGGTTTTAGAATCTACCCGCACTTCCCTTCCTCCCGGTCTCTGTTCCGCGCTTCGCTCTCTCCCGATCTCTAGCAAATGGCGTACAACGAAAAGGGTTTAGGGTTAGGGTTAGGGGTTTTAGAATCTACCCGCACTTCCCTTTCTCCCGGTCTCTACCAACTGGGACATAACAAAGGATTTAGGGTTTGGGGCAGTGTTTTTCTATTGTTCTCCAATCCCTTCGCTGTCCTCACTGCATTGAAAAATATTTGGAGGGATTTGATAGATTGGGACAAATCTGATGACATTTTGTCAATAGAAAAAACATTGGTTTGGGATCTACTAGTATTTCCATTGCAAGATTGGAGTGGTCACATACAATGTACACACTTGTTGTATTCAAAATATCATTCCTTACATGAATATTGAATGCATGTATTCAATATTTGATGATCTTGTTTGTGAGGACATGTGGTTGTATCCTTGGTTCTTTTTAATAAAGTAGTGTGTATGCAACCGATTAGTTGTTCCATCAAGGATGGAAAAAAACTTTATTTTGAAGTTTCTTTTGCCTTAAACTTTTTTCTAGTATGTCCCGTGTTACTTTCGTTGTCCATGAAGGAATACAATGTGGGAGACTAAAAAAGTGATTGGACATGTAAGTTGCTTCTTAGAATCTTATTCCCTCTTGAAATGATTTTCTATTTTGAATCTTATATTTTTTTAAGGGATTTGTGAGGTCATATGAAGACTTTGTTACGGTTAATTTTATTTAGGTTGCAATGAACACATGTAATGTTCTTCATTGATTCTTGTGATATAAAATTTGGAAATCATGAAAGAAAAGAAAATTTTCTTTCATAATTATGTTTTTCAAATTATAATGAATGAAATTGGCATAAGGAAATCTCAACAAAATTGTGGATAATTATTTCAAGACAGAGGGAGTAAGTCTTTAGGTTTTCACTATAGTCCAAATGTGAGCAAGAGTAGTGACTACTTGGCACTTCTTAGGATCTTAGACCTAATACCAAACATTGCTACATTGCCAACTATAGATAATAAAATCTAAAAAAAAAAATGGTTTTGCTTTAAAATTGTTGGATAACACTTTGAGTGATACGGCTTATCCACATTACATGAAATGCCAAACTGGCTATGGAAACCTAAACAATCAAACACCTAAAAGCCCTCATACAAATCTTTGCTTCACTCCTATTAGAAAACTTTGTGTACATGTAGTCCCTTTATTGTGCACATGCAAACACACATAGCTAATGACATTATTGCTTTTGAGCATTCTACTATTGCTCTTGAGTCATTTCAGAGATCCAAATTAATGAGAGAATTTAGAGGCAACTCTACAAGGTGGTTGGAATCCCTAAAGAAGTACATTCTTGCAAAAGTGACATTATACTACTATCTTGTCATGACTACTTGACTCAATGCCTTACAATCGCTCATTGCATGTTAAATCAACAAATAGGTGTGTTACTTATCCCAATCCTTCAGGTGTTTGAAGGACACTCCATCAAAAAACTTTGCTGAATACATTGTCCAATTGTTGACTAGCTTTGCTTGCACTCTAGAATTCATCAAATATTTATTTTATTGTCTTCTCTTCAAACTAGACTCTTTTGTAATGCCTTCTTCTTTTCTTTTGCTTCAAATCATTCCCTCTCTAACTCCTTTGTAGTTGTAACTAGAATATTTTTTTGAGTCATTTATTGCTCAATTTGATAGGTTTTGAGTAATCTGGCAAGGGCCTTCTAAATTTGAGCCAGTGATGTTAAATTTGAGCGGGGCACTTGTTCTAAACCCCTCCTAGTGGTTGTAGCCTTCCTCTCAGATTTTTGTTACATCATACATCACAATGCTTGGGATATTCTTTGAGTTTTACCAACTACTTTCCTCTAATTTCCACATTGAACCCATTTATCAAGTATCAAATCTGATTTTTTCTCTATTTTTTTTCTCTACATTGAATCTGATTCCTAAAAAGAGAAATTTTACAATTTTTTTCACTAAATTTTTTTCTTGAATGTGTTCAAATTGCTATCGATTTTTTTTCCCAATTCCACCAACTAACAACGAACTAACCGGTGGATCTCCCTGGATCTCCCCAAACATTGATGCATCATTCATTTTTCAGTAAAAAACAAGTCCTGTTTCATGACACCAACCCTGAATGATTTTGGCTTTTCAGGGCTGAAGATATCCAGGTGAAAATATAAAAGGAGCCACCCTGGAGTCCATCTGGCCCAGTCAAAGTATACTGTAGTATTAATAATATACAGTATTTAATAATATACTGTATTTGTACGATTCATGTACAGCCCTGACAATCCTTTTCACACAGACATTAACAGTGCCAAGGATTAGGGTTTAAAGTTTTTGCGCTCGAGGATGCATTCTACATCGCGATTTGCATTCTAGTGCTGTAATTCGATCCATCGCTAGATTGTAGCAGCTGCGCATCATGGCTACTCCAACTCCTCTCAAGTTTACCGGTACGAGTCTTCCACTTTCATTGCAATTTGCTGAGTAGTTTGGTGATTTCAATGGCGGAGTACAGATTTAGGGTTTGAGGCCCCGATTTGGTGATATCAAAGCTTGTGTGATGAATTTGCAGTGCGAGGTCCAGATGGACTATCGTTGCTCATCGGACCCCCATTCAGCGGCGAGCCTGCAGCTACAATTGAAAAGTGAGCTTTCGTCTTCCTCAATTGTTGTTGCTGGATTCTTTTGGTCCGTCTCTGGAACGGGCTTCGATTCGGATCCAGATGTCCATATTGATCACAATGCGTTGATGCAATAGTGTTGGATTGAAGCTCCGAAGAAGGACCTATCTTACTGGAAAACGAAGTGCTCTCTTTTTGCATTCCATGTGTCGTTCTGTATTCTATTTCTAATGACTCTGTTCTTAGCTGTGTACACACACACTGGTTGAAAAACGTTCAAATTGCTACTCAACGTTTCTTTTTTCATTATTCGTTTTTGGCTAGGGTGTTTCCAAATATTTAGTTGAGGCTACAATTCTGGCTATGTTTGCATAATATTTTTGTCATTTTGGTAGTTACAACAAAAGTTTTGGCGATTCAAAACAAATTTTTGTTGAAACCTGACAATATATTCGCATTTTCCTTCTGAAATATCTGAATTTTTGTTAGGCTTGTAGCTACACCAAGGATTTGTCGAATGCTGGCGACATGCTGTTACTGAACTAGAATCGGAGAACGAGATTATTACGTTTCCTTGTAGACTACAGAAGGACGTGCCTCATGGACATCATCTCTTTGTTGGTTGTTGGCTTGGGCAGGATACCATGCAGTGCATCGAAGTTTAGTGAAGACGGAGCCAGACTAGCAGTGACTACACCACACTCTGTCGTTATCTACGATACCGACTCTGGGAAAGAAGTCATTCAAATTCCAGCAGCGGGGGTCACGTCCACGGCTTTTTCGCCCTTGGGCACGTATTTGCAGACGTTTCAGAAGCCGCAGGGGCAGGTGAAGAATTTGACTCTGTGGGATTTGAAAACGGCGTCTATCGCTCTTCAACAATTCCAGAAAGTCATCACCACATGGTCAGCTTGGTCTTGTCTTGGAATTTCCTGCTTATCTTTGAACAGTGAATAGCTCCAAAAATGAAACTTCTAATGTTTCGTTGATTTAACATAATTGCTGGATGTAGCACATCTTAACATTCTTGAGGAGCTTCCTTGGAATCAACGAAGCCAAGAAAAGGAATCCAGATTCTATTTGTGCACGATCTTGAGCTCATGTTATGTCTGTGAAGGTTTAGGGTGTGGCTCAAATTAGGATTTTTTGTTTCCTTTTTGTCTAGTCCTTTGTTGGCATGTTTGCATGTGGGCTCATTCACAGCGATTGCGTGCTTGAGAATGGAGTAAACTGCTTCAAGAGAGGGGTAGTTCTTCAAGAAATTAGTGTTCAGGACTCTTTTCGTGCTACAGGGGAAAGGCTGCAAGCTGTATAGTTACTACTCTAGAATGTCGTGATTGATTTCTTTGTTTCTATGTCAGGCCAGTCATTCAATTCAGCGAGGATGAAAGTGTGGCATGTCGGTTGGTGACAAACGAAGCACACATTTTTGATGGGCATGATTTCTCAAAAGGCATCGTTGATAAGCTCCGGTTGCCAGGAATCGAGGGAGTTCAACTGGCACAGTCACCTGCTTCACATATTGCTGCATACGTGCCTGAGATTAAGGTTGGTGGATTTGCCGCGCTTCCTGCCATGTTGGCTAATGTATTTTCTGCTTGCGTTACCTGCGGCATTGTTTCTGTTTGAGATGGTGAAGTTAAAGCGGTAAACTTCTTGGTAGCTGTGAATCTTGTCTGTACTTGTGGGAATGATCTACCTAGTGCAACTCATAATATCTCTCATATGCCAGGGTGCTCCAGCTAATGTACGCATATTCGAACTTGCAAATATTAGTCAAGCCCAAGCAGTTGCTAGACGAAGTTTTTTCAAGTCGAACACAGCTCAACTACTGTGGAACAAAGGTTCCACGGGCGTTCTGGTATTGGCTCAGTCGGATGTTGACAAAACTAATCAAAGTTATTATGGAGAGACACGGTTGCACTTTCTGACAAGTGATGGCCGCCATGAAGGAGCTGTACCTTTGAGTGAGTCCTCTTGCTGTTTACACTTTTGTCACTGATTAAAAATGGTTCCAGGGGACATAATTTTGTCAATCTTTTTTGTTGGTGTCACGCTTATTAGCAATGAACAAGTCATGTTTGCCTTATGCACATTATACTAGAGGCCTTGATGAGCAAGCATGTGACCTTTTTCCAGGCTTCACCTCTTGTTTTTTTAATCTTTCAGGTAAGGAAGGCCCAATACATGACGTGCAATGGTCTCCAAATGGCAAAGAGTTTCTCGTGGTTTACGGCTGTATCCAATTTGCAATTCTTAGTACTTAAGGCATGCTGTTGAGTATCTTTGCTATGGAAAGTATTTTATAGCACGTACTTGGAATTAATTAGATGTTTAACTGAACCAGATGTGGTGCTATAACAGTGGCATTGTGTCCATATAATCTTGAATTCAATTATAGGCGAGGTCCATCAATATAGTTTTCCGTGTCTGCTAGCACTTACTTTGGAAGTAAATTGTATAATTTATTTGTTGTTGGAGCATCTGTTTCCTGTGAATCCTTGACATTTGTGCAGTTATGCCTGCAAAGGCGACCTTATTCAGCAACGTTTGCAAGCCAATCTTCGAGTTTGGACAAGGACCGTTCAATACCGTGCGATGGAATCCGCAAGGCAGTTGTATCCTCCTCATTTCGGAGTCATCAGTACATGTATTTGACTGTTGTTTACATGTTATTGCTTTACGAACTAGTAATGAATAGCACAAGAGTCCTACTTCCCTATACCCTGTACGACTTCCCTTCCTCTATTTGCATTGAATGGTTTTGTATGCTTGTATTGAATTGTATTGTAATATTTGCGTTGAATGGTGTTATAGTCGAATTGAAATTGAAGACATCTAACTACACTCTTTTTTTGGTTTCTCTATTTAGTCATATTACCTTGGGACTTAAGAGTGTGTTATGCGTGGAGCAGTAGTCTTAGTTGGGGATTGTCTTAGTTAAGATTCTCTTGGAAGGCCTTTTATCGATTTACTTGAAGGATTTGATGTAGCCTTAACATCTACTGCAGTCTTCTGCTTGGCAGGTTTTGGCAATCTTCCTGGAAACGTGGTAAGTGTTAGTGAAGGTTTGGAATACCGGTATGAAAGAACGCTGTGCCTTGTTGTGAGTCCAAAGGCAGCACGAAACCTGGTGGTTCTTAATTCGTTTGCCATGTTTCTTTCCATCAGGCCTTCTGGAATCGAGAATCTCTGAAATGCTTTCAGAATGTAAAAGCACCTGTCACTGTTACAAGTGAATGGTCAGCTGATGGCCGCTACTTCTTGACGGCAACAACTGCACCACGACTCCAAGTAGACAATGGGTAAGTCCAACACCTTCAATTAAATTGGTGGATCCGTCCTGTTTGATCGCCATCATTTGCGCTGAACATTTCAGTTGGTTCTTTTTAGATTATCATTTTTTTCCACAAATTCATGTACGGAAGATTTGGTTCATGATGGTTGGCTCACCTTAATTCATTTTTGCAACAGGTTCAAGGTCTTTAAATATGATGGTACTCTTCATCATGAGAAGAAATATGACAAACTCTATCAGGTTTGAAGCATGGCCCTGATCGTCTCATTCTAGCTCATTTTAATCTCTTTCTCAATGCTTTCCAAGAAAACTCATTTTCAAGCGAAGCATTCAAGAAACCAGAAGTCCCGGTGCTGTCTGACTTCGTGCTGGTATGTTGTGCAGGCTGAATGGCGCCCTGCTTCAACTGGAGTCTATCCAGACCGACCCCCGTCTCCTGGTTCTCGTAAGCCTGAAAGCAAGTTGGAAGCCCCGAAGAGTGCCCAACCCAACATAGGTATGAACCAAGACTTTGCATTCATTTCTGTGAACTCTAGGCTTGATTTTTTGCCATGGAAATCGGAGTGAGGTAGTCTTCCACCATGAAGTCCGAGGAGGACTCCTGTGAATGATATTTTTTGCAACCAAGTTGAGTGAGATCCATTTCCTTGAACTGAAGACAATATGTTTCTTCCATACAGGAGACATGGCCACAGTCAGAAAGGGTAAAGTAGTTGTTAATTGGTTTTAATTCATTTGTTATGTATTTGCGTGGATGTAGCATTTGAGCTTGTTTGAGGTTGGCAGGTTCCAAATCAGGAGCGTATCGTCCACCACATGCTGGCCAATCAGCTGCTACCAAAGCTATGGTAATGTGGATCATGAAGACTGTGTCTGGAATATTTTTGAGGCTGAGTTCTTGTGACAATCTGTTTAATGGAACAGAAATACCTAATCTAGGCCTGCCTTTTG
The DNA here is from genome assembly GCA_947034895.1 of Rhytidiadelphus loreus. NCBI lineage: Eukaryota > Viridiplantae > Streptophyta > Bryopsida > Hypnales > Hylocomiaceae > Rhytidiadelphus > Rhytidiadelphus loreus. Next base: position 9,992,112 of record OX344765.1, on the reverse strand, counting down.
TGGCTCCTGGTGATCCAATTATTGTGTGTAGAAATTTATGCAGGTGTCTTATCCCAGTTGTCTTAATCCCCTGAAGGACTAAGGGTCCCACTTTGGGCTCTCTGAGAATTTGGCAAGGCCGTCGGTACTGACTTCATATTTTGCGATTTGTGCACGAAATTTTAAGGATTTAATCATCATGATTTGAGGCTTTGTTTCATTTCATTCTGATGAGCATTGCAAAAGTTATAAAGATTTTTGTTGTGTCTATGTCAAAGAGGTCTAATTATTATTATTTTTCAATAACTATTTTCATTTGATTGGATAGATTGGTACCTTCACCATACCTGTGAACCAATTTATTCTGACTAATGAGATGAAAGTTATTTGTTTTTATTTTGTGGGCAAATTATAACCGGAAGAAATGTGTAATGTCATTTTGTAAGTCAATTTTTAATACTTTCATATAAAAACAAAATCTTAGGACATGTGTTGTTTACTATAACTTTTTTACCATTGGGATTAGCAATTCTCAATTTCATGTGAAGTAAAACTTATTTAGGATAAAGTTTTACTTTCATCATGGACCACCTTTTACATCTAAAAATGTTTTTAAAGAAGATTATGATAGTTTTTTTTTTTTTTTTTTTCATGCATTGTCAACCCATTTTCCAACATTTTTAGTAAAATGCACAACTCATGAGACATGTTTTTATTAAGAAATTTAAGAGGCAAAACTTCACCTTTGGAAAGGTCTAGAAAATTGAAGTTTAGGTATTGTGATCTAGCTATAGAACAAGGTTTTTACAATATGCTTTGTTTTTTGGTTGCAGTTGTTTGGAATGGAGGTTCCATCATCCAAAGTGGAGGTAGGGTAAGCAATAATCCAACCCCCAATTTTCTTTTTTGCAATGCTTTTAGAACCAATACTATTGTATCAGACTTTATATATATTTACATGATTGTACATGATGCTCATAATGTTAGCAATTCTTGCATATTACGTCATTTAGTATTGTCTTGTCAATAGTCTTGTGACACTTTGTTCCTAGGTGCTCCAAAGTCCATATTCTTGAAGATGAATAGTCCTTTATAGTTTTTTTTGTCCAAAATACTTGCCGTTCATGCAAAATAATACTTGAATCTTTAAAAGACATCATTTAATTATAATGAATTTGAGGCAAAGGTAATATTTGTATGCATATGTATGCAAAACTATGCAACTATTCAAAAAAAGTTTAGGTATTAAAGAATTAAAGTTCAGTACTTTGTGAATATTTGGATTTGTTTTTTAGCACATTTGTGTATATGTGTTGATCCTTTTGAGTGGGATGTTCATGCTAACAGGTCATCGGGTCTTAGCAAGAGTGCCTTGAAGAACCAAAAACGTCGTCAAAAGAAGAAAGAGGAAGGTGGAGCATCATGAAGATGATTGGGCGCTCATCAAGTAGTACACTCCATTTCCTTTTTCATTCTAAATTTGAGACTTTTGTGCGAGGGTGGTAGTATTGCACTCTATTTGAGTTGTGAAATTTTGGTGAAGACTCCTTTGAATTGCCACTTTGTGTTGTATGAACAACCACATTTTAGTAAGATAGCTTGTTTATATTTTGCTTGTGTTCAAAGAATTTCCCCTACTATTGAACCATGAATTATTACTACAAGAATGAAAAAGTAGTTTAGTGATGAATTGGTGTCAATTGGGATTTATTGTTGCACAATTTTTTGAGTGGTTGGGGACTATGTTTTGAGTTGGAAGTAGACAAAATTTTAGTTTAAACAATGTGGAGTTAGGAGTGGTGGAATAGTTAGTGCTACCTTGGACATGCACCATGTTGTTCAAGTTTAAGGTTTGCATGCCTTCATTTTTGGACTCCATTTGCACCATTGATGGACAATTGTTTGACATTTAATGAGCTTCAATAGCATGCTTCTTCTATGAACAATTCAATTCTATGAAAATTGTATCTAATTCAATTCAAGTCTAACAATTACAAATCAAATTGTAGTACAAATAATGTTAGATGTTGAATTCAAAGGTTGTTTATTCAACTTAATCCTTAAAAGATGTAGGTCCTTTCCAAGATGGTCATACAAATTATGTTAGGTGTTGTTGAATTCGAAGGTTGTTTGTTGAACTTAATCCTTAAAGAACTAGACCCATTGTGAGTTGAAGATCATGTTTGAGCTAAATTTAGACTTCTACATTGTATTCAAATATCAATTTTATATTTTTAATATGTAACATCAAGGACTATCTATTGCATTAAAAAAAATTCTACTTAAACATACTAATTATGTACAATTTGTAGGTTTTTGCCCTATTTACATCCAGGATTAGGGTATTTAATTTATTTTGTGGAAAATGGTAAAAGTAAATTAATGAATATACCAATGAAATTGAATTTTGTCTAGAATAGGTACTAGTTACAATAGAAATTGGTGTTAAGATTTATTAACATCTTTTCCATCTTAAGACACCTTTGCTAATGACCTTCAAATCAAATGCCACTATTAAGCTAAATTTATCTTCTAATATAATTGATATATAGAGTTCTTAAATGTTTCAATTGTAAGAGAATATATTTACTAATGATTTTCATTTTCAAAATTTTAGATGACAAAATCAAATTATTGTAATTTTTTAAGTTAAAAATAAAATAAAGTACATTATAGTAATTTGAATATTTTATCATAAATGAAGGTTAGAATGGGAAATATTATTTTGTAATTTAAAATTTAAAACCATTTAGGAAGAAGAAAATTTGAATAAAATACATACTATACTATTTAAACTGGAACTTGTAATTGCAATAATTCTTTCAATTTTAGGATTTTTTCAAAATTTTGCAATGGAGTAAAAACATGATTTATCAAAATTAAATTTCTTAGTTTAAATCGAACCCTCTAAAGTGGTTATTTTGAAACTTACAATCAAGGTTGGCCTAAACACATCCATCTTTTGGGTACCTTAAAATGTCCTGACAATCGAGACTACATGAATCTAAATTGAAAGGTTGTATGAAAATTGTTTTCATGCTTTACAATTTTTATGCATTTCTCCTCAATTTGAAATTCCAAATATGCACTATTGGCTTCTTAGAGTATGATAGACATGTGAAGTCAATTGTTTGTTTTTATATTGCATTCATCAACCTCCTAAATGTGTTGAGAATATGTTAAATTGAAGGTATGCAATATCTAAAGGACACCTAACTTTACGTGCTCAATTTATTATAAGAGATTGTGAGGATGCAATATCTAATAAATTATCTTTGAGCCAACATCCTTCATTCTATTTAGTGTTGTTTTCAAAAGAATGGTATTGTGAACCATGGTTGCTATTACGTGAGCCAAGAATCAAAAGCACATGAGCGTAGGAGTATGTACACCTATGTTATAGATGTCTATATAATAAAAACCTTCCATGATTATAGTGTATCTATATTATAGGTGTTTATATATTATAAGCACCTTCAATGGTTGAGAAGTATCTATTTATAAATATGCTCCAAGCTCCTAAATTCACATTTTTATGCTTATAAGCTAGCATTGTTGTATTGTGAACTACATGCTTTTCTTAAACTTGTAATTCTATACTCACTAAGATAGCTCAAAGAATAACCGTGTTGTAAAACTATCATAAAGAAAAAAATTAAATTAAATTATTTTTTCAATGAAAAGATATAGTGTAATATAATTTGCTTTTGGAAGCATCACTAAATAGAATGAAGAGTGTAGCTAGGATGTACAATACCCAAAAGTTTACTAACTAAAAACTCACAAATATACTTAAAAAGACAAGAGGCTAATAATCTAACTGTTTTATATTAATTAAAGTGGTGATTCAAACTTTTGTGTGTATGTAAATGTATATGTCAACAAATACTATATTTAATAGACATGTATTGAAAAATAATTACCGAAATGAATGAAGGCAAATATAATGTGTATATGGTTGAATGTGCTTATTTAATCCAAATACCTTATCATTATTTCCAAGCAACACCTAAAAGAAGATTTCTTTTTTTTAATCAATTTGATGGTATTGAAGTAAATAATATACTTGTATAAGGTTTAAGCAAAAATGTGAAAAATTAAAAAAATGGTTTTGGGATTAAAGATTGACATCCAAGAACATTACTAATTTTAAAGAGTGATAACTTTTGAATCACAACTTGAATCCTATGTCTTTTTGCATTGCCAAATGAATGCTTTCTTCAAATTTTTTAATTCTATATGGCATGATGATTCAAATCCACAAAATATTATGTTGTCATACTATCTCAACATTATTTTCACTTTTCATAATCAATTAGTTTCATTGTATGGTCCAATATATCATTTCTAAAACTTTCTTGCTCATGCATATCTATGCTATCTTTGTTCATGATTTAACCAAGGATTTAACAATTATACATAGGGGACTTATTATTTTCAAAACAATGTATGAAAAAAAATGGATACTTACTTATTCTTTGGAGTTGAAATGTTTAATTCTATTAGAAATGAATGGAGGCTTTAAAATCCATTTTCAAAGAATTTTTAAGATTTGCACCAAATTTATAGAACAATTAATAAAGATTCATATTATCTTGACCTTGAAAACAACGTACACATGCTTTCACATGTCTTTTTATTGTTCAAGAAATATCCTTTATACACATGTGTTGATCCAACACATGGTTGAAATGGTGAAAGAGTTTGACTTCTAATTATGCTTTTTTTTTGTATATAAAACTTTAGGGGCCACCAACATCTCCATTATAAAAATTTATTTTGATTCTCTCTTGTCTTTGTCCTTCAATGAAAACCTTTACAAAATTGTCCAATATAATTTTCACGTCAATGTGGATGCATATGTTTTTCTTTGCAACACACTTGATGATTTTTTTGCCAAGTCTATCTCCAAACAACACACCCTTTCCAAACACACAAAAATGACAAAATTGCTTCCACCTAAACAATGCATCTTCAAAGAACAAACTAAAAGGCAATAAAAACAACAACTAAAGATGGAATGAAACACAAGATTTCAGTTTGTCGTAAACTTGAGTTGAATTGAAGCGCTACCCAACTTGAAATTGACTTCTCCATCATTGGGAGTGAATTTGTTATTCAATGTGAAATGTCAAACCCTGTTTCGATGACGAGGTAGGGACCGATCTCCTGAATAATGCTGAGAACAGGTCTTGGCAAGCCTTTGCTTGGAGGTTCAATCACAGATTCAAAACAATGCTGACATGATCTAAACCATTTCAACAATGATCAAGCAAGAAAGTCCCATAACTGAACCCATCCAAAAGCATTACCATAATTGGAAACAAGAACATTCATGAATCCATCGCATCAAGAAATACACACCAGATACCTTAATTCACAAGCTATTCAAATGGAATACACAACAGAAAAGAAAACACTAATCACATGGAGCTTAATCGCAAATCTGTGCAATAATATCACATGCTGTTGGATGTTGCACAAAGTCACACCTCACAATCATGCAACCAACTTGACAACCAAAATGACTAGCACAACACAGCAAGAGATGACGGGCTGAACCGAGGTTCAAAAGAAACAGATCTTTGTATTTGTAACTACAGTTTCTAAACAAACTCTTGCAAAGCGCTATGAAGGAAACACAGGCTAAGTAGATCAGAAACGTAATTCAAAAATGAAAAATCAACAAAAGATTGACATCTAACCCTAGCACTACAAGATTCATTCAGAAACTCACAACCTTATCATATCCGGAGACATCAAAATGGCGCAAGTGTACAATAAGACTCTAATTAGGGTTAAGAATCTGCACCATTGACAACAGTAAAGAGCAAGCATACAATGCAACTCCAGATAGAACTGCACTAGTTCAAACCCTATGCATCGGAACAGGGAACATCCAACATATCTGCAAATCCGTCGCAATAAAGTAAGAGCAAGCACTAATGAGCGCAACCTTCAAATCCCCAAAAGAAGTGCACGATCTCTGGATATCGACATGCACATACTGAGAAACAGGTCGGCAAAAGCCTGTGTGCAGTACAAATCCTCCCGCACAAAACAAAGTTCAAAACTTGATATGAATAGAATCCCATTAGAACTATTAAGGTAGAACCACCCACAACCGACCACTTCAGTGATTCTAGGATAAATCCTGGGCTTTTTGTTTTGTTTTTTCGGTGCTAGATTGCACTAGAAAAAAATAATCTAGCTAAAAACTGCAAAAAAACTTGGATGAAACCGCTAAATTGTGGATGAAAATCAAATTATAGACATGTGATATGTGTTAATGTGATATTTTCTATCCAATAAGTAGATGAATGTTGCAATTGAAGCACCACTAGAAAGATAGAAAATATGGGGATTGCAAATTTTCCAAAATTTTATTCCCAAAATTGAAATTACTACGAATTTTGGGAGCCCAAAAGTGCTCTAAACCTATAGCCAATGTCTAGACTCTTCTAATTCCAATCATTCAAGAACTGCTTTTGTGCTCACTACTTCCTACTTTCTTGCTTACTACTTCCCATGCAAGTTGGTGCAATTTGGGACATGTGTCATGACTTTATTAGTCCCAACCTTCAAAAGAGAAAAATAATCATTCCAAGCCTCAATTGGAAATTTGTTCTAACCTTGGTTGGAAATAACTGCACCCTAAAAGTTAGACATAGCTCCCTGATCGGGAATGGATGGTTATACCATAGATCCTGTCAAGTATTGGCATCATTTTTCACCACCAAAGTATTGGGGTGGCACCTTGATGAACGAGGAGATCTGTTGGCTAGTGTAAAATCAACCAAGTGAAGTTAATAAATTACGGTCTTAATTTCAGTATTTCAAGTCGTATGCCTGAACTGAAAACTAGGACCGAGTAGGAAATGAACTGCTTTCTCCATCAAACAATGGTTTTCTATCCTTTTTCCATCAAGAATAGGTGGATTTTAACTACACCAAACAAGCTCCTATCAATTCCTAACTAATTAAGTAGCCCAAGGTTATAGCCAATTAGAACTAGTTCTCATATTCAAAATTTAGCATTAACTTTTGAATTTAAAAAAATGTTTGGCAACTACCTCCCATAGCTAAGTCAAGTGTTCAATTGCTCATAGTTAGGTCAAAAGAAGGAATTGTATTCAAAGTAGAATTTTCGGCCTCATTTAGGTAGTGTAAAATAACTTTTTTCATAAAACTTTGAAATAAGTTAATGCGGGAAATCAAGATAAATTTCATCTCCAAAAATTCATTTGAGATTTTATCCATAGCTTTTTTTCTAGAGGTTCAAAATCACAAACAAGTTTCTTTAGATGAAATTTAGTTTAGTTTTCTGACTTTTGTTAGTTTAGTGGTTGCTAGAAAAGGTATTCTACTATACCGAAATGAGGTCTAAAGTTCTACTTTGAACACAATTCCTTCGTTATTAACATTGAGCAATGAAGCTTTCATCTTCAAAATGACTGATACCCTTTGAGGACAAATTTGAGGATTCATGACAAACAATGGACATCATTATTAAAATGACCTCTCCACTCATCATTCTCACTAAATGTCACTAAAGTGATTCTTTCATTTTTCCATCAAAATTTTTCTTGATGGTAGATGATCAAATGATAGATTGGTATTAATTTGACCCAATGGATTGTTATTGGATTCTTTGGATTTTTGACAAACCATCTTTACATTTATTTGTAGATTTGGCTATCTAGTCTAAAAATTAGTACAAACATTTGACACTTTTTATTTATTAATTTAAGTTGTACTAATTATCTAAGTGCAATAGTGTGCAAATTGCCTTGAATTTATGAATTGCCTTCAACTTAATATTTGAATTGAGTTGTAATTTTATTTGTCGGTTTTTTAATTGATTGCTTTTGCAAACTTAAGGGAAATGATCGAAATTCCAAAAAAATTAGGATTTTTATTGAATTAAATGGCTAAGCTTAGGCAACAATTGAATGACTATGGAGAACTATTGTATGACATGTGAAAATAAGGGCAAAAATTTGAGTCACCCAATAAACTCCCCATTCATTGTGGTACCCAAAGCAATGAGCATGCACCAAAGCATGGATAATTAGAATGTTGCTATTTTTGGAGAGTTTGGTCACACAATCCAAAATCCCTACACTTTTGTTCAAAAAATTGCCCTACAATGTAGAAGAAGAATTGGGATGATATCAAAGTTGATTTCATCCCTTAAGGATGAGCATCATTGGTTCATTGTACTCTCCCTCCCTCTTCACTAGATTAACTTGTAGTTGAAGTTTGAGTGGAATTTGAGTGTGAAGGGATGATGACTAAGTTTGTTGTTGGTGAGAAGTGATGCCTTTACTTTTTGTGGTAGAATCTAGTTGACACCAAATTATTGTGTTGCAATGTCCATTAATTTGTGCAATGCTATTGATAATGTTGTATGGCATGGAATGACCAATTCACTATACATTTATTCAGCAAACACTTCAATCATTAGTTTGGGACAATTGTGACAATTATATGAAACTTCAATTTCATCAAATGGAGACACTTCTATTAAAATGGACCTTCAAGGAAGTAGGAAAATAATACTCTAGAGAGTTGGGAAGGCAACCGAGGTGGACATACAAGCTTAGAAGAACACACTAATGTAAATGAAATACAATTTGTTTATAAGTTTGAACATCTATGTGCACAACAACCTAATGTCAACATCAAATTGACCCATGGAATATGATTATTATAGTAAAATTAATGTTACAAATATGCAATTGGTGACTTCCTATAGCAACATGATCACTAATTCTAAATGTCACTAATCCATCAAATTTTTCCCCTGGTGATCAATTCATGTACCCATGCATTTGGCAATTGTGGACAAATTTTGTATATATTGCCAATTAGAACAAAGTTTGTCACAATGCAACAATACAAAAAAAAAGTTTCATCAAGGTGCAATGTACAAATGTCATTAGAATTTACCAAGAATGGTTAAATAAAAAACTATGTTGATGAGATTGTACTTGAAGAAATGGTGATACAATTTGCATTCAATACAAGAGGAAACTATCAAATTAAGGTTCTATAATGGACATAATATCATAATGTTCCAAAGCAAATTCTCATTTGCTAGTTTGTTTGCTTGTAAACATTTTTGAATGACTCATGCCAGTCCCACTTATGTACTTGGGACTAAGTTGATGCAAAGGTGAAATGGAAAGATGCCAAAGAACTCTCACTAAAATAGAGGATCAAGAACTCAAACATAGAAGATTAGAATAGGTAGGAGTAAGTCGATTATATTGTATTTCCATTTGAATTTGTAAAAGAAAAATTTCCACAATACGATGGCAATTTTCATCTCTAGTAATGGCAACTATTCAATGTAATGCAACCTCAAGTGTTCTTGTACCATCTTGGTGGAGATAAGTTAGAAATTGATTTTGTGCCCTAGGAGACAAAGATGGAAGGCTATCAAATCCAATATTGGAAGGAAGGCTACCACAATCAAGTCTCACTCTCCAAATCACAAACAAAGAATGTGCATAAAGTATAAGAACATAAAGAGAGTACCCACTAGATAAGGCTAGCATACAAGTCTTGCAAGCTGTACATTCACCAATATTGACAAATTCTTGGAGTCTTCTATTAGAATGTCCTAAACGTCAAAATATAAGTAATATGGTTCATGAAATGCACTTGCAAATTGCAATGGCACTGGGGAATTATTGGACCTAAAGTTCTTGAATTCTTGTGATTTGCTAAACAAAATGGTGACTCAATGTAGATACATGATTTGCTCAAGAATCATTTGAAATCAACTATTGTGTACTAAGATGACACATTAGTAAAGTTCTAGGGAGAATTCAAGTTTAGAACTTCAACTTAGAGTTCAAGCCTAATATGAGTATTCCTTTCCAAACTCTTCAAATTTTAGAAAAAGTCCTTTCGGAAATGAAAAAAATATTGGAAAATTATTAAAATTACCTATTGTTAGAGACGAGATGTTGGTACACAACAATCAAGTTCTATATAGTTCAATTCAAAAATTGAATTTTTTCCTAATTTGACATATTGAACACGTGGTCACTTTATAATAATGAAAGAACTCCTAATTTGAAGTTTTCTATTACCTAGGACAAATAGTCCTACACTTCATTAAGTTGGTATTTAAGTATAACATATGGTCTCAAGATGAAGATGTTATGAAATCGTAGTCCAATTAGATTGTATAAAACATATGTGATTTTTGAAAGTTCTTGTAAATAAGAATAATATAGTATTACATCAAATTAAGAGTCAAAATGAAACATAGATATGACTCAATCATTGTTTTAACTAAACTTCATGTTTATAAACTAATTTGGTATAATTTGGTATTTTGAGTTGTTCCTTTTGCTTCAAATCTAGAATTATGACAATTCCAAATTTGAAAACAAAGGAATGAAATTGAATTCAAAATTGTTTAATTTTTCTTTCTCAATGTTATTTAAGATGGAATAAAATAAAAAAATTCATGAATTTTTCATCATTCATATGAGAGTTTTAGTGAGACATTCCTTTTAGATACTTGTATCATGTTTAGACCCCTTCTAAAAAAGGACTAATCAAATCTAAGTGTTGGTAGCATTTGAGAGAGTAGCAATACACTTCTGTCTTGTGATTTCAATCTTGCATTATATATGAAAATGAACGCTAAGAAAATTCCACTCAGAAGAAAAGAAAAGCACACTAGGAATGCAAATATGTAATGTCAACTATAGACAAATCAATGACACTTGGAAATTGGATGTAAGTCAAAATAATAGGTGGCCAAGTACAACAATCCATTACCTCATCAACAATCAATTGGAAAATATTCAATGGGAAACCATGTGAAAGTCATGTTTGGTTCCACCAAGATATCTCTCTCTTGTTCCACTGAATTGTCAAGTCAACTTCCAAGCATACTTCAACATCACTAGACAGTACACTTTCTAGATGTGCAACTGAATCCTTATTAAAACCCAAACTACTAAGTTGTTAAATGTTCCAAAGGGTTCAATTGATTTTGGATTCCACTACAAATGAGATCCAAGTGAGTCAAATTTTGGAGGTCTCAAAACGAACTTGGTAACCCTATGAGCTCACTTCAAAGCTTCCAAATACTCAAGATTAAAAGAGATTGAGTCATTGAGGTAAACTTTGGATTCTACATTCTCTAAGGTCTTGAATTTTCAAATTCTAGAGGCCTCCAAATGAATCTGGTAGATCCTTGACCCAACCACAATTGGCAAGATTCAACACTTTCAACTTGCTCAATGTCCCAAAAGACTTAGTCAAATATCCAATTGCACTTTCTAAAAGATCTGAGTCTTCCAAATGAATCTGGTAGCTCTTTGACATTACCACAATTAGCAAGATTCAACACTTTCAACTTGATCAATTTTCCGAAAGATTGAGATAAACCATAGAATCCACTTGTTCCAAGATTCAAGTTTTCTAAATTTGGAAAGACTTCCGATGAATTCGGTAGTTCTCCTAGCATACAACACCATGCAAAATTCAATAGTTTCAACTTGCTTAGTGTCCCAAAAGATTTGAGTAGTCATTTGATTGCGCTTCCTTGAAGATTCAAGTTTTTGAAATTTTGGAGGCCTCCAATTGAATCCAATAACTCCTCAAGCTTACTACAACATGCAAGATTCAACACTTTCAACTTGCTCAACATTCCCATTTCCCAAAGATTTAGGGCAAACTTCCAATTGCACTTCCTTGCAGCTTCAAAAATTCAAATTTTTAGATGCCTTCTAATTCATTTGGTAGCTCCTTGAGTTGACGACACCATGCATGATTCAACACTTACAACATGTTCAATGTCCCAAAAGATTTGGGTAGATTTTTTATTCCACTTTCTTGAAGATCTAAGTCTTCCAAATTTTGGAGGCCTCCAACAGAATCTAATAGCTCCTCGAGCTAACCACAACATGCAAGATTCAACACTTTCAACTTGCTCAACATTCAAATAGATTTAAGTAGATAATTGATTGCACTTCCTTGGACATACAAGTTATCCAAATTTCTAAGGCCCCCAAATGAATCAGGTACCTCCTCAAGCTTACTACAATAGGCAAGATTTAATAATTTCAACTTGCTCAATGTTCCCATAGATTGGGATAAACTTCTAAATGCACTTCTTTGAAGATCCAAGTTCTCCAAATTTTGGAGGCCTCCAAATGAATGTGGTAGCTCCTCAAGCTCACCACACTATGCAAGATTCAACACTTTCAACTTGCTCATCGTTCCCAAAGATTGGGGTAAGCTTCTGATTGCACTTCCTTCAAGATACAAGTTTTCCAAATTTTGGAGGCCTCCAAATGAATGTGGTAGCTCCTTAAGCTTACCACAACTAGCAAGATTCAAAACTTTCGACTTGCTCAATGTTCCAAAAGATTGGGGTAAGCTTCCGATTGCACTTCCTTCAAGACACAAGTTTTCCAAATTTTGGAGGTCTCCAAATGAATGTGGTAGCGCTTTGAGCTTATTAGAATTGGCAAGACTTAATACTTTCAAGTTCTTCAAATTTCCAAGAGATTCAGGCAAACTCTCCATCAAATAATCAATCCACAACAATACCACCAATTCATTGTTTTGAGGTGATTCTGGAAAAGGTATCAATTGTGCATGCTTGGTGTTGATGTAAGAAAGCCAACGCAAATTTTTGTGAATTGATGACATTGAAAACATGCCATCCTTGCAAATCAATATATGCAAGGTTTTCATAACAGAAAGGTCAACTTGAATTCCATGCACCCGTGGAAGAATCAAAGTTTGAAGAGAAGTTGGTAGTGGCTGCAAAGTCCATTTCAAAGTGGTCAAATAAACATATAAGCTTCAATAAACATAATTATGCTATTTGGATCAAACTAAGAAATTGTAAACTAAAATAGATTATATATGCTTTTAGTACTTAAACTCAAAGAATCCTCAAACAATCAAACAAAGTGAACACTATTTCTATATGCTTTTCAAGTTCACGTTGTAATTGGCCACACTACAACGACATAGTAATACTCTATCCGAATAATTAAACAAACTCAAGTTCAATGGTTCCCAAGCATACCTCACTCTTGTTCAACAATGCCAAGCATTCAGATCCCCATAAGCGTTTGCCCATACTTGATTTTTCTTGCTTGGCAATTGCTCGGCCCATGTCTCGCAAGTGGTCGTGCATGTAAAAGTTACTTTTTTCATCCACTCTAATTAAAGCCTTCTCAACAAGGGTTCGGACACCCAATGGTGCTAACCAACCTTGGGAGTTCCAAAAAAATTTAGAAAACTCCATAGATTCTCCCAATAATGCACATGCAATATCCAAAAACATCTCTTGATATTGTTCGGTAAGAGCATCATAGCTGATTTGTAGACATTTAAATATCTTGTCCTCATCCATTATAGTGCCATGTTTCAACTTCTTCAAAATGTTGTGCCAAATCTCCACATCTTCCTCACCCCTCAAACAAGATCCAATAACCATCAACACCAAGGGATCACCACCACATGCCTTGCTAACATCTCCAATAAGACCTTCCAATTCTTGAGGTACTTTCCTATCACCTCCAAATGCATAACATGCAAAGACGCTTTCAGAGTCTTGTTGGGTCAAGGTTTGAACCTCATGAGTGTAAACCATATCATCAAGGTGAAATGAAGTTGACTTTTCAAATACACGACGATCTCGAGAAGTGACAATGCACATACTACCTTCCTTCAACATTTTGCGTGACATCAAATAAACCATTTGATCATCGTCACGAACATCATCCAAAACCACAAGAATTCTTTTCTTTGATAACCTTTCCTCAAGAATACCCTTCCCTTGTGATTTGTCTACAGTATTTGGCATTGACTCATTCTCACACAAGGCCTTCAAAATATAATCTTGGACACTTGTCACACTACCTTGGTTCACCTTCTCAACTACATCTCCTACATAACAACTGGCATCAAATCTTCTCCCTAATTGGTTGTACAACTCTCGAGCCAAAGTGGACTTCCCAATTCCACCCATTCCCCACAATCCCAACATCATAATTTTTTTCTCATTAAGCGTTTGAATGAGGTTCTTAGCAACTTGCTTCACACCCACAATATATTCACCCATGACCAAGGGAATATGCTTATTTGCCAATTCCCAAATCTTTTTAACTACCTCTTGTACCAATTCCACTTCCAAGCTGCAAACAAAATCATTAAAATTTCATTACCCTCAAATACAATGTCAAATTGAATGTCAACCACAATCACTTCAAAACATATCGAATATAGCTATATATTTACCTTTGGTTACCGACTCTGTGCTCCCAACCATGGATAGTGGAGGCTCGTTTCAAATCAGCCTTCCATACTTTAATCAAGGTCTTACCATGCTTCTCTTCCAACTTTGCAAATCCTGCAACTATATGATCCTCTTCAAGAGAATACAATTCTGAAGGCTTAACATTGTAGAAGATGGGTAGCACCTTCACTAAAGGACAATCCAACATTGCATGTAATTCTCTCAAACACCACTCTGATTCTGCAAAACTCTTCGAAAAGATGACTACAACTAGGGATGTTGTTTGGATTGCATGGGCAATGCATTTCCAAGAATCTTGGCCTTTACCAATGGATTTGCAATCCAAAAAGGGGCACAACCCAGCTTTTTTCAAAGCATCATATAAGAAACTTACAAAACCTGTCTTGATATCAAGGCCTCTATAACTTATAAAAACATCATAGTTCCCAAATTTACCTGCATTACAACCGGTGATCAATCTAATTCAGAAATCACCACATCCAAATAGCATCAAATAATGTTGACCATTGCATAAAAAGTTGAACATTTAAAGCTGTAAAACGATTGTACATCAAAATTCAATAAGAAAAGAACACATTGATAGAAAGACCAAGTATAAACCAACCATACCTTCCATTGCACACAATCTCTTGGCAGGCCTTGTGTCATTGTCCATATCATCACTCTCCATATTGCTTGTTATACTTGCCACTACAAAATCGGAATACACACCAATGATTACATAAAATGAAAACGGAGTCTACATTGCAAACTACAATGTGATTGTCAAGTTCCATGATAGAGGTGCACTACATTCAGAGAGACTACAATTGAAGTCAAAATGATAATCAACCACTTTTATCATGGTCCGAACCCTAAAGACGACACAATCCACAATATAGTGTCTCTTCAACATCATGACACAAACTAATCAAAGTAAAAAACGAAACAAATGGAATTACTTATTCTAACACAAAAAGCAAAGATTTGTAAGCAAGAAAGTGAAGAAAAGCATTAGGTCCCCCAAATGACTAGAAAACATGTGTGATATTTGAATGTTTAAGGACCAACTTAGGGTACATGTAAGCATTTTTTGTTGAACAAAAAATACATTGACAATAACAAAACATTAGGCATGCATCACTAAATTTAGTTTCTTGTAAATTTAATGTACAAAGAATATATTATACACTTGAAAAAGAGTTGGGGTTCTACATCCTCTACCCTATCTTAAGTTCTTTCAACTTACAATTTAGATCTCAATCTACCATATTCTACAAATGCCCACTTATCACACTATTTTGAATAAATGGAGTTTAGAATATCCTTGACTCATGAATAAAGACAAAGATGTCTATATCTCTAGTGAGAAAGGTGATCTTTTTTAAATAAATCACTAAATTTTTTACTTCAATATAATTTCTATTTTCTATCAATAGAAGACGTCATTTGTAGGTCCTAATATTACATTTGACCATCACAACAAGATTCCTTGACATTTGTATACAAGTGTTAGAGAGATTTCTCTTTAATTGTATAAGAAACATGTTTTTTAATCTATACTTCAAGTCGAGGATAAATATGTAGTTTCAAGGACATTACTTACCTTGGAAATCTTGTAATCTACTTAATTCATTGAATCCTCTTTATTTATCTACTTCTTGAATTATTTTTACCTTTGATAAATATATCTTAGAAATATTATTGACTTTAGAATAATATTCTAGAAATCATTTACAATGGTACCTCATCTTACTTGTCAAAATTCGTTCTAGGATTTTCTTTAAGCTATCTTCAATATATCCTCAAATCAAGGATAACACCAATTGTATAATGGATTAGGCTTCCATATTCAATGTTATAGATTTCAAGATCATTCTCATTATTAGTTGAAGTGAATAGCATCACTACCCCACTTTAATTTATAAGGACATTAAAATAGGTGTTGTAAATATGTTATGCCTTAGAATGGTATCATTAATTCAAAAATCGATTGATGTCATTGAATTGATTTTATTTTATTTTATTTCTTGATGAGAATTATCTACAAGTCACAAACAAGTTGATAAAAGTTCCAACTCCCAATATGATTTTAATTCAATTCTAGAAGATCAATTTTAGAACTATCTTCGACTTGAAGATAATTTTAATCATGTCAAGGATCCATACAAACTAGACCAAGACACATATTGTTCAATCCATATAAATCAGCTTCAAGTCAATATCCCTAGATATTAGATGATTATCTTTGCATTGAAAAGAACTATCATCCATTGGGTTGAACTTATCTTCAAGTTGAAGATAAGCTATTATGATGTCACTATTTTAGCCATCGCTATTGTGAATTAGAGTTGCAGGAATGGACGTCCAGGTATTCGTTCATGTGGCATTCTCATAAATACCACAACAAATATTTTTGAGATTCAAGAAGGAATTGCAAGATTCAAAGAGGGATTGAAGCATTCAAAACAATATTCAATTACAACTGACCTAATGGCAATTACATTTTCACAACAGGGTCAAGCTCAAGACAAACTACAATATATCAGCTCACTAAATAGCACACTTTCAAAGATGCTCTCAGAAAAATACTGTAGGGATAACTATTCTGGGAATAACTTTCCTGTTCAGTTAATATCATACAACCTGAAGCATAGCATGCATGTTTAAAGTTAATATGAACACAAGAACTAATAGCCCATTATAACATGGAGGTGATTAATCAAAAGTGACTTCAAAAAATCAACTCCATATTTGGCTACTAGCATAATCAGTTATCTAAAGGAAGACAAAAAGCATGGTTCTAAAATGAGTTCATGACTAAAGACATAGTTATGGATTCATGTTCAACCTAACACATCCAGAAAAAGGAAAGGGAGTTGTTGATAAAAACAAAATCTACTATCCGTGCATAAACAAGTTCCAAACAAATTCTTCTCAGGTAACGACCCTCCCTAACCCCCAAATGATACAAATCTAGCAAACACAATTGTTGGACAAACCAAGCCATGGAAACTCCCTAATCTGCAAGTCCACAAATATACTTGCTGATTCCATGCTTTATAGAACGTTTCAAAGTCAGAATGTACCAGGCCTGTTTGGCTTGCACTTCTTCCTAGACGGCTGCACCTTTGTCTTCAGGGGTGGCCTCCTACCAACGGCTGCTCAAAACCATGAAACAGTATAAATACAAAAAACCCATAGACACTTCTACAAAATGACAATTTATGTCCGCAAGTAAAAAATAATCATAGGATACTGAATTCTAATAATGCAAATGTTCAAAAAAGGTATCAATCATCCTAAACAATTAGAACTGGATCTGTAGCAGTGATCAAATTAGGTTTACGTGGGACGTTCTGGATCACATAGAAGAACCAAAATAGAACAGCTCCAGCATCTGCATTCAAATACCACTTAACCCCTAATTGCTTATAGGTGTTGGACAAAACTTAAATGCGCTGAACTACATGGCTCACCCAAGTTATCAGAACATCAACCAGCGGCAATGATTCCAGAGAACTATGCATTCGAAAGGAGAAAACATGGAACTCAAACTGTCAGGTTTAAAAAACATACCGGAACAGTCTTTCGCAATGTTCCCAACGACAGCTCCTTGACATGTACATCGACAGCCTTGACTGGAGAAGCATGCATCCGAGTTTATCGAGGATGGGGACTGCTCCAGCTTTGTCTTGGAACAAGCATAAACTCTACATCTGCAAAGAACCATTGACCAGAACTTCAGAACTACAGAACTGCATTCTTGCGTGGGGCATAGAACTATCGTCATACTTGTCCTGTCATCGACTTCACCAGCTAAATTTCTGCAATCTCAGTCAACTAACCTCTGCATCATCTCGTCTGCTATAATGTAATTTACACCGCAAGACATCTTCGATGCTGTACTTTTAACAGTGGAATGAATCGATTGATTAAGCTTTTTTCAAAGTGAACAGAAGAGCACTTGAAGTAAAAAACACGAGAATAAATGATATTGCCAAACCCAAAAACGAAGTGTGGAAGCACAGTAAATACTTCACGATTCAACCAGGCTCGCCTTTGAACAAACTACTAATCAGGAATACACCGACTTTCAGCTAGCAGTTCGAAAGCACGAAATGGCATCAACATCATAATATCCGCGGCCAGCAGTACAAAGCTTACCTAGAACATAAAACCACCGATCAAGCCACACTCAAAAGCGGCGATAACGAAATGAGCTACAGCTAGCAGATGCCAGGATTTCATTCAAATCCGAAATCTTCACGCATGAGTGCTCAGAACAGGAGCACGGCGGGGACGCACAGAACAAAGGCTGAGAACAGGTGTTGGCAAGCCTATATTGGTGGTTCGATCACGCCTTTGAAACAGGGCTAACATGATCTAAACCATTTCGACAATGGTCAACCAAGAAGGTCCCATAACGGAGCGCATCCCGAAACAGGAACATTCATGAAACTGTCGATCTTTTCGCCAGAAGGAGTGGTGCAAGAGTTGCCAGTTAAAGGACGTTCCACACATCATTCCCTCTACATCTGCATGCCTGTACATGCACACTGGAAACCGATTTCTCAATTCAGAGGCAGTAGATACGGAATGGACTGCAAAGCTACATAAGAGCAATTGAGTCACAGGCATTTCGGCAAATCTGTTCAATCAAATCAGATGCTAGTGGATGCTGCACAAAGTCACAACTCCCAATCAGGCGTCCAACTTGACAAGCAAAATGACTAGCACAGCATGGCAAGGGATGGAGAGCTGAACCAGGGGTACCAGAAAACGAATCTTTGTGTGTGTCACTACAGTTTCGAAACAGACTCTTCCAAAAATGTAATTAAGGAAACACACAGTCTAAGCAAATCAGAAAAGCAACTCAAAAATGAAAAATCAACAAGAGATTCCGTTCATCGATAATCCTGCCGCTACAAGATTCGTTCAGAGCCTCACAACCTGATCATATCCGTGGACATCAAAATGACACAAATGTACAGTAGTACTTTGGTTAGGGTTAAGAATCCGCAACGATTAAGAAGCAGACACACAATTACAGACTCAAGATGAACTGCACTAGTCCACACCCTACACGTCGAACAGGGAACACCCAAAATATTCG
This sequence comes from Rhytidiadelphus loreus, assembly GCA_947034895.1. Lineage (NCBI taxonomy): Eukaryota > Viridiplantae > Streptophyta > Bryopsida > Hypnales > Hylocomiaceae > Rhytidiadelphus > Rhytidiadelphus loreus. The sequence goes on along the minus strand of OX344765.1, from coordinate 9,972,730 downwards.
CAAATCCGTCGCAATAAAGTAAGAGCAAGAACTAATGAGCGCGACCTTCAAATCCCAGTAAGAAACGCAAGATCTCTGCATACCGAGCACGCTCATACCGACGAAAAGATTGATAAAAACCCTAGTGCAGTACAAACCCTCCCGCACGGGACTAAGCTCGAAGCTGCATATGATTGGAACCCCAACAGGACAAAAACTCTTAAGCAACAAGCAAAGAACGAGGAACTCACATCATGGTGAACTGGCGAAGAACTGAACACCCGAGGGTGGCGAAACAGGGCAAAGGACATCTTGCACACACAAGTCCCACGCAGAGAAGCTTCAGACGCTGTGCGTTGGATCGGGTCCGCGCAGCTGCCACCTTCCCCAAGCTCAGCCTCCAGAAGCCTTGACCCTCGGAAGCTCTCCTCAGGACGACAATCTCTGCCCCCCAAGCAAGTAAGGGCGAGCAGCCCCGAGCTCTTCTGCCGGCCTAACTCGAAACGCTTCTTGGGCTGGCGTTGTGTCCTCGTCCTTCCTCCAACAGCCGAGCTTCTTAATCCAAGGAAGAAGAAGATGCCGACTGCCAGCGAACAAGTAAAAGTACAGACTCTTCTTTGCTTCTTTTGCTTCTGGAGGAAACGTGGGAAGAGGGAAACCTTCAAGGCAAGGGCGATGACGGAGTCAAGGGCCAGTCTGGATGTCCGCCAAGTTCCAGCAACAGTGCACCACAGTTTCGGGGACTGGATTCAGTCGGAGGTTGGACCCAAGCTTTCGAAGGAACTGGCCCACCTGAAAGCCATGACCCCACTGCTCTAATAATGGCCTATTCTTTCACTCATAAACTTAGTCTTCACAGTGTCCCCTGAAGTGATCTGTACATGATCTCATACTGCAAATGTACTGCAACCAGATGGATTGACATGGTAGTGTAGTGTACAATTTCTATGTACAATTTCTATGACATCATCGTGAAGTGAACTCACATCATCGTGAAGCGAACTCACATCATCGTGAACTCACATCATCATACTGCGAATGTACTGCAACCATATGTATTGACATTGTAGTGTACAATTTCTATGTCAAAGCAATGTGGAAGAAAGGGATCAAGTTTTCTAGACCAGAGCTGGTCATTTCTTGGTGGAAAGATTTCTAACAAAATCTGAACTCTCCAAACTGCGCTGCTGGCCTGTTGAAATGCTTCACAATGAAGCACATGCTCAAATGCAGAGTACACTAACTTCACAATCATCCTGTAACATCAAAAACAGATTGAACTGATACATTAGAAGGGGCACAGCCACTTCTTTTCAACATTATTTATTAGTGCAGTCTTGGAATTAATAAAGTGGCCCCTAATCTGCCATGGGTAACAATTCTCATCGTTGAAAACGCTTTCTCATGTTTGGGTGATATGGGACTCATCCTTGTGCTTTGAACATTGGAGATTCTGTCATCTTTCTCTAATTAGAAATTGAGAGAAGATGGGGTTCCACGGTACCCAGCAAAATAGTGTACAGAATTTAATTTTCATAGGAATTGGTATCACACAATAATCTTTGAACTTGCACAAAATCAAGATAGTGAGAGTAACCTTCAATAAATTGGCGTCATGTGCACTATCATGACAAATCAATGTAGTTGGTTCGTACTCTTGTGAAGTCTCCTTGAAGGTGCACAAACTAACTACTAAGAGATCATACATTCACTCAGGGGGGTATGAATTTTTTTCAAGAGCTTACTTTTAGAGCTTCATGAAATGGATGAAGTACATTCAAGAAAAGAGACTTGAATGAAAGTCGTATAAATGTAATGTCATTGTGTAAATCTTCATTGACTATTATTGACCTTGGGCAATCATTGTAGTTTAAGGTTTGAGCATCCATATCAATTGTGCATAAAGATTAGCATCTCAAATACAACTATGAATGCCATGTATAGAATTCCCTTGCACACATCCAAATGGAGTTGAACCAATGGATAAATCTTAGCAAGCAAAGCCAACCACAATCAAACCTCTGCAAAGGTTCCAACTTAGGATCCAAGATGGCTAGTAAGTTATTGACCTTTCCACATAGGATTTCACTATGCATGGGAGGTGAAAAACGACAATGACTACAATTCAAAACAAGGGGTTCTAAAGGGGGTCTAATGTTTGACTTGTATAGTCCAACCTTTATATATGTTACAAGTCGGGAGTAGAAAATTTCTAATACATACAAAATTATAATATGTAACAAATAGTATATATTTAATCTTTGGACTATTAATCCTTAACCCCTAAACACCCAAATTCTTCTCCAAAATTGACAATTTGGAAAAATCATTATAAAATATTATTTAGAAGAATATTTTTTGGAATTGATTTATGGAAAAAAGTTGTAGATTATGAGATTTATTTCTATCGGTATAGTTAGATTCACCAATGCTATCACCAGTATTTTTTATAAATTTTGAAAAGATTTTTTTTAATTCTTTCTAAATTCAATTACAAACAAAATATTATCATTTAGAGTAAAACTTGTTGGAATGGATTTGAAATGAGGTTTTCTTGAAATGGTGGTTTATTGAAATTTTTGAATTCTTTGAATCTATGACCTCAATTTTGCAAATCTAGTTTTGAACTAGAGTCAATGCAAATTCTCAGGAGGTGCACTTAGTTCTACTATAACAAACCACGTGTGAACAAGTGGTTTCTAATAAACTATAATTTCAACCTAAAATTTTGAACATTGTTTAATAATGACTATAGCTTTCTATTGCCAAAATTTCCAACTCAAATAAAATATGAAATGATTTCTAGAAGAGGTTGAAAATGAACTAAAATGACATGTTTTTCAACTCAAATAATTATAGAGGACACATTGAGTCAATATTCAACTCAAAATGAGCTTTCAATAATGAGTTATTTTTAGGAATTTTTTGTTCATTTTCTAGACAATTTTTTCTTATATAATATAGAGGTGTGAAAGTTATTTTTTAGTTCTACAGTGTATCTTTTTACTTCAAAAATTTGTAACTAATTATTATTAACAAATAAAAATATCAATAATTCAAAACATAAACTTTAAAAGTAGGAAAATCTATTCATATTTTTTTAATTTTGTTTTATTTAAAATTCAAAAAATATATAGGGAATCCAAAGTTTTGTTTGCACGTGGGTTCTAATGGACACTCTAAATGACCCCCCCAAGTGCAATTTTGGCTTGGTCAACCACTTAACATACTTCCGCATTTGTAATTTTAGAAAAATATGTATTGTAGTAATACCAAATTCAACCATTCAATAGGACAACAACTTGATAAAGTATCTCCACAAGTTAAGATGACTTTCATCCAAGCAATAATGAAAAAAAAACAAGAACATGAATATGTTCATCGTCCAAAAATTGAATGTTGAAGTACTTAAGGGCTAAAATTTCCTATTTGGTCAAACTTCATTAGTTTTTTATGTTAAAATAAACCTTTCAAAGTTGATATTTTTCCTCATGTAGTAGTTGTATATATATCCAAAATTTTACTTCATTTTTCATAATTAAAAATTTTAAATTAAATTTATATAATTTTTTTGAAATAATATCTTTGTGAAAATTATAGCAATTACAAATGCTAAAAATAGTGATATTTTACCAAAATTGGAGATGAAAATCATAATCATCATGGTGTATTCAATGTGCTCTTTGAGCTTATAATAAGAGAAATTGGATAGAGAAGTTTTTAAAAAAAGGTGTATTTTAAGCTTCAAGATACTACCTTCACAGTCACAAAAATTATAATTTTAACAGTTATAATATTTGGAAACAAATAAAAAGGAACAAGAAGTTGATTATTGGAATTATGTAATCTTAGTTAAGCTCTAAAACATTTAAAATCAAGAACTATGTGAAACTCAAGCTTGACCCTAAAACCATGCATGTTTCCTAGGCAAGTTTGTCCTCCAAAGATGAACAAATAACATGTAATGAACTTATCAACTTTGGGGCTATTAACATAAATATGTATTCTAATTTATCAATTTTTTGTCTATTCTAACACATAGCAAGGTATTTTTACAAATGATATTATAAAGAATTAGTAACAATTGACATCTAACATTTCTCTTTGAGGATCTTCATGAGGGTGGAATTCTATGACATATATGAGATTTTAATGTTTATCAAGGAAATGAGTATACAAGTTTGACTACATTAGAATGCTATTTGTGACCCTATATAAAATGTTTGAAGTGTATTAGAATGCCATAAAAAATGACCATATCCTACTGTGAAGGTTGAGATTTCATCCCAATATTTAATTAAAGTTAGGAAATCAAATTTGACAACTGATAAATATAATAACATTCTTTTGAAATCCATGTTTTCTAAACAATTTTCCTAATGGCTTTCTACACATTTTGGCCATATTCAATGGAATGCTGGTCAACGAATAATGGGTGAATAATACACTATTGTAGGGCTTCACATAGTTGAACTGAGAAGCCTTGAGTCATATGAGTACTGCAAGTCATAAAATTTTCAAGTTTTTTTTAGAAAATATTTAAAATACCACTAATTTTCTTAAGAGAAGAGTAAAGAAAATTACTATTTCAATCATAATTCATAGTATGTTGAAGAAATAACTTGGTAGTACATATAAAAATTTCAAAAATAAAATTTCATATTCATGCGTTAGGTGGGATTCAGGAGGGCTGGAGGGCCGTTTCAGGCCCGTTCCCAGCTTCGTTCCCCCGGCCCCCATCGAACGCGGGTGTCAAAATTTATTTATTTTCAAAAAATAAATAAATAAATAAAATTTTAAAGTTCTTAAAATGAAAAACAAGGTTAAATTTTTTATTTTTTATTTTTTCAAAAAATCTGACCTGGCAGTCGCTTGGCCAGGTCAGCACAGGCGGGGAACGGCGGGTTTCGGCAGATTTTGACTGGGTTTGGGTTGGGGAACTCACAACCCTCCCCGATGGCTAAATCCCATCTAATGTTTGGAAAAATTGTAAGCAAAAAAATAGAAGATGATTTAAAATAGTAAATTTTTACAAATTTAGGTATGGGATAAGAAAAATACCTATCCCAATGGTTGTAATGTTGTAATAAACAAGCTACATCTTTTATTTTTTATAAATTTTTATTTTATAAAAGTTTATTGAAATAAAGAATTTTAAATTTTTTTTAAAGTGGAGATTCCATCACTAACTTCTCAAAAGATGGCACCCACTCCCAGCCATTAATTAACATGTCCCCCTCAATTGGAAAAAAATAATAACCCTTGATTTTAAAAAAAAATTGAAACCCGCTCTCAACCGTTGATCTCCCAAAATACGGATATACAGATATGGATATATAGATATACAAATACAAATACTTGAATATGTGAATATCGTACATGTATACGCACATATATATATGTATAAATATATGTACATGTATACATATACAGATATGTATACAAATACATACATGGATACAAATACATATGATATGGGATTTGTCCCATATCAATTGTCACCCCACCCTCCCCTAAAATTTATAAAGTGTGGGGGGGGGGAAACATAAAAATTTAAATAAAGAAATAAAAAATATACCCCGTGGTATATAAAAAAACTAAAAAAAGGATTACAAAACTTTTGAGAAGATAGTGTGCTCAATGACACTATCTTCTCAAAAGATGACACACAATCCAGAAACTAAAACTCCTTGTTGCTTACATATCATTTATTGAAATGGAATGACACAAAGGTTTCTACATACACAATCGAAAATTCTAGAAAATCAATAGCAAATTTATGTTTTTGAAAATAGTGATTTCCTTTGAGTTTGTTGAGTTGCTTAGGTTGAAAAAGAATCTACATATTATGCACTACTTTTTTTAACCATGAAGTCCAAAGTTACAAAAATTGTTGCGCCTTCAAGATACACATTGTGTGAAAATTTCAAAATAAAAAAATGAAAATTCCTTTTTTGGTGAGCTACCCTAAATTCCTATATTGCCAAAAAAAACTTTTTTGGTCATTTAGGGGCTAAGTGCATTGCCCAAATTTCAAAATTAAAACTCTCTTTATAGAATTATTACTATACAAAACTATTATTGAAATGTGTGGGGAAAAATGTAGACTATTTTATCCCTCGGATTGAAAGATTATAATGTTTGAAGTCAATCTTTTATTATTTTTCATTCTTGCTAAACAAGATCAACAAACTTTGTGCTTTGTTGGAGTAGATTTTTTCTTGTTCATGAATTAGCATCCCTCCTCCATTGGATTCTAAATTTTGTTAGATCAATACACTCATACAAAATTTTAAAAATATGGATTCTAGCTTACTCTTGAGTTTACATGACCTTGCAATCCAAGGAGAGAATGTGTCACTGGGAAGAAATGTGCCTAATAGTTTTTGGCAATTTATGATCATTTCTTGTGAAATGAACACATTTTTTAGTTGAAATGAAAACCCTGAAAAGGTAAAAGAAATGAGGAAAATTATAAACATTTGGAATATATAGGCAAAATCTCAAAAACTTTGAGGCCACATATTTTATGATGATAGTGTTTGTATTGTGAAAAAAGTATTTTTTCACAATCTAACTTGGTAAAGTTAGTAGAGTTGGACTCCTTCTAGATTGACATTCTTGTACTAAATTGTAGATTTTTTCAATACTATCACATACTAAATCATGTTAATATTTATCTAAATGCTAAATTTCAAAAAGAAATGAAGATCCCAAAATTGTTCAAATACCATGGATTTATTCAAGCAAAATAGCTTTTGATCCAAGGATCTTATTGATTATTTTTGTAATACACATGAACAGAATAAGTGTCAAACTTTGTGTCAAAATTTTGAAAGCATCCATTACAAATTCACTTCATATATGATGCCCATACCGATTTTATGATGTGATTATAGACATGTTTCCATGTGCATCATGAACACAATAAGTACATTAGGTATGCACTCTGCTTTTTCTAATTGCATCATTCTACTTCATCCTATTAGATTTGAACAAGTATTGACTTGTTGAGGGGTGTTGTTAAGTGTTGTTGATCATAAGTTATAATTGACAAACGTTATCTTAGAAAAATCAAAAAAATTTGGAGGTCAACTTTGCATTGCCTAACAATCCCTTTCAATTTTTCTCGTAATTTGTAACATGTTGCGCAACTAGTATGTAAGAAATCACATAAGAAACAAAAATGCAATTGTATTATGGATTTAGTACTAGGATTTTGTATTTTATTTTTGGAATGATAATTGAAAGTGTGGATTTGTGGTTATAATATTTGCACAAGGTTCTAAAGAAATTAAATAGGGATAAGGATCTCGCATCTAATCACCAATATTTGTTGGGAGGGTTAGTACTATAGTTCAATTCTTGAGGTGGTATTGATTTCTATTGAGATTGGTGAAGGAATTTCTGGTGGAGACTAGTCGAAAAGTCAATGCTGCAACTAGTCAACTAGATAGCCAACAAGAGTCGAACATTCAAGTGCATTGTAGATTAGGTTCTATAGACAACCAATGTACTACTATATTTGTAATATTTATTTTGCAATATCAGCTTCTCTCTCCATCTCAATAGCTCATTTTTAACCATTTTAGTTATTTGCAATTTTATTGATTGCATCACTATTCAAAAATTCATCCATTGTAGTGGAATTTTATCCAATTTTGTTAATTTTTTGATCCAATAATATAGTGAACTTCATCCAATTGTTCAACTGAATTCATCCTCAAAGGCCCAAAATTCATTGTAAATGTTGAAAAAACATTACATTTCATTTAGCAAAATGTTAAATTCCTCCCCGGCTACTATTACCTAAAGCCAAGGATAATCAACAAATTTAGCCCTAGCTATTGGCACAAAACAAGGCTATATTTTTTTAGCCCTCCCCCACTTTTTGATTAGTGCTAGAGGAGGCTAAAATGGGGGCTAGACCACCCCTATTTAGCTTTGGCTAACTAATTCAAAGTTCCTAATGTAGGGAGTGGACTTTATAAGTCCACTTCCTTCTTCCTTGACATATATTCCCTTTGTCTCAAAATAAATCCTAGATTTTCTAAATTTTCTTGTCTCAAATTAAATTCAATGTTTCACGGAAATGAAACATTGGGCATACTTGATGGTATCATCAGGGAATTGCAAAATAACCGGTAGTTCTCCTTGACATTGCATCTTCTCCTTGTCCACATGAGAGGAAATTGTTGTTCAACTTGTCTCCGTCTATGTTCTAGAAAGCTCACTCTATGGCATGAATTAGAGAGTCAATGTCCTATTGTAGGAGTTGATACTGCATTGATTGAATAACACAAAAGAAACCCAAATTGAGAACATTCATGTCAAGGTTGTTGGGAGGTTGGCTAGTCAATTTGATATCAAGGAATTGTTGTGATTTGTCAATAAGATTGTGTTCGTTCTTGGTAGAGTCACTAGTGCAATAACAAACGTTGTGAATGACATTGGAGATGTCACAAAATACACCTTCTTCACTAGTAGGGACAGTTGGAGAACATCGATCAACCTTCCATGGTCAAACCTTTAATTCAATAAAGTCAACGGAACTCAAATTGTTGGATTGACAAAACTTGATGGGATTATACCTTGGGGGTGCATTTAGTTCTACTATAACAAACCACGTGCGAACAAGTGGTTTCAAATAAACTATAATTTCAACCTAAAATTTTGAACATTGTTTAATAATGACTATAGCTTTCTATTGCCAAAATTTCCAACTCAAATAAAATATGAAATGATTTCTAGAAGAGGTTGAAAATGAACTAAAATGGCATATTTTTCAACTCAAATAATTATAGAGGACACATTGAGTCAATATTCAACTCAAAATGAACTTTCAATAATGAGTTATTTTTAGGAATTTTTCGTTCATTTTCTAGACAATTTTTTCTTATATAATATAGGGGTGTGAAAGTTATTTTTTAGTTCTACAGTGTATCTTTTTACTTCAAAAATTTGTAACTAATTATTATTAACTAATAAAAATATCAATAATTCAAAACATAAACTTTAAAAGTAGGAAAATCTATTCATATTTTTTTAATTTTGTTTTATTTAAAATTCAAAAAGTATATAGGGGGTCCAAAGTTTTGTTTGCACGTAGTTTCTAATGGACACTCTAAATGACCCCCCCAAGGATTATACTGATGAGATTTTTGCACCCCTACAATGTTTAGCGACATTAACATAGGTCTTACAAGAAAAAACAAACAAACATGAAACTTACATTAAACTTGCAATTGCCTTCCTTAAAGAAGGATTCCAAGACTAGGAGCTACAACCACATATCACAATCATTAATTTGAGACAAAGCAAGTGAAATTGTTGCACTCACATATCATAAGCATTATCTACAAGCGGACATTACAACATATTCCACAACAAACAAACAAATTCCAATAGTGAGGTAAGATAGAATGTTATTAACTCACCAACATCAAGAGGTCTAGTTGTGAAAAGAGATTCCTTTTAGCCAAGCCATGTCAAGAGGCTTGGATGCATAATGAGGCTTGGTGACACCAAGAGGTATTCAAGAATAGGACATGAGATAACATACTCCCAATGATTCCACCATTCAAAGGCACTCACAAATGCTGACATAAAAATTTTCATCAAATAGTGATACAAGAGACAACAAGACAACACTCCATAAATATGCAATCTCTACTATGATAGCAATACTTCAAAGTTCCCTTTACTCTTAGTACATATGAGTTTCTATCTGCTAAAATAATCATGATAACTAAAGTTTTGACTTGACATTGGAGAAAACAATGTTCACAAGTTTGTATAGGGGAGTTAAAGATGTTTGACAGTGCAATCTAATATCAGCAAGAGTATTCAGAACAATTCATTCCAGACATATTTCAACAAGAAGTACTTGATTCAATTTTTAGCATTGGCAAGGATAGTTGTAGAGCCTTGGCCTTCCATGGTCGAACTTGATTCAATGAAGTCGATGGAACTCAAATCCCTGGATTGAAGAAACTTTAATTTCTAAACTTTTGGTTCTTTAATCGCAAGAGCTCAAATTATGATTCTTTGTTTCCTTTTTGTCTTAGTCTTTAGTTGGCATGTTGGCATGTGGTCTCATTCACAACTTGTGAATGGAGTAAACTACTTCAAGAGTAGGGTAGAACTTTGGAAAGTTAATGTTTTGGACTCTTTTTGTGCTACAAGGGAAAGGCTGTAAGGTGCACACTACTCTATTAATTATTATAGAGAGACACGGTTGCACTTTCTGAAAAGTGATGACCACCATGAAGGAGTTGTATCTTTGAATGAATCCTCTTGATGTTTACACTTTTGTCACTGATCAAAAATGGTTTGGGGGACATAATATTGTCAACCTTTTTTATGGTGTCAGCTAATAAGCAATGAACAAGTCATGTTTGCCTTTAGCACATAATACTAGAGGCATTGATGAACAAGCATGTGAACTTTTTCAGCCTTTAACTTTTGTATTTTTTATCTTTCAGGTAGGAAGGCCCAATACATGACATGCAATGGTCTCCAATTGCAACTATTACTACTTAAGGCATGTTGTTGAGTATCTTTGCTATGGAAAGTATTTTACAACATATACTTGGAATTAACTAGATGTTTAATTGAACCAAAAGTGGTGCTATAATAGTGCCATTGTGTCTCTTCATATAATCTTGAATTCAATTATAGGCAAGGTCCATCAATATCATTTTTCATGTCTACTAGCACTAACTTTGGAAGTATATTGTATAATTTATGTTTTGTTGGAACATCTATTTCTTGTGAATCCTTGACATTTGTGTAATTATGCTTACAAAGGCGACCTTATTTAGCAACGTTTGCAAGCCAATCTGACTTTGAATTTGGACAAGGACTCTTCAATACTGTGCAATGGAATCCTCAAGACATGTATGTATATGTATTTGACCGTTGTTTACATGTTATTGCTTTACAAACTAGTAATCAATAGCACAAGAGTCATACTTCCCTATGCCTTGTACAACTTCCCTTTCTCTATGTGCATTGAATGATTTCTTAAACTTGTATTGAATCGTATCGTAATATTTGCATTGAATGGTATTATTGTTGAAGTTGAAATTGAGGTCATGTAACTATATTTTTGGTTTCTCTATTTAGTTCTATTGCCTAGTACTTAAGAGTATGCTATGTGTGGGGTAGTAGTCTTAATTGGAAATTGTCTTAGTTGAGATTCTCTTGCAAGGCCTTTTATCGATTTAAGGTAGAACTACCTATCACCACCCTAATTTGCAATTTGAATATCTTAGGTCCAATCCCAAGAGGGTTACATATTTTTCAAAGGTGTGCGCTTGTTTCACAAATGAAGCCCAAGTGGAATTATAATTTTCGATTAAAACTATAATTTATGTGAATTTTTGAAGTAATCAGGCTGAAATTACAGAACTGCCCGTAGACTAGAGTCATAATTGCCCTATTAACAACCTATAATTGCCCTTCTATGAATTCATTAGCACTTAAGTATCCACCAATTCATTAGCCCATGTTGACATTAAAGCTAAAATCTTGTCAAATTTTTTCTGAATCTTAATCCTTTAAGGACTAGGTTGATGACTGGTTGATGATTCTGGCCAAAAATGACACGTTTTCATTAGTAGTGACTTTCACTGCTAATAAAAACCTATCATTTTCAAGTAGATATTCATTGGCAGTCATCGACCTAGTCCTTAATGGGTTAAATGATTTTGAATATTTCTTAGATAGATTTGGATGGGGCAGTGAACGGAGTTGAGGCCAAATAGTACGTAATAGAATTGAGAAGCAAATAGTGATGCTGGTCCACCTTACTTGAAGGATTTGATGTGGCCTTAACCCCTAAAGGACCGGACTGTATTTTTTGGCTGTATAAATTTTTTGGGTAGGTACCTACGAGTGGAGATTTTCATATTTGGGGCTGAAATTTTAATAGAATATGGGGGCAAGGAAGATCTTTCATATGCACCAAATTTCATGACATTTGGAAATACGAGTCAAAAGTTATAGCCTAATATGTTACTTTTTTTTCCAACCGGGCAGTTCGGGCAGATCAGAAAAAATCTCTTTTTTGAAAAACAAAAATTTGTAATTGATTTTCTAGAGTTTTATATACACAAAAACCTTAGAATCATTCCATTTTGATCAATGAGTCAAAAGTTATGAGGATTTTTTGTTTGCGGGCAGTTTTGGATTTCCTACTCTAAAATAAACTTTGAATTCCTTTATCTTACCCAATTTTCAATATTTTTGGACAAAAATAAAATCGTAGGATGTAGATACATTATTACAACATTTCGACCATTGGGATTGGAAATTTTCAATTCTAGATTTAAATTGTAAATAATTTAGTATTTTTAATCATTCTCTACTACTACCTACTCACTATTTTTTTCCTATATGTTGTACTATTCCAAATGATTTGAAAATTTTCAAGCATGTGGCCAACTTGTCTAGGAAAACAAATCCAAAGAAGAACCACCATTTAGGTCATTTTTTCATAAAAATGTGAGCTTGTGAAGTGCAACTGCCCTGCTTTTTGCAAGATAAAAAAATTTGATTTTAGTTAATTTGAATGCTTATATCTTGCAATCCACCCGGTGGAAATGTTTTTGATACTATAAAATACAAGATCCTACGGTTAGATATGTTAAAAAAAGTTTTTTTTCAAAATTTTGGTACTTGTACTAGAAATGGCAGTTTGGGAGCGTTTTTTGTGAAAGTATAGTGACGGTCCTTTAAGGGTTAACATCTACTGCAATCTTTTGCTTGGCGGGTTTTGGCCATCTTTTTGGAGACGTGGTAAATGTTAGTGAAGCTTTTGAATACTGGTATGAAAGAACGCTGCACCTTGTTGTGAGTCCAAAGGCATCACGAAACCTGGTGGTTCTTTAATTTGTTCGTCATGTTTCTTTTCATCGGGCCTTTTGGAGTCGAGAATCTCTAAAATGCTTTAGTCAGAATGTATAAGCAACTGACTGTCACTGCTGTTACAAGTGAATGGCCATCTTCAATTAAATTGGTGGATCCATCATTTTTGACCGCCATCATTTCTCGCCCTGAGCAGTTCAATGAGGTCTTTTTAGATTACCATTTTCTTTCACAATTTGATGTACTTATGATCTGTTTTATAATGGTTTGCTCACCTAAATTCACTTTTGCAACAGGTTCAAGGTCTTTAAATATCAGGGTTGACGAATTGGAGCGTCCAGCCCAAAATCACGTCCAAAAAGCGGACGTCCGGACGCGAGGACGTCCAGACGTGACGGACGCGGGGGACGCTGGGTAAAACGGAGCCGTCCGTCCGATTTACCTCGGGGTAAATTCTGGCGTCGGATTTCTGACGCTGCCTTGGCCGTCCGAATTTCGACGTTGCCTCGGGCCGTCGGAATTCCGACGCAGTCGTAGCTGTCCTCCTGAATTGCAACCCTGGTTGAAACAGGATTAACAATCATATCATCATGATCCTCTAGCCTTTCAAAAGCATTTCAATTACCACAAGTATGAAGCCAAATTTTTTAATTTTTTTCATTATCTTGCAATATATCATGCTTCATTGTAGAAAAGCAACATACAAATGACACAATCAATTGATATTTTGGATTGAAATCATCTTTGGTTAAGTGCCCCCTTCAAAAATAATGGTATTACCACCATCAATAAGTTTAGGAGTATTACAATCAAAGTCTCTAACAATCAATTGTCAGTACGACAATCTGTGCTTTATGTAATATGAGCACATGAACATTTAAGCCTATGTCCTTTCTATTTCTAAGGATTGTAATCAAAATCTCCTTTCACCTCTGCCCCACTACTCTCACACCCATTTCCCAATCTTGCGTCTTCGTCGTCGGATGTGTCTTCCATATCATCTGATGAAGAGCCTAGACATGTCGTTCTTCCCTCTTGTACTTGCATGGATGAAAGGCTTCTTCTTCATTTGTCCTTTTTGAGTTCTTCTTTTACTCTTAATAAGGATTTCCCATTTTGTTCCTTAATGCCAACAACACTTTTCATTTTCCTCTTTGAAACATGTGGACGTGCATCAAGAGGGTTTCCAATGGCTCTTGTTTTTTTCAACGGGGATATTGCAAAAGGTTGCATGACTCTCTTCTTATTGGCTCTAGGTGATCCCCCGCCCTCTAATTTTATTGTTGAGGGCCCTCCACTGCCTCCATGAATGATTATCTTCGGTGAGATTGAAGATTGTGGTTTAGGCACTGACATTGTTGGGGGCCGTCGTGGTGGTGCATTACGAGAATGCCGAATGAACATTGAAGCCAATGTCTCATCCTTGTCATCGTCCGTGGACGATAAAATACCTTAACTAGGCCGCCTTTCTTTTGAAATATTTGCAATCCGTTTTCCAAGCCCTAAGCTCCCAACGCCATCCAAAATTTGACTAGGGGTTTTCAATTGTGCACGTGGAGGGATGCTAGATGGTGGTACTTCAAAATCTTGCATGAGTTCCTTCTTGGCTTTTCCATTGATGCACGAAATTGGACTTCTAAACCCCACCACACATAGATCAACATTCTTTTCCGCTTCATTTGCCTTAGGGATTGGAATACTTGGGTGACCACTGTTCGCACTTGCCAATACAATGGTTGACTCAACACTCGTGTTGCCAACGTTCATTTTGACATTCACCTCCCAAGGCTCACGTCCTCCCGTGCCGATGTGTTTGTCCTTTTCTTCTGCTCGCAACACTCCTCTAAACGGAGACTCAAGTGGAAAAAGATCTTCATCCATTCTTTGCGTCCCATCATTGGGAATCGTTCTCTCATTGGCCTCTACATAAGCGTCTTCTTTTTCCGATAGAACTTTTTCGCTACTCATGAACCCACTTCCATCCACAAATCTAGCTATGGAAGGTACATCTTCATCATACCCATCATTATCCTCATCCAATGGAAAGTCATAGATGTCTCGATCATTGGCTTGAAGATCTTCATTGGGCCGACTTGGACTATCGAACATTTCATCATCAAAATTGTGCCCATCGTAATTCATGGCATCTTCGTCATCCAATAGAGGCCCAACTGACCCACCATCCTCCTCGTCGTCCGAGATAAACCCCTCTGAATCTTCCGAATCCACGTTGTCATCGTACCACTTCTTCTCATCCTTTTCCTTTGATGCTGCCAAGACCTTGGAATTGGTGTACACATACACCAAGTCTGCCGCCCTTTGCGTTGTCAACTTGTTCCGAGATTTGTTGTGAACAAAAGAATAACTACTCCAATTTTGTTCACATGAAGACGAGGATACCGGTTGTGTCAAAATTCGCTTGGCTATTGGAGCAATGAGCTTCCCACATGCACCTTCAAAATCCCACCAAGCATGCGTCGACAATTGTTGCTCATCCGGATTCAACATGTTGTGAAACGGAGGTTCCCTATGGCGGAAGGCTACAAATTCTTTTACCACCGAGGCGTACTCTCCTTGTTTGCAAATTTTCATTAGAACATGCTTGCATGCGTCCATTGCATCTTGGTCGTCGGCTAGTTCCTTATCATGCAGAAGGTATGGATTCAAAAGAGCTCCTGCATAATGTAAATATGTCTCCCCCATTCCACGGCGTTTGAAAAAGGATCGCTCCAATGGTTCGGCGAGGTTTGTTGCCAAACAAAAAGAAGGCCCTTCTAGGCTAAGGACATGTTTCTCTAAATTCCTCATAATATGCAACACCTTACCCATGCATGGCGTCTTTGCATCCAAATCACGTAGACCATATACAACGGGGGCCACCAATTCTCACAAATTTGTCCACCGGTCCCAATAATGCTCCTCTAGAATGAACCTCTTCACATCACGAGACTTCGTGCGAGATTTGGCTTTGCCATTGTCGTTCAGTGTATTCACATATGCCACCCACTGTGGATCCACCACACTTTGTTGCAATGCTCTTTTGACTTCCAACAAACGATCAATCATAATAAACACAGAGGCAAACCTTGTTTCCACCGGCTTCAACAAACTGTACTTTGTCTCATACTTCCGAAATATAGCAAGTGGCATGTGTCTTTTCTTGAAGAAATTCACTACGGTTTGGGCTCTCTTTACCGACTCTTCAATCCATTTCTCCTTTCTCCAATCTCTGAGCAATAAATTCAAGGCATGCACCACGCATCCTTGAAAAAAAATGTGTGGATATTTAGTGGATACCAAATTCCATGCTGCCGGATTCACTGGAGCATTGTCTGCGCTCACTTGCACTACATTCGTAGGACCCACCTGCTCTATGAATTTTTCTAAAATTGTGGCCAAATATTGTGCTGTCTTTTCCACCCCACTAGTATCCACCGATCCAAGGAATTGCTCACCCGCTGAAGATACAAGCATGGCATTAATCAGTGGACGGTTTGTAACTGAGCTCCATCCATCAATGGACAATGTTGCTCTAAACTTCCTGACGCTGTCTTCGGTCCTTCTATGCACCTTCCCCACGACATTTGCCTTGGCTTGATCAAGCAATTTATGCCGTAGATCATGATATGATGGCGGAGTGTAGGCCTTACTATACTCGGAGGTTTTTTTCACCGCTTCTCTGAAAGCTACGTTTCGGGCCACTGAAAAGGGTATATTTGCCGCATAGAAGAAATTGGCCCACACTGCATTCAAATTCTGTTTTTTGGTTTCTTGAAAGCCATCTAAAAGCCTACTTTGTGTTGGAGGCCTACTGCTTGAGGCCCTGCGAATGTCATGTCCGCTACATGTTTGCATACTTGGAGTTACTTCGGAACCCCTTCCAACGACTTCTTCCGGTGTTGTACAAGAATCTTCTTGCGTAGAACGTGGCATGCCCCTCCCATTTGACATATCGCTTTCAACCATAGGCAAGTTGTTGACATCCACATTTCCACGAATAGGTCTTTGTGGAAATGCCCCATTGCATCGAAGAAATAGACTTCGAGTTTCCGTTGACAATTTGGGACACAAACTCACTCCCTTATCACAAGAACCGGGAATCGATTCATATCCTAAGTGACTCAACATACGGCTCGTTTTCTTTGAAAACACGTTGTTGCAAGCCTTGCATTGTATTTTACTCGCCAAAAGGACGACGTACCAAGAGGCAAGATCCTTGCTCATGGTCACAAGTTCCAAACTTGAACTTCTTCAAATTCGTAAGTTTTGGAAAATGTAAACACAAGTGAACCAATGTTTAAAATTGGGTTTACGGTCGTGCACAAAGCCTTGAAATTCAAGGCCCCCCTTCCACCAAACGATGCATTACCAAGCAAGGGACACAAAATAAATTGCAGCTCCTAGCCCTTGAAAATCGTAGTGTTCAGTGGATTTGGAGTGCCTTCATACGCCTTGTTTCTTCTACTTATACTTTGCAGCTGAATACAGGTGGCGCTGACCGTTATTCAGAAAGATGAATTTTAAAAACAGTACCAACGGACTCATTCTCCCCAGAATGGCCCGTCTGATTTGACCATCCCGTCCGAACATTCCGTCGGATCGGGCCAGCTCGTCGGAACAAGTCATCTGAACAGGTCAGCCCGTCGGAACAGGCCGTCTGAACAGGCCGTCCGAAGAGGCCGTCGGAAGAGGCCGTCCGATTTGACCAGGCCGTCGGATCTGGCCAGCCCGTCCGAATTGGCCGTCGGATCAGCATGTCCGATCTTTTTATCCGGATTCGGGACTTCTCGTAGTTCAGTTTCAAATAGAATTGTTTCACACTTTCAGCACAAGTATCCAAGGCTTATCCAAACATTTGGACTTGCCTTCTTCCAATCGGGGAGGTCGCGGGTTCAAATCCCGGCTCTGATTAATACCTTCAAGCATGCGAGTGGTGCACAGCACTAGTTGTGCAAAGCAATACTAACAAGTTTGTAGGAATTGATTAGAGCCTTTTGTGCCAAAAAAATTTGGAGTTCATATTTTTGCAATGAAATAATGTTACAATGGAAAAAATACTACATATTCTATGAACAAATCATTATATCATAGCGAAAGAAGAAAAAGCAACATTTGACCAACCGATTCAACAAACTAGCATGCATTGAAAGATCCATACATATCATGAACATTAGAATACAAATAAATAAATATAGTTATATATTTATATATATATTTATATATATATTTATATATATATTTATATATATATTTATATATATATTTATATATATATTTATATATATATTTATATATATATTTATATATATATTTATATATATATTTATATATATGTATATATAAAAAAGACATACATATGTAGATATTAAAGGCAAAACAAGACATGCCGTGATTATAATGATTTACTACTATTTTCACCTCGTGACATTAAAACAAAAGTCTATCGAGTATAGAGTTCTATTTCTTCTATTGCAATAGACCTATTGGTCCATTTCTATTTAATTCTATCATTGTTGCCATCTCCCAAACCACCAGACAGACCAGAGGACCCCTCTGTATTGCGTTGCGCCACTTGAGCGGCAATCCTTGGACTTCCGCGACGAGAAATTCCCCCAAGGCTTGTTGAGCTTAAGAACCGATTTGATTTGGTTGCCCTGTCAACAACGACAAATTGTCGTATTGTTTCCGGTGAATAGTCATCGTCATCTTCAATCTTCCGCTTCTGTTTGCGCTTCGGAGTCAAATCCACATCCATCGCCTTTAAGGCTCTCAGAGCAGCATCCACTCGATTTACCAACATATTCACCATATGGTCATCACTAGGGTTGTTTACCCTAAACCCTTCGGTGACTCCTTCCAATAGGAACACCCTCCATTGACCTATGATGTCGGCCACCCTCCTATCAAATGCCCCGGCCACCTCCACGAACGAATCCCCTTTGTTTGATTCTCCATCCGTTTCCACCTGAACACGAATTGATGCAGCTCCTTCTAGCTTAGATAAGAATAGTGCCCTGCCTATGGGAACGTGATTGTATGCCTCGTACTGTTCACTGAAGCCAAGAGGATGTTCCACCTCTATCCAATTGCCATCTGGCCCTTTCTGTACTTCTTTTTCGGGAAACCGGAAAAATTTATGGTGTTGCATGCTCCAATGCCCTCCCATACTGCGACAAAACAATTCACGAGCCTCGCCATCATCAATGGCACGAGCCCGCAACTCCACTTCCATATTTTGGGTCATCCACATGAAGGAATCCACCGGTTGCATGGATGCATCATACAATTCATGCTTCTGTTCGGACGGATCCCATATGAGGGGTTTCTCCCAATGCGAATAATTTTGAAATTTGTATGGCCCTTGGTCAAGTGGAAGAGTCCATCTATTGTATTCATGGCCGGGGGGCATACCTTCCAAGATGCCAAACATCTCGTAGAACCTCGGACTCAAAGGAGAACGGCACTCAGCACAAGTGGATCGAAACAGAGATGCTTGCATAACGCATTTGATATAAAAAACATGGCGACAATGGCCCATGGTGAAGGCTCCTTCAGGCCCAAAAGGACCTTGGCAAATGCTACAATGACCCTTCAACATTTCATTGCCTGGATTAGAACCATGCACAACTATCTTCTCGTTCTTCTCGATGTGTGCTGAAAGCGTTGTGTAAGGAGTCCATCCTTCCTCTACTTCAAAAGTCCAATTGATGTCGTGATTGTGGGCTAGCGATTCCTTCTTGGCGTGGTTCAACCGCTCGTATATGGCATCCATGTCTCCCCAACATGTCATTGGCATAGACCCCCAAGAATGTTGCTCCACCGCACTTTTGAACTTCTTCAAAGCAGCCTCAACGACATTGCAATCTTCATCCGACTTCATTGCAAGGGTGCGAACCCCGATCATTGCCCGAGATGCTAAAGACGGTTTGTCTTGAAGTTGTTGTATCCATGTCAACCACCGAGACTCCGATCCGCTCGCCGGTAGACATTCATCCATGTTCTCCACTCGTTTCATCCGGTCCAACCTCGATTGAAGAAGGGCATTTTCTTGGTTTACCTCATTCAATCTTCGATTCAACTCGCTCCAAGTTGGAACCTCATCCACCTTTTTGGTCTCAAGCTCCTCCACTGCTTTGGCCTTCTCAAATGGAAGAGAGAGTTGATCGCTTTCTTGAGTTTCTTGCGACCTCGGTAGTTGGATCTCCACTGTAGAGAGGCCCTTTTCTTCATTTTGTTCCTTCAAATATTTCTCGCTATACTTCTTCCTTGACGCCACCAATTGCCTTCCCAATGATTCACAATTTTCAACGACCCTTCCATACTTTTTACTCCACTCGTCATTCTTCTGCTCCAGCTCCACGATTGTCTTCAAGTAGTTGTACTTCTCATCAAGAAGTGTTAGCGCTCCACTAGCAAACTTGTGAAAAGCCAATCCACCCTTCAATAGTGGATGCGATAATGTGGATAAATTTCTGGCCAATTCCATAGCCAACGGGGCCATTTCCGCTACAGCTTCAGCAGAACATGTTATTGCTTGAGCAGATGTCACAAAATCGTGAAGCCCAAGTTTGTTTTCGGTTGCCGTAGAGCACTCGGCCTCGTTCACGGGTTCACCTTCTCTCGATCCATCCATTTGAGGTGGGTACTCAACTCCGCACCTAAGTATGATTTCAAGATGCTCCAGATTTGGGATTTGACCCACATATTGCAATCTTCTTGGAGTTAAAGTGCACAAGAGCGGATACTTGCGCACAATCTCCTCGCCATCAATATTGGAGATCGTTGCCACGTTTTGAAGCCGCTCTACGAACAGACCTGACGGTTGAACTTCTCGGATCGGGCTCAATATTGGACTAGGTGGCGTTGGTGAGTCCACGTTTGGAGGAACGTACTTCAAACTATCGAGAGCATCGCTGTCTATAAGCCGTTCAATTGTAGCATTTGCTCTTGCAACTTTGTCTTCATCCATGTCTTCTCGCGACGAGGAAGAGGGGGCAACTTCTTTCACGAGGTCGTGCTTGTTTGGAGCAATGCTTTGCTCACCCGTGATTGGTACATGAACCGAGGTGGGTAAACAAGTCTCCGGATCCTTGAAATTGACCTTCCGAAATACACCTCCCGAAGAGGCATTGGTGGCCTCCGCTCCTAGTTGTGTGGGGTCCAACTGTATTGCGTCGCCTACACCCTGTGAAACCTTCATTGTAGGCGTTCTAGTATTTTTTAATACTATTTTAGATTCAGCCGTTTGTGCCCCGTGGTTGTATAAATCGGGAATATCCTTTTGATTTTTCGGAAGTTGAAGCGGCAATTGCGATGTCGTTGAAAATGTGCTCCAATCCACCTTCTGACCCAATATGAGTTCTGCATACACCATAGATGCCGTGTTGTAATTTATGTATCCTTTACTCCTTGCCTTGTTGCCGAAGAGGGCCTTCCACACCTCGTCTGATCGATGTACAAAATGACTATCCTTGCAAGTCCACGGCTTACAATTGAAATATCTGGTGTGGGCTGCGTGGCAATCCCGAGGCCACAACTTGTCAATGTGGTACATTTTGACAAATTGTTTGCACATTTTAGAGCTCCAATATTCGGCCTCCACTTTCTCCCAGTCAGGCTCCGCTTTGATGTTCGGATCATCTAAAATGTCATACTGCAACGCATGTCCGGCCCCCCTTGTTTTAATTTTCTTCGGTGGAGGTTGTGTTGAAGTCGTCCCAATAGCCCCTCCATCACCTTCCGCGGCCATGCTTGGTACTTTGAATTGAAGAGCAATTCAAAGTAAAAAATTCGGTCAATTGAAATATACGTGTAGGTAATTTAAATCTGCCAAAGTCACACCGTAATAAAATATGTTGGACCCCTTCTCTCCACCAAGTAAGAGCAACTAGCGCCAGAGGCAACAGCAGCACATCTGACTTGGCAAGCTTGGAGAGAAGAAGTGAAAAGAAATGAAGGGCCCGTCCAATCATATAGCCGTCCGAAACCAACCCTAATACCAGTTCGGTTCCGGACCGCGATCTGTCCGACTTTGGGCCGTCGGATCAGACCTGGCGGTCCGATCGGGCGGACCGAACAGGCCGTCCGATGAGGGCGTCGGAAGAGGCCGTCGGATCCAACGTCACCGGCCGATGAGGCCGTCGGATCGAACGCTGCCGTCGGATCGAACACGCCGGGGCCATCGGATCGGGCCATCGGAAGACCAAGTTTCGGAGTCGCTTGCGCCCGATCAGGCGGACCGAACAGGCCGTGGCCGTCGGATCAGGCCGTCGGATGGATTTTAGGTCTTCAGGTCTCCGATCAGGCCATCGTCTCCTCTGCACAGACCTGCTGAACTATCATCCTCCAGCTGTGTACGCACTGTTCAAACAACGGATCCTTGAAATAGTTAAATCACTGTAAAAAATAATCAATGAAATGTAGAAAGCATCCAATGTGTGAAAGCTTATTGTTCATTTTCTTCCCTACATTGTGAGATTGTTTTTAATGCTAAACCCTAGACCCTAAACCCTAAACCCTAAACCCTACAAATTATTAAATTTCCATATAAAATATTCACGTGCTCAACAAAAAATTGGTGCAGCATGCGGCATCACTTTTACGATTTCACCGAGTATTCCCACCATCCCAATATCCACTAGTAGCAATTTTGGCTCGCCCTCTATACATGGTTACATGGATACATTATTACATTGCAATTTGAAGACATTTATTTTTTTGGATCCACAAAGTACATGACTTCTTCTATGATTTTAAGATATGATTTAAAAAGTCAATGTGGAAATGTTGGTTGAAAATTGAAATGTAATTTGAATGTAGAGACCATTGTGTAATTGATCCATTGAACTTGTAGTCTACATGTGATAATTTAAATGTACTATACATGTGAACCTTGTCGACTAATTAGTTATTCATTTCTATGTTTCCGGGTATGAATTATTACATGGCATAGTGGAAATTCATAAAGTGAAAGGTTGTCCCACAAAATTGACAATTGAATATGATGATCACTCATGTACGAGAATTAATAGAAGGAGAACGTCACATATGATCATTTGAAAGTTTTTTATTTACTTGTAAAATGTACTACTCATTCATGAATTCATGACATTGTAATATGGAAAAAATTTCACCATATACCCTATATTGATATATTTTTTCATTTCATTGAGAAGGGGGAGAGAGGGGCCAACTTGAAGGCCTTCACCAATTTTTCTAAAGTTGAATTCATTAATCTATTAATTTAGGTTTCATTAATTATATGTATGACGAAATGTTAAGCTTTCATACCTTGCAGTATTGCACAAAAATATATTATATTATAGAATTATGGATAATCTCTTTATTCAAAGTTCTAGCCTATTAGAGCATGTTCTTGAGTGTTGCCAAAATAAATCTATAAATCGGTAGAGTTCATTTTTGCATGCAATTGCTAGTGAGATTGATAACTATTAACTAGAAAAGAAGTTCTACATGTTTTTGTGGAACTGAAAGAGAGTGGGAACATTTGAGCAAAAAATAAATATTTCTTCAAATAAATTATTCTAGGTAGTTTTTCTACTTTTACATGGTCAACAATTATGGAATCTCTCTTTCTTTACTCAAAAAATGCAGTTGTAAGTGCCCCATAAGCCATAAGGCCATAACCGTCTTGGGGGGTGCACTTAGTTCTACTATAACAAATCACGTGTGAACAAGTGGTTTCTAATAAACTATAATTTCAACCTAAAATTTTGAACATTGTTTAATAATGACTATAGCTTTCTATTGCCAAAATTTCCAACTCAAATAAAATATGAAATGATTTCTAGAAGAGGTTGAAACTTGAAAATGAACTAAAATGGCATGTTTTTCAATTGAAATAATTATAGAGGACACATTTAGATGACCATTGAGTCAATATTCAATTCAAAACGAGCTTTCAATAATGAGTTATTTTTAGGAATTTTTTGTTCATTTTTTAGACAATTTTTTCTTATATAATAGAGGGGTGTGAAAGCTATTTTTCAGTTCTACAGTGTATCTTTTTACTTCAAAAATTTGTAACTAATTATTATTAACAAATAAAAATATCAATAATTCAAAACATAAACTTTTCAAGTAGGAAAATCTATTCATATTTTTTTAATTTTGTTTTATTTAAAATTCAAAAAATATATAGGGGGTCCAAAGTTTTGTTCACACTTGGTTTCTAATGGACACTCTAAATGACCCCCCGAGATAACCGTAGTTCAATAATTTCTACAATTATTTCAAGAAAGCGAATTAGAGCATTAGATTAGATTTCAGGCCTGCGAGAGACCTTCCGGCCATGGTTCCCCATGCTGCGAACCATGGCCGGACAGTCTCATTAATTAATTATTAAAAAAATAAAAAAATAAAAAAAATAAAAAATAAAATTTTTAATTTTAAAATAATATTTAAAAAATAATATTTTTTTTTATAAAAATATTTAAAATAATATTTTTTAATTAATTCATTAATGCAGTCCGACCTGGCAGTCTCTGTGCCAGGTCGGACTGCTGTTCTCCGACGTTCCCACAGTCCGGGAACATCAGAGAACTCAGGGTCTCTCACAGGCCTGAAATCTGATGTAATGGATGTACATGATTTATCCAAAAAATTACGCATTTCGAAGCAATGGGATCCTAATTTTTCAAGGGCATAGCAAAACCCTCATGAATTTGGGAATTCAAAAATTCCATACTTCTTTCTTCTTCTTATTTTCCTTCTACATG
This sequence comes from Rhytidiadelphus loreus, assembly GCA_947034895.1. NCBI lineage: Eukaryota > Viridiplantae > Streptophyta > Bryopsida > Hypnales > Hylocomiaceae > Rhytidiadelphus > Rhytidiadelphus loreus. The sequence goes on along the minus strand of OX344765.1, from coordinate 9,948,143 downwards.
TTATACAAGGGTTTAGTGTGTTACAAGCAACATTTTAGATCGTACGGTTCAGTTCCAAAATTTTTTACGTGCTCATAGGGGGGGCCAAAAAAGGGTAAGCTGAATTGCCCCCTTCGTTGCCCCTGCTGCAGGGCAAAGCCTGCAATTTCAAAAGGGGCAAAACTCCCCTTGTTTTCCAAAATTCTCCTCGCCGGACGGCCCCTCCGCCCTTCCGACGCCCCGTCCGATCTGCCGACGCCTCGTTCGAGCTTCCGACGCCCCGTCCGAGCTATTCGTCCGCATGTCGGTGCGTCCGCACTTTCTCGGTGACCGTGCGATCCATCGTGTGACAGTTTCGGGCCGCACGATGGGGGCGTCGGAAAACAGGCCGTCGGATTCGGACGGACCCTAAAGCGCCGTCGGAAGTCATAAATAGCGTTTCCGACGCCTCATTTTTCCACAGCCGTTTCCCTCCCGAAGTGGGTTTTCCAGTGCCCGATGTGAATTTGTGGCTCTGCGCGCCCCTTTCGGTTTGGTGTGTGAACGGTTGTGCTTGGATACTTGGTGGTTTTAAGTGATGTGGTTTGAATAATTTCTTGTATGCGAGGAATTGTGAATTAGAAAACCGTTTCACTCCATTGCATTTGAATTTTGAAGTGAGAAGCACTTGGTGCACTTGGTGCAATATTTTGGGAAAATTCGGACATCAATTATCTTCATTGTAATCAAGGTTATCATGTCTCGCCCTAAACCATCAAGTAAGAGTAAGAAAGGGAAATCTCAAGATATGAATTGGGTTGACTGGAAAAACCCTAATTGCGTAGCTGAAGATGGATGGGAAGAAGAGCCAAAGAAAGTTTGGGACTGCACCACATGCAAGAAGTACGTGAAGATGACTCACCTCTCTAGAATGTGGTCACGAGAACGTGCTGAAGGCCAAGTTCGTCGATGGGAAGGACAAATGTCCACATATAGGAGCCGACACTTTCTTCACCGTTACGAAGAAGTAACACGTTCAGCGGGTTTACGTGACTCCAAACCTAATATAATGAACTATTCTAACATGGCTATGGTTTGGGCAGAGATTGTACTCCACAAAGATGTGGATTGGCGTACCATTTATGGGAAACATGTGGATAGTTTGAATCGGAATGATGCAATGATTTATACTAGCTGGACTGCTGCAAGTGATTGCCAGCCAGAGTGGTCCAATCGAGGGCAGTTTGGATTTCCTGCAGTTGTGGTGCCACGTGGAGAAGATGAATGGTCGAGTGACGGTGATGAGGGTGAAGCTCCAGCACCAGTGACATTGGGAGAGGAGCACGAGCGTAAAAAAGATCGAGAAGACATTGAATACGAACAACAAATGCAAGAAGCGATGCGTAGAAGCGTAGAGGACCGTGGTCGACAAGATGGGTATGATGGATTCTACCAACGTGACCGTGGTGCATATGACCCACCACATGGGTCCTATGGTTCACACTATGGCCATGACCCCCAACATGGCTCTCAAAACGTTGGAGGCTCTTATTATGGCGGTTCAACTCAAAGAGGATCACTCCACGGTGATTCAATTCCTCCTCCAACTTTTGGAGGTCATTCCTCCGCAAATTATGGACAAGGAAGTGGGCAAAGCGGATATGTTCCCGACTACTATGGCGGAGGACCATATCTCGGTGTTTATGGTGGTGGTCCTACAGGCCCAAGTCAGAGAGATGACACGGATTCAGATTCCGAATGAAGCCGAATCAAACACTAATACACTATTGTATTGTTTGTCTTACAATATGGGCTCTAAATTTAGATTTAGTTGTTTTCCATACAATGATGCAATATAGAATGTAGCAAGCATAGTGTAATGGTGTCAATGAGTGGTCGTCCGTCGTCACGTACAATGCAAAACCGCTACAATTGCGATGTATTGAAATATATTATTAGAATGATAGATTTCTCATGTTCATGGTATTATTGAATGCCATTGCTATGCAATGGATCAAGCCATGGTGTTTTGGAAGCTAAGTATAGCAATGGCCCAGCTTTTACCATTATGTTTTTGTTGGTGTCCGTGCGCAAATTTTTTTGCACCATAACCTATTAACTTCAAAATGGGTGAGACCGAGCAACCCAAAAAATACACTAGAAATTTGAATCAAAGATGATTTTTTATTTTCTTGTATATTATATTGGATTTTTCTAAATGGGATGCTTTGATTCATTCCAATTGGATTTATGATGCGAAAGTTATGGATTTTCTTGTTTTGTGGGCTATCATAGGATTATCTTGAAAGAAATTCTTTTCTTCCACTTGGAATGCTAATTCATGATTTTAAGTTACAAACTTTGAATGTTCGTATCGTGGAAAGTATAATCTAAATGAAAAATTTCATTATATCATTAGCTTGAGTGAAGAATATTGCATGCAAATTGTCCATTTGTTTCAAGCAAAAAAAAAAAGAATATTGGATGCATTGGTTTAAAAGAAATATTTTTATTAAAATAAATAAAAATCTCCATATAAACTCTTCGAAATTGTTGCAAAAATGTGAGTCCAAAAATGGGCTTCTTAGGAAGTAAAGGATTAACCCTTTAGGGCCTAAGGAGCCCCAAGCAAACTCTTGAATTCTTTTGGAATCAAATTTTCATATCAAAATTTTATCATTTAATTTAAGTTATTATTTTTCACAAATAACCATTCATGTCTTCTATCAGATCTGAATTTTTAATATTTTTTGGGAAAAAAATGAAATTTATAAGATTTTCTAGAGTTTCTATCTTTGAAAAATCGTAGTAATTACAAAAGAGCTCACTTTACGATGAAATTTTTATAGAAAATAGGAAAAATTATAATGAACATTATGGTGAAGTTTTCATGCTCCCTTTCGTTATATACAAATAAATTTGATAGAGAAACATGTCCCACAGTGTATTTTGAAACTTTCTAAATCCCAACTTCAAATTGCCATAGATAAGTCATTATTGCTCCAAATTTGATGGCCAATGGCTCATTGGAAGCGAAATTTCCGTGCCCTCACATTTCATTTACACCTCACAGTCAAATGAGATTAGGAAAGTGTTTTAATTTCCAAAATTCTGTTTAAAACGACCAAATTTGGCATGCTCGGCCCCCCTAAAGGATTAAGGGGTGAAAATACCATTTATCGGAGCCGTCCGATCTGTCGGCCTGCCGCGCCGTCCGATCTGTCATCCTGCCGCGCCATCCGATCTGTCGCACGGCAGCCCATCCGCCTCGTGGGGGCCGTTGGATCGATCGGCCGTCCAATCTGTCGGCCGCGTCGTGGGCGTCGGATTTCCGACGCGGACCGTGCGTCGGAAAAGGGCGTCGGAAAGGTATAAGAGAGTCGGACGGGCCCGTCCGATCCTCACTTTTGTTTTCCCTCTTGCATATTGCAAGAGTGAAGCGGAGAGCTTGGTGGTTCATGCCCCCATTGGTTCCTCTTCTTGGGAAAGCAAGAGTGCGATTTTGGGGGCCCCTTATTGCCATTTTTTTCAGTTTTGGTTCGAGTTTCACTTGAACTTGAAATTATCATTTCATTTTGCGAATATTCATTTGTACAAGAAGTTTATCACGATGCCACGAACAAAGAAGGCTGCAAAGAGGAAACAAATGGAGCATGAAGGAGGTTCACACAATGAGGCAAGTAGGGACATTCCCTCTGATGCATGCAAGAGATTTTTGATCAAGTTGATCGTCAATTTCTATGAGTCGGAAACCACAATGTCACTACACAACAAATACGTTAGGTACAACGAGGAGTGCTCGCAAAAATTCAAGGCGGATATGTGGCAACTGATGATGAATGCGCTTAGCGTTCCGGAATGGCACCACGAGACGGAGAAGAAAGGCTTTCCAAAATTCTTGGAGAATAGGGTCCACGATGCATTGTGGAATGCATCAATGGTGCTAGCAAGGTATGGCTCTCAATATCGGAAAAATGATGAGGATTTTCGTGAAGTCATTCTAAAAGCTGACTTGTTTGTTGCACGATGCAAGCCGTTTGCAAAGAGCCGTAACAGACGAGGATCTTTGGGTTGGTGGAATAGCACTGATGGAGTGGCTGAACTGGATTGGGGCAGACAACACCTCATAGCGCTTCCCGACACAGCACGAGTAATCGCTCAAGACCAAAAAACCATGAAGGGTGGATATGCAACAATTCGTAGGGTTCGAATTGAAGGGTGTCCAGGGATAGCTACATTTTGGGAGTTTGCAGCAAAGCTATCCAATCAACACCGCACACAGCCTCATCTTGCGAGATTGGAACACCAGAACGAGTCAATGGCAGTGCGGATTCCACATCCTGGAGTTATACGGTTTGCTGCAGTTCATGGAATAACAAATGAAGGGTATTCGTATTGGTGGAATGGCGGAACACTACGGCACATGATGCACTTGGATAATGATTATCCAGACAACATTGCCATTCGGTTGCACTATTCGAGGCCAACAGAGGTAGAGTTGATTGAAGCTTACCGTCTCGGACGATTTAGGAAGAAGCGCACGCAACTCGCATGGGCATTATTGCACATCATGAATGCGGTGCACATTTTTGGACATCTTCACAATGACATCTCTCCAGACAACATAATGTTTCACTTTCCTGAAGACGAGTCACACATGTACATTGGAGTCTGCGATTGGGGCATGACTACCGTAGCTTCTGAACCAATGAAGTCTTTGTACACGTTTACATGTGCGAGTGACATGGAGGAGGCTTTGAGAAAGAGGTGGTGGGTGGACCCGAAGATTGCATATGTGCACAAAAGAGATGCAGATGGGTCAATCATTCCAAATCTATCACGTGCATCAGAAGAATATGCGGTTTGTAAACTCGCTCAATGCATCAACAAGGATTGCATGTCTGAAGAATACTACAAGTTGCATCGGGAATCAGCTGAACTGACGAAGTTGAGTCACCATGTTTTGGCCCTTATGTTTCACTCATACATGGAGCGGCCTTGCAGTGAAGGTTCGAATTACCGTGGCGGTTTGTCTCACATCATCAATTTCTTTTCTGGTCGGTGCAATTGGCCTGTGCCGGATGAGCACTTCCGCCATTCATATTAGTAGTTCAACGTACTTTATAGTAGCATAAAACTATAGAGGTATGTAGTAAATATAGAATGAGGATGTACGTGTGCACACTATGTAGTGCCTAATTATGCAATGTCGATGTATGACCATATATGTGGAATATGATAATTATACATTTTGAAAGTTCGGTGTATTTGAGTAAGTAATGCTTATGATTTTTTGTCACATGAAACTATGAAAGATACATATGACTTGAATGAAAAAGGCACTACTTGTTGTTGTTGAATGCTGAGGTGGCAATTAGCAAGGGTGTGTGGAGATTGTTTTCATTTTAAGCTTTGTAAACCCCATCGTCCAAGCAGCTTCAAACTTCAGAAGGTCATAGGAATCTCAGATTTTGAAATTTTCCCAAATAAAAATTTCTTGCTTGTCAAATATAAGTATGCCTTTGTATCCATCGTTCGGATTTTCAAAATCTCAAAGTATGTGGTGGGAAAACTGATTCAAAGATGACTTAGTGCATTGTCAATATTTGGGACATTGTGGCATAATGGCATTGCAAAATTTTTTTGGAGGTGTTAGGTGTGTTGGATTTCTTTGAAAATTGGTATGCATATGCCCAACTTCAATACCTACAAGAAATTTTTTTAATTTTATGGTGTGTAGTGCAAAAAAATTGAGCATGAGGCGGTCAAAGGCATCTGAAATTCTGGGGCATAGTGAAAAAAAAAAAAAAAAGACTTTGAATGCAAATATTTCTTTATCCGTACGGTGAAAACTCCCAAAAAGTTTACCACACCCTCTCATACAAGTTCACTTCAAGATCTTACGGTTACATTTTCAAAGAAAACATTTTCACAACATCGTAAATGATTGCAGCTGGAATGGCAGTTTTCAGTGATTTTGGACCCAGAAAATGGCTCGGTCCTTTAGGGCTTAAGAAAGAAATGGTTAGAATAAAAATGCGTTGAATTCTACAGTTGGGAACGATACATAATTTTTAAGAATTTTAATTTTTTTCGAAGTCAAATTACTTTCATGAGTTCAAATGGGGATTCTTTCAGTACTCCCTAAAGTACAAGAATGGGTTAATTTTTGGGCCTAAATCCTTGTTAATTAAAAAAATGACATTTCTATAAAACCCTAACAAAATAGTACCATCGTGCATTTCGACGCTATTTAGTATTTAGACCTTGTACCTTTTTCTTTTTCTTTTTGTTAGAATAATTTCCATGACCGTCAATAGGGACCTTAAACAAAACTTATTGTATACCGAAGTTCAACAATGGGTTCTATTTCTTTTCATAGCTCATTTGAACCCCTAAAGGACAAAGCGTCCCTTCCGTTGACAAATGGATTTCAGGTTGATACCTATGGGCTGAATTTGTCTCCTGATTTTCTTAAATTTTTTTTTAAGATAGAAAAATGGAAAACCTTTGTGAAAATATAATTTTTTTCTCAATCCGTACTCCTCTACAAAAGTTATGCCCATGTAACTCAAAACTTGGGAGACCGGGCAACACAAAGATTTTTCAGAATTAAAATTTTTTATTTCTAAATTTTTTTCACTCATACATTATACTTTTGTCAAGGAAAAGGGCTGGATTAAACTAGGCCGTCGGATCGGATGTGGCGGTCCGATCAGACCGTCAGAAGAGGATATCCGATCAGCCCGTCCGATCGGACCTGGCCGTCGGATCAGGCCGTCGGATCGGATGTGGCCATCCAATCAGACCATCGGAAGAGCATACCCGATTGGACCGTTCGATTAGGCCGTCGGATCGAACCTGGCCGTCCGATCAGGCCGTCGGATCGGGAGTGGCCGTCCGATCGGCCAGGCCGTCGGAAGGTAACTTTTTATTTACCTTAGGTAAAAAACAGAACAACTGGACGTCCGGGGGGGTCCGGACGCGGACGCTGGACGTCCGGACGTACGTCTTCACGTCCAGACGTCCTGGTAACCCTATTAAATATGATGATACTCTTCATCATGAGAAGAAATATGACAAACTCTATCAGGTTTGTTCAGCTCTGAATCATGACCCTGTGTGAGCCCTCAAGTTGGCACTTGGAACTCTGAACTTCTTTTTCGCGATTTTTAGTTAATTTTTGAGTGAAAAATAGGAAAAAACATATAAAAATACAATTATTGTGGGTTTTGGTAGAAGTCCCTACCAAAGAGGTGTGTAATGGCCTAAAATGCGTGAAACACGTAAGACGTTACATTTTCACTAATTTTAGGTCTTATTAGTAGAAATAAGTAGTTAAGTTAGTAATTCCGAGCGATGTGAGAATTTGAGAGTTAACCAGTCCTAGTGTCTTGTTCATGTAATACAACAGCTATAAGTATACATGTAACAAACTGGTTAAAAGTTAGAGTCTAGTCCGAGTCAGTCCAAATCCAACTCGAAAGAGTTAGATTTATTATTTACAGGTAATTTTGAGAAATACATTCATTCACAGACCAAGATGGAGGAAATGATGATTGGAACATACAGAGAGGTGCTTTTCTAGGTCAAAGCATGCCAGGAGGTCAAATAGAAGCCCGATCATCCAAAATTCCCCCGGTATCAAGAATAATTTCCCCCCTGGGTGGAAATTATTAAAGAATTGCTAAAAATAGCATTCTTATTGGAGATTTGGTTTTGCCCTTAGTTGATGGACATCTTGATAAAGATTGCCCAAAAGTTTCGGGATTTTACAAAACTCCACGATGACTCCATGGGAAGTCAACCGCTTAAAACTGCATTCGTAAATTCCTAGAAATTACCAATGTTGCGGTAAAATCTCACTAAAAATTAGGATAGTGTTTTGTATGCCAATAAAGAGCCCTGTCAAGTTTGAAGACATTCTGACATTCCCAACTACCAGAATTAAACCGACAGCGAATTTTACAAGAATTTACAACTTGGCGGCGGGTTGACTGGCGAACCAGGAGCTAGCGGTGTCCGAATGGAGTGTTTCAAGGGTCAATTCTTACTCCCAAGAATATTCTAAACCACCTAGGACCGACAGTTTCATCAAAAGATGCAAACTCCAAAAGTTAGCTTTTTAACTTTTGTTCTGAGTTACCGTGACTCAAATTTGCGCTTTAAAACGGCCGGAGAGGTAGGGGTAAGGGGTCCTTTAGGCTAATTGGGGTCTTCTGAACGCGATGGCACAATTTGTTTTCAGTTTCAAGTTGTCCCTCAAAAGATAGAGAGGGTCAGCCCTTAGTTTGACTTTTAAAAGGTAATTTTGGATTAATCTGGGTTGATTTTGCAAATATCTCTTGTAAAATCGAAGATTGGATTTGCCCAAGATACTTGTCTTGCGTAAGAAGCCATCTTTTGGACTAAAGAAAGCCAATTTAGAACTAACCCTAGATTAAAACACAAAATATCTCGGTTAATTAGGTAGGTTTTCAAAATATCTTTGGGAAAATCAAATATTTGATTTGGGAAAAGATTCTAAGGCCATTTAGGGCCTAGAAGGAACTCGCTTGAGAACCTTCCTTCCCATTAAACAAAGATTATTTTGAAAATACGTTTAGGTAGTTTAGCAAAATATCTAGATTGAAAGTGAAGATTATTTTACGAACAACTTACCGGGGGGGCCGGAAGTGAGTATATAAGGCCCTTCCTTGAGGTTGTTCGTGGCCCTCATTCTTTGTTTCATTCTTGTTGTTGCTCTTGTCGTGCTACCGACACTTGTCGGAGCACTTTTTAAGCCAAATTTTGGCTATTTCCTTCTATTTTCTTGTTTTCTCTTGTACTTTGAAGGTCCGGAGGGCCCCTTCAAAGCTTTCTTTTCTTTTCTTGTTTGAATTTGGAGGCTTCAAGCCCCAAAACTTTGTTTTCCAAGAGTTTAGGTGGAGGAAATCCCCTAACTCTAGTATTGTTTGTGTTAACTAACTTATTTCTTGAATTTGGAGGCTTCAAGCCCCAAAACTTTGACATTTTGGGAGTTGTGGGAGTAGTTCCCAAACTCTACTTTGATTTTGTTGTTCTTTTGATACTAACCAATTATTTGTGCGAATTGATACTAGTCTATGAACTTAAAACTTTAAAGCGGCAAGGCTAGACCTTGCCAAAAGGTTTTAAGTATCACCACGTGCCAAAATTCGTTGTATAACGGGTGTTTGGTTTGAATAATTGCTAATGTTCGGTTAAACACTATCATGTGTACCTCTTTTAGTGATTAAACTATAACTTTGTTTGGAATTTTGGAAAATTAGTTTTTAATGTTCGGTTAAACACTGTCATGTGTACCTCCTTTAAGAATTAAGTTTTCAAAATACTAGTTTGGGTCCTTGGATACTGGTTATTCCTGGGGTTGCTCCCGCACGGCGGAGCTTTGACTTTGAAACCTGGAAACGGGTACTTGAAACTTTGATTTGACCGTTAATTCCTGGGGTTGCTCCCGCACGGCGGAGCTTTGGCTTGAAAAGTTAAAATTCACCTTGTGGAAAACACTAAATTGTGGTTTGCACGGCGAAGCTTTGACTTTCTAGAATTAAAGTTTATCTTTGTGAAAAATCCTAATTATTGTTTGGCCCTATACGGCAAAGCTTTAAATCTACTAACAAATAAGATTCCCGGGAAGCTTATTTAAGTGCTGAGCTTTGTTGGTTGTTTCTCCTTTTCGTGTTAAATACGTGGTGGAGGTATTTGATTGCCAACCTTGCCATTGGTTTTCTTTTTGTTTCATTTAAATTGTTTTATTTTGGTTCTTGATTTCGTTAGAAGGGGTTGTTTAATTGTTATTGTTAGTTTCTCATGATTATTATTAAGTATGGTTGATTTCCGGTAGAAGTCAAGGATTATAACCATTGTTTAGTATTTCAAAGTTAGGATTTACGAAGGTAAGGGCAGCTGAAGGCAAGGACGGGAAGCAAGGAAACGAGCTGTCAGCCCGAAGGCAAGGGCAGCTGAAGGCAAAGGCAGCTGAAGGCAAGGACGGAGCGCCGACCAACTGCGCCCCGCCACGTGGCCGCAACAATCCAAACTGGAGCGAGCTGTGAGCCCGAAGGCAAGAACACGAACTGTGAGGACGGAGCGCCGACCAACTGCGCCCCGCCACGTGGCCACGACAACCCAGACTGGCTGGGGTTACGAACAGCAGAGGGACAGTGTGTTAACTGGGTGGGAAACTGAACGGGGAGCAAGGCTGAACTAGAGTCGGGACAGCACAGGGGTTCCTTACAGAACTTTGAACCTTGAAAAGAAAAACAACAACATCAATTGATACATTCAAATCACAAGCATAATCAAGCCAGGCGGTTGTTGCCACGCTCCAACTATTTTACAAATTTTGGGGAAAATTTGAACACCAAGGACTTCAAACTAACATTCCCTCTTGGTTATGCAAATCCTCTCTCACCATAGCCAACTTCAATTTGCGAAACATCAAATGAAGGATTGAAGAACAAGAAGAATAAGAAGGAAAGAAATTCGACACGTGAAGGAATTAGAAGATTAAACAACTATTAAGGTAAGAATCTAACTATTCATCAATTAATTGTTTTGGTATTGTTTATTCGGTTTATTCTTTCCACTATTCATTGTTAGATTTGTTTTAGATTATTTAAGATTATTTTATTAGATTACTATTCATTCATTTGGTTTTAGTTATTAATTAGGATTCCAAAGCCAAATTAGTTGTTTGTTTGTAGTTTGGGGATTTGTTTTATTAGGCCTAATAAGCCAAAACAATAAAAACAAACAAACAACTAATATCTTGGAATATTTAACAAAATAACTATTAAACAATTGGCAATCGAATAAAACTACTATTCATTGAAAACTTAGGAAATATGGATTAAATTTATCATTTAATCTAAATTCCTAAAATCAAAGGATTAGTTTTAAATTGCCCAAACTAACAAACTTGGACTTTTTAGATAGGTTTAGAAACAAAAATACTAAGATTTCTTCCAAATTCATGAAAGACAATGGAGAATTTCGAGGAGACGATTATGATGGTGTTTTGCGATGATGGGACGATCGACATTCTTGACACCAAGGTATGATTTCAAAATTTATCTTTTGTCTTTTCTTTTGCTTTCATTTCTTAAAAATTTAGATTAGAAAATTAAAACTAACAAAATTAACCATTAAGAATCCAATAGCTAGTAGAATTTAAATTATTAGAAAACCTTTGAAATTTAACTAAAATCGTAAAGGTAATAATTAGATTAACTTTGAATTAATTTGGAAAACGAAATAGTAATCTCATCCAAAAGAATCTCAAAAGGAATCTAATTTAATTTAGGAACTTAGGGAATATTAGAATAATTAGGGGAAGTCAAAACCTAATTTATCTACTTATTCTCTTGAAAATTATTAAAGGAACGAATTCCACCCAACCAAGGGGAATTTTCATCCATTTAAAAGTTTTCACCTAAAAGTCCTAAATTCTTACTTTTTATCTTAACAAGAAATTAATTAATCACTTTACTCATAAAAAACATAAAACCCTAAAAATTCACTAAAATTAGAATAATAACTTAGAATTAGGATTAATTAAAGAACAATTAGGAATATTCTCAAGGCACGACTAGGGAATCTTTTGAAAACATAATCTTTTAAAGAATCTTTTGAAGATTCTAAATCCACCTTTTACTTTTTAAATTACTTTAATTTGGAAAGATTAAAGGGTGGATGAAGTTTTGACCTAATTTTGGATGAAAAATCTTAAAATAGGTCAAAATTAGGTTTTCTCTAAAAATTCCGTTAGATAATTTAATTAACCTTTCAACCCTGAAATTTAGATTTATTTTACATTATTTTGCTATTTTTAGTTGACGGATGAAGTTTTTAGGATAGAATTAGGTACGAATTTCATCCACACATAACTTTCATTAGGAACATCAGAATCCAACTTGCTTTACCATTTTGGAAAAGGCAAATTTTATTCTTTGATTTAGTTTAGGTAGAATTTTAGTTTAGCTAGAAGTTTAAATCACAATTAACTAACCCTCAATAACCTTATTTCTTAACTATTAGAGTGTTTTGAAGTACTTAAATTAGGTAAAAATCAACATAACAAAGTGTCCATTGCTTGGAAGGCCAAAGAACACTACGTTTACATTTCACCCTTACAATTTGCTAACTTATGCCGCTAGAACCTGTGTGCAACTTTCTGACTTAAGGGTGGAGTTAGAAACACTCACACCCTGATCATCTCATTCTTGCACATTTTAATCTCTTTCTCAATGTTGCTTAGAAAACTTATTGTCAATTGAAAAATTCAATAAACCAGAAGCCCCTGTGTTGTCTAACTTCGTGTTGGTATGTTGTGCAGGTGAATGGCGCCCTGCTTCAATGGGAGACAATGGGAGTCTGTCCCCCGTCTCGTGGTTCCCATAAGCCTGAAAAGCAAGGTGGAAGCCCCCCCACAGTGCCCAACCTAGAATATTTCACCTAGTATGAACCAAGACTTTGCATATATTTCTGTGAACTCTTTGGTTGATTTTTTGCCATAGAAATCCGAGTCAGAAATCCACCGTGATGAAGTTTGAGGAGGACTAAGGTAGGAGGCTCAGAAATGGTGCACCTAAGGGCTGGTCTGCCTTTTTCGTGTATTTCTTTGGACGGGAATATTTTTAGCTCATTTTTCAGACAAAGAGAAATTGATGAGGAATCTAACCCAAGTGGTTTCATATTTTTCCAGAGATTTTTGAATTACTTATGAATTTTCAAACGAGTTGGGTCATAGGTCCCTATTTGTGACCCTAGATCTTTCATGAATGGTTCACTTGCAATTCTAAATAAAAATGGAGAAAACACAGAGAATGATTGGCTCTTCCAATTAATAATGTTTTCTTCCTTGGTTCATTCAATGAATGTACTGGTCAATTTCAGAACTTTAGATGCACCATTTCACAACCATTTATAGGAGCCATTCTTAATGCCCGCACTGTTTCACAGCCTCCTACCTTATTGTGAATGGTGTGTTTTCTGCAACCAAGCTGAGTGAGAACCATTTCCTTGGAAGCATAACATTGTTAACCAGACCTTGGGGGGTCACGTTTGCTCTCCCCAAATCAGGAGCCCCCACGGAAAAAGTACCTCTGCCACCAATCAGATTGCAACAATCTGACGAATTTGCTGTAGTAGTACCTGTAAGAGCCAATCGCCACTTGATAATTATAACTTAAATCTCCCCCGAGGCATATAGGGGGGAATGATACCTCCACCTGGGGGGAGGCCAGGGAACTGGTTAGCAATGTTATGAGTCAAGACAATATGGTTCTCCCATACAGGAAACAGGGCCTCGGTCCAAAAGGTATGCAGGTGTTAACTGATTTCAATTCATTTGTTATGCATGTAGCATTTAAACTTGTTTGAGGTCCGGTTGGCAGGTTCCAAACCGGGAGCCTATTGTCCATTGGCTGCTACCAAAGCTGTGGTAATGTTCTCAGTGTGCCAGAATTCTTTTTCATTTGTGTAAAAAAAGAAAGCTGGTGGTAATGTGGATCTTGAAGACTGTGTCTGGGATATTTTTGAGGTTGAGTTCAGGGGACAGTCTTTTATAATGGAACAGGAATAGCTAATCTAGGCCTGCCTTTTGGGGCTCCCTATGATCCAATTTTTGTGTGCAGAAATTATTGCAGGTTTCTTATCCCCAGAAGGACTAAGGTCCCACTTTGGGCTCTTTGAGAATTTGGCAAGGCCGTACTGACTTGATAACTTGCATTTCTTGCATGGCATTCTAAGGATTTAATCATCACGATGAAGAAGCTTTGTTTTCAATTCATTCTGATGAGAATTGCAAAAGTTACAATGATTTTTGTTGTTTCTATGTAAAAGTTGTCTAATGATTATTATTTTAAAATAATTATTTTCATTTAATAGAATAGATTGGTACCTACACAATAACCTTGTAACCAATCTATTTTGATTAATGAGATGAAAGTTTTTTTTTTAATTATGTGGGCAAATTAGAGCAAAATAAACATATAATGTCTTTGTGTAAGTCAATTTTCAAAACTTTTATATAAAATCAAAAATATAGGAAATGTGTTGTTTACTAGAACTTTCTTACCATTGGGATTAACAATTCTCAATTTTATGTGAGTATCATAACTTATTCAAGATACAATTTTACTTTCATTATGGACCACCTTTCCCTTATAATAATTTTTATAAAGATGAATTTGAGGCAAAGGTAATATTTGTATGCAAAATTGTACATATATTAAAAAAAAACTTACGCATTAAAGAGTTAAAGTTTAGTACTGTGTCAATATCTAGATTTGTTTTGAAGCACATTCAACTGTGCTTGTTGATCCTTTTGAGTGAGATGCTCATAATAATAGGTCATCGGGTCTCAGTAAGAGTGCCTTGAAGGATCAAAAACATCATCAAAAGAAGAAAGAGGAAGATGGAGCATCCTAAAGATGTTTAGGAGCTCATGAATTGGTAGACTACATTTCCTTCTTCATTTTGAATTTTGAGACTTTTGTATGAGCGTGGTCATATTGCACTCTATTTGGGTTTTTATGAAGACCCCTTTGACTGGCCACTTTGTGCCCAATTCAATAAGACAGCTTGCCCATGTTTTGCCCCTACTAAAAATTGTTCCTACTATTGAATTATAAATTGTTACTACACTAATGAAAAGTAGTCTAGTGATGAATTAATGTGAATTGGGATTTATTGTTGCACAAGTTTGAGTGATTGGAGACTATGTTTGAGTTGGAAGTAGATAAAATTTTAGTATAAACAATGTGGAGTTAGGAGTGGTGGCACAATTTGAGCTACCTTAGGCAATTACATGCACCATGTTCAATTTTAAGGTTTGCATGCCTTCATTTTTGAACTCCATTTGCACCATTGACGAGACCATTGATGAACAATTGTTTGACATTTAATGAGCTTCAATAGCATGCTACTACTGAAAGCTTTACAAATCATATCTAATTCAATTTAAGTTTAACAATTACAAATCAAATTGTGATGAATGTATCTTCTCTCTTCTTCTGTGAAAATTTGTTAGAAAATGCTTTGATCTGCATAGAAGAGATCTTAAGACAATATGCTCTTAAATGAGTGGTTGTTGCCATCCTGGCATATAGGAGGTATACAAATTCATTTGTGAAGGCCTAGAGCATTATGCAAATAATTTTGCCCCTCCTACCTTATAAGGAGGCATACAAATTCATTTGTGAAGGCTTAGAGCGTAATGCCAATAATTTTACTCTACTATAGGTTGTCTATAGTTTATGGTACAAATATTGTCAGATGTTGTTGAATTCAAATGTTGTTTGCTTAATTAATCCATAAAAAAATAGATCCATTGTGAGATGGTCAAACATCATGTTTGAGCTAAATTTAGACTTTTACATTGTATTCAAATATCAATCTTATATTTTTAATATGTAACATCGAGGATTGTCTATTGCATTAAAAAAATCCAATTTGTTTTGTGGAAAATGGTAAAAGTAAATTAATGAATATATCAATGAATTTGAATTTTATTTAGAATAGGTACTAGTTGCAATGGAAATTGGTGTGAAGATTTATCAATTGATTATTCCATATTTTACATCTAAAACACCCTTGCTAATGACCTTCAAATCAAATGCCACTATCAAGCTAAATTTATCCTTTGATATAATTGATTTATAATTTTTTTTAATAGTTTCAATTGTAAGAGAATGTATTTACTAATGATTTTAATTTTTCAAAATTTTAGACAAAAAAATCAAATTATTGTAATTTTTTAAGTTAAAAATAGAATAAAGTACATTATAGTAATTTGAATATTTTATCCTAAATGAAGGTTAGAATGGAAAATATTATCTTGTAATTTAAATTTAAAAACCATAAGAAAGAAGAAAATATGAATAAAATACACACTATATTATATAATTTCGATTCAAGTACATAGTAGAGCTTGCAATTGCAATAATTCTTTCAATTTTAGGATTTTTCCAAAATTTTGAAATGGGGTGAAAACATGATTTATCAAGGATTAATTTTCTTAGTTTAAATCAACCCCCCTAAAATGGTTATTTTGAAATTTACAATCAAGGTTGGCCTAAGGACATCCATCTTTTGGATGCACAAACCATTGGGTGTAAAATCATGCTACCTTGAAATGCCCTAATCATTGAGACAACATGAACCTAAATTGATAGGTTGTATGAAAATTGTTTTCATGCTTTATAATTTTTATGCATTTCTCTTCGATTTGAAATTCCAAATATGCACCATTAGCTTCTTAGAGTATGATTGGCATGTGAATTCAACTCTTTGTTTCATATTGCATTCATCAACTTTCTAAATGTGTTGAGAGTATGGTAGATTGAAGGTATGCAATATCTAAAGGACACCTACATTTATATGCTGAATATATTATAAGAGATTGGGAGGATGCAATATCTAATTGTAGATTATCTTTGAGTTGACATTTTTCATTCTATTTAGTGTTGTTTTCAAAAGAGTGGTATTGTGAATCATGGTTGCTATCATGTGAGCCAAGAATCATAAGCACATCAGCATAGGAGTGTGTACACCTATATCATAGATATCTATATTATAAAAACCTTCCATGATTATAGTGTATCTATATTATAATTGTCTATATTACAAGTGTTCATATATTATAAGCACCTTCAATGGTTAAGAAGTATCTACTTATACATACTACCATTGGTTCAATTTCAAGAAATGACATTGTATGTATGAATGTATTTCCTGTAGATCAAATGGTAGTAACATCTATCACCTTTAGCTTTTGAGCTCCTTCCCAACTCTTTGCACAACCCACAACAATAGTTATCATGTGAGCATCAAGATCGTATCATCAACACATACATTGATTTCTAATTAATGTTCCACACATCATTCCTTGTTTGTATGCCTACCTAGATACACTAGAAATCAAATTCTTAATCCACAGGCAATACCAAACTAGACTACATAGCTTAATAAGAAAACACATACTTCTCACAAACATAAGAACTTGAGCAAAGTTGTTCAATTATAATTTTTGTTGGTAGATGCTATAGAAAGCCTCACTATCCCAATCAAGTAACTAATTTCTCAAGAACAATGACATATGACATTGCAAAACAAGGCAAGGGATGACAAATTGAACCGTTTCATTTTGCTCTCTATCTTGAAAGTCCTTCAATCTTTCTCAGTCTTAAAAGTTTTCCAATCTTTCTTTGTATGCCTCTAGCTGAAACACTAAAGAACCAAGAGGCCCCACATGGGTCTCAAATGAGTTTCAAGTACCTCATATGTAATTTGCCAATTCAGAATCACTCATCTTTGGCCATGTTCAAGTGAAGAATGTCCCCAAAGAACAAACTAAGAGGCAAACAAAAAAGAAACTGAAAATGGAATGAAATATAAGATTTCAATTTGTAGTAAACCTGAGTTCAACTAAAGCGCTACCCAACTCAAAATTGACTTCTCCATCATTGGGAGTGAATTTGTTATTCAATGTGAAATGTCAAACCCTGTTTTGATGACGAGGTAGGGACCGATCTACTGAATAATGTTGAGAACACGTCTTGCCTGGAGGTTCAATCACGGATTCAAAACAATGCTAACATGATCTAAACCATTTCAACAATGACCAAGCAAGCAAGTCTCAGAATTGAACCCATCCAAAAGCATCACCATAATTGGAAACAAGAACATTCATGAATCCATCGATCATTTCACTAGTACCAATGGCGCAAGAGTTCTCAGCTAATAAATGTTCCATACATCATTCCTTCTAAATCTGCATGTCAAGAAATACATACCAGAAACCTTCATTCACACACTATTCGAATGGAATGCATAGTAGATAAGAAAACACTAATCACATGGAGTTTAATAGCAAATCTGTTCAATAAAATCAAATGCTATTGGATGATGCACAAAGTCATACCTCACAATCAAGCAACCAACTTGACAAGCAAAATGACTAGTACAGCAAGGCAAGAGATGATGAGCTAAACCAAGGATACAAAAAAACAAATCTTTGTATGTGTGACTGTCTACAACTTTTGAAGAGACTCTTCCAAAATGCTATGAAGGAAACACACTGGCTGAGTAGATAAGAAACTTAATTCAAAAATTAAAATCAATGAAAGATTCAGTTCTCCAGTATTCTTGTCGCTACAAGATTTGTTCAGCGGCTCACAACCTTATCATATTTGTAGACATCAAAATGGTACAAACGTACAATAAGACTCTAATTAGAGCTAAAAATCCGCACAAATGACAATAAGTAAGGAGCAAGCACACAACGTGCCTACAGATACAACTGCGCAAGTTCAAACCCTATGCATCGGAACATCCAACATATCCACAAATTTGTCGCAATAAAGTAAGAGCAAGCACTAATGAGTGTGATTTTCAAATCCTAGTAATAAGAACCGCACAATTTTTTATTTTTTATTTTGAAACAAATGAAACGGGATTTCATTGCACAAAGCGACGAAACAAACCTGCCAGCCACACCTCAATCTTTGAATACTGAATGCTCATATGGATAAAAAGGTTGACAAAAGCCTTAGTGCAGTACAAACCCTTCCCCACAGACCTAAGCTCAAAACTGGATACAAATAGAATCCCATTATAACTATTAAGGTAGAACCACCCATACCCGACTACTTAAGTGATTCTGGAACAAATCGTGAGCAATATGAAACTATGCAATTTTCTCCCATGTACAAAGATAGGAAATACAGGGATTACAAGTTTTCCATAATTTTATTTCTAAAATTGAAATTACTATGGATTTTGGGAGCCTAAAAGTGCTCTGAACGTCTAGACTCATCTAATTCCAGTCATTATGAATTGCCTTCTTGCTCACTACTTCGCATGCAAGTTGGTGCAAATTTGGAACATGTGTCATGACTTTATTAATCCTTAATAGTCCCAACCTTAAAAAGGAGAAAAAAAAACTATACCCGACTTTGATTTGAAATTTGTTCCAACCTTAGTTGGAAATAATTGCATACTATAGGTTGGATATGGGTGGTTATATCATAGATCCTATCAGGTAATGGCATCATTTCTCACCAACAAAGTATTGGGGTGGCATC
Organism: Rhytidiadelphus loreus; assembly: GCA_947034895.1. Classification (NCBI taxonomy): domain Eukaryota; kingdom Viridiplantae; phylum Streptophyta; class Bryopsida; order Hypnales; family Hylocomiaceae; genus Rhytidiadelphus; species Rhytidiadelphus loreus. Next base: position 9,929,076 of record OX344765.1, on the reverse strand, counting down.
CCAATTGACAGGGAGATTTGATGGCTAGAGTAAAAATCAGCCAAGTAAAATTAGTATATTACGGTCCTAATTTCAATATTTTAGATTGTATAATAGAATGGAAAACTAGGAGTGAGAAATAAATTGCTTTTGAAAAGAAACAACGGTTTTCCATCCTTTTGCCATCAAGAACAGGTAGATTTTAAATGCCCCTCACAAGCTCCCACTAGTTTCTAACTAAGTAGCCCAAGGTTATGGTCACTTAGAACTAGTTCTCGTATTCAAAATTTGATATTAAATTCAAAATAATAATAAAATGTTTAGCAACTACCTCACGTAGCTTCAAAAAACAATTATTGTAAGTACTTGAAGATGAGAAGACAAGCTATTTATACAAGTGGGGTGGTAGGAGGTAAATCAACCCATGTGGTATATATATATTAGGATTAATAGGAGTTCAAGTTTTCAAATGCTCATAGTTAAGTAAAAAGAAGGAATTGTGTTCAAAGTATAATTTTAGACCTCATTTAGGCAATGTAGAATACATTTTTTCATAAAACTTTGAATTAAGTTAATATGGGAAATCAAGTAAAATTTCATCTCCAAAAAACCTTGTGAGATTTCAAGTCTCCAATGAAAAGTTATGGACAAAGTTCCAAGAAGGGTTGGAAGGGACATTTTCTTTGATATTTTCAAACATCCTCCTTGAATTTGGTCCATAACTTTCTTTCGAGGCTCAAAATCACAAACGGGGTTCTTTAGATGAAATTTACTTACTTAGCTTTGTTTTTCAACTTTTCATAGTTCAAAGGTTGTTGGAAAAGGTATTCTACTATACCCAAATGAAGTCTAAAGTTATACTTTGAGCACAATTCCTTCATAATTGATATTGAGTGGTCAAGCTCTCATCTTCAAAATGTCCCATATCCTTTGAGGATTCATGATGGACAATGCATTGCATTATGAAAATGATCTCTTCACTTGTCAATCTCACTAATTGTTAATTATGAACTGATTCCTTCATTTTGCCATCAAAAGATTTCTTGATGGTAGATGATCAAATGATAAATTGGTATTTGACTCAATGGATTGTTATTGGATTCTTTGGATTTTTGATGGACCATCTTTACATTTATTTGTAGATTTGGCTATCTAGTTTAAGAATTAGTAGAAAAATTTGACACTTTTTATTTATTAATTTAAGCTGAACCAGCTATTCGAATACAATATTGTGCAAATTACCTTGAATTGAAGACTTGCCTTCAACTTAATATTCAAAGTAAGTTGTAATTTTTTATTTTTTATTTAACTAATTGCTTTTGCAAAATTAAAGGAAATGATTGGAATTTCAAAGAAAGTTGGATTTTTATTGAATTACATGGCTAAGTTTAGGCCACAACTGAATGACCATGGAGAACTACTGAATGACAAGAAAAAAGAAGGGCAAAAAGCTAAGTCACCCATAAACTCCCCATTCATTGTGGCACCCTAAGCAATGAGAATGCACCAAAGCATGGATAATTAGAATGTAGCTATTTTTGGAGAGTTTGGTCACACAATCCAAAATCCCTACATTTTTGGTCAAAAAATTGTCCTACAATGTATAAGAAGAATTGGGATGATATCAAAGTTGATTTCAGCCCTTTAGGATGAGCATCATTGGTTCATTGTACTCTCCCTCCTTCTTCACTAGACTAACTTGTAGTTGAAGTTTGAGTGGAATTTGAGTGCAAAGGGATGATGACCAAGTTTGTCATTGGTGAGAAGCAATGCCTTTCCTTTTAGTGGTAGAATTTAGCTGACACCAAATTACTGTATTGCAATGGCCATTAATTTGTGCACCGCCATTGATAATATTGTATGGTATATATTGAATGACCAATTGACTATACATTTATTCAACAAACACTTCATTAGTTTTGGATAATTGCAGCAATTGTGTGAAACTTCAATTTCATCAAATTGACACACTTCCATTAAAATGGACCCTCAAAGAAGTAGGAAAATAAATACTCTAGAGAGTTAGGAGGGCAATAGAGGTAGACATCCTAGCTTAGAAGAATACAATAATTTCCCACCAACAATTTCCCACACTATAACTTCATAGTACAACTATTGCATTGGTAATTCTCTAGATCCTATGGTTACTTCATGCATACACAATTACAATTTCCCAACATTGTTCTTGCAAATTTTCCCACAATTGAAGTCTCCTTCCACTTTGACAATGAGACCGAACATTCTAGGGTTAAAGCACCATGTCAAATTGAAAGAGATACAATTGACTCGAGCATCCCTCTCAACATCTCTCTGCAATGGTTGGATGGCATGTTCCACTTGTACATCTTTCTACCTTTTTATAATATCATGCAGTCTACATTCATCTCAATTGGCAATTCTAGATGCACATACCTTAGTAGTAAAATGACATGTAAAGTGTTGAAAGTTGAACTTTTCTATTATAAATAAAAACATCCTACTGTAACCCAACAAAGTGGCACTTACTAGTACTCTACTTCAACAAGGATTAGTAAAATCGATAAAGGTATTTTTTACATAGCAAGTACATTGATTGTCCTATTAGTATGTGTGAATTTAAAAAAAAAATAGGTCACTATTTTAAATTAGTGCAACTTGAATATTCCTATAGTGCTATTCTAATAATGCTCTCAATATTCTAAATTAGATAGAGAAATACTAGACTAGAGGATTTAATAGGCACACACTCAATCCAATCTACTAAAGAATCACTTTGTTGTACATTAAAATAATGACAATGTCATTTGGATTCAAGTAGCCATGCAAAGCCAACCGATCAAGGACAAAGGATTCAAGATGAGGGACTCAATCAATGACCAAAAGAACATACCGCTCTCTAGTAAAAGAATATATGAAAGGAGACAAAGTAACAACCTTCTATATAGCCTACTAAACCTTGCCAAAAATAATAGGCCCCATTTGAGATTCACACTACTTGAGAAGTATGATATTGACAAAAGGATATAACTTGTCTAAAGACCTTGATCTCTATGGTGGTCTCATTGGACCACTTGGATTGGACACAACTCCAATCCCTTCGTCTACATGTCTTTGGCACAACCATGCCAAGTCATTGCTTCCATCTAAATACCGAACTCTTTGCAAACCAAAGTCCTTTTGAAGGTCTTTCCCAACCAAAAAGTTCACAAGCCATTGTTCAGCAATCTTCTTCTCTGAATTGTTAAAGTAATTATTCAACTTCATAAGATTAACTTGCTCAATAGGAGTGCCTTCTGGTCCAAGCAAATCTGAAGAAACGTTTGGAATGATAGATGCAACACCTTTCAAAAGGGACCTCTCCAAGTCAGGTACCATAGAACCAAGACCAGCCCCAACATTTGCACTCACTTTCATCAACATGGTGATAGTCCTCAACCCCTAAATCACATACGGACGAAGAACTTGCAATGTCTTGCTCTCCAAATGCAACACCACACCATTTTGATCATCCACGGTGTGAATGTCTCCCTTGTGTTCGCACATCAAATGTAGCTGCACCGATTTCAATCCAGGTACCAAGCTACTAATCAACCACTCGGATGTTTCCAAATCCTTTGTAGTAACATACACATAGCATGGCACTTGACGTTGCAACAAGTTCATGGAATGATCAATCAAACGATTCACACTCTTTGAAATCTCTTCCAATATTTCACGCCGCATGCCATATATGGCCTCCTCCGTGTGTTTGTTGACTCTTTCCACAATGCAATTTCCGACTTTGACCATTTCGTCTCTCAACTTCTTGTATAGTCCTTCCAAGGAAGTAACTTGACAATCTTCTTTAGGTCCAATCTCCTTCGTCTTCATTGAAACCATATTTTGATCTTGTTCTTGCAACAAGACAATTGTGAGCTCTGCCATATTTGCTATGCGCCTATTCACAATTTCTTCATTCCATACAACGTCTCCCAATAACTTGCGAGCTTCATCTCCATGATGATTTGGCCAATGATGAATATACCCCTCAAAATCCTCTTTAGAAAGAACATTCTCTATCAAAACTCTCTCATTGATAGCTTGGTCCCTTCTGTCAATGCATAGCCAAAGGTGTTTCACACACTCAGGCCTCAAAATGCTTTGAGAAAGTGTAACACCTTGACATCCAAAAGTAGGTGATGCACACAATCTTTGAATGGGCTTCACCACTTCTTCTTTTACAAATTGCAACGTCTTCATAGAGGTTTTCAATGATTGCACCATGATGTCAATGAAGTCATCCATAAAGTTGCCAAAGGTGAGATCTCCACTATGCTCCACTAGCACTTGCATGCCATCCTCTGTAAAGGCTACCATATTCTTCTCCAAGCGAAAAGTGGATTTTGATCCAAACTTCCTTTCCAAAACAACCTACAAAAAAACAAAATGTATGTCAAAAAATTAGAAACTAACATAAGTATCTTCTTGATAAATAAATACTTGTTGGAAGACAATAAAGATTTGATAGATTGTAGAAGGTTATAGAACATCTACTTGAATTGAATTTTTGAATCATGAATACCAAATACTACAATAGTTCACCTAATACAAGGCCCAATTTTAACACAACATTCTACATCATAAACTTGAGTGAGATCATCATCCAAAGAAATTTAATAGAGTATCTAGACTTATGTAACTATTTTGCTAGAAAAACAATGAAGAAAATGTTCATACCTGTAAGCGAGGGAAAAATCTAGGGGTGAGAAATGTTCGTTCTAAATCCTCACATTGAAGTCGACGACCAATATATGTTATCGTTCCATTTAATGAAGATCCAATGACATTCCAATTCAACTTGCGTTGACCTTGGTGGGCAAGACCACCTTCATCCCTCAATGTTGCTAGAATGAATATTGACTTTTTTGACTTCTTGATAATTGGAGCACATTGTTCCTCAAAACACACATTCATTTTTTTCATCACACAAATCAAGTCATCCACATTCACATGATGGGTCACGTCTATCCCCTTCTTAATAATGCCCTTCTTATCCTTGAAGGAATTTTCCAATACGGACACAAGAGTGTCTCTCTCCATGTAGCCCTTCTCATTTGTCACTGGCTCCTTTGTGTGTGGATCAAGACATTTGTAGTCAATACTAAAAATGGCACCTATAATTTGCGTACCAAACCAATTTGGATCTACCACAATGAAATCAAGATCCTCAAAATACATGATGTAGCCTCCTTCATTCAAAGATGAAGCTATTGTTAGACAAATAGCTTCTGCAAGATTAGTGTCAAGATGGGGTATTGCCTTCTTCAACCAAGGTAGCTCCCAACACATGTGTACAAAGTCCCTCCACTTGACAATTGTTTCACAAGGATGATCTCTTTTCCATTTTGTGATTTCATCCCTCATCTCAAGACAAGCCCCAAAGATATTGGGTACTTTTGTAAGTATTGCTTCAACCTCTTTGGCTACAAATTCAACAAGCGGCTCAACCATCTGAATTGAAGTGCTTTTGACAAAATACTCCATGGAAGAAAATTGAAAAGAATCACCAAATTTGAATTTGATAGAAGTTAACAAGCTCTCAATGTGCCTTCCAACATTCATGGACTTGGGCAAAACATCAACATGAGTGAAGACAACAAGGACATGAAGCTTGAGGTTTTTTGAAGTCCTCGTATTGCATGAAAGGAAACGCAACCAATATTGAAGCTCCATCTCAATGGCCTTAGTACTCTTTGCATTCACACAATTTGCTCCATCTTTGATTGTTGCCATAGAACAAACCAAGATGAATAAACTTGCACTTCCATTGTCACTAAGGTTAGGAATCACAAGATCATGATAGGCATGGTATTCATCTTGTCCACCCATGTCCCAAAATGAGAGGTCAACAGCTCCACCACGAGTTGTTACCACTTCAACCCCAATGGTTCATTTGGAAACACGCCTAGAAGGAAGCTCCACCCTCTTGGATAGGCTATATTGGGGATGAAAATTTTTTGATTGTTCATGGAGAATGTATATCATTTTCTTTCATAGAGTTGTTTTTCCTACAATTTTGTAATCTATAAATATCAATTGCAATAAAAATACAATTATACAATATACATTTAACTTAAGAAGCTACATATCATTAATCTAAGCTATATAGACTTCACCAAAAAAATTTCAATTGCAGAAAGTTCGTCATCATACATTTGTAGACCCCTATTGAGCCCTATAGGGTCCACACTTAAGGACAATTTAGCATTTCGGATTCATTTGAGGACATTTTTATTCTATGATTCCAAATATAATAATGAAAATTTAATTCAATGTAAACAAAGCAACAATCTTTAATATATTTCTGATTCTTAATTAGAAATCACCTAGTTGACACCATTTGGAGTTGATTAAAAAAGGTTCCAAATTCCATTGGTAATTTTTTTGTTATAGAATCCTCTATGAAATGAAAATTCAAGGATGTCTATTTCTTAGAAATTTGGTCACTCTAGAAATAGATTTTAGGCTCCCTAGGGTATTTTACTTTTGATATATATAAAGTGAATGTACATCAAAATACTACACATCATTCTACAGTCAATTGTCAATGATTATGACTTATTGTTGTAAGACATTTGAGAAATAAACATAGATCAACCTAGAAGCCTCATCTAATCTCACTACAAGATAGGAAAGGTAAGGTAATATTACTAAATTCTAAATTGTTTGCAAAAAAGTTCCATCTACATTCTTGCCTTAAATGTGCAACCTTCATATGTAAGAGTTTAGGGTCAATTTTCCATATGTTAGAGTTCAAAGTCCAAAAAATGTATTTTAAGGGTATCTAGAATCCCTTTGCAACCAGTAATAAGACCCAACAAAAACTTCAACAAATCAAAACGAGAACCATATTCAAAAACCAAACTTGAAAACATTTAAGTGTTGTTACCTTATAAAGAATCCCATGGGATAAACATCACCTAGACATTTAACTATCTCATGCACCCATACTATTTTATGGTAATTATAGTATTCTACAAGTGGATAAATGAAGTTAAACATGATCTTTTACCAAAAGACATACATATACACATGCTCAAATTAAAATTGGAATGGCAAAAAAGACAATTTAGATAGCTGTTGTACCTGCTTTAGGAAAACCGCACAAAAACACTCTACATGACATAGGGGGTACAAAAAATTCACCATGACTCCCATCATTGCAGTATTTCTTCTTTAATGCACCTTGAATGTGCACATCATATTCAAGATTTGCAAGGACTGTTCCTTGAACATCCACTGTACTCAAGCCATTGCCATGGTCATTTCGAAACTTGATCAACTACAACAATCTAGAGAAAATCTCTTCTCTTATAAATTCCTCCCACTGTGAATCATACCAAAAACTAAATTCCTCATCCTCATCCTTGAGGATTATATTTCTTATAGATTGGTTCACTTCTAGTGCACATAGAACCTTGACAATGTCCTTTGTAGTGCAGACAAAACTTGGAATTTGTATTGTAGTTAGAGTTTTGTTTGTCTCCAACATTTTTATAAAAACCTCTACCAAACGACTTCTAGCCTTATAAGGAAAGCGAAATGGAAGAACTGCCATGAATAAAACTCTCAATGCAGTGTTAGATTGATATCCAACTGAATTTGGTATAAGTGAAGCCATAAGCTGTTCCCAAGCTTCTTCTGAAGAATCTAGTTCATGGCAAGTGAAATGAAGTAACTGAAGAGTCTCATTGGTTGAAACTACCTCCATAAAGGGTCGGATATCCACCCTTATTGGTTGGGAAATCACCATTTTTAAACCAAATAGTGAAGAATTTGTACTCAGCATTTCCACCACGGGCCACATAAAATTATGATCATCCTACATACAATTACATGTACACAAGCACTTAATTAGAACTTCCCTTGAATAAATGGCTAGTTAGAGAATATCAATCATTAACGTCAATGTCACACACAAAATCTAATAAATTAACTACAAAGAGATTCACAAGTGATTTGTAAAACCTTATTGAGTGTACATACTAAGTTTATATATATTGAAGTGCACATACCTCAAAAGAGACTGGGAAGTCCTTGAACTCAATATACTTGAGGAATACATTGCCTTGCAACTCTCTCATAAGCGTTGTCCAAATCAAATGTAAATGATCTACAGCATTTGGGATCATTTGAAAAGTAAAAAAATCAACTCCAATTCTCAAGTGTTTGAGATGCGGATCTTGGCTAAATTGACAAATAAGCCCGAGCTAATCTCCCACGTTAAGTCCATCTCCTGAAAGCTTATTCAACTCACCATCATGCCCTTGTCCCATGTGAAAAGAAACCTCTTCTCCATAAAGTAATTGACAGAATACAAAAGCATGCCCATCATCAGGCCCTTGACGGGGGAAAACCAAGTCACAATCCCCACATTCTTCCATATGATACAATCGTTCACTCAAAGAAATAGAGATGAATCTGAATTCAATAAAACCAACACAAGTCTCTTATCAATGATTAAATAAATAAAAAGTTCAACAAACTTGTTGATTAGTTAAAACAAACATCACGACAATCAACTCACAAGAACACAAACAAGGCTTGTAATATAAAATAGTCATACTTCTTGGATAGTTATCAATTATAAGTACCAAAAAGGAGTTCATAAACTCAAAATAGCAAATTTTTTTAATTGGTAATAAAATTGGCATCCCTAATTAGAGACTAGCAACTCCTTAGCTCCATAATGTCCATTTTGTAGACAAAGCTTCCCACATAATGTCCAAATCACATCCTTTTATACTCAAGTTGGAAGGTTTAACTAGAACCAATAGACACTTAATACTAGAAGTGCAAAAAGTGTAGTCACTGCCAATTAACTATATCCTTGGTATTATGGCTAGGCGTTACACAAAGATACTAATGTAGATGTCGTAATTTAAAACAAGATACAATGTAATAACCTAAAGCAAGGATAACATCAAGATCAACACTACTCATTATGTTCAAACTCTTTATGCTAGCATCAATTTCAGCATATGTACATGAGTGTGGACTTTCCATTCAACTATCATAGATTTGGATGTCAAAAAATACCAAGGTTGTTCTTGATTGTAAAAAGAAAGACCATAAGAAAAGTTACTCACATTGATCAACAACTACAAATCAAGTAAATGCTCAAAATAGTGTTGATCAAGTACCCCAATAGGGATACTAGATGACCATGACATCATAACAACAAGATGGAATATGAAAAATGAGATTCTATACAGCTACTTTACCATTTCAACAATCATGCAAGAAAAAAAAAATGGAATGCAAGACAATATGTATGAACAAGCTTAAGAGATCTTAAACTCAAAACTCAAAAATGAAATGCAAGATCATATGTATGAACAAGGTTAAGAGATCACACCTCTACACCAAGCAATCAAGAATGATGCCCTTCCCACTCTCCATGATCAGCTCCTCTGCAACTGCACTACCACATGCTAAATTAGAACAAGATGAATTCCAACCACAAGCCCTCTCACGTGCAAATTGATTGATGCTTCTACCAAATATAGTTCAACAGTTCAAGCCCCATGAACATCTACAAGCAAGCTCTATCCATAATGCCTCTACGAAAAGGAAGACCTTACACTATCATTCCATATCTAGAAGAGAACTAATAAGTCCACTCCACTAGAGCTTCTTGGGATCCAATGAGATCTTTGGATACCAACCAAAGTTCAATGGACAATTGGGGTAGATACCACATCTACATGGAATTGGAAGAAAACCATCTCACCCCTATGCCATACCCAAAGTCACCTTCTTGAAGGTTAAAGTGGGGTCACAAGAAGATGGCAACATGCAAACTTGTTTCACAAAGAACAATATGACACAAAAACAAATTATCATCCATCAACTTTTGCTAACTTCATCTCACCAAAGGTCCAAGATTCACAAAGGTAGAGCAAACACAAACTCCAAAAGGATCATCATTTTCAAAGAACAAATGTTACTTTTCAATCTAACCTCATCAAATTTAAGACAACTAAAGTAGAAGAAACAATCGCAAGAGCATACTACAACTTCACACACCCAAATACCAAAAAGAACATAATAACCAAGGTCTAAATCCAAATTGAACAACCACTATGACAAATAAATAGTAGTTTAGAACCCCATAAAATTGCCACAAACTTTATTTACAAATGACTTTCTTTTCAAAGTCAATGAAAATGAGATTAACCCTATAAGATTGCAAAAGCCCAAAAAGTGGCTTTATAAATGTTCAAGCAACTCTTGATCATAATGAAAAACAAAAAAATCTCACCCATAATTTAAGTAGAACTGCGTTAGTGGTATGACCACATCAATGAGTTAAGATCAAATCATATAGGAAATCCTTGGCAAAAACACAAGGTTTTGTTTCAAAAGGAAGGTATGTATGTAGTGTATTTGGGAACAAAACAAACAAAGTGAGCTTCCCTAAGTCTAGGTTCTACAAAATAGTTCGTGTTTTGACAAGTTACAAGTTATCACTTCTAGTTTGAAGTTGAATACACTTTGTACACACAATGACCTTGTACATGATAACATATACCTTTGGTCAAAAAATGGAATTCCTGGAAGCACATTTTGTATCGGATATGAATTATCTCCAATAATTCTTGGTAATTTCAAATCTTCACAAGAAATTCTGAAATTACTCGGACTCTCAGAAGACGAGTGATTTCGTCTTCGACATATGAAAATAAATACGATTTTCAGAAAGTGGCAGAATGCAGCCTAGAGAAAGAGTGCATCTACAATTTTCGTCCAAAGTTTCTAATCCAAGTTGCGTTCCAAGTAGGAAGCGACCACAGGAAATCTTGGAACACACCACTTGGCTAAATCAAATATCAGGACAACGCCAGGCCAGATCGCAGACAGCATGACCCTCAGTGAAGCAACATAATTGCAAAAGAACGAACTGAACCAAATATGGAAATGAAAGGCATCCCAGAGCCTTACCTCAAAATCCATGCTGATGCAATTCTATAGAACATTTGCAAAGTTCATGCGTTGCCCGTCTCCGACGAACGGCTGCTTTTTAGACAAAACAAAGAATCTAAAATTATATGATATTCAAAGTGCCATGTCTTCCACATGGAAAATCATTCTTCCTTGTTTCTCTCTCCTACAGACACCTAAATGTCTCCTTCGTGCTTCTGAACGCCCACCTTGGAAAGCTAGACTCAATGAACGCCACATGGATCCACTTGCATCAACACACACGATCCACAATGTCACCCGGCCTAACCGCATCTCATCTCACCAACTGTCCTTCCTCACACTATTCATAGCGGCAACTCAACAAGTACACTCCGTTTCACCAAATTCCAACCACAGAACTTACCGCAAACAGATGCTACAGCTGCAATTTCTAGCGTGCAAATGGAATAGGGGTATTGTCACCAAAGAAGCGCCACTAGCATTCAATCGAAAACTCAAAATATCGATTCCTGGTTCCTAAGCTTGACGATTTCCGTGGCGTAATTGAGACTATTCATTGCAATGGAGAGGTCAAGCTACTTACCTCGAAGCAAAAGAGCACCACGTCGTCGGTAACGGTTTCAACTATTGCAAACCCCCACCATACACCAGAATGGGCCCTTGTAAGGATCAATTCACAGCACAAAAGAATGGACGAGAAATGCAGTTCCAACAAATGCCAAGACGAAATCAATCAAGCGAGGCTCTCTTGCACCGAACATTGCTCTGCCTCCACAAACCTTGGCTGCAAAAAATGTCTTCGCAACTCGGAGCGTTCGAGGCGCTGAAGACAAGTTCAAGGGTGCCGGGAAAGGGGGCAGAGATGAGCACGACGTGCAACGAGGCTTTGGCGCGCACATCCGAATCTGTGTTCACGAAGCAAATCTGGTGCTCCATAATTTCTCATTCAAAAGTTCTAATTCCAAAAGTTCATCCATAACTGAAATTTTACTCACAAATTTCATCCTCAAATCCCATCCTCAAATTTCATCCACGAGTTCGTCATCCCAAAATGAAGACAATAAAACATGACTCTCAGTAAGGCTGCATAAGGTAATATGAACATCGCAGTTTGTATAGGTAAAAGCAACCCAAGTCTTACCTTTAAAATCCGCGATGGAGCTAATCTACAATAAATTCGCAAAGTTCATGCGCTTGAGAAGACGCTCCCAAAACAGGCCTAGCTCCTCAACATAACATCAACGCGCAAGTGTGCATGGGGACCTTTGAAACAGTCCTGCTAGTGAAGAGCTGGATTTTTCAAACAAAAAAGAAGTTACTTACGTAACTCTCAAAGTACACTGACTTGACCTAATAGTGTGTGTGACACTAATTTTCCAAAGTCACACTATGTGGAATTAGTGCAGATTGAAATGTCCTAATATTGTTCCAATTTGCACAGAAATAAAATTTGGTAATCACACGAATTTTCTAGGTAATGCGAATTCCCCCTCACTAATAACACAAGCAAAATAGCAATAAGAAGAATACCACAAGAATAACAAATTAGGGGTGTGTGTGAAAAACTACAAACAGAATCAGCGTGTAACGCCGAATGTGGGCCATAGCAGACTCTGAAAACGAAGATATTATCACGCGGATATCTAAAGCGCAAAATCGGCGCAGAATTTTAAGGAAATCAGAGACTGGGTACTGGATCCATTTGACACACGAAGACCTACATCCTACGTTCCCCATGCCACACTGCTAGGACAATGGAAATCAGCAAATTCAAAACTACACATAGTGCCCTTGTTCTAGGGTATCCACCAAAACTGTTCACACTCGTGGCGAGTGCACTCGAAGTCCATCTAAATTCACAAACAGACACCCTGGAACACCACCAATCTGCAGCTCAAGATCTACATGCTGATTACCAAAGCCCGCCAAATGTTCTCTTCCATTGCGAGATTTAGATTTACCTGGAAAGTCGTCATGGCCGTGATTGCTTGCCCAGACGGGAGGCTAAGACACCCAATCTTTTCTTTAGCCGATGATCAAGATGCACTCATGTGGCGAATCATGGAATCCTGCTCCGAGAAACGAGCAGACAGAAACACCCAAATACTGGCATGGACAAAGCAGAGTACCTCGTCAATCTCCTAGTATGCATAAAAATTCTTTCCTCATTCGTTCTCCCAGACCTAAAGGTCTCATTTCATCCTACCAAAGGCCGACCTACACTAGCAGACTCCATCACCGGTTCATGGATCCACTTGCACCGACACACACGAATCACAATAGAGCGCGAAGGAACCCATCCTAACCGAATCTCTTCTCTTCTCAGATGTTCGGTGACCTTCTATTGACCGACAGAACGTATTCTATGCACCACAAACGCAATCACAGGCGTGCAAATGCGAGACAGGCGTTGTTAAAAACTAGCAACACAACCATTCACTCTCAAACATTCATTCCAAGTTCGTAAGCTCGAGGAAATCTGTGGCGCAATTAAGAGTACTGAATATAGTGGAGAAGCGAAGTTAAGTACCTCGAAACAGAAGCGCACCATACAAACAGTATCGTCGGCAAGGGTTTCAACGCGTGCAAACCCCAGGCACCATGTCAAAGCTGAATGGGCACTTGAAAAGAACGGTTCACAGCACAAAAGAACGTCCGGAAAACGCCATCTCAGAAAATGGCAAGACAAAGTCCATCCAACGAGACATCGCTCTTCCTCACCAAACCCTTGCTGCGAAAGATGGCGGAGGAAAGCTGCACAACTCCCACCTTCTGGCCAACAGGGCGAAGACATGTTCCGAGCTGCAGGCGAAGTGGACGCCCGGAATCTAGGCTTCGTTCACCGAACAGTGTTTCCATCCAAACAAGATGTCCCTACAAAAAATTGAGGACATTTGCGACTGCAAAACACGACTACAAATCAGTCGTGGCGGACACTATCGACTTGAAAATGACTCGGGGGGTTTAGAGTCATTGTAGACAAGTCATTTAGGTAAATGACTGCGGGTGTATTATCACCGACGATTTATACCTTGGATGTATTTGTGGATGAAAATAGCTAAGGTTCAAGTGATAAAAAAAAGAAGGTAAAGAAATTGAAGATTATGTGTTCTACGTGGAAAGTACCTTCAGGCTAAAATCTGAGGTGGACATCCAAGTGGACTGTCATTTTGAAGTCATTTTTCAGTTTCAATGGACCCCCAAAAAATCAGACGTGGACGGCCACGTCAGTAGTCATTCTCTAGTCGGTGTGCAGTTACAGACAACCCCAATAAAATCAGACGTGGACGGCCACGTGGGTAGTCATTATGAAGTCATTCTATAGTGATAGTAAACCCCTTATAAATCTGACGTGGATGGCCACGTCAGGAGTCGTGAATGAGTCATTATGAAGTTATAGCATAGTTGCGTTTAGGGTTTAGGGTGTGCCACGTGGCAAGTCATTCAAGAGTTGTGGAGAAGTGAACGTGTGCAGATGTTTTGTTGCCATGGACGATCACGGTGCAGTTGTGTCCCAGTTATTCTGCAGTTACCTTCTTGTCATAAGAAGGGGATGAGATCGACGTTTCTTGATGTAGTCATTCTTTACTGGAACGTGCAGTTCATTCATAGTAACATTTTAGTTATTCCTGCAGTATTGTCGTTCGTCACTGAGTGCTTCTATAGTTGCAATACAATACTGATACTATGCTACACAAAACTATAATATACATGTAGGTTCAACTATGCAAGTACAGTTCAACGAGAAAACATAAACCTTTCCACATTCACTCATTTCCATCAGCTGCCGGTACTTCCACAATCCACATGCATGAGTGGACCTCATCTGCAAAAAGAACTTACAAAAACAGTACAAGGTTTACGCTATGGACAAGTAACCATTGACAGCAGTATCAAGTGCAAACATTCAAGTTTGAACGGGAGTAATGCATTTGAAAGCAGTAAAGTGGTTTACGGTCTCTGACTCATGTATACAAGCCACGTCTATAGTCCTCCAATCCTAGGAAACAATACTCCTCCCTGTTGCCTAATTGAGAAACTACTCAGCCAATTGAAGATCAACTGGCTAGTTTAATGTACTTCCCATCCCAAATTGCAGCTGATCCCTTCGCATCTTCTATGAACAACATGTCGGCGGCTGCATTGGGAAACATGAGGTGCACCTTTTCCTGCAGAATGTCATGTACATTGACCTTGAACCATGTCTCCGGAATGTCCTTGAAGTGGAAATTGTGCTCACCTGGCACTCCACTAATGGTTGCGGACGCCACTTTCTGCCGTACGGCACGAGGGTTCATGAGATGCACTCGGTCGCCAATTTTTAACTGCAATATGCAACTCATTAGGCACTTGATGCTCTACCAAAGTACTTTGACACTTTCTGGTTTCTACTTACTACTTGTTCATTACTAGAGTGTGACTGGAAGAAGACAACTGCATGACTGCATGTCAACAATTTAGCGTAAGGGTTGAGATCTTGACTGACATGCGACTACAAGACGACGAGAGAATGACTTCACCCTCTGTGAACATGCCTTCATAGTATGAATGCTAATAAATTAATACCTACCAGCATGTACGGGATACAGATTCACTCGTCCATGTGCGACACTACAAGACCACTACTTGAAGTCCTCAGTATCCCTACTAGTGACATTTCACGTGTGAAGGCTAGAGATGGAACCGAGAACCTCTATGCAGAGTGCAAAAGGTACCAGCACTTAAAGGACATATACAGATTATTCAAAGAACAACCTCATTTCATTGAAGTTGCATGCAAAAAACAATCGGTTTGTACACGACAGCGTCACTCGAAGAACCTGGTTATATAGCCTAAGAACACTTGGAAGACACTTTGCAAGTACTTTGACTTCAAGTATGTAGTTCTAAAACTACAAATGGGCTTTGGGCCAAGTACCTTCTTCGAGGAGGATAGTTTCGCTATTGCCGAACTTGCTGCCTTTGTTTTTAGCTCCCGCTTCGTTTTTGCCTGCATGCACATGGAACAGTAGTTAGATATTAATGTTATGTGAAGGTGAGGGGATGCACTTCTGGCGTGCCATGACGGTCTGCAAGTCCCCTCACCTTCCATTGTATCCACAAATTCATACGGAAGTCCACTTCTGCGTTTCTGGATCATTTGGGTCATGGACTCATTCACAATTTGTGGATACTTTGATCTGAAAGTTGATACGTTAGGGCATTTCCAAAACGCCTCCAGCACCGGCCACAAGTACCATTTCAGGTACTCCTTGTCGTCAACCAAGGTCCGCAGCCACTTCACATGGAACGGAGTAGTGATTAGGATGTTAGCGTCAGGGTTGCACCTTACTATACAATGGTCACTATCGACTATCAATGTGTTCTCTGCGCTAAATACAGGCCATCTCGAATACACTGCACGTAAATTTTTCACCCAAGCTATTTTCGTTCCTGCGCCTTTCGAATGGATCCCTACGGATTCAGCTGCCTAGGAAAACAGCGGTGTGGAGTTGGAGCTAGCCTGCAGTCTGCAGAGAAAGGTGGGAAGAACGTCTTCATTATATGACATATTCTTGGTGCCCCAGAAGGCTACTGTGAAGCACTTGAAACAACGGGACAGAAATTGAAGGAGCCAAGGACGGAACACTACTCTCCTACATTCTGTCTATGTGGTTGACCGTATTGCCTTATTCGGGTTTAAGAAAGCAAGCATGCTACAGTCTACTAGTGTTCCGTGTAGGTTAAATATGACCAACTTCTGTCCCCCCTCACTATTTCCGCCGAGTTTGTCAATCAAGATGTCGTTGACGGACTTCAAAGACTTCAATGGTCTCACCGCGAGGGCCGGACATGGAAGAGCATGCACGAGAGTACAAACCTTGGCGGGAGACTTCCCAGGTTTAGGGGCCATCTTTGATGGTGCAGGTGGAGTTTTCGGAGGTGAAGAGCGGTCTTCGGTGGTGGCGTCCTGCACACCTACCTCGGCAGCGGGAGCTGCGGCTTGAATCTTTCCCCCCTCCCGCTTGTTGTCTTCAGCGGCCTGCGATGCACCTCGTTCTGACACAACGGGGGGATTGATGCGGGGGTTGAGCGGTCCTCCAGCAGCGGCAGCGGCTCCTATCTTCGGCGACGCTTTCCGTACATCGGCAGAAGTCTTGCAGCCTTCTGCGTTGGTCCCCCCCTCCGGCAATGGGCGCACTTCATCAACCTTCGGTAGCACTTCAGCACTCTTCTCTGCCTGCTTGTCGAGGTTCACCACTTCATCGATCTTGGGAATTCTAAGGTCTTCCTCCACTAGCAATTCAGCCTGCTGCAATGGCTTCGGGTCCACAGGCAATGGCAGGGGAGCATCTATAAGCGCAGACCTTGCTGGGACATCCTCCGGGGAGTTTGTAGTAGGGGCTGTTGACAGAACAGGGGAAGAAGTGCTGTAGGGATTCAGAAGGGAAGGTGACGGAGCTTCCACGGTTGACGGATTCACCTGTTCCGCCACGGTAACCGCTTCTACAACAAGATTTGGAGGATGGGATGAAACCTTCCACTTTGGATCATGTGACCGACGGGGAACACATTCTGGGAGGTCTGAGTCGGAGGATAGTGTAACCTCTGACTTCTTTGCTAGCTGGTTGACATCACCTGCGGTCTTCTTCGCTTTTGTCAACCCCTTCCGCTTGGACATGATTTGCGACACATCCATGAACTTATTCCGTGAATTCGGTAGCAAGCCTGCAGGTTCGCCATGGAAACCACCCCCGGACGCTTGATTCTCAAGCCCAGAGTGAGTGATGGATGGGCTGCCAAGGTCACCGTCCTTACACTTCCCCATGAAGCTTTGGAACATGCACTTCAGATCATCAATAGCGCGCGCCTGGGCCGTTGAATTGGCCATCACTTGGTTGAACTTGAGGGACACATCATGCTTCAAACTCTCCACTTCAAACCGCAAATCGGAGTCACCTACGCCTACATTCTACCGACCACCCATACAACACAACTAGGCTAGTCATTCACTAGTAGCGAAGGAGTCATTTCGACAGACTGGGATAGTCATTCACTAGTAGCAAAGGAGTCATTTTCGACAGACTGGTTTAGAATTAATATGACTTATACATGACTACGTAATTGAGACACAATTTTGAAGACACTGGTTTCGGAAATCAAATGCTAAGCCTAATGTTTGGATTAGTACCTGCAAATAGACCTTGTTCATTATTGTACATGGCTAGCATTGATTCAACTGAGAGGTGGAGGACACGGCACGTGATCCTTAGTCGATTGCAGATGTGTACAGAGTGCCAATACAATAGGGTTTAGAGTATGAATTGAACCATGATATAATACCGTCCATAGAAGTCTAAGACTATTTTCGTGCACTACTGTTTGACTTACTAATGAAATTCGGAAATTAAAATACAAGAAACTATACAACTGAACAGTTTGTAACGATGTTCTTGTAAAAATAATAACTGACCGTGGTCCCAACTCCAGCATTTGGAATTCGGTGCAGGCCCTCTGCAATGTCGGTGATTCCAGGGCTAGTTTCCTTTCCTTCCCTCTGCAGGAAGACAGTAAATCCGTATCAGAAGGACCCATGTGGAGACATCAACAAGTAATACAATGCCCACATGATTACAAAAACGAAGGTGCATGCAAACTACGAAGAATCATTTGAAGGACACAGAGGGGATCCGAAGGCTCACCGCAGCAATCTCCTTTCCTACTTTCCCTTTCCGACCAACTTGGTCGTAGTTCCTCACGTTCTGCCGCGCAGCTGCCATCTTCTGCGCCTTCACTTGTTGCGCTTCAATTTGCCAATACTCAATCAACCTATCCCATTGATCAGCATCTACGTGTAGAGGACATTCCTCGTGGCCTTTCAGCCACTTGGCCTTCAACCTGGATCTCTCAGACTTCAAGAACCTGGTTACAGTTGTGCGGAACCCAACCATGCTCAAGAGGTGTCCCAAGTACTCAAACTCATTGTCCAATGCCCCTCTTAGTTTCTTCAAGGCTTGCGGCGCATGGTTCAACCATTCCACTACACTTATGTCCAAGATTTTCGGGACAAAGTCTCGGATTGCCGCGTCCCAAGCATTCTTCCCGGTGCAGGCCCCATCCACTTCTCCACCCTCTTGAACATACACTCGGTTAGGCTTTACTCCCGCCTTGGCACGATCACGTGACCCCAACTCATACGCATTCTTCTTACAGCGGCGGGATGTGCGGTCCTCACTGTCTTGTGATGGTGCAAAGGGTACCTCGGACCACGGAGTAGGATACGGTGCCGGCGGACCCGTTCCCCAGCTTGGCGGAGGTTGCGATTGTTGTTGAGGCATCCATTGTCCCGGGACCCAAGACCAGGAAGGTGGACACCCCACCCCTGTGGATGGAGCGGCGTGTCCAGGATGCCTCACAATTGACCCTTTCGTAGGCGACTGCGTCGGCTCTGTTAACTTCGGACGTTTGAACCTGTGATGGCAGAGAGGTTCTTCTTTGTCCAGGTCGTCCTCACTGGAGTCGAAGACGACTTTAGCCTTCTCTGCGCATTCAACAATCACATTTTGAGTCCGACTGTCCTTCAAATGAGTTATAAACAAGAGTAGTGCAAAATTCAGTGCCCCCGCACACAACCCCAACTTCAACTATAGGGAAAGACGACTAAGGTTCACCCATGCCTCAACATCTAGAAGACCTAAACGAGATACAACCCTTTGTAATGTAAACAATGAGATCGAAACCTAAAATACACACTTCCGTGTCACGGCATTCAAACCTGAACCTCCTCCCCGACTTACGGTGGGTTGTAATCAAAACAAAAAGCGTAGAATCCAAGTACCTGTGGCAGCCGCCTCCTTGGTGGATTGCTGCTGAACATGGGAACACACTATTGCTAGATTCATCATACCTGCTGCGATGGCCTTGTCATAGGACTCCGTCGCCTCCGAGGAAGAATCGTGACCGCTGGACATGTCGGTCGACAACACAGTTCTTGCGCCGACGTTTTCTCTACTGCGCTCCTTCTTCCCCCGCTGTCCTCGAAGGCCCCGCCGCCTGGAGATAGTGCGTTTCAGTCTTGTCACCTTCTTTGCGGGAGCACCTTCACCCGGCTTTTTAGTCTTCCCTAATTCCACGTCTCTGCGACAGAAAGAAAGAAGGCGCAGTGAAGCAAACCTAAAGCCATGCAGAGTGGTACTCTGGTAGAAGAGCAAGTTTGTCACACACTTAGGCAAGTTGCCACAAGACAGCCAAAAACCATTCAAATGAACCCCTGTGGAAGACTAAGGTGGAGAAAGTGTTGCGCAGGTTGGGTGCAGTCACAACCTCTGTTGCATGCAGTACTTCAAGACCTCCCTCCCGGCATAGTTCCACGTGGCTTTAATGACTACATTCAGTCATTATGGAGACGAGGTTTCTCTAAAGAACTACGACGACTACAACGTTTCTTCTACACGACTCCCCCGTGACAAGGATACAGTCACATGAAGTCACGAGTTATTCACTACAACTTCTGAGAGACTAAAAAACGACTACACAAGACCCGAGGAACACTCATTATGGAATTAATTGGACAGCTTCTGAAAACCCTAGTGTGCCGCCGCCAAGCCAATTTTCTGTGAATTCCAATGACAATTGCTGAATGCAAGCTATAGTTGTTTATGGCGGCATGCCTCTACCTCGTGGAATGATGCGTGGGAAGTGCCCCTCAAAAAAGAAAGCCAAATTTCAGTTCACGAATCTATGAAACGAGTAATTCAGACATATTCCGAAGTGCACACTGTGGAACAGCACTGCCGTGTAGAATAGCAATTGACTTACAAGGCGTCCTTGGCAATGAGAACGTTTTCCAGTGCCTTGTCCCTCTCCGCCACCCTCTTATCGCGGAAGAGCTCATACTCCGTTTTCGGATGCGGTGGGCTGTCCGGCGCTGAGTCCATGCTTGTCCGCGGCAATTTGAACCTGCAAAGACAATTTGTTCTTCACTCCACGTTGATGCAGAGCTGTCCACAGGAGTACGATCGAAGACGTGCTCTTCCGACGCTGTTAAGCGCATGCAAGCTCCCGGGGAACTCTGATTCTTCCACGGCCAGCAGCTTGGACGGAGTGTGAGGATCGATCTTCTCTGGTAGGAAACAAAACTACAGCGAGGGAGTACTATTTAAGAGATCTGCGTTCTAAAGTGCAACTCATACTCAGGTAGTGGGCATGATGAGGGAGGTGGCAGTTGGCGGCTTGCCATTAATTTGTAGGGCTGCGACAACTTCGCATTTCAGTCAGAATTGAAATGGCAAACTCTGACGATCTTCCCTTGATCTCCATATGATTGCTTGTGTATTTGCGGTGACTGAACCCGGAATCATGATGAGGTGTACAGTCTTGGACATGCACGTTATTCTCAGAATTTAATGAACCACGTCAATATGATTTCATGCACAGTAGGTGGCTGAAACTGGGTTCATTTACTCCTTGTCGCCATTGGGATAGGGTATGCTTGTATGCAGTCTCACAGAAGTTGTTAGTTATACATCACGACTCTTCCGTCACTGATGGAAGTCATTAATCTGTTAGTGAACGGTGCGTATGAGGCATAAATGACTCGTTCTAGTCATGTAGAAGTTCTGATAAAGTAACTTCACATCGAATTCAAAACAGATTCGGCGTTTTCAACTACATTGGGCGTAGTAGGGGATGTCCAAGTCTTGAGAGGAATTATTCGTCTGTCTTCGACGACAAATTCAGTGTTAGTAAGAGAACCACGTCTGATTTAAGGGATTAGGGAGATTCTGTGTGCATGCAGAGAATCCACTTCATGACCAAGTCTTTCACCCATGTGACTTTGCTGCATTGTGGAAGCCGTGCCCTCAGTTTTCCAATTATATCTGATGACCTTCTGCCCCTATGCAGGTATAGTTTGTGCCCTTCAGGCGATTGATTCCCAAGATCGTTGTTATCAACGCGCTCAGTTGTGTGGAACAGAGCGTCGAACCTTCACCCTCCACCCCCAACGAAGGAAGATTTTGAACCACATCCGGTCTGATTCGAGCATTGGGTCATGCTATGAAGGTCTGCTGAAGTCTCTTTTCTCTACCCTCTTACTACCAGTGACATTATATTGAGGTGCCAAAAGTCTGTGCCCTCAATTTTATAATTGGGTAGCGGTATGTGCCATTCACATGCAACTAAAAATTTAATACTTAGAATTGTATGCTTGTGGCAGCTTCTTCGACATGTAGACTAAGGTCCGATTGCCAAATTATGTCCATGGACACAGAACCTTCTTGGAATTAGCAAGTATCTTAGTCTTTTTGGCCAGTCATCACATACCACAATCTGTAATTAGGTATGTAGTTGCATCCAAATACACGTGTTCTGCACAATACAGTCTCACAGACATTCCATAAAATACAAAAGGAATGTTTCAAGTATATTCTTTTTCAAATATTTGTTGGTGAACCTTTGTATGCATGGTCTTCCGGCCCTGCCTGTCTTTTCAGTGCGTAGACACGTTTCAGTCATACAACAATGCCCTTAGACATTTGGAAGTCATACATATGTGATGTTCTGACTACGGTAGTCATTCTGTAGTGAGGGAAGTCACCATGAAGTGAAATTGAAGTTGTCACGATGTCGTGCCGCTTTCACACAATCAAATCTGTCTAGGATGCCATTTCTCACTTCAACTTCAATGTAATTTATGCACAGGTCGCATGAGCGCCAAATTAAAATCACACACACAGGATGATTCCAAGTAGACTGCCCTTGTCTGATAGCCGTAGGCAGCGACTACGTGATGATCGGCTTTGGATTCGTGAGTTGCGACGAGCAACAGAATACAACGTTACGAGAATACATTGCCCATGCACTCAATGTCGGGGGCATAGGAGATTGTTACTCCGCAATGTGCGGGAGCACCTCATCTTACACGGTAGACATCCTAATTCACGGATTTGGAGAGGACCTGGCACACGAGATTCATCCGATGAAGAGTGGAAGCAGGAATTCTGTGAACCACCTCAAGAGTTGCCGTTGGAAGTGGACGCTCAGGTTGACATTCAAGGCATGGTGCAGCAAACATTACAAGAAGAAGATAACCCACAAAATTCAACCGACAGACTTCAACGAGAGGTTGCTAATGCCTTTGAAGTAGGGGACTCCATCCATGACGAGTGCATGCAAGACAACCTATTCGGAGGTGAAGAGCCCGAACAGTGCGGCGACACTGTCGTGGGTGGAGTCATGGAGGATCCAGACTTTGATGCAACAATTCTTGAGGAATCCATGGAGGTTTTGTACGATGGTTCTCGCTCCAGCAAGTTGGCTGCTACTGTATTGCTTATGAACTTGTGCACTGTTCACGGGGTGAGCAATCACTGCGCCAACGAACTCTTCAGCTTGCTACACCTCCACCTCCTGCCGATTCAGAATTCTTTGCCTAAAACTTATCATGCAGCAAAGGCGCTGACCGTGAAACGAGGCTTATCGTACAATAGTATACATGCTTGCCAACGAGGATGCGTGCTGTTTCGTGGAGAGCACGAAAATGCCTTGCGATGTCCTCACTGTGGAGGTCCTAGATACCGAGATGAAGAGCGCCATTGCTTCCCACTGAAAGTTCTTCGTCACTTTCCAATCATTCCACAACTTCAGCGAATGTACCGGAGTCTTGCAATCTCGAAGCTCATGGTTTAGCATGCGGAGAATCGTAGCAACCAAGACGGAGGGGATGGACTCGTGAGGCACCCATGTGACTCAAAGGCTTGGCAGCATTTCCATGACAACGTGGACCCAACCTTTGCTGCAGATCCCCGAAATGCTCACTTCGCTCTAGTAGCTGATGGAGTGAACCCGTATAAGCAGAACAGGTCGTCATGGTCCACATGGCCAGTTCTTTTGTTGAATTACAATCTTCCACCATGGTTGACGACCAAGAAGTTTTTTGTCCTCTTATCTCTCTTAATTCCCGGGAGGGAATCCGTGACTTTAGATGTGTTTGATGTTTATTTGGAGCCCCTTGTAGAAGAGTTGTTAGAGTTGTGGGCTGGGGTTCCAGCCTATGATATAGCAAAGGATGTTGGTGCTAGGTCATTCCAGCTACGCGCTATGCTACTATGGACTATCCATGACTTTCCAGGCTATAGCACGGTAGGAGGATTTTCGCATCAAGGTTATGCTGCTTGCCCGTGGTGCGGTTCAGACTTAGGTGCCGAGCATTCCATAGAGCTTGGAAAGTGTACTTATGCAGGGACTCGGCGTTGGTTGCCTCCAGACCATCCTTTTAGATCGGATAATATGAGAGACCATTTTAATGGTTCCATTGAAAACCGGGCTAAACCACGTGAAGTGACAGTGGAAGAGCAGATACAGCACGCACTGGCATACAAGGCTTGGAAAGTAGGTGGAAGTAGAGATGGTGCTGCTGGCGACCCCTCAAAAATACACAGTGTGAAGCGCCTCAGCATTCTACATACATTGCCTTACTAGAAGGTGCGTTAGACTTTTTCTTGCCCTGCACTCAGAAATGACTTGAACAGAACTTAGTTTTGGCTTCGAAGTAGTGTACAAGTCATTTGAAAGTAGTAATAGTAGAAGAAGTCCCTTTTAATGACTTTGTTATGACAGTCATCCCTGTTATGGGAATTAGTTCTGCGGGGCCTGTTCGTCCCACATCCACGGTGGATGTTCACAGTAATCCTGAACTTGAAACCAAGTTGACCCAAGTATCGCACCTTATGTGGAAATCGTAATGGCCAATCCATGCCTTTCCATCAGAACTGTCATTGTGCGGCCAATGTCTACGTTGAATCGTTGATGTATAACAAAGTACTTATTTTGTGAATGACTTCCATGCAGCATCTTCTCATTCGCTACACGCTAGACGTCATGCATTGCGAAATGAACTTGGCGAAGAACTTCTTGAAAACAATAACTGGGAAGAAGGACACTGTGAAAGTGAGAAGAGACTTGCAAAGGCGGAATGTGAGGAAGCACTTGTGGCTCTCTCCAAACCCTCGTAAGCCTGGGAAGATGGTGAAACCCCGTGCACCATACGTTTTGACCGATGAGGAGTTCGAGAAGTTTGCTCGGTGTATTGAGTCATTGAAGACGCCAAGTGGATACTCTTCAGATCTAGCCAAGTGCATCCGCAAGAAGAACTTTGGGGGGTTAAAGTCCCACGATTATCACGTGCTAATGCAATCGGTTTTGCCACTAGCACTTCACGGACTGCTCCAACCCGGGCCTCGCATGGCGGTCATGAGAATGTGCAAGGTCTTTAGGCACTTGTGCACTAAAGTGTACAACCCAGCCGACTTCTTGTCATTACAAGTTGATGTGGCTGAAAGCATGGCGCTCGTTGAGATTGAATTCCCTCCATCCTTTTTTGATATCATGACACATCATCCGTATCATCTAGCGAGGGAGCTGGACCTATGTGGACCAGTGAGTGCACGCTGGATGTATCCAGTCGAACGATACATGAAAGTTCTAAAATGCCATGTACGAAACATGGCGCGGCCAGAGGCATGTATGGCGGAGGGGTATTTGAAAGATGAATGTTGTGGCTTCATCACTGAGTATATCCACAGATTTGAGCCCACACAGAGACGTATATGGGATGAAGATCCGGAGTATGGTGATGCTGAGGAGGTGTTGCAAGGCGCTGGGAGGCCATATGTCATGAGCTGTGAGCTACGAGACTTAGCACACCAATATGTGCTCACGAATGTCTCCAGCATGCAGGACTTGTACATGTAAATGCTTCTTCAAGCAGTTTGTGTTGATTTATCTGGTTGCCTATGCACCTCCATCCTCCCTTGCTCTCCTGTGATTGTAGAGTTCCCGGAATTTGCGCATACAATGACTACTGTTCTCTTGCTAGTAATGATCGAGCCGCTTGACAGTCATTTCCTAGTAATTTTAAGAGTACCGTCGTCGATGCAAAGCTGTAAAATGACTTAGTGACAACTATGCCAAGTTGCATGGAAGTCATATTAGCGTCACTGCTGCACCTTAAACCGCAGAGCGCAGTGTCCGTCTTATTTTCTGCCATGTGAAATGCAATGTGCTAGCACCTTTTCCCACCTCAAACCTTGGTTCCTGTGTGCGCAGGAAGTGGAGGGACGAGGAACGTGCGTCTACATCGGCGTGTGGACTTGCGGAATGGGTTTTGAACGCAGTTCACAATTTGGAGTTGGATTTAAGGAACCTGGAGGACATGGACCGCTTGTTGCTAAGCAAGAAGCCTTCACAGAGAGCAATTCGGTATTCGCGGATCACTGCATTTGGTAATCACTTCCGTGTGGAAGATGAGGCAACCTCTCGGCTGGTTAGCTACAACAGCGGTGTGGCTTCTATATTCGAATTGACGGACTAAAGTGCTGCTGACGTGTCTGTAAACTATGTTGGGGTCCTCAAGGATATCTTGTTGTTGGATTATGGTGCATTGCATACACAGATCATCCTCATGCGATGTGAGTGGGTGAAGCATCAAGATAATCGAGGCAATTCTACGTATACAAAAGACGACTGTGGCTTCCTTACAGTAAACTTCCGGCACAAAATGCCTCGCATGGCAGAGCCGTTCATCTTTCCTAGTCAAGCTACACAGGTTTTCTTCTCAGACATGGTAGACAAACCTGGATGGAAGGTTGTGTTATGTAAAGAAGCCAGAGCTAGGCGAGAGGTAGTTGAGACCACAAATGCCTTCATCACCACCACGGTAGATCCCGCTGGACTCATTGCTCCTCAAAGGTGGCCAGCCGCAGCGGAGACAGCGAATCTAATCGGTGCCATTGAATTGTCAATAGAAGATAACTTGTTGGCACAGGAAGAGTATTAGTGAACGTACTACAGTAGCGGTTTACAGTCAATTACATCTGTATTTACCTATCATGACTCATATCATTTTTTATTTTTCAAGTGGAAACAAATTGAAGTTTGGGTCACTAGAAAGTGCATTTTGAATTGCAGAACGGGGGGCGCCATTCCTGTAGTCTACCATGGTAACACACAAAGAACTTCTAAATGACTAACTCAATCCCCTGAAGTCATTCACAAGTAATATCGGAGCCACAATGCAGTCGTTCAGAAAAGTCCAACAACTTCAAAATGACTAACTCAGTTTGCTGCAGTGTGTTGCAACTAAAATCGGAGCAAAAATGTAGTCATTCAGCAAAGTCTGTCTCTGCATCTATACAAGTATATATGGCTTTGGATGGTAGTCACAAACTACCATCCAGAACAACTCGGGACACATATTGAAGTTCCTAAAACCGGCAGTGTGTTTACATTGCCTTCAAATAAAGCAATCTGCATGGGGCGTGGTCTATATGCTACAAGGAGGTTTCACACCTTCATTGGCCAAAACTGATATCTTAACCACCGTCCACCACAACCCCAAGTTTTAATGAATGCTCTACCATGTTCACAAGAACTCCACGATGCTTGAAATAGATGATCCATAAAATCCTTGCATCATTCCCCCCCTACTAACAGATCTCACATTCTGTAAGGAGGTTTCCACCAACCAGTGAAGTAAGATTGTTCCCAAATTCGTAGGCCATGTCCGTTAATCATGTAGGAGGAGACACAATTAAAAATAGGAGGACATCATCATTTGGGCAGCAGAGGTCTCACGGTCCTCCAAGTGAATTAATAGATGAAATGCTTGCATGCTCCCTAAACCGTCAAGTATAACTAGGACTTTCATAAACTAGTGCGTGTTCATATTTTTGTAGATGATACAACAAGTCTCATTAGATGGATGCACTCATCATCACCTTAAGAACATAAAAAACATTTTCTGTTGCTCTTTTCTTCTTCCACATTCAGCCTGTAGGTGTAGCAACAATATAGTCATTCCTTAGTAATTCCGTAGTCATTCTGTATCTCATACAGCAGTCGGAACTTTTTCTTTCCCTCCGCCACAGTCTTCTTTATCTTTTCATCTTTTTTTTTCAGTGAGTGAAGTTGTCACTTTCCTGAAGTCATTCTGAAGTTTTCTTGTAGTCATTTTTCAGTCGACCAGAAGTGGGGAAGTCACAATATATGACAGCGTCACAGACTTTGGCGACTGCGTCCTCCACGTAGGAATTGTCTTTGTCCACGTCTGCACTTTGATGACGTAGTTAACGGAATACAGCGGACGAAGCTTTCTACTTCTGAAGTCTTCATCCTGCAGTCGCGCTTCCGACTGCAGTATGACTCTGCTGCTGTAGTTGTTGTAGCAGTGGTGCAATTAGGGAAATTAAGTCATTTTATAGTCGTTCCGGACAGCCAGTCATTCTTCGGCAGTCGCATTTGTGCCCAATTTCTTGTAGTGTGTGTGCAGTTCAAGTCTTTGACATCCTTGAAAATTTTTGCAATTTAATATTCCAATACCTTTCTTGGACTTCACTTAAGATTAGCCATGATTTGCTTACATGCGTCTAGATCATCAAAGCTCATTGACAAACAATCGTATAATTTTGTTCATTTTTCATTGGTCTAACTGTGAAACTCCTGCATCGTTTACAACAGATTCTATGTTCCAGATTCAACTTGTAAGAAATATTATTTTGTAGTTGGGGTACAGATTATGTCATTCATGTTTATGCTGGATTCTGCGGCTGGAATGCTTACGAAGTAATCCAGGCGCTACTCATATTTCAAATTTCTTGAATTGAGAAATTTCTTGATTACTATGCACAGTGGATCATATTTGAAAGTGAAATTGCAGATTGTTGGATACTCTTACACTGGAAATGGATATGATTGTAAGAATGTGCAACTACGAAATTTGTCTATTTGCTGGTCTTGATTAGTGGCACTGGGAATTCAAGTCGGTATGGTAGAACCACCCATAGTCAATCATTTAAGCAACTTCACCCATGTTTTGCACTGGGTCAACAAATTAGCTTTCAAGCAAATTGTGCTTCCAGTGCCCGTCTACCACTTGGTCATGAGGAGCCATCTACATCATCTGGTCGCTTGTGATGGAACTTCTCTACAACAGTATGCATCTTCTTCCCTAGAGACGCCATCCTGCCCCGACCTGTAAGCTTTGAATGGTTGGTAAACACGTGGGTTGCCAAAAATACCTGGGTAGCCAGAAACTGCACGTCGCTTTCTGACGCTGAGCCCTCTGAATGTGAGGAGCAGTCTTTGGGCCTTGTCTCCATCGCTGTCCTTACAGTCCTCAAGTCCAAGTCTCTTGCAGATTCCCACTCGTCTTTAGAGGGCTCGTCGGCTTTTAACAAAGGCCTCATAAAGTCAGACTTATTTTCCTTGCTAAGCAATGGCGACGTTACAGAAAGAGCTGTTGAACCAAACGCTTGGACAGGATTCGATACGAAAGCACTCGAATGAAGTCTTAAGGAATAAGGAACAGATGCTCAAGCATCTAGATGTTTTGCATGGGCAAATCTTGGGGGGTTCCAAGAATCTTCACATTTACTAATGGAAACGCAATCTAGAAAGGAATGCAATCCAACTCTTCTCAAAGCTTCATACAAAAAGCCCACGATTCCTGTCTTGGTATTAGGGATTCAGGGCCTCTAAGTGACTTATGAAAACATCATAGTTCCCAAATTGATTTGCACCACAACCAATGATCAATCTTATGGACAAATCAACACATCCAAATTTCATCAAATAATGTTTGCAATCAAATCCAAAGTTGAGTAGTATATAACTGTAAACAATGGTACTTCAAAATTCAATAAGAAAAGAACACATAAGTAGTGATACCAAGCGTAAACTAACTATACCTTCCATTGCACGCAATCTCTTTGTAGGCCTTGCATCACTCTCTATATCACTTGTCATGCTTGCCGCTACAGAATTGCAATACACACTAACAATTGTATGAAACAAAAAAGAAGTCTGTAGTTTTGACACAACTCTGTAATTCACCCGATCCATTGAAGTCACTTTTCTTGCAACCTTGGAAAGCTAGATTCTAAAGGAATTCATGTCAACACAATATATGAGATATATGATAAAGGAGTGTACATGACATAAGTACTCACAAATATTGTCAACTTGCTTCTTTTGAGCAAATGGTAGCCTTTACAATGTGAATGTGGAATTCCAAGATAAAAGCGTACTATAGTTGTTGTGTGTTGCAACAAAGGTTTGCAAACCTAGGTCCACCTAGTCAATTTGTAGATCACTTGAAGAACTATTCGTAAGACATACTAGAATCCTTCCTAAAATCACTTCTTAAATTGCTCTTGAAAAATGTATGAATGTATTCCATAGATTAAATATCAATAAGATCTACCACCTTTAATTCATGAGTCAAAGTTCATTACAAGCTCTTTGCATAACTCATGATAGTACAAATCTTGTGAGCATCAAGATGGTATCAACGAATTAATGTTCAAAACATCATTCCTTATTGATCTACTACCTAGATACAATAGAAACCAAATTTGATCTTAATTTATAGGAAATACCAAACTAAACTACACACTTTGATAAAAAAAGAACCCAGACTATTTAGATATAAGAACTTGAACAAAGTTGTTCAATTATAACATTTATTGGTGGATGCTATAGAAAGTCACACCGTCCCAATCAAGCAACCAACTTCTTAAGCAAAACAACGTGCACAACAAGGCAAGGAATGGCAAGATGAAACATTTCATTTTGTTCTCCATCTTGAACGTTTTCCAACCTTTATAAGTGTGCCAATGACTGAAACCCTAAAGAACCAAGAGGCCCAACCATGGTCTCAAATTTAGTTGAGCAATTTTGAGTAGATTACATGGGAACCATCTTTGGTCCAATTTCATTTATTTCTGACCAACAAGAGCAATGTTATTCATTGATTTTGGTGATTAACTATAAATAATGCTGAGAACAAGTGTTGGTAAGCCTGTTCAATCACGCCTTTGAAATAGTGCTGACATTATCTAAACCATTTTGACAATGGTCAACCAAGAAGGTCCCATAACTAAGCACATCCCAAAGCATTGCCTTACATGTAAACAAGAACGTAATCAACCCCTGCTCGATATTATGAGCTTTTTGGGTGTCTTTTTACAACCCAGAATGATCCTCCCAATGCGCACAATGCCGGTGTAGCCCACGGTCTTGAGAATTACAAACCCTAAGACGGTCTTGGAAAATACCTCGCAGGGATTGATTACGAAATGGAATGACCATTGGTCGAAGCATTGTAGAGTGTAATCTGCCGTTCCCCACTCGCGGCTCCCGCCGCTTGCTGGGGAACGGCAGATTACACTCCACAATGCTCCGACCAATGGCCATTCCATATTACATTAATGAAACTATCAATCTTTTCACTAGAAGCAAAGGCGCAAGAGTTGCCAGCTGATGGACGTCTCACACATCATTCCCTCTAGATTTGCATGCCTGTACATACGCACTAGAAACCAAATTCTTAATTCAGAGGCAATAGATAAGAAATGAACTGCAGAGCTAGATAAAGAACAAACGAGTCATATGTAGGCATTTCAGCAAATCTGTTCAATAAAATCAGATGCTGTTGGATGCTGCACAAAGTCACACCTCTTAATCCGGCGTCCAGCTTGACAAGAAAAAAGACTGGCACAACATGGCAAAGGATGGCGAAGTGAACCGAGAATCTTTGTATGTGTCACTACAATTTCTAAACAGACTCTTCCGAAATGTAATTAAGGAAACACGTAGTCTAAGTAGATCAGAAATGCAATTCAAAAAAGAAAAATCAACAAAAGATTTCGTTCTCCGGTAATTAACCCTGGTGCTACGAGATTCCTTAAAGGCTCACAACCTTATCATATCCGTGGACATCAAAGTGGTTCAAATGTCCAATAATACGCTGATTAGGGTTGAGAATCCGCACTAGTGACAACAACGAGGACAAGCATGTGATGCCGATTCCAGATAGAATTGAGCTAGGTCAAACCCTGTGCATCAAACAAAATACCCGCAAATCCGTCGCAATAAAGTAAGAGCAAGCATTGATGAGCGCGACCTTCAAATCCCAGTAAGAAATGCACGATCCCTTCAAACCGACACGCTCATATCAACGAAAAAGTCGGCAAAATCCCTAGCACAGTACAAATCCTTCCGCACAGAACTAAGCTCAAAACTGCATAATTATGATTGGAATCCCAACAATACAAAAACTCCAAGCAACGAGAAAAGCACAAGGAAATCGTAACATGGAAGCACTGAACGATTGTGCTGAAATAAACGGGGTACTTGTTGGAGACAGAGGCGAGCAATGGTCTCCGGTGGCCGTGATTAGTTACTCGTCGCCACGAATTTCCGAGCTCCCCAGACCGGGTTCACAATTTGTTCATGGCGCTCTTTAATTGCGTTAGACTGCATATTATTTATTATGCTTTGTTTTGAAGCTGTAAATGCACATAGTAAGCTTGAAAAATGATGATAAACTTAATAGCTTGACAACCCATGCCATCAGGGATCAAGGATTCATAGTTTTCTGAAAGATTCGGCGATATTTGGCCCCCCAAAGAGCGATATGCTGTTACTGAACTAGAATTGGAGAACGAGATTTTTACGTTTCCTTGTAGACTACAGATCAAAGGACGTGCTTGATGGACACCATCTTTCAGTTTTGTTGGTTGTTGACTTGAGCAGAATACCGTGCAGTGCATCGAAGTTTAGTAAAGATGGAGCAGTGACTACACCAAACTCGGTAGTTATTTACGATACCGACTCTAGGAAAGAAGTCATTCAAGTTGCAGCTGTGAGGGTCGCGTCTACGGCCTTTTCGCCCTTGGGCACGTATTGCAGACGGTTCAGAAGCCGCAGGGGCAGGTGAAGAATTTGACTCAGCCTGGGATTTGAAAACGTCGAGGTCTGTTGCTCTTCAACAATTCCAAAAAGCCATCAGCAAAGCCACATGGCCAGTTTGTCTTGTCTTGGAATTTCATGCTTGTCTGTGAACAGTGAATAGCTCTAGAAATGAAACTTCTAGTGTTTCCTTAGTTAGCACATAACATCATAATATCTCGATTGCTGGATGTGGCACATCTTAACATTCCTGCAGAGCTTCCTTGGAATCAACGAAGTCAAGGAAAGGAATTCAGATTCTATTTGTGCACGATCTTCAGCTCATGTTATGTCTAAAGGTTTCAGGTGTGGCTCAAATTAGGATTCTTCGTTTCCTTTTCATCTAGTCCTTAGTTGGCATGTTTGAACGTGGGCTCATTCACAGCTTGAGAATGGAGTAAATTACTTCAAGAGTGGGGTAGAACTTCAGGAAGTTAATGTTTTGGACTCTTTTTGTGCTACAGGGGAAAGTCTACAAGCTGTACACTACTCTACTAAATATTATCGAGAGACACAGTTGTACTTTTTGACAAGTGATGACTGCCATGAAGGAGTTGTACCTTTGAGTGAGTCCTCTTGATGTTTACACTTTCATCACTGATTAAAAATGGTTTGGGGGACATAATATTGTCAATCTTTTATGATGGTGTCAGCTTATTAGCAACAAACAAGTCATATTTGCCTCACGCACGTGAGGTAAGTCAGCCCATTGTGGACAGAATTTGGAGTGTGCCCTCATGCCATTACTGAAATTTTCCAAATTTTTTCCCACACAAAGATAACTGTGAGAAATAGTGAGAGCAATTGAAATTTTATTTTTCACACAAAGTGTGAATTAGTAATGTATTTCTGAAGTGATCTTTCCAACACGATCTATAGGCTGCCCTATAACGAACAAAAAAGGTACCCAATATGCTTATCTTAACCACCTAAAGTGGTCACAATAATTTCTAATGTAGAATGCAATGAAAAGTAAATTCTGAGCAATGATTTAGAGCATCCCCACAGCGGGGCGCCAAAGGCAACCAACACAGGGAGTTGGCTTCCTACCATGGGCAAACTTGTAGTTAATACATAATCAATTAAAATTGAGTTTTAAATGAGAGGAAGAGTTCATTATATACACATGAGGTAGTAGGATGTAGAACAACCCATGTGGGATAATGTAAATTAGAATTAGTAGGAACTCAACCACTCATAGTTAAGTCAAATGTAGGTTTTGTTTCTTAATGGAATTTCAAACCTCATTTAGGCATAGTAGAAAAAAAAAATTCAAAACACCTTGAACTAAGAGAAGTTGGTTAATGAAGAGAAATTTCATTTCCAAAAATCCGTTTAAGATTTAGAATCTCCGATCAAAAGTTATAGACAAATTTGAGAGGGTTGGAAGGGAATGATTTTTTACAATTTCAAACTTCCTCTCTCAAATCTGTCCATATATTTTAATTGGATGCTCTAAATCTCAAACGGATTTTTGGAAATGAAATTTATCTTCATTTACCAACTTTTCTTAGTTCAAAGTGTTTTGAAAAAAAAAATTCTACCATGCCTAAATGAGGTTTGAAATTCTATTGAAATACAAAACCTACTTTTGACTTAACTATGAGCAGTTGAGCTCCTACTAATTCTAATTTACATTATCCCACATGGGTTGTTCTACATCCTACCACTTCATATGTATATAAAGAGTTTCTCTACTCAATTTTAATCTTAACGTAAGATGGAGATATTTTTCAACAAATGTGGGATGGTTGGTGGATTTAATTCTCTTATTTAACTGAAAGCAATTTTTTGTGATTTGGTGCGCTTGTTTGGCAAGTTTGTTGTAGGAATGCTCTTACACTGGAAAAGTTGGGTGTTCCTAATGCGTTCACTAATCACTCCATGAGCGTCAAGTTAGATATTGATTGTATTTTGAGAAACCGTCATGGGGTCATGAGGTATCCACTATGGGCGATTTTACCGTAATGGGCTGTTTTACCTTAATACTAGAGGCATTCATGCATGAGCAAGCATGTGAACTTTTTCTAGCCTTTAACTTTTGTATCTTTGATCTTTCAGGTAGGAAGGCCCAATACATGATGTGCAATGGTCTCCAATTGCAACTATTAGTACTTAAGGCATGTTGTTGAATATCTTTGTTATGAAAAGTCTAGTGAATTGGTGTCAACTAAGATTTATTGTTGCACAATTTTGAGTGGTTGGAAATTATGTTTGAGTTGGAAGTAGACAAAATTTTAGTGTAAACAACGTAGAGTTAGGAGTGGTGGCACAATTTGTGCCACCCTAGGCAATTACATGCACGATGTTGTTCAAGTTTAAGGTTTGCATGCCTTCATTTTTGAACTCCATTTGCACCATTGATGAACAATTGTTTGACATTCTACTGCTATGAGCTTTAGAAAATCATATCTAATTCCATTTAAGTTTAACAACTGCAAATCAAATTGTGATGGATGTATCTTCTCTCTTCTTCCATGAAAATTTGTTAGAAAATGCTTTGATCTCCATAGAAGAGATCTTAAGCTAATATACTCTTAATTGAGTGGTTGTTGCCCACGGACCTTTTAGGAGGTATACAAATTCATTTGTGAATGCTTAGAGCATTATGCAAATAATTTAGCCCCTTCTACTTAATAAGGAGGCATACAAATTCATTTGTGAAGGCTTAGAGCATTTTGCAAATAATTTAGCCCCTTCTACTGAATAAGGAGGCATACAAATTCATTTGTGAAGGCTTAAAGTGTTATGCTAATAATTTTGCTCTACTATAGGTTGTCTATAGTTCATGGTACAAATAATGTTAGATGTTGAATTCAAAGGTCGCTTGCTTAACTTAATCCTTAAAGAACTAGATCCATTGTGAGATGGTCAAACATCATGTTCGAGCTAAATTTCAACTTTTACATTGTATTCAAATATCAATCTTATATTTTTAATATATAACATCAAGAATTGTCTATTGTATTAAAAAAATTCAATTTGTTTTGTGAAAAATGGTAAAAGTTAATTAATGAATATACCAATGAATTTGAATTTTTTCTAGATTAGGTACTAGTTACAATGGAAATTGGTGTGAAGATTTATCAATTAATTATTCCATATTTTACATCTAGAACACACTTGCTAATAATCTTTAAATCAAATGCCACTGTCAAGCTAAATTTATCCTTTGATATAACCGACCTATAAAAAAATTAATTCTTTCAATTGTAAAAGAATTTATTTACTAATGATATTCATTTTTCAAAATTTTAGATGAAAAAATCAAATTATTGTAATTTTTTAAGCTAAAATTAAAATAAAATACATTATAGTAATTTGAATATTTTATCATAAATGAAGGTTAGAATGGAAAATATTATTTTGTAATTAAAATTTTTAAACCATTTAGAAAGAAAAAAATATGAATAAAATACACACTATATTATATAATTTCGATTCTAATACATAGTAGAGCTTGCAATTGGAATAATTCTTTCAATTATAGAATTTTTTCAAAATTTCAAAATGGAGTAATAACATGATTTATCAATATTAATTTTATTAGCTTAAATCGGCCCCCCTAAAATGGTTATTTTGAAATTTACAATCAAAGTTGGCCTAAGCACATCCATCTTTTGGATGCCTTGACCATTGAGACTACATGAACCTAAATTTATAGGTTGTATAAAAATTGTTTTCATGTTTTACAATTTTTATGCATTTCTCCTCAATTTGAAATTCCAAATAGGTACCATTGGCCTCTTAGAGTATGATTGGCGTGTGAAGTCAATTGTTTATTTCATATTGCATTCATCAACCTCCTAAATGTGTTGAGAATATGATGGATTGAAGGTATGCAATATCTAAAGGAAACCTAACTTTTCATGCTCAATATATTATAAGAGATTGTGAGGATGAAATATCTAATTGTAGATTATCTTTCAGCCGACATTCTTCATTCTATTTAATATTGTTTTGAAAAGACTGGTATCGTAAACCATGGTTGCTATTATGTGAGCCAAGAATCATAAGCACATAAGCGTAAGAGTATGTACACCTATGTTATAGATGTCTATATTATAAAAATCTTTCATGATTATAATGTATCTATATTATAATTATCTATATTATAGGTGCTTATATATTGAAAGCACCTTCAATGGTTGAGAAGTATCTACTTATACATATGTTCAAAGCTCCTAAGTTTGAATTTTTATGCTCATAAGCTAGCATTGTTGTACTGTGAATTGCATGTTTTTCTTAAACTTGTAATTTTTTACTCACTAAGATAGCTCAAGGACAAACCATATTGTTAAACTATCATAAAGAAAAAATTTTAATTCAATTTTTTTTCAATGAAAAGATATAGTGTAATATAATTTGCTTTTAGAAGCAACACTAAATATAATGAAGAGTGTAGCTAGAATCTAGGCTAGAATGTGCTTGAATTGCCTCAATGCAATCCCCAAAAGTTTACTAACTAAAAACTCACAAATATACTTAAAAAGACAAGAGGCTAATAATCGAATTGTTTTATATGGAGTATTAGTTA
Organism: Rhytidiadelphus loreus; assembly: GCA_947034895.1. Lineage (NCBI taxonomy): Eukaryota > Viridiplantae > Streptophyta > Bryopsida > Hypnales > Hylocomiaceae > Rhytidiadelphus > Rhytidiadelphus loreus. The sequence continues at coordinate 9,891,848 of OX344765.1, read as the reverse complement.
ATGTGGTCATTCAAACTTTTGTGTGTATGTAAATGTGTATGTCAACAAATACTATATTTAATGGACATGTATTGAAAACGAATTACCAAAATAAATAAAGGCAAATATAACGTGTATAAGGTTGAGTGTGCTTATTTTACCCTAATACCTTATCATTCTTCCCAAGTAACAGCTAAAAGAAGACCCTTTTGTGATCAATTTGATGGTATTGAAGTAAATAATATACTTGTATAAGGTTTAAGCAAAAATGTGCAAAATTTAAAAAATGGTTTTTGGATTAAAGATTGACATCCAAGAACATTACTAATTTTAAAGAGTGATAACTTTTGAATCACAACTTGAATTCCATGTCCTTTTGCATTGCCAAATGAATGCTTTCTTCAAATTTTTTTAATTCTATAAGGCATGATGATTCAAATCCACAAAATGTTATGTTGTCATACTATCTCAACACTTTTTTCACTTTTCATAATCAATTAATCTCATTGTATGGTCTAATATATCACTTCTAAAATTTTCTTACTCATGTATATTTATGCTATCTTTAAATATGATTTAACAATTATAAGTGGGGGACTTACTATCTTCAAAACAATGTATAAAAAAAATGGATACTTACTTATTCTTTGGAGTTGAAATGTTTAATTCTATTAGAAATGAATGGAGGCTTTAAAATTCTTTTTCAAAGAATATTTAAGATTTGCACCAAATTAATAGAACAATTAATAAAGATTCATATTATCTTGACCTTAAAAACATCACATGCTTTTACATGTCTTTTTATTGATCAAGGAATATCCTTTATATACATGTATTAACCCAACAGATGGTTGAAATTGTGAAAGAGTTTGACTTCCAGTTATGCTATTTTTTGTATATAAAATTTTAGGGCCACCAACATCCCTATTATAAAATTTTGTTTGGAATCTCTCTTGTCTTTATCCTTCTATGAAAACCTTCACAAAATTATCCAATATAATTTTCACTTCAATATGGGTGCATATTTTCTCTTTGCAATACACTCAATGATTTTTTCTACCAAGTCTATTTCCAAACAACACACCCTTTTCAAACACACAAAATTGCTTCCACCTAAACAATGTACCATCGTAATACTACCACTGGTCCAATTTCAAGAAGTGACATTGTATGTATGAATGTATCCCTTGGAGATCAAATGGTAGTAACATCTACCACTCTTAACTCTTGAGCCAAAGCTCCTTGCCAACTCTTTGCACAACCCACAATAGTAGTTATCATGTGAGTATAAAGATCGTATTATTGACACATATATTGATCGTCAATTAATGATCCGCACATTATTTCTTGTTTGTATGCCTACCTAGATACACTAGAAACCAAATTCTTAATTCACAGGCAATACCAAACTAGACTACACTAGGGCTTTTTTTTTGGACCTCTTGTTGGCTTCATTGTAGAGGCCAATTTTTGGAGGGACAAAGCCAAAGAGGTCAGATTTCTGACTACGTGGCGAAATTTCGCCAAAAAAAAAGCCTTGGATTACACAACATGATAAGAAAACACATACTTCTCATAGATATAAGAACTTGAACAAAGTTGTTCAATTATAATATTTGCTAGTGGATGTTGCAGAAAGCCTCACTATCCCAATCAAGCAACAAAGTTCTTAAGTAGAATGACTTTGCAAAACATGACAAGGGGTGACAAATTAAACCATTTCATTTCACTCTTTGTCTTGAAAGTTCTCCAATCTTTCTTTGTATGCCTCTAGCTGAAACACTAAAGAACCAAGAGGCCCATTATGGGTCTCAAATGAATTTTGAGTACCTCGCCAATCCAAAAGCACACACTTTTGGTCAAGTTTAAGTGAAGAACATCTTCAAAGAACAAACTAAAAGGCAATAAAAAGAACAACTGAAGATGGAATGAAACATAAGATTTCAATTTGTGGTAAACTTGAGTTCAATTGAAGCACTAACAAACTCGAAATTGACTTCTCCATCATTGGGAGTGAATTTGTTATTCAATGTGAAATGTCAAACCCTGTTTCAATGACGAGGTAGGGACTGATCTAATGAATAATGCTGAGAACAGGGCTTGGCAAGCCTTTGTTTGGAGGTTCAATCACAGATTGGAAACAATGCTGACATGATCTAAACCATTTCAACAATGATCAAGCTAGAAAGTCGCATAACTGATCCCATCCAAAAGCATCACCGTAATTGGAAACAAGAACATTCATGAATCCATTGCGTCAAGAAATACACACCAGAAACCTTAATGCACAAGCTATTCAAATGGAATGTACAACAGAAAAGAAAACATGAATCACATGGAGTTTAATCGCAAATCTGTGCAATAATATCACATGCTGTTGGATGCTACACAAAGTCACACCTCACAATCAGGCAACCAACTTGACAACCAAAATGACTAGCACAACACAGCAAGAGATGACGGGCTGAACTAAGGCTCAAAAGAAACGGATCTTTGTATTTGTACCCGGGGAGGACACTCCCTATGTTTTAGCAACCTACGTGCGGCGGAAAAAGTAAAACAAGTAATACACCTTAAAATTTAATTTCTTTTTCAAAAAAAAAATTATGGATAGATTTTACTACTTTAGAAGTTTATGTTTTGAATTATTGGTATTTTTTTGTGCTAATAGTAATTAGTTACAAATTTTTGAAGAAAAAAGATACACTGTAAAGCTGAAAATAACTTTCACACCTCTATATTATATAAGAAAAAAAATTTGAAAAATGAAAAAAAAATTATATAGAATAGCTTTCTATTGAAAGTTTATTTTGGTTGAATATTGATGCAATAGTCATCTTCATGTGAGCTCTATAAATATTTTAGTTGGAGAACATGCCATTTTAGTTCATTTTTCAACCCTTTCTAGACAATATATCTTATGTTATTTGGAATTGAATTTTTTGTCAATAGAAACCTTTAGTCATTGTTAAACAAAGCTCAAAATTTTAGAATGAAATTATAGTTTATTCAAGGTGAATTACATGTATTACTTTTTCCACCGCCACACGTGGGTACCCCAAATGTAGTGAGAGTGTCCTCCCCTAGTATTTGTAACTACAGTTTCTAAACAAACTCTTGCAAAGCGCTATGAAGAAAACACAGGCTACGTAGATCAGAAACGTAATTCAAAAATGAAAAATCAAGAAAAGATTGACGTCTAACCTTATGTGAGTGATTATTTACCCACCCACAGTAAACAACTTCACAACCAGGTTCTTGGTAATTCCTAAGTTTTTCTACTATTGGGTGCCTAGGCGTTGGTCCATTGTGCCTTTCAAGCAATGGATCTTTTCTAAGTCCTAAATGCTCTCAAAGTATGCGAAAACTCAACCAAAACACACTTTGGTTCATAAGTTATTTGAGCAAGTAATTATTCTAATTGAGCCGTTGTGTTTATTTTGCTAAAATCAATTCAGACTAAAACTAACTACTTCATCTTATAGAGGATTAAGTCCCCTTTCCAAAACTATAAAAACCTTCTTAATCGGTTATTCCTAGCAAAAGTTATAGGCGGATGAAGTTGGACCGCTAATCGGTTCATCCAAACTTCATCCTTTGATTTCTACTAAAGTGTTAAGTCTTTCTTAGAGTTTGTGGCACTTGTGGTTCTAATTGTTGCACTCTATTAGCTTCTAAATTTAAGTTGTCATTCTAATCTACTTGCCTAAGTTCTACATTTGTTTTCTTTGTACTTTGGCTCTCAGTCTAACTTCTGCCAGTTTACTATTTTTGGAAATTTTGTGTTTTCTTCTTGTAGATACTAATTCTAGCTTTCTATATTGGGTTTAAACTTTCTAATCGGACCTTCCTACTAAAAGTTATTGATTGATGAAGTTTGACCGCTAATCGGTTCTTCAAACTTCATACATTAATTTCTCCTAATCTACAATTTGAAATTAAGTTTTTCTTTTGGTTATGGGTTTTGGATAATATTTTCTTTCTAATTTTCTCAACTTGTTACAAAGTTTTGTTGCTAATTAATTCTCATCCAATTTTGACTTTAAACTTCATCCGTTCCTATCTTCTTTGTTTAAAGTCGGATTTCTTAGTGCAAGATGTTTCTGGAAACCTGTACTCTAGCTCTACAAAATTCTAACTCTAAAACTTGAAATTGAAATCTCTATGATACTCTGACTTGGACTTCTAGTTCGGCCACTATGTTTTAAAAGCTTAACTTTGGAAATTCATAGAAATCAAAGTATTTAGGATCTCATCTCGTGGTCTGGCTCATCTTGTACATTATTGTAGTAGTTCCCTACTTCAACTTTGTTTGCCATGTTTCCCCTTTCCAAATTGTCGTGCTCACCGCTTGAAAATGAGGTTTTAATACAAGTTGCAACTAATTTCTAAAAACTTCTTCTTCCTTTTCTTTCTTCTTCTCTCTTTTCCTTCTAAACTATTTAAACTCCATTATTGTAATCCTAGTTTGACTTGAAATTGGTTATTCTAATAATTGGTCAACTTCTAAACAATAATTGACTTGGCCTATCTTCTAAATCAATTATTATTCTATCTAAGATTTGATGGCTCGAAGTGCTTTCCTAAGATTTCCTCCTAATCTTGATTGAATCCAAAAACTCTTCAACTTTTAATTGTCACTTCATCTCTCTCATTCTAAGTTGGAGTTTGAACTCGCTTCTATGTGAAATGTGAGAGTGAAGAGCTTTGAGAGAGTTAACTTTTTGGAGACACTACTTCTATTTATTTCTTTGTATGCTTTTGAAGTCCCTTTTTAGCAATGGAAACGTTGCTAATTGGGACACTCTATGTTCTACTTCTATGTCTAATTGAGAGTTTGTCTACTTGCTTCCTATCTAATTTCTATTAGTCTTTTCTTATCGAATGTCAAAAGACACAATTAGTTTTCCTAAACTAGCAATTTAGACTTCCAGAAAAAAATTAGAAAATTGGAGAACCAGGCCCAGAACCATCTAGTTCGGGCCAGAAGCCAGCACTTCAGTTCAGTTCACGTACGCCGTACCCCTGGATTGATACCCGCTTGTTTGGGATTGATACCCACCTAGATGGATTGATACCCGCCTATTCAGCCCCCCCAACCAGTCCTGCAATTGCTGGTCCAGGGCGTGCTGGTCCGTTTTGGTGACAGAATGTGATTTTTGGAAATTTGGATTTTCTTACTGGTTTTTTGCAAAAACAAAACAAAACACTCTTATGCTAATGGGAACTTTGACACACCCTTCTACAATTTCTTCTAATTCTAAGTTGAGATTTGGAAGCTATAATTTTTGGAAGCTAAACTTGATTTTTTTTTTCAACAACGTTTTGGAAACTAAACTTGGTGTATTAAAACACACCAAGGATGGAAGTTTTCTCTCTAAACTTGTAGAAACTTTGAGATAGATATGAAGGTTGTGAAGTCAAAGCTTCACCGTAGTTTTAGAAAACTCTAACACTTCTAAAACTATCCCTTTTGCACAAGGTCAAAGCTTCGCCGTGAATTACAATTTCTTCTAAATTCCTAGGACAATTTCTAACCTATAGGATCAAAGCTTCGTTGTCCCGATGGGACAAAAGAAAACGGGACAAACCAAAAGTTAGTGAATGGACCCCAAAGCTAAAACAAGTTAGTACAAAAAACCCACAACTAAACACAAATTAGTACAACGGTGTTAGCAAAAGAAAATCTCACACACACTAAAGATTTCCCCTAAGCGGCATTGCCAATCACAAGGGGAAGGTCTCTAGAATTAGTACAAAGGTTAGTGTATCTACTCAACAAAAGTTGCCTAAAGAAACAACTCACAAAGTTAGAGCAACAAAACTCTCAAAACATATACAAATCAAACACAAGGTTTGAAGGGATCCCAAAGTCCTTCAAAGCTTGCAAAAACAACAACAAGATGAGCTTGAAGTGCTCAAAAGACACACGTTGACAACTTTGGCTCAAAAATGGCCCAAAACTCCACGTTAATGGAACACGTGTATAAATTTGCCAAAAAATGGCAAGAAAGGGTGAGAAGAGAGGAGAATGAGTGCCCTTTTATACATTTCCAAGGGCACTCAACTCCTCTCATTTTCCTACGGTAATCCTATCACTTAGGATTTTCATCCTAATTTTCCCTATTTTCACTTCTACGCTGGACCTAACTTTTAACTTTTGGAGTTTAACTTCAAATCACAAATGGATTGCGCCATTGGCTTCAGAAGGCCATTTTTAGTTTAAGGATACCCTCCTTCCCCTTTTTTATCAGTAAAAACTCAACGAATCCTAATGCCAACTTAACGACCAAAAAGGGTAAAAACCCAACTTTTGGAGTTTGACTTTTCTATGAAAAGTAAGTGGCCTAGGCTCTTTAGTAGGTGTAAGGGAGTAAGAAAAGACCTAACTTCGACCTCATTCCGATTTCGTATGCTCCTGAAACGCCGGTCAACTCCACGGTAATCTTTAAATTTGCCGGTCTTAGAGGAATCTTGCAAGTTCGGGTACTTCTGACTATTAGAATGTCTTGAAACTTGTTGGAGCATCTTATTAACATAAAACAAGCTACCCTAATTTTTAGTGAGATTTTAACGCAATCTGGATAATTTCTAGGAATTTCCCATCGTAGGTTTTGAATGGTTGATTGCTTGGAAAAAGATCTTTGATGATCAGAAAAAACCGAGACTTTTTGTGGAACCTCTCATGGAATTCCACAACCCATGTGCAAGCTCATATTCTTACTTTGCACAATGGTCATAGGAGATTCGAAGGATGCTATCTCCTAGAATTATCGGTGTCTAGGGAATCTTCCACATAAAGAAGAATCTTGGTGAATCGACTTTGCCATTGAGCTCCTAACATGGTATAGACCCCAAAACACCATCCCTTGGCCATAGATTCTCTCTACTGGCCCGTCTTGAATTTGTAACACTTGTAGGCTAACAATTGGGGTTTCTATTGAATTGGATAAACGATTTGGAACTGAAACCTCTCTTTGGGAATCGACTTTAGGGTTCTCACCTAGGTTCCCTCGGACCAAATTGGTCATAGTTTGTCACAAGCAGGGTAAATTAGGCTATTATGGGCAATATCACTCAATATGTATAGTTTGCCCTATTTCTCGGGTTTCAACCTATGTACAAGCTGATTTATGAACTAACTAAGCCAAAACACTCAATTTATGCCCATATACCGTATTGGTATGTGACATACTCAATTTGGCTTTCCACTCTTTTTTGGGCTTTTTGTACCTAAAACCTAACTTAATTTTGCAAAAATTGAAAAAAAGAAAATCATGAGTCCCAAGTGACGAATTGGGAGCTCTCACCCTAGCACTACAAGATTCGTTTAGAAACTCACAACCTTATCATATCCGGAGACATTAAAATGGCACAAGTGTACAATAAGACTCTGATTAGGGTTCAGAATCCGCACCACTGACAATAGTAAGGAGCAAGCATACAATGCAACTCCAGATAGAACTACACTAGTTCAAACCCTATGCATCGGAACAAGGAACATCCAACATATCTGCAAATCCATCGCAATAAAGTAAGAGCAAGCACTAATGAGCACAACCTTCAAATCCCCAAAAGAAATGCACGATCTCTGGATACCGAACACACTCTTACAGACGAAAAGGTCGACAAAAACCTTAGTGCAGTACAAACCCTTTTCCACCGAACTAAGGGCCTCCTTACATGTATCGGTTATCAAAGAACTTTCACAACGCTTGCTACAGTGAATAATAGACATTGCACTTTCATGTGGACCCGGTGGGTGGGGACGGAGACAATAAAAAATTTCCACGTATTAGATTCCCTCGTCTCCACCAAGTCTCCACCAATGAGATTGTCCACCGGTATCGGTGAAACTTCACCGCCTCCTTTCCCGCTTGCCCACCCCGGCAAGACCATCAATGAAGCCACTTTTGTCTTCTTGCTTGAATTAGAGGAAAGTTTGCCCACCGGGTGAGCATGTAAGCTGGCCCTAAGTCCAAAACTGGATACATGTAGAACCACCCATACCCGACCACTTCAGTGATTTTGGGACAAATTCAGGACTTTCTGTTTTGTTTTTTTGGTGCTAGAATGCACTAGAAAAAAATAATCTAGCTAAAAAACACGAAAAAACTTGGATGAAATTGCTAGATTGTGGATGAAAATCAAATGATAGACATGTGATATGTGTTAATGTAATATTTCCTATCTAATAAGTGGATGAATGTTGAAATTTGAAGCACCACTAGAAAGATAGAAAATATCAAGATTGCAAATTTTCCAAAATTTTATTCCAAAAATTGAAATTACTATAAATTTTGGGAGCCCCAAAGTGCTCTAAACCTATAGCCAATGTCTAGACTCTTCTAATTCCAATCATTCAAGAATTGCTTTTGTGCTCACTACTTTCTACTTTCTTGCTCACTACTTCCCATGCAAGTTGGTGCAATTTGGGACATGTGTCATGACTTTACTAGTCCCAACCTTCAAAAGAGAAAAATAATTATTCCAAGCCTCAATTGGAAATTTGTTCTAACCTTGGTTTAGTTGGTTGGAAATAACTCCATCCTAAAAGTTGGACATGGCTTCTTCATTGGGAATGGATGGTTATACCATAGATATAACTACATATCTTCTACACATTTCAGGGTATTTCACGGTATTTTTTGTGAAAATTTGAAGCAATTGTGAATTTTTGTATAAGAGTAAAAATAAATTCTTATTAAATGCAAAAGGTGCTTAAAAATCTGAAAATTTCTCCATTGTAATGTATAACATCATTGTGCAAATCAATGTATTGTATTGTTATAAAATTAGAAAAATCAACTCTCCATTGTTCAATTGTTGTGTCTCAAAACTTCAAACTAGTGTGCTACAAGATCCTACAATTACATGTGTCCAAAAAATGATTTTTTTCTTTTATGAATTTAGTACTTGTACTAGAAATGGCAATTTTAGAGCATTTTCAATGAAAACATAGTCTAAAACCTTCACGGGTTAATAGGCTTCATTATCCATATTTCAAATAGACTAATTTTTTACTAATTTAGATGTAGGTAAAGGAGTAGAAGTTGACAAAATACACTAATTTTTGAATGTGGCATTTCCTTATATCTATAGAAAGTCAAAAAATATCACAAGGATAGAAGATCCAACACTATTCATTAGAAATGATTTCAAACAACTTTTTTTTTTAAATTGGATGAAAAAATGTTTTTTCCCACCTTAAAAGCTTCCTTGACAAGTACTGACATCATTTTTCACCACCAAAGTATTGAGGTGGCACTTCAATGAATGAGGAGATCCGTCGGCTAATGTAAAATCAACCAAGTGAAATTAATAAATTACAATCTTAATTTCAATATTTCAAGTCGTATAACTAAACTGAAAACTAGGAGTAGGAAATGAACTGCTTTTGAGAGATAAAACAATGATTTTCTATCCTTTTTCCATCAAGAATAGGTGGATTTTAACTACACCAAATAAGCTCGTGTCAATTTCTAACTAATTAAGTAGCCCAAGGTTATAGCCAATTAGAACTAGTTCTCATATTCAAAATTCAACATTAACTTTTGAATTTTAAAAAATGTTTGGCAACTACCTCACATAACTTCAAAAACCATTTATTGTAAATGTTTAAAGATGAGAAGACAAGCTCTTTATACAAGTGGGGTGGTAGGAGGTAAAATAATCCATTTGGGATATATAAATTAGGATTAGTAGAAGCTCAAGTATTCAATTGCTCATAGTTAAGTCAAAAGAAGGAATTGTATTCAAATTAGAATTTTCAACCTCATTTAGGTAGTGTAAAATAGTATTTTTCATAAAACTTTGAAATAAGTCAATGCGGAAAATCAAGATAAATTTCATCTCCAAAAATTCATTTGAGATTTTATCCATAGCTTTTTCTCTAGAGGTTCAAAATCACAAACAGGTTTCTTTAGATGAAATTTAGCTTTATTTTCTAACTTTTGTTAGTTTAGTGGTTGCTAGAAAAGGTATTCTACTATCCCAAATGAGGTCTAAAGTTCTACTTTGAACACAATTCCTTTGTTATTGACATTGAGTAGTCAAGCTTTCATCTTCAAATTGACCAATATCCTTTGAGGACAAGTTTGAGGATTCATGACAAACAATGGACATCATTATAGAAATGATCTCTCTACTCATTATTCTCACTAAATGTCACTGAAGTGATTCTTTCATTTTTCCATCAAAATTTTTCTTGATGGTAGATGATCAAATAATAGATTGGTATTAATTTGACTCAATGGATTGTTATTGGATTCTTTGGATTTTTGACAAACCATCTTTACATTTATTTGTAGATTCATTATCTAGTTTAAAAATTAGTACAAACATTTGACATTTTTTATTTATTAACTTAAATTGTACTAATTATCCGAGTGTAGTAGTGTGCAAATTGCCTTGAATTTATGAATTGCCTTCAACTTAATATTTGAATTGAGTTGTAATTTTATTTGTCGGTTTTTTAATTGATTGTTTTTGCAAACTTAAGGGAAATGATCGAAATTCCAAAAAAATTAGGATTTTTATTGAATTAAATGGCTAAACTTAGGCAACAACTGAATGACCATGGAGAACTATTGTATGACATGTGAAAATAAGGGCAAAAATCTGAGTCACCCCATAAACTCCCCATTCATTGTGGCAACCAAGGCAATGAACATGCACCAGAGCATGGATAATTAGAATGTGTCTATTTTTGGAGAGTTTGGTCACACAATCCAAAATCCCTACACTTTTGTTCAAAAAATTGCCCTGCAATATATAAGAAGAATTGGAATGATATCAAAGCTGATTTCATCCCTTAAGGATGAGCATCATTGGTTCATTGTACTCTTCCTCCCTCTTCACTAAATTAAATTGTAGTTGAAGTTTGAATGGAATTTGAGTGTAAAGGGATGATGATTGAGTTTGTTGTTGGTGAGAAGTGATGCCTTAACTTTTCGTGGTAGAATCTAGTTGACACCAAATTACTATGTTGCAATAGCCATTAATTTGTGCAATGCTATTGATAATGTTGTATGGCATTGAATGACCAATTGACTATATATTTATTCAGCAAACACTTCATTAGTTTGGGACAGTTGTGACAATTATATGGAACTTCAATTTCATCAAATTGAGACACTTCTATTAAAATGGAACTTCAAGGAAGTAGGAAAATAAATACTCTAGAGAGTTGGGAAGGCAACGGAGGTGGACATACTAGCTTAGAAGAACACACTAATGTGAATGAAACACAATTGGTTTATAAGTTTGAACATCTATGTGCACAACAACCTAATGTCAACGTCAAATTGACCCATGAAATATGATTATTATAGTAAAATTAATGTTACAAATATGCAATTGGTGACTTCCTACAACAACATGATCACTAATTCTAAATGTCACCAATCCATGGAACTTTTTCACTGGTGATCAATTCATGTAACCATGCATTTGGCAATTGTGGAGAAATTTTGTTTATATTTCCAACTAGAACAAAGTTTGTCACAATGCAACAATACAAAAAAAAATTTCATCAAGGTGCAATATAGAAATGTCATTAGAATTTACCAAGAATGGTTTAATGAAAAACTATGTTGATGAGATTGTACTCGAAGAAATGGTGATACAATTTGCATTCAATATAAGAGGAAACTATCAAATTAAGGTTCTATAATGGACATAATATCATAATGTTCCAAAGCAAATTCTCATTTGCTAGTTTGTTTGCTTGTAAACATTCTTGAATGACTCATGCCAGTCTCACTTATGTACTCGAGACTAAGTTGATGCAAAGGTGAAATGGAGAGATGCCAAAGAACTCTCACTAAAATAGAGGATCAAGAACTCAAACATAGAAGATTAGAATTGGTAGGAGTAAGTTGATTGGATTGTATTTCCATTTGAATTTGTAAAAGAAAAATTTCCACAATATGATGGCAATTCTCATCTCTAGTAATGACAACTATTCAATGCAATGCAACTTCAAGTGCTCTTGTACCATCTTGATGGAGATAAGTTAGAAATTGATTTTGTGCCCTAGGAGACAAAGATGGAAAGCTATCAAATCCAATATTGGAAGGAAGGCTATTACAATCAAGCCTCAATCCCCAAATCACAAACAAAGAATGTGCATAAAGTATAAGAACATAAAGAGAGTACCCACTAGATAAGGCTAGCATACAAGTCTTGCAAGCCATACATTCACCGATACTAACATTTTTTTGGAGTCTTCTATTAGAATGTTCTCAACGTCAAAATATAAGTGATATGGTTCATGAAATGCACTTGTAATGGCACTAGGGATTTATTGGACCTAAAGTTCTTGAGTTCTTGTGAATTGCTAAACAAAATGGTGACTCAATGTAGATACATGATTTGCTCAAGAATCATTTGAGATCAACTATTGTGTACTAAGATGACACATATTTCTTACATTAGTGAAGTTCTAGGGAGAATTCAAGTTTAGAACTTCAACTTCGAGTTCAAGCCTAATATGAGTATTCCTTTTTAGACTCTTCAAATTTTAGAAAAAGTCCTTTCAGAAATGAAAAAAGTATTGGAAAATTATTAAAATTACCTATTATTATAGACGGGATGTTGGTACACAATAATCAAGTTCTATATAGTTCAATTCAAAAACTGAATTCTTTTTCCTAATTTAAGATATTCAAGGGTAGTCGTAAGAAACACTTCAGGTTTTTCATTCAAAACTGCGTTTTTTGGCCATAGGATTGGCAGTACTATGCAATACTACTAATACTACGTTTTAGAAGCGCCCCGAAAAATCTGCATCGTTGATTGAAGGCGACTGCAGATCTACATCGTTGATTTAGTACTATGTTGTACTATGTAGTACTACGGACTACTACGAAGTACTGCAGAAGCCACTGGGAGCAGATAATAGCAGAAAAGGGATCTTTAGAGATTTTCATTTTTAGTAATTCCAAAAAAATTCCAAAAAATTCCAAAAAACAAGCTATTTTGCTAGTAAAGATTGTGCTTGCATTACACCAAAAAATTCATGAAGGAAAATTTTTCCCTCTTCATAGCTTTCGCGCAAAAGAAGGTCACTTAGACCCCATGTGTGCAATTGACATGATGCTATTTTCATAAAAACTCAACATCAGCCCTTTTAGTGTTAGTAGACCTCCAACATGTCCAATTTGTGGCTTCAAATTCGCATTTTTGGGTCAAAAATAGGACTAAAAACCTCCAAAATGGCCAAGGTAGACACCCAATTGGGGGCAGATTAAAAATAGTAAACTAATTTTTTTTTAAATTTTAAAATTATTCAAGGTCTATAACTTTAGCATCTACCTTCATTCCAAATTTCATGCCAAATAGACAAACAACGCAAAAGTTATGAGCAAAAAGCCAATTTTTAAGGGTAAGGGGACAAGAAATAGGACAAGTGTTTCTTGCAATCACCCTCAATAGGTGGTCACGTTATAATAGTAAAAAGACTTCTAATTTGAGGTTTTCTATTGGAACAAATAGTCCTAAACTTCATTAAGTTTGTATTTAAGTAGATTATGTGGTCTCAAGATGAAGATGTTATGAAATCATAGTCCAATTAGATTGTATAAAACATATGTGGTTTTTGAAAGTTCTTGTAAACAAGAATAATATAGTATTACATCAAATTAAGAGTCAAAATGAAACATAGATATGACTCAATTATTGTTTTAACTAAACTTCATGTTTATAAACTAATTTGTTATAAATTGGTATTTTGAGTTGTTCTTTTTGCTTCAAATCCAGAATTATGACAATTCCAAATTTGAAAACAAAGGAATGAAATTGAATTCAAAATTGTTTAATTTTTCTTTCTCAATGTTAATTAAGATGGAATATAATAAAATTCTCATGAATTTTTCATCATTCATATGAGAATGTTTTAGTGAGACATTCTTTTTAGATACTTGTATCATGCTTGGACCCCTTCTAAAAAAAGACTAATCAAGTCTAAGTGTTGGTAGCATTTGAAAGAGTAGCAATACATTTTTGTCCTGTAATTTCAGTCTTGCACTATATATGAAAACGAACGCTGAGAAAATTCCCCTCAGAAGCAAATAAAAGCACACTAGGAATGCAAATATGTAATGTCAACTATAGACAAATCAATGACACTTGGAAATTAAATGTAAGTCAAAATAATAGGTATCCAAGTACAACAATCCATTACTTCATCAACAATCAATTGGAAAATATTCAATGGGAAACCATGTGAAAGTCATGTTTGGTACTACTAAGATATCTCTCTCTTGTTCCACCGAATTGTCAAGCATTAGGGGAGACTTCAGCTAGTTGGGAGACTGTTTTAGGGTTGTTTCCATTGCTGGGAACCAGTCCTGTATAGTCAGAATGTAATAATATTATAAAAAATTAAAAGAAAAAATTAAATTTTTAATAAAAAAATGTTAAATTTTTAATAATTTTTTTAAAAATTTTAAAAAATATATTAAAATATTATATCTCATGTGGCCGTCTCCTGGCCACATCAGATCAGCGTTCCCACAACATTCTCGCAGTCTAAGAACTCAAAGTCTCTTAAAACGCAGAAATCTCCCCTAATGTCAGCTTCCAAGCATACTTCAACATCAATAAACAATACACTTTCTAGATGTGCAACCGAATCCTTATTAAAACCCAAACTACCAAGTTGTTAAATGTTCCAAAAGGTTCAATTGATTTTTGGATTCCACTACAAATGAGATCCAAGTGAATCAAATTTTGGAGGTCTCAAAACGAACTTGGTAACCCTACGAGCTTACTTTAAAACTTCCAAATACTCAAGATTAAAAGAGATTGAGTCATTGAGGTAAACTTTAGATTCTACATTCTCTATGGTCTTGAATTTTCAAATTCTAGAGGCCTCCAAATGAATTTGGTAGATCCTTCACCCCACTACAATCGGCAAGATTCAACACTTTCAACTTGTTCAACGTCCCTAAAGATTTAGTCAAATATCCGATTGCACTTTCTAAAAGATACGAGTCTTTCAAATTTTGGAAACCCCCAAATGAATCTAGTAGCTTTTTGAGATTACCACAATTAGCAAGATTCAACACTTTCAATTCGATCAATATTCCCAAAGATTGGGATAAACCTTAGAATCCACTTCTTCCAAGATTCAAGTTTTTCCAAATTTGGAAGGACTTTCGATGAATCCGATAGTTCTCCTAGCATACAAGACCACGCAAAATTAAATAGTTTCAACTTACTTATTGTCCCAAAAGATTTGATTGCACTTCCTTGAAGATTCAAGTTTTTTCAATTTTGGAGGGTTCCAATTGAATCTAGCTAATAGCTCCTCAAGCTTACTACAACATGCAAGATTCAACACTTTCAACTTGCTCAACATTCAAATAGATTTGAGTAGGCATTTGATTGCATTTCCTTGGACATACAAGTTTTCCAAATTTTGGAGTCCTCCAAATGAATCTGGTGGCTCCTCCAACTTACTACACAATGCAAGATTCAATATTGTCAACTTGCTCAACGTTCCAAAAGATTGGGGTAAACTTCTAATTGCACTTCCTTGAAGATTCAAGTTTTTCAAATTTTGGAGGCCTCCAAATGAATGTGGTAGCTCCTCAAGTTTACCACAATAGGCAAGATTCAACACTTTCAACTTGCTCATTGTTCCAAAAGATCGAGGTAAGCTTCCGATTGTACTTCCTTAAAGATACAAGTTTTTCAAATTTTGGAGGCCTTCAAAAGAATGTGGTAGCTCCTCAAGCTTACCACAACTAGCAAGATTCAAAATTGTCAACTTACTCAACATTCCCAAAGATTGAGGTAAACTTCTGATTGCATTTCCTTCAAGATTCAAGTTTTCCAAATTTTGGAGACTTCTAAATGAATGTGGTAGCTCCTCAAGCTTACAGCAATACGCAAGATTCAATACTTTCAACTTGCTCAACATTCTAAAAGATTGAGGTAAGCTTCGAATTGTACTTTTGTAGAGATCTGAGTTTTCTAAGTTTTGGAGGCCTCCAAAAGACTATGGTAGCTCTACAAGCTTACCACACCATGCAAGATTAAATACTTTCAACTTGCTCAACATTCTCAAAGATTGGGGTAAGCTTCTGATTGCACTTCTTTCAAAATCCAAGTTCTCCAAATTGTGGAGGCCTCCAAAAGAATGTGGTAGCTCCTCAAACTTACCACAACGGACAAGATTCAAGACTTTCAACTTGCTCAACGTTCCTAAAGATTGGGATAAACTTGCGATTGCACTTTCATAAAGATTTAATTTTTCCAAATTTTGGAGGCCTCCAAATGAATTTCGTAGCTCTTCAAGCTTACAACAAAAAGCAAGATTCAATACTTTCAACTTGCTCAACATTCTAAAAGATTGAGGTAAGCTTCGAATTGCACTTTTGTAGAGATCCAAGTTTTCTAAATTTTGGATGTCTCCAAATGAACTTGGTAGCTCCTTAAGCTTACCACAATTGGTAAGACTTAATACTTTCAGGTTCCTCAAATTTCCAAGAGATTCAGGCAAACTCTCCATCAAATAATCAATCCACAACAATATCACCAATTCATTGTTTTGAGGTGCCTCTGGAAAAGGGACCAATCGTGCATGCTTGGTGTTGATGTAAGAAAACCAACGCAAATTTTTGGGAAGTGATGACATTGGAAATAAACAATCATTGCATTTCAATAGACGCAAGGTTTTTAAGAGAGAAAGGTCATCTCAAATTCTATTCCCCCACGGAAGGATCAAAGTTTCAAGAGATTTTGGTAGTGGCTACAAAGACAAATTCAAAGGAGTCGAATAAACTAAAAAGCTTCAATAAACATATGTTTCTTGGATCAAACTAGGCAAATGTAAATTAAAACAGATTATACATGCTTTTATTTTTATTACTAAAACTAGAAGAAGGTTGAATACATAGCTATTTTGGGATCCTCAAACAATCAAATTAAGTGAACACTAATTCTATATGCTATTTAAGTCCTTGTTGTAATTGGCCACAATAAAACTACATACTAAAACTCTATTCGAATGATTAAACAATCTCAAGTTCAATGGTTCCCAAGCATACCTCATTCTTGTTCAACAATGCCAAGCATTCAGATTTCCATAAGCGTTTGTCCATATTTGATTTTTCTTGTTTGGCAATTGCTCGACCCATGTCTCGCAAGTGGTCGTGCATGTAAAAGTCACCTTTTTCATCCACTCTAATTAAGCCCATCTCAACAAGGGTTCAAACACCTAGTGGTGCTAACCAACCTTAGGAGTTCCAAACTAATTTAGAAAACTCCATAGATTCTCCCAATAATGCACATGCAATGTCCAAAAACATCTCTTGATATTGTTGGGTAAGAGCATCATAGCTGATCTGCAAACATTTAAATATCTTGTCCTCATCCATTATAGTACCATGTTTCAAATTCTTCAAAATGTTGTGCCAAATCTCCACATCTTCCTCACCTTTCAAACGAGATCCAATAACCGTCAATACCAAGGGAACACCACCACATGCCCTACTAACATCTCCAACAAGACCTCCAAATTCTTGAGGTACTTTCCTATCACCTCCAAATGCATAACATGCAAAGACGCTTCGAGAGTCTTGTTGGGTCAAGGTTGGAACCTTATCAGTGTAAACCATATCATCAAGGTGAAATGAAGTTGACTTTTCAAATACACGACGATCTCAAGAAGTGACAATGCACATACTACCTTCCTTCAACATTTTGCATGACATCAAAAAACCTATTTGATCATCGTCACGAACATCATCCAAAACCACAAGAATTCTTTTCTTTGATAACCTTTCCTCAAGAATACCCTTCCTTTGCGATTTGTCTATAGTATTTGGCATTGACTCATTGTCACACAAGGCCTTCAAAATATGATCTTGGACACTTGTCACACTATCTTGGTTCACCTTCTCAACTACATCTCCTACATAACAACTGGCATCAAATCTTCTCCCCAATTGGTTGTATAACTCTCGAGCCAAAGTAGACTTCCCAATTCCACCCGTTCCCCACAATCCCAACATCAACATTTTTTTTTCATCAAGCGTTTGAATGAGGTTCTTAGCAACTTGCTTCATGCCCACAATATAATCACCCACGACCAAGGGAATATGCTGAGTCGCCAATTCACAAATCTTTTTAACCACTTCTTGTACCAATTCCACTTCCAAGTTGCAAACAAAATCATCAAAATTTCATTACCCTCAAATACAATGTCAAATCAAATGTCAACCACAAACACTTCAAAACATATAGGCATAGCTACATATTTACCTTTGGTCACCCACTCTATGCTCCCAACCATTGATAGTGGAGGCTCGTTTCAAATTGGACTTCCACACTTCAATCAAGGTCTTATCATGCTTCTCTTCGAACTCTGCAAATCCCCCAATTATATGACGTTCTTTGGAAGAATACAATTCTGAAGGCTTAACATTGTAGAAGATGGGTAGCACCTTCATTGAAGGACAATCCAACATTGCATGTAATTCTCTCAAACACCACTCTGATTCTGCAAAACTCTTCAAAAAGATGACGACAACTAGGGATGTTGTTTGGATTGCGTGGGCAATGCATTTCCAAGAATCTTGGCCTTTACCAATGGATTTGCAATCCCAAAAGGCATGCAACCTAGCTCTTTTCAAAGCATCATATAAGAAGCTCACAAAACCTGTCTTGATATCGGGGCCTCTATGACTTATGAAAACATCATAGTTCCCAAATTCAGTTGCACCACAATGAGTGATCAATCTTCTTCAGAAATCACCACATCCAAATAGCATCAAATAATGTTGACCACTGCATAAAAAGTTGAACATTTAAAGCTGTGAACGATTGTATTTCAATAAGAAAAGAACACAGTGATAGAGAGACCAAGTATAAACCAACCATACCTTCCATTGCACACAATCTCTTGGCAGGCCTTGTGTCATTGTCCATATCGTCACTCTCCATATTGCTTGTTATACTTGCATCACAAAATTAGAATACACACCAGTAATTACATGAAACGAAAAAGGAGTCTACATTTCAAACTACTATGTGATTGTCAAGTTCCATGATAGAGATGCACTACATTCAGAGAAACTACAATGGAAGTCAAAATGATAATCGACCACTTCTATCATGGTCCGAACCCTGAAGACGACACAATCTACAATATAGTGTCTCTTCAACACTACAACACAAATTAATCAAAGTAAAAAACAAATCACTTATTCAAATACAAAAAGCAAAGATATATGAGCAAGAAAGCGAAGAAAAATATTAGGTCCCAAAACTATTTTGAATCAATGGAATCTGTGATATTCTTGACTCAAGAATAAAGACAAAGATGTTTACATCTCTAGTGAGATAGGTGATCTTTCTAAAATGAATCACTAAATTTTTTACTTTAATATAATTTCTATTTTCTATCAACAAAAGTCATCATTTGTAGGTCCTAATACTACATTTTAACCATCACAATAGGATTCCTTGACATTTGAAGACAAGTATTAGAGAGATTTCTCTTTCATTGTACAAGAAACATGATTTTTAATCTATACTTATCTTCAAGTCGAGGATAAATATGTAGTTTTAAAGACATTACTTGCCTTGGAAATCTTGAAATTTACTCAATTCATTCAATCCTCTTTATTTATCTACTTCTTGAATTATTTTTACCTTTCATAAATTTATCTTAGAAATATTATTGACTTTAGAATAATATTCTAGAGATCATTTACATTGGTACCTCATCTTGCTCGTCAAAATTCATTCTAGGATCTTCTTTAAGCTATCTTCAATATATCCTCAAGTCAAGGATAATACCAATTGTATAATGGATTAGGCCTCCATATTCAATGTTATAGATTTCAAGATCATTCTCATTATTAGTTGAAGTAAATGGCATCACTACCCCCACTTTAATTTATAAGGACATTAAAATAGGTGTTGTAAATATATTATGCCTTAGAAAGGTATCATTAATTCAAAGATCAATTGATGTCATTGGATTCATTAGATTTTATTTTATTTTATTCCTTGATGAGAATTATGAACAAGTCACAAACAAGATGAGAATTATGAACAAGTCACAAACAAGTTGAGAAAAGTTCCAACTTCCAATATGATTTTAATTCAATTCTAGAAGATCAATTTCTAATGAAGAGGACTATCTTCAACTTGAAGATAATTTTAATCATGTCAAGGATCCATACAAACTACACCAAGACACATATTGTTCAATCCATATAAATCAGCTTCAAGTCAATATCCCTATGTATTAGATGATTATCTTTGGATCGATAAGAACTATCATCCATTGGGTTGAACTTCTCTTCAAGTTGAAGATAAGCTATTATGATGTCACTATTTTAGCCATCGCTATTGTGAATTAGAGTTGCAGGAACGGACGTCCAAGTATTCGTTCATGTGGCATTCTCATAAAAATATTCAATTACAACTGACCTAATGGCAATTACCTTTTCACAACAAGGTCAAGCTGAAGACAAACTACAATATATCAGCTCACTAAAGAGCACACTTTCAAAGATGCTCTCAGAAAAATACTCTAGGGATAACTATTCTGGGAATAACTTTCCTGTTCAGTTAATATCATACAACCTGAAGCATAGCATGCATGTTTAAAGTTAATATGAACACAAGAACTAATAGCCCATTATAACATGGAGGTGATTAATCAAAAGTGACTTCAAAAAATCAACTCCATATTTGGCTACTAGCATAATCAGTTATCTAAAGGAAGACAAAAAGCATGGTTCTAAAATGAGATCATGACTAAAGACATAGTTATGGATTCATGTTCAACCTAACACATCCAGAAAAAGGAAAGGGAGTTGTTGATAAAAACAAAATCTACTATCCGTGCATAAACAAGTTACAAACAAATTCTTCTCGGGTAACGACCCTCCGTAACCCCCAAATGATACAAATCAAGCAAACACAATTGTTGGACAAACCAAGCCATGGAAATCCCTAATCTGCAAGTCCACAAATATACTTGCTGATTCCATGCTTTATAGAACGTTTCAAAGTCAGAATGTACCAGGCCTGTTTGGCTTGCACTTCTTCTAAGGCGGCTGCACCTTTGTCTTCAGGGGTGGCCTCCTACCAAAGGCTGCTGAAAACCATGAAACACTATCAAATACAAAAAATCATAGGGACACTTCGACAAAATGATAATTTCTGTCGGCAAGTAATAAATAATCATTGGATATTGAATTCTAATAATGCAAATGTTCAAAAAAGGTATCTATCATCCTAAACAATTTGAACTGGCTCTGTAGCACTGATCAAATTAGGTTTACGTGGGACGTTCTGGATCAAATAAAAGAACCAAAATAGAACAGCTCCAGCATCTGCATTCAAATACCACTTAACCCCTAATTGCTTATAGGTGTTGCAAAAAACTTAAATGCGCCGAACTACATGGCTCACCCAAATTATCAGAAGATCATCCAGTGGCAATGATTCCAGAGAAGCATGCATTCGAAAGGAGGAGAAAACATGGAACTCAAACTGTCAGGTTTAAAAACATACCGAAACAGTCTTTCGCAATATTCCCAACGACAGCTCCTTGACATGTACATCGACAGCCTTGACTGGAGAAGCATGCATCCAAGTTTATCGAGTATGGGGACTGCTCCTGGATTGTCTTGGAACAAGCTTGAACTCTACATCTGCAAAGAACCATTGACCAGAACTTCAGAACTGCATTCTTGCGTGGAGCATAGAATTATACTAGTCCTGTCATCGACTTCACCAGCTAAATTTCTGGAATCTCGGGAAACTAACCTCTGCATCATCACGTCTGCTATAATATAATTTACACCGCACGACATCTTCGATGCTGTACTTTCAACAGTGGAATGAATCGATTGATTCAGCTATTTTTCAAAGTGAAGAGAAGTGCACTGGAAATTAAAAACACACGAATAAATGATATTGCCAAACCCAAAAACGAAGTGACGAAGCACAGTAAATGCTTCACAATTCAACCAGACTCGTCTTTGAACAAACTACTAATCAGGAATACATCGACTTTCAGCTAGCAGTTCAAAAGCACTACATGGCATCAAGATCATAATATCCGCGGCCAACAGTACAAAGCTTACCTAGAACATGGAACCACCGATCAAGCCACAATCAAAAGCGGCGGTACCGAAATGAGCTACAGCAGACGCCAGGATTTCATTCAAATCCGAAATCTTCATGCATGAGTGCTCAGAACAGGAGCACGGCGGGGACTCACAGAACAAAGGCTGAGAATAGGTGTTGGCAAGCCTATATTGGTGGTTTGATCACGCCTTGGAAACAGTGCTGACATGATCTAAACCGTTTCCATAATGGTCAACCAAGAAGGTCCCATAACGGAGCGCATCCCGAAAAAGGAACATTCATGAAACTGTTGATCTTTTCGCCAGAAGCAGTGGCGCAAGAGTTGCCAGCTAAAGGACATTCCACACATCATTCCCTCTACATCTGCATGCTTGTACATGCACACTGGAAACCGATTTCTCAATTCAGAGGCAGTACATACGAAATGGAATGCAAAGCTAGATAAGAGCAAACAAGTCACAGGCATTTCGGCAAATCTGTTCAATCAAATCAGATGCTCGTGGATGCTGCACAAAGTCACACCTCCCAATCAGGCGTCCAACTTGACAAGCAAAACGACTAGCACAGCATGGCAAGGGATGGAGAGCTGAACCAGGGGTTGCCAGAAAACGAATCTTTCTGTGTGTCACTACAGTTTCAAAGCAGACTTCTCCAAAAATGTAATTAAGGAAACACACAGTCTAAGCAAATCAGAAAAGCAATTCAAAAATGAAAAATCAACAAGAGGTTCCGTTCATCGATAATCCTGCCGCTACAAGAGTCGTTCAGAGCCTCACAACCTGATCATATCCGTGGACATTAAAATGACACAAATGTACAGTAGTACTTCGATTCGGGTTAACAATCAGCAACGATTAAGGAGCAGATACACAATCATAGACTCCAGATCGAACTGCACTAGTTTATACCCTACACGTCGAACAGGAAACATCCAACATATCCGTGAATCCGTCGCAATAAAGTAAGAGCAAGAACTAATGAGCGCGACCTTCGAGTCCCAGTAAGAAACGCAAGATCTCTGCATACCGAACACGCTCATACCGACGAAAAGGTTGATAAAAACCCTACTGCAGTACAAACCCTTCCGCACGGGGCTAAGCTCGGAGCTGCATATGATTGGAACTCGGACTGGACAAAAACTCTAAGCAAAGCACGAGGAACTCACATCATGGTGAAGTGGCGAAGAACTGAACGCCCAAGGATGGCGAAACAGGGCATAAGACATCTTGCACACAAAAGTCCCACGCACAGAAGCTTCAGACGCTGTGCGTTGGATCGGCTCCGCGCGGCTACCACCTTCCTCAAGCTCAGCCTCCAGAAGCCTCGACCCTCGAAAGCTCTCCTCAGGACGACAATCTCTCCCGTGCCGTGCAAACTAAGGCGACAACGACCTACCGCCAGAAAATCGAGACTGCCTGAAACTCTGTCACCCCCCAAGCAACTAAGGGCGAGCAGCCCCGAGCTCTTCTGTCGGCCTAACTCGAAACGCTTCTTGGGCTGGCGTTGTGTCCTCGTCCTTCCTCCAACAGCCGAGCTTCTTAATCCAAGGAAGAAGAAGATGCCGACTGCCAGCGAACAAATAAAAGTAAGGTTGGAGGCTCTTAAACCGACCATGTAAGGGATAATGGACCTCATACTCTACTGATTTCCTACAAACATTTTTCAAATATTTTGGGTAGAAAGAGAAAAGATAAACAATTCATTGACAATTTAAATCAAAATTTCCTGACTTCAAATGAATTAACTATGAATTTTCAAAGTGAAAGGTGCGTAGGTAGCTATTGGTGGTCATAGACTGGACCAATCTTAATCAAATTGAGTCTTTGAATGGAGCTCTTCAAACGAAGGAAGTTTCTATAATTTTGACTCTCTGAGAATCAATCACGGGATGCTTTCATTTATTTTAGCCATACATCATGAATGTATATTATACTCAAAGCCATTTAAGAACACAATAGAAAAGCAAAAGGTGCATTGAAGGAACTATGATCCGTTTTTGATACTATGTACACTATTCATGACAATTCTACTAGGCGATTGTAATTGCCCCTCCTACAGTTGAGTGTCCTACCTTACAAACTTGTCTTTGCTTTTCGAAAGTGGGATTGAAGACCTTTTCTTTTTGACTTTCTATTGCCAAATTGCACCCAAAAAAATAATTGGGCTAAAGAATTGCAAAAAAACATGAAGTTTTTTGTCAAGAAACTTCAAACAAAAAAAACATTTCGGATGAAATTGCAAGATTGTGGATGAAAATAGAATTAGGGACATGTGATATGTACAAATATGTCGATGAATGCTGAAATTTAGAGCACTACCATAACATTTCATAGCGCCACTTTGGCACTTCATAAAAAATGAAAAAAAACAAAAAAAATTGGTGGAAACCTTTAATCCTTAAACGTTGAGGCAAACGTTTGGCGTCCGATGGATGACAAGGAATCTTTGCAATAAGACAAAAGGGCAACTATTCATCCTTGGAATTTTGTTGTGAAAAGGGGAGGTCTTCTGTAGTAGGTTGACTTCCAATTAGTGCTTTTGCTATTTCTAAAGCCCATGATTCACACGGTAATGAAAAGGGATGATTTCCAAAGTCACCCCTTTGTCCTTTGAGGGTTAAGCAAAGGAGATAACAAAATTAGTTAAGGTAAACTAGCCCATTACCGTTTGGTTCCCAATTCCATTAGTAGACCATCCCAATTTCATCACCTAATTTCGGGCCCAATTCACTACATCAAAAGCAGTGTTTTATGACTGCAAAATATGACTGCAGTGAGTCGTAAAATCAAAAAATATGACTCATGCAAAAATCACTTTAGATGACTCGGAATATGAGTGACTGCAATTGTTTAGAAGCAGTCGCTTCAAACATTAGTCATACTGCCAGTCATATAAGTTGAGGGGTATAAATAGCCATAATTAGCCATAGTATGCCAACAAGGCGTATATTTTGACTATTCTTGACTTTTTCTTGAGTTGCCTGGATAAATGAAAAAATCCTACGTGGAATATGACTACGTTGAGTTATATTTTTTGATGACGTAGAATATGACTGAGGTGAATCATATTTTTTGTTACTGTGGATTATGACTGCATTGAGTCATATTTTTTGATGACATGGAATATGATTGAGGTGAGTCATATTTTTTGTTGATGTGGGAATATGACTACGGTGAGTGATATGTTTTGTTGATGTAGAATATGACTGCAGTGAGTCATATTTTTTGTTGATGTAGAATATGACTGCAGTGAGTCATATTTTTAGCTAATGTTGGAATATGACTCTCATGAGTCATATTTTTGGTTGGCATGGTAGTTCACGTGAATGTCATTGGTAATTTTATGATTAATTTGCAATCATGTTTTGGGAAGCATAGTCAAATTTTGGTGTACATAACTATGAGCATTATATGACTATAGGTAGTCATATTTGGGCCACTATATATTATGAAATATAACTCAAGCAAGTGATATTCCAAATGATTAACAATCATATTTTTTAGATTTGTGTGTGCTATTTGTGATTGAGGTGATTAAGGTTCAAAATAGCTTCAATTACAAACTACAATCATGTTTTCCATACATTTTAAATGGATTTGACACATTGCAATCATATATTAAAATGATTTAACAATTGAATAAAAGATTTCATGTAGTTAATAACAAATACATATGATTTTAAAGATATACAAGAAACAATTATATTGGAGAGGGAATATATAAGAAGGAATGTGATTCCTTTCAATGACATTTATAATTTATTAGTCACAAATACAAAATATGTATATCACAATGAATTATTTACACAAGTCAATAGAGACTATATTTCTTACAATAATATGAAGTAAGTTGCAAGTAGCCTCCAACAACTTTGTTCCAATTTTGTTGCTTGCATATACAATTAATGTATATGTGATGACGGACTGAACTAAGGTTCGAAAGAAACAGATCTTTGTATTTGTAACTACAGTTTCTAAACAAACTCTTGCAAAGCGCTATGAAGGAAACACAAGCTAAGTAGATCAGAAACGTAATTCAAAAATGAAAAATCAACAAAAGATTGACATCTAACTCTAGCACTACAAGATTCGTTCAGAAACTCACAACCTTATCATATCCGGAGACATCAAAATGGTACCAATGTACAATAAGACAACTTTCATGTACGAATGCAAGAAACACCGGTACTATTTTGCATCACAATTGGAATGACGGAGTTGCCATTCACCATATCTTTTGGGAAATGAAGTCCATGTACTTGAAATTTTTAAAGGAGATGGCTAACTTGGAAGTCCTCAGATTCTTTATTTTTGAGAAATTTTGAAAAAGAATCCTTTAATTAAATTGTAATTTACCTAATTTGTCACACTTTGCATTTTAGGGTTTTTTAGTACTGTGGAGCATCCAAAAATGATGATGTATATCTAGGATTGTTGTGGGCTATTGCCACAATAGAAGGGCATGTGCCCACCAAAGGTCATTCAAAAAAACACAATTCTTTGTCTTCAACATGCATGCAAATAGGGATCCCTTGTCCATAGCGCTCCAAACATTTATGATGGTTTCAACTTTTAGTTTTTGGTGAAATGTAATCACTATCAAGTCTCTACAAATGGCCAATTTTTAGTTTTTTATTATTCATGATTTTCTAATTATTATTAATTTATACTTAATTTTATCTACTTTTTGTGACAAACTGTCATTTTTTTCAAACAGTTCTATTTCAGTATTATTAAATACTCAAAAGTATTGTTGGCCATTGAATTTTCGGATCAACGGCTGAGATTGCTCCGATTTGTAGTCCTACAAGTACTACTAGTACTGACCAGAAAAAACACAGTTTTGGCAGAACGCTCCCTAAATCGTTTAGTGTTTCTTGCATCTACCCTCAAGCCTAATATGAGTAGTCCTTTCCAGACTCTTCAAATTTTAGAAAAAATCCTTACGGAACTGAAAAAAGTATTGGAAAATTATTAAAACTACCTATTGTTAGAGACGGGATGTTGGTACACAACAATCAAATTCTATATAGTTCAATTCAAAAATTGAATTTTTTCCTAATTTGACATATTGAGCACGTGGTCACTTTGTAATAATGAAGGGACTCCTAATTTGAGGTTTTCTATTAGGAGAAGTAGTCCTACACTTCATTAAGTTGGTATTTAAGTATAACATATGGTCTCAAGATGAAGATGTTATGAAATCGTAGTCCAATTAGATTGTATAAAACATATGTGATTTTTGAAAGTTCTTGTAAATAAGAATAATATAGTATTACATCAAATTAAGAGTCAAAATGAAACATAGATATGACTCAATCATTGTTTTAACTAAACTTCATGTTTATAAACTAATTTGTTATAAATTGGTATTTTGAGTTGTTCCTTTTGCTTCAAATCTAGCATTATGACAATTCCAAATTTGAAAACAAAGGAATGAAATTGAATTCAAAATTGTTTAATTTTTCTTTGTCAATGTTAGTTAAGATGGAATAAAATAAAAATTTCATGATTTTTTCATCATTCATATGAGAAAGTTTTAGTGAAACATTCTTTTTAGATACTTGTATCATGCTTGGACCCCTTCTAAAAAAGGACTAATCAAGTCTAAGTGCTCGTAGCATTTGAAAGAGTAGCAATACACTTTTGTCTTGTGATTTCAGTCTTGCACTATATATGAAAACGAACGTTGAGAAAATTCCCCTCAGAAGCAAATAAAAACACACTACGAATGCAAATATGTAATGTCAACTATAGACAAATCAATGACACTTGGAAATTGGATGTAAGTCAAAATAATCGGTGGCCAAGTACAACAATCCCTTACCTCATCAATAATCAATTAGGAAAATATTCAATGGGAAACCATGTGAAAGTTATGTTTGGTTCCACCAAGATATCTCTCTCTTGTTCCACTGAATTGTCAAGTCAGCTTCCAAACATACTTCAACATCACTAGACAATACACTTTCTAGATGTGCAAAAGAATCCTTATTAAAACCCAAACTACCAAGTTTCTAAATGTTCCAAAGGGTTCAATTGATTTTGGATTCCACTACAAATGAGATCCAAGTGAGTCAAATTTTGGAGGTCTCAAAACGAACTTGGTCATCCTACGAGTTCACTTCAAAACTTCCAAATACTCAAGATTAAAAAAATTGTGACATTGAGGTAA
This sequence comes from Rhytidiadelphus loreus, assembly GCA_947034895.1. Lineage (NCBI taxonomy): Eukaryota > Viridiplantae > Streptophyta > Bryopsida > Hypnales > Hylocomiaceae > Rhytidiadelphus > Rhytidiadelphus loreus. Next base: position 9,863,573 of record OX344765.1, on the reverse strand, counting down.
ACATTGGATTCTACATTCTCTAAGGTCTTGAATTTTCAAATTCTAGAGGCCTCCAAATGAATTTGGTAGATCCTTGACCCAACCACAATTGGCAAGATTCAACACTCGTGTCAACACTTTCAACTTGCTCAACATCGCAAAAGATTTAGTCAAATATCCGATTGCACTTTCTAAAAGATCTAAGTCTTCCAAATTTTGGAAGCCCCTAAATGAATCTGGTAGCTTTTTGAGATTACCACAATTATCAAGATTCAACACTTTCAACTTGATCAATTTTCCCAAAGATTGGAATAAACCTTAGAATCCACTTGTTCCAAGATTCAAATTTTCCAAATTTGGAAGGACTTCCGATGAATCCGGTAGTTCTCCTAGCATACAACACCATGCAAAATCAATAGTTTCAACTTGCTGGAATCCCAAAAGATTAGAGTAGTCATTTGATTGCGCTTCCTTGAAGATTCAAGTTTTCCAAATTTTGGAAGCCTCCAATTGAATCCAATAGCTACTCAAACTTACTACAACATGCAAGATTCAACACTTTCAACTTGCTCAACAATCCCTTTTCCCACGGATTTAGGGCAAACTTCCAATTGCACTTCCTTGAAGCTTCAAGATTTCAAATTTTTAGATGCCTTCTAATTCATTTGGTAGCTCCTTCAATTGACGACACCATGCATGCTTCAACACTTACAACATGTTCAATGTCCCAAAAGATTTGGGTAGATTTTTTATTCCACTTTCTTGAAGATTTAAGTCTTCCAAATTTTGGAGGCCTCCAAATGAATCTAATAACTCCTCGAGCTAACCACAACATGCAAGATTCAACACTTTCAACTTGCTCAACATTCAAATAGATTTAGGTAGACAATTGATTGCACTTCCTAGGACATACAAGTTATCCAAATTTTCGAGGCCCCCAAATGAATTAGGTACCTCATCAAGCTTACTACAATAGGCAAGATTTAATACTATCAACTTGCTCAACGTTCCAAAAGATTGGGGTAAGCTTCGAATGGCACTTCCTTGAAGATCCAAGTTTTCCAAATTTTGGAGGCCTCCAAATGAATGTGGTAGCTCCTCAAGTTCACCACAACTAGCAAGATTCAACACTTTCAACTGGCTCAACATTCCAAAAGATTTGGGTAAACTTCTGATTGTACTTCTTTGAAGACCCAAGTTTTCCAAATTTTGGAGGCCTCCAAATGAATGTGGTAGCTCCTCAAGTTCACCACACCATGCAAGATTCAATACTTTCAACTTGCTCAACGTTCCAAAAGATTGGGGTAAGCTTCCGCTAGCACTTCGTAATAGATACAAGTTTTCCAAATTTTGGAGGCCTCCAAATGAAGGTGGTAGCCCCTCAAGCTTACCACAATAAGTAAGATTCAACACTTTCAACTTGCTCAACGTTCCAAAAGATTGGGGTAAGCTTCCGATTGCACTTCTTTGAAGATCCAAGTTTTCCAATTTTTGGAGGCCTCCAAATGAATGTGGTAGCTCTTCCAGCTTACCACACCATCCAAGATTCAATACTTTCAACTGGCTCAACATTCCAAAAGATTGGGGTAAGCTTCCGATTGGACTTCTTTGAAGATTCAAGTTTCCCAAATTTAGGAGGCCTCCAAATGAATGTGGTAGCTCTTTAAGCTTATAACAATACGCAAGATTCAACACTTTAAACTTGCTCAAGGTTCCAAAAGATTGGGGTAAGCTTCCGCTAGCACTTCGTAATAGATACAAGTTTTCCAAATTTTGGAGGCCTCCAAATGAATGTGGTAGCTCCTCAAGCTTACCACAATGAGCAAGATTCAATACTTTCAACTTGCTCAACGTTCAAAAAATTGGGTAAACTTCCGATTGCACTTTCTTGAAGATCCAAGTTTTCCAAATTTTGGAGGCCTCCAAATGAATGTGGTAGTTCCTCAAGCTTACCACACCATCCAAGATTCAATACATTCAACTTGCTCAACGTTCCAAAAATTGGGGTAAACTTCCGATTTCACTTCCTTCAAGATACAAGTTTTCCAAATTTTAGAGGCCTCCAAATGAATGTGGTAGCTCCTCAAGCTTACCACAACAAGTAAGATTCAACACTTTCGACTTGCTCAACGTTCCAAAAGATTGGGGTAAGCTTCCGATTGCACTTCTTTGAAGATCCAATTTTCCAATTTTTCGAGGCCTCCAAATGAATGTGGTAGCTCCTCAAGCTTACCACAACGAGCAAGATTCAATACTTTCAACTTGCTCAACATTCCAAAAGATTGGGGTGAACTTTCGATGGCACTTTCGAAAAGATCCAAGTTTTCCAAATTTTGGAGGCCTCCAAATGAATGTGATATCTCCTGAAGCTTACCACACAATCCAAAATTCAATACTCTCAACTTGCTGAACGTTCCAAAAGATTCGGGTAAACTTTCGATTGCACTTTCGAAAAGATCCAAGTTTTCCAAATTTTCGAGGCCTCCAAATGAATATGGTAGCTCCTCAAGATTACCACAACTAGCAAGATTCAACACTTTCAACTTACTCAACGTTCCAAAAGATTGAGGTGAGCTTCCGATTCCACTTTCTTGAAGATACAAGTTTTCCAAATTTTGGAGGCCTCCAAATGAATGTGGTAGCTCCTCAAGCTTACCACACCATCCAAGATTCAATACTTTCAACTTGCTCAACGTTCCAAAGGATTGGGGTAAGCTTGCGATTCCACTTCCTTAAAGATCCAAGTTTTCCAAATTTTGGAGGCCTCCAAATGAATGTGGTAGCTCCTCAAGCTTAGCACACCATGCAAGATTCCACACTTTCAACTGGCTCAACGTTCCTAAAGATTGGGGTAAGCTTCCGATTGCACTTTTTTGAAGATACAAGTTTTCCAAATTTTGGAGGCCTCCAAATGAATGTGGTAGCTCCTCAAGCTTACCACAATGACCAAGATTCAATACTTTCAGCTTGTTCAAAGTTCCAAAAGATTGGGGTAAACTTCCGATTCTACTTCCTTGAAGATTCAAGTTTTCCAAATTTTGGAGGCCTCCAAATGAATGTGGTAGCTCCTCAAGTTCACCACACCATCCAAGATTCAATACTTTCAACTTGCTCAACGTTCCAAAAGATTGGGGTAAGCTTCCGATTGCACTTCCGAAAAGACCAAAACTTTCCAAATTTAGGAGGCCTCCAAATGAAGGTGGTAGCTCCTCAAGCTTACCACACCATCCAAGATTCAATACTTTCAACTTGCTCAACGTTCCAAAAGATTGTCCTAAGCTTCCAATTGCACTTCCTTCAAGATCCAAGTTTTCCAAATTTTGGAGGCCTCCAAATGAATGTGGTAGCTCCTCAAGCTTACCACACCATGCGAGATTCAACACTTCCAACTCGCTCAACATTCCAAAAGATTTGGGTAAACTTCTGATTGTAGTTTTCCGAAGACCCAAGTTTTCCAAATTCTGGAGGCCTCCAAATGAATGTGGTAGCTCCTCAAGCTTACCACAACAAGTAAGATTCAACACTTTCAACTTGCTCAACGTTCCAAAAGATTGGGGTAAGCTTCCAATTGCACTTCGATCAAGATCTAAGTTTTCCAAATTTTGGAGGCCTCCAAATGAATGTGGTAGCTCCTCAAGCTTACCACAACGAGCAAGATTCAATACTTTCAGCTTGCTCAACCTCCCAAAAGATTGGGATAAACTTCCGATTGCACTTTCTTGAAGATACAAGTTTTCCAAATTTTCGAGGCCTCCAAATGAATGTGGTAGCTCTTCCAGCTTACCACACCATCCAAGATTCAATACTTTCAACTGGCTCAACATTCCAAAAGATTGGGGTAAGCTTCCGATTGGACTTCTTTGAAGATTCAAGTTTCCCAAATTTAGGAGGCCTCCAAATGAATGTGGTAGCTCTTTAAGCTTATAACAATACACAAGATTCAACACTTTAAACTTGCTCAAGGTTCCAAAAGATTGGGGTAAGCTTCCGATTGCACTTCTTTGAAGATCCAAGTTTTCCAAATTTTGGAGGCCTCCAAATGAATGTGGTAGCTCCTCAAGCTTACCACACCATCCAAGATTCAATACTTTCAACTGGCTCAACGTTCCAAAAGATTGGGGTAAACTTCCGATTTCACTTCCTTCAAGATCCAAGTTTTCCAAATTTTGGAGGCCTCCAAATGAATGTGGTAGCTCCTCAAGCTTACCACACCATGCAAGATTCAATACTTTCAACTGGCTCAACGTTCCAAAAGATTGGGGTAAGCTTCCGATTGCACTTTTTTGAAGATACAAGTTTTCCAAATTTTGGAGGCCTCCAAATGAATGTGGTAGCTCCTCAAGCTTACCACAATGAGTAAGATTCAATACTTTCAGCTTGCTCAACGTTCCAAAAGATTGGGGTAAGCTTCCGATTCCACTTCCTTGAAGATTCAAGTTTTCCAAATTTTGGAGGCCTCCAAATGAATGTGGTAGCTCTTCCAGCTTACCACACCATCCAAGATTCAATACTTTCAACTGGCTCAACGTTCCAAAAGATTGGGGTAAGCTTCCGATTGGACTTCTTTGAAGATTCAAGTTTCCCAAATTTAGGAGGCCTCCAAATGAATGTGGTAGCTCTTTAAGCTTATAACAATACGCAAGATTCAACACTTTAAACTTGCTCAAGGTTCCAAAAGATTGGGGTAAGCTTCCGATTGCACTTCTTTGAAGATCCAAGTTTTCCAAATTTTGGAGGCCTCCAAATGAATGTGGTAGCTCCTCAAGCTTACCACACCATCCAAGATTCAATACTTTCAACTGGCTCAACGTTCCAAAAGATTGGGGTAAACTTCCGATTTCACTTCCTTCAAGATCCAAGTTTTCCAAATTTTGGAGGCCTCCAAATGAATGTGGTAGCTCCTCAAGCTTACCACACCATGCAAGATTCAATACTTTCAACTGGCTCAACGTTCCAAAAGATTGGGGTAAGCTTCCGATTGGACTTCTTTGAAGATTCAAGTTTCCCAAATTTAGGAGGCCTCCAAATGAATGTGGTAGCTCTTTAAGCTTATAACAATACGCAAGATTCAACACTTTAAACTTGCTCAAGGTTCCAAAAGATTGGGGTAAGCTTCCGATTCCACTTTTTTGAAGATCCAAGTTTTCCAAATTTAGGAGGCCTCCAAATGAATGTGGTAGCTCCTCAAGCCTACCACAATGAGCAAGATTCAATACTTTCAGCTTGCTCAACGTTCCAAAAGATTGGGGTAAGTTTCTGATTGCACTTCCTTCAAGATACAATCTTTCCAAATTTTGGAGGCCTCCAAATGAATGTGGTAGCTTCTGAAGCTTACCACAACTAGCAAGATCCAATACTTTCAACTGGCTCAACGTTCCAAAAGATTGGGGTAAGCTTCCGATTGCACTTTCGAAAAGATCCAAGTTTTCCAAATTTTGGAGGCCTCCAAATGAATGTGGTAGCTCCTCAAGCCTACCACAATGAGCAAGATTCAATACTTTCAGCTTGCTCAACGTTCCAAAAGATTGGGGTAAGCTTCCGATTCCACTTCCTTGAAGATTCAAGTTTTCCAAATTTTGGAGGCCTCCAAATGAATGTGGTAGCTCCTCAAGCTTACCACACCATCCAAGATTCAATACTTTCAACTGGCTCAACGTTCCAAAAGATTGGGGTAAGCTTCCGATTGGACTTCTTTGAAGATTCAAGTTTCCCAAATTTAGGAGGCCTCCAAATGAATGTGGTAGCTCTTTAAGCTTATAACAATATGCAAGATTCAACACTTTAAACTTGCTCAAGGTTCCAAAAGATTGGGGTAAGCTTCCAATTGCACTTCTTTGAAGATCCAAGTTTTCCAAATTGTGGAGGCCTCCAAATGAATATGGTAGCTCCTCAAGCTTACCACACCATCCAAGATTCAATACTTTCAACTGGCTCAACGTTCCAAAAGATTGGGGTAAACTTCCGATTTCACTTCCTTCAAGATCCAAGTTTTCCAAATTTTGGAGGCCTCCAAATGAATGTGGTAGCTCCTCAAGCTTACCACACCATGCAAGATTCAATACTTTCAACTGGCTCAACGTTCCAAAAAATTGGGGTAAGCTTCCGATTGCACTTTTTTGAAGATCCAAGTTTTCCAAATTTTGGAGGCCTCCAAATGAATGTGGTAGCTCCTCAAGCTTACCACAATGAGTAAGATTCAATACTTTCAGCTTGTTCAACGTTCCAAAAGATTGGGGTAAGCTTCCGATTGCACTTCCTTGAAGATCCAATCCTTCCAAATTTTGGAGGCCTCCAAATGAATGTGGTAGCTCCTCAAGCTCACCACAACTAGCAAGATTCAATACTTTCAACTTGCTGAATCTTCCAAAAGATTGGGGTAAGCTTCCGATTCCACTTTTTTGAAGATCCAAGTTTTCCAAATTTAGGAGGCCTCCAAATGAATGTGGTAGCTCCTCAAGCCTACCACAATGAGCAAGATTCAATACTTTCAGCTTGCTCAACGTTCCAAAAGATTGGGGTAAGTTTCTGATTGCACTTCCTTCAAGATACAATCTTTCCAAATTTTGGAGGCCTCCAAATGAATGTGGTAGCTTCTGAAGCTTACCACAACTAGCAAGATCCAATACTTTCAACTTGCTCAACGTTCCAAAAGATTGGGGTAAGCTTCCGATTGCACTTTCGAAAAGATCCAAGTTTTCCAAATTTTGGAGGCCTCCAAATGAATGTGGTAGCTCCTCAAGCCTACCACAATGAGCAAGATTCAATACTTTCAGCTTGCTCAACGTTCCAAAAGATTGGGGTAAGCTTCCGATTCCACTTCCTTGAAGATTCAAGTTTTCCAAATTTTGGAGGCCTCCAAATGAATGTGGTAGCTCCTCAAGCTTACCACACCATCCAAGATTCAATACTTTCAACTGGCTCAACGTTCCAAAAGATTGGGGTAAGCTTCCGATTGGACTTCTTTGAAGATTCAAGTTTCCCAAATTTAGGAGGCCTCCAAATGAATGTGGTAGCTCTTTAAGCTTATAACAATATGCAAGATTCAACACTTTAAACTTGCTCAAGGTTCCAAAAGATTGGGGTAAGCTTCCAATTGCACTTCTTTGAAGATCCAAGTTTTCCAAATTGTGGAGGCCTCCAAATGAATATGGTAGCTCCTCAAGCTTACCACACCATCCAAGATTCAATACTTTCAACTGGCTCAACGTTCCAAAAGATTGGGGTAAACTTCCGATTTCACTTCCTTCAAGATCCAAGTTTTCCAAATTTTGGAGGCCTCCAAATGAATGTGGTAGCTCCTCAAGCTTACCACACCATGCAAGATTCAATACTTTCAACTGGCTCAACGTTCCAAAAAATTGGGGTAAGCTTCCGATTGCACTTTTTTGAAGATCCAAGTTTTCCAAATTTAGGAGGCCTCCAAATGAATGTGGTAGCTCCTCAAGCCTACCACAATGAGCAAGATTCAATACTTTCAGCTTGCTCAACGTTCCAAAAGATTGGGGTAAGCTTCCGATTGCACTTCCTTGAAGATCCAATCCTTCCAAATTTTGGAGGCCTCCAAATGAATGTGGTAGCTCCTCAAGCTCACCACAACTAGCAAGATTCAATACTTTCAACTTGCTGAATCTTCCAAAAGATTGGGGTAAGCTTCCGATTCCACTTTTTTGAAGATCCAAGTTTTCCAAATTTAGGAGGCCTCCAAATGAATGTGGTAGCTCCTCAAGCCTACCACAATGAGCAAGATTCAATACTTTCAGCTTGCTCAACGTTCCAAAAGATTGGGGTAAGTTTCTGATTGCACTTCCTTCAAGATACAATCTTTCCAAATTTTGGAGGCCTCCAAATGAATGTGGTAGCTCCTGAAGCTTACTACAACTAGCAAGATCCAATACTTTCAACTTGCTGAACCTTCCAAAAGATCGGGGTAAGCTTCCGATTGCACTTTCGAAAAGATCCAAGTTTTCCAAATTTTGGAGGCCTCCAAATGAATGTGGTAGCTCCTCAAGCCTACCACAATGAGCAAGATTCAATACTTTCAGCTTGCTCAACGTTCCAAAAGATTGGGGTAAGCTTCCGATTCCACTTCCTTGAAGATTCAAGTTTTCCAAATTTTGGAGGCCTCCAAATGAATGTGGTAGCTCCTCAAGCTTACCACACCATCCAAGATTCAATACTTTCAACTGGCTCAACGTTCCAAAAGATTGGGGTAAGCTTCCGATTGGACTTCTTTGAAGATTCAAGTTTCCCAAATTTAGGAGGCCTCCAAATGAATGTGGTAGCTCTTTAAGCTTATAACAATACACAAGATTCAACACTTTAAACTTGCTCAAGGTTCCAAAAGATTGGGGTAAGCTTCCGATTGCACTTCTTTGAAGATCCAAGTTTTCCAAATTTTGGAGGCCTCCAAATGAATGTGGTAGCTCCTCAAGCTTACCACACCATCCAAGATTCAATACTTTCAACTGGCTCAACGTTCCAAAAGATTGGGGTAAACTTCCGATTTCACTTCCTTCAAGATCCAAGTTTTCCAAATTTTGGAGGCCTCCAAATGAATGTGGTAGCTCCTCAAGCTTACCACACCATGCAAGATTCAATACTTTCAACTGGCTCAACGTTCCAAAAGATTGGGGTAAGCTTCCGATTGCACTTTTTTGAAGATACAAGTTTTCCAAATTTTGGAGGCCTCCAAATGAATGTGGTAGCTCCTCAAGCTTACCACAATGAGTAAGATTCAATACTTTCAGCTTGTTCAACGTTCCAAAAGATTGGGGTAAGCTTCCGATTCCACTTCCTTGAAGATTCAAGTTTTCCAAATTTTGGAGGCCTCCAAATGAATGTGGTAGCTCTTCCAGCTTACCACACCATCCAAGATTCAATACTTTCAACTGGCTCAACGTTCCAAAAGATTGGGGTAAGCTTCCGATTGGACTTCTTTGAAGATTCAAGTTTCCCAAATTTAGGAGGCCTCCAAATGAATGTGGTAGCTCTTTAAGCTTATAACAATACGCAAGATTCAACACTTTAAACTTGCTCAAGGTTCCAAAAGATTGGGGTAAGCTTCCGATTGCACTTCTTTGAAGATCCAAGTTTTCCAAATTTTGGAGGCCTCCAAATGAATGTGGTAGCTCCTCAAGCTTACCACACCATCCAAGATTCAATACTTTCAACTGGCTCAACGTTCCAAAAGATTGGGGTAAACTTCCGATTTCACTTCCTTCAAGATCCAAGTTTTCCAAATTTTGGAGGCCTCCAAATGAATGTGGTAGCTCCTCAAGCTTACCACACCATGCAAGATTCAATACTTTCAACTGGCTCAACGTTCCAAAAGATTGGGGTAAGCTTCCGATTGGACTTCTTTGAAGATTCAAGTTTCCCAAATTTAGGAGGCCTCCAAATGAATGTGGTAGCTCTTTAAGCTTATAACAATACGCAAGATTCAACACTTTAAACTTGCTCAAGGTTCCAAAAGATTGGGGTAAGCTTCCGATTCCACTTTTTTGAAGATCCAAGTTTTCCAAATTTAGGAGGCCTCCAAATGAATGTGGTAGCTCCTCAAGCCTACCACAATGAGCAAGATTCAATACTTTCAGCTTGCTCAACGTTCCAAAAGATTGGGGTAAGTTTCTGATTGCACTTCCTTCAAGATACAATCTTTCCAAATTTTGGAGGCCTCCAAATGAATGTGGTAGCTTCTGAAGCTTACCACAACTAGCAAGATCCAATACTTTCAACTGGCTCAACGTTCCAAAAGATTGGGGTAAGCTTCCGATTGCACTTTCGAAAAGATCCAAGTTTTCCAAATTTTGGAGGCCTCCAAATGAATGTGGTAGCTCCTCAAGCCTACCACAATGAGCAAGATTCAATACTTTCAGCTTGCTCAACGTTCCAAAAGATTGGGGTAAGCTTCCGATTCCACTTCCTTGAAGATTCAAGTTTTCCAAATTTTGGAGGCCTCCAAATGAATGTGGTAGCTCCTCAAGCTTACCACACCATCCAAGATTCAATACTTTCAACTGGCTCAACGTTCCAAAAGATTGGGGTAAGCTTCCGATTGGACTTCTTTGAAGATTCAAGTTTCCCAAATTTAGGAGGCCTCCAAATGAATGTGGTAGCTCTTTAAGCTTATAACAATATGCAAGATTCAACACTTTAAACTTGCTCAAGGTTCCAAAAGATTGGGGTAAGCTTCCAATTGCACTTCTTTGAAGATCCAAGTTTTCCAAATTGTGGAGGCCTCCAAATGAATATGGTAGCTCCTCAAGCTTACCACACCATCCAAGATTCAATACTTTCAACTGGCTCAACGTTCCAAAAGATTGGGGTAAACTTCCGATTTCACTTCCTTCAAGATCCAAGTTTTCCAAATTTTGGAGGCCTCCAAATGAATGTGGTAGCTCCTCAAGCTTACCACACCATGCAAGATTCAATACTTTCAACTGGCTCAACGTTCCAAAAAATTGGGGTAAGCTTCCGATTGCACTTTTTTGAAGATACAAGTTTTCCAAATTTTGGAGGCCTCCAAATGAATGTGGTAGCTCCTCAAGCTTACCACAATGAGTAAGATTCAATACTTTCAGCTTGTTCAACGTTCCAAAAGATTGGGGTAAGCTTCCGATTGCACTTCCTTGAAGATCCAATCCTTCCAAATTTTGGAGGCCTCCAAATGAATGTGGTAGCTCCTCAAGCTCACCACAACTAGCAAGATTCAATACTTTCAACTTGCTGAATCTTCCAAAAGATTGGGGTAAGCTTCCGATTCCACTTTTTTGAAGATCCAAGTTTTCCAAATTTAGGAGGCCTCCAAATGAATGTGGTAGCTCCTCAAGCCTACCACAATGAGCAAGATTCAATACTTTCAGCTTGCTCAACGTTCCAAAAGATTGGGGTAAGTTTCTGATTGCACTTCCTTCAAGATACAATCTTTCCAAATTTTGGAGGCCTCCAAATGAATGTGGTAGCTTCTGAAGCTTACCACAACTAGCAAGATCCAATACTTTCAACTGGCTCAACGTTCCAAAAGATTGGGGTAAGCTTCCGATTGCACTTTCGAAAAGATCCAAGTTTTCCAAATTTTGGAGGCCTCCAAATGAATGTGGTAGCTCCTCAAGCCTACCACAATGAGCAAGATTCAATACTTTCAGCTTGCTCAACGTTCCAAAAGATTGGGGTAAGCTTCCGATTCCACTTCCTTGAAGATTCAAGTTTTCCAAATTTTGGAGGCCTCCAAATGAATGTGGTAGCTCCTCAAGCTTACCACACCATCCAAGATTCAATACTTTCAACTGGCTCAACGTTCCAAAAGATTGGGGTAAGCTTCCGATTGGACTTCTTTGAAGATTCAAGTTTCCCAAATTTAGGAGGCCTCCAAATGAATGTGGTAGCTCTTTAAGCTTATAACAATATGCAAGATTCAACACTTTAAACTTGCTCAAGGTTCCAAAAGATTGGGGTAAGCTTCCAATTGCACTTCTTTGAAGATCCAAGTTTTCCAAATTGTGGAGGCCTCCAAATGAATATGGTAGCTCCTCAAGCTTACCACACCATCCAAGATTCAATACTTTCAACTGGCTCAACGTTCCAAAAGATTGGGGTAAACTTCCGATTTCACTTCCTTCAAGATCCAAGTTTTCCAAATTTTGGAGGCCTCCAAATGAATGTGGTAGCTCCTCAAGCTTACCACACCATGCAAGATTCAATACTTTCAACTGGCTCAACGTTCCAAAAAATTGGGGTAAGCTTCCGATTGCACTTTTTTGAAGATACAAGTTTTCCAAATTTTGGAGGCCTCCAAATGAATGTGGTAGCTCCTCAAGCTTACCACAATGAGTAAGATTCAATACTTTCAGCTTGTTCAACGTTCCAAAAGATTGGGGTAAGCTTCCGATTGCACTTCCTTGAAGATCCAATCCTTCCAAATTTTGGAGGCCTCCAAATGAATGTGGTAGCTCCTCAAGCTCACCACAACTAGCAAGATTCAATACTTTCAACTTGCTGAATCTTCCAAAAGATTGGGGTAAGCTTCCGATTCCACTTTTTTGAAGATCCAAGTTTTCCAAATTTAGGAGGCCTCCAAATGAATGTGGTAGCTCCTCAAGCCTACCACAATGAGCAAGATTCAATACTTTCAGCTTGCTCAACGTTCCAAAAGATTGGGGTAAGTTTCTGATTGCACTTCCTTCAAGATACAATCTTTCCAAATTTTGGAGGCCTCCAAATGAATGTGGTAGCTTCTGAAGCTTACCACAACTAGCAAGATCCAATACTTTCAACTGGCTCAACGTTCCAAAAGATTGGGGTAAGCTTCCGATTGCACTTTCGAAAAGATCCAAGTTTTCCAAATTTTGGAGGCCTCCAAATGAATGTGGTAGCTCCTCAAGCCTACCACAATGAGCAAGATTCAATACTTTCAGCTTGCTCAACGTTCCAAAAGATTGGGGTAAGCTTCCGATTCCACTTCCTTGAAGATTCAAGTTTTCCAAATTTTGGAGGCCTCCAAATGAATGTGGTAGCTCCTCAAGCTTACCACACCATCCAAGATTCAATACTTTCAACTGGCTCAACGTTCCAAAAGATTGGGGTAAGCTTCCGATTGGACTTCTTTGAAGATTCAAGTTTCCCAAATTTAGGAGGCCTCCAAATGAATGTGGTAGCTCTTTAAGCTTATAACAATATGCAAGATTCAACACTTTAAACTTGCTCAAGGTTCCAAAAGATTGGGGTAAGCTTCCAATTGCACTTCTTTGAAGATCCAAGTTTTCCAAATTGTGGAGGCCTCCAAATGAATATGGTAGCTCCTCAAGCTTACCACACCATCCAAGATTCAATACTTTCAACTGGCTCAACGTTCCAAAAGATTGGGGTAAACTTCCGATTTCACTTCCTTCAAGATCCAAGTTTTCCAAATTTTGGAGGCCTCCAAATGAATGTGGTAGCTCCTCAAGCTTACCACACCATGCAAGATTCAATACTTTCAACTGGCTCAACGTTCCAAAAAATTGGGGTAAGCTTCCGATTGCACTTTTTTGAAGATCCAAGTTTTCCAAATTTAGGAGGCCTCCAAATGAATGTGGTAGCTCCTCAAGCCTACCACAATGAGCAAGATTCAATACTTTCAGCTTGCTCAACGTTCCAAAAGATTGGGGTAAGCTTCCGATTGCACTTCCTTGAAGATCCAATCCTTCCAAATTTTGGAGGCCTCCAAATGAATGTGGTAGCTCCTCAAGCTCACCACAACTAGCAAGATTCAATACTTTCAACTTGCTGAATCTTCCAAAAGATTGGGGTAAGCTTCCGATTCCACTTTTTTGAAGATCCAAGTTTTCCAAATTTAGGAGGCCTCCAAATGAATGTGGTAGCTCCTCAAGCCTACCACAATGAGCAAGATTCAATACTTTCAGCTTGCTCAACGTTCCAAAAGATTGGGGTAAGTTTCTGATTGCACTTCCTTCAAGATACAATCTTTCCAAATTTTGGAGGCCTCCAAATGAATGTGGTAGCTCCTGAAGCTTACTACAACTAGCAAGATCCAATACTTTCAACTTGCTGAACCTTCCAAAAGATCGGGGTAAGCTTCCGATTGCACTTTCGAAAAGATCCAAGTTTTCCAAATTTTGGAGGCCTCCAAATGAATGTGGTAGCTCCTCAAGCCTACCACAAGGAGCAAGATTCAATACTTTCAGCTTGCTCAACGTTCCAAAAGATTGGGGTAAGCTTCCGATTCCACTTCCTTGAAGATTCAAGTTTTCCAAATTTTGGAGGCCTCCAATTGAATGTGGTAGCTCCTTGATTTTACTAGAATTGGCAAGACTTAATACTTTCAAGTTCCTCAGATTTCCAAGAGATTTAGGCAGACTCTCCATCAAATAATCAATCCACAACAATACCACCAATTCATTGTTTTGAGGTGATTCTGGAAATGGTATCAATTGTGCACGCTTGGTGTTAATGTAAGAAAGCCAACGCAAATTTTTCGGAAATGATGACATTGAAAACATGCCATCCTTACATATCAATATACGCAAGGTTTTCATGACAGAAAGGTCAACTTGAATTCCGTCCACCCGTGGAAGAATCAAAGTTTCAAGAGAAGTTGGTAGTGGCTGCAAAGTCCAAATCAAAGTGGTCAAATAAACATATAAGCTTCAATAAACATAATTATGCTTTTTGGATCAAACTAAGAAAATGTAAACTAAAATAGATTATATATGCTTTTAGTACTAAAACTCAAAGAATCCTCAAACAATCAAACAAAGTGAACACTAGTTCTATATGCTTTTCAAGTTCTCATTGTAATTGGCCACACTACAACGACATACTAATACTCTATTCGTATGATTAAACAATCTCAAGTTCAATGGTTCCCAAGCATACCTCATTCTTGTTTAACAATGCCAAGCATTCAGATCCCCATAAGCGTTTGCCCATACTTGATTTTTCTTGCTTGGCAATTGTTCGGCCCATGTCTCGCAAGTGGTCGTGCATATAAATGTCACCTTTTTCATCCACTCTAATTAAGGCCTTCTCAACAAGGGTTTGAACACCTAGTGGTGCTAACCAACCTTGGGAGTTCCAAACTAATTTAGCAAACTCCATAGATTCTCCCAATAATGCACATGCAATATCCAAAAACAATTTTTGGTAATGTTTGGTAAGAGCATCATAGCTGATCTGCAAACATTTAAATATCTTGTCCTCATCCATTATAGTGCCATGTTTCAAATTCTTCAAAATGTTGTGCCAAATCTCCACATTTTCCTCACCCCTCAAACGAGATCCAATAACCGTCAACACCAAGGGAACACCACCACATGCCTTGCTAACATCACCAATAAGACCTTCCAATTCTTGAGGTACTTTCCTATCACTTCCAAATGCATAACATGCAAAGACGCTTCGAGAGTCTTGTTGGGTCAAGGTTGGAACCTCATAAGTGTAAACCATATCATCAAGGTGAAAAGAGGTTGACTTTTCAAATACACGACGATCTCGAGAAGTGACAATGCACATACTACCTTCCTTCAACATTTTGCGTGACATCAAATAAACCATTTGATCATCGTCACGAACATCATCCAAAACCACAAGAATTCTTTTCTTTGATAACCTTTCCTCAAGAATACCCTTCCCTTGCGATTTGTCGATAGTATTTGGCATTGACTCATTGTTACACAAGGCCTTCAAAATATGATCTTGGACACTTGTCACACTACCTTGGTTCACCTTCTCAACTACATCTCCTACATAACAACTGGCATCAAATCTTCTCCCTAATTGGTTGTATAACTCTCGAGCCAAAGTGGACTTCCCAATTCCACCCATTCCCCACAATCCCAACATCAACACTTTTTTCTCATCAAGCGTTTGAATGAGGTTTTTAGCAACTTGCTTCACACCCACAATATAATCACCCACGACCAAGGGAACAAGCTTATTTGCTAATTCACAAATCTTTTGGACCACCTTTTGTACCAATTCCACTTCGAAGCTGCAATCAAAATCATCAAAATGTCATTACTCTCAAATACAATGTCAAATTGAATGTCAACCACAAATACTTCAAAACATATAGGACATAGCTACATATTTACCTTTGGTCACCCACTCTGTGCTCCCAACCATTGATAGTGGAGGCTCGTTTCAAATCGGCCTTCCATGCTTCAATCAAGGTCTTATTATGCTTCTCTTTTAACTTTGCAAATCCCGTAGCTATATGACCGTCTTCAAGAGAATACAATTCTGAAGGCTTAACATTGTAGAAGATGGGTAGCACCTTCACTAAAGAACAATCCAACATTAAATGTAATTCTTTCAAACACCATTCCGATTGTGCAAAATTCTCTGAAAAGATAACTAGGGCTAGGGTTGTTGTTTGGATTGCATGCTCAATGCATCTCCAAGAATCATGGCCTTTACCAATAGATTTGCAATCCAAAAAGGGATGTAATCCAGCTCCTTTTAAAGCATCGTATAAAAAACTCACAAAACCTGTCTTGATATCAGGGCCTCTATGACTTATGAAAACATCATAGTTTCCAAATTCATCTGCACCACAACCAGTGATTAATCTTCTTCAGAAATCACCACTCCAAATAACGTCAAATAATGTTGGTAGTCGCATCCAAAGGTGAGCATTGTAAAGTTGTAAACAATCGTACTTCAAAATTCAATAAGAAAAGAACACATTGGTAGTGAGACCAAGTGTAAACCAACCATACCTCTGATTGTACGCAATCTCTTGGTTGGTCTTGTATCACTGTGTTTATCATCACTCTCCATATCACTTGTTATGCTTGCCCTACAAAATCGGAATATACACCAATGATTACAAAAAACGAAAAATAATCTACATTTCAAATTACAATATGATTGTAGAGTTCCAAGATAGAGGTGCACTACATTCATAGAGACTACAATTCAAGTCAGAAATGATAATCAACCACTTCTATCATGGTCCAAACTCTAAAGACGACACAATCCACAATATAGTGTCTCTTCACTTCTTAACTTTCATCTCGTAAATCAAAATGAAATGATTAAAAGCTTTCCACATAAATCTAAATCTAAATAAAACAATTTCAAATTTTTATTTAAAAAAAAAGTGATTTAAAAAAAAGTTTTTTGGACTACCAAGGTTGCCTACCAACTTTTAAAAACTACATATCATGCAATAATTTTTTAACCATGTAGTCAAAAGTTATAAAAATTGTTGTGCCTTAAATCTACTTTTTAGGCACACATTGTGTGAAATTTAGAAAGAAAAAATTTAAAAATTTCATCTATAGTGAGCTTCCCAAAATCGCTATATTGCCAAAAAACGATGTTTCGTTTTTTAGGAGTTAATGTACAAAGAATATATTATACATTTGAAAAAGAATTAGGGTCCTACATCCCCAACCCTATCTTAAATTCTTCTAACTTACAATTTAGATCAAAATTTCAATCTACTATACTCTTCAAATGCCCACTTATCACACTATTTTGAATTTATGGACTCTTGAATACCCTTAATTCAAGAATAAAGACAAAGATGTCTACATCTCTAGTAAGCAAGGTAATCTTTTTGAAATGAATCACTAAATTTATTACTATAATATATTTTCTATCAACAAAAGTCATCATTTGTAGGTCCTAATATTACATTTTAACCATCACAATAGGATTCCTTGACATTTGTATACAAGTGTTAGAGAGACTTCTCATTTTTAGTACAAGAACCATGTTTTTTAATCTACACTTATCTTCAAGTCGAGGATAAATATGTAGATTCAAGGACATTACTTGCCTTAAAAATCTTGTAATTTACATAATACATTGAATTTTTTTAATTAATCCATTTCTTGAATTATTTCCACCTTTGATAAATTTATCTTTGAAATATT
Organism: Rhytidiadelphus loreus; assembly: GCA_947034895.1. NCBI lineage: Eukaryota > Viridiplantae > Streptophyta > Bryopsida > Hypnales > Hylocomiaceae > Rhytidiadelphus > Rhytidiadelphus loreus. Next base: position 9,846,213 of record OX344765.1, on the reverse strand, counting down.
ATTGACTTCAGAATAATATTCTAGAGATCATTTACATTGGTACCTCATCTTACTCATCAAAATTCATTCTAAGATTTACTTTAAGCTATCTTCAATACATCCTCAAATTAAAGATATCACCAATTGTATAGTAGATTAGGCTTCCATATTCAATATTATAGATTTCAAGATCATTCTCATTATTAATTGAATTGAATAGCATTACTACCCCACTTCAATTTGCAAGGACATTGAAATAGGTGTTGTAAATATGTTAAACCTTGAAAAGGTATCAAAAATCAATTGATGTCATTGAGTTGATTAGATTTTATTTTATTTTTGGATGAAAATTATCTACAAGTCACACACAAGTTGATAAAAGTTCCAACATCCTAAAATGATTTAAATTCAATTCTTGAAGAACAATTTCTAATGAGAGGACTATCAACTCGAGGATAATTCTAATAATATCAATGATGTATACAAACTAGACCAAGATACATATTGTTCAATCCATATAAATCATCAATATAAATATCCCTAGATATTGAATGATTATCTTTGGATCGATAAGAACTATCATCCATTGGATTGAACTTATCTTCAACTTGAAGATGAACTATTATGATGTTACTATTTCGGCCATGGCTGTTGTGAATTAGAGTTGCAAGGAATAGACGTCCAAGTAATCGGTTGTGTGGCATTCTCATAAATACCACGACAACAAATACTTTTAGGATTCAAGAAGGAATTGCAAGATTCTAGGAGGGATTGAAGCATTCAAAACAATATTCAAGTACAATTGACCTAATGGCAATTACATTTTCACAACAAGGTGAAGCTCAAGACAATCTAAAGTATATCAGCTCACTAAAGTGCACACTTTCAAAGATGCTCTCAAAAAAATATTCTAGGTATAACTGTTCTGAGAATAACTTTGCTGTTCAATTCATATCATACAACTTGAAGCATAGCATGCATGCTTCAAGATGCTATGAAGACAAGAACTAATAGCCCATTATAACATGGAGGTGATGAATCAAAAGTGACTTCAAAAAATCAACTCCATATCTGACTACTAGCATAATCAGTTATCTAAAGGAAGACAAAAAGCACGGTTCTAAAATGAGATCATGACTATATACATAGTTATGGATTCATGTTCAACGAACACATCCAGTAAATGGAAAAGGAGTTGTTGATGAAAACAAAATCTACTGTCCGTGCATAAACAAGTTCCAAACAAATCCTTCTCGGGTAACGACCCTCCCTAACCCCCAAATGTTACAGACCAAGCAAACACAATTGTTGGACAAACCAAGCCATGGAACTCCCTAATCTGCAAGTCCACAAATCTACTTGCTGATTCATCCTTTATAGAACGATTCAATGTCAGAATGTACCAGGCCTGTTTGGCTTGCACTTCTTCCTAGACGGCTGCACCTTTGTCTTCAGGGGTGGCCTCCTACCAACGGCTGCTCAAAACCATGAAACAGTATAAATACAAAGAAACCCATAGACACTTCTACAAAATGACAATTTATGTCCGCAAGTAAAAAATAATCATAGGATACTGAATTCTAATAATGCAAATGTTCAAAAAAGGTATCTATCACCCTAAACAATTAGAACTGGATCTGTAGCAGTGATCAAATTAGGTTTACGTGGGACGTTCTGGATCACATAAAAGAACCAAAATTGAACAGCTCCAGCATCTGCATTCAAATGCCACTTAACCCCTAATTGCTTGTAGGTGTTGCAAGAAACTTAAATGCGCTGAACTACATGGCTCACCCAAGCTATCAGAACATCATCCAGCGGCAATGATTCCAGAGAAGCATGCATTCGAAAGGAGAAAACATGGAACTCAAACTGTCAGGTTTAAAAACATACCGAAACAGTCTTTCGCAATGTTCCCAACGACAGCTCCTTGACAAGTACATCGACAGCCTTGACTGGAGAAGCATGCATCCGAGTTTATCGAGGATGCGGACTGCTCCAGCTTTGTCTTGGAACAAGCATAAACTCTACATCTGCAAAGAACCATTGACCAGAACTTCAGAACTACAGAACTGCATTCTTGCGTGGGGCATAGAATTATCGTCATACTTGTCCTGTCATCGACTTCACCAGCTAAATTTCTGCAATCTCGGTCAACTAACCTCTGCATCATCTCGTCTGCTATAATGTAATTTACACCGCAAGACATCTTCGATGCTGTACTTTCAACAGTGGAATGAATCGATTGATTCAGCTTTTTCCGAAGTGAACAGAAGAGCACTTGAAGTGAAAAACACGAGAATAAATGATATTGCCAAACCCAAAAACGAAGTGTGGAAGCACAGTAAATACTTCACGATTCAACCAGGCTCGCCTTTGAACAAACTACTAATCAGAAATACACCGACTTTCACCTAGCAGTTCGAAAGCACGACATGGCATCAACATCATAATATCCGCGGCCAACAGTACAAAGCTTACCTAGAACGTGGAACCACCGATCAAGCCAGACTCAAAAGCGGCGATAACGAAATGAGCTACAGCTAGCAGATGCCAGGATTTCATTCAAATCCGAAATCTTCATGCATGAGTGCTCAGAACAGGAGCACGGCGGGGACGCACAGAACCAATGCTGAGAATAGGTGTTGGCAAGCCTATATTGGTGGTTCGATCACGCCTTTGAAACAGTGCTGACATGATCTAAACCATTTCGACAATGGTCAACCAAGAAGGTCCCATAACGGAGCGCATCCCGAAACAGGAACATTCATGAAACTGTTGATCTTTTCGCCAGAAGCAGTGGCGCAAGAGTTGCCAGCTAAAGGACATTCCACACATCATTCCCTCTACATCTGCATGCCTGTACATGCACACTGGAAACCGATTTCTCAATTCAGAGGCAGGAGATGCGAAATGAACTGCAAAGCTACATAAGAGCAAACGAGTCACAGGCATTTCGGCAAATCTGTTCAATCAAATCAGAGGCTGGTGGATGCTGCACAAAGTCACACCTCCCAATCAGGCGTCCAACTTCACAAGCAAAACGACTAGCACAGCATGGCAAGGGATGGAGAGCTGAACCAGGGGTACCAGAAAACGAATCTTTGTGTGTGTCACTACAGTTTCGAAACAGACTCTTCCAAAAATGTAATTAAGGAAACACACAGTCTAAGCAAATCAGAAAAGCAATTCAAAAATGAAAAATCAACAAGAGATTCCGTTCATCGATAATCCTGCCGCTACAAGAGTCGTTCAGAGCCTCACAACCTGATCATATCCGTGGACATCAAAATGACACAAATGTACAGTAGTACTTTGATTAGGGTTAAGAATCCGCAACGATTAAGAAGCAGACACACAATCAAAGACTCCAGATCGAACTGCACTAGTTCACACCCTACACGTCGAACAGGGAACACCCAAAATATTCGCAAATCCGTCGCAATAAAGTAAGAGCAAGAACAAATGAGCGCGACCTTCAAATCCCAGTAAGAAACGCAAGATCTCTGCATACCGAACACGCTCATACCGACGAAAAGGTTGATAAAAACCCTAGTGCAGTACAAACCCTCCCGCACGGGGCTAAGCTCGGAGCTGCATATGATTGGAACCCCAACAGGACAAAAACTCTAAGCAAAGCACGAGGAACTCACATCATCGTGAAGTGGCGAAGAACTGAACGCCCAATGGTGGCGAAACAGGGCATAAGACATCTTGCACACACAAGTCCCACGCACAGAAGCTTCAGACGCTGTGGGTTGGATCGGCTCCGCACGGCTGCCACCTTCCCCAAGCTCAGCCTCCAGAAGCCTCGACCCTCGAAAGCTCTCCTCAAGACGACAATCTCTCCCGTGCCGTGCAAACTATGGCGAAGACGACCTACGGCCAGAAAATCGAGACTGCCTGAAACTCTGTCACCCCCCAAGCAACTAAGGGCGAGCAGCCCCTAGCTCTTCTGTCGGTTTAACTCGAAACGCTTCTTGGGCTGGCGTTGTGTCCTCGTCCTTCCTCCAACAGCCGAGCTTCTTAATCCAAGGAAGAAGAAGATGCCGACTGCCAGCGAACAAGTAAAAGTAAGGTTGGAGGCTCTTAAACCGACCATGTAAGGGATAATGGACCTCATACTCTACTGATTTCCTACAAACATTTTTCAAATATTTTGGGTAGAAAGAGAAAAGATAAACAATTCATTGACAATTTAAATCAAAATTTCCTGACTTCAAATGAATTAACTATGAATTTTCAAAGTGAAATAACTATGAATTTTCAAAGTGAAAGGTGCGTAGGTAGCTATTGGTGGTCATAGACTGGACCAATCTTAATCAAAACAAGTCTTTGAATGGAGCTCTTCAAACGTAGGAAGTTTCTATAATTTTGGCTCATACCGACGAAAAGGTTGATAAAACCCCTAGTGCAGTACAAACCCTCCCACACGGGACTAAGCTGGAAGCTGCATATGATTGGAACCCCAACGGGACAAAAACTCTAAGCCACAAGCTAAGCACGAGGAACTCACATCATGGTGAAGTGGCGAAGAACTGAACGCCCAAGGGGTGGCGAAACAGGGCATAAGACATCTTGCACACACAAGTCCCACGCACAGAAGCTCCACGCACAGAAGCTTCAGACGCTGTGCGTTGGATCGGGTCCGCGCGGCTGCCACCTTCCTCAAGCTCAGCCTCCAGAAGCCTTGGCCCTCGAAAGCTCTCCTCAGGACGACAATCTCTCCCGTGCCGTGCAAACTAAGGCGAAGACGACCTACCGCCAGAAAATCGAGACTGCCTGATATAAACTCTGTCAACCCCCAAGAAATTCAGCTCCAGCAGCCCCGAGCTCTTCTGCCGGCCTAACTCGAAAGCTCTCCTCAGGACGACAATCTCTCCCGTGCCGTGCAAACTAAGGCGAAGACGACCTACCGCCAGAAAATCGAGACTGCCTGAAACTCTGTCAACCCCCAAGCAATTAAGCTCCAGCAGCCCCGAGCTCTTCTGCCGGCCTAACTCGAAACGCTACTTGGGCTGGCGCTGTGTCCTGGTCCTTCCTTCAACGGCCAAGCTTCTTAGCATGCCGAGTTTGCCGACTGCCAGCGAACGAGTAAGTACAGACTCTTCTTTCTGGAGGAAACGTGGGAAGTGGGAAACCTTCAGGCAAGGGCGATGACGGAGTCAAGGGCCAGCCTGGATGTCCGCCAAGTTCCAGCAACAGTGCACCACAGTTTCAGGGACTGGATTCAGTCGGAGGTTGGACCCAAGATTGCAAGGAACTGGCCCACCTGAAAGGCCGGACCCTACCAGCCCTTTTTTTTGGGGGGGGGGGTTTGGGGGGGGGGGCGCGAAATGGAGCCAGAAAGCACCATTTCATTTTTCGCCAGAAAAAAGTAATCTTTTTTTGCCAGAAAAGTTTCAATCCAATTTTAAATGTCGATGAAATTGTTCGATTCGGATGAAAAAGTGTATGAATTTGATTGAAAAGTGTTTAATAGTGCAAAAGATGGATGTACGAAGAAATAAAATGCTTCACCAAATTTTAAATGATTGCCATCTTGGCATTTTTTCAAAAATAAAAAAAAAGGGCTGGCCCCTCTACTCTAAGGGACCCCTGTGGAGGCAGGGGCCATTGGGACCTACTCTAAGATAAAAAGGCAAAAAGAGGGGGTGAGGGAGGGAAAATAAGGAAAAAGGATGGGGAAGAGGAAAAAAGAAGGGAGATGTTAATTACCCCCCTCGAGTTAATAGGGGGGTATGTTGTGGGACCGGACTTGTGGGCTTGGGGTTGGCCCACTGGCTTTTTCCCTGCTCCCTGAGTACTCCCTGCCCAGGTCCCATTCTGTCCATCTTCTCCCTCAGACAAATCATAATTGCAAGTCTTAGCAAGTTTGCTAGTGTCTTAATTCATAGAAAGTCAGTCACATTGCAAAACCGTAGGTGAGAGGCACAGGGAACACTTTAAAATTATAATTTTGGTAATTCAACATCACATTGAATTAACCCTTAAAGGACCATCACTATGCTTTCACCAAAAATGCTCCAAAACTGCCATTTCTAGTACTAGTATCAAAATTTTGAAAAATAAACTTCTTTTGACATATCTAACCATAGGATCTTGTATTATATAGTATCAAAAACATGTGATTAAAATTTCAGACATTTCTACCGGGTGGATTGCAAGATATAAGCATTCAGATTAACTAAAAGCATTTTTTTGACCCCGCGAAAAGCAGGGCAGCTGCACTTCACAAGCTCACATTTCTATGAAAAAATGACCTAAATGGTAGTGCTTCTTTGTATTGTTTTCCTAGACAAGTTGGCCACATGCTTGAAAATTTTCAGATCATTTGGAATAGTACAACATATAGGAAAAAAATAGTAAGTAGGTAGTAGTAGAGAATGATTAAAAATACTAAATTATTTACAATTTAAATATGGAATTGAAAATTTCCAATCCCAATGTTTGAAATGTTGTAATAATGTATCTACATCCTACAATTTTATTTTTGTCCAAAAATATTAAAAATTGGGTAAGATAAAGGATTTCAAAGTTTAGTTTAGAGTAGGAAATTCAACCCTGCCTGCAAACAAAAAATCCTCATAACTTTTGACTCATTGATCAAAATGTAATGATTCAAAGCTTTTCATGTATATAAAACTCTAGAAAATCAATTCCAAATTTTTGTTTCTGAAAAAAGTGATTTTTTCTGATCTGCCCGAACTGCCCTATTGGTGAAAAAAGTAACATATTGGGCCATAACTTTTGACTCGTATTTCCAAATATCATGAAATTTGGTGCATATGAAAGGTCTTCCTTGCCCCACATTCTATTAAAATTTCAGCCCCAAATATGAAAATCTCCACTCGTAGGTACCTGCCCAGAATTTCTATACAGCCAAAAAACACAATCCAGTCCTTTAGGGGTTAATCCAAAAAGTGCGTCACACAAATCCAACATTTACTTACTTCAGTGTGTGTCAAGTAGAAGAAGACAATATATTTATACAAATTGGATGGTAGGAGGTAAAGTAATCCATGTGGGATATATTAACCCCTAAAGGACCATTGTCCCTTCGAGGGACAAATGTGTTTTCGGGCAGGTACCTACGGGCTGAAATTTTCTTCTAATTTTTTGAAATTTTTTGTGTAGGTAGAAGAGTTGATTAGCTTTATGGGAATATAATTTTTTTCAAAATCAATAGCCAGGAACAATAGTTATGACCAAATAAGCTCAAACAAGGGGATGGCGGGCAGCTCGGGCAGCCAAAACAAAATGGATAAAAGTTTGAATTAAATTAAATTTTACTCATAGATTATATTTTTGTCTATCTAGAAAGCTTTGATTCATTTCATTTGGGTATGTTATGAGAAAGTTATAGACATTCTTGTTTTTCGGGCAGTTAGAGCATCTTCTTGAAAAATTAACTTGTAGGATTCATTTCTGAATGCAATTTTTCAAATTTTTCAATTTTTTTTTTGCATGGTCTGATTGACTTGCTAGAACAATCTCACCATTGTGATTAGTGCATTTTAATTCCATCTAAAATATATGAATATTTTAGATTTTCCTTCTATCTCATACCTATTTCTACTTAACAATTTCTTGAAGAATGATAATTAATTTTTTTTTGAATTTTTTTTTTTATCTAGACTCTCAACTCAATACTCCACTATAAAGATTTAAAGCTCAAAACTCTGTAGTGCAAAAATTTTAAATTAAAAATGTTCAAAGTCAAAAAATCTAGTCCCGCGATGTGCTGAAAAACTTGTTTTTTCCACTTTAAACACAGTTATCTTGCAATCTAAGTGGTCAAAAATTCTGAAATTTTTTCCACGCACTCTCATACTAGTTAGGTGTAAGATCCTACGGTTAGATATGAAAAAAAACAATGTTTCAATTTTTTTTACTCCTTGCTATAGGTATGGCAATTTTCAGTGTTTTCTGGCAGAAAAAAGGCCTTGGTCCTTTAGGGGTTAAGGGTTAGGATTAAGCTTAGTAGGAGCTCAATCTTCAAATTATCCCATATCCTTTGAGGGACAATTCATAAGGAACAATGGATTTCATTATAAAAAACACCTCTCCACCTCCCATTCCCACTAAGTATTGATGCAGAATTTTCTTATTTAACTTTAAAATAAGTACCAAATTAGGTCGGCCAAGTCCTCGTACATTCCGTGCCTCATCCAACACCTTGTGTTTCCCGTAGAGGGCAAGTAGAAAAGGAGGCTGCAACATACCCGCCCTGCAAAGTTCCATCAAAGCACAATTAGACCTCAGGCAGCGTCCTCAGGCAGTTGTGGAGATTTGGGAGCGGTTTGATCAAATCTGGCTTCAATCTCCTGTCCTTGCTCATCGGCACGATACTCATATTACCTGGAACGCTAAGGGCCCCCCCCCCTTTGCGCTCTTAGTTAGTGGGTTTTGTTTAGTTTTGGCGGTTGCTCCGCGTGCCCCTTTCTTGGGTTCCTTTCTTTTCTTTTTTGCTCTTATCTCTTCATTGACCAGCCCTTGTGGTTTGGATGTTGTTCTGTTCTGTGGTTTTGTCCGCTCATTTATTCAAAAAAAACAAAAAAAACAATTAGACACTATAGCAAGAATGATGTATGCAGCCACATTACCCTTAAGAGCTAACATTAAATATAAAAAAATTCACTTTGGAAGCTAACAACCAATTGTTACTTCCAAAACATATTTCTATCATTCAAGCTTCCAAACAATTTGTTTCTTTTCTTCTATAGGTAATTATGCAAAAAGCCACTTGGACACTTAGGGTTAGCCAATAAGTGCCCTAATGGTCAAAAGCAGCCGCTTCCTTTATCTAAAAAGTTGGATATTAACAAATAAGAGATTCTAAAGAAGCTAACAAAATGCATAGAAAGAAGGAAATATATTCTAAATTTTTTTATCCACAATAATATGTACTTGAGTACAACAGTTGAGCATGAGCTTCCATAGTAAATTTCTATTTTTAGCTTGAGGGCTTAAGGTATGTGCACACTTGGCCTTATGGTGGCAATGTTAAGGTATTAAATGAGCTGTAAATCATAGCGCGTTCTGACCTGGGTGCTTAAATATCCACCGAACCTACACGGCAGCCGAGGTGGCATGGACTTCACAGCGCTACTACACCATTAATCACTTCTTTATTATTGGCCCACCACTGCAAAAGTAGTCGGTAACAACAACTTGCTAATCTTCTAAAAACGAAGATTTCAAAACTTGATGACCGCTCTTATCAAATGGAGCTCTCGACAGGCCATTAACGTAAGAACACTGGGACCTAAGGCAGAAATTAAAAGGACCCCACTTGGAAAAATAAAAATAACTCAATTTTCGAACAGCCACCTCGTGTGTATTTGGAACCCTCTACCATTGTGAGAACATGAGGGAGTAAGGTAGGTGGCTGTAAATGCGACCCGACTCTAAAAGCGATCTGGTACATTTTGACTCTAACATGTACCAGAGGTGTACATTCCAGGAGGGGTCGCTTTTAGAAACCACTATGTTTTCAACTTCAAAAATTCATAACTAATTCCATGAAGGTTCGAAAAATATGAAACGACTTGGATTAGATGCCAATTCCATTTTTCTTACCACAAAAATTTACTGAAAATTGTGTTAAGAGATTTAGCTTCCCCAAAACTGCAAATCAGCTGTTAAAGTGTTGCTTTTACAACCTCCTACCTTATAGGCAATGTCTTTATACAAGTGGTGTGATGGGAGGTAATACAACTTATATGGGATATGTAAATTAGGATTAGTAGAAGTTCAATCACTCATATCTAGTTAAGTCAAAAGCAAGATTTGTGTTCAATGTAGAACTTCAGATCTCATTTTTTCATAGTAGAATAAGTTTTTTCAAGAAATTTTAAATTAAGAAAAGTTGTTAAATCAAGATAAATTTCATCACCAAAAATCCGTTAGAGATTTCAAGCCTCCAAAAAAAAGTTAGGGACAAAATTCAGAGAAGGATTCAAAGGGACATTTTCTTTGACATTTTCAAACATCCTCTTTGAATTTTGTCCCTAACTTTCTATTGGAGGCTTGAAATCTCTAATGGATTTTTGGAGATGAAAGTTATCTTGATTTAACAACTTTTCTTAGTTTAAAATTTCTTGAAAAAAATTATTCTACTATGACTAAATGAGATCTAAAGTTCTACATTGAACATAATTCTTGCATTTTGACAATGAGTGGTCAAGCTCTCATCCTCAAATTGTCCCATATCCTTTGAGGATTCATGATGAAAAATGGATACTATTATAAAAACAATCTCTCCACTCAATGTTAGGTAAAGGCAACAAATTGATTTGATATCATTTTCAGGATTCTGAATTTCCTTACGATTAACCTTCCTTGGATTTAGCAAGATGATTTCTTAATTTTCAAAATCATTCAGATTTTGAAATTTTAATTATTTTTTGCAGAGAGTGAGCTCTGGCTGTAGTGTGCGGTTGAAGAAGCATGAGTCATGTGTGAACTACGGGTAGTTAAAAAACTCTGACAGCAGTTCCGATCCTCAGCTTCATAAAAAAAGATTATTTCCTTCTTACGCGGAAGTTTTATCTTTTAAGGCATGGTGTTTGCAAACGCCAGGTGGGAACATACCTTTAAATGGTCAATTTATGGACATGTTATCTTACTGCATGAAGTCAGACAACACCCCGAGTTCTAGTTTACTGATTTTTTTGATGGATAGTAAGTTTTCTAAGGAGCATTGAGAAAGAGATTAACCCCTAAAAGCCCATTCAAGGGGTTCAGACGAAACACAAATGTGTTATGAAATATAAGTTCTATAACTTTTTTGAAGTTTGCATCAAAGAAGACAATGTGAAGCATGAAAAGTAGAAAGTATCTGTACGGTCAAAATAATAAGAATATTTTTAAATCCTCCTTAAAATGAATTTTGAAGATATAACTTCAAAAATTCACCAAAAATACAATTTCTATCTTTAGCATTTTATTTTATTTTTATTGGTCAAAATTGTGTTTTTTATTGATTTGTGAAAAAATGCATAAGATCTAGTAATGGGAACATCAACACTTTCCCAAAATAGTAAGTTCTTCAATACTAGACCAATTCTAAATTCTTTGTGCTATTTCTCTTATAATTTTTGTTTCACCGTAGAGATCTTAGTTTTGAATAAAAATATTGAAAGACAATGCAATCATTTTTTAAATTGAAAAAAAAGATTTTTTTCTGCCCAAAAATGTTGACCAAAGTCAGGCAATGACCCAAAAATGGTTGCTCGAGCACTTAGGGGTTAAAACGTGTGAGAATGAGATGACCAGGGTCATGATTCAGAGCTGAACAAACCTGATAAAGTTTGTCATATTTCTTCTCATGATGAATCCACCATGATGATGAAGTCTGAGGTGGACTATTGTGAATGGTGTGTTTTTTGCCACCAAGTTGAGTGAGAACCGTTTCCTTGGAAGTCAAGGCAATTATATGGTTCTTCCATACAGGAAACATGGTAGGCAGGTGGTAATTGATTTTAAATCATTTGTTATGGATCAAGTAGATGTACCATTTAACCGATTCCAAACCAAGAGTGTATTGTCCACCACATGTAGGCTAGTTAGCTGCTACTAGAGCTATGGTAACTAAGAAAATTTCTTTAAAAATATATATTTTTTTTAAATAATTTTTTTTTAAATAATTTTTTTAAATTGGTTTTCTAGATTTATATACATATGGAAAGCTTTTAATTATTCCCTTTTGATTAATGAGATGAAATTTATGAAGTTAGAGTTTTAGTTTGCGAGTAGTTATAAAATATCTATTCTATGATAAACTTTGAAGTCCTTTATTTAACTCAATTTTCAATATTTTTCAAAAATTAAAAGCATTAGGTGTAGATTGTTTATTACAATATTACAACCATTGGATTGTCATTTTTCAATTACATAACTAAATTCTTAACAATTTAATATTTGAAATTATACTCTAGTACTTTCTACTTACTAATTTTTTCAAGCATGAATATGGAATATTTTTTGTTTGAAATTTTTTTTTTAGGTATTCCCAACTTATTTCTTCAACACAGTATGGAGAGTAACAAGTTGTAGGATCTACACATTTTTGTGTAAAAAATTTGAAAGATGAAATCTAACCATTTGAGAAGAGTTGAAAATGCTTCTTTTTCAAATTCAAGTGACTTGATCTTACAATTGGTAAGGTTTCTTATTTTGAAACTTTATAAGAGTGTATTCTAACAAGTTAACTAAAGGATCCTACAATTGGATTTGTTAATGAATAAATATAGATGAAGATTTTAGCCTTACTTTGGATTTGAGTACTTTGAAGCAGTTTTGTTCCTAAAAGCATATAAAACTTCAGGGGTTAAAGTTCAATGGTTACCAAGCATGACCCATTCTTGTTCAACAATGCTAAGGATTTAGAATTCTATAACCACTTGCAAATACCCATATTTGCTTTTTCTTGCTTGATCAAAGTCATAGCTAATTCAAAGACATTGAAATATCTTCTTCTTGTACATTATAGTGGCACATTTCTTGCAACTTCATCAAAACTTCCTTCCAAATCTACCCATCCTCTACATCCCTCAAAAGAGACCTATAAACCTTTAACACCAACAAAACTCAACCAAATGCCATTCTAACATCTCCAACAAGACCTTCAAATCCAACATTGGAAGGACGGCTACAACAATCAAGCCTTACTTCCTAAGTCCCAAGCAAAAAATGTGCATAAAGCATAAGAATACAAAGAGGGTATCCACTGTGTAGGGTCATCATTCAAATCTTGCAAGTCATAAATTCTTCAATAGAACAACATACCTTAAGGCATTCAATTGAATGTCTTGAACATCACCCTCAAGGCTTCAAAATGACATGGTTCATGACTTCATGAAATACACCTTTGATGGCAAGAAGTAATTCTTAAAACTCAAGTCATTGGGTTATTGTAAGCTGTCAAATAAAGTATTGACTCGATAAAGACTCAATGCATGGTGTGCTCAAGAATATTATGAGGTCGACTATTGTATATAAAAAATTCTTATATCAATGAAGTTTTAGGAAGAATTCGAGGGAGAATTCAAGCTTAGAACTTCAACTTCTAAAAAAGAACTAATTGGATGTAAGTGTTGGCAACATTCAAAAGAGTAGTGATACACTTTAGTCTTGTGATTTCGACCTTGCATTGTACATGAAAACTAAAGGTGAGAAAATTCCACCCAAAAGAAAATATAAGTACATAGGAAACGCAAGTATGTAATGTAAACTATAGACAAACCAATGACACCTAGAAATTGAATGTAAAGCAAATTAATAGGTGGCCATGCCTATATAACAATCCATTACCTCATTAACAATTAATTTGTCAATTTTTCTCTTAGTGGTCATTGAAGAGCTCACAGGAAAACTATGTGAAAGTTATGTCTTGTTCCATTGTGATAAATCTCTTTTGCTCCAACAAGTTCTCAAGTCATCTTCCAAGCATATCCAATGGGACACTGAGTGAAAGTCATTTCTTGTTCCACCACGTTCTCATGTCATCTTCTAAGCATCACTTGACAATACACTTTCTACTAATTGGAGATCTCAAATCATAAAGCAATGTACCAAATACAACTTTTTCAAATTTGTGAGGTGACCAAAGAACTCATGTAGAATCATGAGAATTATGGTACAACACTAAGGTATAACAAGTTGCAAAAATTTCCAAATGTGGAAATTCAAATAAACTCTAGATGGAACAACAAAATAACCTTAAGCCCCCCAAAATTTGAACCCCCCCTAAAGACTTGGGCAAATTTAAGATTTCACTTCTTTGGAAATCCAAGTGGTTCAAACTTAAGAGGATTCCAAGCAAATTTGATAATTCCGCAAGCACATCAAAATCCTTAATAAATCTAATACTTCCAAATTGCTTAATTTTCTAAATGATTCAAGTAAACTTTGGATTCCACTTCCTTTCAAATTCAAAGATCTTTTCAACCAACTCCAACACCAAGTCCTTTTCCAACTTGCAAACAAATTTAAAGAGATTTCACTACCACCATAAACAATGTTAACATCAAGTTCAACCACAAAAACTCTTCCTAAAAATAGAACATATCCCCATATTTACCTTTGGTCTCCCACTTTGAGCTTACAACCATCAAGCTTTGAAGTTGTTTGCAAATCGGCCCTCCATTTTTCCACAAGAGTTTTCTCATGCCTCTCTTTCAACTTGGTAAATTCCATAGCCAATTGACCCTTTTCTATAAAATTCACTTCCCATAGTTGAATTTTGTAGAAGATGGGTAGCACCTTCACCGAAGGAGAATTCACCATTGAATGCAATTCTTTCAAACACCACTCAAATTGTGCGAAACTCTCAGAAAAGATGACAAAGGCTAGGAGTGTTGTTTGCATTGCTTGATGAATGCATTTCCAAGCATCTTGGCCTTTACCAATAGATATGCGATCTAAAAAGGAATGCAATCCAACTCTTCTCAAAGCTTCGTATGAAAACCCAACTAAACCCATTTTGGTATCAGGGCCTCTATAACATATGAAAACATCATAGTTCCCAAATTCAACTGCACTACAACTAGTGATCAATCTTATTGAAAAATCAACATGTCCAAATTTCATCAAATAATGTTAGCAATTGCATCCAAAGGTGAATAGTGTAAAAGTGTAAATGATGGTACTTCAAAATTCAATAAGAAAAGAACAAATTAGTAGTGAGACCAAGTGTAAACTAACCATACCTTCCATGGTACACAATCTCTTAGCACGCCTTGCATCACTCTCCATATCACTTGCCATGCAAGTCGCTACAAAATTGAAATACACACCAATGATTGCAAGAAATGAAAAAAGAGCCTACAGTTCTAACAAAATACACTAGTCATTAATTCACCCAATCCTCCACAAGTCACTCTTCTTGTGGCTTTGAAAAACTAGAATTTAAAGGAATTCATGTCAACACATTATACAAGATAATCGATAAAGAAGTATACATGGCAAGAGCACTCACAAGATGGTATTAGTGACACAAGTGTTGTTAGGGAACAATTTTCCAACGAATAATTTGTCACACATCATTCCTTCTTGATGTGCATACCTAGACACACCAAATAACAAAACAAAACAATTCTTAATATGTAGTCAATACCAAACTAGACTATAGAGCTTGATAAAAAAACAAACTACTCAAACATAAGAGCTTGATCAAAGTTCTTTAGTTATAACATTCATTGGTGATTTGGTGGATTCTGCAGAAGGCACACCATCCCAATCAAACAATCATGCAACCAACTTCTTAAAGAGACCAACTTGCACAACAAGGCAAGGGATGGCAAGATGAACCATTTCATTTTGTTCTCCATCTTGAATGTTTTCCAATCTTTATAAGTGTGCTTGTGACTGAAACCCTTAAGAATCAAGAGGCCCAACACTTGGGTCTCAAATTCATTTGAGCAGTTTTGAGTAGCTCATATGGGAACCATCTTTGGTCCAATTTTATGTATTTCTGACCAACAAGAGCAAAGTTGATGATAAATAATGCTAAGAACAGGTGTTGGCAAGCCTATATAGGTATCACGGCTTTGAAACAGTGTTGACATTGTCTAAACCATTTCAACAATGGTCAACCAAGAAGGTCCCATAACTGAGTGTGCATCCCAAAGCATCGCCTTACGTGAAAGCAAGAACATTCAGGAAACTCTCGATCTTTTTGCAAGAGTTGCCAACTAATGGACGTTCCACACATCATGCCTTCTAGATCTGCATGCGTGTATATACACACACCGGAAACCGATTCCTTATTTCAGAGACAATAGATACGAAATGAACTGCAAAGCTAGACAAGAGAAAACGAGTCACAGGCATTTCAGCACATTTGCTCCATAAAATCAGATGCTGTTGGATGCCGCACAAAGTCACACCTCCCAATCAAGCGTCCAACTTAACAAGCAAAGTGACTAGCACATCATGTGGAAAGGGATGGCAAACACACAACGCCAACTCCAGATAGAATTGCACTAGTTCACACCCTGTAAGAGAAAACGAGCACAACCTTCAAATCCCAGAAAGGAACGCACGATCTCTGGTTACCGAACACGCTCTTACAGACGAAAAGCTCGATAAAAACCCTGGTGCAGTCGGTACAAACCCTCCCGCACAGAGCTCAGCTGGAAGCTGCGGAGCATCAAGTTAGAATCCCAACAGAACGAAAACTCTCAGCAAGAACCAGGAGTGCACAACATGATGAAGTAGCGAAGAATTGGAAGCCCGAGACAGGGATGTGGACACAGAGGGCGCACGAGGCAGGTTGGAGCCACGCGGAGCCAATCCAACGGATGAAACTTGTGCGGAACCTCTGCAGAGCAACAAATGGTCAAAGTAACTTTTTGACCTTTCCACGTTCTTTTTCAGCAAGCTGTTGAAAAATGACAATGGCTACCGTTCAAAAGAATTGACATTTTGTAAAGAGGTTCAAATCATTGACTTGGGTAGTCGAACCTATAACTATGGTACAAGTAGGGAGTAGAAGATTTCGAACACATACAATATTATAACATGTACTCCGTAACAAATAATATGTATATAACAACGGCTACAAACTACATGACAAAAAGGGCCAAGGTTAAAAGATGCATCCTAGATACTCAGACACTTTGCAATATTTTGACTAAGATGATACAAGACAAAAGACAAGCTTGGAATGATCATCTAAACAAAGCCCTCAGGACCTACTGAACACCACATAAACCAACCACTAGATTATAAGAGAATGCAGGTCTTGTAACTTTCAATGATCATGCTTTAGCAACCTACATTCATGAGAATGTCCAAGAAACCCTTCAATTCAATTCATATGTTGAACTTAGTTCAAAATCGAATTGAAAAGGGCCTCACTTGGGGTTTCTCTGATTGCACTGGAGCAACAAATTAGCTTTCAAGCAAATTGTGCTTCCAGTGCCCGTCTACCACTTGGTCATGAGGAACCATCTACATCATCTGGTCGCTTGTGATGGAACTTCTCTACAACAGTATGCATCTTCTTCCCTAGAGACGCCATCCTGCCCCGACCTGTAAGCTTTGAATGGTGATCTAACTCTTTCACATCTTCCGGATTCGCAACCTGTGCACAAACATTCGTATAAATTGACAAATCACTCAATGATATTAGAAGAGGTCTTGTAGTATAATAAGAAATAAGAAAGCACTTGTAGTAATCGAGGGATTTCATAACAAGATAAATTAAAGTGCTACTCTTTCCATCCCGAAATAAGTGTCTGAAAACATTTGATACCAATTTCATTGATCATGTTATGAAAGCCTAAATTCAAAACGGTCTAAATTTTATACCACCAACATCAATGAAGAACATTGCATGTGTTTATTGCAACTTAAATAAAAATGGACAAAAGAAAGTCTCCATACCACCTACTCAAAACAAGCTTAAAAACATGAGATCCAAACAGGACACTTAATTCAGGATGGAGAGAATATTTATCACTGGGAGTCAATGTCAACACTATTCTGAAGTAAGAATCACAAAGAAAAATTCCAATCGCAATGTCTACACTTTCTCCTCAAGAAATGGGTTGCCAAAAATACCTGGGTAGCCAGAAACTGCACGTCGCTTTCTGACGCTGAGCCCTCTGAATGTGAGGAGGAGTCTTTGGGCCTTGTCTCCATCGCCGTCCTTACAGTCCTCAGGTCCAAGTCTCTTGCAGATTCCCACTCCTCGTCTTTAGAGGGCTCGTCGGCTTTTAACAAAGGCCTCATAAAGTCAGACTTACTTTCCTTGCTAAGCAATGGCGACGTTACAGAAAGAGCTGTTGAACCAAACGCTTGTACAGGATTCGATACAAAAGCACTCGAACGAAGTCTTAAGGGATTAGGAACAGATGATTGAGCATTTAGATGTTCTGCACGGGCAGATCTTGGGGGTTTACGACCTGAAAATCCCGAAGATAATAAATCTGAACTAGACCTTCGAGGTTGGAGAGCGTCGTGGTTGGACGCTTGAGCTGAAGTGCTGGGTTGGGAAAGTGCATATTCCTGGGATTGGAATGGCGGAGGTAGACCACTCCTACAGGCTTTAGCCTTGGGAGGCTTATTTTGAGCATTCCGGGTGTTTTGCGGACGAGGAATAGGTCGGACACTCTCATCGCTTGAGCTCGAGTGTGACTCAGCATTTTTTCGGAAGGGTTCGCGCTCAGCTGAGTCAAAGAAGGGAAATGGAAATGTGCTTTGAGGGAGCCAATTTTCTTTGTCTGCCAACATCCAATTGAGGACGAAGTCCTCACAGTAAGGCAGGACCACAGACTCTCGAATTTGTATCTGCAGTGAAAGACAGTAAAATAATTAATCCTCTAGTGCCTAAATGGCCTAAGTGGTCGCTTCTGTATCTACAGGAGTTAAAATAAATAATTCAGGAAGGTGAAAAATGTGCTAATGAAAAGGAGACATCATACCCTGCATTTCGTAACATGTTTTCCAAAATTACTATGGTTGACTATAAGCTTCCAAAGTGGGGAAGAGTTTCGGAGATATACCTGCTGCTACAGACAACTACGAACTTCTCATTCAAGATCCGAATGCCTATTACCAATAAGTCCAGTAAACACGAGCTGATTGAACAGAAATGAGAACAGAAACGACAAGCCTATTCAGACAAGTCTGAAGACAGGTTACATGGTAATGTAATCGTACAAATCTGAGCGAGTTACAACAGAGACCAAGGGGTTCAGAAATGGCCATGTTGTTGATTGGCTTGTACCTTAATTTGATTAGCAATCAGTCGTGCCAAGGCCCCACTGCTAATTCGGTGCATGCCAATACATGGCTCTGGCTCGAAGTGAATGTCCGGCATTGTTTTAAACGCAAACCAGACGCGGTCAGATGGTGGAGCTTTCAATTTCAAAACAGCGGTTCCCCTTAACGACACCAACCTGATCTTTAAAGCAATTGGCACCTGTTCATTTGCACCCGGTAATTTTAGAGAGATTACACACAAAAAAAAAGTTGACAACGAGTTCCTTTTCTATCTTCAATTTCGAAATGTCTGGCCAAGTTTCAAGTCACACCCAGTGCCGCATTAAAGTTATCGTATAAGTAATGGTGCGTCACTCCTCATTTGTCTCACTTGGACACAAGCAACCAAGTTATCCTAAAAGTGTTTTGACTTTGGAAAAGCAAACAGAAAAACAGCAACCGATAGAAAACAAAGATTTTAAAGCCAAACTTGCGTGCTAAAGAACACTTCGCCCAGAATTTTATCTCAAAGTTGCAAAGGTGAGACCGGAACTCTAATTTGGGGAAGAAGACAACTCAATCAGAAAAGTCTGGAATACATATTACCCAGAGTGGCAAAGAAGCTGAATTGGAGCAATGCCCCCAAGGAATGCTACAATTTAGCTTCGTACTACCGAAGATAATGTCTCCGGGGGGCAATGCTGCAATTCAGCTTCACAAGGGGGCATTGTGAATGTTAATAGATTGCATGCAATTACAAGTTGTTATCATCTCAAAAAATCTAAGAATTTCAATACAGTCTAAGAAAAGAACTGGTATGTGTTCTACAGAGGGGGCCAAAAGAGAGGTAACACAAAGTCAAGTACAGGATAAACTTAATAGAGGTGAAAATTAGCTATAAGCAAATTCACGTACCTGAGAAACTTGATCTTTAACGCGAGACAACATAGACTTCACTGATGGCATCCCCCATCTTCCTTTTTTGTTCGGAAGATCAGCATGCCTCTCCTCCTGCACAGCAGCTGAAGAACTTGCGGCACTATCGAAGTCCTTTTGTATGCCTTTCAGAAGACCTGCGGCAGCATCCCCTTCTGACCCCGATTCAGCCAATTGAGCGGCTACTTCACCCTCTGTAGACTGCTCTCGCAAATCTAAACGCGTCTCACATGTAAGGTGACCTCCACCAAGCCACTCTAAGTCCACCTCCATAGCTAAGGCTCCCCCCGCGTCTGAGGGTAGAATGCGCATGGCCGTCGCAAAGGGGGGATGTCTTCCCAGATCGAGCTCTTTGATGCTGATTGACTTCACATAGCTCGGTTTTCTTATCTTCATTATCAATCTCTGCTTCTCAACCAGATCTCAAGGTGAGCAAACTCATGCTAGGCACTTCAATTATCAGGTGACAAACAGTATTAGGCTGCGCACACACCAACCAAGTACTGCTGACAGGAACTAGTTAATAAATGTGCGCAAAGCCCAAGCAGTGCCAGTTAGCAAACTGGTGCCAACTCCCACTAACTTGCCATGGTTCTTCATTGATTCTGGAAGTATAAAAATTTGGACCCACCTGAGATCATGAAAACATGATTTGCATGATTTGATCAATGAAATCGGTGACAAGATTTCAAACAAAATTGTGGACACTTCATTCCGGACAGTGGGAGTAGTTTTTACGGAACCAAGAAGACCCAATTGCAGCCTCAGTATTCAGCAGCTCAGACTCCATGAAAAAAATATGCGTTTCGGCAAGACACACCTGGAAAAACCGATATATACCGGCAAGTCGTCGCTCACTTTGATTGAAGTCATAGTAGAGCCTCGCAACGATCATGTTCACACAAAGTACTCCTTGTTCAATTTCCTTGCCCTCTTTCGGCTTGCGAGCTTTCTGCTGAGCTGCAGGCACGTGATCACCAGACTCTCTATCAATCCTTGCAGAAGAGGTGTCATTAGCTTCGCCATTTTCCAGTTTTTCGAAGCTTGTATCACGGTCAAAATTGGGATCCACAACTGGAGTAACACTTTCTGCGCCTGACACGCTAGAGTCGTCGTCATAGAAAGCATTCTCTTTGTTTTTCCAAGCTTTGCTGTCAGAAAGTCGAGATTGTTTCCTTCGCTGAACTTCATCCACGGCATGAGCAAATCTGGCCTCCTTCTGGTCCCTCCCCATCGAAGCCTTTCGAGCCAACTTTCTCCACATAATCCGTTTCTTAGAAGGTCCTCCAGCATTCTCCTCTTTTTGTATGACTTCCATGAGCCTATCTTCGTCATCTACGGCATAGAATTTCGTCAGATAGGGCATATTCTCTTCAGCTGCACTAGTATACTCCCTGTACTTTCTTTTCGTCCCAAAAGTCCATTTGCTTAAAGAGCTGCTCGTTGCAGCCATTGCTCGAAATGCCTCACACCATGCTTCCTTTGCGTATCCAGACTGCGCGTAGAATAGAAAAGTTTTACTGCCGCGATATAAAGGACGATCTGGATGGTGTAGCTTGATAGGAAACTTCTTTCCCCTGCAATTGAGAGATGCACATAGTCAGCACCTTAGCCTCACAAAAACGGCGAGCAAAAAAATGCAACCAGTCCTGGCAAAAAAACTCGCAATTGCACGGGCAAGTGTAACCAAATCTGGAGTTTGATTCCCGAAGGAAACCTATAGGAGTTGGAATAAATCATACACAAAGCTTCAAGGTACCAACAGAAAGAAGAAATCATGCTCTATAATTTTAACAAATTAGTAATCTGTTTAAAAGTTATTATAATCCACTTCCAAAGTGGACATTACATTTTCAGCGTGGGCACTTAGGGTTTAACGCTAGAAAGGAATGCAAGTCAAATACGGTAGGAAGATAATATACCATTTTCTGGCCCCGCCTGGACTGCTTGATATACTTTTGACTTCACAGCCTTCAAGTGGGACTTTTTCGTCAGTGCCATCTGGAGCTCTCAGCACCAAAGCCTTGTCTTTCAAAACCGCATGCCTGCGCACAGGAGCAATCTCCAATACGTCTCTTTCCTTTTGGCCACCATCCTTCTCCTTCTTCTTGTCTTTTCGAATTCGTTTCACAATCACTTTACTCAAGTCCATTTTCTCAGGAACCGGGGCAACCCATGCTTCTCCCTGAATATAGTCAGTTCTACTTTTCAAATTAAGCAAAGCAGATGGTCGCAAGAAATCAACCATCATAGTGACATTGCATAGAGTAGACATGCCATTGACCACAAGCTTCCCCTTCTTGTGGACTCTACTCACACAATCATCAATTGCAGAATTGCAAGAAAATTTCTTTTAAGATCAACTATTACTATCTAAGCGATTGCGAAAAACAATGTATGGTGGATGTGCAGTAAACGGATGCACTTGTTTCTGAATTGAAAATTTGGATGCTCACTAAACATATCGTAAATTGCAAACTATAAGTGATTCTTGAACGATTTTTCTTTTGCAAGATTGAACCCAATGATTGTTGACTGTAGGAAGTTTCCATTCATTTTTTAATTTACTAAGCCTTTTGAAACTTAGGGTTTGCGGTTAATAACATGCCTACTACACCCATCGTCTGCCGGTAGATACCAAATGACACCCATACTAGAGCACGGAGTCAAATTCTCCATCTATTCACACAAGCAGATCTAAATTCGCAAAACCCTCACACAGAGAGTACCTCAAACCCCTAATCGGCAATACGGATTGCCAGTGCTCACTTCGTCCATCCAAATCTAGGAAAGAGTATTAACCTGAAAGCTGATCGAAACTCGCCAAACCCCAATGCATACAGATAGCAATTCAAAACCCTAATCGCTAAAATAGGTTTTGCTAATTCTCACTTTGCCCTTCCAAAATTATGCAACGAAGACTAACCTGAAGGCCGATCAAGCCTCGCCAAACCCTCATACATACAGATAACAATTCAAAATCCTAATCGGGAAACAAGCGATTACTAATGCTCACTGCCCTTCCAAATTTATGCAACGATGACTAACCTGAAGGCGAATCGAGAAGTCTTCACTTTGCTGTATCTTCAAAACCGACTCGACGGAGCTCGCACTTGCACTGGAGGTCGTGTTCAGCAACAATCGCTTGAGCAAATACAGAGCAAGTAAAACCTCCACGACAGCTAGAACAAAAACTCCAGCCACGAAGAACATCAGGCAAGTGAATGCCCCGCAGCCATGCGGCGTAATGAAGTTCGAAGACTCCATCCTCGCGCATTCAGCAATCTGAGTGGACTCTGCCAACACTAGAATTGAGAGAGGTCGTGTCGATAATAAGCCACATAGTAAAACCCTAGAATAAGTCGCCCAAGATTGCTGCAATTCCTTAGACAATCTGAGTACCCTCGTCTTACTCAAATTACCGTAAACCCTGATATGCCAACACCTGCAATTCCTTCGACAATTCGAATACCACCTCTCTGACTAAAAAAATTCGAGAGAGATGCCTTGAACCCAACTAACTACTCGCATCGTTTGTTGCTCCTTGATCGTCACCTAGTCAATCAGTCTCTGTCCAGCAACACAAACTAGAATGAAATTGCGTGTTATCTCCAGCGCATAAGGGAATCCAAATCCCGAATTCCGGAACACCATCTTCTACAAGAAAGCTCACAGATTCCGAAATTCAGGACCACATTGGCAAATCACTCGAAACCCCAGAACGAATCGGTATTGCGTCGAGCTTAAAAGGTAAAGACGGGATGTAAAAAAGTTGGCAACAGTTTTTGTTGCTTCTCACACAAGTCTTTTAACGAAAGCATCATTCTGACTTGATTCAAACTTGATACAAATTGAAATAGTGACAGCCAGTCCAGGGCAGAGCTCCTGTCATCCGCACTAATGGACAGGACTCAGTCAAGCAACAGCACCACGAAATGGACATGGAATGCCGCAAATGAGCTACTCCCAGAGTCACAAGAAGCTCAGGAAACTACTGGCAAAAAGAGAAAAAGCAGGTTTCGAAGAAAGTGAGAATTTCAAGGGCGTGAGTGTGTGGCGAAGTTCGCGAGAAGGCAGGCCGCCATGGCCAGAAATTCGTCACAAGGTGGCAACCCAAGAGGTCACCCGCAACCAGCTGCGGCGGATTGCCTCCCCTTGCTTCCGTCGGAAGAGTAGAAAAAGTCTGGCCACGTTGGATTGTTGAGGGGTTGTGGCTGACGGGAGGTTGACACGTGTCTGTGTAGAAGGTCGTCCCTGGACCATTGGAGTTTGGAGTTTGGGCTTTGGGCTTTGAAGGTCCTGCACCGGCCCAAACTTTCCTAGAAAGCAGCTCGTTGCGTTTCCACTGTCACCAGTGTGCTGCCACAGTATAATGAAATAAAAGTAAAAAGTAATTTCGTAATTTTTTAACTCATAAAAAATTCAAAATTCGATATCTTTTCTCATGTGAGTCAGAACGGCACAAAACAAACCCCATGCATCCTCCTCTCAAGGGCTTTCTGACGGTACCAAGAACTTGATCGGGGGATGCACGGTCCAAGAGATTTCACTATAACAAACAAAACAAACAAATAGCTTAACTTAAGGTATGGACTAGCGTGCCTTGTGGCATTGCTACAATTCAAAATAAAGATAAAAGTAATCTTCTAATTTTCTAATTCATAAAAAATTTGAAATTCAATATCTTTTCTTCCATGAGTGGACTGCCATGAAAAAAAGACCATACACCCTTCCTCACAAAGACCTTTCCAATGATACCAAGAACATGATGAGAGAATGCACGGTTCCAAAGATCTCACCGTAATAAACAAAACAAAACAAATAGTCTAATTTAAGGTATGGATTCCGATGTTCATCCAAATTTGATACCCAAGTTGATACCAAAAGTACACTCCAAGTAGCATTCAGGAAGTTTTTTGAGTTTTATTAGCTATTTTCCTTCAATTTCCAAAGTGAACTAGATTTTTAGACCCCAAAGGACCATTACAAGAATTTTGAGGCCTACAATGGGCCATTAAGTTTTGATTTTTGGCCTCCCTGTAGTGTAGATACAAAAAATAATAATCTTTTTTTGAATTTTTTTTTTAAATTAAAATTAAAAATCACCAATCTAATATTTTGTTGACGTGGCAGTAATAGTACCACATCATCATTCAAATAAAAAATAAAAGATAAATTATTTTTTTTGTAATTGCACAATTGCTTCCAAAATTCACAACTTTGTTTTGGCCTGAAATTTTTCCTAATGCAAATGACCATTGAATATATACAGGTGATCTTAGGAAAGTGTGTATGAAGTTATTTTTTTATGGATGTTTTTAAAATTTTGAGACAAGGTATGAACTTAGGTGTGAATATGCACCCCCTTGTTGGGAATATTATTTTCTTTTCGATTGGGTGCCTGAAATGAAAATTATATTGCCCTGAATTTTTTGGACAACCCAGGAAACTTCAAGAACTATGTGCAAAAACTTTTCCTATAATTTTGAAATTTAGTAGGTATGTAATTTACATGATGCAAGATGAAAATTTAATGTTAAATAAAAATAACTATATATAATAAAAAATCTCATTTTAAGAGGAGTTCAAGTCTATAGGCCCTTCTAGGCAAGATAAATTTATTTATTTTTAAATCTTCTAACTTCAAAAATTATAATCTTTCAATCTATGTAGTCAAATTTTCACTAAATTTTATATTCACAAATTCCCATAGTAGTCTTGTACAAATTCATACAATTGACTTTTGAAAAGAAAAAACTTTTTTTCATTTTTTTCTCATTGCCTTCAAAAGTGGTAGTTTTTCACAATTTGTGCCCACAATGTGCCTTTGTCCTTTAGAAGTTAAAGGAAGTATAGTAGAAAGTATAGAGTTGAAAGTATACATTTTGGTTATTTTTTCTATTTTTAATTCAAAATAGAAATTTTATTAGACTTTTCACCTAATCTTTGTGACGCAAGGTTTTCCCAATTCCACCGGCTTACTTTCAACTAGCCATTGGCTCTTTCCAAACAAAGCCTGTAAGAGCACCATCAATTAGATGTTGAAATAACCACTTCAACATGAAAATATAATTTAGGATCAATTTAGATCTAAAAGTAGCCCTCATCATATGAATGATACCTTGTTTTCGGTTTGAGGCATTCTAAAGAAGAGCTTAGACTTTAAAGGATGTAAAATATTTTATTTTTCTAGTGATTATACACGCTACTATACAACCCCATGTCCCCATCAACCAATGACCTCTCTGAAGAAAATCAAGGCATCAAGTATTCTTCTCCCTACACAAATTAGACTACTACAATAAACCAATTGTGGTGTAACAATTCCTCCACAACAGGTGTTGGAACATGGGCTACAATATTATACACTATAAGAAGATGTAGACTTTCTAGTGATTCTTCATTTTGACTTTTCACTATTATCAATCCGAATCCCCATTGATGATATTTGTCTACCTAGATGTGGCTTCTAGAAACAAAAAATTTATGGCCTTGCAACATTCAAGGATAAAATGGATCCCCTATGGTCCGCAACCCATCCCTCTACAAAGGGATGGCAACCCTTTTCAAGATAATTTTTGAGTTTTATCATCTATTTTCCTTTAATTCCCATATTGAACCATTTTTTCAAGTACTAAATCCAGTTATTTTCTCCCTTTTTTACTCTGAATAAAAATTTGATGGATTTTTCACCAATTATTTTTTGATGTTTTCAAATTACAATAGGATTTCTCCCCAATTCTACCAAGAAACTTTGAACTAGCTACCGTTATTTCCCAAACACTTGAGAGTAGGGCATGCACTTAGCCCTTAACCGATAAGAAGTTGAACTGTAAAAATGAAGATTGCACCCATTCATCCGTTCTGGACACGGGCAGAGTAAAGAGACGGGCATTGGCGGAGAAAGTTTAACAGTGGCTGCCCCTGCCCGAGCCCAGCTTCGTCTTTCGCCAAACACAGCGGAGCGTCAGAATTGACGCCACAGCTAGGAATCGAGAAGCTCGAGGTTGATCGATCGAAGGGGCATCGCGAGCAACCTGCATTTGCATCTTTCTGCACATCCGAAGGCATCAGGTGCATTTCACCATGTTTATGAGGCGCTTCGGGCCCCTCCTGGCCTCCGCCAGCAAGGGCAGCACCGGCATCGTGGGCCTGGACGTGGTGCCCAACGCCCGGGAGGTGCTCATCTCGCTGTACCAGCAGACGCTCCAAGCTGTGAAGCCCATTCCCGAGTCGGCGCAGTACCGAAAGTGTGTGGAAGCACTCACCCAGCACAGGCTCAAGGTAGATTCCACTGTCTCCCCGTTCTGGTGATGTAGGGTTTCGACGTGAGGAGGAGTTCTAGGGTTGAGTGATTGTTCAATTTTTCACTTTTTGGAAAATGGGGGGAATTCGTAATCAATGGGAGTGTTTTGGTATCCCTATTTCCCATTTCTGTGATTTAGGGTTTCGGGATCTGTTTGAGTTACTTGCATTGCCGATTTCGTTGTGTGGAGAATTGCTACGACTCCAGTGCTAGATCAATTTTTTAGGTTAATGCATGATGAGGAAATATGAATACATCGATACCAATTGCAATGTGTTTGTACTCCGTATTTATGGAAGCACTCATCTAGCTCAGGCTGAAGGGCGATTTTTCCATTCTTCCCATTTAAAAAAATTAGGGTTTCAGAATCTCGATGAGTTTTCCACATTTAAGTGTGGAGAATTTTCTAGGATTCGAGTGCTTGTTCAATTTCTCTCGTTCATGCATGATGCGGAAAATGGGGTGAATCGGTACCAATGGTAATGTATTTGTATCCCTATGTTAGGTCTGTCAAGAAGAAGAAGATTGGGAGAACATTGAGAAGAAGATTCAGTGCGGGCAAGTGGAGGAGTTGATTGTGCAAGCCAAGGATGAGCTGCAGCTTATCCCAAGGATGGCGGAGTGGAAGCCCTGGGCGGTTCCTGAGGGTTATAAGGTAGAGGTCATTGAGGATGATGACTCAGTTCCATCGCATGTGCCCACTCATACACAGCGGTAGAGCTTGTCATCCTCTTCTTGTTAATTCGCCTGCATGTTATTTGAAACCCTCAGGACTCTTTGTAGTCATCAATGTGCAAGTATGCTATTTTCTTTTGAAGGTAGTGTCTTTTGTGATCTCTTGCACTCGGAGGATTTCTGCCAGCTTCCGTCTCTTTCCATGCCATGTGCTTCGATTGTTTGCTAGTTTACAACTTTTGACTTCGCCAGTTGGAAAGAAAGAAATTTCGATTTAACACTTGCTGAATCGTTACAAGTACAGCATGTTTGGAGTTTGGTTGAAACCCTAACCTCTGGAAAGACGCCGAGGACAATTTGTCAAACTAGTGAAGAATGTTAAGTTCAAGACATTTTAGTTGTTCTTTGATTTTTATATGGGGCTGTTTATCACAAAAATGGTACACTATGTAGTGTATTTCAACACTTTGATTTTTTTTCCCTTAAAACTTGATTTTGACATTCAAAGTGATTTCTTTTGCTTTTGAGCAAAACTAACGAAATGAAGCTATCGAATTATAGATTCTATTATACTTGGAAATCTTTGAAAATTCCTTAAAACAAGCATTTTAGTGAAGTTTGCAATTCAGGATCTATATCTTTACTTCTAAATATAGAGTGATATGGGAATTTTCTTTCTACCATAATGTTTAAAACTATAAAGTATTTCTATTTTGGAAATTTTAAATTTTTTTAACATAATTTGTATTTGATATGAATTTTTTTAATTTCTTCTTCAAAAATTCAAGTTAATTTGAAATTTTCACAAAAGAATTTGGAAATTTGATGACAAATATTAGACATGTGATTTCATCTTTGAAAAATAAAACCAACAAATGTCACTGTTAAATAGAGAAATAGAAGATGATGCAATGTGATTGACATTCAAATTTGACTACTAGGTCATAGATTCCATCTTTTAGGGGTTACAACTATAGTATTCCAATTCATTATTGAAACAAGTGGTATGGCCCCATTTCATTTATAAACCACTTGTTTGATACAATCATGAATTAGCTACATTATAAATGCATTGTTCAAGTGAATTGCATTTTTGTTGAATGATTGTACTTTCTTTGCCACCTTTTATTAAAACAAGGCCCTTTGAATTAGATTTTGTGACTCCATGATAACTACTCTCCCATGACAAGGTATTCTTGGAACTAAAGTCCAATCAACAATGGTATGGGGTCTCTGATTGATGGTAATGTGGCACAACCTAGATGGCATTTTTCTTGCATGGCCCAACAATGCTTTAAGTGCAAACTTTGCAATTGAGAAGATATAAGCATTTAGTTGCATGTTAGTGATGTGGCCATGTTTCATCCCCTAATCACTTGTTAGATATCATTGTGAACTAGCTAAATTGTATATACATTTTTCAACCACATTTTGTTTAGTAGTCATATCATTCATGTACCTTTACTAAAGTGGGGTCTTTTGAACCACAATTTCCAATTCCATGATAACCACTCTCGTAAAGTATATTATTATCAGAGGGAAATCCGAATTCATCAACAATATGTGTCTCTAATGGATGAAAATGATGAGTTGCGCACCACATTTCTATTCAAGGCACAATTCTAGTGCTTAGCACTTTGCATTTCTTAGTCTTTTTTTTCTTAGGCCGTAGGCTTCATGTAGATTCAAATGTCAAAGACTTATTCATGAGTAGGATTGAGGTACCACTACTCTGTTTTGCCTTGTTCATCAATAAATATTTTTTTAAATAAAAACAATAGGTCTACCTTTTTCTATTTAAAACATATAATCTCAATGGAACTTGTTTTTGAAGAAGGGTAATAAAGTATTATATTTGGAAAGTATGGTTATTTCTATTATTTGTACATCCAATGTTGTTAGAGATGTTAAATATGATGGCTTATAATTGAGTGTAGACATGCAATTGAAATGACACAAGCATTTTGTTGCATGCTAGAATTCTTTGGTGTTGTTGTGAAAAACTAATTTTAGACATTCAAGTGACTAAACATGAATTTGAAAAAACTAAATTAACCTCTGGATATATTGATTCATCTTTCAATCTAAAATTTTGTAAAGATGTATTATAAACAACAACTTAGATAATAACTTTGAAATTGATTTATTAACAAAATTTGTAGATTTTAAATTTTGTATTACATTTATACACTTACATTTATAATCAATTGCTATCACAAATATTTTTACAAATAAAATTAAAAATTAATATTTTTTAAAATCTTCTACAATTAATGACATCCAATATTTTCAATTTTAGAGTAATTTCTTCTATGATGGATTTCCATCTATAAAGCTATGAATGTAATTATTACCTTTCAAACACTAAAAATTAGGGCTTTGTTGCCCTACTCTCTACCAATGACAACCTACTATTGTTCCATATTTTAGAAGCACTTGTGACCTTGGCTCCGTGACTTTGGCCTTAGCACATCAGTGAGGTGGTCATGACTTCAAACTGAAGTGTTGTCAAGGTACTTACTACCGTAACATAGCCAACTATAGTAGGCATCAAATGACCTCATCATCATATGCATTGGGGACTTGAGAATTTTTTAGAGGAAAAAACATGTTGATTTTTTATAGAATCAACCTCTCAACGTAGGCATCAACAATGGAATTCACCATCTAGGTCCATAAGGCTTAGATAATTGAGCCATTCCCTACAAATGCTACATTCACTTTGTTCTTTCAAACTTTTAGACATGACTTTGGTCTTTTAAACTAGAAAATGGAGTTTTTTTAAGTTTATAAATAAATTTGCAAATTTATTATAAAAAATTGAATAACAAACTCATAATATTGCAAAAGATAAGCATATTTTTCTGTTTGATATAGCAAATGATAAGGATATGCATCTCTCTAGTTAAAATATAAGCTCAATAAAATCCATTTTCGAAGAGGTGATAACCCAAAGTTTTGTACAAAGAGCATCTCAATGTTTCTTAGAGAAATTTTGTTTAAATTTTACTTCATTTTAGCACTAACTACACTAACTTTTAAAAAAATAGGGGAAAAATGGATGGAAAATCCCGTGGGAAACTCATCAAATTCTTCTCCAAGAAAATATCAAATTGGACACTTTTTGAATGAAAGTTAATAATAGATAATTTTGTAGATGAACACATTAATAATTCAATCTATTTTCCCCTAATGTGTACACATTCAAGACTGCAAGTTTGAGACCTTCTAAATAAATCTTACATGTATAGTTGGATTTGAGTTGAGTACAAGCTCTTACAGCTAAGATTGCACAAGAATTTAGTCGCATGGTAGAATCCTTTGGTGGTAGTATCAAAAAAGAAAATCAGGGATGTTAAATTGACAAAGAACTTGAAGAAACTTTGTTAACCTCTAAATGTTGGAGGTCTTTTTTGAGCTTCTTAGAGTATACTCTAAACTAAACAAATAATCAAAGTTTTGATCATTTTTATCAATTTTAAAAGAATTATAACAATATACATTCAAATAAGACATATTATGGATTGCATAGGAAAAGAAAACACAACAACATCACCTATGGATTGAAAGATATTAATGTTTGATCATAAATGTATTAAAACTATAAAACATAATTGGTGAAGTCTATCAATTCTTTTTTTACATGTCAAATCTAAAATTGAGGTTATGAGGAAAATACAAGGTTAAAAGATCATAACATGTATAACCAAAATCAATTTAAGACTTCTCAAAACCTACTCTATCAATTGTTTAATTGAATCTCTCATGTATCCCCTTCTCTTTGATTCAATGTATTTGAGGCTCATTTTTTAGAGCTCTTAATACTAGAAAATCAAATATTAGCAATGAACGCCCTTGCACAAAATCTTGAATAGAAAAATCGTAAACATTTATTTTTAAAATCAAATTTTGATGACAAAAATAGATTTAAAAAAATATTCACTTAAAAATATATATTAAAAATATGAATTTGGTAAGATATTATTTAACTCCAAAGTTTTGTTGAAACCCAAATGCAATGCCTTCACCATCTAGGGTTTAACACCTAAACTTAGTGATTCATGTCTTTATTTGAAGTTTTGATAAAATGTATTATTAGCAACAACTTGGAGAAATAATTTGATATCAATTTGTACTCTAAATACAACTATAATTTACGGAGTATTTATTTATAATTTAAAAATTAAAAATTAGAGCTCCACTAGTTTGTACACTACTAGTGCAAACTAAGTTAAAGTTTCAAACTTTAGAGACTTTGGAGAACAAAAAAATTTAATAAATTTATGAGAAATTCTAATGCCTCAATTAATTATGGAAATTCAATTGTCATTCTATAAGTTGGTAGGCTTTGGTAAAAAAAAATTCCCATTTCCAATGAAATTGGTTGCAAAGGCATTGATGTGTTACATGATTATTTGTTGTTTAAAATGTTGTGATATATATTTCATTATCAAATTTTGATCCAATTCATTTCTATATGCACATAGTCATTTATTTCAATTGAAGAGATGTTCTTATGTTTTAATCCAAATTTGAACTCCATTCTTCAACATTTCATTTTTTCTTTGAAAGTTTATCAATGCTTGTGAATTTAAAAACATGGTCTATAATCATACATGTAAACATTATTTCTAAGAAGATAATTTTTAATTGGTATATCATGATTCTCCATTGATGAAAGTCCAAGTCTCTTTAAATTTTCAAACTTCAAATTTACTTTTTATTTAGTATTAATTTTTCTGAAATTGTAATAATTTAAAAAAAAAACTGAATTTATACTAGTGTGGCCTATGCCATTGCTTCAATCAAATTAAAAGTAAAAGTAATTTTCTAATTTTTTAATTCCTAAATTTTTTGAAATTCAATAACTTTCACAGTGTAGGTCCAAACACCACAAAATAAAGCCCATGCACCCATGCACCCCTCCTCACCTAAGGCTTTATGATGGTAGCAAGAATGCAATTGGAGGACACACAATCCAAGAGATCTCACTGTAACAAAAAATTAAAAATTAAAAGAAAATTAACTTAAGGTATGGATGTCCCTCAATTTAGGAAGCCCTAATCTCACAGTTGGGTTGATTAGGGAGAGAAGTGGACAACATGTCACATACAATTTCTTGGAACCAATCCAATTATTGTGTGTCAAAAAATGAAGGATACTGTTGGGCTGAACAAAATGAATACATATATATTTTTGGGAGAAGAGATGCTCTTGCTTGTGTCCATTTTTGAGGAGATTCCAATGCAATACTATTAGTTATTTGGATATCAGAACAAGATATGCTTTCTCCTTATTGGTTGTGTAAAACTGCGGGTAGGCTTTGACTCTTCAGTTGTTGTCCAATCGTCCATAGCAGAATCCCCTACTGTAGATTCTAAACCTGCACTTTTGTCAATACAGTAACATTTACAAAGTACGGAGTACTTCATTATGGCCAATCCATAGCCTACCAATGGCAAAACTGCAAAAGGTCTCCCACAAGAAAGGGTTCACTACCTTGAGTTATTATATAAGGTAGCATTTGCAATTCTCATCTCACAAAAAAAGAGACACAGCATCAGTGCATCACTCGTACAATTAATCCTTGAATTACAGTGAAACTCTTATAACACAGGATGGTTTAGCTTTCTGGAGAAACACCTAAATATCAACTTCCTCAAACCTTTTTTTTAATGCGAGGTTGCTGATATAACGTGGTTGTCATGCACAGAAACGAGCGTTTCTATTAACTAAACAGGTGACGTCGGAGTATCAATCAAAAGCCAAAACCCCGTGCAAAGCTCCGAGTCTAGTGATGATTGTACAGCCAAGAAATGAAGGCCGCCGCACTTCTTCTTGGCTGCCTCCCAAGCTTCACCTTCAGAATCTGTCTGCCTGGTTTTGCGGTAGAATGCATATCTCCACCTGTTTTGTTCAGTGTGCCCAAGAAGGTACATGTCAGTCCCAATTTCAGCAGAATCGCAGTTGATAAACATATTGCATGATGTACATTTGCAGGCTTTCTAGAGAAGTAGCTACATGAACGTTATCAGGGTAATAGAGGGTAATAGAGGTAACGCTTGTGTTATATTATAATGAAGCTTGCACGCTCTGCTCAAGGGCTCTAAACAAAATACTCCAGGATTGCTTCTTGACAAGACACCAGTGAAAGATATGAGAAAACTAACCGATCAGCTACGCCGGTGGAGAGGACAAGACAGGAGCGTGGTATGTCCACCTCAAGACAAGCTAACTCCAAAGCGTTCGTCCATGCTGAACAGTACATACATATCGACAGATTAAGATAAGCCCAGAAAAAATATTCCTGCCCAAAACCTTTAAAAAACATTGACAGAGTTGCCCACTCGCATTTACGACGTTTTCACCACTGAAAATATCCATATTGCTGAAAGACCAATGTAACTCTACTATGATCGTTCAAATTCCACTCCATACAACAAGAACTATTTTCCACATTCAAGATGATCATTATGCAAGCACTGTGGTCATCATGCAACCCAAAATACTCTCATTGGTTCACAAAAGTAGTTGTATCAATCTTGAATTCTTTCCGGAAAATTTACAACATTGGTCGATTAGGTCTACAGTCCAATATCAGTGCTCACCTGCAAGTGGGGTTGCACGTGATGAAGCCACCGCAACTCCTGGAATCATAACGTCTGGAGGTAAATCTATCTTCAACGTGTCAAGGTCCAGTACGCTGCCAAAAACAGCTCCTTTCACCACACCTTCCATCTCCTCCAGCACAGCTGCAAATCAAATCCACAAACGTTGGTTCGGCTCGAGAATCATCGTGCCTCAGCGCAATGCTTCAAACCAGAATCCGATGTTTCAATCACGAGTTCTGATTGAGATGAAAACATACCTTCGAATGGAAGCTGAACAAATGCCCATTCCTCACCACGTAGGGCATCTGGCAAATCCAAGGGAACGGCTTCTTGCTGCAATAATAGTGGTGAAGCACCCTCCTGATACCCTGGATGTTGACTGTAGACAGTCTCATTCCGCTCCTCCAGCCATTTGATCAGAGTCACACACTGCGACACCGCATCAATAAGTTGGATCAAGAATCATGGAGACACAGCATAACGGCGTCAAGCGGGAAGAGTACCCCACACAATGTCAAAAAATTGATTCTCTTTTCCCTCATTGATAGAATGAAAACAACTAAGGCTATTCTACTGGTTTTGAGTATACTTCGTGCTTGGACTGTTGTCACCAGCTAACTAAATCCAAGTTAAGAGATCGGGGCACGAGTAGGAACACACCCGTTGACTCGGAACCGGCTGAATGTCGAGCTCCTTGCATGCCTTAGATATAATAGTCTGCATTTGTGACCTGCTCCAGCGAAGTCCAACACAAGTATTACAAGCAGGGCGCGAAAACATCCGAGGAATTGAACATGGAATAACACGGTTTTCTAGGGTAAACTAAGTCGTCCCCTCCATGACGACGCAGAAGGAATCATTTGAGGGAAGAGCACATTGAGACCACAATTGCATAATTTATCCAACCACATACGTTAAACGTGGTAGCCCAAACACACACACCAATTAACCCCTACGTGCTTGAACTGTAAATAATAAGATCATTATTCAATAAAAACAGAAACCCCTCTCAAAATATCTATGTTAATAATAAAGAGCATTCTCTCTTCTTTCCAATGCTATCTTACAAAATCTTCCTCAGCGCTTCCTAAATGACTACCAATTGGATCAATTTTCAAAACATTCATAGTGGTTGAGCCCTTTAGGGTTTGAGAAAAATAGTGAAGAGAGAAGAGCGGGAGAAACCATAAATTTCAAACTGGTTTCGTCAACGAATGGCACTCAATTGCTCACCTGAAAAAACGAATCTTCTCTGGCTTAGGCACCTCTAAGGTATCCATAATATACAGCAATGCGTCACGCAAAGTAACACTGTTGATTACGTTATTTGGGAAGAAGCGAGTGAATTGTAGCTGCCGTCTACTGTCACATACCACGAGCTCCCACAACTTTTTGCCCCGCCCATCCAATATCGGCCGTGAGCAAAAATCCAGTTCCCATTCACTAATAGTATCCACATCGGCATCCTCTGCAATACTTTCTTCCTCCCCTTCCTCGATATCGGGTCTAGCGTCGGCTAAATCGGGCACAGCATTGACTGCTACTTTGTTTAGTCTGGAAAGCCTTGAAAGTCCAGTAGCTACAACAAACCAGCAAGTCATCAAAAATTGGTCAATGAAAGAAAACATGCAAACAGAACCCCAGCTCTTACCAAAACCTACCCATTGTCATCAAAATGTGCTAGAACCAAAACAGCCATTGTTTAAAGTAAAATTACACCTTAATGCACTGCATCAACTACGATTAAACCCCACTCAAATCAAATAAAACTACCCTGTGTGATTTCTTAATTTTTTTCTTACAAATTTATGTCCTGACTACGTTGAGAACACCAGAGGAAATTGCACACCCAATCTGTAACAAGACCTACAATTCAGATTGCCTCCAATGCAAAGCCGTTACTTACTCTTGCATCAAAGATTTCAGCTCTAGAGAAATTCATTCTATCGACATGAATAATCCCGGACAGCAATTCAACATGAAAAGCCACGAGGATAAATTCCCTTCATATCTAAAAACTACCCTATATGATTCTAATTCATTGTTTTCTTGTAAAAGTGGAAATGTCCTGACCATGCTTAGAAGAGCAGAGGAAACAGAAAACCCAATCCCAAACTTGACCTACAATTCAAATTGCTTCCGATGCAGTTCACGCCCCTCTTGCATCACATTCCCTTCCATCCCTACCGAAATTCTATCTACACACCAAATCCCCCCGTACAGCTGAAACCACAGAAACCACATTCCGTCCACATCCAAAATTTCCCATAATCCAACACCATAATTCCCATAACCCAACATAACCCAATCAACACGAACAGCAAAAACGCGCTACTGAATCAGAAGAGAGTTCCCTCGTACTTCGTGA
Organism: Rhytidiadelphus loreus; assembly: GCA_947034895.1. Taxonomy (NCBI): domain Eukaryota; kingdom Viridiplantae; phylum Streptophyta; class Bryopsida; order Hypnales; family Hylocomiaceae; genus Rhytidiadelphus; species Rhytidiadelphus loreus. The sequence goes on along the minus strand of OX344765.1, from coordinate 9,809,624 downwards.
CGTCGTCGAATCCCCCCGGCTACTACACCCCACCGCCCTCTCGGAATGCTGCAGCGACAGCGGCGCCCTCGTCGACCATGGCAGGTGCCCCCCGACTTGCACTTGCACGCTCGTCGTGACCTTGCTGCTAACCCCCCCGTGGCTACTCGATTTCCTAGCAGGGGAGCTCGTGGTGCAGGTGGTGGTGCAGCACCGGCAAGAAGCTGCTGGCACCACTCCTGCTCCCATCTTTCTCCACCACCTCGAAAAAACCTCCGTCCACGAGAGAGACAGACAGACAGAAAGACAGGGATTCGGAAACTGAACGAGGTTGCGGAAAGGAGGAAAAAGCTCAGAGTGGGGAGAGCACGAGGTGCAGAGAGGGGAGCGAGTTGGGAGAGACGGAGGAGGCTGCTCGAAGTGTGACAAGCACAGGCCCAAGGACAGGCCCAGGCGCAAACTGGGAAAGAAAAAGCAGATAAGCTTCGGAGGGATGCCGACCCGGGGTTATGGCGGGTGAGGGGAGTGGGAGGCGAAGAGAGGGGGGCCGGGGCGCCCGGAGGTTTGAGGGGTGGGGAAATCTGGGACGGGGGGTTGGGGCCATTCGATGGGGGGAGCATCCAGTGGAATGGAAATGGCTTTCACGTGCTGGTTTGGGAGTGGGCCCGGAGAAAACAAGAAGCCAATTTTATTTGGGGGGGCAATTTGTTGCCAAAAATCGACGGGGTTTGGGATGTTAACCCTAGAAGGACGTCGAGGACACTAAGATCCTTTTGTCTTTGATGGACGACAAAGGATCCTTCTATAAAAGACAAAAGTACAGATGTTCATCCTCGAAAATTTATGTGAAAATAAGGATGTTTTGCAAAGTAGTTCGACCTCCAATGAGTACTCTTGGGATTTTTTTTATAAGCATATGATTCGCATTGTATCAAAAATGATTATTTTTATAATGACCGGACTGATGTTTGAGGGTTGAGGTAGAAGGTTCATAAAGCACCCATTTAAGAACTGATAACTCATTTGGGAGGTTTGACTTGTTGGAAAAAAAATTCAATCAATTTTCTGTCAAAAGACAAACGCAATTAGCCCATGGGGTATTATGCTCTAAAAGTGACCGTTTCCTTCAAAGACAAAATGGAATTGGGCCTCAAGGTAGTCTACTATAAAAAGTGACCATTCCCTTCAAAGCCAAATTATGGGATTGGCATCTAACGGGTACTCTACTCTAAAAGCAACCATTTCCTTCAAGGGACCCTATAATTAGCTCAAAAATAGGGATGAAGTGGTCCTGAAATCAATATAAAATAGTCATTGAATGGATTGAGGATAAATAAAGAGCACATTGAAGTCTATCAGGTATTGATTTAGGGTTGAACTATGGATGGGAAAAACATGTGGTTGGATCCATTTTCAAATATGTTGATGGTTAGACATTTATGTATTTAAATTTTCCAAGCCAACTTCTTTATTATGAAGAATGCAAAATTTGCAAAATTGATATAACATAAACATGGTCACATTTAGGACCTTTGCTTGTTACTTATTGCAAGTTTTTATGTTCTTCTTGAGTTTTCCATCTTTTTTTTTGCAAATTACATCTATATACATTTTGCCAGACTCTTACTATCATGAATAGGTGCTTACGACAAAAACCTTTGAAAATTCATAAGTAATTAAATAATACTTCAAAAGATATGAAATCGCTTGTATTACATTTCACATTTATTTTTCTTTGTCTTAAAAATGAGCTAAAATTCTTCCAAACCACTAAAAACCATGGATCTATGAACTAACCCTTAAATGGTCACTTCTGGAGCAAACTACCTTAATCCAAGTTGTTCATATTTTTTGGAGCTTTGTAGAATTAGTTATGAATTTTTGAAGTTGAAATGCACTCGTCCACTTCTGAAATGTATACTATTTGTACATTGTTGGTGCAATGAAAAAGAAAAATGTACCTTTGTGTTAGAAAACACTTTTAGAGCCTAAGTGTTGTATGCCCTTGTACCTTATGGTTTAGGCGTATTTTAGAGATAATTTAAAATTTTGACTATTTGAAGATAAATCAAGAAAGTAGATTGTTGATATATTGATTGTAGTGATCAACTAAAATTGACTATGCAACCACCAACACACTCTACTTTGATATTTGTAGCAAATCATATCCTTTATTTACAACAATTTTAGTTTTTGTACTAACCAATCTTTGGTACACTATTTGAACGATTGCAAGTATTTTTAGGCAATCTAATTGCTTTGAGTGGTATTTTTCCTAGTAGAGAAAAAATTGGCCATTTGTAAATAGAAAAACGGTTCTATTTCTCTAGAATGTAAAACATTAGACAAAAGTATAGGATTATTGAATGTTTTGGAGGAAGTTTGTTGTCGATTTCATTTGAACTAGGGTCCAATAAAATGCATATGTCTACTTTAACTTCAGGTTTTATTTTGAAATCAAGGTACCTTAACCCCTAAAGGACTAGACTTTGTTTTTTGGCTGTATAGAAATTTTGGGCAGGTACCTACGAGCAAAGATTTTTATATTTGGGGCTGAAATTTTAATAGAATGTAGGGGTGAGGAATATCTTCTATATGAACAAAGTTTCATGACATTGGAAATACAAGTCAAAAGTTATGGCCCAATATGTTACTTTTTTCATTGACATGGCAGTTCGGGCAGATCAGAAACAAAAATTTGGAATTGATTTTCTAGAGTTTTATACACACAAAAAGCTTTGAATCATTCCATTTTGATCAATGAGTCAAAAGTTATGAGGATTTTTTGTTTGCGGGCAGTTTTGGATTTCCTACTCTAAAATAAACTTTGAAATCCTTTATCTTACCCAATTTTCAATATTTTTGGACAAAAATAAAATTGTAGGATGTAGATACATTATTACAACATTTCAACCATTGGGATTGGAAATTTTCAATTCCATATTTAAATTGTAAATAATTTAATATTTTTAATCATTTTCTACTACTACCTATTTACTATTTTTTTCCTATATGTTGTACTATTCCAAATGATCTGAAAATTTTCAAGCATGTGGCCAACTTGTCTAGGAAAACAAATTCAAAGAAGAACCACCATTTAGGTCATTTTTTCATAGAAATGTGAGCTTGTGAAGTGCAGCTGCCCTGCTTTTTGCAGGGTCAAAAAAATGATTTTAGTTAATTTGAATGCTTATATCTTGCAATCCACCCGGTGGAAATGTCTGAAATTTTTACCACATGTTTTTGATACTATATTATACAAGATCATACGGTTAGATATGTCAAAAAAAAGTTTTTTTTTTAAATTTTGGCACTTGTACTAGAAATGGCAGTTTTGGAGCGTTTTTGGTGAAAGTATAGTGACGGTCCTTTAACCCCTAAACGTCTGGATTCATCTCCAAAATTGACGACTTGAGAAAAAACATTATAAACTACAATTTGGAAGAATATTTTGGAACTGGTATACAAATGAAAGTTGTAGATTTTGATTTTTAAATTCTATCCGTACGGTTAGATCTACTAATGCTATCACCAATCTTTTTCTATAAATTTTGAAGAAAAAAAATTCAAAATTCCTTCAAAATTCAATTATAAGTAAAATATTATCATTTTTTGAATAAAACTTGTTGGAATGGATTTGAAATAAGGTTCTCTTCATATGGTGATTTTTTGAAATTTTTGTGAGCTTTACATCTTTGACCTCATTTTTGCACATCTAGTTTTGAACTAAAGTCAATGCAAATTGACCACTTGACATACTTCCATATTTGTAATTTTAGAAATATATATATTCTAGTAACACCAAATCCAACCGAATGATGGATAGGACAACAACTTGATAAAGTATCACCAAAAATTAGGATGACTTTCATCCAAGCAAGAATGAGACAGAAACAAGGATCTGAATCCGTTCATCGTCCAGAAAATGGACGTTGGAGCGCTCCAGGGTTAAGGATTAAACACAAAATGCTAAATCTAAAGATCGTAGAGTTCTTTTTGAAGTTTTGAAATAAATAATTGAACTCCTCCAACATACTCACCAACATACCTACATCATTGATTCATGTAGAGCACTCTTTCTTACTATTGATATATTACATGATTTTTTCTTAAAGCTTCTAGAAGGAATATTAACTAATTATTGTGCCTCTATGGGACTATTGAAAAAGTTCAAACTCTTTTTGTATATGGTCATGAATAAGAAAGTAAACTTTAGCAATTGAAATTATGATTTTCCTCAAAAAAGTGAATTTGTTATGGATTTTGGAAGTATTTGGTTCTAATAGCCCACTATTTAATGACATTAGATCACTTTAAAACTAAAGGAAAAAAGACCCTTGAAATGGCTTCTAGCCCTTTTGCTACTCTTGCTCATTTTGTCCAATTTGCTTTGTTGTGAAAATTGTACTTAAGTCCATATTTCTATATTCAAAGTGTAGAATTGGGGCACAAAAGATTGAAAAGTAATGATTTCTATGAATTCAAATGAACACAATGTGAACCACTACATTGGTTTACAATTTAGAATGTGGAAAATTTAAACAATGTAGGTGAATTCATGAATTAAGAAGTGGTAAGAAGAAGGATTAATACATAACTATGAATTTAAGAATTTCTTGTCAAATAGCAATTGGAACTTTGGGAGATTGGTGCAGAATTTTTTAAATGGAATTAAAAGAAAATGGTGAGAAAAAAATTCAAGGGAAAAATAGGAGTTTAAAATGAGAAAGATTTTAAGTATTATTTGGAAAATTGAGCACATTAGGTGAATTGTAAAATGGGAAGAAAATGGGGACAAAATACTACAAGTAGGAAATGACATTAGGGATAAATACAAAATACAAAAAATAGCAAGTACAAAAAATACAAAATACAAAAAATATAAATCAAGCTAGTAAAGTTAGAACATAGACTATGCCACTAATATAGTGGTAAGTATACTACAATTGGAAAAAAAATGATAAAATAGTGATTTTACAGCAAGGTTATGGAATTTTTACTAGATTAGTGCATTTTATAGTAATTTAGCATATTTTTCAGTAAGTTAGTGCATTAACAATAAATTAATGTGGCATGAAATTAGGGATGAAAATTGGAGCATTAATGGGATTAAATTTATGAAAATTAAGATTCAAAGTGTGCTCTCTCTCATCTCTATCTTGTGTGTTTTTGTGTACATAATGTTTTGGGAATATTTTTTGATATTTTTTTGTTTTGGCGTGAACTTGGAAGATTCTTTTAAGGCAAATGTATTGATTAAAGGGAATGATGTAGGATAATATATCAATTAGATTCACTTCTTGTCAAAAAAATGGATGAAAAATTATTAGGATTTAAAAAATAAGATGTCAATTGCCTACTCCAAATGAGACTGTCAACTTTGGCAAATAATATCTAGAAAATAGTGAAGCAAAAGTGTCACGCCCCTTAGTGACACTTATCACCTTAAGCTCACCTCCAAGTGCTTCTTATAACACTTAACTCTTAGTAGCACCAAGGGTCACGATCTCCTAACACTCCACATGTCACGCACATACAACATTAGATTCCAACTCTAGTTATGGGATCTTCATTCCTCCGTGACTCTTATTTTCTACTTCCAACACTTAACTCCTACAAAATACTAGGCATGTCACTTAATGACATAAGACATACCTTCCATTGATGTCGAAGCACTCAATGGCGGTTCTACTCCCCACCGGTGCTAATCACCCTTAAATGATATCCAACTCTCCACTAGACCCAACCCACAGACCCACTTTACTTTGGGACTCACCTTGGAACTCACTCACTAAAACTCACTTACCAAGACTTACCAAACAAAACTCAGACCATGACCTAGTGTGAAGTGGGACACATCCAACTAGTATCAAGGAGTGCACAACAGTCCACCTTCTTTGGATGCCTATAACTTTTAGCAAATAGCTCATCTCTTCACGAGACTTATCATTTTAAATTTTTTGTCTCTTTAACTTTCCAATAACATGCAACATTCCCTATTTGGTTCAAAAAATCATCCCAAACCTTGGCTCTCACCTTCCACCTTGAAACACAGCCAAGACACTACGAACTTTGAGGAAACATAACTTTTGACTTCCAACTTGGATCCTCACGTTCTTTAAACTTTGGAAGCGTCATTTCACAAGCTTTGCAAATATGTGTAGCTTGACATTCAATTTGTCTTAAGCAGAGTGTTGCAATACTTTGATTGCTCGAGACTCTCAATTCCTCACATCTCATCTCTTGCAAGGCTTGAGGAACCATCCCCCTTGCTCAACAAGGTGGCACGGCACGCCTTCAGATGAGGGTTGTGACAAAAAAAGTCTGAACTTTTAAGAGGTGATAAATTGACAAACATGCTTTCCAGAAAACTAAAGCATGATTATTAGGGTTTTGAAGAGAAATTATAATAAGAAGCCAACTATCCACTCTAAGTGAGACTATCAATTTTGGCAAACTATATTGGGAGAATGGTAAGGCAAAAAAATCAAAAATTATTGGAGAAAATAGATTTTTGCAAGTTAGCTCCTCTAAAATTATAGCAAGGATAAAGATGGGGTAGCCAATTTGGTGTGAGGAGGTCAATTGTCAATGTCAAATGGACTACCAACTTCAATGAACAATATTAAGAGAATGATGAGGGAGAAAGAATTAAATTTTGGGGAAGATGTAGATTGACAAATTAGCTTTCCAAAAGTCTCGCCAAATTTGAAGCAATTTAGGCTAAGATGAAGACTTGGCTATTTTAAAGTGAGGAGGTGAACAGTCTTCTTGATTGTGAATTGAATGTATGATTAAATAGAAAAAATATTTAAGGAATTGGCAAAAGTAGTGCAAACTGATTCAAAGAAGTAGGTCATAGTAAACGGGAATTGTTGGTAGATGAATACATGTACTTACACTATAAGAAACCCATGTTTTTTGTGATAGCAACAAAAAATATGTCATGTTTTCGCAGACACAAGGGTGTCACAGATCAAAACACAGCATGCTTTTGTGGACAGGAGGACGTCACAGAGTCTGAGCTAGTAGAAAGTAGAATTGTAGTGGACATTGTAGAGAACGTGTGTATGTTAGTGGAAAAACGACACCATGATAAAAAAAATTGGTATGTTCTGGGAGACATCCTTGAAAACATAGTCATGTTTTTTGTGATGTCCAAAAAAATGTGACAGTGCTACATCGGCAAAGATCAACGGTTTCACTATAGATAAATTTTTAGAAGTTACTGGAGAATGAGGTAAAACATTGACCTGCTCTGAAAACCATAGGGGACGGGCAGGTGCTTGGGAGTGTTAGGAAAAACCCTCCCATGGATGGATGATGAAACAACTTTTCACTAATTTTCAGTTAGGACTTATAATGAAGCATGGAATTTGTTGGTGTGCCCTCTAAAAATAGTAGTATGTGTTCATGCACACATCATAAGTTCATAACTATAAATACATTTAAGTGGTTTTGGATTTCATATGCAAATTAATGTGTGGTATGCTTCATTTTAGATTATGCAATTCACATTTATATCATATATTGAAAACGTTTTAGCAAATACGTGTTGTAAAAATTATGTTGAATTGATCAATTTTTAGCAAAAATAAAACATTTCTTTTCATTGGATTCAAATTCTGTACTGCAATTCTCCATTGTTGTTGCACTTGTGCAATGTGATTGCACAACTATTTTTGACCCTAAAATGCACCTTTATAGCTAATAATTGGGATATAAAGTCCTTTGCTAAATTCACAGACATAGCATATTGAGATAAAGTCTAGAAATGTAGATCAATCTACCTTCAACATGTGCTATAATAGCACACCCTTTGCGCCAATGCATTCAACATGATTTTTTATTTCCAAATCTGAAAAGTGTGCATAAATATCACATTCAAATTCTTGAGCATGAATTCTTTTTTTTCTTTTTTTTCTTTTTTTTCCTTTCATCCTAGAAATTGTAGAATTCATATATGAAATTTTGTTGTTTTTGCATGTTCCATTTTCTTTCCCACCACTTTCACTTAGACATTTTTGTACATGTACATTGTGAAATACAATTAAAAAAAATTGTATCCTTCTCAAATTACTTCGCTACAAGTCTTTGTATTCACTGCAATAGGGCGATTCTAAACCACTTCAGCCAGCATTCATTAGAACAACCCTTTACAATTGTATGAATTCATCATAACCTAATTTGCAAAGGAATTATGCATTTATACCTTCTACTCTTCATAGATGTAGTAGTTCCCCCTTCACATTTTTGTTTTGTCCTACTATTTTGTTCTCTTGTCTTTTGTTTAATGACATTATGCCATTACTATATACTATAGTGTGTTGTTGTATGATTTACAATATGTAGAACAAAAAGTGTGTTCTCAATGATGGAATTCGTTGTGCTTCCTATACTACTAGTAGGTGAGCAACGCATTTGTATTGTTCTTGTAATGGCTATATGTCATTCACAAAGTACACATTTGTACAAAAGTTTGGATTTTGTCATGTACAAATTATAATACTGCATTACATGAATTTTCAGTTCTACTGGATTCTGGCATTTTTCCCAAATAATTTCTTGCAACTTACTTGTGGAATTGAATTTTCTGTAATATAATATTTCCTTGGACTCCTAATGTCCCAAGACCTTCTTTCTATCAAATACCATTTGAAATTGCCATGCCCATTGAAACTTTACAATTAGATATTTGGGCATATCTAACCATAGGGGATGATTGCAAGCAACAACTGTCCTATTTTGCGTCACATCTTATATGTTTTTTTGTTTTTTGGCCATAACTTTTGGTTCTGGCTCTAAATGACTCAACATTTAAAAGTAAGGTATAAATGACTATTATACACCTTCATTATTTTTTTTTGGAATTTTCAAAAATGTATTATTTTCCACAAATAGTACCCACTTTATGTCACACTTGCAAATTTGAGGATTTTGGTACCATTTAATATTGCAGATAACAAATTTGGAGCGGGAATTTAGAGGACACTATCTTCTAGTACACTTATACCTATTGTCCAAACCAATTCTAAAAATATTTTATTCTATGTGGTGTGGTGTAGTGTGTAAGTCTACAAAATAAACTTTTTGCAGCTTGCCTTTTGAAACATGTAAGAAAATTATTTTGGTGCTTCTTTTGGTGAATGTGCATCTATATAGAGTTGTTATAAATAATTATTTATTTATTATATTAATTTTATTCCTATTTTTAAATAATTGAAACTTCACAGTATCTATTTTCTTGAGATTTTACACTTTTTTGGTTCTCCTAGCCTTTTTCTTTGTTGGGTCGTTGCAAAAAGAATGGTACTAAGTATTGTCACTAGAGGAGTGCCAAAACTTTCTTTTGCAATAACTTGTGAAGCATGACTCGCATGAACGTGAAATTTTTATTGAAGATGTCTATCTTGAGTGTAATCAAATCTCATATTTTTCAGAAATGAAGAAAAACATTGAATATTTCAAAATCAATTAAATTAATATGTAACGTTTTGAATTACAAAGTTTCCAGTACTATTGAGTTCTTAAATTTAATGATCTAGAGCAGAAACTTCTATGGCCTATTCCCATATTAAGAAGTCATATTTCTACCAACGATAATTTAAAAATATTTTATTTTATGTGCTCTACATTCATGCAAATAGGGTTCCCACACAGTTCTTAACATTGAAGATGGTTTGAAGATCATTCTTTTGGTGAAATATCTTCAGCAAGAAGACTTTCCAAATGTCCTATTTTTAGTTTTTTTGAAAATTACTTTTCCTATTTTTTACAAATTAAAACGTCAAAGTATGTATTTTCTTCAACATTTCAGTTCATTCTTTTTCGTGAATAACCTTTGATCTCAATTTTTTTGAAGTCTGAAATTTTGGTAATATGCTAATTTCAATGTTATACTAATTATCTTTATTTTATTTTAAAAAATTTGTATGCAAAAGCCCACAGTACTGGAAGTACTAGCCAAGAGCAAGCCTAAGTGGAACAAAAACGGACACTCTTTCTTGCAACAACCTTGGTGGATTCTTTTATCTTAAAAGTGTATACATTAGTCAAAATTATAATAAATTTAATAAATTATTTCTTTCCTTCGAAAGGGTTCTATAAAAAATCATGACTATTGTTATAAAACACAATAAATAGTATATGTGTTGCTTACAATCATCCTAGGATCTTCCACTAGACTAATATATAAATGTATGGAAGATATTTAAGGAACTAAGCATGCATAAATTGCAAGATATTTGCATTTAAAGTGAAGGTAATTTTTGAGGGGACCTTGCTTCATTATAAATTTGGGCTTCTAATCATCTTACTTTAAAATTTCTGCACTATTCATTTTTAGTTTTTAATTCTTTAAGTAGAAGAATTGAGTTAAACGTCTACCATTTAAAATAAATAAATAAATAAGAACACTTCTTTTTCACTCATTAAATAATTGTTAAGTACAAGTACATTAACCCTTCAAAGCCCAAGGAATTTTTGGGTTCAAAACATTATTGCTTTTGAAGTGTTATAGATCTAAATGTCTATAAGTTATAGAGATCTCAATCGTACAATCTTGCAATGTATGTATTGTAGATGGCCTGAATCAAATTTGGAGTGATTTGGCCACATAGATTGCAAGATTATAATGATTTAGTGTTGAAAAAGGATGCTGAAATTTTCATAGCATCACATTTGGAGGTGAAATTCGATTTCTAAACCTAGTCAAATGAAAAATCTTTTAACTATGAAGTGATTTAAAACTAGCATACAAACACACTGGTGAAAGAAATATCATTCAATTGACTCATTATGTCTGCAAAATGGCTTTGAAATGTCAAAAAATAGCAAGAAAAGTTGCAGAAATCACATTAAAGGTTGAACCTCCTTCTACTAGAATGCTTCTCAGTCACTCATACCTTCTTGGATTAATATGAAATTTTAGGCACACAAACTGGACTAGTATGTGCAACTTTAAAAAAAAAGTTTATTCAAAATTGATGTTGTATGAAGAAGAAACAAGCTGCCGAAGTTCATTGTAATCCAAAAATGTGAGGATGTTGAACTTTGAATTGTTCCCAAACATTCAAAACAACTTGGATTGATTTGAAAATTTCACCATAATAACTAGACTTAAAGGGGAACTTAATCTAACAATTTTTTTTGAAAAAAAACATTAGATGAAGGATATACAAGCATAAGTTACAGCACTATGAATTGGACTAAAAACTATGTAAAATTTGGTGACGGGTTAAAGATCCTAAGTTTTCTATATTCCATGAGGTTTGTCTCCCCTCCTACCACCCGACTAGTATAAATATCTTATTTTCTAGTGTGAATAATAAAAATGAAAGGCTTTTAAAGCCATTCAATTTTATTGATAAATGTCGTGTATTACAATGTATTGTGTATTTTCAATGTATTGTATATTTTTTTATAGTGTATGGTGTGTTTTCAGTGTATGGTGTAATATGTATGACGTCTTGTGTATTTTATACAATTTATGGTATATTATGTTTTCTATATGTTGTATTATATATAGTTTTTTATATATAGTCTACTTTGTATGTTGTATTGTCTTTAGAGTATGTTGAATTCGATTTATGAAAAAGCATCTCAGAAAAAGTCTACTTATTTGAGTCGATGTTCCAAAAAATTTAATTTCATGTCACCTTTGATGTCCCAAAAAACATGTGTGTCATAGCACATGTCAAAATAAACAGGACACAGGCTCCAACACATTGCTGATGTCATCATCCACGTCACCAAGAGCTAGAATGGATGAAAAAACTGCTTATGTGGCACTGCCTACCCCAGTGGCACTAATGTGGATGCAAGGTGGTTGCCAAATGGCAACCTCTCATGACCTTCAAGCACTATGTTCAGAGAGATGTCCTCTAAAATCTTTTTGAAATTACATCACGTTTTTTCAAATTTTGCATGTTTTTCGGCTTGTCAATCCTGACGCATTTTTTTTTATATCCAAGTTGACACATTTAATGTCCATACAAACATGCCTACCATATTATAGGCATGTCACAAAAAGCGCGGATTTCTTCTAGTGGAGGATTCTATTTTTTAACTATGCAACTAAGTAATATGAATTTTAAGACAAAAAACTTGTTGATTTAGTGGTGACACCTAAACTTATTCAAGCCTAATTTACTAACATCTACAATCCAATAAACTTTGATATCAATATATATACATGACAATTTTTGTTTCCAACAAGTAAATTTCAAGAATGTTAGAGACAATTCTAGGAATTTCTAAGCAAATTAAAAAATGAGTTAATCCTTCAAACTTACAAGAAGTGGTAAGCTTGTTGTATATGAGTGTGCACATTCTTATTTTAAATCACATTTCTCATGTTGCATCCTCTATCCTATCTTTGCCTACACTGCATGAAAACTTCATACTTTATACAACCAATTCACATGCGTTATATATGATTCCAAAAGTATGCTTGGAACATGACATTTATATTTTTAGTAATATCCAAAATAGAGGGTACTTTGTGAGTCCAAAAATTCGCTAATGCCAAATCTATAATTTTTACGCTTGTAGTATTGTAGATTTGGTCATATATACAATAATTCTCTTTCCCCCTCATCTTCTTCTTTGAGATACACTACAATCCGGTACTACTGATGTTCTTAGTTAAATCCTATTGTGAAAGCATATCTAAATCTATTATAATCAAGTTGGCAGTATCTTGGACTTGGTCATTTATATTCTTCTCTTTCTCCTTAACTTCTTGCCTTGAGAAATGTTAGAATCCATATGCTCTGTTGCCACCAAGCTAGAATCCCTCATTCAATTTGATGTCGATGGTTTACTATCCTCAAAAGCTATTGACTTCGGCTCTTCAACTTCCACATTTTCAACCATTGTCAACCACTCTGGTTTGTTGGCAAACTTTTGGGTTGCATAATATTAAAAAACATCATAGTTTAGAATAATACAAATGTAATTTTTTTTTCAAAGACAAGTATGCATATTGCAAACTATGGCATTGTTGATAGTTTTAAAGATAATATAAGTACAATCATTTCTTATATCTCTATGTGTTCACTTCTATATACTACAAAAGAGTTTAGACCTTACCACATTCTTAGTTTGGGATGTTCACCATTTTCACTACTATTTGGTTGGCCACATCATAAGCTCACTTCTATATACTGACTGCAAAAGAGTTTAGACCTTACCAATTTTTTAGTTTGGAATGTTCACCATTTTCACCACTATTTGGTTGGCCACATCATAAGCTCACTTCTATATATTGACTGCAAAAGAGTTTAGACCTTACCAATTTTTTAGTTTGGAATGTTCACCATTTTCACCACTATTTGGTTGGCCACATCATAAGCTCACTTCTATATATTGACTGCAAAAGAATTTAGACCTTACCAATTTCTTAATTTGGGATGTTTACCCTTTTCACTACTATTTGGTTGGCCACATCATTAGTTCACTTCTATATACTGACTGCAAAAGAATTTAGACCTTACCAAGTTCTTAGTTTGAGATGTTCACCATTTTCACCACTATTTGGTTGGCCACATCATAAGCTCACTTGGCTATGTACAGACTGCAAAAGAGTTTAGACCTTACCAAGTTCTTAGTTTGGGATGTTCACCATTCTCACTACTATTTGGTTGGCCACATCATAAGCTCACTTCTATAAACTACAAAAAAAAGTTTAGACCTTACCAAGCTCTTAGTTTGGAATGTTCACCTTTGGTTGGCCACATTATAAGCTCTACTGGAGATAAACTTAAAGATACATAAACACAATAGATTCTATCTTTATGTATTCACTTCTATCTAAGGTAATTTAGTTTGTGATAGGTAAAGCTTGGAGCAAGTAGTCCTAATGCAAGCCCAAAAATTCTTGTGAAGTACATTTCACAAGAAATTTTGGGTTTGCATTAGGCTGCAGACTCCAAACTTGCTTGTCAGAGGCTGAGTTACTTTACTACAAAGAGTTTAGACCTTACCAAGTTGTTTGTTCTGGATGCTCATCATTTTCACTACTTTCTTGTTGGCCACCTCATATGCTCTATTGAAGAAGTAGTCGGCTGCATCAATGTGCACACGCGATGGCATCATATTCCTTCCATACCTCGCCGTGCAAAGCACCACCACCTTCCCATGGATCACGTCCACCAAGTTCTCATTCTCCACGCCTTTGACACCCCCAAGAGCAATAAAAAGCTCATTAGAGTTGTGAATGTCTTTTGACAAATCTTTAATTACACGGCTTGGAAGTTCGTGTGGACGGAAAAACCATCGAATGCGCACTTTCCTAACACCGACTCCATCCTCAAACAACCTCATGAGCTTCCCGACAAATGGCGTCCTCATCCCCGACTTGCACAAGACACAGTCGTGCAGGTTGTACCAAACGCCATCGTAACACATGCTCTCGTAACTCGAAGCAGTCCCGGTCTCCTTGTTTCCCCATTGAAACACAGCACCAGCAGAAGAAGCAGAAGAAGACCCCGCCATTTCTTCCCAAGACTCACTCTATCTGAAACCGGACCCGAAGCCTAGCCTCACACACAGCAGCACTCCACTTCGATCTCTATCTTCCAGAACGCCAAAACGCAAAGCGCACAGCTCCACTCCAGAGAACCACAAACTCAATTAAAACGCACAAGACAATCAGATGTCCAAGCCACGCAAAGAGCTCCAAAACGAGCAAGCTTAAATAGAGACGGCCTTTCGAAATGTGCGAGACTCGATCGCTCCAAGAGACGAGCCTCGGCCAGTGGAGAACTATATGACCCCACGGGTAAGGCAAGCACACTAACGAGACGAGACACTGCTACTATAGATTACTACAATCAATTCCGAGCTCTCTCTGAACTAAGCTACAGGCAGGCACCAGAATTTCCAACGCTGACAACAAAAAAACTGCAATCCAAGCGCGCGGAAGGCTAGCTCTACAGAGAAATGGTACTCAAAACTAGCTGCGTGATTAGGAAGAAATCCACAGCAAGGGAGGCGAAGATCCCATAAGAACTGGATCTAAGTTAGAAGACTGCAGATGGGCAGGAAGGCGGCAAGTTGAACCTTGCGAGAGCGGTCGCGAGTTTCGTATAACTTAATTTCCTTCAACGACTGCTGACCTTCGACACATGTGGGGGCAAGGTTCGGGAAGGTTGGGCAGGCTCGGTGGAGGTTCGGGGGTGGTTTGGGGAAAGGCCGAGGCTGGGGATTCTCTGGGGGGTTCCTTCGATATGACTTGTGTGGCCCACCTGGGTTTTATGGACCTCCAAATTTGGTTGGAAGTAGCCGTCATGGCACAGTATGATAGCTGAAATGCTGTAATTCTATCTTTTGGGTTCGACCAACTGTCCCCCTTTCAGTTATGATTACCCCATGGTTTTACCCCCCCCGAGAAAACACTGAAATTTTTTTATTTGCCACACTCGACAAAATTTGCAAATTCTCAATTCATATTTGCAATTAGAGAGACTCCAAAATTAGAAACAAGAGGAGAAGAAATACAAAATTAACACAGTACAAATTAGGGGGAAATTTTTTACATTTATCCTTGGATGGGGCAATAAGGGGGGCAATCTTCCTTGTTTTGTATACAATTAGTTTGATCAAATTGATATCAAACACATTCTAAAGAGTTCACCGGCCCAGGCTACTAGCGTGCTCGAGCTGAAAATGCTCCCCCATCCTCACACGTTAGGGTTTAAATTCTTGAGTGGGACCCCCAAGATGTGAGCTTGGCACAAAATCCTCTTGAGTATTGTTCATAACCTTTCCGTGCCCTCCAATTTGGCATTCATTGTTGAGATCTCACCATTCCAACAACTTATTGGACAAGCAATAATGGGGACATAAATAGTATCTTTGACTTTATGAATAGTAGCCCACATATTGTTGAATGTATTGTACACTCCATCCAATGTACGGAGAGTACTGGCATTTAGTTACGAGCTAGCCAATTGATTTTGAGAATTTCCTAATGGATTTCAAAATCTTCGGAAAAAAACAATCATAAGAGGAAAATCAAAGAATATTCTCTATTTTATAAAGGTCTAGCTGAGAAAATGCTTCAAACAATAGTTTGGTCTTAGAAAATGTAGGATTTTAACTGGTTAAGCTAAAAATCTCCCCAGATTGTGATTCCACCTCATAGTGGGGACTTAGAAAGTGAAATCAACATTGAAATTGATGGAACATGTCATAAAATATTTGGCAAGTCATAATTATTTTCAGTGTGATATTAGCAATGCTCTTAAGATATTGATTGTGGCCCAAATCTCATTTATTGAGAAATTAACCATAATGAGGGCATTCATAAGGTGTCTATCATGATCTTTTGACCTTAATGGGATTTTCTACCTTAACGTTGTTTACGAATGAGGTAGAAGTCTCTTTTGCATTCTTAAGAAAGGGACCCTACAATGAACAAAATTGTCTTATAGAGAAGCCAACCCCAATCCTTGAATTAATTGACAGGTCATTGCAAGTATCTAGCAAAGCATAATATCTTCTTAACATGGAGAGGACCATTGCCTTATTATACAATATTATGTAGATTGTAACATTATTCCCTAAAGAGGCTCACTCTTATCCAACTTGGTTATTGATTCTCAGCTTCAAATTGCAATGAAATGCCTATTTCAAGGAATTAAAAAATAAATAAAGTGGCGTATAATGTACAGTTTAGAAGCTTTTAGTTTTTAGCTTTGCTCAAAAGAACATTTTTACATTTTGAATGTCAAAATCAAGTTCTAAAGAGAAAAAAATCAAAATATTGAAATACACTTGATAGTATACAATTTTTTTTTATAAACTATCCCATAAAAAATAAAAATAAACAAATAAAATGCCATGAGCTTAAAATAAATAATCATATGGGTATATCATCAAAAAAATTGTACATACAATATCAAATGAAAATCATCCATTCTTCAATATGTACAAAGTCTATTTGACCATCCAAAAGATACAAACTATCCTTGGTGTCTTTCTAGGGATAAAGAAATTGACATTGGAAAGGTGAAATGACTATAAATATGAAGCTACATTAAAAGAGGCTTTGTTTCTATGACATTGGATCATTTTTGGAGAATAAGGTAGCAATTTTAATTTTCTTTAAAACAACTTTTGTTGATGTAAAACTTTTTCTCCTTTTATCCATATTTAACTTTGAAACACCACAACAAACAATTATTAGTCGATGGATGACTTTGTGAAACCATGTAGGATGAAATAACACAATTTTTCTACCAATTCATTTTTGTACAAGGTATTTGAATACTTATTTTGAGAATGGTGTTGAACTTTTCTACA
Source organism: Rhytidiadelphus loreus (assembly GCA_947034895.1). NCBI lineage: Eukaryota > Viridiplantae > Streptophyta > Bryopsida > Hypnales > Hylocomiaceae > Rhytidiadelphus > Rhytidiadelphus loreus. The sequence goes on along the minus strand of OX344765.1, from coordinate 9,792,338 downwards.
TAAGAAGGTAGTGATTTGTTTTCAATCTGAGTTTAACTAATAAAATGAAGCTTATTAAGTTTGGTTCCTACTTTAATTTGTAATTTTAAAAAATTCCTAAAATTCAATATTTTATTGCAACTTGTACTTGGGCACACTACCATAGAGTATTGATTTCATATTTTTTGAATGACATCATTAATAATTTGCACCATGATGTTTTAATCTATTATATATAACAATGGAGAAAAGCTAAGACTTTTTAGCATATTTTATTTTTTATATGAATTTATTTTTACTTTCTTCTAAAAATTCACAATAAATTTAATATTTTGGAAAAAATTCTGAAGTTTGTATGACTTGTAGAAGACATATAGTTACATCTCAAAAAAATGAAATAAAATAAAATTCAATCATATATAGTTGCAAAATGGTAGCATACAAGGAGAGCAAAAAAGATAGCTTTGAAGATAATTGAAAAAAATGGTCATAGACCCATCCTTTCAAAGTCAATAAATGAAAAGGAGACTTTTAATGGGTTTGATGTAATTTTTTGGAACAATGGGGATGAGAGATCACTACTTTAATCCTTAAATATTGTTTAGATTTTGAATCTCCTATACAATAACTTGAAGGACTAGATTTCAAATGGAAAAAATGGTAAGAAATGAAAATTAGAACCACAAAAATCTTTCTCCTAATTTCATGCACAATATGTATAAAAATTTCAAACTAAAATATTTTACCACTTGTGAGATCTAAGTGTTCAAAGTAGAAAAGATTTCATAGTGTGTGCCTATTGAGGTATTTCAACTTCATAATTCAAAGAAAATTAGTAGATGTGGAATTTATTTTATGTATTTTAGTATAGCATAGACACTTACCTTAAAAAATTTCACAACAAAAATAAAAAAATTTGAAGACTTATGCCCCATGCATTGAGTTTTTTCTAGGAAGCTAACCAGAACCCATGGAATAGTTTTGGAAAAATTGTGAAAATTGTGTTTTAACTTTTAAAATGAATCCTAAAAGGTTTTTTTTCAAGAAAATGCTTAAATTGCCCCTAAAATAAGATTGTCTATAAGTATCTCATCACTAATCCAAATAGAATGAATAAAATCTTTCCATGTTGAAAAATAAATACATCCTATGAAAAATAAAATTTTAAAATTTTAATTTTGATTGTCTACGATTTTTTGGTATTGCTCAACAAACTTTGTTTTAGGCTTATTGTGGCATAACTTTTGCTCTTGGGTACCAATTGAAATATAAATTATAGTACCCTAAAGCTAATGTATTCTTCTTATCTCTCCAAAAAGTTTTAAGAAAAGACCACCCAAATTGAGATTGTAGGAGCCTACCCAAAATCCATTTAGTCCCTCGAGGAGACAATGGGAGTTTAGGGGTTAAAATCTTTGCAAAAGGGTGATTGACTAAAGTTTCACCTATATGCTACAAAATTTCACAATTTACTTTCAAGACTTCTAAGCTAGCTTGCAACTATAGAATTAAGTACAATAATTGCATCTTAATATCCTAAGCAATTAGGAACATTGCTAATTAGGAACATTGTTGGATCTTGTTGGAATTTAAAATAACATTCCAGATTTTCTTTGAATGCATTTAAACCATGATTGATTCTTTAAGAGTTAGTGGAAAGTGTCACTAAATTTTGCAACAAAATAAATAAATAATTTAATTGTATAATGAAAAATAACTTTGACTTTTGATATTTAATTTATATAAAGATGAAGCTAAAGCATTGGAAATTTTATAATTATCCTCCAATTAAGATAGTCTGATCTTAAAGCGACCGTGTTTTGAATGTGCCCCCTATCTAGGAATGGGTAGCATATTGCTTGAAATATCTATTACTATCAATGGTGAGTTAGGTAGGCTTAAATGGTTGTTTTAAGAGTAGACTACCTTATTTATGTTTCATTACTAGTAGTTGAGTATTGTGGTTAATACAGTTTCTGCATCTTTGAGCTCATTGTCATTGTGACACAATGTCACAATGACGTCACAATGACAATGAGCAAAAAAAAATCAGATTTATTTATTCTATCCCGCCCCCTCTTCCCGGTGAGTTAAAAAAAAATTTAATATTTTTTCAAGTACCCCCCAACCTTTTGTAATTTTCAAATGGGGTGGGTTTGGCATTTGATATGGAATATGTCCCGTATCAATCCTCGTATTTGTAATGTATCTATTTTACATCTCTCCATATCCATATCTACATCCCGTATTCCGTATCATGTATCCCGTATTCTATAGTCAAGATCAACAACATTGGAGAGGGTGGAGATTTTTACTTTTTTTAAATCAATGCTATCAATTTTTGGAAGAGGAAGGGAGAGGAAATGACATGGATTTATCTTTTTGGCTCATTGTAATGTAGCCAACCCATTTAAATTTGCAATTGTTTACTTGCTCAATCATTATGCAATGGTTATACAAACTAAATTAAGTTACTATTGTCTTTGTCTCAAAATAAAATTGTGGCTTCTTTAGGAGAAATGTGGGAGTACTTTGGATTTATTTTTGAAAGAGAGGGAGTATATAACATCATCACTTTACCTTCAAAGTCATTGGAGTATAAATGAGAAAGGTTGTCGAATGTAAACAAAAAAGGTGAACAAGCGTGAGTAAAGGTGAGTGGAAGCAAAATAAATGACTTGCTTGCACTTATGAAGTGTAAACCAGCTTTCATCCACGTCAAATCTAAGAAACGTAGAGAGCTCAAAAGAATCAAGTTGAGGAATGTCAGTTGTTGAGTGAAGGAGCTCAAAAGAATCACCACATGAGCCCCACACGGCAAGAAAGTAGGGAAGGATCAAAACAAGATCCACTGTAGCCACATGCTTATCAAACATCAACTGACCTTGCTAAAAATTCTTTCAAGCTCTTTACGTTTCTCGACGTGGTCAAATCTTTCCTATGTCTATTTACATGTCCCATGAGATTATCCTTTCTAGCTTAGGACAACTAGAAAAATAAAAAATAAGGGGATATTTGTAGATTTAAAGCACTTTTGCCTTTCCTAGAGGAAGATATGATGAATTGATGGAGCTAGTGAACTTATCTCTAAGAGCTTTGCAATCCACAGCTCACTATAGCTTATTTGGTAAGGGTTGGCGATGTTCTAATTGTATTTGTTGTTAGGCTTGATTGCAACATTAGACAAGAAATTAAAAGCGCCCAATGAAGAATAAATCAACACTTACAAGCTTCCTACAATGAAATTATTTATTAAGTGTTTGTCCCTTGTCGGTTTGTAAATATTTACATAATTTACTCTTGACCCCAAATCACTCAAAATGCACATCTAGAAATTAAATTTGCACCCACAAACAAGTCAAAAGTTGACCAAAATCTTATAAACCACAATATGCTCATAACAATGTTTAAAAGTGTTTTGAGATTTTAAAGGATAGTTTTGGTAACACTTATTTATTCTATTAGTGAGAGAAAAATTAATATCACTTGCAAAATTAGAAGTATAAAATATTAGTTTTTATATGAAAATTTATATAAATCATAATATTCCAGCTTAGACTACTTAAAATACAATAAACTTTCATAAATACAAATGGACTAAATCATTGTAGTGAAATAACATTAGAATTTCTTAAAATAAAAAACTGAATCATATCTTAATTATGACTAGTGTGCCTTGTGCGGTACTATCGTTGCTACAATCAAAATAAAAGTAAAAGTAAATTCATAATTCATAAAAACTTTAAAGTTCAATATTTTTCATACTACATGTTTAAATGCCATGAAACAAAATTTGTGCACCCCTCCTTAGTGAGGGCTTTTTAATAATACCAAAAATGTAATTGGAGGATGCATGGTCTAGGAAATTTCACTACACTATAACAAAAGAAATAAAGAAACAAAGAAACAAAGAAACAAAGAAACAAAGAAACAAAGAAGCAAACAACCTCATTTAAAGTATAGATTTGAATTTCTCATGAGCAGAGATTCTCATGTGTCATAATCACTCTTTGTGCTTTCTTAATTTCAATTTTTTTTTCAATAATTTTTCCTTGACACAAGTGAAAAGCTTTCATATTCACTACAAGGTAATTGATCTTATTTTGGGTGCAAACTAAAAACCAATTGCAGAGAAAATCTACGTAACAAATGGCTACAGTGCTTTTTACCTTCCAAATTTTTTCCCATCCATGATAAAATTTTGAAATTTAGAATTTATATTTAGAATTAGAGGTATCTAATTTAGATAGAAGAGGTGAAGAAATACAAAATTAATGTAGCTCAAAATAGGTGGAAATTTTGCACATTTACCCTTGGCTAGAGGAATGAGGCGGGCAATCCTCTTTGTCCAAGTTAGAGTGAATTGGCCCCCTCATTTCTTCCTATGATTTATTTCTTTGGAATTTTTTAATTTTTCAACCATAATAAAATTTGAAAATTTGAAAATTTTGAATTCATATTCAAATTAGATAAGAGAAGTGAAGAAATACAAAATCAATATGGCACCAAATAGGAAGAATTTTCTTACATTTACCCTTGGCTAGGGGAATGAGGGGGGGGCAATTCTTCTTGGTTGTAACAAACAACCACATCCATAATATTGTTTACCTATGAAGTACAAGTTCCTTTTGCATCTTTGAAAAGGAGATTTTTAAATGAATAAAATTGTCTTATAAGGATTCCTAGCCAACAATTATACTTCTTTTAGAAATATAGCAATTTGGGACAGTTGTGAACCCTCAAGTTAGCACTTGGAACTCTGGATCTATTTTTGGCGATTTTTAGTTAGTTTTTAGATCATTTTAATGCAAAAACACATAAAAAAAGAGTTATTAGGAGTTTTGGTAGAAGTCCCTACCAAAGTAGTAAGAAATGGTCTTAGAAACATGAAATACATAAAACTTTATATTTTCACTAATTTTAAGTCTTATTAGTAAGTTTAAATGAATAATTAGTAATTCTGAGAAAAGAAAGGATATGAGAGTTAGTAAGTCCTAGTCTCTTGTTCATGCAAAACAACATTTATAAGTACGCATGTGACAAATTGGATGAGTAATATAATCTAGTTTAGCATTACAAGTCTTAATAAGTCAAAATCTAATTCAAGAAAGAGTTGGGTTTGTTGTTTAAATATTACAATTAATTTTGAGAATAGAAGCCGTCTTCAAACCAAGATGGATGAAAAGGTGAATGGAGCATATAGAGAGGTGCTTTACTAGGTCAAAGCATGCTAGAAGGTCAAATTGAGATTTGGTCATCCAAGATTCCTCCCTATTAAGAATGATTTTCTCCTCGGGTGAAAATTATTCAAATTTACTATATTTAAACAAGTGCAATGTGAGCATGAAACTTACACTTGGATTCTAGGGATGTCCTAGATATTCTCCGAAAAGTTTCAGAGTAGTGAAAAATTCCATGTTGACTCCATGGGAAGTCAACCGCTTAAAAATGCATTAGTAAATTCCTAGAAATTACAAATGTTGTGGTAAAATCTCACTAAAAATTAGGATAGTGTTTTGTGTACTAATAAAGATCCTAGGCAAGTTTGAAGACATTCCAACATTCCCAAGTACTAGAATTAATATTGACATCGAATTTCACAAGAATTTACAACTTGGCGGCAAGTTGACTAGTGTACCAGGAACTAACGATGTCCGATTGGAGCAAATCAAGGGTCAATTTTTACTGCCATAAACATTCTAAACCACCTTGGCCAAATAATTTCATCAAAAAGTAAAAACTCCCAAAGTTAGAATTTTGACTTTTATTTGGAGTTACAGTGACTTAAAATTGCACTTAAAAATGGCCGAGTAGGTAGGGTTTTGGGGTTCGTAAGGCTAATTGGGGTCTTTTGAATGCGATGGCACAATTGGTTTTTGATTTTGAATTGTTCCCTATTAGATAGAGAGGGTCAGCCCTTAGTTTGACTTTTTTTTATAGTAATTTGTGATTAATCTACGGTAATTTTACAAATGTCTTTTGGATAATCAAGGATTGGATTTGCTCAAGATCTCTTTGCTTGTGTAAGAAAGCCAATTTTGAACTAAAGAAAGACAATTTGGAATTAACTTAAGATTAATTTACAAAATATCTAGGTTAATTAGGTTAGTTTCAAATAATCTTTGGAATAAGATCTTGGATTTGATTTTTCAAAGATATATTAGCTAAATGGAGGGGATTCTAGAGATTTCCGCCATCAAACAAAGATTATTTTGCAAATGACATTAGAATAGTTTAAGAAAATATCTAGGTAGGAAGTAAGAGTTTCTTCACCAACAACTTATCGTGGAGGGTCTGGGAACGAGTATAAAAGGCCCTTCCTCAAGGTTGTTGGTGGCCCTCATTCTCATTCTCTTATTTAGTTACTTATTGTTCTTGTAGTACTACCGACAAGTTGTTGGAGCACTTTTTAAAGCTAAGAATTGCCTATTTTATTTGAGTTTTTTTACACTTTGAAGTTTTGGAGGGTTTCTTCAAAGTTGAATTGTTTTCTTGCTTGAATTGGAGGCTTAAATTTGATTTTCAAGATTGTAGAGGAAGAAATCTCCAACTTCTATTACTTTTTAAGTTGAATTGTTTTCTTACTTGAATTTAGAGGCTTAAAGCCCCAAAACTTAGATTTTCAAGAGTTGTGAAGGAAGGAATCCCCAAATTCAATTTGCCTTAAAATTTTCAGTTTGTTAATAATTGTTGTAGTACTTTCAATAGTTGTAGTACTAATACACTTAAAGCGACAGAGCTTTGACTTTGCAAAAAGTGTGTTAGACTAAGTCTAGAAGTTTAGCCCAATATAACGGAATTTGGAAGTTAATTGCTAATGTTTTGTTAAACACTTTCATATGTACCTCCTTTAGCAATTAAAAGTGCAACTTTCTTGAAATTTTGAGGAATTGATCTTGATGTTCGGTTAAACATTGTCATGTGTACCTCCTTTAGGATTTAAAGTTCTCAAAACATACTTAATTTGGTCGTTGGAACTCATTTACACTTGGGATCACCCCCGCACGGCAAAACTTTGACTTTTGAAAGTTCAAAAATTTCCATGCAACAGCTTATTTAAAGGCCCAAAGCTCGTATCATTCCTTTCCTTTCCTTTGGAGCACTTGATATGAATACTTTGTTTTGTTGCCATGCATTGCTTCATTTTCATTTAATTTTCTAGTCTTATTTTTCCCAAAAATCACTAAAAATTAGGTTCTTTTAGCTTCCTTTTCAAAGTTTTCCTTTTTTTTAAAGACAAACACTAGTATTGGAATGGAATCTTGAAGACCGTTGGGGTCCGAACTAGGAAGGGGGTTCGAAACTGAACAGGAGCTTGACTGGACGGAAGTCTGATCGACGGAGGACGAGTGGCCATGATCAACGGGGGACGAGCGGCCAAGATTGACCAAGGACGAGCGGCCGAGATCAATGGGGTGATGTCCAATCACGGGATGCCACGTGGCCTACTAGGGGGGGTCAACTACAAAGAGACCCGACAGCAAGCCAGGGACTTCACTGGGAGAGGGTCCGAAGCCAGGGAGCTTACCGGGAGGGGGTCCGAAGCAGTCCAGGGAGTTAATTTGGGAAGGGGTTCGACTAAAACAGGGACTATGGTAGCCTACCCATACCTGATCACCCTCCTATTCCTGGTCAATAGACTGTTGTAATTCTAACCATAGGCTGTTGTAGTTTGCAAAGTTCAAGGAGCAATTCTGGCACATTAGGATTGGTTGCAACGCTGTGAATATTGCAACCAGCCCGTGGTCGACTTTGCAATAGCCTACATCACCATTGTAGGTTGAAGAGAATCTTTCATTAAAAAATTCATAATAATTACATTTTTTGTAATAAAATTCTGGAAAAATATGCAATCCTTCCAAATTCTATTTCTGTACATGAGGAAAATTTAGCACTCAAAAAACCTGTGCCCCAAATATGCGTAATTGCTTAAGTGATCAGGTATGGGTCGGCTACCATACAACTTGGTAGGCACAAGCTTAAAAACAACAGAACTCAAGGTCAGCTCTTGCTTGTCACACCACCCAACTTTGCGTTTTAATTAAAAAGAAATCTACATTCTCTCACTTCTTTGCCAACTTCTCTCTTTCAAAGCTCTCAAAACATTTCCAAACACAATGAGGAAGAGAGGAGAATAATAGGAGTTGGATTACAAGGGAATTCCAAAACATGAGGAATATTAAAGATTAACCCCTAAAGTCCCCAAGGCCATTTTTTTGCCAAAATCACTCAAAACTACCACTTTTGCTATGTTCACCTATGAAATTGTTTACATATATATATATATATATATATATATATATATATATTAGAATCTAACTGTAGGATCTTGTTCTACATTTGCCTTAAATCATGTGATAAATTTTTTGTAATGTTTGACCGTGTAGATTGAAAGATATTAGCATCCAAAGTAGATGAAAAAAATTCTTTCAAGAAGTTGCTATGATTGCCCACAAAACAAGAAACTCCATAACTCTTACATCACTAATCCAAATGAAATGAATCAAAGCTTACCATTTAGAAGAAAATATAATCTACAAGAAAAAAAATATTAAATTTTTTTTTTCAATTTTTTTTGGATTTTTTTGGTTGCCCGGTCTCCCTGATTTTGAGGTTATTGTGGCATAACTTTTGCTCCCGGGCATCGATTGAAATAAAAGTTATATTCCCGAAAAGCTCATAAATTTATCTATCTTATGAGAAAGTTTCAAACAATTTCAGTAAAATTTCAGATCATAAGAGCCTGCCCAAAATCCATTTTGTCCCCCGTAGGGAATTAAGACAAATTGTATTACCTTGACTTTTGCATAGCCAAGAATTTATTTTCTAATGAGTTAGTTCACTTAGATCTCCAAGAGAAAGAATTGTCTTTCTAGTTATCCATGAATTAATTTGTATGAAGTACAAGCACTAGTGCTTGTATGAAGTCAATTAAATGTGAATGCCTTATCCAAGATTGTAGATGCCTACAAATGTATAATGATAATAGAAAATGAAGTTGTATTGTCATTCTTTTATAGGGTTCAAATTTACCCATCTTTGGGTCCTACTTGCAAGATTCATGGAGATTAGGGGCATATATTAGGTGATTGTGGATTGTAGGGCCAGGGACTAGACACATCTATTTGGGTGGTTTTAGGGTGTTGTCATACTTTGACTTAAGGTTGTTTGGGTCAAATTTTACTATATTTATGGTAAGAATTCATTTTTTGGAGGCCCATAAGTCACATACACTTTCCAAAGCCCAAACCCTTGGGGGCTTTGCCCAAACTAGTAAAAACCCTCATATACAACTATGCAATATGGCTCAAATGATCATATCAATATTCTACAATATTGAGAGATGATTTTGATTTATCATTATAATAGTATAGAGAATTAGCAAAATCATGGTAGCATTGAAATGGAATAGACTATAGTCCCTTCTAAGGATGAGAATGTGGTCCCTTTTACAGATACTTAAAATATAATTTGAATTGTAAAACTTCGTCCCAAATGGGCCTATTCATTCTAGTGTCACATTAGAAAGTATTTGAAGAACATGATTCAATAATTGAACATTTCTATTGATCAAATTTTAATCTTGTCTCAACTTTCCTTTGAATCTAGTTCCAAGCTTAAGGAGGTTGAACATTGAGACTCTATTCAAGGTTTTGACAAAGTGAAAATCTATCCCTAACTCTAAACTATCATAAACAACCAAAAGAAATGCAATTTTTAATTAGCCAATGGCAAGATTTGTCTATAAAGTTGAACCTATTTATATATCAACTTCAAGGTCTATCCTTCATCCAATAAATTTGCTCTATAATATGTGTAAAGTCTAAAACTTTCCTCAATATATGAAAAAATTGAGTTTTTTAAAAGGAAGAAATGTAATTGTATTGATGAATCCAACACTCTTGAACGCATTGGTGTAGGGCTTCAAGTAAAATCTTAATGTCTCATTATTTGGTTAACGGAATTTCATCATTAATATTTTAATATTTTTGAATGATTGCCAAAAAGATTTTTATTATTGATTGCATTTTGGTCCAAGACTTATGTATTTTTTAACATATTTGGAAATTATGAAATATATATTTTTAAATATTAAATAAACATAAAGAATGTTTGAATATTTACAAAGTTTTTATTTTAGGAAGATCAATTCTTGATCCCTAAAATTACAAGAATATATATTTTTAAATCTATACTCCTTGCCAATTTAGTTTTAGACCTTGTCATTGTAACAATAGCATCATTCCAATAAAAAATGAATGACGCCAATATTTTTAATCAAGATCTACATAATTCAATAAGGATGAAGTTTTTTGGATTAAAAAAATTATATATATTTTTAATATATAAATTATAAAATTAATAAGCAACAGATTGTCTAGTAGGAAAAAAAAACATAAAAGTACATGATTCATATTCATCACCATTACCTAATTCAAATTATTACTAGTAAGCCATGTGCCACTGCTACAACTAAATTAAAAGTAACCAAAGTAATTTCTAATTTTTTTATTCATAAAAAATTCAAAATTCAATATCTTAGACACCGTAGGTCCAACACCACTAATCAAAGTCCATGCACCCTCCTTGTATAGAGCTTTGTGATGGTACCAACAACACGACTAGCGGACTTATAGTCTAAGAGATCTCACAATAGCCAATAAATAAAACAAACAAACTACTTCATTTAAAGGTCTAGATCTTCTGAATTTTGATAAATATGAAATTTGTAAAATAAAAATTTATCATTTTAAAAATTAGAAAAAATAGAAAAAAAATATCATTTAACATGTGGTTAAATATAGTGAAATAAGAATAACCATTAATGAATGAAGTTATGCAAGAACAAATAAAAATAGATGATAGAATGAACTAATTCTAAAATATTTGATGCACAAAAAGAATTTTAGTTCAAAAATAAAAAATTATATTTATTTTCTAAAAATATCTTTGTATTAAAGTTGTTTTTAAAATATTTTACTAGGAGCATCCTTGCAATAATTTTTGTAATGTAAATGTAAGTAGAAGCCCAATAGTCTAGTAAAGTCTATCAATTGTTTAATGTCTATTGTTTAATGTCTATTGTTTGATGTTTTATTGTCAATAAAATAGAATTCCTGGGATAAATTTTTAGGTGAAGAAAATGACATTTTTTTTCTAATGGATAGAATGATATGGGAACTAATTCATCATTGTTACTTAAAGTTTTGATAAATCAATAGCTGTACAAGAATTCAATGCAATAGCATTATAAGCCATAAGTTCTTAAATAACTTTTTAGATAAGTGGTCAATGATTGGGTCACTATACCAAAAATGAAAAAAATAAATAAAAATTGACTACACTATAATAGATTGTCAAAATTACAAGTAACGGATATTTAACTAATTATGGACAATTTCATAGTCCAGAAATAAGTCGGCCGCCGGCCGATAAAACATTGCTCGAAATTTAGTCCACGCAATAAGCAATGAACAAAAATGATAAAGCATAATATATTAAAAAAATGCCAATACATAGTTTCGAATTCGCTATATATCGGGAACTGTGAATGATTGAATTGCGAAATTCAAATAACAAAGTCGGCCGCCAGCCGATACTCCTGCGCATTCAGAAAATCCCACATGCAGTACTCGCTAATTTGCGTACACTGTAAAAGCGACCCAGAACGGCCAACTTTTTCTACCTATACATGAAGCTATACAAATGCCTGGAACTGATTACATGAGTAATAGGTAGACAATCTAAGAGTATCAGCTGGCAGCCGATATCCGCGACTACATGAAAATCCAGAGACATCGGTATAGCAGCATCATAGCCTTGATTATGTAGTTCTTCCCGACCCGCAGATATTCCATGACGTAGGAGTTGTGGCCGATCTGCCGGTTCGCCATAACTGTCACTGCATGTCATGGTTCCATGAGGCAGTGGCCTGAATTCCCCATCCGTCGACTGAACCGGACCGGGTGTCGGCTGGCAGCCGATAGCAGCATGAACTCGCTACCAGAATAAGCCCTCCCAATTAGGCTTCCCGTACTTGATTGCTTGTGCCACTTCGTAGTGCAATTGACCCGGCCTTTTGGATACTTTGACGTATTCTGAGACCGACTCATGCTCGTACATTGGATATATGAATGGAATAATGTCCGTTGAAATGTTTGGAATAACTTTGCTGTTATTCGGCAGGCCCATTTCACCCACAAAAGGGTATGGAAGGTAGCACGCCGTATTAGGAGTCCTTCGCAATGAAACCTGGTTGACGTCGACCATGAGAACTTGGTCCACGCAACAAGTATCCTTTGAGGGGCGTTTCTTACAAAGAGTCTCGAGCGTCTTATAGCACCAGGGGAAATTTTGACTATCTTCACAGTACTCTCTTCCATATACAAACGCCAGTTTGTCTGTGACATGTTTCGGAAGTAGGTGAGCCAGCAGAGGGCGGAGTTCATCCATTGGCATTTTAGACCATATCCCGACATGGAACTTTTCGAACAATGTGGTGAACAATCCTCCGAGTCCTGGGCGTTTGACAACATTTCTGAAAGGGTCCCAATTATCCACCTTGATTTTCTTGTCGATGAAGCAGAGCAGTCCCGTGACACAGAGCACCACACATTTCTTGAGCACATGCGGATTCCCGTTTGTTGATTCCTGAAACATGCGTGCAATGTATGACGCAATGTTACAGGACTGCATGTAGAGAAGATTACAGTCTGCAGTATCGGCTGGCAATCGACACATTGATGTGCAAAGAGAAGATTGCTAATCCCTTTATCGGCTGGCAGCCGATATATTGAAGTGCCAGAATCATTAAGCACTACAGTCCATATAAATCATGAATAGACGAACGGAAGTGAGGACACAACTTTTTTAGATATGAAAGGCATAAGTCCGTTCATTTCTGGACAGATCACGATTTCGATCAGGAAGCAATCAAATGCATCCTGAAAGAGTTTGAAGGTAAAGCACAACCCCGTAATCGTGTGGTACAGCTGATCATGTACAACCGGTGTAACTCCACTACACAGCCTCTGCTACACGTAATGATATGGTCTGTCAGGAGAAGATTCGAACAGACATTGCGACTATTTCATTACGTGTAGCAGAGGCTGCGCAGTGGAGATCCAGTGGCTGCACAGTATCACCCATATCACCTGATTACAGTGTCCGCGCCCGATCGATCAAACTCTCGAAGGAAGCATTTGATTTCTTCGAGAGCGAATCGCATACCCGCCTAATATAGCCGGACAGCCTGGCATAAATGCCTTTATTACAGCTGATCGCTTAAAAATTGTTTATATACAAAATTTTAAAAAAACCTAGAAGATATCCGCTATATTTACAAAGTCTGTACATTACATAAAATACTATGTCGGCTGGCGGCCGACACAAAAAAGTGTTATCTTGGTGAAGGTTCACGTGCGACGTTCGCTAGTAGCTCCCATAGCCTGAAGTTCCTCCTCCGTGTAAGGCACCTCGAAGCCCTTCTGGCAGCTGGGAGTCACTTCAGAGTATAGATTGTGCAGCGTAGAACCAGGCATGCAGCGCGGTTGACCTATGTTCTCGTTCAATTCGCAGAATTCCGGTACCGAGATCCCAGAAGACAGCAACCCCTCGAGGAAAGGAATCATCGTCTGCTGGAGCCATGGGAGTTTACCGCCCTTCAATTTCGCCTCCGAGTACATTGTACAAGGAGGTGGATGAATCGTACTATACGGCAGATTTAAGATGTTTCGGTAGGGAACATGATCGACGATCAATGAATTGTCTATATTGGCCCCAGCATTGAACAACTGTGGTAAGCAAAGAAGCCGTGCCAGACGCTTCAAGAAAATCGGTTTTCCGGGATTCTGCGGATCCCGATATGCGCTTAGGTCACAATACTCCTGCCCGTAGGCGAGATAGTCCGTTAAAAGCTCAGGAACCTTCCACGTAATATTGCCTAGGCGATGATGTAGTTTGTCGATTGGCTGATCCGACCAGAAGACCGTCTTGATGTCCTGACTACGACAGAACTGGAGAAATTCCCTTAGCCCAGGTCTGTCTCTGATAGAAGACCTCTGAGTGACACTCTTCAACTTGATAATTCCTGGCTCGTAGAACATTAATGTTCCGGGGACCTCGAGGAACAGAAACAATTTTTGAGTCGCTACCTGTGGAGCTAGCGGAATCGAAGAGTTGGCTACAGCGTCGACAGTCGGTTCGTTCGACTCCACGATGCACTTAGACCTCATCCTGTCATGATGCCCTGCTGATACAGAACCATAATCTGCAACGAGAAATGAAGTACATAACACATGAGATGCAGTACAATGACACGAACCGAACAACAGTAACATGTATCGGCTGGCAGTCGACACATTCTAGAAGTACTCTAGTCTGCAGAGGTAGTGGCTGACATTGACAAGTCTTGAAGAACAAGCCGTAGCCATGCAGAACTATCTTTAATATATTTACTGTAATGACTACGCAAATTTTCCTAAAGATGACTATCGCCTACGAACCTCCTGATCGGGTTCGTATAGACGGTCCTTCTGGAACGGGTGACAGCACTTCGTTTGGAAAGTCGACTTCAGGTAAGTCCCCGGTCGCCACGCCTTCGTCATCCTGTGTAGTATGCCGACTTCGTTTCTTCTTTGAACGTCCGGATCCACGGAAATCCACAGATTGCGTATTGACCTCCTGAGGGGGTCGTTTGCTCCTTCTTCTTCGTGGCTCACCTTGTGCAGACTCCGCAAGTGTCGGCTGCCCGCCGACAGAAACCTCAGACCCGATCACAAGCACGCCAGAGGAACACGGATTCAATGAAGGTTGAGCGTGAGGTCCAGTCGTTGTAATATCCTGGGTCTCGGCTCCTGACTTAATGATCTCCTCGGACTGTGGGACAACATGCAAGTCTACCACCATGGTTGCTTGCGTAGTTTCCGACCGCACTGGGGACGGAATCGGATCGGGTGAGTTAGGACGTATTGGAGTAGGTCCAGCGGATTCGTCATCGCGGTTCCTTCGGACGAGTCCTTCGTGCTCAGACTCATTGCTTTCCAAATCACTGAAAACGATCGGGCGGAAAGGAGTTGCCGGATGTTCGTGCTGCCCGCTTCCTTCCCGAATGTGCCTAGTCCTAGTGTTGTCTTGGCTAGTGTAAGGGGACGATGGGACTGTCGGAGGCTGCTGAGATTCCGATGGATGCCGTGGCGACACCGCAGTCGATCCTCCAGCAGTCTCGATACCTTGAACAGCGGAAGAGTGAAAAGGTACCACCTGCGAAGCCGTTATGACGTTCATCCCCTTGACCCGGTCATGTGCCTTCGATATGCCGCCTTCGTCATGAACGAATTCTACAATGGGTCGGCCATTCCTCTGGACAACACCAGCAGAGCAATCAAGTAAGTTATGTATCGGCTGGCGGCCGATAGAAACAAGGGAAGAACAATGAAGTCAGGTATCGGCTGGCAGCCGACAGAAACAGCAGAGCAGAATGAATATTAAGTCCCCTGATCCGGAGTGGGAGATGGACTTACCAAAGCAATCTCCGTGACGTTTCCTCCTCCCCAGACGTTGATGACTGTGGCGACCTTCGATTTGAGTGTGGGCTTCAGCAGTTGCTCCAGAAGTGCGTGCCCTACCCCGCACGATCCAGCATTCCAGTCGACTTCGCCTTCGGCGTCTTGGAAGAACCAATCAAGCGGTTTCTGTATACCCGTGAACCGCTTGAACAATCGTAACATGTCTAGTCGTGACTCCGGTTTTGGGTACGTCAACGACAATGTGACCATGGCCTTCGCTTCCAGGTTGCCCTTGATGAAGCCACCGCGAGGAGATGGCTGGTAGTAAACCATGTGGAAGTACCACGACGATGCACTGGAATAAGCTGCCAAGGCCATTGAGTCTCTAAATCGGAAGTTGCCTATGAATAGCATGGGCAATGGAATGTATGAGTCCGATGTTGGTGCATCTAGGTCGTCGTCATCCGGTGGAGCCTGTGCAATCGCGGCGATGTCGAGGAAGTCATGCTTGTTGACAGCGATGTCTTCCCCACCCTCGGTGTACCCGAAGACGACGACGATCTTGCGTTCACCAATGACAAGACCGTCTGGGTTCTGATGGCCGCGGACGTACTCAACAACGTCGGTGATAGACTCGCCTACGCGACAGTCGAACATGATTTCGGATTCCACTTCCTGGACCGGATTCACATTAATGGTAGCGTACTCCATCAAGGTCGTGAAGAATACCCCTGGGGCCAAGCCATCTGTGGATTTGTCCGTCGTTGGATTCATTGGGTTTGCCCGCCCCGTCAGCCAGGCGTTTCCGTCCGTGAATTTCTTCACGTCCTTCCACACGTTCCGGACGACTGCAGCTGAATATCCTTCCTTGCCTGCCAGTTCTTGCCATGCTTCGTCCGAGTAAGGGACCCAGGCAGCATCCTTGCATGGGAGAGGGTACTTCTTCCTGGTCCACATGATCTCGTTCATGACGACACGGTCGAGCTTTTTGTCCCGGCACCAGTCGTAGAGTGTCTCCTTCCCTGACGACCTGGCCTTCGCCGTGTTCTTAATGCTGACTCGAAGATCCAGTATGTCCCGTACCAGATCACAGAGATCGGAGTCTCGGAGTCCTAGTGTTGGCGTCAGATCAGTCTTCGTGATGTGTGTGAGGGGTTTCCTATTCACGATGGAATTCGGAATACTCCCGTCATCGCCGATGAGCTCGCCGTTCTCCCAGGCGTCGAATACTTCGGTCCACAGCTCCCAGGTATTCTCTTTCACAAAAATGAGGGGTAGCTTCGATGACACCTTTTTGTCCACAAAGTGCGCCATGACGTTCAGCTTCGCTACCTGGACAATTGTCAAATCAGGTGAATGAGTTAATCCAAAATGGTATCGGCTGCCAGCCGACATATAGCAGGCTCCAGATATCACAGAATGGAAGACTGTAATGCCTTGGTATTGGTTGGCAGCCGACACAATAGTAATATGAACAATGAGATGCTGTTGAAAATGAGTCATCATGAAAACAAAAGTGAAAGAGAAGTACCTCATAATCTGGCGAAGGCTTTCCTCCACCACGATGCGGCTCCGGGCAGCCGGCCTTAACCCACACCGCCCTTCCCATCTCGGCACAGGATCGGAAGGTCTCCTTGGCGACCTTCTCCGCGATGTTCAAGTTCAAGGCGTTGGATACACGGACTAGAGTTCTTGGGTCCCTACTGAATACGGGGATTACCTCAAACTCCAGGAGATCCTTCCTTGCATCCGAGCCTTCGGGGTGTTGTTCGGCAAGTTCCCTATAAGCCGTCACCGTATGCTGCCCCCCAATAATGTACCAGTGCACATTTGGTGCCTTCCACCATGGCACTGACTCACCATTCACGAACACCACTTCCGTCCTTGGCGGACAACTATCCATGACCGCATCGAGCCCCTTGTTAGTTGGTAAAGGTGCTCGCTTTAGAGGAATGCCATGAATCTCGGGCTTCTTCCTGATGGACCCATACCCCTTGTACATTGTTTTCACCTGATATGGAAGTAGACAACGTTGTTAGTATTGACGGCAGGAAGTATCGGCTGGCAGCCGACAGACCAACTACACAACGAATGAGAGACATGGTAATGGCAAACACTTGAGATAAAATACCTTACCAAGGCGGTCCTTCGTAATCTTGCGGTACTTCAACTCGTCGAGGGCGATGTGCAGCTTGTCTGCTGAAATGACGCCATGAAGTCGCTCCTTCTTGTATGGGAAAGCGTGCGGCAGCCCCGACTCTAGCGCCTGGTAGATGGCGGTCACCTCGTTCTCTTTGGTCTTCGTGGTGAGGTGATTTCCCCGAACCAATGCCTCGTCCAGTGTAAGCTTCATGACTCTGTTGGGGTTGTCCTTGCCCTTGTTCTTCCTCTTGGGTTTGCTTCGGGATCTAGCTTCAACCTCAGAAGTGTCGTCCCCAGATGCTGTCGGCTTCGAAGTTTTCTTCCGCCCCGCGGATGCCTTCTTCTTGCCCTTCTACTGGTCCCGGTGGATGAGCGTATTCTTGTCGTCCCTCTCCGCCTTTAGAATTTCCCACCCCTGGACGAGGTCATGAGCATCAGATGGCGATGCTCCCTCAAATGTCATGCCCATTGTCATAGACTTCTCGCCACATGCTTCCTCCGTGCATGTGTTGAATGGCAGCTCCACTGCAAAATAGTCCGCCGTTGCATCCGGCTCGCGGATCGGATGAAGGCAGATCAGGACATGGACGTTCTCACCCATGGCCATCACTGATATCACATTGCCATGGCCCGGCATCATGTTTCCCTTTAGCTTGAAGGAACACGCAATGTGCACATCACTATTTGGTAACTCCCTCCAACACAGTCCCCATTCCTGGATGCCTGAATTTGCTTTCCAGGTAGCGCTTGGACGAATCCCGTCTGCCACTATTGGTGAGTCCGCAATTCGCTCTCCCAGAAGTCGACTCAGCAAAGTCGGTTTCTTGCACAGTAGTACTCCGAAATTTGAGCAAACAGCAAAGGTATCGGCTGCCAGCCGACAGAACTATGTAGTGCATTTCAAAGAGCACCCAGTGTATCGGCTGCCAGCCGACACAAGGTTCTATTGTGGTCCCAAACAAAGACCACACGAAATCACTCCAGGAATATATAATGAAGACAAATGATGATTCAAAATGTATCGGCTGCCAGCCGACACAGTGATCTGGAAAATACCTAACAGTCTCGGGAGTTGACGACTCCATCGTTGCAGGCACCTCCAGTATTGGCTGGCCACTCCAATCTGTCGGCTACTTGATAGATGCAGGCTCCTCAGACGCTCTCAGTATCGGCCGCGCGTGAACTCGTATCGGCTGCAATGGGTTCCTCACATGTGCAACCTGCAACTCAAAGGAGGCGTGTCGGTTGCGAGCCCAAAACAAAAAAGGAAAGCGCGGCAGAGAGAAAGGGAGAAGATGAATGGGAGGAAGAGAGAGGGAGAGAGCGAGAGCGAGAGCAAGTGAGGCAAATGAAAAATGAACAGAAATGAAAGTGGCCAGGGGAGTATACCCCCTCTCCTCACTGAAGTGACGGCTGCCAGCCGGGGAGGGTAATCATGACCATTCATCCAGGTTTTTCATCCGTTACTAATTATTCATCCAAATCCAGTGCTTCACATCCACCCAAGGACATGGCAGTAACGATCACTCATTGCAAGAAGTGCGTACGTTTCGATTCTTGATCCTCAGACGTACGCTCAAGTTGTTATTGTAATCACAACAAATTCATCCTCATGCAAATTCAAATTTCAAGCGCCAACTTGCTTCTCTCCACTCCTCACTTAGGTTCAATTCTTGGAGGAGTTCAGTCTTTTATTTTGGGTTGCTGCTTCCAGGCTCTCAGCCTACCAGTCTTGAATGCTTTTAGGCAACAGTGGAATGCAGTGGAATGCTGGGCGAGCTGCAGGGGAATGCAGAGATTGCAGTGGAATGCACAGTAGCACAGCAGTTTCCAGTGGGATGCAGGGCAATCTAGTGAATGATACGGTTGCAATGGGGTGCATTCCATGACACAGAGCCCAGTAGTTCAGGGCGTATTTTGGTTTATTGGAGGAAACAAACTGTCAGGGATTCATATCATTTTTAGCATCATTTAGCTCAGGTGGTTGGGGCATTTTATTGAAATTGCAGGATCTGATTTGAATTATGGGCTCAGGAATGGATTTCTGGTTGGCATCCGTACGTCATAGGGTCAGGAACTTGTCCGTATAGTCATTCCTGTCGGCCGGCAGCCGATAAGCAGCTTCCATGTCGGCTGCCAGCCGATACAATCTGCAGTAACGAGGACAGGGAGAGAACTAGTTGCCATTGTGCGGAAATTAGTGGTGAACTTCTCGGTTGATTTCTAGGGTATCGGCTGCCAGCCGATAAGTTCTTCTGAGGACTAATTGCTTCACCAGAGTCGTCACTGCTTAAAGCGCAGTAGTCTTTGACATAATGGAAGGGTCTGCAGGCTACGACATGACTGCAATCGAGACGTTTACCAGAATTGGAAACTCAGGGAGATTGAAGTTGCGGAAGGGAGTTGTCGTCGCTCTAACCCTAGAAGGACTGTACTATGCTGGGCGGGCTGTCGTGGAGGGACAGATGAATGGGAAGCCCAACCTTGTCCGTGTCCATGTACTTGACGTCCCACAAAACCTGGACATGGAAATTCCATTTCCTGAGGGAGACTTGGTCTTCCTCAGAAATTGCACGGGAAGGTCAATCCTCTGGGAGGTGAGCAATCTTTATCCACATGTTGAATTGGAAGGGTCTACCTCTGCTAGTGTCGGCCGCCAGCCGATACATGTGAACACGGATAAGAAACCCATACAACAGTTCCTGTCACTCACTGTTAATATGGAGGTCGCTCTTCTGCTGACTGTTGGAACCGACCTTCGGTATGCTGGATCCGGCGTAATTAATGAAGTCTCTCCGAAGGGTTATTGGGAAGGCTTCCGGGTTCCTCACAGCTTCTTCGTGGTCGTCAGGCTACTCAATGTCCTAGATGAATTCAAGGATCAAGTTGCCTACTGCGAGATTCCAGATTACATCACAATGAATCGCTGTGTTGGGTACAAGATATTGTGGAGTGGTTACAAGGTCAGGCCTATCCATGCTTCGAATGCGGTGCTACAGCCTGTCGGCGGCCAGCCGATAGGTACCTCACAGAATCATTTCATCCAACAACTTAAGGATGGTAATTCGGAAAGCGGTGGAAGCACATTTGATGTCCATCCGGAATTTGCAGAGGCGGAACACACAGATATTCCTGGAGTTGCATCAGACGAAGATGATCGAGAAGATAGGCTATACTCATCGGACGAGTTCGCTGATCGTATGCCCAATGTCCATGGTTTTAGTAGCGATGATGACTCTGGATCTGGTCCTAGTGCGGACGACAGCTTAGTCGATTCGGAGGCTTTTAATCAAACTGGAGGAAGTAATGAACGACGAGGCAGCTCAGATGGTGTGCAGTCGGGGCTACCTTTCCCTGACAGACCACTCTGGAGAAATCAATACGGTGAACTTCTGAATGACGACTTCTCTATCTTTGGAAGGGCAATGATTCAAGTATGCCTTCCAAACAAGGCCTGCGACGATGTGGTCCTCGGAGATTCAGACGTGGGAGTGATGTTTGTGTCTGACAATGACGCACTACAATTGACAACTATGCAATGGAGGTTGACACATGCAAGATTAGAAGGGGGAAGGCTACTTTCGGAAATTGTCACGCTCTGCTCGGAGGCGGCGGAGGTCAATGGTTCTGATGACGACGGAATGCAAGGAGTTCCCAAGAATCCATACCGCTCAGTCCGTCGAAGGGTACTTATCAAGGAATCTGAAACACTGTCGAAATTGCAGAGAAAGACGTCGGAGATTGACATACGAAAAGTCAGCTCCCAAAAGTGCTGCAGGCTCAGATGCTGCCAGACGTTTCCATGGGAACACACGAGAAGTCTGCGACGAAAGTTCTATGCCTACTACTTCGAGTCCAGGAGGGAAACGGCGTATGCCGTCCAGAGTCAGCTTCATCCAGGTTCTGTTCCAGGGAAGAAGTTCATCACTCTGGAAAATGTCGATGTTTGCGAGAATGCCTGGTACTTTATTCACGGGGTCTCAAGGTCGGCCTATCATGTATATAAGGCTGCGGCCACTGGAGGAACTGTTAGTGGATCGCACGGGAATGCGGGGGCCAGGCGACCACGTCCGCAAACCGTTCAAGCTCAAGCAACTCTCACGACGATTATCAACGACAATGCTGACCAGATGCCAAACGAATTCAGACTAGTGGGAAACAAACGCGTGAACAATCTCAAGGTAGTCCCCTCGGCAATGAACTGGGATCACATGCGTTAGCAAGTCAATTATGTACGTATCCGTTTCCTTCCTCCTTCATTTACACTACGCGATTACTTCTGTCGGTTGCCAGCCAATAATGCTCAATCCGAATGCACTGGGTCCAGTTCAATGCAGATTCTTTGCATGTGTGAGGTACCTTTATTTCGGTGGGTTTGTCCATGTAGTTCAGGGTTGGCAGCTGGCAGCCGATATAGTTTTTCTACGTTCGCCATGTCTCATATACCTGGATGTGCCCCCCAGGTCAATGGAATCTGTAACATGTTGCCAGTCTCCCAGTCTACCATTAGCCGACTTCGGAAAGCTCATTTTAAGAACGTCGAGGTCAAGCTGGTGGGAAGTAACTTCTCCAAATGTACAGAGTGTGACTTCCTTGTAGAGTTCATTGCAAAGTATCCGAGAGGGTGTGACGAGTGGCAAGCGCTAGTGGATGACAGAGAGAGACATCTCAATTACCAACGCGCATGTAGAAATGTATACGGTGGATGGACTGCGCAGTCTGTGCAAAACCCGTCGGAGTTCCTCTGCATCATTCACGACAAGATGGACACCACCAAGACCGCTATTCCAAGGATGCAGCGAATCACCAAGGCCACCGCAGGGCTCGGCCAAATTCCAATCTCCTGTACTGGTATGCTCACACATGGACATGGAGATGGCGCGTATGCGCATTACTCCACATCACTGTGGCCAGGGGATTCCAATTTTACCATATCGTCGTTGTGCAGGGTCTTCCGTGCTCTCGAGCTGCCACCTGTTTGAGAGTCAAAGATCTTGTTCTCAACTCCACCCCTGAACAGCTTCTTCGAGGCACTGCTGCATGGAAAGTCAAGATGCAATTCATCAATTCCGACAGCCTCGGACAAGTTCACAAAAACTCCAGGGCCTGAACGCCCACATGTTCCTCTTCCAAGGAAGCTTTTCTTGCAACTAGACAACTCAGCCAAGGACAATAAAAATAGGTTTCTCAAGGCATTCTGCTCATTGCTCACAGCCAGGCGCATCTTCAAGGAGGTCACTGTCGGATTTCTCATTGTTGGACATACGCACGAAGACATTGACGCACACTTCAGTTATCTGTCGAAACTGATCAAAAGGAAAAACACTTACGTCCTTGCAGACCTCATGAAGGCGTTCATGGATTCACAGAAGACTGTCGCCTTCATCCCGGAGTTTGTTCAGGAAGTGGCGGACTTCAAATCATACCTCACGGGATTTCATCATGACGGTGTCAACAAGATTGTGGGACTCGGGGATAAACACCTGTTCAAATTCTACGTAGAAGAGTCAGGAGATGATCGAGGATGGCCAGTCATGAGGTCCAAGAAAAGGACAACGGATTCTTCGTGGCTTCCTCCGGGGCCACCGGTCAAAATGTGGATAGCGGACGAGGATGGGGGACCGAAAATCCCGCAGGAAGACCCGGTACCTGTTCCGTTCAAAGCACTCTGGGGCAGCGTCGAAATTAACCCAAGGAAGCGAAACGCAGACAAAGAAGTCGCAAGGGCTAGCGAATGCAATGAGAAGCAGTCCTTCATCAAGAATGGAATCGCAAAGTACATCGAGTTTTGGAAGTCGGGGATGGCCAGAAACAAAAGATATGCCGACGAAATGGCAGGTTGTGTCGCATACTGGGAACGAATCCATTCGGAGATTTGTTCGCCTCTGCCCGCAACACCCACTGCGCTTCAAGAGGGATTTTGGCCGACGTCAGATTGGAAAAGAGATCACGCTGCTGCATTTCCTGAAGAAGGGGCGGATCCAAACAATCCAATAGACACCACTCCCGAGGACAACCCAGAACCTACTCCATTCTGCGGGCCGGCAAAGGACAGACCAAAGTTGAGCTTTAATCCCTTCAGGGATGTTCTCCTTGGGGACTTTGTTCTCTGTCGACCTTGTCACAATAATTACCTCCCTGTGTGGCTTGGACGGGTACTGGAGTGTGTCAACATGACGCAGGGACCATCTTATGGCACTTTCAAAGTTGAGTGGTGGACTCCAATGAAAGCCAAGAAGGAGAGTAAAGCGGTCGTCACCAGGGAGTGCTGGACTCGACGATGGCATAAAGAACTAAGACTTCCACAGCTTGTTCATGTGCGCATTGTCCTGTACTCGCACATGATGCCCTCGCATGCGAAGAAGGGACCTCCGACATCTCATCTTATTCCGGAGTCCTCGGTCGTTGCTGTGATTGCGAATCTGGAGGCCGCGGGGACAGCGGAGGACAGAGATGCTGACGACGAAGGTGAAGACTGACGCGTTCACCTTCATGTGTTCTATCGGCTGCCAGCCGATACATCGCTACTTGTTCAATGAATTGGCAGTTGGGAGGAGTTGTCGGCTGCCAGCCGATATGAAGGACAAGGCTGCGTCTTCATGGCACAAAACTTTAAGTCGATCATCTTCATGTGTCATTTACAGTTATTTCTAGTCAGATTATGACATCTACTTCCTGGTGATGGAATGGAAATGGATATGTACTGTATTCTTAATTAATATTATGATGCTCCACTGCATCCGTTTTTGAAACTACCTCGATCCCGGAGTTTGAAACTCCCTCGATTCTGTGCATTCTCGATGTAGTCTTACTGTCGGCTGCCTGCCGATACAGTTACCAACTGTATCGGCGAGTGCAGTATTACCTCTGTCAGGGGCTCAGACGTCATAGTCTCAAGTCTCCTTCTCTATCGCTAGAATGACAACGGTTATGTGCGCTCTCGTGGTCAATTTAGTGTGCCTACTCTACGGGCGATTTCACAATTTCTTCTACTTACTAGGCTTTTCGAATGCCTAATTTCCCTTTATTGATTGTCAATGCATTGCTCTGATTTCGCTTCACATTATAATGTCGACGCTCTCATCGGCTGCCAGCTGACACGTCTTCTGCGTGTTGCCTTCTCACAATTGGAAAGTCATGCGGTATTTTAATGCGGACTTTGTTCAAGGGATCTGCCTCTTCTTGTGTGTCACGGTTATAGGCGTCTCTTCTCTTGTCTCACGGTACATCTTGCTCAAAAATTATATTTGGACTTCTGGATTCTATTAACAACCAATGGAATGTCCTTCAATCTACTTTTTCGGACAACCAGTTTAAATGGACAATGTGTAGGTCGCCCGCCGACACCTTTTTTTTATTTTCTATTACTTATTTCTCTATTATTACGTGATTTTGGACTTCGAATTTGTCCATAAATGGTGTAATTGTCCATAATTAGTTAAATATGGGTTAAGTTTGATTAGAATTTTAAATTATATTTATGTGTATTGACTTTCAAAAAAACTTTTTTGTAAATCTATTGAATCTTTGCTAGATTTTCAATTTCAAATCTTCTTTAAATAATAGTCTATGCCAATCAATATTAGGTATTTGTTGATTGATGGAAAATAAAAATAATTCAATAATTCAAGTAATTAATATACGTTTTTCTTTTAAATTTTCATTAAAATCTTTATGTAGAAAAAGAATATTAAAAACTAAGAAAATTATTGATTGAAAAAGTAATTATAAAAAAAAATAATAATTTGAAAAATTTAGAAGTTAAACTATTGAATACAAATATAAATTTATTTCCTCCTAAATCAATATTATTTTTTATAAAAATTTTAATTGGTTCAAGTCATAAAATACAAAAATGTCATTGAATTCATGTTTTTTCTTCTTTGTCGATTTTTTAAGTACAATTTGAGATCTTTGAGTTTCTTAAGTAGCTTGAAATTTAATACAATCACATTACAAAGCTTTATAAATACTTTAGGTTGCACTTTCTTGCAAGAAGATACATAGTAGCAAATGCAAATTATTGTAGTATTTAAAGCACCACTAGTAGTTCAAAGTGTTGTTGCTAGGATTTGGTCTATGTCCATTGGGTTGTATTCTATAGTCATAGGGTCCTATTGCTTGGCTATAGGTTCACAAACCACGGTAATAGGGTACAAGTCTTGTCAAACTTAGGATAATATTTGGTGTGGTCTTAAGGTCAACAATTGACATAGATACAAAATTGTTAGACATTGTACACATGTAGGCTCTAGAAAGAGAGTAATGATTGGACAAAATCAACTTATACATAAATCAAAGGCAATAATTAAGGACCTATATGAATATATTATTTTAAAATGCTATCTAATTGATGATAGTAATAGTGCATATATCTACATGACAAATTGACCAAATTTGAATCATTGTTTAAAATAATTGTCATGAACCAATAAAACACTAGATAAGGTTGAGACAACATTCTTTCAGTCAATTGCATGAGTAATGGATTTAAAGCATGTAAACCTTGGAAATAAGAATGCAAGAGTGTAATAAAACCTAAAATCATGTGTGTGTAGTTCTAAACTTTAATTCTACTTGAAAAGAAGCATTAGTCACATAACAATAAATTCTATAATCATCTATGTTTAGAAATGTCTATACTCGAGGTCCTAGATTTTGTTGAATGGAGCAAAACCTAAACTATATATATTGTATATTGAACTCTTGTTTGAGGATCAAATATTGATTGACAACAATAAAATTTGTGGGCTCAAAATAGTATCAAATTGATTTAATTACAACTTAAATAGGCACCTATTTTGTACAACAATAAAGATTTTTTACATATGGATAATATCAAAATATAAATATTTCTACAAAACATAATATACTATTATATTGAAGATTAGATGCAATATCAAATGCTATACAAATTTCTTTTAAACTCATCTTCTTCTTGGTTAAAGCATACTTGTTTAAATTTTTGAACTTTTTGAACTTATTTTTTTTTTATAAAAGTACACTAATACTATAAAAAAATGAAAATTTTCTCATAAATTAATAAAAATGGAGAAATTATATCAATATGTAGAAGAACTTTAAAAGTAATTTTATAATAAATTCTTGATTAGAATACTTACATGTAATCTTTCATTTTATTGTTTATAAAAATTTAGATGAATTTGTTGATTAAATATTTATATTTGAATTTATATTCTTTAATAATTAAAATAATATTTTTATTTTTATTTTATTTTTGGTGTAATTTTGAATTAAATGAAAACAATTGTATTTTAATCCAAAATCAATTGAATTAATGAGTCCTATACCATTGCCACAGCCAAAATAAAAATAAAAATGGAATTCTAACTTCTTAATTCATTCAAACTTTGAAATTCAATAACTTTCATATTGTAAGTCTAAACACCATGAAGCAAAGCTTTGCAAAGAGCTTTCCAATAGTATCAAGGAATGCAACCAAGAAATACATAGTTCAATCAATTTATAAATATATTTTAAGTCAATAATGTTGCTATATCTTTAAAATATTTTGAGGTTTTTTGGTAATATAGAAAATCCACTGCAACTACATTTGTTATATATTTTATTATTATTTTTTAAAATGTTTGAAAATTCTTGAAACATTAAAAAAAATTGTACAACAATAAATTTATTGCAATTCATATGTCTTGTAAAAACACACATAATAATCATCTTTACATTTTATCATCTAGACATTATATAACAAAGTAAAATAATCTCATTCATTAGTTGTTTAAAAAGATTAGCCATGCGATTTTGCGGTGTTTTGAAGGCCTAAACTACTCTTAGTTTGTACAAAAAGGTTTAAAGTTTCATTTTTTTTCAATTTTTTGATGAATTAAACTGTTGAATCTTTAAATTATTTATTCAAATACACTCTCCTAAACATTGTTAATAAAAATATGCCCATGAATTGCAAGATCATAGTCTCCAAACTTCAAATTAATTTTCCTCTAGCCTTTTTAAAATCAAAATTTGGTATTTTATTATTTTTAATAATAAATACATATACTCAACAACTTATTGAAATTAAAAATATGTTGGAAAATGAGTAACTATGGGGGGAAAATTAGCTAGAAAATCTTTTTGTTTTTCTTTTAGAAAATTAAATAGAAGATATAAGATGAAAGAAAAATCTTAAATTACTTTTAGCTTTCACTTGAAGTTGAGAAATGTCAATGCTAATGGTGAAAATGTTTGAATAAAAATGACGTGTCCTATTTTTTTAAATAATTTAAAAAAAATTGAGTTATTTAAAAACAACTTTGCTTTCATTGCCTCCAATACAAAAGTCTTCATAACTCTCACCTCATTAATTGAAGTTGAATGATTCAAAACTATATGTTTGCATATGAATATATCCAATTCAAGTCAAAATTTTGGAAAAAACTTGTTGCCAAATTTGCAATAGAAATTGAAAAACTATTGTAAATTTTGAAAAAGTTAGTCAACTATTATCAAACAAAACTTCACATGTAAAGCATGGTGATTAAGAGTTATCTTAAAAACTTAATGTAAAATTCAAAAATAATAAATCATTAGAACTTGCTCTAATTCACAAAAGAATCAAAATGGTTTCTTGGGTTCTTAAGTCTTTTAGGAGTTAACTAGTAAAACAACAACAATGATTTCATCCCTACTTCCCAAATTTGTATTGGACTTGAAAATCAGTTGAAAATGATCCAAATCAAAAATCACTTATAAAAGAAGTTAAATCTATCTTTTATTGAGAAGTGATTAATTATAAAGGAAATGAGTTTTCAAAATATTCAAATCACATTTTTTAGAGCATGAATAGACCAAATAATTCCACTGCAACAAAAAAACATTCTATTGAACATAAGAAACATCCAAGGATAATTTGGTAGGTTTTTCAAAACAACTAATGAAAGTTAATCAACTAATGAAAGTTGTCTTTGTAAGGACATAATCAAATTCCATCATACAAGTCCATCATACAAGTCTATATAGTTCAACTAATAAAACTATTAACATTCAACTGGATCTTTATTTGTTTTCATGGGAGCAATGAACTTAGTCTTCATATTCTTCCATTTTACATACATGACCAAATTGCATTCAAAATTAATTGAAATTACATTGTATATTAAGAAACATGGGTCTTCAAAATACTACTATGGATTCAAAGAATACAATAAGTTATTCCTCTATGTAAACCAAACAAATTAGTACAAGAAGGCATCCTTTGTGCAACCCATGGAAGTTAATCTACCTCATTTTTTTGGATGAAAGCACTTTCCTAAATATCTAGGCTTTCTTCCATTTAACCCAAAATTACAATAGGTTATCCTTCTATGTAACCGAAGGAAATTAGTACAAGAAGTTATCCTTTGTGAAACCTAAGAAAGTTAATCCACCTCATCTTTGGGATCAAAACACATTCCTAAATACGTAAACTCTCTCTTTCATTTAACAAATACCTTCCTACAACTGGTCCCTACAACAAATTAATTAGGTTAGTTAGGGTTTTGTCTCTTGCATGGATTCAAAGTAGGAGCTCCAAGTCCAGTTCTTCATCACCATCTTCTTACTTGCCATTCCAACTGCCTACCTCCAACTGCCCCTGCCTCCAACTTCTTTCATTTATCACCATCTTCTTGCTTGCCATTCCAACTACCCCTGCCTCCAACTTCTTTCATTTATCACCATCTTTTTGCTTGCTATTTCAACTGCCCCTACCTCCAACTACCCCTGCCTTCAACTTCTTTCATTTAACAATGCCCCTACCTCCAACTGCCCCTACCTCCAACATCTTTCATTTAACAATGCCCCTACCTCCAACTGCCCCCTACCTCCAACTTCTTTCATTCAGCAAAGACCTACCTACAATTGAAAAGTCCTTCATAACTAGATCTAAGATTTGTTGAATATAACATTAGACAATCTAAAACACTATTAAAAGCCCAAGAGTACAGGCTTAAAACAAACAATCCTTAATAAGCCCAGGAGATTAGGCCACCTAACCCATTCAAAAGAACATTCTATCCTAAATACTTGGCTCTCCTTCAAGGATCATTTGAACAATGTTTTGGAAATGTCGGGGTGACATTAGAAAAGGCGGGAGCAACGACGAGGAATTCAAATAAATATTAGGGTTTCGTCTTGCGTGGATTCAAAGTCGGAGCTCCAAATCCAATTCTTCATCACCGCCATCATCTTGCTCGCCATTGCAACTGCCCCCTGCCTCCGACCTCCCTCTCGCTTGCAAATTTTGCTCAGAAAATGGTGGCGAAGGATGACCTACACTTCGCCGCACAGCAACAGCACGATGGTAAGGTTTCGCCAGGTCCTTTTGCATCAGGATATTACCTCCACGACATTGTTGCTGCTGCTGATTCTGCTGCGGTTGCGATTGCTGTCTTTGTAGAGTGGAGACGGAGCCTGGTGGAGGAAGCTGGGAGAATAACCACGACAAAGGATCGGAGATGTTATGGCCGGTTGACTCGTCCAATTTGGCAGCGTCGCCTCCATTCCAGCCAACGCGATGATTGATCATGTCTGCGGCCTGAATAGGCGCGAAGAAATTCGCTGTGGTTACCAGATGTGTTGCTGAGTCGGGGGTAACGGCAATTCTTCGATTGGCGTAGCGATTTTCCATGCAACTGACAGGGCAAGGTGCTGGTGGAGTGCTGCTGAACAGAGAGCTTCGGAGCTGGTCGAGAGTGGCAGCTGGATGGCTGCTTGACCTGGAGAGTATGGAATTGGACGCCTGACTATCCCCCCGGCGAGTATGGAAATGATTCCCGGTGTCGTTAGCGAAAGCCCGTTCGCGCCTGTGAATGTTCATGTGACCTCCTAGAGCTTGAGCTGTTCGGAAAACTCGTGGGCAGTATGTGCAGTGGTAGGCTTGCGATGGCCACCAGTGGTTGTATTTGCCATCGGTGGACGGGTCGGCACGGTGCCCGTGGCTAGTCGAAGCTGACCACGTTGGATGTGAGACGACGTTCATCTCCTGTTCTTGGCCGTCGGCAGTAGTGTGTAGCTGCATAGTTGCTCCAGAAGCAGGGACGGTTGCGAGTGCGTATAACTAGTTTACTTCTGCTCCACTAACATCATCAACAATGACAATAATTCGGCGGCGGACAAGCGGTTTGGAGCACATGCGGATGCTGCATCATAATTTGTCAAAGACATAAGAGGGTGGCCTACACGGCGAGGGCGCTTGATCTGGTACTGGAGCTACAAGTTTGCTCTGAAACGCCGAGAGGCAGCTTCCTATGGGGCATGTTGGGCCGTTGGTCATTCGAAATCCTGATAGAATGCACTTCTGAAATTTCGATCACATATCGAATGCTAATCTAGAACTCGAAGCAGAAACTCGTTTCAAACAACCTTGATGTACAGTAATACTACGCCCTAAAGCAGCGTTAGAACTCAGGAGATGACGGTGAAATTCTGAAGAGCCTCTTTTAAAAGAAGCTACATGACATGTATGTCAGATGGGCAGAGGTATGTCAGATGAAGGAGCTGGATGAGTCAGGAAGGTCGATTTCACTGAGCACAAACTGGCTACAGAGATTGCCGCATGACAAGAACTCAATTTATTCAGACAGACGGTAGAAAATTCTCAAGCAGGATGCACAACGGAAATATGTTGATATTCTACTGCAAGTGATGCGTATAGTCTAGGGGAACTTCGGATACTGCCCCGCGTGGAGGTGATCTGGTGGCGAATGCAAACAGATCACAAACTAACCACCCGCGTCTGCTTATGGCTTCTAAAGTCATTCTTCGCGGTGACAGAAAGTGCAAGGAGGGTGCAAGAGAGCTTGCAAGTTGGCCAGCTTCGTGCGATTGTGGATGTTATGAAGGATCGCCAGTATTGGATAGGCTTACTGTAGGGAGCAGGGACCATCATGAATGGTTGACCGGCTACATGCTGGCTACGGCGGAGAGTTCCGTGTCTGCACATGGTCGTCTTCTGCCATGGCTGCAACAACCCTGTTTTCACTCGTCTCCCCTGTCACGTACTTTTCTCCTTCGATGTGCTTGAATATTAATTTCTACTTCTGGATCGGAGTAAAGCTCATAATTATTTCTGGTGATAATTTGCACACGCTTATCGTGCTGATTGCAACGGGGAGCTGCTAGATCTCAACTTCTCAAAGGATTAATACGTGATGTCTCTGTCTCGCAGCCTGTGAGAGAACGTGCAAACTTGAATGGTGTTCACGGCTCCTGAGTAAATCCAGTACAACAGTTGAGTTTATTGGTCTGCAGGAACAGTCATACTGCAGTTCAGGCTGACTGATGGGCTGACACGAGGTGCTACTTTCTTAATGACAAGAAGCGAGAGATGTTCACTTGGGGCAGCTCACTTGGTGGCTCTGTTAGACTGACCGGACACATGGAGTTCAAGCATTGGCCACGATCAACGTCAGTTTCTATTGCATCCTGCCTTCTGGGGAGCTTTACTGTAGACTAAATCTCTCTTTTCCTGTATTCACGACCAGATGTCCAGGAAACTGGCTGACGCAATGTCTTTATGTAGATCACTTGAGCAGGGACACACGGTTCTCAAAGAAATGGCAGTCAGACATGGTGTCCCTAGTCAGGTTTCCAAAGGTCACATTGCGGCTTACAGTTTATCATATCACAGCTCCTTGATTCTTCAAGCATTGCCAGACATAGATGAATATCGGCAAAATCCCTATATGAATCCCTTTCAAGAAGTTCGCTTCTGGCACTCATTGCCGAGGCGATCGTTTAAGATTATAGACTGTCGGGTTACACAAATTGATATCAAAATCCCTTTCACTTAAATCAGAGCTATGGGAAACCACCCCATCGGAGGATGAAAGGGAAAACGAGGATTTTTTTGGAAGTGTAGAGTTCAAGCCAAATTTAATTTATGCATTGGTCAAGTCAATGAAAGGCTTCAGTATAACTTACATCACCGCCCAAGTCTGGCATCTTTTTTTCTGCACAGGAGACCACAAGACAATATTGTCCAAGCCAGTGGGCTGTTGCAAGGACGGACATGACTATCGTGCACCATGTCAGGAATCAGGATGGCCCCAGGCAGTATCACGAACTCACTTACACCTCATATGGCCACGATACAGACGGTTCGTTTCTTATTCCATGTTCTGAAGTGAATTTTATTTACCTACAGATACATATTTCAAGATTGACTTGTATACTAGAAGAAGCTTTTTGATTTGTATGGAACCCGATAATGTGGTTGGTCCGACTCACCCTCAATTAGCTTAGACTTCAGTTGACTCAGTCAGCTACATGCATACCCCCCAGTTCCTTCAACCTTTTCTGATGCAGCAGTTAATAGAACTCTTTGACAATTCCTAAATAGCATGAAATACGTTACGTAGCCATTTTTCACTCCAGGCTTACGTAGCTGATTCCTGGATGGAAAGCAAATATTATGGCAAAGCAATGAACATTCTTACGCCCTGATGGGACTTGTTCGTAAGAATTACAGCTGCCTAGTTGCAGCTGATTAAACCACGTTCACATCACCTGCCATGAAACGTAACTTGCAACTAAGAAGGTTGAAGACGAGATGGGTCTTCAACCTGTATCCCAGCTCATTGAAATCACCATGGTCTACAGTGCCCTTCGACCTAAGTTGATCATAGTCTGAGAAGTCTTCAAGCCCTGACTGAGGTGTCTTGTCTAGAATGTGGTGTCAAGGAAGCAATGAAGAAATTGAAGCAAAGATGTCAGCTACGGGATTTTTCTTCTTGAGTTCATGTATTCGAGATGCAGACCCAATTCAGAGTGACCATGTACTAGAGTGTGCAGGTTGCGTTTGTTTAAAGGAGATGCACATGTCTCGTCGTCCTTATCAGAAGAACTTAGTCACCTTCAAGCAAATATCTGTCTGCGACATCCCAGAAGTTAAGGCAACTCATGTCCTTTCCCATCCACTTGAAGTGCTGAATTACTTGAGACGTGGTACATGGCTTTATTAATATTTGGTGAAAGACTGGGGTACAGTGATTAATGTTGCATGTTCTTCTGGATTGCTCAGAACGTCAGACACGATGTAGATGTTGAGGTCTAGCTCTGCTTAAAAAATGACGTTTCCAGGAAGCGTCAGTTTCACAGGCCTAAGAGTCGAAAGGAAGAGATTCAAGTCGGCAACGGAACAACGACCAGGTAAAAGCAATAATACAAAGATCATCCCGGGTGGTATTAGCCGAGACATGTGCTTGCATGAGGCAACAGCTATGTCAGGAAACCGCGCAGTGTTACGATGGATTATGTCTTCCGAGTTGTCACATAGCTCTTGCCCCCTCGGTTCACGTTGTGAAGTGACATTTCCTTTACCTTCCATCCCTCCCCTGCTGGATTTTCATCCGAAACCGCACCTTGATTTTCCTTGCAAGCTCCACCAGGAAGCTCCACTGGACCATGGAGATATCAGCAAGCAGCTCGTGATGATAATGATAGCGAATCCGTCCATTGGAAACAAATTAATTAGTCAACTAAATCATAGACCATTCTAATCATCCTGCAAACTTTGTGTCAAGTGATTTATTGTTAGTTATACTATTCCCTCGTGCCCACAATTCTCAGATTGTGCATAATTAAAATGTCGGTAGAATCTTCAAGATACGGGCAATGGTATTCAATGCAGTGCGTGCTGTCAATTTGTGTTTTTTTTTTTTTTTGGTTTTTTGTTGACAAATGAAACGAGTTTGTCATTTTTTAAATCCTACACCCTATGCAGCTGATTCTGAAGTAGTACAACGTCTAAATAGATACTGCGTACATCTAAAGAAAGTTGCTTGGTGACCTGAGAGTTAAAGAATACTAAGCATATTCTTATGCAAATCCTGATGCAGGTGGTCATTGAGCTAACGCCGTTGTTCACAAAGCATGCGATGCAATATCGAGTGAGAGGACTGAACTATACTGTATATCACAGCTAATGCTCATGAACAGTGGTTTCAAAGTGGCAAACTGAAGAGGCCAAACGTACGTCATGCCAGGTTTTATTATGCTCAATCTGTTTCTGTGAACAGTGAGTGGATATGTTCTTTTTATGGCAATAGCACAAGTTTCTATTGTGGAGATGGCGGGCCCTGTCAGGACCTGACATTCAAATTTCGAACAATAGATGAACAGAAACACATCCCAAGCACTCAAAAATGCTTCTTTTTTTTTCGCTTTTTTTTAAGACTTTGGTGTTAGTTCTTTAACATTTGTACAATGTAAATTTTGAAGACTTTGCTTTGCAAATATTCAATTATTTAGGGGTACTAAGACATAACATTTAGAGAGGTTGCTTTTCATTCTTTGGAGGCCTCATTCATGAAAAAAAATCCACATTCTCAGAAGAAGAAGAACAAATAAATAAATAATAAATAAATAAAAATAAAAATTCACATTAGGAATTAAAGTAAGCTTTGATACCAGGTTCCATCATTGTGGCAGTAGATTTATGGTGTAAGGGTAAACTATTTTTTTTGCTAAATTTCAAACTAGCCAAAACAAATAAAAAAAAAGAAATGTTAAGGTGATTTGCAAGAAATCTTATGAATCCTTTTAATCAAATACCGATGTTATTTAACACTTTGCCATAAAAAAAAATTGATATCCCAATGAAGGAATTGCTTCCATGGCATTTGTGGGAATGAAGATTGGAGATGTCATTTTTATATTGAATTAATTGTCCACCATGAATCCTCAAAAGGCATGGGATAATTTGAAAATGAGAGCTTAACCACTCATTGTCAAAATGTCAAATTTATGTTTAATGTAGAATTTCAAACCTCATTTAGTTATAGTAGAATAACTTTTTTCAAAACATGTTTAATTAAAAAATTTGGTAAATCAATCTAAATTTCATCTCCAAAAATCTGTTTGAGATTTGAAGCCTCCTATCAAAAGTTATAAACATAATTTAGAGAGGATGTTTGAAAATGTAAAAGAAAATTTCCCTTCCAACCCCCTCTCTCAAATTTGTCCATAACTTTTGATTGGAGATTAGAAATCTCAAACGGATTTTTGTATATTAAATTTTAACTTGATTTCCTAACTTTTTTCATTTCAAAGTGTTTTGAAATTTTTTATTCACTATGACTAATTGAGGTTTGAAATTCTACTTCAAATATAATTCATGCTTTAATTTGACTTAACTATGATTGGTTGAGCTTCTACTAATTCTAATTTACGTATCCCACATTGTTTGTTTTCTCTCCTACCACCCCATGTGGATATAAAGATCTTGTCTTCACAATTCAAAATACAAATTATGAATTACTTGCAAAACAAAGAAAGGCAATTTTGAAGTTAAAATGATTGATTCCAATGAACTAAATGCTATAATATTAATAGTTTTATGGGAATACTTATTCTGCTATTTGACTATAGTTGCCACCTATGTAGTTGTTGTTCATTATGTGACAAATTTCGATGCATGGTGTTTTAGCTATTGATGGTGTAGAATATTCCACACCACTTTGTTAGGGGAAAGGCAATCTTCAATGCTGCTACTAAATGTTATGGAGGTTTGGCTTCAAAAAGTAACATTTTCCAATTTAATAAATGACCCTTCAAAACAATCAATAATGACTTCAATAAATAAAATAAAATAAAATAAAAATATTCAAAAATCACTATGATTAGAACTTAATATTTTGAACTTCAAGGGAAAAAAAATTCTTTTGAAAATCACAAATAATCAATCTACAATTGATCTAAGAAGTAATATTCAATTTTGGACTTCATGTTTTATTGAAGAATATTAGTTTGTGTACTAGTTGATCTAACATTAAGGTCAAAACACCCATTACCGTTATGCAGTCCAATTCCATCAAGTAGACCAGCCCAATTCCGTCACCAACTTTGGCCCTAATTCCGCCTAAAATCTCCTCCAATTCCCTTCCTTTTATGACAAAATCAGAGAATTCTATGACAGAATCAAGGATTTTTATGACAACAAGGGTTACGTGTCACTCCATTAATAGAGAATATCTAGTACTTGATTAGGTGGTAATGGGTTGTTTATGGGACAATTTTGACCCCACTCTATAAATGGTTTTGTAATTTCAAAACTGACCACTTCAAAAATTCACAGAAATTACAATTTTAATGGGAAAATTATAATTCCACTTGGGTTTGATCCGTGAAACAAAAACACACCTCTGAAAAATATGTGCCCTTCTTGAAATCAACCCCAAAATAGTCAGATTGCAAATCAGGGGGGTGATAGGTAGTTCTACCTTATATGGGATTCAGGCCTTCGGGGGCCATTTCAGGCTGTTCCTGTTGCTAGGAACCAACCTGAACTGCATGGAAAAAAAATTAATTAAGAAAAATGAAAAAAAATGATTTTTTTTAATTATATATATATAATATTAAAAAAATATTTGTTGATGTGGTCGACTCTCGACTACATCAACATCGTGTGTGGCGGAGTTTCCAGCGTTTGGGAATGTTAGGGAACTCGTAGCCCTCTACTGCAACTAAATCCCATCTAATGTCATCCATATATAATTTATGGATAATACTTTACAACTATTGTTTGAGAATGATAATTAAATTATTATTCTAAGTTTCATATTATAATACATTTTCACAATTTTGGAAATTTGAAATTGTCCTTGGTCTTTAACCCCTAAAGTCCCATTATCCCTTCGAGGTACAAAATGGATTTTTGGCAATCTCCTACAGTATTGATCATGATTTTTTGAAAAAAAATTTGAAGATAAAAAAACACATTAGCTTTTTGGGAGTATAATTTTTAATTCAATTGGTGCCCAGGAGCAAAAGTTATGGTACAAAAGGTCCTTTTTTCTGGTGTAGTGTGCAGAAACCTCCTCATACAAAAAAAAATTTGATTAAATTTTGTTTTTATAGATTGTAATTTTATCTATATGGAAAGCTCTAATTCATTCTATTTGTATTTGTTATATTAAAGTTATGGACAATCTTGTTTTTCAGGCAATTAAAATATCTTATTGAAAAAATAACTTGTAGGATTCATTTCTAAATGCAAGTTTTCACAATTCTTCAAAAAAATTGTTTGACAAGGTTAAATTTGCTTGCCAAAACAATCTCAACATTGAGATTATAGTGTATCAATTCTATCTCAAAGCTTTTAATGATTTAGTTTTTCTTTTGATCTTGGACCTATTTTTTAAAGAATGAAAAAATATTTCTAGACTTTCAACTCAATTCTTCTATACACAAAAAATTTAATTCAAAGTTTGTAGTGCAAATTTTTTCGACAAATAGCAGTCAAAGTCATCTAAAATTGCAAGCTAGTGTTCAAAAAAACAATTTTTTCTAACTTTGAATGCTAATATTTTCCAATCTGTACAGTCAAACTTTATGAAATTTTTACTTTATGATCTATGGTTAGATTCAAACCAAAAAAATTGTTTTATTGAATGAACACAACAAAACTGGTAATTGTTAATCGTTTTTGATAGAAAAATGGCCTTGGGACTTTAGGGGTTAAAGGGTTAACCCTAGAAAGACTCTAAGGCCAAGCAGTGTCCAATGGATGACTTTCAAGATTACTTGTACAAATGAAGAATTCACTTACTAATATTGGTCCACAAATTAGATAATGTTTGACAAAAGTCATGGTGATAGATCTCGTGCTTCTATGGTTACAAGAGGGGCCTTTGACTTTGTAGTTGAATTTCAAAAACCTTTAGTTTGTATGCTCTATTTTTGTTGTGTATGAATGATTTTTTTTTCTTCTATAGATGAAGTATGTGTATTTTGTAAGTCATAAAAATTTCAATTTTTTTTCCCTCAAATTTGAAATTATAGTGAATTTTTGTAGATAGAGTGAAAAAATTCAAATTAAGTACAAAAAATACTCTAAAAATCAGAAAATTTTACTTCAAGGATAAGATTACAATCAAAGGTATCAATTTTAAGTGTGAACTTTGTTGAAATTTTATACATGCCAAATTTAACATTACATTATTTTCAAACCATCAATCAAAATTAGAAATTATTTTTTCCTTTGGTTCAAATACTTATGTAGTAATGTATTCATCAATATTTTTTAATTTTGAGACTTTGAAGATGTATTTTTACATGTTTAGGACATGTGAACTACCCTTTCAAACAAATAGTTTTTGAAGCCAAAAAAATCTTTTAGATATAGAAATAAAATCGAGAGTGTATTTTACATTGATGACTAGCTTAATGATATTTGTTATGAAAAAGTGTGAAAGTAAAACAATATAGAGACTGCATCTTCTTATGTACTTTAGCGAAATTAAATGAAGAAAAAGTCAAATTTAGAAAATAAACTCTAGGAATAAAATGTTTATTTTAAAGTACTAGAAGGCGTAGTACTAGAAGCTTATATTTGATATATTTCTTAACATTATATCTTAAAATTTACAAATAGTTCTACAATTGTTCTCCATTATATTTTTTAAATCACAAAAAGTGTTTATATCAATACAAAAACTATGGTGAGTGAATATAGGATCAATGAGCCCATGAACCTAGGACTCTATATTATCAACATCTTGTATAGTTATAGGTATCTATGTTATCTAGACTCTTTATTCATTGAACACTTTTTTTTATTACATGATTAATCTTTTAGATCCTAAGAGACCTCAAAGTAGTTCTAAAATGTACTCTACGATGACTTTCTAACATGGTCATGTATTTTAAGTCTTGAACCAAATAATAAATCTTCTCACCAAAACAAGTAGAATTAAACAATACAACACACCAAATAAATCATGTGGACTTGTCTTCAACATCCTTTGTAATTGCCAAAACACTTTGCTATCCAACACATACTACACTACCATTAATCATCGATCTTCTACCACCAAAATCTTAGAGTTTCAAATCTCCTACTTATTTTAAAGGGTCACAGGGAATTGCTATTAGTTCTTTTGAATAGATCCTTTGTTTCTTTTAATATTTTGGAATAAGGATATTTTCATCTCATGATGTTTAAGCGGTTCAATTGTTACACATCAAGGAATTGCTTGATTTGCAAGGCTAAGAAATTTATTATGTCTAGTATGACATCCAAAAGTTTTGCTTATCCTTTGACCTTATCAAATTATTTAGGTAGAATTTAAAAATGAAAAAATCAAGGGTAGCTATTAGAATAAAATTTTGGAACTACCCTAAATAGAGTTGTGAACATCTTACTCAAACACATACAAGCACAACCAAGATTCATTGAAGATCATTTAGCAATTAAATCATTCAATAATGTTAGAATATGATCTTTGCATAGAATTCAACTTAGATAAAGGAAGTTAAAGGCTTTGGTCTTGTTACTGGATGCTACAAGAGTGTGAATTTCAAATCAAAGAGAAGTTGTTTGCTGTATATTTAACCCTTAAACGTCGAAGGGGGGACCCTCAAAATCTTCCTTTTCTATTACCGTGTGAATCATTGACCTCTAGAATTGCAAAATTAGTCATTGGAAGTCAAACTACTGTAGAAGATCTTCCTTTTCCAAAACAAATTTAGAGGATGAATAGTTGCACTTCTGTCCTATACAGTTTGATTCCTTGTCATCTATCGGACACAAAACGTCCTCCTCGACGTTCAAGGGTTAAGCAACACTATCCATGGGGCAAATTTTAGAAACAAGTCACAACTAGGTGCAATAGGATGTTGTGCACAAGTGTCATTAGGTCATAAGTTCCTTGTTCTCAATAAGCTTAAGCTCTAAATGCCCAAGGCACCATATTTTGGTGTTGACTAAATTTTGAAGTTAAATAAAATCTTTCCAAAAGTACTATTTTTGAGACTAACAAAAAATTGGTGAATATTTTTTAAATTCTATTTTAAGCATCAAAATATCTGATTTTGAAGAAAATTATTTATGCTTTTTCTATTGAAATTTTTGTGTAAGGGTATCCATTTCAAATCTTAGACTGAGGATCTTGGAGTTGAGCCTTGAATACATTGAATCTTGAAGAAAATGAAATTGAAAAGTCATTTAAAAAAAATTTAGATTAGTTTTGAGCAATTCCAAAAAGCTCAAAAAAAAAGAAGCCTTAGGAGTTAAAAAGCTTCCATAGGACACCTGAAATGAACGCAGTCCGTACATTTTAGGAGGCGATTCTAGGTTGTCAAACCTGAGCTGAGACCTCATCCGGAACTCCGGCTATGGCGTCTTCTTCCTTCCCGAATTGCAACGAGCAGCATCAGACATCGCAACGCAAGAATTAGTAGCGTTCATCTTTTCTATTGTATGACTGCGAAATTGTGCTTGATATTGTGCTTGAAAATTCAGTCTTTCAGTTATAATTTTCTGTGTCACGACTTCGCATTTGCAAGGCATGATAGAATGTCGATGCTCTTGGTGCATTTCACTCCCACCCTTGATGTGTTGAACGCCACTTCTCTCCATTGCAAAACACCAGTATACAGAGCTCGCTTGAAGTTTCGTCTAGATCACAGGGAACGGTTTCACATCAGAGACTTGTGGCCTGAGTCTTATGAGCGAATTGTAGGATTATCGTCAAGCAGGAAGGGGAGCAGAGTTATACCAAGGATTACTGTTGCTTTACCAAGAAGTTTTGGAGAGTTGTTTGGGGATGCAGTGCGACGAAGAGAGAGGGAATTTAGGTCATGGTGTGTGAGTGCCAAAACTGTTCATTCACGGGACGAATTGCAAACCGCGGAGAACCTGAGGGCGGAATTGGAAGCTCTGCAACAAGAGGCGGAGCAGGTTCGGAGCAAAGGTACAGAGGTTTTATCTCTTTGAGAATTTCATGCTATTGATTGATGTCCAGGAGTTTAGGTTTTTCTCGTTAATATGCTTAATGTGGTAAAGAAGTTGTAGCGTTGGTTAGTCTTCGCTTCTTTTGGACCAAGAGTCGCAAATTGTGCCTCATGTAGTTCTTATGGAGACTTTTTCGGGGGCCATTTTCTTTATTTTTGGACAGCATATGCAATGCTGTTCTCTGATGTAATTTTGACCTCATCTAATCTTTGTTTGTGCAAAACATGATCAATCGAATTGGTCATTTTCAAACCATGAATTCCTGGGCCTTATGTTTGTTTCAGCAGTTTTGAGGAGGTCTTATGGGGACTGTTTTTTGTCCAATTTTATTTATTTATTGACCTGTGCATACAATGTTCATCTCTGATTCTGGTGTTATAAAATTTGGCTGCAGTGACTTTTTCCCCAATATGATCAGTCAATTGGTCATTTTAGAACCGTGAATCCTTGGTCCTTTAGGAACCAATCCGTGGATTCATCTTCTCCGTGATTTTTGCAATTTTTAGAGTGTCTGTTCAAGGGTTTCGGTTTATTAAATACTTGGAAAGACAGACGAAGTGATGTTGCTGACATTCTGGAGGGTATGAAAAACAGCGAATAGTGCGAGGCTGAGGTTCATGCGGTTGACGCATGTCGTGGAGCAGCTCCGCCAGCGGGCAGCCATGGACGTGCGGACGGGCAAGGAGGACAGTGCTCGGGGTCTCCTTTTGGAGAAGCAGAAAGTGATGAAGGCTCTGGAAGCAGCTCGACAGCGTGCTGAGCTACTCGAGCAGCTGGCAGGAAAATTAAACGTGGTAAGAAACTCTCTTCCTCTGCAACGACCTCCTTCACATAGGGTAACCATACCTAATTGTGACACTTCAAGCTTTGAGCGTAGTAGCTTATATCAGAATGTTCAGGTTTTTGAATGATCTTGTCAGCAAATCAAATAGGATTCCAACGCACCAAAGAATGTATTATTTGGATGCTATATGCTAAAGTTATAAGTCTTCAAAGTTTTTGTTAGTAGATGAGGTGGTGGACTTTCTCAATTCAACTCTTACTCAGTTTGTAAGATTTTGGAATATTGCATTTAGTTAGGTGTTGCAATTAGGTGTGGCTGTCTCATGTCCAAGTAAATGAATTCTGAATTCTATTTCGTTTACTGGCAAACGTCCAGAACGTGAGAGCATTTTTAGAAAATAGAAATCATTTCAAAGTTACTACAATCGACTGCAATCCTACAAAATGGACTTTCTGTTTTTATCTTGGATTGAACATCATCAATTAACAAGTGGCACGGCTCTCTGTTGGAATGTTGGAACAGGCAATTTCAATGAAAGAGACTCTGCTAATTGCAGCTTTGTCAAGTCCTCCTTTAAGCATCAGATCTGAGGGTGCTGCTGCTACTAACGATACTGCAGTGCATCATGTTTCCCCAAGAACTGAGGTGTGGAATGAGGAAATGACCCAAAGTGATGTAGATGAACATGATATCAGTTCCAGGGCTGAGATCAGTTCAGATAAAGATCTGAATTGTTCAAATTAAACGAATATCATTATTTAGGATGAAGTTGGTTTTCAGCTCCGATTTAGGATTTCATGCTCCCAAGTGACCAGGTTGACAAATACTGCCAATGTCACTGGAGTTAGTAGGGTAGCCTGCTGTTGAAGTGTAAATACGGAGGGGAATTGCTGTTCACAATTCAGCAGTGCAGGCTGTTTTGAGAAGCTGTTCATGCCTTAACGCTTGCAACTTGAAGTTTCTAATCTTCAGTTTAGATTAGTTTACATCTTTGGATTTGACCATGAAGTTGAGAATGGAAACAGGATGTGCAGGAGAAGAACATCACTTGTACGGTAAACTGCTGCTTCGAGTTGTTTCCCTAGTGTACTTTACAAGTAATCCGGAATATAAATAGATTGAGCACAGGTGAATACATATATTTTTTACATGAATAACTGAGTATATGCATTCAGTATTAGATGACCTTGGTTTTGATTTCCAGAGAAGTTCGAGGTGTTAATTATTAAAGTCACAAGGTCTTTTTCTCCATCAAATAATGCTCAAAATATTCATTTCTATTGCAAGGAGAAGATTTTTTTTTTTTTTTTTTTTTTGCATATCTAATCACAGGATTTTGCATTAGACTATTATAAGAATGTGTGGAAGAAATTTCAAAAACCTTGACAATGCAAATTGCTCATTTGAAGTGAAGAAAATGGATTTGTTTTCACCTTGCATGACTAGAATGTGAGACTTGGGAATTTTTTTATAAAAAAAAATTAATTTTTACACATTAAAAATTTGATAAATAGAAGTAGGTTCAAGATTGAAGGGAAAACTAAATTGCTAGTAGCTCTAAGATGGAATTGAAACACACTAATCTCAATAGTGAGATTGTTTTGGCAAGATATCTTATCCTTGTGAAACTTTTATTTTTGAAAAATTGTGAAAATTGAGTTTTGAAATGAATCCTGTAAGTTATTTTTTCAAGAAGATGCTTTGATTGCTTGAAAAACAAGATTGTCCATAATGTTCACATAACAAATCCAAATGGAATGAATCAAAGCTTCCCATATAAATAAAAATACAATCTATGAGAAAAGAATATTTTTTAATTCAAATTTTAAGTTTTTGTGGGATTTTTCCTACCCGTTGAACTAAAATTTGGACTCATTGTGTCATAACTTTTGCTTTTAGGCACTGATTGAAACAAAATTGTATTCTTAGAA
The DNA here is from genome assembly GCA_947034895.1 of Rhytidiadelphus loreus. Lineage (NCBI taxonomy): Eukaryota > Viridiplantae > Streptophyta > Bryopsida > Hypnales > Hylocomiaceae > Rhytidiadelphus > Rhytidiadelphus loreus. Next base: position 9,748,247 of record OX344765.1, on the reverse strand, counting down.
AGTTGAAGTGTTTTTTCTATTTTAGAAAAAGTTTCAAAAAACTACAACCTATATTGAGATTGTAGACCAATATTGAGATTGTAGGAGCTTGCCCAAAGTCCATTTTGTCCCCCTTAGGGACAATGACACTATAGGGATTAACCTTTGAAGTCCATATAGTCAAATTGCAAAATTATGCACTCCCTTTGCTTCATTTTGCTACTATTACCTAAATGTTTTTTTCCCTTAGATATTCTTTCAAAAGATGTAATCATGTGTCTTCTTCAAGTTGTGAAATTTTCATATTTTTTTGTGAAACTTTGAAATTATGAAGAACTTTTGAAGAAAAAGTGAAAGAAATTCATATCAAATACTAAAAACATTCAACAAAATTGAAAAGTTCATTGTATATGTATATTATAGTGTAGAACATCATACTGTAAGCCAAGTTTGTATGCCAATCTTTTAGTAGAAAATTTGTAATCCATGGTTATAAAGCTAAAATTCAAATTGCAATAAAGTCTTTTTATTTTTGGATAATTGCAAAATTTGAAAATGGAGTTGAATTGGATTTGACAAATTTCATTTCATTGGTTGGACTCAAATTCAAAAAGAAGGGATAACTATAAAATCCGTCTCTTAATTTGTATCAATAAATGTTGTATTTTATAACCTCTTCCACTTAATTTGAGATCTATGATTCCAAATATGAATTCCAAATTTGTTAAATAAATTCTTATGTTTTCTCTTATAAAAAAAACAAGACCAGGTAGTTGAGCTCTCATAAATTTGAGCCAAATAGTTAAGAGAGATTTTTTTGGCTAATTTCATCACTCCCTAGTGCTTGATTTTAAAATAGTAGAATTTTTTTTGAAATTTTACAATAATTAATTGAATTTCCTCCAACATATCAATCTATATCATCTATTTTTATAGAGCACTCATTCTTCTTTTCCATTGAAATATTACATGATTTTTTTAGAGCTTCTTCAATGAATACCAATTGAATGAAGTTTACTATTTACAATATCCATCATCTATTGGGTGGATGGTGCTTAAGAGTTGAATGAGCTTTTTGGGAGCCAATTAGCCAATTTAATACTATATTTGAAATAAATTTGTAAAATTTAGCCAAAAAAATGATATACATATACATATATATGAAGTTGCTACAAGTTTATAAAAGAATCTAGAATATCCTATTTAAAATGGGAAATGTACAAAATAAAACAAGTAGCTATGCTAGAAGAGGTTTTCCCTATAGTGCTATAAACATGGAAAGAAGAAATATAGAAAGGTGACAAAGAAACAATTATAGGGGGAGTTACAATTCATTTAGCAAGTTCGCTAAACTTTGTTACTCACCATTTTGAATGGAAAATAATGTAAGCAAGTTCAATTATCCAACACTCTGTTGCCACCCTAGTCATTCATTGAGTTCAAAGTAGGAAGAACCTCAAATTGTGACTCATTACAATCTTACATCAACCCCATGACAGACTTTTTCTAATAAATGAATTAGGAATTAATTAGGTTAGTTAGTGGTCCACATCATTGCCTTGGGTGATGGTGATGGAGTTATTAGTGATTACTTTAGGAACTTCTACCTTTCAATGTAAATTTCTCTCAAGAAGTGATTTTTCATTGTGGTCATGTTAGGAAATGTTGTTGCCATATTAGGAAATATTGTGACTACTTTAGGTAGTAAGGTGACCATTATAGGTATACTTTTTGGTGGTTTGGGGATAGTCTCAAGATTATTTTGAACCAATTGGGCAACACACTTCAAAAATTCATAACAAATTCATACTTTGTCAAAAAAAAAAAAATTTCAATTGCTCTCTTTATTTCTCACATTTATCTATATATAGGGGGGAGGGGGATTTAATTTTTCAATAATGTCAACAAGGTCATTCTGCGTGTCATAGGCTGGTTTACCTTGGTTTCTGTCAGTGCAATGCCTAGCCTCCCGCCTTTGATCCAAAAATGGTGTACCAATTTTGCTAATTTTGGAAGAAAAAACAGATTCACTGCCCTGGAGCGGCCGCATGCTTGCTTGCTGGTGCACAGCTGCTGGGCTCCATTATCCTTTCCAGCTGTGCATTTCCACGATTTTGCCGAATTTTCGGCACAATTTTCCACTTGCTCTTGCCATCTGTCTTCCCTTACAAATTGAATTGCCCCACCAATTGCTTCGGTGTCCTTCACTTCCCTTGCCGCCTTCAACAACACTTCATTGAGCATTTCTCCTCTGCAAGCAACCATGTATATCATCTGATTAAGCTTCACTTAAAACACACAAGAATCGAACTTGTATCCCTTTTTCTGCAAAACATGACTGTGTTCCCAATCCTCATCACTCTCGATTCCACTCGAATCCATGCCCCAATTTTCAATCACTCGTCGTGAGATTGGGTGAAGAAGAAACTTTTTCTTGAGTTTTGGGGGTTGGTTGGTTGGATCCCAATGGGGCGAGGGAACGAGATGCAGAATGAGAAAGGTGCAAGTCTGTGGAGTGTGATTTCGGCATTACTGGTGGCCCAAGTGGTGTCCGGAGGGTACGATGTTGTGACGCAGGCGAATCCGGTGTATGGAGCGAAGAGTCTAGTGTTTCGTGTCTATGGAGATGTTGTTGCCGTTTTGGTGTTATTTCCTGCTGCTCTCATCTTGGAAAGGTGAGATTCTTTTTTTCTCTTGGGACGGTTTTGGTGTGCGAATTTTGTTGTAGAAAGATTAATGCTTTAATTCTCATTCCAAGGAAACTCGACTTTGAATCACTTTTTTAGGTCACTTTATGAATCAGAGCAGGTCTGTTTTATTCTGTTCTGTTCTGTTGGTATTCTGTTCTTTCCCGGCGCCAGTGTACAATTTTGAAACTAGAAAGATTGGTGGATAATCCAGTCAGCCAGACACCGAACTTCGTCTTTTAATCCCTTTGCACTTTTTTAGGTTATTTAGTTCTGAATCGTAGCAGGTTTGTTTGTTTGTTCTGTTGGTGTACTTTTCTTTCCTCGTGTACAATCTTTTCCATTAATTTCCAGGAAAGGGATTGGTGGATTATCATAACAGTCAATCCACGGCCGGAACCTCGTCTTTTGATCCCTTTCATCATTTTTAGGTCATTCGGTTCAGAGTCATAATAGGGTGATTTGTTCAGTTGATATTTCTCCCTAAGCTCTCCAGAAATTGATTGTGTTGGGCTCGCTTCATGCAATGTTTTAAATCACGTACTGTGGGTGCATAACCCCTGAAGGACCTCATGAGGTTTAAAGCAGTTTTATTCGAGTTTATTTGTTTTTGTCGAACACTTGCAATGTTCAGGGGATATAGGATTGGCCCCCATTTGAATTATATTGTTCACAACATGATCAATCGAATTCGGCAATCCTAAACCATGAATTCTTGGGTTAATTAATGAGCGCAAATGAGAGGACTGACCCAGTTTGCGATATCTTATGAAGTTGTTTTTTCATCTTTCTCTCTTGTGCAGGCATAACCCTCTTAGGCTTTCACGGCGCGTTGTTGCCCAATTGATTCTGCTGGGATTGATTGGGTGAGTGGGTTGCACTATTTATCAAGTTCGCACTTTGGTGTGAAATCATAAATCTGACTCTCATTCTCTTACATCTTGAGTTCAAGAATTTCAGAGAAGGAAGCCTGTGACATCTATCACTTCAATAACTCCTTGATAGTAACTCTTGGATTGAGCAAGAAGAAGGAGAATACTGATTGAATGTCGTGTTCTATTCTATGTTTTCTGCTGAATAGTGCACTCATAGAAAAACTAAGGAACGTTATGATCTGGTCACATTCTCAAGAACCGTGTTTATTTCAGAATCTTTGGAAGTCAGATGCTGTTGTTCTTCGGCATGGAGCGAACAACTGCAGAATTCTCTTCGGTGATGCAGACGTCAATCCCCGTCTTCACGGCTGTCATAGCACTTTTGTTTGGGTGAGTACAAAGATCATGCCATGCTTTATTGAAAGATTGCTTCGGGTTAAAATGCTACAATTTCTGAACAATTTATAAGATAAAAAACTATGTAGTGCACCCTCTGAAACTTGAGGTCAAAACTTTTCTACCGAATTGAAGTTTGGACTTCAATTCAATATTTAGCACAGAACGTAGCGAGGTCCTTCCCGTGGGTTTCAGCGATTTTGAGTAGTTTCTCTTATTAGAATGAATTTTATCTATTCATTTCTAGTGTGTATCTTGTCCCCAATTTCGAGAGGATTCCAACGCGCTAAAATGTATTTTATTTAGATATCATTTGAATAAGTTATTCCTTGTCAACGCTTTGCTCAGAGACCGTGGGTAGGTTTTGATTTTCCAGCTGCCGTATATTGTCTGATTCGCTAGATTCCAAAGCTGTTTCTGTCAGTAATGCTTCACGTATGGCCTACCCTCAGTAAAATGTATGAGTTCACTACCTTAAGCAAGATCCCTACATGTGATTTAGTTCTCTTAATGATCAATTTCATGAAATTGCGGTAATTGATATTTCTACAGAAAGATATAAGCAAAATTGCGGTTTTAGATTGCTCGCGTTTTTCTTCTTGTCGGCAGAAGTGTCATCAGAAGATTCGGCTTTATATGAGTTGGAGTTTATTGAGACATTCTCAGTTCTGACAAACCGTTAAGAACGGCATGGTCTTTTTATAATGGCAAATAACCAAGGTTGTACAGTAGCGTGATCAAGACTGATAACAGAATCTTGATAATTGAATCACTCGTGGTTCACAGGGTGGAGAAGTTGAATTTGCGGAGGAGAGACAGTCGATCAAAATTAGCAGGAATCACGTTCTGTTGTGCTGGCGCAATACTCATAACCTTCTACAGAGGCCCGCCTGTTCTGGGTTGGTTCAACCTGGGTGCAGTTGAACCTAACGCCAGTCGTTTTAATCTGCTTGAAATTGATGACTGGAAGGTTGGAGCTGCTTGCTTGATAGGAAGTGGCCTGTGCATTGCGGCTTTCATCAACCTTCAGGTGCTGATTGCTTCTTGGATATTATTTTTACTTCGTTTATTGCATCATTCTTTGTACTTTCAATGACGTGTAAGCAGGTCAAGATTATCCAGAGCTTTCGGTTTTTGTGATAACAACACCTACTCATTTTGAAGTTGTTTGTTTGCATGAAGACACCTTTGCTCAAGCAATATCCAGCCCCGGTGTCTGTGGTTGCTTATTCTTATCTGTTTGGTACAATCATCATGGGCGCTGCAAGCTACTTCTTAGTACACGACTCTACCTGGATTGTGGACTACGATTTCAACCTAATTGTTGTCTTGTACAATGTAAGTCACTAACCTAGTCACAAATGTTTAATCTTTTCCACCATCTAAATTACTCTCGGATGGTTAAGGAATCAGCTTTTATGGACAGAGAAGAGTCTAACCTTTGCACGCCATCGCTTGCAGGGGATAATCTCATCTGCTCTACACTTTGGACTCGTATCTTGGGCTTTGTCCAAAGTAGGTCCGTTATTTGTGGCCAGCTACCTTCCTTTTCAACCTATTTCGTCAACGCTGCTTGCCCTCATCTTTTTGAAGAGCATACTCTACTTGGGAAGGTAAGTTAATTTAGACCAAGGATTCCAACTGAAACCTCGGTGCTTGTGATATATTCTTCTCAAGGAATGGAAAGACACAGATCTCTCTTGACACTATACTGCAGGTCCTACGGCGTGTGAGGATATTCTCAAGCCATAAATTTAACTCGAGGATACTATTCTGCATAATAAATCCAATTTGAGTGACTAATCGACTGCGGGATGATTTGTGAAGCTGTCTCCTGTCTTGCTGCAGACTTCAGCGTTGGTTGAGCTATAGTCGAGTTTTGAATCTGACAAGCACACTGTCTGTTACTTGCAGTGTGTTGGGAACAGGCTTGATCATTCTGGGTCTATTGCTGGTTGGCTGGGCTCGTGAAGAGTCCATGAGGTTGAGTACCCTCTCCAGGATAGTGGAGCGGAGTAGTCGACATCCGAGAGTTGCATCCGAAGCTCAGGCTCCGGAGCTTAGAGCACCCCTTCTCCAGGTAAACTCTCCGTCCCTCCTGCCTTGATTCACTGCATAGATGACCTTGTTTATGGGAATTTATAGCCCATTCTTTGAGACACTTCTGGTGTATTAAGGTGTACTTGTTAATGTATTTTTGCACTTGGTGTTAAGTTTGGTGTTAGCGAGAGTCTTAGGAAATGAATCTGGGATACACCTTTGGATACACCTGTGGACTAGATGTACTTCGTTAACATCACTCCTAACACATGGTGCAAACAATATCTTACTAAGGTTCTTACAGTTTTATACTGTTTGTGTGTTCTTGTTTCGTATTGGATTATCAACATCAAAACATAACAGGTTTCCAATAAATATAGACTGTTTTAGGAACTTTTTGACATCATAAACAGAATTCTTTCCTTGTAGTATGCATACAAAAGTTGAATTACCGTATTTACAGATCTGGTTGCAAAAGAGATTAGTGGTTTCGTTATTGAATATTTCAGGAAATTATTCTAATGGCACGTCCATCAACTTACGAGGTGGGATGTTTGCTTGTTTGATAGGGCGAACATTCAGAGGTATAGTTTGAAAAGCCCCTTGACGAGTATTGGAAGTGCACTCGAGAAACGACGGAGTACTGTTGAGAAGTGGTCATCAGATTTGTAGATTTCAGACTGGAAGGTAAAGGATACTATTTGAATCTCTTTTAAGCATTTTAACATGTGTAGTGTGATTTAGGGTAGATTGTATAGAGCTGTGGAGAGATCTTTCGGCACAAGAGCCAAATCTGTTTGAGATATAATTTTTTTTAGTGAAAACTATGTAAAAATTTTGTAATGCAATTTTAAAGGGAAAAGTGGGGCGTATTCGCTACTGAAAATGACAACGTAGCCAACGTCTTTTTCCATTCAAAATGGGTGGACGTATACATGTCAACAAGTGTATGAATATCCATACTTTGGATTGTTGCCAATCATGTCAGGTGGGTACCTGCAAAACCGCCACTTTTGGCTACCGAGCGTAGTTACTATTATTAGAGTGGTCAAATTTTCATATTTTCTTGTTGGAAAGTGAAAGGAGTTTCCAACGCACAACATTTGGATATTGTATGCAAAAGTTATGAAGGGTCAAAGTTTCTTTTGCAACATTTGGATATTGTATGCAAAAGTTACGAAGGGTCAAAGTTTTTTTTGCAACATTTGGATATTGTATGCAAAAGTTATGAAGGATGAAAGTTTTTTTGCAACATTTGGATATTGTATGCAAAAGTTATAAAGGGTCAAAAAAAATTTGGTAGATGTTCTAAAATCGTTTCTTCAACCTACGTACATATTGATTTGGGAGATGTACACAAAGTGATGATGATGGCAGTTGAAAAGGAGCAATGTGATGATATCCTCTATTAATTGAAAAGGAGCAATGTGATGATATCCTCTATTAATTGAAAAGGAGCAATGTGATGATATCCTCTATTAATTGTTGCATAATGATTAAGCAATAGAAGAACTCTTGATCAACTTGTCAACATGACTTCTTTAAATTGAAGTGGATAGCAGTCTGCTTCCTGCACTCTTGAAGTCGGTAGCAGCCGCTCACTGTACGTTGTAGGTGTATACGAGGAATCAATTCATCACAATTCATGGTATAATCTACAATCTTTCAGTTGAATAAAAAAAAATCTGTATATATCGCTTACCAAGTTCACCTAGTAACGAACAGCACTGCCATTTTACAGCACCTAATTTACAAATGAGAAAGCACATATGTTCTCAACCACACATGGCCTTTTGTGAGTGTGGTCTCATACTCAATGACTTCGTATCGATCCCACATTCTCACAATATACTCCTGAGCGTTTGAACATATGCTACAGGGTCTAGTGGCCAGGAAAACGGGAAAGGAGTACGTCGGCTTGGTACATTACATCACTCGGCTAACCTACAGTAGTTTCAACTCTAAGAACCATGACAAGGATGGTATCAACTGTTAGACTTTGAATGCTTGACAAGCCAGTCAATGACAATATCAATATTGGTTGAATTTTTGCATGAGATAGTGTAGCATGCAACCTCTCTATCTGTAAGTCCTTGAAGCCCCCTGCATCAATGATTTTATTTTATCAGCATCGCATGTTTCGGTACAATATGAGACAAGAAGTGCTGGATTTGGTCAATACTAAGAAATCTTCCAGGAGTTCTGTGCCACAGAAATGCAGTACATTAGATGACTACCGTGATTTCAGTGTGCGAACTCACTCAAGTGAGTGAGTCCAGCTGCCAGTGTAAGCAAGAGACTTCTAGACAAATCGAAAGCAAGAGGTTAAAAGAGAACGTACATTTGCTCAATAAGCGCTTTTTTCGAAAGCGCTTCAGGCTTATCGATCTTGTTGCCCAGTACTAGCAAGGGAGTCCCAGCAAGAGAAGGCTTGTTCACCAAGTCATGCAGCTCATTCTTTGAAATCGCAATGTTTTCCCTGTCTGCTGCATCCACAACGTACCTGGAAAATTCACCAATTCAATCGCCCATTCACCTCGAAAGTCTAAAATTCAATTCGTAGACGACTCGCAATGTGGTGAGCGAGTGCTTCAGAATTTTAAGCTGCTCTAGACATATTACCGGTTGTTCCAAAGTAGGGAAACAACGTACATTGATTTACACTAGAATTACCCCTCCAAACTCAGTGAGTACTGTCTAGTACACACAGGCAAGCAGATGCGAGATATTAGAACGTATACAATGAAATCTTACACAATTGCAGAAACGCCACGACAATAACGCTCCCACATGCTTCGGAAACGAGGTTGACCACCTAGATCCCAAAGCTTGATCGTCACACTGCCTTTCGTTACCTTGCGCATATTGAATCCAACCTGCATTGTACCGAAAACATCATTCTAAGAACCTCTGAGCATCCGAAAGAAATCTTATGACACTCCCGAATATTGAGCGAGTGACTTAATCCATCATGGACGCTTCTGTTAATGAATTATATAAGAATAAACACATCTCCACACTGCAAGGGAAGACATTTGCACAGAAAGCATTCGATTAATAGCAGAAATGAGAACAATTACTCCAACTAACGTTAAATAATTTTCAATATTCTGAATGAGACAGCATACCGTCGGAATCATGTCCTCAGTAAAGCCCCCCGTCTGCAAAGCAACATATCAATCCGAAATCAGCACGAATCCGAAGCTGGTTGAATCCACACAAAACGTATAAAACATGATATAAATTAGTACTGCAGTTCCCAGTCGAATCTTTCCGGTATGTATGTAGCATTTTCAGGGAAACAGTGCCTGTATCTTCTGACAATAAAGTGCCCAAGCTAGTCAAATTGTCAGGATTTATCATATCCGATCGTCTCTGTCCGGGTGATTTCATCGTACCCTCGTCTCCAAACGTCTCACTCAATTACTCGCCTCAAGAGGACGAACAAGCGAGAAACTTCAAAGAGCAATCTAAACGAATTAAGAAAGTAAACTATCCCTCGGGTAACTCCAAGTCCAATTTGTCCAATTTGTCCAATTTGTTTTTGAACCATTTACTACTCAAACCATGGAGACTATCGCGTGCTTCGGAAGAGACTAATAGTGTCAGCACATTAGGTAGTCGCGTTCCTTTTGCAACTAGCTATTAAATACGCTACACTGATTTGTCCTAATAGTGAGGGGGGGATTAGCGTCACCTACGAAATTAGTATCACCACAAAATTTTATTTGGGGGAATTGGCGCAAAAAAAAAGGAATATTTCAACCTACACTAATTCAAAATAGTGTGAATTTGGTAAATTAGTGTTAGGACAAATCAGTGCAGTTGATATTGCCAAGATATAAACAGGGGATGGAAACACTAACCGCAATGACATTCACGAGAGACGTTTTCCCAGCATTTTGTAACCCTATCAAAGACAGCTCCATCTCTTGCTTGAAAAAGAGACTGTCCACATTGTGATCAACATAAACCATGTCAAGACAGAGTCCGGCTCTTACTCCTCCAAGTACATACACTAATTTGCAAGGTCAGGATTCGCAACTTAATAAACCATGTGTAATTAACTGTTAAGAATCCAAACTCGACCCTTAAGTAAATATATCATGAATTTCAGAAAGAGTGTCCTTCGATTCCCAAATCAATAGACAGAAAAACGAACACAAAAAAAGTAACCACACCTAATCACGACACCTGCCTAAATCCGACAGTCCAAAATCTTGCACACTGAGCTCATATTGACTGAATGTCCAATAAGCACCTCAACATCAGATAATACAGATCATCATCTACCAATAAAACTTCGAACCTCGATAAATTTTCGATAAGGTATCCAAATAATGAACTCTTCGATGCGTTGGAATCCTCTAGCAAGAATATTTTAAAAACTGGTCATCCTAATCAGTAGCAACTCTGCTCACCGCTTAAAGTGCCGCCATAAAGTCGAACTACCTTAGAACCAGAAAGACCTACGAAATCAAAACCTCATCTATTTTCTAATCGTTTTCTAACAAACCAAATCGATGTAAGAAACTACCTGCGGAGCCAATTGAGGAAGTAATCCCATATCCCCATCGAAGTGGCACCGAATTCGTCCCAGAGATCTCACACTTAGCGACTCAGAATCGCTTAAAAACTCCCCGCGCACTCAGTGTCTTCCCACTCTGTAAGAAAATAAAAATAAAACGTATTCACAAGGACAGTAACCACGATCGCACGCCGTAAACAACAAACTTCCAAACGAACACACTTCCAAATCCAATGTCGTGCTCACTCAAGAAACAGCTCCACGAGATGCGAAAATTTCTGAAATTCCGAGAATCCGGATTTTGCCAGCATGAGGAGCCGGTGCTACAACTTAAAGTGGAAGGAAAACGACGACGAGGTCTAGTAGGATAGTAGCAAATGGCGGAGTGAACATCGGAAATGAAACACAGAGCGGACTTGTTCATGTGATGAGACCGACTGACGGACTTCGGGCTTCTTTGTCGAGGAGGACGGCTGGGGACGGGTCTGGGCGGAGTGGGTCCGGTGATCGGCAGCACGGGCGGCGCGGGGCACGTGGCGACACAGCATTCACTGGTTGGTAATCACATGTCTTTGCCGGAGTCTTTTCTTCGGACAAGGCCTGACAAAGGATATCAATCCGAGGGGGGGTTCTATTTCATTTAATTTGGACAGTTCTCGTCAGTTTAGGGATGAATGGATGGATGAAATATGTAAAATGGCAATGAAGACTCATTTCATTTATTTACTTCATCGATTGTATATTCATCTAAAATTGAGGCATATTTATTGTCTTGAGATTTTGTAGGTATGGATGGACTCCAAAATTTTCATCTCAGAGAAAACATAGAACTTTTAGTATTTTTTTTCTTTCAATGAATATTGACAAAATTTTGTTCCACGTACACAAACCTTAGCATTGCTAGGGATGGGATGTCCATCTTACATAGGCTTTAGACTTGTAAAAAGGTCAAAGAGGCATGGCAATAATTGATAAACCTCATTACCAGATTCGAGAATTCCTAAAAAATTTGAGACCTAGAACTCCTCCAATTGAAGACAAATGATTTTTGTTCATTGTCCTCCAAAGAGGTAGTTTAAAGTAGATCAATTGTGTTTGGCTTGTTATCAAAGATGTCACCCTTTAGGTCATATGGATGATATGAAACAACATGGTATACTATTATTTCTTTCATTTAAATGGACATTTGTGACTATCCAAGAGTATCATGATTAAAGATGGTGTTGAAGATCACTATGTTCTCAAATTAGAAAAACACCACTCGGTCTTTATTTTTGGCTTTCTAGTGCTAGATTGCACTAGTAAAAAATAATTTAACTAAAATATGGCAACAAACTGCAAGGTTTCTGCCATAAAACTTCAAATTAAAAAAAATCTTTGATGACATTACCAAATTGTGGATGGAAATAGAATTATGGAAATGAAATATGTGCTAATGTGATATTTTCCATCCAATATGTGGATGAATATTGAAATTTAAGTACAGCTGTAACATTTTATATCGCCACATACTTTGGCACTTCATAAAAAAAAAATTGAACCCTTGAACACCACCCTTAGGGATTCAGCAATCAATGGGGCATGTTTCCTTTGATGGAGTCCAAAACAAGATGAGAATTAAATGGCCTACAAAGATTTCATTGGAGACTAAATAAGTAGGGGGGTAGAATTTGGGTCTTCTATAAATTTTGCAATTGGATTTTATTTTTATTTTCTCCAAAAATGATTAAGTATATTTATAAGGAATTATTCACAATTAATTAATTGTATTTGGCAAATCCAAATTCATATTTGAATTCAAAGACCCCGAATGAAAATAGAGAGATACAAAATTAATCAACCGCAATATAAGAGACCAAAAATTTAATTTATTTGATAAAATAAAAATGTGGAATTGGTCCTACATTTGTAATAATAAATGTTAGGATACAATACATAGACCACGGGGATTTATTGCACTTGTTTTTACACTCAATCTTTTCTATTGAGTATTAATATGCAATACATATATTTCATCATATTGTATATGTACTTGATTAGACAACTTTGACTATGTGTCAAATTACAAGCACAAGTAACTAAGAATAAATTTAGGAGAATATAGGGTAGTGTCATTAGAAGTGTTTGAGTGTAATATTATACATTACTAAAAAGCATTTTAGGTTGTAAATTGGTGTTTATACAAATACACATAAATTTCTTTAATACCACATTTTCTTATATGACTTCTTATTGTGTCCTTTTAGTAAATGTAAATTCAATTAATTTATGTTTTCACTATCAACTTCATTACATGACAAAAAGTTGCATAAAATTGTGATCATATCAACAAGTGAAAATAGAATTATAAACCACCTTCTTTACTCTTACATCATTGTTGATATAAATACAAGGGTTGTTACCCAAAATCCGTCAAATTAGACATCGATTGTTATACTTACAAGAACTTTGTGAGCCAATGTTCAAGTGGATTTTGGATGTTTAGGTAAGGCACATGTGGCCTTGACTCAATGGCTTTGACCGAGGGCACACCAATAAGGTGGTCATGAGTTCAAATCCAGACTTAGTCCATCCAACTATAATAAAGGGTCAAATGACCTCATTGTCATATGGAGACCTAAGAATTTCTTAAAAGAAGGATTGATTCTTTATAGAATCTACTTTCTTACAGAGGCATTAAGGATGGAATTCACCATCTAGATTCATGAGGCTTAAAGAGTTGAGCCATGCCCAACAAACACTTCATTTACTTCAATCTTTCAAACCCAAACTAACTTTCTTCTTCACTCTAGGTGTAACAACCTAATTCAATACAATCACCTTAATATTTAAATCCTTAAAGGTCAAAGATTTTATAAATCATACAAAAAACTTAACTACCAAAGGTGGGCCTTAAACATTTAAGGTCTTAATGGATAGTGGATACATATTGAATTTGAGAGTGTAATAAATAATACCAAAATCCACATTCAGTACCAAATAAATTTGAATCCTTGTTACTTTTACATATATTGTTTAAATAAGGCATGCAAACTTATGTCAAAATCTCCTTGTAATTGTTAGGAACAATAAAGAGAAAATTTCTTTATATCATTTTGTAAAAAATTGTTATTGAACAAATAATTTGAAAAATAATTTGGTATTGATTTGTAATTAGAAGTTGTAGATTAAAATCATGAATCATAATTGTACAATTAAATTTACATTTCTATCACCACTATTTAAAAATATAATTTGAAACCTAAATGTTGATAAATTTAGAGTAAGTTTCTTTTGCTTTTGGTTTGTATAATTTAAATTTAAAATATAATTACTTCATGTAAGGTATAAAGTAGAATTGTGGAGAGTACTTTTAGAGGTGGCTTTTGAACTACAAAAGATATGTTTGGGGCTTGACAAACTTCAAATATGATATTTTTAGAAAATTGGTGATAATAAATTGGAGAAACTATAGTGATAAAGTGTTACATAATTGATATAAAAAATGAGAAAAATTTAGATGAATGGAAAATGAATCTATAGAGACCAAACTCATAGTACTTTACAATATTTCCATCACCTCCCAAACTTTTAGGGATTAAATTATACTCCCTCCGTCCCATAATGATCTTCCTGTTGGCCTTCTTTTTTTTGTCCCAAAATGATCTTCCTATTGTACTTTGTGATGTTGAAATTAGTCAAATTCGGCTTATGATTGTTATTTGAGACTAGCAAAACAACTCTAAGTGGTTGTTTTTGCTCCATCCATGCAAACATCAAGCAAAAGACAAATAAAATGATTGAAAGCTTCAATCCGCACTTATAGTTTTTATTTTTTGCATCTCTTTGAGTATTTCCCAATTGAAGTAGATTAAGCTTTGGAAGCCGAAACAAAGGTCTATACATGGTCTTAGGCATATGCTAAATGCCCACAAAATGGCAACCTCACATTCAACAATTAAGTGCTCACTGGTGTTCTTTAAAAACGCCCCAAAATATTCACTTTTCAATATTATAAAACTACACTTTGAAAAGGGCTTCAAAACTCAAACTTTTTAGGATGCAAAGAGAACACCAAACTCTACATACTATACAAATTGAGTTTTTAAAAAGTTATTTTTATCCTTAATCCATAAGATTTAGTCTAACAGGAAGATCATTTTGGGACGGAGGTAGTACAAATTATGTGTAGTTTCCTAAAGAAAAACTAATTGAATTTGTGGAGTATGTATGAAGTTTACAATACAATGGTCAAAAGATTAATGTGATTGAGCTAGCCAAGTACAAACACCTAAAAGCAATACTTTAGTTGGTCTCACTTTAGTTGGACTTTAGTAGGTTCAATGACCATAAAATTTGATGAGATTATTATTGAACTCAAGATAAACACATCCCAAATGGTTCTATAATTTTTTTACATTGTAGTAATATTTTCCCAATTTTTTAAGTTGAGAGCCTAAGGTAGCTTTTATGTAACACTAGACTCACCTTGAATAGCCCCCTTCAAGCATGAAATGCCTCAACTCTCATTGGTTGCATTTTAAAAGTTTTGTTGATTTTGAGTCATAAAGTATTCATTTATGGGTGTTGGAGAACAAAAAATGGTGCTTACACAACATTGTATAACTAGGCAATCGTCATGATCCCTATGTTGAGAAGGTATCATGCTTAGCTAGATGCTTGAGAGGACTTACCAATTAATTCAAAGACTCGGGTTGGATGAGGAGCCATATAAAGCAACTGCACCTAATTTCAACCACTTTCTAAAACCAATCAATCTAGATTCTTGGCAAAAATATACATACTCCCACTATTCATGAGAATCTATGGTTGGTTTTAGATTTTAACACTTCTTTTCAACACTTTGAAAATATGGAGTTTATTCATACCACATCTCCAAAATGCATTGGCTAACAAAATCTAAAATCCCCTTTTGACTATCAACAAGACCTTTTGAAAAGCTTTTCAATATAAAAATGAGAACTATGTTGAAGTGCTTATTCGTGTGATTTTAGGTGTAGTTACCTTGAAGACAATTTTGCTCATTGTAGGGGTCTCTTTTTCGAGGATGCCAAAGGGACCCTAGCCTCATTGGTAAACAATGTTATGTTATAGGTATCTCTAACTTTAGACAGGCCATGTGGCGATTGGTGATTGCTTGCTGGGTAATAGTATAATGGACAGCTGAGATGTTCTGTGATTCTCAGATGGATGGTGCAAAAAGCCCAGACACTCTGGACTGTCAGGTGTCTTGCCCTCTTTGGTTGGAAGCCGGGCTCTCCCTCTTTCATCAATTGCTTCCTCATAAGAATCTGGTCATTCAAACAAATGAATTTCCATTCCGGTGAAAGGGGGAAACACCTAAAACCAAAAACACATCCGCATAGTTGGAGGCACCATTTTCTAGAAAAAATATTTTTGTAGTAATAGAAATTGAAAATCATGGATTTAAAAAAAAATGATTTTTTGATAAGGCATCTAATTTTTATGAATTTTCAAAGTAGAAATCCTTGGGGCACATTGAACCGCATTTTAGAAAAATTGTTTTGGTTCTTAAACCGAAATTTAGAAAAATCAGCAGCACTTCAACCATTGTTAAGGATGGGGATGGTTTAATGACACTTCAGGAGGATACTTAAGGGAAGTCTATTATGTAGGAGTGGATACAAGGACAATATTACCATGGATGTTTCCACCTTAAGTTACTCTTCTTTAGTCATTCAATGGTTGGGAAAAAGGGGGAGGGGAAAAGAGCTGGATAGGTGTGTCATGTTCTTTGACATTCAAGGAATAACTAAAGCTTAATAATGAATGAATGAATAAATAAATAAATTGTTATCCCTCAAATGTTAGTCATCCCTCGGATTGACCCTTCAAAATAATTTCAAACCTTGTGATGTATAATCCTTAAATAAATTTTAGATCTTAGGTAGGGATGTAGAGTAGCCTAAACTTGAATTTGAGAGTGATTCTTATACAAGTTCTATGAAGCTAATATACAATAAAATTAACAAACTTTCTAATACAAAAACTGTACATTCAAATTTGAAATTGAAATACAATACTTAGCTTGACATTTGCATCTTGTGGAGACAAAGTAGATGACAAATTTTAGATAGTTGATGAATGCAAACATGTTCCAAACACACAAGGTCTTGCTTTTTTCATTAATCTAATTGTTTTTAGATTCTTTTGTTAGTTTGAGACTTTCTTTTCCATACATTATGTATCCCAAAGGATACCAGTATGGTACACTTCAAAAACTATATTTTCAATTCAAAAAATGATCTTTCAAAATCAACTTGAAAAAACAAGTAAAATTTTTATTATTTTTAAATCACTATAAGTAGAGCTTAAAATTTCACTCCCCCCAAAAATAAAAACCATTTGAAAATTATTAATATTCAACGTATAATTCATTTTAGAAAGTTTAGGATTAACAATTAATAGAGAGCTTTAGATATTGGTACACTAATTTGTCCTAGTTGTGCATGTGACACTAATTTGCCAAAGTTTCACTATTTTGAATTAGTATTGGTAGAAAGATTATTGCATTCCACTACTAATTTCCACCCAAATAATTTTTTTCAAGAAATTTGAGCAACAAAAGATCTTGAATATGAAATTTTCCATACTAAAAATATTCTTTTAAATGAAGGCATATTAGGATGCCTCATCCGCATACATACATTTGTGGTGACACTGAGGGCTGCTTTACACTATGGTAGATAAGTGTACTGGTCGGTCAAGAATTTTTTGCCAAGACATGGTTATTTGAGGCAACCAATGGGATGTTGGAAAAGATGAAAAGACTTTAAAATAATGCCATAAGAAAACTTGACCAATTGTAGTTGTAGTATAAACACTAAGCAAGAGAAGTCTTCTAGACAACTTCACAAATTGAAGTCTACCGGAAAACTTCACCAGGAGGAGGGTTTGCAATGTGAAAGAAGAAGAGGCAAAGAACCAACTAATGTTATTTGAAATAAGGGAAGACTCAATCACACAGTTGAGATATGCCACGATGAAAAGATAAAATAAATGAAGTGGAAGTTCTTTACAGGCAAAGTTTCTTATTTGGGTTTGGGGATTGAAGACTGACAAAGAAACTTGACCTTTGGAGGACTCTCCTTACAAAAATTTGTGCTACATAAGTAGCCATGTCATTCTTTCATCCATGCTTGAAGTTCTCCACCCAAAAAGTCTTGGATGTTGGTAGTATAAACTCAATTTAGTGAAGAACAAAATTTCCTCTAATCCTACTACTCCATTTCACTACAATTCTTCACCAATGCACTTCTTCACTATGGTGTAAAGAAACCCTAATTTTATCAGTGACCCGAATTCCCCCCTCCTCAATAAGGTGACAATACCCCACTACAACAACGGCAGTGTTTTATGACTACAAAAATATGACTGAGGATGATTGGCGACTGCTCGCAGTTATACTCTTGGAGGTCAATACTTTGGGGAGAAATATGACTGCAAAATATGACTGCCAGTCGTTTTGGGGCCTTGTACTTCACGGGCGTATATTATACGTCCGTTGGGAACACCAAAGTATTTCATAAGGAACAGTAGGGAACTCGTTTGAAAACATTGAGTTATATTATTAGTCATATTTTCATGGTAGTAACAGTTTTTTGTTTTGGGGTAACCTAAGAAAAACATGGGCAATCAAAAAAAATATAGACAAGCCATTGTTTAAAATTTTGAAACTTAATCACCACTTTTCAGGGTTTTGAAACCCTAGCCGTCATACTTTTAGGGTTTTGAAATCCTAGCCACCACTTTTTAGGGTTTTGAAACCCTAGCCATCATTTTCTTAGGGTTCTGAAATCCTAGCCACTACTTCTTTTGACTCTTTTTCCTAACCTTTTGTTGTCTCTTGTCTCTTGGAGTTCACTCTTGTTTGTTAGTTGTGTTTTGTTGCATCTTGAGTTCACTTTTGTTTCTTAATTGTTGTGTTTTGTTGCATGTTGAATTCACTCTTGTTTCTTAATTGTGTGATTTGTTGCATCTTGAATTCACTCTTGCTTCTTAGTTGTTGTCTTTTATTGCATCTTGAGTTACTTTTACTTCTTAGAGTTGTTGTCTTTTGTTGCATCTTCACTCTTGCTTCTTGTTTTTTTCTTCTTGCATCTTAATTCTTTCTTCTTCTTATTTCTTCTTTCTTACTTTTTGTTCTCTCTTTTTGTTTCTTATTTCTTTTTGTTGCATTTTAATTCTTTTTTGTTGTTTCTTGTTACCTCTTAGTAGTTGCTCCTTATTGTTTCTTGTGCATCTTAACTTGTATTTGTTGTTATCTTTTAGCACTTATTGCATTTTTTCTTCTTGTTCCTTGCATCACCATTGTTTTTCTTCTTACCCTAAATTTGTATTACATATTTTCTATTGTTGTAAACTTTTGAAGATTGAGCTTTGTTGTATGTTCATTAAAAATTAACCTCCTATTTATTTAATTATTGTATATGCAGGCAACAAAATTGGAACAAAGTCGTTGGAGGCTACTTGCAACTCACTTCATATTATTGTAAGAAATATAGTCTCTATTGACTTATGTAAATAATTCATTGTGATATACATATTTTGTATTTGTGACTAATAAATTATAAATGTCATTGAAAGGAGTCACATTCCTTCTTATATATTCCCTCTCCAATATAATTGTTTCTTGTATATCTTTAAAATCATATGTATTTGTTTTTAACTACATGAAATCTATTATTCAATTGTTAAATCATTTTAATGTATGATTGAAAATATGTTTAGGTATCCTACAACCGTTGTAGGATTTGTTCAATTCATAGTTCAAAATACATATCAATAAAAAAATGACTATTTGGAGTCACAAAATGATTATAATAATTTCCAAAAAATGACTAGGTGCTCTCAATATGACTGAGAAGAGTCGTTTTACAAATCATCATAAAATATGACAACCCGTAGTCATATTTCACATGATTGCAGAATATAATTCACCACAGTCATATTTCACATGACGGCAAATATGACTCACCATAGTCATATTCCATATGACTGCAAAATATGACTCACCGCAGTCATATTCCACATGATTGCAAAATATGACTCACCACAATCATGTTCCATAATAACAAAAAATATGACTCACCACAATCATATTCCACATGACTGCAAAATATGACTCAACGAAGTCATATTCCATAATAACAAAAAATATGACTCACCATAGTCATATTCCACGTCATTAAAAAATATGACTCAATGCAATCATATTTCATAGTAATAAAAAATATGACTGACCGCAGTCATATTCCACATCATCAAAAAATATGATTCAACGCAGTCATATTCCACAAAATATGACTGACCACAGTCATATTCCACGTCATCAAAAAATATGACTCAACGCAGTCATATTCCACAAAATATGACTGACCAATCATATTCCACGTCATCAAAAAATATGACTCAATGCAGTCATATTCCACGTAGGATTTTTTCATTTACCCGGGCAGCTCAAAAAAAAGTCAAAGAAAGTCAAAATACACACCTTGTTGGCATACTATGGCTAATTATTAGGTATTTATACCCCTCAACTTATATGACTACCAATATGACTGATGTTTGAAGTGACTGCTTCTAAGCGACTGCTGCAGTCAAATTCCGAGTCATCTACAGTGAATTCTGCGTGAGTCATATTTTTTTATTTTACGACTCACTGCAGTCATTTTTTGCAGTCATAAAATACTACTTTTGTTGTAATGCCCATTCCCATCCTTATCCCCATTTATGTACCCTAGATTTTCATTAAATTGTCCCTAGACTTGCATTAAAGTGTCCTTGAAAAGAGCTATTAAACCCTCCTCATGCTTAAATGTGATTGATTGACTACAATTTTTTTGAGATTTTAATTCTAAATCCACCTATATTTTGGTTTCAATGGTATAGGGGAGCTTCCATTTTGAAAATTCATAGAAATTACATGTCCTATCCAAAAAAAAATTCTTTTTTTTTAAATTCATGATTTCCAATTGCTAATACTACAGAAGCACTATTTTTAGGAAAAGGTACATCCAACTATGCTTATTTTGACAATTTTGAGTGTTTCCACCGTAATAGGATAAATCTGTGTAATTTGACCCCAAGTCCCCAACCAACAGTGCAAAACCACGTGACAAGTCCAGAATGGAGGTTACCGAATAATGTTGTCCTTGGTCCAGGGCCCAACCTGGGTCCAGTTACTGAGCATCCCGGGGTCCGTACCATGGCTTGTGCTGGACAAGATGCACCGGCTGGCCGGTTGGGGCGGTGCAAGTTTGCAGCCCTCTGGGGCCCACAAGAGTTGCATGGATTTATAACTTCCGCCACAAGCCAGAAAGTCATTGGCTTAAACCCTTAAAAATATGGGCTGGTCACCATGGAAATCATGATTTTTTTGGCACTGTGTGAATCATTTACTAAAAAAAATATATAAATCCAAGAGTATTCATTGGAGGTCAAACTATTGTATCAGACCTCTCCTTTTCACACCAAAAGTCTAAGGATGAACACTTGTACTTCTGTCCTATGTACCAATAAAAGTATTCTTTCTCTTCCATCAGACAGTGAACTTTCACAGCGTCGTTCTAGGGTTAACCCTAGAAAGATGCTGTGGACACTAAAATAGAGGATCTAGGCTTTGAAAGCTACTTCAATCAGTTTAGAGGAATTTTGCCTCAACTATTAGCTATTGGAGTAATCATTGACGGCTCTAATCTTGTTTAAATTGTGATCAAGAATATTCTTGATAGTTATGATTTCTTTTGTTACCAATAGAAACTTTGAATTAGATATAAGTCCCTCCATCATTTGAAATGCTACAAAACTTGCTTTGTACATACACACTCTTAATAGGCTTTCCAACAATGCCAAGGGCACACCCAATGCCTTGGTAGTTGGGGAAATCCAAAGAGAGTGAGTGAACCAATTGTTCTTTGTACCCAATTTTCTAATTTCTAGTGTGCAAAAAACTTGGGAATTCAATCATTTTCGTCTTCTGAGTTAAAAAGGCATAGAACTTAGTTTGTGCACATGCATTCTTCAAGGACTTTTTGTCATCACTAAGGTCAACTCCATTGGCCCATTGGTTTAGGAGATCTTGATATATGTTACAAATATAACAAAACAAAACGAATATTTTTCTTAATAGTATAAACTGAAGGGAAAAAAAAGAACTTTGAAAGAATAGGTTTTTATATGGCCCATGCTCTAGTTTTGTAGCTTGGTGCTTCAAGATGTCTTTTTTACTATGCAAGATTACTAGGTTTGATGTTAAAAAGAATTTTTTCAAACCTTTTTTGACAATGTCAACAAATTTTGACTCCTATTAAAGTAAAAATTTTGCACTATTTATAATGTTTTTTTCTTCATTGTTGCAAATTATATCATGTTAGGTACATACTTGCCAATGGAATAAGTTTACTCGGAAATTTTTCTGAGCAATTATTTTCTCAATGTCAGTGAATAAGTTAGTTTTCTAGTTGAACTAGCAAAAACAACTGCTCTCATGGGTGATAGTTGAATAATTCTGTAAAGTTAAATTATAAAATTTCAAAACAAATTATAACATTTATAACCATAGAAGACTTAAACATTGTTCAAAGGGATCAAATGATCCATTGGCTATTGGATTGGATTTGGCTACCTAGGTGAGGGAAGATGGCTCCTTAACTCCAAATGCCCAAGCCTTTTCAAGTGTGTTTTTTCTAAGGAAAAAGAGCATGGGCTCATAGTTATCTCCAATGAAGCAAATTGAGTTTTTTTTCAAAATCTAACTATATAGATGTTTAAAGAGCTTACTTATTAGTGTACATCTAAGTATTGAGTGTGAAATTGTATAGGAGTTGTGAGATTCTAACAAGAAAAATGTGAATATATATATTTTAATATGTTGCCCTCCCTACAATGTTTGAGAAATTTGCATATAAGATTTTTATGGGATTAAAGGTGACATAAACATCTAGAAATTGTGTTAGCACACTAAAATGCATTCCAAAACCTGAAGTTCTAGTGACAAGCTATCAAACTCATTACCCAATTCATCTTGCAATTACTAAAATGTAATTTTTCTTATAAGTAAAAATCACAAATAAGTTCATATCAACACTTGCATGTTTAAACTTTCAGCGGTGAAAATCCTGAAAACACTTAACTCTTTCCATTGGGACAATTTTCAAAGCAAATGGATAAGTAGAATTATATAGATCGCAAATCAAGTGAAATTGGCAAACTTTACTCTTCCACTAGTGGTACATACATGCCATTAGGGACCTCTCAAAAATCAAATATTTACCTTTTTCAGTGAAAAATGAAAGCTTTCAATAGTTAATCTTCAATATTGGCCTTAAAATAATTTTAAACGGGCAAAATTTTTACTACCCACACCAAAATGAGCCTAAAATTTTGGATCAATCATGTATGGGCAATTAAGCAGTTCGGGGTTAAATCAATCAATTGTCCCCATTAAAAAAAATTATTCACTGGGTTTAAGGTTTAGCTAGAAGGTCTTTGTTAAAAAGAACATCAGTATTTTTTTGTATTTTTTTATCATTCATTAGTATTTCAAAAAAATCATGTTTATAGTATGTTTTTATTTTTAAATTTAACTTATAATGAGTCACAAAAAATATCTTAAAATAAAAAGAATTATCCAAAAAATTTATTCATTGAAATCTTTAATAATTTCTTCTCAACACGATTGTACAATGTCACAATGAGCTCAAAAAAAAATTAATTTTAAAATTTTAAAATTTTCATACCCTCCCCCCTTGCCCTCTTGTAATTTTCAAAAAGCAATGTAGTTGACAACAATATGGGACAAACAACATCCCGTATCTTGTACCCATATCCGCATCTTGTACTCATATTTGTATTCATATCTAGTATTGTGCCATATATGTATCTGTATCCACATTCAACATTAACTATGTATTCATATACAATAATGTATCCGTACTCAGTATTCATTTTTGTATCCATATCCGTATTGATATTTGGACAACTCAAATTGAACCTCACAAAATCAACGGCTTGTGATTTTTTGAGAAATCAACGGCGATTTTGAAGGTAAGCATTTAAAAAAAAGACAATCAACGGCCTTTAAATTTTTTGAGAGAAGGGGGCAACTAATACCCTTGACAACTTTTTTTGGGTACATTATTACCACCAATTTTAAATCTACATTGAGCCAATTTCTAAATCAAGAAAAGTAGCCATTGCCAAACCAATCTTCATTCTTTGGACCAATAATAAGTAACACAGATTCTTATGTTATCCCATTCAAAATGTGTAAAATCAATGACAAGAAAAACAGAACCCTAATATTCTTTATCTGTGCATAAAAGAAGGAAAAATTTATTTCAATTTATTTCATATACTTTTACAATTTTCATAGTTGCTACAAGCGCAAACATTGAAATTTGAATAAGGCAATCGCCGTTCCAGTATCAATATGCATATTGGGATCATATTGCATTGTGGTAAGAATCTTGGCTGCATCTTTTATTTCATTATTTGCTATTAGACGGGGATTAATAGCATTGTCTTTGATCACGTAGGGTTTTACAATAGTACCATTGGAATTACTTGTTGTCATTGAAGATTGCGGATTAATTTTATTCAATTTGCACTCCAAAGAGCAATAAAGGGCTTCTTTAATGCCATTTTCTGTTTTTATCGGTGCTTTGCAAATAACGCAACAATGTTTCACATTGTGGTTTAGGGTTTTCACTTTATTTGAGGAGAGTGCTTTACAACGAAGGAGGTAAAACACATCTTTAGTGCAAGCAAACTTTTGAATACTAGTTGTGTCAAATTGATATTTGTCTGCATCTTGAACTAAAATTGCATGTCATGATGTGACTTTTTGGACTTGCAAAAATGGGTGACCTTCATGTTCACAATTCAATTGAAAACTTTTTTTTTTGCACAAACCTCCAACTTTGCATTGAATGCAAAAGTATTTCATACATGGCATTACATCACCACATGAACAATTTGGGTTACTCAGAAAATAGTTGCCCATTATAAAATCCATTATCCATGTTGAAGCTGGATGGCATGTATCACCCATGTTTATCGTCTTATCTTATTGAGATATTAACAAAATTGATGGTATTCTTCAACAGTGTTAAACTTTTAAGAAATATCTCTGTTGGATTATGTAATTATAGTATACTAAAGAAACCATGCAATAATATATCAATGATAAAGTATGGATTTATAATCTTTTTGAAAACGTAAAAGTAAAAAAAGTAAAAGTAAAAGTTTTAAAAAGTTAAAATCAAAACCAAATTAGGAAAATCCAAAACTCTAATATAAAACTTTTAAAAGTAAAAGTAAAAGAAAAGATGGGTTTGAATTTCTTTAAAGGACTTTGCATTTAATTTTTTTCTTGAATTTAAGTGATAAATCTTTGACAATAACTTCTTTGCTAAGAAACCTATTCTCTATACAATTCCTTGTCAAGGACTTTCCATTGACACCAAATAAACTCTTGTTAGCTTGATAGTTATAGATCTCAACTAGCATCACAAAGAAAGCAAAAACTACCAATTTTTATTTATTTATCTATGAAAGCTCCGCTTTATTTTAATTATTTTGTTTATCCATTGTGAGAATACAAATAATTACTTCTTTCCAAGGCAACATTCATTACAATTAAAATAACATCCAAAAGAATATTTATCTACAAGAACAATACTAACTAACTACTTTTTTCAAATACACATTTTGAAGACAAAGTCAATTATCAGGGGAAAACAAATGTTTGTAGATTCTTTACTTAATTCTCCTACATTTGTGGGGTATAGATTTGTAGAATTTTTTTGCAAATATTTCCAATTCAATGGTTACAAGTATGTTAGACCAAAAATAAATTCCTAAGTTATTTTTTGCAACTTGACCTTGAAGGTCTAATTCCATGATCTAGTTGTCATCTTCTTCTTGGACTTTCTTTTTGTTAACAAAATCTAGCTATCATCTCTCTCTTTGCTACTGAAAAGATCACCCTTTATCTATCTAATTCTATAACAATCTTTCTAAGATTTTTTTTGTCAAAAATTCATCATTTTGGGATTCTCAAAAACACATAACATTAGAGCACTTCTAACATCAAAAACTACCATTCTTTCTAGGACAAGTCTTTTTTCAATTCAAACCAACCTTTAGAGTGCTATTAGATTGGGCGTAGAAGATGATAAAATAAATTTTGTTGCTAAATCACTCTTGTGTTTATTGTCAAAATTACACGTACTTCAACCATCTTGATGATTTCATTCCATTCTATCATTATTAATATTTGTACTTCACTGAGGTTGTTTTAGCCTTAACCCCTAAATAATTTGGATTATGTTTTCACCAAAACTGCTCTAAAATTGTCAATTCTAGGACAAGTATCAAAATTTAGAAAAAAAAACATTTTTAGATACATATAATTGTAAGATCTTGTAGTATGCTAGTTTGAGAAGACGTGGAAAAAATTCCAGAAATTTCAGCCATGTAGATTGCAAGATATTAGCGTTTGAAGTGACAAAATTCCTTTTGGGGGCCTTGTGAAAATCCGGGTAGCTAAACTTCACAAGGTCATATTTGTATGAAAAAATGTCCAAAATTTGCTTGAAAAAATTTAGATCATGTAGAATTGTACAACATATAGGAAAAAAATAATAAGTAGAAAGAAGTAGTAAATGATTCAAAATACTAAATTGTTAACAATTCATTTATAGAATTGAAAAATGTCAATCCCAATGGTTGTAATGTTGTAAATAAAAATTTGAACCTAATTTTTTTATTTTAAAAAATATTTAAAATTGAGTTAAATAAAGAACTTCAAAGTTTGTCTTAGAGTAGAGATTCCGAAACTACTTGCAAACTACTCCAAACTAAAACTCCTCATAACTTTCCTGTCATTAATCAAAATGGAATGATTTAAAGCTTTCCATGTATACATAAATTTAGAGAACCAAATTTTGAATTTTTATTTCTTAATAAAGTGATTTTTAAAGAAGTCTTTTTTGATGCCCACGTTGCCCGATGAGCAATAAAAACTACATATTATACAATAACTTTTTAACCATGTAATCAAAATTTATGAATTTTTTTGGGTTTTAAAGCTATTCCTCAGGCACATGTTGTGTGAAAATTGCAAAGAAAAATAATAAAAACTCCATTTGTAGTGAGCTGCCCAAAATTGCTATGTTGCCAAAAAATGCAGTTTGTGCATTTAGGGGTTAATAGATTAAACCACTTACATTTGGACAATCGACTGTAAGTTTTGGACTTCAACTTTGGTACTCACAACTATCATGATCTTATTTGTATTCATTTTTCATTGTCTTGAATATGATCAAGGCCGTATTTGTACACTTCATGCTCTTAATCGAATTTGTAGAAAGGTTCTACACTTGCACTTTATAGACATATGTATGGACTATCCAAAAAAATGCGCAAGCTATTGCAATAGAAGAAATACAAAAAGTGTTGCCGTGTGTTACAAGTGCTCATGGAGGTAATGTTTTGATATTAAAAAATAATCTTTAAGTGGTAAATTGAATAATGTTTCAGATAAATCCTTCACTCATTGCACAAAGATATTTGAATCCAATAGTCCTATGGGGTTCCAACAAAATTTGAAGGACAATGTGAATTCTTTGCACAATTTTCAAACCTAGAGAGGTGCTAAACAAGACTTATTGGAGATGTGGGCATCTTTAGATGACCTTATAAAATTATTTCATAAGTTAACCTTGACAAATTTACAAAGACATCTCTTTAAAGAAAAAATTGAAAATTGGAGTCATTTGAATATGAAATGTTTTGGCAAACAACATGCCACACATTGCATGGTAAGTATTAATATCGTCACACTGCATATTGATTTGATCATAATTATAGTACAACGACTAATGATTCTCAACTAATTCCAACCTAAAATGTATGCAACATGCTATGGTAAGACATGCTGATTGGTTTATTCATGAATACGGAAAATTATCTATTTGGAGCTACTAAAACATGGAAAATAGTCATCATGTTGCCCAAAATGCCTACTATCACAATACATAACACTCAAGAGGTGTATCCAGGAAAAATGCTCTACTTTAGATGTTTGAGCATTGGTATAGAATAATCCTTCATTGGTTTATAACAAAGAAGTGGAAAACAATTCTAAAGTTGGACTTCACATTGCTATTGTTGCCAAAACACCATTTTAAGCCAAAAGTGAGAGGTCTTGGGCGTTGAATGCTATAATATATTAGGCACAATGGAGAATCAACTACACTTGAATCAGTTTATAGTGGATACATAATACAAACCTAACAGAGTCTAATGAAGATGCTAGTGAAGAATCAATAACCCTTCATTAGGTGTTTATACTCAATCAATTGTAGAAATTTGAAGTACTCTAGGTGGCAATACCTCTACAATCATTTTATAATTTTCATTGCTTTTGTTTACTTGTGATACAACATTGCATGAAAATGAAACTCTTGGGTCTTCTAGTAGCAATTACATTATACATAAATTTGCTAAAATTTCCTTGAATAAATTTTTATTGTTCATACCTTTAGGATGACTTGTCCATTTTCAAATAGGGGTGATGCATGGTTTGGTATCTCAATATTGTCATACATTAGATTCTACCAAAGGTTCACGATTGAATTGGAAATTTGTGTATAGTATTGACTTGGCTATATGAAATCTAAAGACCATCATATTGTGATCTATTCTACATTTAATCACATAAGTCCCATACTAACTTTGCTGTCCCAACCATAGTCCATTACTAAGGACAATGATTCTTAGGAAATGTTTTTAAAATTAAAAGGTTGTTGTTTTTTGACAATCTAGGGCCATGGAGAAGAAATCTACTAAAGTAACTACACCTAAAATCACATGCTTCCTAAAATTGAACATTAAAGATTCTTTCCTAAAATGCACTCCCAATATTCATGAGATTCTATGATTGTTTTTAGAAACACCTACTTTTAGCACTTTGAAAATTTAGAGTTTATTCATACAATGTCCAAAAAATACGTTCTAAGAGTACCTAGAATCCCCTTTTCACTACCAACATGACCCCACAAAAAAATTCCAATATAATAATGAGAATCATGCTAAATTGCTTATTTGTGCAATTTTAGGCATAGTTACCTTATTACATTAATTGGCAAGAACCATTGCAACTATGTTTGTCTACTTCTAGTCATAGGATTTGTTGAGGCAAGGAAATTGACACATAGTTTTGCCTTAAAAGATTCACTAGTGTTCATATTTGGCAAAGGCCAGATAAATCATCAAAACTTTCTAGTTGAATATATTTGAGTTGTACAAAACAATCATTCACTATTGGACTATATTATAATTGATAGTATAGTCCAATTAATCAAAATGGAATAATTCAAAGCTTCCATCTACATATAAATCTAGAAAGCCAATTAAAAAAAGTGATTTTTTAAGACTTTTTTTGAGCTGCCTAGGGTGCTCATAGTTCAAAGAAAATTACATATCATACTATAACTTTTTAGCCATGTGGTCAAAAGTTATGAAAATTGTTGGGTCTTAAAGCTACTCTTTGGGCACATGTTGTGTGAAAATTTCAAAGAAAAAAATAATTCCATTCGTAGTGATATGCCCCAAATTGCTATGTTGCCAAAAAATACAATTTGGTCCTTTAGGGGTTGAGAATATTTGGGTGTGAGCTCTTCTTTGGCTTGCACAAAGAACTCCACCATTACATATTCTATACTACATATTTCCCATACATTTATACTTAGAGTTTGCACAGTGTAACATGAAGCTACAATCTTGGGTTTGTTTTTCTTCTTGTTTAAAAAAGAATGGAAAAAGGAAATTTAGCCATTAAGCCCTTTTACATCTAGGTTTTGCTTTTGAATTTTTATTTAATTTTGCTTATATATTTTTACTAATGTATATTATATTTTACTTCAAATTTATTAAATTTTTCATAAGAGTTAGTTATTTTTTTAAGCAATTTTTAGATGTAGTCATACATACATATCTATAACTCTGTATACCTATATACCTATATCTCTATATCTCTATATTCCTGGACCCCTTGGTATACCTATATACCTATATCTCTATATACCTATATCTCTATATTCCTAGACCCCTTTGTTCATCATCTAAGTATGAACTATGGAGTATTTAGGTGATAAAGACATAAAGGAATGTAATTGACCAAAATTTCATTTATTTAAAAAAAAGAAGAGATAATGTGATTGGCCATAAGTTTAAATTTGTTACATACAACTTTTAGAATAAGTAATAATAATAGATCTTTGTTATGATATATATGACAACACTTTTAGTAAGGTGTTTCTATTCCTTTCATCACTCTAAGAACACTCTGGAACCATGGAACAATTCATATATATGATCAACCACTTAGCCTAATCATTTTTATATTGCCTCTACTAACATCTTGTCTTTGAAACTCAAAGTAGTTATGCCACATGAATTAACAAATCTATTGAAATTATTTTTGAAGAACCCCATTATTCCTAAGTCAAAATAGTAATTGCTTGCAAATTAAAATGAATGCATTCAAATCTTCTAACTTTAAAATAATGAATATCAATAGTGCATTATCAAAATACTTTTCCCATAGATCAATGTTTTGCAATAAAACAATATGTTATTGATATGAAAAAACATCAAATAAACTATTCAAATTTGATTGGATTTAGAATTACATTATTGAATATAAATACAATGCTTTTGATGGCAGACAAAAAAAATCATATAAACACCACCCATTCACATTAAAATCACTTTAATAGGCTATTTGTATTCAAGACTAAATACATGAATTCTCTAAATTTCTCTCTGAAATGTTGAACAGTCTCACTCAAGAGCACCTTCAGTTCAAAGAAAGCTATGGCGCCAAATGAACCCGTCTTCTTCTTGCTAAAATGGATTCGTATTTACCGTGGAACTGTTGCCGTGGAACTGCTTCTTCGAATTTGTAAGAGATGCTCACCTTCGTTCCGTTCTTGGTCTTCTTTGCGTAGGATCGTGACATGCGTCTTCTTTACACATGAATTGATCTTGTTTCTTTCCAATTTAGTTAGGTTGCAAGTACTACTTGATTATGGCTTCTGGACAGACAAGTTTCCAGGTCGGTAACGGCTGCGGCGCGCCTGCAATTCTTGATTCCATGAATACTTGCCGAAGAGATTGTTAAGCTCGATAGCGTTGGCGGTAGGATTCTGTGGTTTTGATCTTGAGCTGATAGTTTCCCCTGTATTAACGGTGACAAGACCAGGTAGCCCTTAATTCTATGGCCTGTTATGCCTCTGTCTGACCAAATTCAGTTCCAGTGTTCTTCTAAAGAATCGATTAATTTTGTGCACAACTCGTTCCAGATTTCTATGCGTACCATTTAGGAGGCATACTGTACTGAATGGACATGTGCATGCGTGGTTGTGCAAGGGTGATTTGTAGGCTGCTCCTCAGTGGCAGCGGAAAATGTCAACTGGTAGGAATGCAAGTGATGATGACGACGATCTGGCCAAACTGATGCCGAACGTGGCGCAGCTCATTCGATCGGGGGAATCCAGTTCTTTGGTGAGATTAATATCTGTGTTTATACATCTTCTTGATCTACGATCGCTTGCAGCACCACTTTCTAATACTTTGATCTTCATTTGGTTTCAGGAATCGAAGGGCAGCACGTCCATGTGCCTCAGCGGAAACACTGTGAAACATCAGGTTGAGAGGCAGAATCGAAAACCTAGCCGACAACGACAAGGAGAGTCGGTTTTCCGAGAGGTAGCAAACAAATTTCTGCGAAGAAAAGCAACCACCGAACGCGCCTCTAAATCACCTGTATTGGCCACACTCAGTTCAAATTACAGGTGCTCTAATCCTGCCCTCAAGCCTCCTTCAAAGTTTAGAATTGTCTGATTGCCGATTGCGACACATTGAGAAAGGCACAAAGCACTTATTATAACGCTTTTAAGCTATGGTTTAAGATATCAAATATTGGAGCGAGGCTGTTCATCTATTCTGGAATCGTTGTGTCCAGTTCCCACTGATGTCCGTTAATTGCCTGTACCACAATTACCACAATTTGACGTGCTAAAGTGAAGTATCACGCGTAGAATTGTTCGTCCGTCTTCGGAAAGATGGAGGAATACGAATGCGCTCGAGAAGGAAAACGTGAGGCCAAAAATGCGAACTCTGGCTAAACAAGGCGCACGAATGGCACAGCAGCAGAAAATGGAGATGAGGAATGCATCTCAGAAAGTCGCTAGGAAATTTAGAAAACTACCTCCATGTTCTGAGGGATCAAACGACTTTTCTGTGAATTCCAAGATACAGAGAGCAGACAAATCCAATACTGCTTCTGGTTCAGAACATCTCGCACCATCTGGTAATAAAACGGACAATCCGGTGCCTCGTTGCATTGAGGTGTAATGTATCCATCCACGTTTTCCCTGAGTCGTCCTGACATCATCCACGATATTTTTCTTCCTTTGTTTCGATCTGCAGATGCACCAGTTACTATGCCGAAGGCGTCATGCAAGAGTCAAGGATCTGAGCACGTTTCTAATTGGGCACGAAAGAGTGAGCGCGGAAAGGCCAAACTGTTCAGGACGACCATGCCCTTGAATTTGAGTGAGCTGAAAGAAGAATTTGCAGAAATAGATGGAGAGGCTCTGGAAGAGGAGGAGGTGTCGATCGTACGTATGCCAAGGATAGCGCCGGCTGTGGCGTCCGAGACTCTATTGGATCATGGAGATGGCATTCTTGAGAACAGTGTGGAAATTCGAAAGGATTTGTCAAGAAATGAACCGGAGAAAGTAGTGAGTGACACTGCAAAGGCGAGGATCGAAGAAGCTGTACTTCCAATCTACTCTCCTGGACATCGAAACGAAGGCGTTGGTATTTGCATTAGCCAATCCATTTTGAGCAAATCTCCGGGTCATGACCAAGATGTTCCCGTATCTGAACCGGCAGACCAAGGAAACGATGCAGTGATGAGTTCCGGACATGATCCAAATGCAACACCCTGCCCATTGAGACACCTGAATGGTCCCTACAATCACGATTTGGATGGTATCTAGATTCTGTTCACAGTCTTTTCTTAATCTGTTTGCTTTGTGCTGGAGTGTAGCATTATCTTTTCAAAACCTATCCTTTCGGCCTTCTTCGAATTTTTCGAATATGCCCCTCCCTTTACCAATTGCGTAGTTCTTAATTCTGTAGTGGTGTTGCAAACATGCAGATGGAAATCAAGGAGATAATGACCAGTGCCGGGATGATGAGAATCCACCACGTATTGAGCAAGAATCAGCAAGCCCATTTTTAGAGGGAGCGAACGACAAGGCCAGGTATGGAAGTCTCTCTTGCTGCCATGAAATTGGAGTTTTAGATGCCAGAGCTTGCTAGTTCATGTACGTGGGACAACTGGTCGAAATGGTGATGCAAGGATGACGGAAGTCAAAATTCAATGGACGGAGATGTTGCATCATCCTATTAGTCCTGTAAATTTTCTGTCTACATATGTGTTTGTTGGAAGAGAAGTAAATCTGACACTCAATACAAGCAGCATAATAGCATATTCTAAATCTGATTCAATTCATACGTTCTCAGTGTTGGTGCAAATGGCAGGACTGCTGACACGAAACCAACTTCGTGCCAGCTTGAAGCCTGTGCACTAGACACGAGTGGGAAGGTTGCAAGCATTTGTGCAGAATTTGAAATGGCATATGCCGAAGGTAGCTGCAACAACAAGCTAGGTAATTTTTTGTCAAATCCTGGAGATGATTGTCTTCTGTCTCTAGGAAATGAAGGGGAGGATCCTTGCCGGCAGGTTGCCATTCTCTGTCGGCAGTCGAGCATAGAATTTGGTCCTATTTCCTGGATTTGCTGATGTACGATAGCTGGAATTCAGCTTTTCGGCCAGAGATGTAGGGCAGATCAAACTGTCACTGTTAGTGTTCGGCGCCAGTTTACAAACTCTAGCTGTTGTGTCCCGATTGTCGCCTCGTGTAATTGTATCTTGCTCTGTTACTCAATTTCTTCGTTGCGGACCGAAGGAGTTTTGGTTAGTTCTTACTATGAAACCTCCTTTTCTTAGCGTCAATAAAGAGGACTTCGCTGCATGAGCCGTGTTATCAAATTGTTCTCAGGGTGTTCTCCAACACAACCGAACCTGGATAAATCAAAGGCGACTGTAGAGGACGGTCCAGACGAAAATGCTGCTCATCGAGAAGGCTCAGTGCCCCATCTCTCGTCAATATTCAGAGATGCAGAGAGTTCACCCAAAGCCAAGAACCCTCCAGAACAGGAAGATGTGGTTGATATTCCTCTGCGAGGAAATTTCTCTCCCGGAGACACATCTCCAACACCACCTCGCCTGCACTCCAGCAGAAGATGGAGGATCCTAGGTATGAATCAGCGTCGTTTGGTGTTTGAAAGCGACATCGAATCGAACCGGAAGGCTGTGGTGAGGGCTGTGGACAGCAATTTAGGCGGTGTCTCAGTATCGACCGTTGAATTCAAGTGCAGGACCAACTCTGTAAGTGTTGTCCCGAAATTGCATGTTAACTTCAGTAAGCTCAGTGTGGGTAGATTTTTTGGAACGTTAAAATCCTATTTGAGATTTTGGGGTTTGGTTTTGTGAGGCACTTCGTCAACTTGTCAGCTGTAAATTTGGTAAGGCCGGAACCGGACAAGGCATTCTCACAGAATACTAAATCTTCACAATGGAATTGGACACGCCAAAGCCATTAGTTCTTAGAGATCATGTCTGTCGTACTAGACGTTCTTTTGTGCACAGTCATCTGCCTAAGCCAGGAATATTAGAAATTATTCTGTTAGTTGATCTAGAGATATTGTAGCACAGTAAATGATAGTGAATTTAACTTATCTAGGTATATAACGGTTAGTTGGCGTTTTTCCAGGCCGGTATTATCAACCATGATGGTCCTGATTTTGATGGAAATATGACTTCTGTCCCTGACCAAGAGGCACACCTAGCGTTGCCTGATGGCGAGGTTGTCGGCGAAGTAAGAAGTCGCAGCCAGACTTCAGTTACACAGATGTTAATGTATGTACTGTCTGGTGGTTATCTTCGTCCAATCTCGAGATTTAGGGTTCGTTAAACTCAGATAGACCACCCTAATCGGTGCCTTTTGACAAAATAAACGTTTTTTCATAGGAAATATGGTGCGTCAAATTGGTGTCTTTCGTGTCTTCAATTCTCCTGGAAGTCGAATTATGCCACACAATCTAAAATATGAGTATTTCTAGTTAGATGACAGGGATTGCAAAGGCCAGTCCTCAAACGCGCTGGCTGTATCAGACATCGAAGGTATCTGTAAAAGCTTATTAATTCTCGTCTTTGCAAAAGTGAACTTCGGTCATCCTCATTAACTTATTAGTCCGGTATTCAGAGAAACTAC
Source organism: Rhytidiadelphus loreus (assembly GCA_947034895.1). Classification (NCBI taxonomy): domain Eukaryota; kingdom Viridiplantae; phylum Streptophyta; class Bryopsida; order Hypnales; family Hylocomiaceae; genus Rhytidiadelphus; species Rhytidiadelphus loreus. The sequence continues at coordinate 9,713,302 of OX344765.1, read as the reverse complement.
ATCTAGCCGTCCTTAATCCTTGAAATAGTGAAGTAGGCTGAATTGACTGGACGATGCAGGTGTCGTCGACAAAGAGAAGCTGCTCACGAGTTCCCTTGTACAGGATGGTCATCTGCCAGCATTCGAGGTAATACATCAATTGAACCGGGAGACGGATCTTTCGAGTTTTCCATGAGCAACCTCCAAGGGAGTTTGGGGCCTGTGGTTCTTTGCCGCTTACAAAGAGGTTCTCATTGCTGGGAATCGTGCAGGGAACGGGAGAGATGGGAAAAGATCGTTATCGCTTCAGTTGTCTGAGTCCCAAGGTTGGGGTTCCATCTGAATGTCTCAAGATTCGACGAGTAGGCAAACGAACGTGGGCCAATCTGGGTGCTCCGATTGGTGGGTATCTTTTGTAATTCCTGAAGTGTGCCTCTATTTTACCTTAGCTTTGGCTTAGAAGCGATAGACACGCGATTGTTTTCCCACTCTATTGGGTCGCCTGATACTGTTCAGGGACAGTTGATGGCGCAGACGTTGAATTGAATTTCAGTAGATTTTTTAATTGCGCGTTACTAACTCTGATGACCATATCATCCAATCCCATGATTCATTTTAGAGGGCATTGACATACTCCAGATGGTGGAAGAGAATGGAAGGAGGGACGGAGAGTGAGCACTCGCATCAAATCGAGGCCTCTCGACTGGTGGAGGGGCGAGAGGATGTTATATGGCCGCGTTCACAGCAGTAAGTCTCCACATATGATAAATGTACAGTACATTAGACTTGAAACTGACATGTATGAGATCGACTTCATCTTTCTGTTTTGCTGTGTCATGTGCCACCCCTTGCTCAAGCTCATTGCATCATCATCACTTACTCTTTGAAAAATATGTTACTGTCTTACTGTCTTACATCGAGTCACACACTTGTATAGATTTTTCCATGCTGTGGAGAATTAGCTGGTGACGATTTGGATTCACCTTGATTTTGTGATTCTTGGTCAACACTGCTGTATGAGAATTCTCAAGAGAGAGATGAGGTCTAACATTAATACGGCTTTCTAGTAACTCACAAGCGATTTGGAATGTTCAGCTTTGTGCACACTAATAGGCATCAAGACCACCTCACCAGATCCTGTGTGGCCAAGGCCGAAGCCCAAGCGGGGAGATTACACCTCAAGTAATTTTCATGTAGATTCCTTTGTAGATGGCAGCCACTGTGAATTGCTACGTCTTGCAGCTCAGTAATCGTGCATCACAGGGAGTTGGCCATTAATTCACGACTGCTGGCATGGAAACGGAGGGACAAATTTCTCTGCTACGGCATTTCTCACCGCTTTTTCATGCATGCGACTTCAGTAGAGAAGACACGTAGATAAGCATTCCTTGTTCACGTGGCTCCCTACGTCTCACGTACTGCAAAACTTGTTCTTGTCAGTAAGAATCTCTTCTGACGAAGACCAAGACTTGACTGACACTTTTTTAACAAGTGCTAGTTTGAAAGATGAAGGTGCTGTACCAGCGTGGTGATTCAGCTACTTCTTGACAAAAACATTCCGGTTCTCAGATCTGTGAGTTTGAAGCAAAAATGAATCATCTACCGATCTTGCACTTGAGCCGAGCAGTTGATGGGTCAGTCCAGTCCTCAAGTTTGATCCTTCGGGTACTTCGGGATTGGTGAGATTGACTTCAGTTTCGATGTCCAGAAAACGAGCGCCAAGATGCAACTGAGCGAGGTTGTGAACTTGAAATCGGAGTACCACCTTTTCCGTTGGGAACATGAATTGGGATGAAAAGTAAAGGCTTCCGTCCTTTCTGTCGTGATAATAAAAAACAGAGTTTTTTTCATCAGGAAAGTACCCCTGTAGCAACAGTATTGCAACAATATTTGAAAAAATTCCCTACTATGCAGTATTGATGCAGTACTGATACAATACATTACATATAGAAACTCAATACTAAAAAACACATATTCTTGCAATATTGATGCAATACCAAATATGTAGCTGTTCAATTATGAAAAATTAATTGTTGTTGTAATATTACAACAATTAAAAATATTGAAGTACTAATGCAATAATAATATTTACAATATTGATGCAATACTGAAAGTATATCTATACAATATTGAAAAATTAGGTTGAATTGCCATATTGCAACAATTAATATTCTTAACTCTAAAAATTGTTTTAGATATATTGAAACAATACAATTTAAAATAACAAAGTTATACTGCACTAGTATTACACTAGTATTGCAATTGCCCAAATGTCACTCTTCAATTATTTATTTTTTGTACTACCATTTCCCTTCCATAACTTCTTATAAAGATTTTTGGTTGGCATAAAGAAAATGATATTATTTAAAGAATACTACCATTTCCCTTCCGTAACTTCTTATAAAGATTTTTGGTTGGCATAAAGAAAATGATATTATTTAAAGAATACTTTATCAAAAGTATCCTATCAAATTTATTATTTTATGCAATCTTAATCAAAACATCAAATTTCAAATTTTTTTAAAAAATCATTTTTTAAAAGCTGTGCTAAGAAATTTTGAGCACACCTTTTTAAAGTATTCATTTTTCTGAAAAGTTGTAAAGTCAAGCTAACTTTCAACTCCAATATTTTTTTAGATTTTAAGTCTCTAAATAAAAGTTATGGGCAAAATTCAAAGAGGGGTTGAAAAAGACATTTTTTAGGATATTTTCAAACATCATCTCTAAATTTTGTTCATAACTTACAAGCGGAGGCTCAAAATCTCAAACAAGTTTTTGGAATTGAAATTTAGATTAGTTTTACAACTTTTGTTAGTTGAAAGTTTTTTGAAAAGAGTAGTTATACTATGTCCAATGGAAGCAAAAAACATTTCAGAAAACTACTTAAATGAAATTGTACACTCTACATTAACATTGGCCTTTAAGGAGTGGTGTACTGGATAACCGGCCTGATGAAATGGAGTCCTGTGAACCTTCACCGCGAAGTTCAGGGTTCGAATCTTGGCAAGGGGCCGCCAGCATGGATGGGTGGATTGCTGCTTGCTTGGGTGGGCCTGAGGGAGGGTGGGTAGCTGCCTGCCTGGGTAGGCAAGGGCTCTGCTTGCTCGGGGGGTTCTAACCTACCCAATTGGGACAACAAGCTCAATTTTTTATAGAATTAAAAAAAAATGTTGAAAATAACTTGTGATATCGAAACATATTATTTTCCTTTTCGTACTGGATTTTATTCTAAAGATGTTATTTTAGAGCTCGCAGGCAAGGGCTCTGCTTGCTCGGGGGGTTCTAACCTACCCAATTGGGACAACAAGCTCAATTTTTTATAGAATTAAAAAAAAATGTTGAAAATAACTTGTGATATCGAAACATATTATTTTCATTAGTATTATAATGTTGTTTGCTAAGATCTTTTTAACATTTATTTAGTATTGTTACAGTATTGCAGCACACCTTCTTTTTGCAATATTGTTTCAATATTGTTGACTTATTAGACTGTTAAGTCCTATTTGCAGTACTGCAAGTATCCCTAAACAATACTGTGTAGAGGAACCTTTTTTCCCGATGTAGGCTATGGAGTTTGAATCTTGATTTACTTATCAAGGTAGAACGACTGACTCATGAAAGAATAATGATGAGTTGAGCCTAAATCCCGAGGTTTCTCAGGCCTGCTTGAGGATGTAGTCAACAAGAATTTATAAAGATGACCAAGTTATGTAGAGCTTTTGGGTATGTGAAGTGTACATCACAAAACAATTTTAGGTGTAGTACTTTGTATATGAGTTGATACATTTAGAGGAGTTGCAATGTTGTGAAGTTGCTCTTAATCCATGATGTGACCAAAAAAAGAAGACTAAACAACTGAGCGAGGTTTCTACGCTCAGATTTAGATTGTGAACACACTACAACAACGGCGGTATTTTATGACTGCAAAAATATGACTGAAGGTGATTGGCGACTACTCACAGTCATATTCTTGGAGGTTAATACCTTGGGGAGAAATATGACTGCAAAATATAACTGCTAGTCGTTTTTGGGTCTTGTACTTCACGGGCGTATATTATACGTCCGTTAGGAACACCAAAGTATTTTATAGGGAACGGTAGGGAACTCGTTTGAGAACATTGACTTATATTATTGGTCATATTTTCATGGTAGTAACATTTTTTTGTTTTGGGGCAACTTAAGAAAAACATGGGCAATCAAAAAAAATATAGACAAGCCATTGTTTTAAATTTTGAAACCTAATCACCACTTTTTAAGAGTTTTGAAACCCTAGCCACCATTTTTCAGGGTTTTGAAACCCTAGCGATCATTTTTTTAGGGTTTTGAAACCTTAGCCACTACTTCTTTTGACTCTTCTTCCTTACCTTTTGTTGTCTCTTGTCTCTTTGAGTTCACTCTTGTTTCTTAGTTGTTGTGTTTTGTTGCATTTTGAGTTCATTCTTGTTTCTTAATTGTTGTGTTTTGTTGTATTTTGAATTCATTCTTGTTTCTTAATTGTTGTGTTTTGTTGCATGTTGAATTCACTCTTGTTTCTTAATTGTGTGATTTGTTGCATCTTGAATTCACTCTTGCTTCTTAGTTGTTGTCTTTTATTGCATCTTGAGTTACTTTTACTTCTTAGAGTTGTTGTCTTTTGTTGCATCTTCACTCTTGCTTCTTGTTTTTTTCTTCTTGCATCTTAATTCTTTCTTCTTCTTATTTCTTCTTTCTTACTTTTTGTTCTCTCTTTTTGTTTCTTATTTCTTTTTGTTGCATTTTAATTCTTTTTTGTTGTTTCTTGTTACCTCTTAGTAGTTGCTCCTTATTGTTTCTTGTGCATCTTAACTTGTATTTGTTGTTATCTTTTAGCACTTATTGCATTTTTTCTTCTTGTTCCTTGCATCACCATTGTTTTTCTTCTTACCCTAAATTTGTATTACATATTTTCTATTGTTGTAAACTTTTGAAGATTGAGCTTTGTTGTATGTTCATTAAAAATTAACCTCCTATTTATTTAATTATTGTATATGCAGGCAACAAAATTGGAACAAAGTCGTTGGAGGCTACTTGCAACTCACTTCATATTATTGTAAGAAATATAGTCTCTATTGACTTATGTAAATAATTCATTGTGATATACATATTTTGTATTTGTGACTAATAAATTATAAATGTCATTGAAAGGAGTCACATTCCTTCTTATATATTCCCTCTCCAATATAATTGTTTCTTGTATATCTTTAAAATCATATGTATTTGTTTTTAACTACATGAAATCTATTATTCAATTGTTAAATCATTTTAATGTATGATTGAAAATATGTTTAGGTATCCTACAACCGTTGTAGGATTTGTTCAATTCATAGTTCAAAATACATATCAATAAAAAAATGACTATTTGGAGTCACAAAATGATTATAATAATTTCCTAAATATGACTAGGTGCTCTCAATATGACTGAAAAATATGACTGAGAAGAGTTGTTTTACAAATCATCAAAAAATATGACAACCCGTAGTCATATTTCACATGATTGCAGAATATAATTCACCACAGTCATATTCCATGTCATCAAAAAATATGACTCAACGCAATCATATTCCACAAAATATGATTCACCGAAGTCATATTCCATGTCATCAAAAAATATGACTCAACGCAGTCATATTCTACAAAATATGACTGACCACAGTCATATTCCACGTTATCAAAAAATATGACTCAATACAGTCATATTCTACAAAATATGACTGACCAATCATATTCCACGTCATCAAAAAATATGACTCAACACAGTCATATTCCATGTAGGATTTTTTCATTTACCCGGGTAGCTCAATAAAAAGTCAAAGAAAGTCAAAATATATGCCTTGTTGGCATACTATGGCTAATTATGGGTATTTATACCCCTCAACGTATATGATTGCCAATATGACTGATGTCTGAAGTAACTGCTTCTAAACAACTGTTGTAGTCATATTCTGAGTCATCTACAGTGATTTCTACACCAATCATATTTTTTGATTTTACGATTGACTGCAGTCGTTTTTTGCAGTCATAAAACACTGCTTTTGTTTTAGTGACATGAAATCGGAGTGAGGCGAGTTGAATTTGTGCACGACCACCTTTTCCGTTGGGAACATGAATTGGGTTCAAAAGTAAAGGCTTACTATAGTGAGCCAAAAAGACAGAATTGTTGTAGGCTCTGGGGTTCAAACCTTGATTTGCTTGTCAACGTAGAACAACTGACTCATGAATGAGTCAGGATCGGTAGAGCCTATATCCCGAAGTTCCCCAGGCCTACTTATAATTGCAGTCAATAAGAATTTATAAAGATGACCAAGTTATGTAGACGCACGGTGAGAGCTTTTGGGTATGTGAAGTGTATATCACAAAACAATTTTAGGTGTAGTACTTTGTATATGAGTTGATACATTTAGAGGAGTTGCAATGTTGTGAAGTTGTTGAAGTTGCTCCTAATCCATAATGTGATCAAAAAAAGAAGACTAAACAAAAAAAAGCATGAAATTTTCTAAGGATTCATTTGATTTGAGTCAGGATTGTCTATCCGGACGTGACAAGGGCTTTTCATGTCCGGATGTCATGACGCGTCCATCCTCATGCGTCGGTATTGCCATCAGCCCAAATTTTTATTTTTTTTGACGGCCAGTTTGTCACCCTGGAGCAAACCAATCGACAGATAGATCAGGTTGTTGTTGTTTTTTTTTTTTGTTTTTTTTTTTTGTTTTTTTTTTTTTTTCTATGGACAGCCAGTCCGTCGACCTGGACGGCTAGTCCGTCCATCGTTGAGGTCAACAATTTGACCGTCCAGTTGACGGCCCAACTGTCCAAGTGGATGGACTACCCGTCCAGGTCGACAGACTACCCATCCAGGTCGACAGACGGACTGTCTAGGGGAATTTTTTTTTTTTTTTTTTTCCTGTAATCCTGACGGACACTAGGTTGAATCCTGCCATCCTTCCGGACATCCTCACAGACGGACCTGACGTGACGGGGACAACCCTGATTTGAGTTTGAATTTCATATTGTCCTTTGTTCAATTTTATTGATTCCAATTACATGTACATAAGGATGAACAATATTCATTGAATTCTAAGATTGAATTTGATGAAGGTGCATTTATTTAATTTTAAATTTTGTACAAGATCCTTTTAGTTTACTTTTAGTTAAGCAAAAGAATTACTATTACACCTCTATTATAGTGATGGTAACTATTCTAACTCGGTGAATAATGTTCATTCCTTGAATAAGGGCAACCTTATGAAACTCCAAATTAAAAATCTCAACAATCTTTTTTCAAATATGTAAATTTTTAGAGTAAGGTAAAATTTTTAGTAAGGTTACTTTATTGTAGTAGAATAGCCTTTCTTATATACTAATCTAAAATTATCTATCCCTTGTATTTAAAACTTCAATTGAAGTGAAAGTCCTTCAATAGTAAGTCTCATGGCAATTTAGGTGAAACAGTTGTACTTTCTATGCAATTCTTTCATGCCATCCAACTAGGTAGTTGAAGAACCTTAGTAAACCACTCTATGTAGTTAATGTCTTTCATCCTACTTGTTACCAATAATCACATCTCTGTAAATATAAAAAATATTGTTATTGTGTAGGCTTGGGGATATATGGATGTGATATTGAATTGACCCCACAAAGATGGTGACTCTAAAAATGTGTAGGAGGGCAATTGAAAGCCTATTCTAAGAGGTTTAAGATTTGATTCCCTAGGACCTATTCTTTTCCAAATCCCGTTTAATTTACTTTTCAATCCAATTCTTTTCCAATTTTCTGTTTTAGATTCAAGTGGTGCTAATTTGTGTTTGATCGCACCACATATGGCACATAACAACAACAGAAACAATGCTGATCAATAGAACAATGAGGTTGGTACAAATTTTTCAGAGAACATGACAAAGGCAACAATTGTCATACTTGGCTTCGCAAACTTGCCCTCTGATCTTGTCCAATCACTCAGTGGCAAGCATCCTGAAAAAAAATACTCCACTCGGCCCATTGACCCTGAAATTCAAAACCAATGCCCATACTCGGAATTTTTCAACCGGCACCGCATAAAACATTTCAGAACTTTTATGTATGATTTCATGCTTAGTTTGTTTAGTCTTCTTCTTTTGGTCACAAGGTGAATTAGGAGATTGTACATTGATTTCACAACATTGCAACTCCTCTAAATGTATCAACTCATATACAAGGTACAACTTCTACTGTACCTAAAATTCTTTTGAGAAGTACACCTAATTTATCCAAAAAGCTCTCACTGTGCTTGTACGAAAGTTGGTCATCTTTATAAATTCCTGTTGACTGCAGTCATAAGCAGGCCTGGGAAACTTGGGAAACTTGGATATCTGGGCTTGAACCAGCCTTACACGTTCGTAAGAGGAAGTTCTACCTCGACTATCAAATCAAGGTTCAAACCCCAGAGCCTACAAAAACTCTGTTTTTTATTATCACGACAGAAAGGAAGCCTTTACTTTTCATCCCAATTCATGTTCCCAACGGAAAAGCTGGTCGTGCACAAATTCAACTCGCCTCACTCCGATTTCATGTTCACAATCTAAATCTGAACGTAAAAACCTTGCTCAGTTGCATCTTGGCGCTCGTTTCTGGACATCGAAACTGAAGTCAATCTCACCAATCCCGAAGTACCCGATGGATCAAACTTGAGGATTGGACTGACCCGTGGACTGTTCAGCTCAAGTGCAAGATCGGTAGATGATTCTTTCAAACTCATAGATATGAGGACCGGAAAATTTTGTCGAGATTGAAGTAGTTGAATCATAACGCTCGTAAAGTGTCAGTCAAGTCTTGGTCTTGGTTAGATGAGTGTCTTACTGACAAGAACAAGTTTCGAGTACATGAAACACAGTGGGAACTGTAGAGGCTTTATGCTGGGGTAAAGTGGGTAATGCCACCCCGGTACAGGCGCGCTATGCAGGTGTGGGTGGGAGCTCATACTGTAGTTGTCCCTTCACAGCAGGTTGGGATGAACTAACCCTCTTGCTCTCGCTTGTCCCCCGCAAGTGAGTCCAGGGGTACAAGTAAAAAAAAAAACTATTTTGTGCCTAGAAAATGTATGCTCTACAGCTCTCCTAGCTAATTTGGGGCCTCTAATTGCAAATACAAATTCAAAAATTGCAAATTTTATCATGCATGGGAAATAAAAAATTTCAGACTTTTTCTTCGGGGACAAGCAAGGGGGTCAAATCACCCCGGCCCTTCAGCGAGGTCCTTTTGGGATGGTCACTATTCACGGATGTGCAAACCTATTGGCAAGATTTGATTGTTTATTTACTGCTAGCTATTAAAAATGCACAAGTAGTCAACATTATTCAAAGTGAATATGAAGCATATTGATGCAATCTTAATGAATGAATCAATATATATTTTTTATTTTTTAAGCATTGATATTTTTTAAATTTGAATTTCTATGACATTTAATAGTACTTTCTACAACTTGAGGAAAATATGAAAAACACATCAGGACCATTGGAGGAGAGATTGAAAAGTCAAACTCCTGTATGACAAAATGACACTTTCATCAAGTAGTCGACTATTAATAATCCTTTAAAAAGAAAGTAGTGTCCTACAAAATTTTACTTTAAATTGTTTCAAGGAGTTTAACTTTCCCCTCTTTACCAATGTGTCTTTGTTCGCAATTTGCATTATTTGTTTCATGGAAAAGGGCAACTTCCTCCCAATATGTACCTAAAAAAGAGTGTTGAGCTTCGTAAGTCCTTTCATGTTTAACCCTTTAAGTTCCTTCACTATGTTTTCACCAAAAACGTTCCAAAACTGCCATTTCTAGTACAAGTACTAACTTTTAGGAAGAAAAAAAAACATTTTTGGACACCAGTAATTGTAGGATCTTGTCATACACTAACTGAAGAATATGTAGAAAAAATTCAAAAGCTTCCATTGCATGGATTGCAAGATATACATTCAAATTCATTGAAATCATTTTTAGGGGCCCTACAAAAAATAGGCAACTGCGCTTTAGAAGCTGACTTTTCTATGAAAAATTGTTCTAAATGGTTGTGCTTTTTTGGATTTTTTCTCTTAGATAAGTTGACTACATGCTTAAAAAATTTCACATCATTTAGAATTGTACAACAAGGTGATTGCAAGAAAGACTCGTCCTATTTGGCGTCACAATTGAAGTGATTGAGTTGCCATCAATCATAACTGTCGGAAAATGAAGCTGATGGACTTGAAATTTTTATTGAAGATGGCTAACTAAGAAATCATGAGATTCATTATTTTTCATAAATTTTGAAAAATAATTTTATAATTAAATGTCAATTTAGCTAATTTGTCACACTTTGTGGTTTAGGGGTTTTTAGTACTGTGGAGCATCTAAAAATTATGATGTTTACTTGAATTTTTTGTAGGCTATTCCTACACTAGATGAGCATGTGCCCAATAAAGGGCATTCAAAAAAACACAATTCTTTGTTGTCAACATACATGCGAATAGAGGACCCTTGCACATAGCGCTCCAAACATTCATGATGGTTTCAACTTCTAGTTTTTGGTGAAATGTAATCACTATCAAGTCTTTACAAATGGCCAATTTTTAGTTTTTTTTATTCATGATTTTCTAATTGTTATTAATTTATAATTAGTTTTATCTACTTTCTGTGACAAATTGTCATTTTTTTCAAATAGTATTGTTTCAATATTATTAAGTACTCAAAAGTACTATTGGTCGTTGATTTTTCAGATCAGCAATTGAGATTGTTCCATTTTGTAGTATTGTAGTACTCATAGTACTTAGCGCAAAAAATTGCAATTTTGGTGGAACGCTACCCAAATCATTTGGTCTTTCTTGCAATCACCCAACATATAAGAAAAAAGTAGTAAGTAGAAAGAAATAGAGGATGATTCGAAATACAAAATTGTTAAGAATGTAGTTGTGGAACTCAAAAATGCCAAGCCCAATGGTTGCAATGTTGTAATAAACAATCTACATCCTGTGATTTTATTTTTCGCAATGAATATTGAAAATTGAGTAAGATTAAGGACTTCAAAGTTTATTTTGGAGTAGAGATTCTATAATTGCCTGCAAACTAAAACTCCTCAAATTTTTTGACTCATTGATCAAAATGGAATGATTAATGGCTTTCTATGTATTTATAAATCTAGAAAGCCAATTTCAAATTTGAGTTCATGAAAAAAGTGATTTCTTCAGATCTTCTTGGACTATCCAATCAAAGAAAAAAGGAACATATTAGGCCATAACTTTTGACTCATATTTCCAAATGTCATAAAATTTAGTGCATATGAAAGATATTCCTCGTCCCCACCTTCTATTTAAATTTCAACCTAGAAATGCAAATCTTTAGTCACATGCACCTATCCAAAAGTGCTATGTTGCCAAAAAATGCATGCTAGTCTTTTAAGGTTTAACGAAATTAAAATTAAAAACATTTCATAAAAACAAATACTTTTCCATGCTCACTCAAGATTTTTGACTAAAAGAATGTACCTATCCTTTGTGCATTCCAAGTCCAAAAATATTTGAAATTGTAACCTTATGATGTCTTCTAAAATCTCTACCATGAACATTTAAACCTCGGAACTATGTAGCTCAATAAATTTAAGTTAAGAAGCTTTGAAGTCAAATAATATAGCCATGGAAGGTGCAAAACACTTGTTTTCGTCACAAATATCTAGCAATACATTACTAAAAATCTTGAAGAAATGTACTCCTAAATTTTTTAAATTCCAAACTTATCCATTGCATTTCAATTAATACAAAGACCTTCAAACAATTAGAAGATGAGGTAATTGTCTAAAACTCTTTTTATATTTGAAGTGCTCATGCCCAACACGGTATTCTATAAGTGTTTTTGTCTTTAGGTAAAAATGATCTTAGATGAATCCAAGTTCTATGATGGTTCTCATAAACAATCATACAATTCAGAAATTGTTGAAAGTATCTAAGACATATGATTTTCCAAACACATTTCAAAATTCCAAATGTTCCTTTCAATTTGAATAATTGTTTCACCTTGAAAGTGAAATCTTCATATGAAACAATTATTCAAAGTGAAAAGAACATTTTTTTATTTCTTAATAATTTAATTAAACTTCTTAGTGACAAGAAACTTTGATTACAAGTAAGAGTTTTAGAAGATTTCTTTGCAAGTAGAATGAAAATTTGTTTAAAATGATCCAATATATTAAAATTGTTCTAATAGAATTTTATGAAGGTAAGCTTCAATTGTTTTAAAATTGATGTTCATTCTTGACATTTGAACTTCTAAACCTCATAATTCTAAATTCTAAACCTAATATTTTGACATGTATTGTACAACTCCTACACTCCTTAACTCCTAAAGGATGAAGACCTTTTTTTGCCAAAAAACACTCAAGTTTGTCATTTCTATAACAAAGAGTAAAAGCTTTTGAATTTTTTTTTTGCACATCTAACCATAGGATCTTACACCTAACTAGTATGAGAATGTGAGGAAAAAATTTCAAATTTTTGACCGCATAGATTGCAAGATATCTGCATTTAAAGTTAAAATAACAAGTATTTCATCACATTGCAGGACTAGATTATTTGACATTGAACCTTCTTAAATTTGATTTTTTGGCACTACAAAGTTTTGAGCTTTAAATCTTTGTTGTAGAGAATTGAATTGAGTCCCTTGGACAAAAACAAAACAAAAATTTTAACTTAATTTTTATTTTAAGAAAATTATTAAGTGGATGTAGGTATGAGATAGAAGGAAAATCTAAATTATTAATATCTCCAAATTGGAATTAAAATGCTATTAAGTGGAAGTAGATATGAGATAGAAAGAAAATCTAAATTATAAATATCTATGAACTGCTATTACAACGCCCTAATCCCAAAGGTGAGATTGTTCTAGGAAACAAATTGAACCATGGAAAACTTAATTTTTGGAAAAATGATGAAAATCACATTAAAAAATGAATCATAGCAAAAAGTTATTTTTTCCCAAAGATGCTCTAATTGCTAAAAAACAAGATTGTCCATAACTTTCTCCTAACAAATCCAAATGGATTCAATAAGAGTTTTCCATGTAGATAGAAAAATAATATATGAAAAAAATCATTTCATTTTTTCGTGCTAACCCCTCCCTTGTTTTGAGCTTATCTGGGCATAACTTTTATTAACAGGCATTGACTGAAAAAAAAAATAATATTCCCATGAAGCTAATCAGTTTTTCTATCTCCAAAAAAAGTTTCAAAAAATCATGACAAAATTTCAACCTATAGGTACTTGTCCCAAATGATCTTCCTATTGTATTTTGTGATGTTGCGAATTGGTCAAATTTGGTTTTCTATAGTTATTTGGAATCAACAAAACAACTCCAAATAGTAGTGCCCCTTCCATCTATGCAATCATCAATCAAAAAACAAAATAAATGACTATAGAGGTCAATCAACATTGTTCATTCTTATTTTTTGCATCTCTTTCAATTTTTCTTGATTGAAGGGGATGAAGCTCTAGGAGGTAGAACAAAGGGCTACATGTGGTCTTTGGCATGTAATGAATGCCTTCAAAATGATGACCTCATACTGAATTATTAATTGACCGGTGGTACACCTTTTTTTTCCTTTTTTTTCCTTTTTTTTCCTTATTATTTAACCCCTAAAGTCCCATTGTCCCCTTGGGGGACAATTTGGAATTCAAGCAAGTTCCTATGGCTTGAAATTTTGCCCTAATTTTTTGAAACTTTTTTTAAAGATAGGAAAGCTGATAAGCTTTGTGGGACTATATTTTTATTTCAATTGGTGCCCAGAAGCAAAAGTTATACCACAAAAAGCCAGGAATTGAACTCGGCGGGCAACACAAAAGATATTGCAAAAATTCAAAATAAATTAAATTTTTTTTTTCTCAAAGATTATGTTTTTGTTTACATCTGAAGCTTTGATTCATTCCATTTTGATTAGTGATGTGAAAGTTATGAACAATCTTATTTTTTGGGAAATCTAAGCATCTTTTTGAAAAAATAACTTGTAGGATTCACAATTTTCAAATTTTTTCAATTTTTTTTCTTAAAGTTCAAGTTTGCTTGCTAGAAAAATCTCACTGGGGGGATTATTGTATTTCAATCCCATCTAAGAGCTATTAACAATTTATTTTTTCTTTCAATCTTGGATCTACTTCTACTTGACAATTTTTTGAAGTATGAAAATCAAGTTGTTATTTTTTGAATTTTTTTTCCTAGACTCCCAACTCAATTCTTCTACACAGTAAATTTTAAATTCAAATTCCATAGTACACATTTTTCCCACAAATTGAGATCAAAGTCATCTAAAATTGCAATCTAGTGTTAAAAAATACTTGTTTTTTCAACTTTGAATGCTCATATCTCTCAATTTGTACGGTCAAACTTCATGAATTTTTTACCACATAATCTCAGACAAGTAAAGTTCAAGATCCTACGGTTCAGTCCAAAAAAAAAAAAAAAAATTGTTTTTTTGGACAAACGCAGTAGAAATGGTAGTTTTGAGTGTTTTTTGATAGAAAAATGGCCTTCGGACTGTAGGGGTTAAAATTGAGTTAAATAAAGGACTCTAAAGTTTTTCTTACTTAAAAGATTTCATAACTACATGCTCACTATCCCAAACTAAAACTCCTCATAACTTTCATCTCACTAATTTCTATAGGTCAAAGACTATGTTTTCACCAAAAACGCTCCAAAACTGTCATTTTCTGATACAAGCACCAAATTTTAGATGAAAAACATTTTTAGACACATTTCACCATAGGATCTTGTAGTAAAATAGTTTGAAAAGATGTGGAGAAAATTTCAGAATTTTCCACCGTGTAAATTGCAAGATATTAATGTTTGAAGTGACAAAAATCCCCAACAAAAATCATTTTTTTGGCCCTATGAAAATGCGGGCAGCTACACTTCACAGGGTCACATTTGTATGAATAAAATGTCCAATATGGTGGTTACTCTTTGGAACTTTAGAAGCTTTATGCTGGGGTAGCGACGCAGGTGTGGGCGAGAGCTCATAGTTGTCCCTTTACAACGGTTCGAGGTGAATGGACCCTCACTAGTCGGCCAGGGTGAACTGACCCCTCATTGCCCCGTTGGAAAACACTGTGGAAATTTTTATTTGCAATCAAATGATAAAATGTTGAGCTTTGTAAGTCCTTTCATGTTTAACCCTTTAAGTTCCTTCACTATGTTTTCACCAAAAATGTTCCTAAACTGCCATTTCTAATACAAGTATGATAGGAGTTGAAAAAATAATTCCACGTTTGTACAAATGGATTCATCAAATTTGCAATTAATATTAATTAATTGAAATCTAAAGACATTCTTTTAAATTCAATTTAAAAACCCTAATTAAAATCATTTGATTAATTTTTTGGAGGGTAAATTCACTTTTGTAGAGTTGAATTCATGACATTTTTAATAATGTTAATTAAATAGAATTTGAAGGCATTCTTTTAAATTTGATTTAAAAACCCTAATTAAAATTATTTGATTAACTTGTGGGGGGGGGGGGGGATAAATTCACTTTTGTAGGGCTGGATTCATCATTTTATTAATGTTAATTACATAAAATTTGAAGGCATTCTTTTAAACTCGATTTAAATATCCTAATTAAAATTATTTGATTAATTGTTTTTGGAATAATTTCACCTCTGTATAGTTGGATCCATCATATATTTATTAGTGTTAATAAATAAAACCTCAAGGCATTCTTTTAAATTCAATTAAAAATCCCCAATTAAAATTACTTGATTAATTGTTTTGGGGTTCTTTTAAATTCAATTAAAAATCCCCAATTAAAATTACTTGATTAATTGTTTTGGGGAGTAAATTCACTCTGTAGAGTTGGATTCATCATATTTTTATTAATGTTAATTAAATAAAATTTGAAGGCAATATTTTAAATTCGATTAAAAAAATCCTAATTAAAAAATTTTGATTATTTTTTTGGGGGGTAAATGCACTTCTGTATAGTTGGATCCATCATATTTTTATTAATGTTAATTAAATAAAACTTCAAGGGATTCTTTTAAATTCAATCAAAAATCTCCAATTAGATTTTATTTTTTATTTTTTGGGGGTGAGAGCATCCCCACCAGTGGAGATCCCTATTCCTATCCGGATGAAAATCATCCGGATAGGGAACTTCACCTCCCCACTGGTGTTCCCCATTTGTATAATTTGGGGAAAAGGGCACTCCTGTTCCGTAAACTAGATGGGATATCGGGAAGAGCATTGCAGTAAACTGTATCTTTGGTTTGACCTCGAAGTTAGTTGTTTTCCATGTTTCTACACTGCTGGACCCTAGAAATAGATTGGAGGCTAGGTAAATTCGAGGATTTGCCTATCAAGTGTTGATGTGCTGTCATGTGCTAGTTAAATTGACTGTGACTTTTGCTAATTTTGTCAGACTTTGGAGAAGGACCGGTGCGTCTCCTTTCCTGTATCTCTAAATTTCTCGATGAGAAGGGTGGATAGGGAAAGGGATACAACACTTTCTGGTGGGGATGCTCTGATTTAAGAAACGATTTGAGTCTATTCATTGTTGAGAGTGAATACAAGCACATTAAGGTAGCCTCCTCTTAAAGTGACCATTCAAGTGCTGATTGCATTTTCGGAGAAGCTAAACTCTTTGAAACAATTTTCATTAAGTTTTCATAGGAAGAAAAAAGGAATTGGCATTTAACCCAAGTCGTTTCATATTTTTTGGACCTCTTTGAAATTAGTCATAAATTTTTGAAGTTTATAAAAAAAATTTATAAACACAATGGTCACTAAAAGCGACCACCTCCTGAAAAGAGACACGCCCAGGCTTAACCCCTAAATGACCCTGAGGACAGAATGTGTCCTCGACCAATTTTCTAAGTTAAAGAAAACCTTATCAAATTACTATTTGTAGTAGTTTATATTTTTGAAAAAATTCTTTTTGAAGTTTAGTTTTAGCTTCAAAAATCTGATTTTGAAAATGATTGATTATGATTTTTCTATTCAAGATTTTGTGCATGGGTGTCCATTGCAATCTTGACTTTTTGTAGTGTTGAGGGCTCTTGGGAATGAGCCTCAAATACACTAGATCTTTGAGAAAAAATCACATTAGAAATTCATTTAAAAAAACTATAGAGTAGATTTTGAGAAGTTATAAATTGATTGGGGTTATGCATGTTAGGCCCTTTAACCTCATATTTTTTTGGTGACCAAATTTTTAGATTTGACATGTGAAAAGAGGATTGAAATACTTCAAATCACTTTCACAGTTTTAACACCCTCATGATCAAACATTATAACCATTCAATCTGTAAGAGATATTGTTGTGTTTTCTTTTCTAATGTGATCTCTAACATGTCTAGTTTGATTTTATACGGTTACAATTCAAAAAGAATTGATACAACGTATCAAAATGTTGGATTTTTGTTAAATTAGAGCAAATTCTAGAAGCTCAAGAAATTCTAGGGTCATTTTGGGGTTAACACCGGCTACCCTTTTTCCCGAATTCCTCCCAGGACCTTCAAAGGCTGGTAAGGCGGCTTCACCTCAGGTTTCAGCCGGTTCATAATTTCATATTGGGCTTCTGCAACCTCAGCTGCGGACATAGACGCAATAGCGGCACGATTCTCTTCGTCAATTGATGCTTCTTCGGATTCAGACCTTGCCGTCTCCACTCCAGTAACTCGGACTACTCCGATCCCATACGTATGAAAGGATCAGGGATCAAAACTGAACCCTGAAGTCTAAACCCTAAACCCCGAGCCGTTCAAGATTGTTCAGACTTCAAGAGAGGTACGCTTAGTTTCTAGCTCTCAAAGTTTGTTGAGATGTTAATTTGTGCTGAAACTTGGTTTTGGGGACGTATAATGACATTTTCTCTGTCTCTCTTTTGCACTCGCACAAGGTGATATCTGGCTGTGCTCGTGCAGCCATGCCATTCTACGGTACCTTGCAACGACACGCCATGTGGCAGACCATTGGTACCCTCAAGACCCCAAGAGGCGGGCGCTCATCGACAGCGTCCTGGATTGGCACCACTTAAATCTTCGCCGGAATGCATGTACGTTCTCACCCGTAACCCTAATTCTGGTACTGACGCTTGTTTCACGACGAAATTGCAACTCCTTATACGGGGGCTTTCGTTCAGCCTCTAACATATTAATATTTTTTACCAGTGTTGGGCTTGTACTCTTTGCGCTGGATTTGCACCCTTCCCATTGAGGAGGTGCCTAGTTGCCTTTCGGACACAACATTGAGATCGTGCCAGTCCTTGCAAAGCCTTGTTCTTAATTGTTTAGAATCTTACAGCTCTTTGGGATAGTTCTCTACGTTGATTGAAATTTGAGCCTATAATGAAAGAAAGTGAGTGGATAACATGCTTTCAAATGTTACGCTTCGCACTAAAGACAAATAAATCAATGGAGTAATGTGAGAGCTAGTAATGTTAACAGTCATGTAGACCCAAGAGTGTGCAACTTTTAGAACCATGTGGCACTGCAACTTTTGAACCATGTGGCATGCATTTCAACACTGAAACTTTAGAACCATCTGGCATATATTTCAGCACTGCAACTTTTGAACCAAGAAGTTCGATTTCAATGCTGAACGCAACACATTAGCAGAAGTGCGTCAAAGAATCACTGAATGTCAAAGAATCACTGAATCTTGAACACTCTGATTCTCCCTTTAGTAGAAAATGGACCTACGGTGTGAGGAAGTGATTTCAAGAGTGTTTTGTCTGCAGTTCCTCTTGTGGTCCACCGTGTGATTTCACTGCTGCCTGACATTACAAAGGGAATTTACCCTGAGCACGACAACGCTGTTGCAGAGAAGGCCAAAATTGGACTAGCTTCACAGGTTCGACATGGAAGGCCACCTGGTGGCTATCGACGATGTACCGATTCAGGAGACCTCTGGCAAGTCTATCTCATGCACTTTAGCATACCGCATGGTGAAGTTTCATTGAGAGTATTGCTGGAACTACCCGCTAGTAGTGCTTTAGATGTCTCGATGTCTCGGAATGTGTGTGAATTATGGTAGGGGAAGGCTATTGGGTAATATCATCTGGTTAGATAATGTAGTTTGCCTGTCATCTTCAGACTATTTGTTACCTGCAATCAGTATTACAGTTACATATTTGTACACACGAACGATCTTCAGCTTCCAGACTAGAGTAGCACCTATGGTGGGATCTGTCTTTGGATTGTATTAATAGTTTCTGGTGTGTATCTTTATTCAGATACTTCTCCCGATTTGCATCAGTCAAATGTGCAAAACATTGCTGAGCGGGACTTTCTTCGGTCAGAAGGTAACCCTGCAGGAATGGGCTATGCTCTGAAAGAGGCTGCCGATCTCGTTCGAAGCACGGGGAATAAAGGGTGAAATTGAAATATTGCAGTTTTATTCTCACTTCGTTGACATCGTTGGAACAGTGATCTCTATGTCATCCTTGTCTTGTACTGGATAATTATTTTATTTTATTTGCAAATTGTAAGGCAGAATTTATGGTGAGTAGGTAGTTAAAGATTTGCCATGTTTTGCGTCTTCTTTTGCTGGAGTAGGTTTTGCATTCCAATCATTTGATTAGCTACATGACAGAAATTTATTTTGGGAGGTGAAAGTGTTGTAGGAATCCAAGATTATCTACAGTTTTCTATTTGATTGATTTACTAATGGCAAGGGGTTGGTTTTCAGGTTGCAGGGCATAGAACGTTTGCTTTGCGCCTTATAGCGTCTGTACTTGAGAATGCTGTGGACTCCAAGAACAGAAGACAAGATTGTTTTTGGATCAAAGCCGGAGGACACTGGATGATGTCGATTGGCAGGCTGTATGGGCATACGCTCTAGGCCCTGACCAGCAATGACGACGACGTGGGCTACGTGGAGCTCGTGATTAAAGTCTACTTCAAGAATGCTCACGCCAAGTTTCCCATGGGAGGGCTGTTTTCGCTTTACTTGGATTCCCTCAAGATTGGCGAATGCATTTCACAGTGCCGTCGCGGGTTGGGATCCATCATCGCCCAATTTCCCTACCTCCTCGGAACTTCACAAGGACCGGGGGTCATCCGGAGATGGCGGTGCGAGTTCAAGTCTTCAGTCGCCGGGATTGAATTTTCAAGGATCAAGATCTGAGAGGCAGAAAAAATTACTTTAAATGACCCCGCCCTGTCCAGGAAACATTCTGAAGTTGCCGAAAGAAATGCAGGGCCGATGGTCTTGTAAGAGGTTCGTGGACCTGCCTGTTTGAGTCCTTTGAACTGCTGGTCGATTCCGTTCACTTGGTGTGTGTTTCTGTTCGGAGGGCTTCCGTCATGATTAGATTACCAAAGAACGCTTCCCTGTTAATTAGATTTCTAAGAGATTTCCATTCAGATGTGCTCATGCCAGTTAATTCTAAGTAAACCAATGAATGTTTCCATCGTACTGGACTAGCTAATTCATAAGATCGCAGGAGAATAGTCCACAACGAGGTCACCCCGAGTTCGAGAAGTATTCAATGTTAGTTCGCGATTTTTCAGAGGATTGACTCCAGTTAGCCAGCTGAAAACCTTGAAGGGATGACAATGAACTCATTTTGGAAACGAAGTTGATACTACGCCTTGCTGGGCAATAGTTTGCTGATACATGATATTCACTGGTTTTTCTTAGTGGGCAGCCATCTCCTTTGAGCTGTGGTGCTCATTGCCGTTCGAATGATCACTTGAGGGGCTTTGTATCTCAAGGTGCCAGTGGAGTTGAAATATTTTTTGTTCTACATCCTAAGCGAATATTCTGGCAGGTACAAAATCGCCTAGCTGAAGCTGATCGAAATCATGCATGAGCGAAAGGCTGCCCCGGGAAGACCCATTTTGAGACCTGCGTTACGTGAGGAAGCACGAAAACACATTGGCGACACTGGATTACTTGATCACCTACTGAAACACATGACGGATACAGTAGTCAATACCGGTGAACGTTTCCGTCGCAGACACAACTCGGAGGGGGCAATGGAATATTGGCTTGAGCATACCAGCCTGATGGAATTGCGAAAAGCAGCTGGAGTCGAGGATCCGTCATGGATTCCTCCGGCGGGATGGAAAGCGGGGGACAAACTGCCCGACCGAAACTGGCAATTGAATCGTGGCATGACTTCCGCCGAAGCTTCTGAGATGAAGAAATTGAAGGAGACAGTGGAGAGACTGAAAAGGTATGTATAGGGGCCTCCACCATTCCTTCTGATGCTGTCATGTAGTGACATCGAATTCTCAATTGACAACTTGGAGCTGTGATTCAGTGAAATGAAGATTCTTTGTGGGAGTATCACCGCATCCAACCAGAGGGGTGCGTTACCCAACCTAAGTAAGTCCTACGACGATCGGTTACGTGCGCCTGAAAGAGCCGAAGAGGAAGGAAATCCGATTCGGGTGAGTTTGGTAATACTGAATGAGGTCGAATTATAAATTAAGGTTGCTTGATATCCTGGCCCTAATATGCTTCTGGACCAGATGATTACGTCCACTCAGATGTGTGATTCGGCTCAAAGTAACTGCTTTGACATCTCTTTCAACTAATATGCTTGAACTTAGATACCCTCGTGCAATCACTTGGATAAGCTAGCTTCATACATACTGATCAGTTCAGCAGACGGAGCCTGAATCAGCCATTGATAAATTGAAGTCATGATGTAAGGCATTTGACATTGGAACACTAAATTTTCTTGGCAGGGCCGGATTAGAATGGACATGATTCAGTTCAATAGCGATTTGAGGAATATGGAGCAGTCATCTCATCACGAACTCAAATCAGGGTGAGAATGTACTAGGAGTAATAGGCACTGATTCGTCAGTAGCAAGATTCCAACCGTTCTATACGTCAATAAGGACGCTGATCCAATGTGGAGTAGTTGTATTTGATGGAGCAGCTGAATTGTTAGTGTTAGTGTAGTACAATACTATGGAATTATCATTTTTGCAATAAATTTTGCAATATGCAGCTGCTGTTTCATCCATCCAGTTTCCTGTTTTCTTTCATTTTTTCATCTATTATTCCACTATGCTTGATTTCATCCAAATATACATGTGAAGACATTCATCCAATTTCATTGTAAAGTTCATCCAATTATTAAATAGAATTCATCCAAAAGTGAGCAATTATTCATCCATTGTACTCCATGTCATCCAAAATATGCAATGATATTCATCCACTTTTATAACGAAATACATCCAATTTTCAACGGAATTCATCCAAAATCAATCCATATCGTTACTAATGCAATGAGATTACCCCGCCCTAATGCGTACAAAAATGGGGGTAATACAAAAATGGGGGTAATAGGGGGCATAAAGTTTTCCTCCCCCCATCTCGTGCATCAGTGTTAAGGAGGTAACTGGGGGGTAATGCTTCCCAGGTTTCCCCGGGGTAACGCCACTAAAGTTCCCAGTCGACGTACGTAGGAAGCCACGTGAATAAGAAATGCGTAGCTACATGTCTTCTCTACTGAAGTCGCATGCATGCATGAAAAAGCGGTGAGGAATGTAGTAGCAGAGAAATTTGTCCCTCCGATTCCATGCCAGCAGCCGTGAATTAATGACCAACTCCCTGTGATGCACCATTACTGAGCTGCAAGACGCAGCAAATCACAGCGACTGCCTTCTACAAAGGAATCTACATGAAAATTTCTTGAGGTGTAATTAATCGAATCTCCCCGCTTCGGCTTCGGCTTCGGCCTTGGCCAAACAGGATCTGCAGAGGTGGTCTTGATGCCTATTAGTGTGCATGAAGCTGAACATTCAAAATCGCTTGTGAGTTACCAGAAAGTCAGCCGTATTGATGTTCCTTCTCTTTCTCTTGAGGTTATTCATATAATAGTGTTGAAGACCAAGAATCACTAAATCAAGGTGAATCCAAATCGTCAACAGCTAATTCTCCACAGCATGGAAAAATCTATACAAGTGTGTGACTCGATGTAAGACAGCAGTTACAAATTGTTGAAAGAGTAAGTGCTGATGAACGCAATGACGTGCAGTATGGGGTGCCACATAAGACACCAAAACAGAGAAAGATGAAGTCGATCTCATACATGTCAGTTGCAAGTGTAATGTACTGTTAGTACATTTATCATATGTGGAGACTTACTGCTCTGAAGACGGCCATATAACATCCTTTCGCCCCTCCACCAGTCGAGAGGCCTCGATTTGATGCGAGTGCTCGCTCTCCGTCGCTCCATCCATTCCCTTCCACCATTTGGAGTACAATGCCCTCAAAATTGAATCATGGGATTGGGTGATATAGTCAGAAACACGCAATTAAAAAATCTACTGAAATTCAATTCAACGTCTGCGACATCGACTGTCCCTTGACAGTATCAGGCGACCCAGTAGAATGGGAAAACATTCGCGTGTCTATCGCTACTAAGCCAAAGCTAAGGTAAAATAGAGGCAGATCTCAGGAAGTAGGACGATACCCGCCCATGGGAGACCCCAGATTGGCCCACATTCGATTGCCTACTCGTCGAATCTTGAGACATTCAGATGGAACCCCAACCTTGGGACTCAGACAACTGAACCGATAACGATCTTTTCCCATCTCTCCCGTTCCCTGCACGATAAATTCCAAGCAATGAGAACCTCTTCGTAAGCGGCAAAGAATCACAGGCCCCAAACTCCCTAGGGAGGTTGCTCATGGAAAACTCGAAAGATGTATTACCTCGAATGTATTACCTCGTTTAACTGATGTATTACCTCGAATGACCTTCCTGTGCAAGGGAACTCGTGAGCAGCTTCTCTTTGTCGACGATACTTGCATCGTCCAGTCAATTCAGCCTACTTCACTCACTACCTTCAAGATCAAGGACGCCAACTGGATGCAGTTGCTCTGAATACCGGACTAATAAGTCAATGAGGGTGACCGATGTTCACTTTTGCAAAGACGAGAATTATTAAGCATTTACAAGATACCTTCGGTGACTGGTACAGCCAGCGCGTTTGAGGACTGGCCTGTAGAAGTACTCATATATTCAGAATCTTAAGTGGCTAATTTTTCCTTCAAGGAGAATAACTAAAATGTTGCCCTTAACATTGGAAAGTAGATACCACTTGGAATATGGAGAAATTCCAAGCGGGGTTCATTTGGGCATTTTGATCTCCACAGGCTCATATTACACATGGCCAGCTTCATGGTCTGGAAGATGGTGTCATGGTTTGCTGTGGCTATTATGCTGCTTGTGTCGAGTATCAGATTTACTTCTCTTCCGACAAACACACATATAGACAGAAAATTTACAGGACTAATAGGATGATGCAACACCTCCTTCCACTGAATTTTGACTTCCGTCATCCCTGCATCACCATTTCGACCAGTTGTCCTACGTACATGAACTAGCAAGCTCTGGCATCTAAAACCTCCAATTTCATGGCAGCAAGAGAGACTTCCATACCTGGCGTGGTCGTTCGATCCCTTTCGAAAAGGGCTTGCTGATTCCTGCACAGTACATGGTGGATTCTCATCATCCCGGCACTGGTCAGTATCTCCTTGATTTCCATCTGCATGTTTGCATCACCACTACCGAATTAAGAACTACGCATTTGGTAAAGGGAGGGGCATATTCTAAAAATTCCAAGAAGGCCGATGGCAGTGATAATAGGTTTTGAAAGGATAATGCTACACTCCAGCAAAAAACAAACAGATTAAGAAAAGACTGTGAACAGAATCTAGATACCATCCAAATCATGATCGTTGGGACCATTCAGGTGTCTCATAGGGCAGGGGATGGCATTTGGATCGTGTCCGGAACTCATCACTGCATCGTTTCCTTTCCCTGCTGGTTCAGATTCGGGCACATCTTGGTCATCACCCGGAGATTTTCTCAAAATGGATTGGCTAATGCAAATACCAACGCCTTCGTTTCGATGTCCATGAGAATAGATTGGAAGTACAGCTTCTTCGATCCTCGCCTTTGAAGTGTCACTCACTACTTTCTCCGGTTCATTTCTTGACAAATCCTTCGGCATAGTCACTGGCGCATCTGCAGAGTGCAGACCGAAAGAAAGGGAGAAAAATATCGTGGATGATGTCAGGACGACTCAGGGAAAATGCGGATGGATACATTGCACCTCAATGCAACGAGGCACCGGATTGTCCGTTTTATTACCAGATGGTGCGAGATGTTCTGAACCAGAAGCAGTATTGGATTTGTCTGCTCTCTGTATCTTGGAATTCACAGAAAAGTAGTTTGATCCCTCAGAACACGGAGGTAGTTTTCTAAATTTCCTAGCGACTTTCTGAGATGCATCCCTCATCTCCATTTTCTGCTGCTGTGCCAGCCGTGCGCCTTGTTTAGCCAGAGTTGGCATTGTTGGCCTCACGTTTTCCTTCTCGAGCACATTCGTATTCCTCCATCTTTCCGAAGACGGACGAACAATTCTACGCGTGATACTTCACTTTCGCACGTCAAATTGTGGTAATTGTGGTACAGGCAATTGATCAGAAAACACAGGGAATAACGGACATCAGTGCGAACTGGACACAACGATTGCAGAATGGATGAACAGACTCGCTCCAATATTTGATATCTGAATCCATAGCTAAAAAGCGTTATAATAAGTGCTTCGTGCCTTTCCTAATGTGTGGCAATCGGCAATCAGACTATTCTAAACTTTGAAGGAGGCTTGAGGGCGGGATTAGAGCACCTGCAGTTTGAACTGAGTGTGGCCAATACAGGTGATTTAGAGGCGCGTTCGGTGGTTGCTTTTCTTCGCAGAAACTTGTTTGCTACCTCTCGGAAAACCGACTCTCCTTGTCGTTGTCGGCTAGGTTTTCGATTCTGCCTCTCAACCTGATGTTTCACAGTGTTTCCGCTGAGGCACATGGACGTGCTGCCCTTCGATTCCTGAAACCAAATGAAGATCAAAGTATTAGAAAGTGGTGCTGCAAGCGATCGTAGATCAAGAAGATGTATAAACACAGATATTAATCTCACCAAAGAACTGGATTCCCCCGATCGAATGAGCTGCGCCACGTTCTTCATCAGCTTGGCCAGATCGTCTTCATCGTTGATCACTTGCATTCTTACCACTTGACATTTTCCGCTTCCACCGAGGAGCAACCTGCAAATCACCCTTGCACAACCACGCATGCACATGTCCAGTCAGTACAGTATGCCTCCTAAATGGTACACATCGAAATCTGTAACGAGTTGTGCACAAAATTAATCGATTCTTTAGAAGAACACTTGAACTTAATTTGGCGAGACAAAGCCATGGAATTAAGGGCTACCTGGTCTTGTCACCGTTAATACAGGGGAAACTAGCAGATCAAGATCAAAACCACAGAATCCTACCGCCAACGCTATCGAGCTTAACAATCTCTTCGGCAAGCATTCATGGAATCAAGAATTGAAGGCGCGCCGCAGCCGTTACCGACCTGGAAACTTGTCTGTCCACAAGCCATCGTCAAGTCGTACTTGCAACCTAACTACAGTACTGTAAATTGGAAAGAAACAAGATCAATTCATGTGTAAAGAAGACGCATGTCACGATCCTTCGCAAAGAACGGAACGAAGGTGAGCATCTCTTCCAAATTCGAAGAAGCAGTTCCATGGCAACAGTTCCACGGTTAATGTGAATCCTTTTTAGTACGAAGAAGATAGGTGCATTTGGCGCCATATCTTTCTTTGAACTGAAGGTGCTCTTGACAGTGAGACTGTTTAATATTTTAAAGAGAATTCATGTATTTAGTGTTGAATACAAATAGTAATGTGAATGGGTGATATTTATATGTTCGTTTGTTTTTTCTGCCATTATAAGCTTTGTATTTAAGTTTAATAGTATAAGTCTAAACGCAATCAAATTTGAATGGTTTATTTGATGTTTTCCCATATCAAAAACATATTGTTTTTATTGCAAAACTTAAAGATCTATCGGAAAAGTATTTTGATAATGCAATATTGATATTCATTTTTCTAGAGTTAGAAGATTTGAATGCATTCATTTTAATTTGCAAGCAATTACTATTTCAACTTAGGAATAATGGGGTTCCTCCAAAACAATTCCTATAGCTTTATTAATTAGGACTTTGTTTTGCAAAAATCTTTCAATCAATCATGCTCAATATCAATTTCATTTGTTTAGGAAAATTAAATTAAATTAAATTCACCTCAAGTCATAACCATTTTGAGTTTCAAAGACAAGATGTTACTAGAAGCAATATAAAAATGATGAAAAGAATAGGAACATCTTACAAAAGGTGTTGGCCACATACATATATCATTTAATCCAATTCCATAACAACGATCAAGTATTATTACTTATTCAAAAAGTCATACGGAAAAATTAGATTGAGAAGTAAAAAGGAATTTGGAAAAGGAACATGTCATCAAGGGGAATCAAAACCTTAAGAGACTTGTTGAATTGGATTTCAATTGCCCATCGGCACATTTTTATAGCCACTATCTTTGTGGGGTGAATCCATAATCACATATGTGTTGAAGCCTGCACCAAAAAAATATTTTTGACATTTATAGAGATGATTATTGGTAACGAGTGGGATGAAAGACTTGAACTTCATAGAAACTTTGTAAGATTCTACAACTTCTTGGTTGGATCATGGCATGTAATACTTGTATTGCAAGCGCCACTATTTCACCTACATTGCCACGAGACTTATTGAAGGACTTTCACTTCAATTGAAAGTTTAAATACAAGAGATGAATAGTCTTAAATTAATATGTGGGAAAGGCTATTCTACTATAGTATAAGAGCCTTACTCGCATCACTCTGAAATTGTATGGGTCATTGCAAGAAACACCTTCCATTTTTTGTAGCATTTTGGCAAAATTTGCATTTCAGCCCTAGAATACTTTAAGTACTATGTGGTGGAACAATCTTAACCGTTGATTGTAAAAATCGACAACTAAAAGTACCATTTCAAGTACTATGGACTACTTGAGAGAATATAAAACATGGCTATGCAATAAAAGAAAAATTGTTATAGAAAAATAGAAACAATGAACTAGAAATTAATAATAAATAGAAAATCATGAACAAAAAAAACTAGAAATTAGACATACCAAGAAACTAGTAGGCATAAGTCCACCCAGTGTAGGAATAGACCACCAAAATTTCAACTCGAAATCATTCAATTTAGATACATCCAAATGGTAGTAGTGAAAAACCCTAAACCTCCAAGTATGACAAATTAACGAAATCAACTTTTAAAAATAAATTGATTTTTTAAAATTTCTAAATAATAAGAGATCTCATTATTATCAATTTAAACATCTCCAATAAACATCTCATATTCATTGGACTTGTGCTTTAAAAGTTATAGCAAAAGATAAAACATCACTCCAATTGTGACAAAAAATATGACAAGTGTTTTTCTTGCAATGACCCTTGTATTTTCAAAAAGCATTGTTGAGATGTTCAATGTGAAGTATTGTAGAGTTGCCCCTATTCATGGAATGAACACTATTCATGGATCTAGAATAGTTACCATCAGTATGATAGGGATGTAAGAGTGGCTCTTTTATTTAATTTAAAAGATGATGTATGAAATTCAAAATTAATTAAGTGCACCTTAGTCAAATTCAATCTTGGATTTCAATGAATATTTTTCATTCTTACATTTATTTGAAATTTTGAATCAACATAATTGAACAAGAAAAAATATGAAATTCAAAACTCAAATTGAATGAATCCTTATCAAATTTCATGTTAAATGTTTATTTAGTCTTCTCTTTTGGATTACAAGGTGGATTAGGAGAGATTTCAGTCAAAGGGCATTGTATATTGAATTCACAAGGTTGCAATGTTGCAAGTCAATAAAATCCAATATTAGAAATAAAATTGAATTCAAAAGTAAAAGGCCAAAAGTAGAAATCAAACACAAATTAGCACCACTTGAATCTAGAACATAAAATTGGCAAAAGAAGTGGATTGAAAAGTAAAAGGGAATTTTGGAAAAGAACAGGTCTTAGAAAATAAAACCTTAGAACTATTGAATAGGATTTTAATTGCCCACCCATGCATCCATGTTTTTGGGATGAACTCAATATGTCCCTAGGCCTTCACAATAACAATATTATTGATATTTATAGAGATGGTTACAAGAAGCATGAAAGACTTTAACTATATGGAGTGCTTTATAAGATTCTTCAACTCACTTGGTTGGATGGCTTGTAACAATTGCATTGCAAGTGCAACTATTTCACCTACATTGCCGCAAGACTTATTGAAGGACTTTCACATCAATTGAGATACCAGATTCTAGCTATAGCAAGAGAACATGCATATATAGTAACGCCACAATTATAGACACTGGCCCTGGAAACAGCTCCTTCCGATACCAATTCAAGGACATGCGCTAGCTCGCACCACCTAAGGTAGTGTGCTCATAAACTGTCACTTTAAGGGCTGATTCGCCTTTTTCACAAGTTTCCAGGGACAAAATGATTTTTAGCTTATTTTTCAAAGAAAGAAAAAAAGATGCAAAAGGCAACACAAGTAGTTTCATATTTTTCCAAGCATTTTTGAATTACTTATAAATTTTCAAAGACCTGGGTCATAGGCACCTATTTGTGACCATAGGTGTCCCAAAATCCGTCCCCTTGTGACTTATAAAGAAATGTGCAGAAATCACAGCCAATGATTGGCTCTTACAATAAAAAAAAAACAATTCTTCTTGAATTCATTAACAAAGCAAAGAGGTTCATTCAAGGTTCACCTTGCATCCATTCTACAACTACCTACGGGACGATCTGAAGAAGAGGGGCGGATTTTGAACCACCTACCTTACAAAAGATGATTCTATAGACCCCCATCTTCTTGACCCTGGCAGCCAGTGGGAGCCTTTGGTATGATTACTTGGTCTACTCTCAGCTGTCAGCAATCATGATGACTTCGCTGTAATCCTTTGTCAATTACAGCTGGCTACGTGGATAGTCCTGACATTAATGCGTAGTTACGTACACATTCAAGGGAATAAAGAATAATCAATCTTGAATTAAATCTGACTTCACAGGACTTGGATGTTTTTGCTTCATTCAGGCAGTAACTTACTTGGCATTGCAAGACCAGTCCGCTTTCAGGCGTTTGGTAGCTTATTGCAACTCGATTCCCCCTTTGATATGTCAGTTCTGAACTTGCTCCTGCAGACTTGACTTCCGGCAAAATTTTCCCAAATTCTTATGATGTCCAGCATTTCGAAAGTATGAGTTCCACCTCAGAATTTAAAATGCAAAGTTGGAAATAAAATTAGATTAAACAGTAATAAAAAGGTCAGAAGAGGAGATCAAACACAAAAATAATTAGCACGTTGTCGCACTGTAAATGCGTACATAGTGTAAAAATGCATAGTAATACATTATTTCCATAGATTTGATTTTAATAATATAAAAATAAAGATGACATCATCCTTAGTAGCTTCAAGATGACGCCTTCTCACAATGACATGAGCCATCTATATAAGAATAGGTTATCATCTTAGAATGCCACCAAACTTGAAGTAGTTTCTTTATTGTATGTTATAGATTTCAGTATGTCGAATTGGAGGGTTTTTTCTGAGTCTCAGGATGAGGAGCCTCTACCAGAATCGGAGTTTGAGTTTTCGTTATCTCAACTACCGGCTCAACCTCTTCAACCGCTAGGTCTTTCATTATCGCACGAGCGTCCTCAAGATGAATCTGGGCCTTCTCGACCGCCAAAGCAACCCCGTGTGGAGCAACGATGGCACGGGAACCTACAGCGTGGAGCTCGAGCACTAGTGATCCTGTTGCAGGTTGGGTGTGTTGAACCTGGTACCCAAGAAGTGACATTCGAAGGGAGTTTTGAAGGTCTTAACGACGATCAATACTATTGTATGGTCAGGCCTATTAAAGGGAGTCGCGGTCACCAACGATGGTTAGAGGGGCCGGTCAATCCCTTGACAAAGGTGGATCGTGTTGAGTTTGTTGCTACTACCATCAAGCGAATTCTCAAGTTCTTGAAGATGGAGTGAAGTTTCTTTGAAGACTTTAGTTTTTTACCTTTGAGAAGACATTTATTTTATGTTAGTTGTTTGTAGATTTCATTTTGGGTGTTGAAAATAGAGAAAGAAAAGATAGAAAGGAATTAATGAAATAGTTTTCCTTCTAGGTGAACTTGAAGTGAATTTTCTTTCTAAGATAAAGATAAAGAGATAGTTGTGGGGTCAAATAAGGGCTCAATTATTGATGTGAGAGCTTTGGGAGTGAGTTAGGGGCTGACCCCACTTGTTTGTGTGGTTAGAGTAGAGATAAGGTGGAGAAAAAAGGGAACACTATTCACCTTCTCTCCCGTTGTGAGTTTAGAAAGGCCCGAATGTTTGAGGGCTCATTGTGTTGTGAATTTGAAGTATTTTGAAATGAAATTTGGAGGTGTTGTGTATCATGGTGTGTAGTTTTCAAATTGATCTCACTTGCTTGATTTGGAGTTGTGAAGCAAAAGTTGTGCTAGTTTGAGTGGAGGGAGGTTTGTTGCCTTTAAAATTAAGAGGCAGAGACTTCGACCGACCATAAAAGACGGACAGGTTCTTGTTTTGCCATGAAATTTGGAGGGAGTGTAGGAAATTGTGTTAGCTTTTCATGAAGCTATCATTCGTTCTATTTGGAGTTTGTATGAGAAAGTTGTGAGTGTGGAAGCGAAGGAAGGTCTGCTGCCTTTCCCTTCTCAAGGCCGAAACTTTGGATGGCCATAGAGGTTGGACAGAGTCTTAGAATTGTATGAAATTTGGAGGAGAAGTAGATGATTGTTTTAGCTTTCCGAAAAGCTATCATTTAGTTCATTTGGAGTTATAGATCAACAAAGACACTCATCCAAAGATCAGCTTGGGAGTTGGAGTTGAAGGAGTTGGAAGACTTGTGTGTTTGTGTGTGTGTGGCTTGTGGCTTTGTAAATTTCATTTTATTGTTGCGGGCAGTTTGGTTCACACCAATACTAGCCTCATTTGGTGTTGTGGATGCGACGAAGTGGGGTTAATTGCCCACATGGTCGAGACTTTTATGTTGTTCCCATTGGTGAGGCAAGTTTGCTGGTCACCGTGGGTTTGAAATTTAGGATCCAATCCCTCGGACGGCTCAGCTCGTGGTCTGGCCGTCCCGTTTTACACGTCCGAAGCCCGTGGTTTCTTATCACCCTACCTTAACCCTTGGCCTATTTAGAAACACAACAGGATAGGACAACGAGTAGCAGTTTGAAGATTTGAAGACTCGAAGATTTGAAGATTCGACAAGTTACAATTTATTTCATTCCCGAGCCATTTCTAGTCGCAGCCAGAATCCTCGTGATTTCCCGAGGCAAACTCTCTCTACACGACATTTGGTGCTTCCACTGAGAGAAGTTTCGGGGCGATTAGTCTTGGCTAAGGACGATGGGAGACACTGGAGGGGCTCCTTCGGGAGCCCAAGCCAACATGGAGGCCATACTTGGTGCCTTGGCGATGTTTATGGAGCAGCAGCAGAGAGGACACCCTGGTGGTCAAGGGGCTACCAAAGCTTTGAAGGGTGTCGTTGATAAGTGTGGAAGATTTGACGGAAAGAACATCACAAAGTTCTTGAGATCATACGTTTGTGAAATGGAGGTGCATCAAGTGTCAGAAGACCGCATGATGCAAACGTTCAGCTTGGCAGTTATTCCTGAGATTCGTGAAAGAGTTGAAGAAATTCGAGGAGATGCTGCAAACGTGGTCTCGTGGTTGATGTTTGAGGAAAGACTACGGGACGAGTATTTTGACGAAGACTCAGAAAGAATGACCAAGAGGTCTTTTCTCGATTGGATCGAACAACGGCCTGGGAATAATATGGGCCCAAATGAGTTGCTTCGAGACTTTGAGAAGAAATACAACCAACTACCTTTGGCAGAAAGACGCCTTCTTGATACTAGGAAGGCTGAGCTCTTTTTGCAAGCAGCTGATGATGCTTTGGAGGATAGACTTCTCTTACTTCTTGGTGATCGAACCACTGAAGGAGGTTTCACAAACGATTGGAGAAGAGTAGAGGAGACTGTCACTCTTGTCGCAAAGCAACGGAGGGTGAGATCTAGAGGTGTATCTGGACATATGGATGTTGTACCCGTACCAGTTACAACAACTCCAAAAACATCACTTGCGCCTACACCTTCAACATCAACTTCAAAGAAATCCAAAACAGTTGATGAAGGTGCTCTTGATGAACTGATCAAAGGCATTCGAGATCTGAGAGTAGAAATGAGCGAGTTGAAGAAGGTACGAGGAGTTCAATCATCAGATGGTGCAAAAACATTTACAAGAAGATGCATTTTTTGCGATGAAGAAGAGAGCCACAGTCTTCGAGGTTGTAAACCTTATGATGAAGCTCTGAAAGAAGGCACAGTTGTTTTTAAGGATGGAAAAATTCATGATGCAGCCACAAACTTGCCTCTAAACACTAACTTTGGCAAAGGAGGGATGAAGAAGATCCTTGAAGACAAGATGGGGAGATCTAGTGGTCTACATGCCAAAGGTGTTGAAACGTTTCACGTAGAGGTGGAACAACAAGAAGTTGAGGCTTTGAAGGCTCCAGCTCTTGAGATTTTACGAAGAGGAGCTCAAGCCATCCGAAAGGCAACTGGTTGGGAAGATCCTGTTGATGCGGTTAGCATCAGAGCCTTTTTGGGAGAGATTCAAGGCAATAGTATGGAACAAGATGTCGTCGTTGAAGAGAAACGAGGGCGACCTATTGAAGAAGATGATGTGGAAGAGCCATTATCTAAAAGAAAACCTCATGGGCTCAAAGAAGGTGAAAAGGGAGAAGGTCCTGCTGCTCATACCCGACAGAGGCATGGGAAATCGCCTACTTTTGTTCATCCAGGAGATGAACCACTTCCTAAGGAGATGTGGGAAGGTACAAGCCATGATAAGAAAGGGAAGGAAAAAGAAGATTCAAACAAAGGCAAGGGCAAAGCACCAGCTTACAAACTGCAATCGGACATTGAATCTTCAATTGACATGAAGGGCATTCTAGAAGAGAGAATTCTAGATGCCAAGATTGAGTTTACATTGAGAGAAGCTCTTGGTATTGCCAAGAAAGATTTTCACGAGCTTATCATTGATGTCATCAAGAGGAAGAGGCAGATGACAGCTGAGACAGTTATGGTACAAGCGTTGGATACTCGCATGACAAAAGATGAAGAGACTGAGATCAGTCAAGTGTTTTCTATGATGTGCGATCCAATGTTTGAGGCATGTGAAGATGAAACTTACGAAGATGCAGAAGAGTTTTTTTCTGACGAAGAGTATTTTTCTACTGAAGAATATTTTACCGATGAGGAAGAAGAGGGAGAAGAAGATTTGTACACTTGTACTTGTGGACGTATGAGTTGTGAGAAGAATGATATTTCCAAAGGTGAATGCTCTATGGAATGTCAAGATGTGATGGAGAAGGAATTTGAGGGGGTGAAAGACTCTCATTCAACATACAATAAAAAGATTGAGATGGAGGCAAATACCTATGAATGTGCAATTGTTCATAGGATGGAAGGAGAGATTGAAGAGCAAATGGATTACCTTCATCCATTTTGGGCAAGAGCCACCACCGAAACTCGTGTTAAGTTGGGGGAGTTGGATGAGTCCATTTTGGCTCTTGTAGATCATGGATCCGAGATTAATATTATGTCTCGAAAGATTTACGAGAGTGGCAAATGGCCAATTGACAGAAATCATGGTTGGGTGATGAGGGCTGCCAACAATGGGCGAGGAGAGTTGTATGGGGCATGCCCAGCTGTACCAACAAAAATTGGAGATGTAGAAGTGAAGCAAAACTTCTTTGTGCAAAACTATGGAGTTTATCCAATAATTTTGGGTCAGCCATACATTACAGCATCGAGAATGGAGACAAAGGTGCTAGATGATGGGTCTCATTATGCTCGAATTCGGAGTTGTGATGGAAAAAAGTCGGTACAGTTTCTTACCGTGAAGCCCAACAACGAAAGACACCGAGCTCAACTTAGAGAAGGACCTTTGCCTACTTCTCTAGACTTTATGGATTTTTGAAATGCACACGTGGGGAGAGGGGAGCCACGGGTGCAAAAAGATCAACGTCCTTTGAGTTCCCCGATGTACATAGTATTGGATGTGGATTTTTGAGTATGGGAGAGTGTGGTTTTGTGAGCTTCACAAGCGTGAAGAATCTAAACCCTATATATAAAAGGGTTGTAGGAAAAACGGAGAAAAAGTTAAAAAAGATGAAGGTGATTTCAGATGATGATCATATATCTGGAGTATTTGAAGAAGAAGGCATGGCAGATGACATATTACAAGTTTTGCATGCCTTACATATCGATGGAGAAGAAATTCGAGACAGTGAAGTTGTAGTTGAAATTCATACCAAGTCATTGTATGATGAAGTGATGGAGATAGTATCAAAGGTTGATGAGTTTCAGAGCTACGGATTGAAACATGAGGCCATGGTGAATACCAA
The DNA here is from genome assembly GCA_947034895.1 of Rhytidiadelphus loreus. NCBI lineage: Eukaryota > Viridiplantae > Streptophyta > Bryopsida > Hypnales > Hylocomiaceae > Rhytidiadelphus > Rhytidiadelphus loreus. The sequence goes on along the minus strand of OX344765.1, from coordinate 9,677,909 downwards.
ATACAAAACTGTGGCCAAGAAAGTTAAGCCAGTAGCAACTCAATTACCTTTTGATACCGATGACCATATCAGACAAGCGGAGAAGGAACCGGGTCTCAGAGAAGCAAAGAAGATCGGGCACAAATTTACAGAAGAGACTTTGAAAACATTGAAGATAGGAGGGGATAATTTCTTGACTGAGTTGGAGAGGAAGAAGTTTCAAAACATGCTTTTTAAGCATGGGAAGGCTTTTGCTTCTTCACCGGATGAGATTGGATGCGTTCAACCTGGTATAATAGCACCAATGGTAATTTTCACGGTACCACATGTACCTTGGGATTTAAAACCAATTCCGGTGCCACGAGCTCTACTTCCTAAATTGGTTGAATTGCTCAAAGAGAAGATGCGCATGGGCATTCTTGAACCTTCGATGGCTCCATATTCTAATCGATGGTTTACTGTACCAAAAAAGTCTGGAGCATTAAGGTTCATTCAAGACATGCAACCGGCGAATGGAGTAACAATCAGAAACAAAGGTTCGGGACCTATTGTTGATGAAGTGGCAGAAGCGTTTGCGGGGCACGCTATTTATTCCATTGGAGATCTATACTCTGGTTATGATCAATTTCAATTAGCTGCTGAGAGCAGAGATTTGACGACCATGAAGACTCCACTTGGATTGGTTAGAATGTGTACATTGCCTCAAGGTGCTACAAACTCAGTGGCACACATGCAAAATGCCATGAATCAAATCTTACGAGATTTTGTACCTAAGAAGACAATACCTTTTGTGGATGACATTCCCATAAAAGGTTGCGAGGAAGTTGTCAAAGACTTGACTATTCAAGATGATGGATGTAGAGCATTTGTCAATGATCATATTGATGATGTAGAGAAAATCTTGACGAGACTCGAAGAAGTGGACTTGACGCTTTCTATTGAAAAATCAAAGTTTGGAGTTGAGGAGATTCTGGTAGTTGGCCATTTATGCGGACGATATGGAAGAAAACCTAACCCTGAGAAAGTGGATGCTATTGGAAGAATGAAGGCCTGTAGCAATGTCACCGAAGTAAGGAGGTTTCTAGGAGCATGCGTCTTCTATCAGATTTGGATTCCCCATTTTGCTCACATATCAGAACCTCTTTACAAATTATTGAGGAAAAGAAACAAATTTGTGTGGCAACGTGAGCAAGATATAGTCATGGAGGAGTTGAAGAAGACTTTGAAATCACCACCGCTTCTAAAACAAGTTGATTATGAAAGCGGTAGACCAGTGATTATAACCGTTGATACAAGTCCGATAGCCATTGGATGGGCCGTTGGACAAGATGATGCAGAAGGGAGAAGATTTGCCATTCGATTTGGAGCTAGAATTCTTACAGAACGGCAAAGAGCTTATCCGCAAGTGAAACGAGAACTTTGGGGAGCGCTTACAGCGCTAAAAGCAGACAGAAACTACTTGATTGGAGCCAATGTCATATTGGAGACTGATTGCTTACCCCTACTTGGTATGATAGCCAATTGTTCTTCACCGGATATTGCTATGCTTCGGTGGATTGCATACATCAAATCTCTTAATCCAGTTTTGGTGCACATTGCTGGAAAGCAAAATTCACTAGCAGACATGCTTTCAAGAGCCAGATATTTTAATGAAGAAGAGATGATGGCTCATGAAGATTGTGAAGAACTTTTAGACGGTGGCTATGTATTAGCTACAGACGGAGAGAGCTCTGCTAATGAAGTCTTACCATTCAATGAAGAATTATACGAAGGCAGGTTGAAAGAGATTGGCCTTTACTTGAGTACATTGAAGAGACAAGAAGGTTGGATGGATAAGACATACAAAGATATAAGGCATCAATCTTATGGATATCTTTTGAGGGACGGATTTCTGTGGAAGAGGGCGAAAAGAAGAGATGAAATGCCGTTGAGAGTGGTTGGAGATTCCGAGACCAAATCCAAGGTTCTTCAAGAGTTTCATGATACACTTTGGGCTGGTCATAGAGGAGTTTGGGCTACATATACCAAGATCAAAGAGCGTTATTGGTGGAAGGGGTTGTACAAAGACATTGAGGAGTTTGTTGCTTCATGCTCTGTGTGCCAATTGCAATCTAAAATTCGGCATAGAGATGAGTTACATCCGACATATCCGCCTTCCATTCATTTTCGATGGATGATTGATCTAGTTGCCATGCCGTCAGCAATGTGGGGCATGAAGTATCTCGTTTTGGCTAGAGAAGAATTGTCAAACTTTGTGGAGGGAAGAGCTCTTCGAAACAAAACAACAGAAAATATCTGCCGTTTTATACTCGAAGATATTTTCAGTCGATATGGGAGTATTGGTGGAATGAGAGCAGACAGAGGAGAATTGAATGCAGCTGAGGCAAAGGATTTCTTCAACAGATATGGCGTTAAATTGAAGTTAACAACAGCTTATAATCCAGAGGCCAATGGCAAAATTGAGAGAGGTCATCCTCCTATTATTCAAGCATTGGTTAAAGCATGTAGAGGAAGGCCTAATGTTTGGCCTAAACTACTTCCATTTGCTCTATGGGCTGACAGAACTACACATAGTTCAGTCACTGGATATATGCCTGTAGAACTTATGCATGGCCATAAACCCATATTGCCTGCAGAGGAATTTGTTCCTTCATGGATATTTTTGTCGTGGGAGGATGGTATCAGCACAGAGAGATTGCTTGAGCTTCGTATTCAACAACTTGAGAGGTTGCCAGAAGACCATCAAATTGCATTGGAGAAGTTGAAATCTGCGCGGCTACACAACAAAGAAAGGTTTGACAGAACTCATCGATTGAGGGCAAGAAAAATTAAAGAAGGAGATTGGGTGTTGGTGTTCGATAGCACATTAGAACATCAACACAGTACAGTGAGGAAGTTTGCCCGGAGATGGTTTGGACCTTATGTGGTAGTGACAGTACACAACAACGCCACATATTCGCTTCGAGAATTAGATGGAACTCCTTTGAGAATTCCTATTGCTGGCAAACGTATCAAAATGTTTCGGAGAAGAGATGGAGAAATTTACAATGAAGATTTGAATGCTTTTTTACCTTTATCCCAGAATCAAGAGACGGAAGAAGAGGAGACCGAAATCGTAGTAGATGACCAGGAAGATTCAACTTGGCACATACCGGAGGATGTGCAGGTTTAGAGGGGGTGAATGTCGCACTGTAAATGCGTACATAGTGTAAAAATGCATAGTAATACATTATTTCCATAGATTTGATTTTAATAATATAAAAATAAAGATGACATCATCCTTAGTAGCTTCAAGATGACGCCTTCTCACAATGACATGAGCCATCTATATAAGAATAGGTTATCATCTTAGAATGCCACCAAACTTGAAGTAGTTTCTTTATTGTATGTTATAGATTTCAGTATGTCGAATTGGAGGGTTTTTTCTGAGTCTCAGGATGAGGAGCCTCTACCAGAATCGGAGTTTGAGTTTTCGTTATCTCAACTACCGGCTCAACCTCTTCAACCGCTAGGTCTTTCATTATCGCACGAGCGTCCTCAAGATGAATCTGGGCCTTCTCGACCGCCAAAGCAACCCCGTGTGGAGCAACGATGGCACGGGAACCTACAGCGTGGAGCTCGAGCACTAGTGATCCTGTTGCAGGTTGGGTGTGTTGAACCTGGTACCCAAGAAGTGACATTCGAAGGGAGTTTTGAAGGTCTTAACGACGATCAATACTATTGTATGGTCAGGCCTATTAAAGGGAGTCGCGGTCACCAACGATGGTTAGAGGGGCCGGTCAATCCCTTGACAAAGGTGGATCGTGTTGAGTTTGTTGCTACTACCATCAAGCGAATTCTCAAGTTCTTGAAGATGGAGTGAAGTTTCTTTGAAGACTTTAGTTTTTTACCTTTGAGAAGACATTTATTTTATGTTAGTTGTTTGTAGATTTCATTTTGGGTGTTGAAAATAGAGAAAGAAAAGATAGAAAGGAATTAATGAAATAGTTTTCCTTCTAGGTGAACTTGAAGTGAATTTTCTTTCTAAGATAAAGATAAAGAGATAGTTGTGGGGTCAAATAAGGGCTCAATTATTGATGTGAGAGCTTTGGGAGTGAGTTAGGGGCTGACCCCACTTGTTTGTGTGGTTAGAGTAGAGATAAGGTGGAGAAAAAAGGGAACACTATTCACCTTCTCTCCCGTTGTGAGTTTAGAAAGGCCCGAATGTTTGAGGGCTCATTGTGTTGTGAATTTGAAGTATTTTGAAATGAAATTTGGAGGTGTTGTGTATCATGGTGTGTAGTTTTCAAATTGATCTCACTTGCTTGATTTGGAGTTGTGAAGCAAAAGTTGTGCTAGTTTGAGTGGAGGGAGGTTTGTTGCCTTTAAAATTAAGAGGCAGAGACTTCGACCGACCATAAAAGACGGACAGGTTCTTGTTTTGCCATGAAATTTGGAGGGAGTGTAGGAAATTGTGTTAGCTTTTCATGAAGCTATCATTCGTTCTATTTGGAGTTTGTATGAGAAAGTTGTGAGTGTGGAAGCGAAGGAAGGTCTGCTGCCTTTCCCTTCTCAAGGCCGAAACTTTGGATGGCCATAGAGGTTGGACAGAGTCTTAGAATTGTATGAAATTTGGAGGAGAAGTAGATGATTGTTTTAGCTTTCCGAAAAGCTATCATTTAGTTCATTTGGAGTTATAGATCAACAAAGACACTCATCCAAAGATCAGCTTGGGAGTTGGAGTTGAAGGAGTTGGAAGACTTGTGTGTTTGTGTGTGTGTGGCTTGTGGCTTTGTAAATTTCATTTTATTGTTGCGGGCAGTTTGGTTCACACCAATACTAGCCTCATTTGGTGTTGTGGATGCGACGAAGTGGGGTTAATTGCCCACATGGTCGAGACTTTTATGTTGTTCCCATTGGTGAGGCAAGTTTGCTGGTCACCGTGGGTTTGAAATTTAGGATCCAATCCCTCGGACGGCTCAGCTCGTGGTCTGGCCGTCCCGTTTTACACGTCCGAAGCCCGTGGTTTCTTATCACCCTACCTTAACCCTTGGCCTATTTAGAAACACAACAGGATAGGACAACGAGTAGCAGTTTGAAGATTTGAAGACTCGAAGATTTGAAGATTCGACAAGTTACAATTTATTTCATTCCCGAGCCATTTCTAGTCGCAGCCAGAATCCTCGTGATTTCCCGAGGCAAACTCTCTCTACACGACAACGTACCGCTTGAATTTAAAACAAAAAATTGGTATTAAGAGAATTGGATTGAAAGGTAAATTAAACGGAGTTATGGAAAAGAATAGGTCCTCGGGTAGTCAAACTTTAGTCATGTTGGAACAAGATTTCAATTGCCCACCTACACATTTTTAGAGCCACCATCTTTGCGGGGTGAATCCAATATCACAACCATATAATTATCCCCAACCCTAGTAAACAATTACAATACTTTTGATATTTTTAGAGATGAATATTGGTGAAGTCATGTTGGTAGTGAAAAGAGGATTCTGGAGTCTCTTAGAATGCATTTTTTGGGCACCATATGAATAAACTACGAATTTTCAAAGTGCTGAAAATAGGTGTTCTTAAAAGCAATCATACTTAGAGTTTCATATTAGTGGGAGTACATTTTAGGCAAGAATCTCTAGTGTGTGATTTTAGGAAGCCTCCAATTTGAGGTGTACTTACCTAATGTGTATATCAATTAATACTTTGATTCTCCTTTAACAACCAAGAAGCCATTATTTGGTCGCATGTTTTTTTAAATAATTTTGAAAGGCCCAAAGAAGATTAATCCTTGTTTCAATAACTAATTTATTTTGATGTTCCTCACTCATTCTAGTAACATAAAAACCCATCCCCTTTCCATTATACTTTCCAAAGTCTAATCAACCAAAATGGTCTTCTTAAAACTATGCATCTATTGTCTTTAAAGGGTGACAAAAACATACATTCACTTACTTAAAGAGTGCCGCAAAAGTGAATAAAAAATCACCGTGAAGCAAGGTAATTATGTGTCTTGTTGCTTGCCCAAAGATTGTATAATATTGTAATCAGGGCATACTAAAATGAATAGTGAATAGTGCTTTGACTTTGCAACTTGAATGTTGTACTTAGCAAGCCATATTCATTGTCTATAGATGTGGATTTAGTATATTGAAACATTTATTCCCAAAAAACATCCAAATCCACTTTTTGTCAACAATTCTCTCAAAACTAGGGCCCAAGGGTTGGGCTTATTATTTAAGGTTCATAACCTCTAAAGGCCACTTTGGGCATTTAGTTCATAACCTCTAAAGGCCACTTTGGCCAAATCCCGTAGAGAGTATTATGAGGAGGGGTGGTCTCCCTCCTCCCTCCTAAATGATGTTGTGATGAAGCATAGTGGCTACGGATGGTGAGGCTTGTGATGGAGCCTTTATGACATTATAGTCGGTGCTCTTGGATACTCTCTAATATTGATTGGATGGTATCTTGATTCATGACATTGAGTTCTAATTAGTGAGTCTCTAGGTAAGTCCCAAAGTAAGGTTGCTCAAGTTTAGCGAAGAGTTGGGTGGTTGGAAGAAACACTAGTAGAATCCCGTGTTTTTCTAGACAAATTTTTCTAAACATCCACATGTTTTCATGTTAACAGTGATGTCAAATAAAACATCTCAATGTTTTATTTGACGTCACTATAAACATAAAAACATGTGGATGTCTAGAAAAATCTATCTAAAAAAACATGGGGTTCTATTAGTTAAAGATCAACTTTTTTTTGTAGCATTTTGCCCCAAACTGTCATTGATTTTGGGTACTCCCTAGTACTACCCCCCAAAACCTCATACTAGTTTGACAAATTAGCAAAGTTGACTTTTTAATATAAAATATTTTTTAAAGATTTCTAAAAAACAAGGGATATGATTACAATGAAGTAAGCCATCTCTAATAAAAAATTCAAATTCATCAAGTTCATGTTTCAAAAGTTATAGTAACCTAAATTTTTATGTGGGGAGCCCTCTGGGCCTATAGGGTTGCTTATAAGGTAACTACTCAGTTTACCCCTTTTCAATTGATGTATGGTCAAGAAGTCATATTACCTATAGAATATGAGATTCCATCTTTGCGAATAGCAATTGAAAATAGACTCGATGAGGAAACAAGTTTAAAAATTAGATTAGCTCAATTGGAAAAATTGGATGAGAAGCGTAGGGATGCTTATTTACATACAATTGCTATGCAAAAACGTCGCAAGTCTTTTTACGATAGTAAACTGGGGGTTAAGACTATTAAGGTTGGAGACTTAGTCCTTTTATATGATAGTAGATTTTTTAAATTTCCTGGGAAATTACAAATGCACTGGTTGGGACCTTATGAAGTAACGGACATTAATCCCAATGGCTCAGCACAATTGAAGGATTTTGAAGGAAAATTTCTTCCTACCCGAATCAATGGATATAGACTTAAACTTTATTATAATTAAGCCGGGGTCGGCTTATCCTAGAAAGGGGAGAAGGAATTATTACGGAAAATTTATATGTATTAAGTTTTTAAAAACAAAAGTTTAAATGTTGAGTGGGTCAATTTGGCATTTGTAGTCATTTTGGAAAGAGGAAGAAGATTAATTTTCAGCATAAACACTTAATTTAATTAAAATTAACAATAATACATATAGAATAAATATAGTTATACTCTCTATAGTGCAAAAATTGGATTAGTTAAGAGTGGCGAGAAAAGAAAGTGTGGGATGGATTAATAAGAGAGAAAAATAAGGAGAGTGGTGAACAATAGTATTTAGAAAAAAATAAAATAAAATAAAGGTTCTATAGCTCAGGATTTAATTTAAGAAAATTTAAGAAAAACAAAAAATTAATATAAATAGCAGAATATCTATAGATCGGCGGAGAGAGACAGTAACTATAGATGGGATCAATAGTAATGATTATATCAATAGTGAGAGGCACTATAGTTTTGTATAACTATAGCGTGGTAGTGATTCGGCACTATAGATATTGGTAGCTAAAAAAAAAAAATTATAAAGAAAAAAAATTTAAAAAAATTTAAATTTAAAATTTAAAATATATATAAAAATGAAAATTCAAGAAAATGAAAATGAAAATGAAATTAAAAAAAAATATATATATATATAGAAAAATAAATGGAAAAGAGAGAAAACATGATAAAAATATATATTAAAAACAAAACAAGTAAAGTGCGATAGAGACACTTTTGTGACAAAAAAAAAAAGTATAAACAAAATAAATATGAAATTTGACAAGAATTCATTTGATTTGAGTTTTGAGTTTCATATTTCTTTCTTCAATTTTGTTAATTCAAATTAAATGTAAAAACAAAAAATATTCATTGAATTCCAAGATTGAATTTGACAAAGGTGAACTTACTTAATTTCAAATTTCATACAAGGTCCTTGGAGGTAAATGAAAGAATTTTTTTATTAACACCTCATGTTAACTATTATAGCTACATGAATAGTGTTCATTCCATGAGTTGGGGCAACTCAAAGCATTACAAGAACCCCCGGGGAGGACACTCCCTATGTTTTAGCAAACTACGTGCGGCGGAAAAAGTAAAACAAGTAATACACCTTAAAATTTAATTTCTTTTTCAAAAAAAAAATTATGGATAGATTTTACTACTTTATAAGTTTATGTTTTGAATTATTGGTATTTTTTTGTGCTAATAGTAATTAGTTATAAATTTTTGAAGAAAAAAGATACACTGTAAAGCTGAAAATAACTTTCACACCTCTATATTATATAAGAAAAAAAATTTGAAAAATGAAAAAAAAATTATATAGAATAGCTTTCTATTGAAAGTTTATTTTGGTTGAATATTGATGCAATAGTCATCTTCATGTGAGCTCTATAAATATTTTAGTTGGAGAACATGCCATTTTAGTTCATTTTTCAACCCTTTCTAGACAATATATCTTATGTTATTTGGAATTGAATTTTTTGTCAATAGAAACCTTTAGTCATTGTTAAACAAAGCTCAAAATTTTAGAATGAAATTATAGTTTATTCAAGGTGAATTACATGAATTACTTTTTCCACCGCCGCACGTAGGTACCCCAAATGTAGTGAGAGTGTCCTCCCCTAGCAAGAACCCCACGTCTGAGGTGATAAGTCAAAAAATTTTTAAATAGATTTTAGATGACATCTAATGCAACAACCCATGTTTTTATACTGACATGGATGTTACATTGGACATTTTTATTGACATAAAAATATGGATTGTTGCATTGGATGTCACCTAAAATCCATTAAATTTTTTTTTGACTTGTCACCTAAAACACGGGGTTCTTGTAGTAAAGAAAACTCTACGTTGAAAGTTATAGCAATCCTTTGTGAAAAACATAAAATTCTCGAGTGATGCTAGCAAAGCTCCCTTACTATTATACAATAGCCTTCTGTAAGCCCCAAATTCGTCACTTAGGACTCATAGTTTTTTTTTTAGATTTGTACATTTAAAATCCTCATATTATACAAAAAGCCTAAAAAAGAGTGTTAAACCAAAATATGTATGTCACGTGCCAATATAGCTTTGGGTCATAAATAGCCTTTTACCCTTAGAACATCCCCTTTCTTGTACTTGGAACCGTTGGTACCACTTTGTATGAAGATTTTGGCCCTTTTGGCCAAAACCCTTGAGCAAGTGTTTTTAGGCTTCCTTTTTTGAGCCGTTGTTGGTGTTTTCGAAGGAGTGTAGAAGACTTCGGGGATCCCTGTACACCTTATTGTTACTTTGGATTTGAGTGTTTATATTTTCTTGCTACAGGTGTTGTGTTTGAGTTAATCATTGATCTTGTCCTTGAGTTTTGACGTTGTACTAACCCTAGAGCTTCCCCTCCACCCTATCTTGGCGATGCCGCTTTGGAAGGCCTCTAGTCCCATGTTTTCTTTGCCATCTACGTACTAACCCCATGCTACTAACCACCAGTCATTTTTGTCCTTGTCACTAACCCAAGTCCTATGCTTTGTATCAAGTCTAGTCAATTGTGTTCTTGTTAGGAAAAGAGTAGAGTGGTTCCGTTTTTAGGTTACAAAATTCTACTTTTCCTAGTCAGTTTAAGTCCTAGATTGTGTATTAAATTCCTTAAACAGCAGAACATTAGATACCAAAGGCCACGGGGAAGTCCTAGATTTGGTGTTAAAACCAATCGAATAACTTGTCCTAGCAGTACCAAGGGAGTTCACTCCAAAGTTTAGTCTCCAAATCGCGTTGGAGACAGGTCAAAGTTTAGTGTCCAAAATTTAGGCAATATCTAGAGTAGGTAGGGAGAATGTCTTGGCCCTCCCTCTTACCATACTCTTCCCTTCTTTGTGGATTTAGTGGTGTCATCCCCTTTTGGAAATGCCCTTGTGGTCTTTCTTTTACCCAAATACCCAGCCACCGCCGAGCAATTGCATCCAGCCAACAGACCATGCGAGAAAACCTAGCGGGCAATCAAATTTCATACCCAGCCAATGGTCGAGCAAGCAGACCTAGATGCAACCAAGCTTTAGCACTAGTCGGCAGCCGACACTGCACGTAGCTAGTAGTCAAGCGACTGCACCCAACGGCAGCTGGCGCTACACCCAGCTAACAACCAAGTGACTGCACCAAGCCAGTAGTTGGACTTCAACACTAGCTGGGGGCCAGGCTTCATCTAGCGGTAGCTATGCGACTACACCATCCGGGGTCGGACTTCAGCACCAATCGAGGGCCAACGACCCCACCCAGCCAGCAACCGGGCGATGCATCCAGCCAATAGCCAGGCGAGGCAACCAGCTAGCAACTAGGTGATGCACCCAGCCAGCAATTAGAGTTTATTTTATTTTATTTTGGTCCTTTCTTCCATCTAATTAGCGACTCTCTTAAAAATAAACCTAACCAAAACTATAAGTAGAAGAGGAAATATAGTTTAGCATAGAAATTAAGGATAGTTTAGCATAGAAAAGAAAATATAGATTAGCATAGAATTTAAGAATAGTTTAGCATAGAAGAGGAAATATAGATTAGCATAGAATTTAAGGATAGTTTAGCATAGGTAAGAAACCATGGATTAGCATAGAATTTAAGGATAGTTTAGTATAGGTAAGAAACCATGGATTAGCATAGAAAAGAAGTATAAGTTATCATAAAGTGCGAGAGAGAGAGCTAGCAAAAAGAACACCTCCATTTCACAATCACCACTACCTTTCCCTCTCTCCAACCATTCAACAAGCCACCACGGAAGCAAATACTATGAATAAGAAGTGAAGAAGAGAGAGGAAGACTTAATAGGGAAGATAGGAAGAAATCCGAGAAATTCTTCTCCACCATTAGGATAAACTAACGCGTAAGAGTAAGACGTAAGTGTTGGTTAGCCAAATCTAGGACTACGTAACTAAGTTGATGAGTGCCCAACTACTCCTATTAAATGGGCACGTGAGTTGATGTGGAAAGAAAAGAAAGAAGGCTAAAGGGAAAGATCGATGCCTCTTTCGTGACTATAAAGACTATGTCAAGGAGTACTGGACCAACAGGCAGCACCATCCTCGAAACTTGCCATGGTGGAAGAAGGGGATTTGACCAGTTTAATCATGGATCTCCATGCTAGGGTAAGATCCTAAATCCTCCCTAAAACCAACCCATTAGGGGTCAAGTACTAGGCAAAGCCGAGAGCTAGGTGCTAGTAGAACATAGGTCAGATCACATTTGAGTAGTTAGGCTTAGAGTAGACACCAGGAGGTTTTCGAAAACCTAAGACACATAAGAATCGGAGCTAGGATGCCAAAGATATCGATGGATGAAGTTTAGGACCTAGAACGGATGAACTCTGAAAATCTCCATCCATCCATGCCCAAACTCGGAATTTAGTTAGAACTTAGGAATTCAAGTTTGTAGCTCAAATCTCACCCCCATTTAGAATTAGAATACCATGGATGAAGTTGGAGGGCCAAAGGGCCAAAACTTCATCCGACCATAGCTTTTCATTTGAATGTCCAAATTAGGCGAGCTTTAGGTTTTTAGAAATGGCATGAAATGATCTTTTGCTTTTGAAGGATAGTTCAAGCTTAGAAAGCCTTGACCCAGAATCTCATAGCATAGCAATTAGCATAGGAAGTAGTTGACCATGGATCCCTAGGGGCCACATTTATAAGGATGACTATAGGATACTAGCAAAGATTCATTGCTTAGAAGGCTTAATAGACTGACATTAGGCACCCACTAGGATAGGAACTTACTTTGGATTTAGAAATTGGTTGTGTTCGCCTATTTATCAAAGGTGGGAAAATAAGGGCCCCCACCTTCCCTACAAATTAATCTAGGGGTGATTGCAAGAAACACTAGCAAATTTTGTAGCATTGTCACTATTTTCATGTTTGTGGGGGGAGTACTATAAATTTATTTATTTTTAAATATAAAAAATATGGTCAATGTATACACCTTTAAGATGGTGGTAACCAAGTAATACAAAACATACAAATTTTTTCTAAATAGGAGAACCCTCAAAGTGCAAAATCTCAAGAAAATAGGTACTTTTACACTTTAATTTGTAGAAAATAGGAAAAATAATTCATAAAAAAACTAAAAATTAGGAAATTGTGAGGACTTGATGGTGATGACAATTCGCTAAAAGAATGATCTTGAACCATCTTTAATGTTGCCTAATCCACCTTGTCACCTAAAGGAGAAGACTAAATAAACATTAAACATGAAATTTGATACGGATTCATTCGATTTGAGTTTTGAATTTCATTATCTTTCTTGTTCAATTATGTTGATTCAAAATTTCAAATTAAATGTAAGAATGAAAATATTCATTGAAATCCAAGATTGAATTTGACCAAGGTGCACTTAATTAATTTTGAATTTCATACATCATCTTTTAAATTAAATAAAAGAGCCACTCTTACATCCTTGTCATAGTGATGGTAACTATCTAGCTCCATGAATAGTGTTCATTCCATGAATAGGATCAACTCTACAATACTTCACATTGAACATCTCAACAATGCTTTTTGAAAATACAAGGGTCATTGCAAGAAAAACACTTGTCATATTTTTTGTCACAATTGGACTATTGGAGTGATGTTTTATCTTTTGCTATAACTTTTAAAGCACAAGTCCAATGAATATGAGATGTTTATTGGAGATGTTTAAATTGATAATAATGAGATCTCTTATTATTTAGAAATTTTAAAAAATCAATTTATTTTTAAAAGTTGATTTCGTTAATTTGTCATACTTGGAGGTTTAGGGTTTTTCACTACTACCATTTGGATGTATCTAAATTGAATGATTTCGAGTTGAAATTTTGGTGGTCTATTCCTACACTGGGTGGACTTATGCCTACTAGTTTCTTGGTATGTCTAATTTCTAGTTTTTTTTGTTCATGATTTTCTATTTATTATTAATTTCTAGTTCATTGTTTCTATTTTTCTATAACAATTTTTCTTTTATTGCATAGCCATGTTTTATATTCTCTCAAGTAGTCCATAGTACTTGAAATGGTACTTTTAGTTGTCGATTTTTACAATCAACGGTTAAGATTGTTCCACCACATAGTACTTAAAGTATTCTAGGGCTGAAATGCAAATTTTGCCAAAATGCTACAAAAAATGGAAGGTGTTTCTTGCAATGACCCATACAATTTCAGAGTGATGCGAGTAAGGCTCCTATACTATAGTAGAATAGCCTTCCCCACATATTAATTTAAGACTATTCATCTCTTGTATTTAAACTTTCAATTGAAGTGAAAGTCCTTCAATAAGTCTTGTGGCAATGTAGGTGAAATAGTGGCGCTTGCAATACAAGTATTACATGCCATGATCCAACCAAGAAGTTGTAGAATCTTACAAAGTTTCTATGAAGTTCAAGTCTTTCATCCCACTCGTTACCAATAATCATCTCTATAAATGTCAAAAATATTTTTTTGGTTCAGGCTTGGAGATATATGTGATAATGGATTCATCGTGTAAAGATAGTGGCTATAAAAATGTGCCGGTGGGCAATTGAAATCCGATTCAACAGGTCAAACTAAGGTTTGATTCCCCTTGAGAACCTCTTCCTTTCCCAAATTCCTTTTTACATCTCAATCTAATTTTTCTGTATGACTTTTTGAATAAGTAATAATACTTGATCGTTGTTATGGAATTGGATTAAATGATATATGTATGTGGCCAACACCTTTTGTAAGATGTTCCTATTCTTTTCATCATTTTTATATTGCTTCTAGTAACATCTTGTCTTTGAAACTCAAAATGGTTATGACTTGAGGTGAATTTAATTTAATTTAATTTTCCTAAACAAATGAAATTGATATTGAGCATGATTGATTGAAAGATTTTTGCAAAACAAAGTCCTAATTAATAAAGCTATAGGAATTGTTTTGGAGGAACCCCATTATTCCTAAGTTGAAATAGTAATTGCTTGCAAATTAAAATGAATGCATTCAAATCTTCTAACTCTAGAAAAATGAATATCAATATTGCATTATCAAAATACTTTTCCGATAGATCTTTAAGTTTTGCAATAAAAACAATATGTTTTTGATATGGGAAAACATCAAATAAACCATTCAAATTTGATTGCGTTTAGACTTATACTATTAAACTTAAATACAAAGCTTATAATGGCAGAAAAAACAAACGAACATATAAATATCACCCATTCACATTACTATTTGTATTCAACACTAAATACATGAATTCTCTTTAAAATATTAAACAGTCTCACTGTCAAGAGCACCTTCAGTTCAAAGAAAGATATGGCGCCAAATGCACCTATCTTCTTCGTACTAAAAAGGATTCACATTAACCGTGGAACTGTTGCCATGGAACTGCTTCTTCGAATTTGGAAGAGATGCTCACCTTCGTTCCGTTCTTTGCGAAGGATCGTGACATGCGTCTTCTTTACACATGAATTGATCTTGTTTCTTTCCAATTTACAGTACTGTAGTTAGGTTGCAAGTACGACTTGACGATGGCTTGTGGACAGACAAGTTTCCAGGTCGGTAACGGCTGCGGCGCGCCTTCAATTCTTGATTCCATGAATGCTTGCCGAAGAGATTGTTAAGCTCGATAGCGTTGGCGGTAGGATTCTGTGGTTTTGATCTTGATCTGCTAGTTTCCCCTGTATTAACGGTGACAAGACCAGGTAGCCCTTAATTCCATGGCTTTGTCTCGCCAAATTAAGTTCAAGTGTTCTTCTAAAGAATCGATTAATTTTGTGCACAACTCGTTACAGATTTCGATGTGTACCATTTAGGAGGCATACTGTACTGACTGGACATGTGCATGCGTGGTTGTGCAAGGGTGATTTGCAGGTTGCTCCTCGGTGGAAGCGGAAAATGTCAAGTGGTAAGAATGCAAGTGATCAACGATGAAGACGATCTGGCCAAGCTGATGAAGAACGTGGCGCAGCTCATTCGATCGGGGGAATCCAGTTCTTTGGTGAGATTAATATCTGTGTTTATACATCTTCTTGATCTACGATCGCTTGCAGCACCACTTTCTAATACTTTGATCTTCATTTGGTTTCAGGAATCGAAGGGCAGCACGTCCATGTGCCTCAGCGGAAACACTGTGAAACATCAGGTTGAGAGGCAGAATCGAAAACCTAGCCGACAACGACAAGGAGAGTCGGTTTTCCGAGAGGTAGCAAACAAGTTTCTGCGAAGAAAAGCAACCACCGAACGCGCCTCTAAATCACCTGTATTGGCCACACTCAGTTCAAACTGCAGGTGCTCTAATCCCGCCCTCAAGCCTCCTTCAAAGTTTAGAATAGTCTGATTGCCGATTGCCACACATTAGGAAAGGCACGAAGCACTTATTATAACGCTTTTTAGCTATGGATTCAGATATCAAATATTGGAGCGAGTCTGTTCATCCATTCTGCAATCGTTGTGTCCAGTTCGCACTGATGTCCGTTATTCCCTGTGTTTTCTGATCAATTGCCTGTACCACAATTACCACAATTTGACGTGCGAAAGTGAAGTATCACGCGTAGAATTGTTCGTCCGTCTTCGGAAAGATGGAGGAATACGAATGTGCTCGAGAAGGAAAACGTGAGGCCAACAATGCCAACTCTGGCTAAACAAGGCGCACGGCTGGCACAGCAGCAGAAAATGGAGATGAGGGATGCATCTCAGAAAGTCGCTAGGAAATTTAGAAAACTACCTCCGTGTTCTGAGGGATCAAACTACTTTTCTGTGAATTCCAAGATACAGAGAGCAGACAAATCCAATACTGCTTCTGGTTCAGAACATCTCGCACCATCTGGTAATAAAACGGACAATCCGGTGCCTCGTTGCATTGAGGTGCAATGTATCCATCCGCATTTTCCCTGAGTCGTCCTGACATCATCCACGATATTTTTCTCCCTTTCTTTCGGTCTGCACTCTGCAGATGCGCCAGTGACTATGCCGAAGGATTTGTCAAGAAATGAACCGGAGAAAGTAGTGAGTGACACTTCAAAGGCGAGGATCGAAGAAGCTGTACTTCCAATCTATTCTCATGGACATCGAAACGAAGGCGTTGGTATTTGCATTAGCCAATCCATTTTGAGAAAATCTCCGGGTGATGACCAAGATGTGCCCGAATCTGAACCAGCAGGGAAAGGAAACGATGCAGTGATGAGTTCCGGACACGATCCAAATGCCATCCCCTGCCCTATGAGACACCTGAATGGTCCCAACGATCATGATTTGGATGGTATCTAGATTCTGTTCACAGTCTTTTCTTAATCTGTTTGTTTTTTGCTGGAGTGTAGCATTATCCTTTCAAAACCTATTATCACTGCCATCGGCCTTCTTGGAATTTTTAGAATATGCCCCTCCCTTTACCAAATGCGTAGTTCTTAATTCGGTAGTGGTGATGCAAACATGCAGATGGAAATCAAGGAGATACTGACCAGTGCCGGGATGATGAGAATCCACCATGTACTGTGCAGGAATCAGCAAGCCCTTTTCGAAAGGGATCGAACGACCACGCCAGGTATGGAAGTCTCTCTTGCTGCCATGAAATTGGAGGTTTTAGATGCCAGAGCTTGCTAGTTCATGTACGTAGGACAACTGGTCGAAATGGTGATGCAAGGATGACGGAAGTCAAAATTCAGTGGAAGGAGGTGTTGCATCATCCTATTAGTCCTGTAAATTTTCTGTCTATATGTGTGTTTGTCGGAAGAGAAGTAAATCTGATACTCGACACAAGCAGCATAATAGCCACAGCAAGCCATGACACCATCTTCCAGACCATGAAGGTGGCCATGATTAATATGGTGTTTAGATCAAAATGCCCCCAAGAAGCCCCGCTGGAATTTCTCCATATTCCAAGCGGTATCATAGGGGCAAACATTTCAGTTATTCTCCTAGAAGTAGAAATAAGCCACATAAGATTCTGAATATATGAGTACTTCTAGTTAGTTGCACAGGCCAGTCCTCAAACGCGCTGGCTGTATCAGACACCGAAGGTATCTGTAAATGCTTATTAATTCTCGTCTTTGCAAAAGACTAGTGAACAAAGGTCACCCTCATTGACTTATGAGTCCGGTATTCAGAGCAACTGCATCCAGTTGGCGTCCTTGATCTTGAAGGTAGTGAGTGAAGTAGGCTGAATTGACTGGACGATGCAAGTATCGTCGACAAAGAGAAGCTGCTCACGAGTTCCCTTGCACTGGAAGGTCATTCGAGGTAATACATCAATTAAACGAGGTAATACATTCGAGGTAATACATCTTTCGAGTTTTCCATGAGCAACCTCCCAGGGAGTTTGGGGCCTGTGATTCTTTGCCGCTTACGAAGAGGTTCTCATTGCTTGGAATTTATCGTGCAGGGAACGGGAGAGATGGGAAAAGATCGTTATCGGTTCAGTTGTCTGAGTCCCAAGGTTGGGGTTCCATCTGAATGTCTCAAGATTCGACGAGTAGGCAATCGAACGTGGGCCAATGTGGGGTCTCCCATGGGTGGGTATCGTCCTACTTCCTGAGGTCTGACTCTATTTTCCCTTAGATTTGGCTTAGTAGCGATAGACACGCGAATGTTTTCCCATTCTACTGGGTCGCCTGATACTGTCAAGGGACAGTCGATGTCGCAGACGTTGAATTGAATTTCAGTAGATTTTTTAATTGAGCGTTTCTAACTCTGATGACTATATAACCCAATCCCATGATTCATTTTAGAGGGCATGGTACTCCAGATGGTGGAAGAGAATGGAAGGAGGGACGGAGAGTAAGCACTCGCATCAAATCCAGGTCTCTCGACTGGTGGAGGGGCTAAAGCATGTTTTATGGCCGTCTTCACCGCAGTGAGTCTCCACATTCGAGTTCATCTTTCGGACCTGCTGTCTCATGTGGCCCCCCATACTGCACCTCGTGAGATCGACTTCAGTTTCGGTCAGATTTAGGTCGTAAACCTAAAATCGGAGTCACGACCACCTTTTCCGTTGGGAAGATTCATGAATTGGGATCAAAGTAAAGGTTACTGTCGTGATAAAAAAAGTCGGAGTTGTTGTAGGCTCTGGGGTTCGAACCTCGATTTGCTAATCAAGGCAGAATTACTGACTCGTGAAAGAGTCAGGATAGAAAGAGCCAGTATCACAAGTTTCCCAGGCCTGCTTACGAACGTAGTTAACAAGAATTTATAAAGATGGTGAAACCCATTCAAGGGTGATTTTTACTGAGAACGCCCGAAGGCAGAAAAACGCCCGAGGGCGGGGGAGAGGAACAACGCCCGAAGGCAGGAGGAAAAACCTGAACGCCTGAAGGCAGGGGGTAACATACTAAACGCCCGAAGGCAGGGGAACACGCTGATCGCCCGAGGGCAGAGGAGCAGCTAAACAGCTGAACACCTAAGGGCGGAGGAGAAGCTACACGCCCGAAGGCATGGCGGAACAAAGAGCCCAGAAGCAAGGTGACACCCGAGGGCAGGGGTGAAAACAAGCACCCGGAGGCAGGGACACGCCAGGACCTGAAAGCTGCTTGACACCGAAGGCAGGAGAAAGAAAGGAGCAAGAGAACACCAAACACCAATCCTAATCTGCACCTAAACTTCTATAAATAAAATTGAAGGCATCCTGCATTTCCAGATCTATGACCTGAGAATCTCCAGTATAGTCTTCCGTGTTGACGGGGTCTTGATTGTCGTGATGTTCAGCAGAGTCTTCCCTAATCGGTTGTGCCAGATTAATATCCCGAAGAATATGCCTGAGGATGTTATCCGCTTGTATCGATGCTTCTCGCCTGCGTGCCTGAGTATCTCGATGGGCGGGCTCAGTCTCGCTGCGGCTGTGGTCTGGTTGCTGGGTCTCCGGGCTGTGGTTGGACCAGGTGTGGTTAAGGTAGAAGGTCCATAAACCAACCATCTAAGCACTGGAACTGAATTTTAGGCAGGTGAAACCTCTCAAAATATTTTTCAGTGAATTTTCCTTCATAGACAAGTAGAATTGGCATCTAATCCAAGTCGTTTCATATTTTTCAGAGCTTTGTGGAATTAGTTATGAATTTTCAAACGAAATCTGGCATAGGTCCCTAATTGTGATTCCTAGGCCTTGAAAAACCACACATGCTTGGTTTTGAAAAAAATATGGTTTTGTTCAAAAACTAGCATTGCAACATGTAAAAAGTAACAGATATGGTTTCTATGAGCGACCTTTTCTAAAACTGAAATGAATGCTTGAATCAATCATTATTTTAGATTTTTTAACCTTTGTAAGAAGGTAGTTGAACAACTAATTCTTATTTTGAATAAAATTAATAGACACCTATCCAATTTAGGTAAGAGGCTGAAAAAGCGACCATCTAAGCACTGATCTGCCTTTTTCATGTATCTCCTCAGATGGAAGTATTTTTAGTTTATTTTTCAGTCAAAGAAAAATAGATGAGGAATCTAACTCAAGTTGTTTCATATTTTTTGAAGCATTATTGAATTAGTTACAAATTTTTTAACACAATCTGCTATAGGTCCCTACTTGTAATCATAGGCCCTTAGTAACCCATCCATGCATAGTTTGAAAAAAAAATCAGGCCTTGTTCGAAAACTAGCATTGCAACATGTATAAAGCAATTGAAATGGTTTCTAAAAGCATCCCTTTCTAAATCTGAAATGAATGCTTGATTTAAACATTATTTCAGATTTTTCAATGCTTGTAAGAAGGTAGTTGAACAACAAATTCTAATTTTGAATTAAATTAGTAGACACCTAACCACTTAGTTAGAAATGAACCCCATATGGCTCTTAAACCATCCATTGAAGAAGTTAAAACAAATCTCATCAAGCTCCAGTGTAATTCACATTTCCATTTTCCACAATTCACATGTCCATTTCAGAGCCCCTACTGGATGGTTGAAAATGCCCGGTTGGTTTTAGAGCCCTCTCCTATAGTTAGGAAAGAACCCACTGTGGCTCTTAAATCATCCATTGAAGAAGTATAAACCAAATCTTATCATGCTTTGATGTAATTAAGAGGCCATTTTCCCACAATCAGGTATCCATTTTACAACCTCCTACTGGACAGTTGAAAATGCCCGCACTGTTTTAGAGCCCTCTCCTATAGGTGGATCAAGGCTAATCATAATCTCCTGTGAATGGCTCGCATGAATTGAGGTTGGGGAGCTACTGACAGCTGCAGTCCTAAGGGACGGGCTTGGTCCGTTACTATATTCTGAGGCCGGGGCCTCTGTGGGTTGGATGGTAGGGATTAGCTGGCGGGGAATAGCTAAGTTTGGCTGTCTAGCTAAATCCTGTGGTAGAAATTCTTGGTGAGGGATGAATTGCCAAATTGGCTTGTCACTGTTCATGCGACAGAAGGCTTGTGTGGTCATCCATGTGGCTTGGAAGATTGCAATTCGATGAGGGGTAGTGTGTTGGCATTTCCAGATGTTGTGCCATGACGCTACCCCGATCTGGATCACTGTTCGCCACGCTTGGTGTATTGCCGTGCCGAGATGGAAGGGGTCGTTGCGCATCATTGTACCGCAGCGCTGGCACTATATGCTTTTTAGTAGAAAGCATCGAAGTAAATCCCAAGGGATTTCATCTGTGACTTTGCAGGAGTTGTTGTATTCCTTGATAATGAGCCCAGGTCTACAAAAAAACTTTCCCCTCCAGTATGTCCGCTGGATCGTGTTGTACCTGTGGTAAATCGAATTTGTTTCTAAAGAGGTTGAATTGTATCCACGCCCGTTTGATAGTGGGACAGTCTATAAAAGCGTGTCTTGCGGTTTCGATTGGGGCTATGCAGCACAGTTTACAAGATCCTTCTAGGTTCATGGTTGCCAGCTAGCTTCCACGCGGGAGTCTTTTATTCTTCATGAGCCATAAGAATGTGCTAATCTTGCGTGGTAGCCAAGGGTGCCAAAGTCGGCTATAAGCTCCCCTTCTATCCGCATCTAACATGCCTTGCGCCTGTAACTTCACATCATATCTTGTTGGTTTTATTTGGCCTTGAATCCCTGTTGTGTATCCAATTCTTGAAGTATAGCTGAATAGTGGGATTGTGGAGCCGCCCTGCGTTTTCTAACGCCACTCCCTAGGGTCCCAGTCTATATCCTCTATCCTGTACGGGTGGGGAAGGGTGACTATCGTGTTTGGGGGAAGCGGGAATGGGGGATTGAATCCGATGATTTGGTCCTTGTTCTTGTGGAACCCCCTGATGGTAGTCATTCGCTCCGTGTGCGTGCAGCTGCCTTGTACCAGTTAGTTGTAGCTCCGATAAGGACTCCTTCGGGTTGTAAATATTCACCGTAAATTCATGTCCTGTGAGTTGAGTGATGTGGTATACCTCTGTGTTCTGTTGCTTCTAGCTGAGGTTGATCCAATCCCCTACTCCTTAGACTTGGGCTTGATTGGGCTTTTTTGGTATGATGTTGATCAAATGTGTTCTGAGCTCGTTTGTCTTCTACGATTGGGTCTTGCAAAGGAGTTCCAATGCTGGTCGCCAATCATCCTCGTCCAAGTTCCAGATATCTTTAATCCGTTGAATTCCTTTTTGAGCCTAGTTAGCGAATTTGCTTCCCTATTCCAAGCCTATGGGTGTGCCATTGGATTGTATCCACGGGGTCCCAAATAGGTGTTGTCTTGTGAGTTCCTGCCAAGTTAGGGGTTCCACCTACATTACTCCTGTGTGAACACTATGCCAAGTGCGCCAAACCGCTCCCCAAAGGTTGGATCTTGTGGGCTTGATGCGATGTGCTGTCATAAGCCAGTTGTTGCCTGGTGGCCAAGTCGATGGTCCTACCAGCTTGATTGTGTTGACCCTGTGCTGCAGTAGAACTCTACACGTCCCTAGTCCTTTTTCCAATCCGCGGACCATGAATTTGGCCAGTAATGCCTGTGTTTGCGCTACTGGATCGATAATTTTAAATCGTCCTTGGGATAATAGGGCGATTGCGGCATCCCAAGCAACCCTCGCTCTTGTTCGTCCTTCCCGTCTTCCTGACCACAGCTAATCTCTCACGAGGCCGTGGGCTATTTTGAGGGTGCTTAGTCCAATGTCTGCAGTGGAGGCAAGGAACCAGAGAGATGCTAGTATTACCTGGTTAGCGATGAGCAGCCTCCTAGCTTGCGATAGCGCTTTAGTGCTCCAATGGACCAGGGCATTTTGAATGAGTGATAAGACCTTTTCGTTTTGAATTCCCTATGAGATTCTGAAGCCAATGGGTACGCCTAGGTATCTGCAGTTTTTCCCTATTAGCAGCCACCTTGCTCCTAGCGCCTCTCCCCATGTCCACCTTCTGTCTTCCGTGGAGGCCCAGATAAGATTGGTTTTGGACCAGTTGATTTTACTTCCCAAAGCGTCGCAGTAGAGCTGAAGAACTATCATTGCTCGTTCTAAGTTTTCTCTGGTGCCTTTGAGGGAGAGGGAAGTATTATTAGTGAAGAGCATTTCTAAACTCGTGGCCCTGTTTGGTAATTTGAGTCTTTCAACGCCATAATGGGTATCGACCATCATGTATTCCAAAATGTTCGCCACCATGAGGTATAAATAAGGAGCCAGTGGACACCCTTGGCGAACAACTCTTCTTAAGGTGAATGCAGGGCTGGCCTCCTCGTTTACCATGACTGTCGACTCTGCTTCCTGGTACAGTGAAGCGGTCCATCTAATGAATTCTTCATCGAATCCGAGCTTACGCATAACATCGTGAAGAAACTCCCAATTCACCCGGTCAAATGCCTTTTCATAATCCAGCAGCATTAGAACAAGGTTTTGCTTGGATTCCACCGCCCATTCCATCGACTCCTTAATCGCAAAAATGTTGTCTAGGATACTTCTGTTTGGAACAAAACCTGTTTGGGAAGGGCGGATGATGTTGGGGAGCAGGGGTTTGAGCCTTGTGGCAATCAGTTTTGCCTGAATCTTGTAGGCCGAATTAAGCAAAGTAATAGGCCTATAGTTGGTGACGAGATTTTGGTTACTTGGTTTTGGGAGGAGGACGATCTTTCCTTTCTTGAGGCTGGGCTGCATTTGTCCTGTTGCTTGCATCTCTACAGCTAATGCGGTGAGGGCTGGACTTGTCATCTCTGCGAATTCTCTGAAGAATTTGGTTGGTAGTCTGTCCGCTCTCGGGGCCTTGTGTATAGGCAAGCTGTCGATGGCACTCTTGATTTCCTCCGAGGTGATTTCCTTAAGTAGATGTGCGTTTTGCTCCCTTGTGATCACTGACGGAACGTTTTGCAGGCATCTCTCCCTAGCAATTGTGTTGGCATCTACTTCTTCATCCCTTTTGTAAAGGTCAGTGTAGAATTGCGTCATGATTTTCCGAATTTCTTTGGGGTCCTATATAGCTGCTCCATTGTGTTGGATCAGTTTAATATGGTGCTTTGCTCGAAAGTTGGAGTGGAATTCAAAGAACTCCTGGAAGCATGTGTCTCCGATTGAGTTCCATTGAATATCCTACTTTGTCTTCCACTTCTTCTGGCCGTCCATGCGCATCTGATGTAAGGCTTGCTGTGCAAGGTTGAGTGCTTGTCTTGCCTGTTCGTCCCTCCAATTTTGTTGGAGAGTTGCTTCGGCCTCTATGATGTTTTTGAACTGCTCCTTGTGCCTCTCCTTTTAGGCCAACGTGTCTTGTTTTTTTATCTTGTCGCAGCAGTTGGGTGATTGCAAGAAACACTTGTCCTATTTTTTGTCCCCTTGACCTTCGACAGGTGGTTTTTTGCTCATAACTTTTGCATCGTGTGTCCATCTTCTATGAAACTTGAAATGAAGGTACATGTGGTAGTTTTAAATGTTGAGTAATTTTTTGGGTTTTTTAAAAATTATTTTACCATTTTTAAACTGCCCCCGATTGGATGTCTACCTTGGCCATTTTGGGGGTTTGGAGTACTATTTTTGATCCAAAAATAAGAATTTGAAGCTCAAAATTGGTATACAAGGACTTATACTAAAGTTACACAATCTCACAAATTTTTTTTCTAAAAATAGTAAGCTGTCCACCCTCCACATGTGCTCAAAGAGCACTACCTTTGCGCAAGTGTAGAGAACACGATTTTATTTTTCCAATAGTGAAAATTGGTGAAAAGCACGGTGAAAAGGAGTATCTATAAGTTAGGAAAAATGGCTCTTTTTTTGAGAATTTTTTGAATTTTTTTACTATTTTTTAAGAATTAAATTCCAAACTGTCTATTTTCTTCCATTTTTCAACCCTCTTTGACCGTGCATAACTCTTAGAGATAAAAAAAATTTAGGTCTGAATTTTTGCACATATCATTTTTTAATGCTTTACACATTATCCATATTTTTTTTTATTTAAAAAAAATTATTCCAAAATCCACGAACAGGAGTGAAATTGCCGTTTTGAACGGAAATCGGCAGGTGTTTCTTGCAACTGCCCAGTTCATCATCCTTTGTAAGGCATCTGCTACCCTTCTAGAGTTCTAGCCCAAGAATTTGTTGAGACTTTGCTGAGGCCGTCCTGCCAGGCTTGCTTGAGCTGTACATGTCTCTCTAGGGTATGAAGGAGCAGCTTATGAAATGTCACCTTGTTTCTTGGTAGTCTCGTGACCTGGTTGATTAGGCAATGAACGAGAGCATGGTCCGAGATACCCGTTAGTGTCAGCTAGGCCCCTGTGCTCCCCCCTAGTGATTGTATACTTGGGCTTGCGTAAAAACGGTCAATCCTGGAGAGTATGGGATTACCCCTGCTTGTTCTTTGCCATGTGTGATGCTTTCCTATAGTTCGAGAGAAATCATCAGAGTGGTGAATGTCCTTGAGACTATGTGCTAATATGAAGTTGTTCCATGCGGATCTTTCCGATCTGGTCATAGCCGTTCTTGTAAATGCTGTTGATCTGTCCTCCTCAGATTCCACCATATTCTAGTCTCCTCCCCATACCCATTCTGCTTCTAGAAGCTCACATCCTGCCAATGTTTGCCACATGCGAGATCGTGCCCCTGGTTGATTGTATCCATAAATATTGATGAATCCGATCATGTGGTTGGCAAAGAAGCGAAAGGTGATATATTGGGCTCGGCTACCAAGTATTACCCCATGATGTTCAATAAATGGGATCAAATGTTCTGAGACGAGGATGCATGTGCCTCCCCTGTATTTTCCAGTTCTCGCTGAAAATTTGGATTCATTCCAAAAGGCTTGCCTTCCCTTGAATTGTATCTGTGATGTGTTGGAGAGGCAATCTTGAATTCCCATGTGAATTTCCTGAAGTAGTATGAGTTCAGGCTTGCATACTTCAAGAAATTCCTAATGTCGCTTCTTTTTCTAATGCCCTGTTGCCCTTGCCCAAGGCTGCGAATGTTGTATGTGGCACACATTAGGGGGGTCTTCACTAGTAGAAAATCTGCGTCCAAATCAACAAAAAATAGACAAAAAAATGTTGATTTTATTAGTTCATTTTCTATTGATTTGAACATGTTGACTTGCACACTATGAAACAAGAAAGTGTTGATTTTTTTGTTACTGTTTTTGTTGATATGGTCAATTTTTTTTTTTTTTTTTTAAATTTAAAAATGCCACGTGGCACAGAGAGGTCACGCCACGTGGCACGAGAGCGCCTCATCGGCGTCCACCACTGTGGGGGTTTGAATCTTGGACCTCACGGATGAGGTCCAAGGCTCTAACCATTGAGCCACCCCAGAATCTACATGTTAATAAGAAAGATAGAATTAGATTTATATTGTTTTTTATTTTTTTGGTAAGAACAGCAGACTTTGGTGACCGTTTTGGCATAGTAAAACACTTTTGTTGAAGAAACTTTGAACTAAGAAAAGTTAAAAAATCAAGTTAACTTTCACCTCCAAAAATCCTTTTGACATTTGAAGTCTTCTATCAAAAGTTATGGACAAAATTCAGAGCGGGTGTTTAAAAATGTCAATGAAAAAGTTCATTTCAACCCCACTCTGAATTTTGTCCATAACTTTTGATTGAAGACTTCAAATGTCAAACGGTTTTTTGGAGGTGAAATTTAGCTTGATAGTCTAACTTTTCTTAGTTCAAAGTTTCTTCAAAAAAGTATTTTACTATGCCTAAACGGTCACCAAAGCCTGATGTTCTTACAAAAAAAAAAAAAAAATGCAAAAACAATATAAATGTAATTCAAACTCTACAATAGACATCTAGTTCTTGAATTAATAATTTTGTGTTTTTTGAACTCAGCAGACTTTGGTGACCGTTTGGGCATAGTAAAATATTTTTTTTTAAGAAACTTTGAATTAATAAAAGTTAGACAATCAAGCTAAATTTCACCTCCAAATATCCGTTTGACATATGAAGTCTCAGATCAAAAGTTATAGACAAAATTCAAAGCGGGGTTGAAATGGACATTTTTGTTAACATTTTTAAACACCCGCTCTGAATTTTGTCTATAACTTTTGATTGGAGACTTCAAATGTCAAAAGGATTTTTGGAAGTGAAATTTAGCTTGATTGTCTAACTTTTATTAGTTCAAAGTTTCTTGAAAAAAAAGTATTTTACTATGCCCAAACGGTCATAAAAGTCTGCTGAGTTCAAAAAACACAAAATTGTGAGTAATAAAGTGTTAAGTTAAATTAAAATTCTAGTTAGAATTGAACCTTAGGAATTTAAAACTTTACCCCAATGACATAAAATTATTTAAAACTTTTATAAGTATAAATGAACAAAAAAGTGTTGATTGTTTTGTAAATGTGAACGTTGACCTACCAAAATTAAAACAAAATTGTAACCATTTTGTTACCTTATGCCAAATTAACAAAAACTTGTGAAAATGAACAAAAAAATGTTTATAGTTTTGTTGATTTGGACATTGTACTACCAAAATTAAAACAAAATTGTAACCATTTTGTTACCTTGTACCAAATCAACAAAAAATTGTGAAAATGGTCGATACAGTGCCCACATTAACAAAAAATTGATGATTTTTTGTTGATTTGGACATCATTTTCTACTAGTCCTTCATCCTTCAAAGTTGAAGGCGCCTATGAATCTGTCTTGCGTTGGACTCTCCTCTTGTATCCGTGAGCCCCTCTCTGTCCGATCTCGCTCTGTTTGCGTGGGTATGATTTGTTCCCTGGTTTTTTTGAACCGCTGTTTGTTGGGTGCATCTCCTTGCTCCATTATCCTTGTGGTGAGTAATTCTTCTTTGTATGCCGGCTCTAGTTGGAGTGATTGAAGTTTTTCTTTAACCTGTTTGCCGCCCATGCTCTCCATCTCTGTAGGTATGCGTAGCCAGGCGTAGTTAGCTAGTCTTTGAACCCTTATGTATTCCTGATTCGCTTCTACAAAGGGAAGGAGTAGACAGCAACCCTGATCTGTGCTCCATGTGTAGAACTAAGAGGCATCATTCCACCTTCTGAATGGGTGGTATTTGCGGTCATGAAGCATGACTGTTTGCATTGCCTCCATGGTTTGATCAACGACATATTCCTTGGTTTGGTTTGGTGACCATGTGGCCACCGTGGTGTCATGTGTGATGGTGAGTATTCTCGTTGCTCGCCTCTGATTGGATGCTATGTCTGCAAGGTAATGGTGATTGTATTTCCCTTGCCTTTGGAGTTGATCCGGTACCTTGCGGGTGTAAAGTGGAAGGACCCGGCATTGCCATTCCCTGGCCGAGTCTGGCGAGGTGAGACCAATTGCTTGAAAGAAGGTTTGTGGAACTGTCTGTTGATGGTAACCTACGTTAGTGAGCCGGTGTGGGTGAGTTGCGGTTACTCCCATCTGGAGCGGCTTCTTCTTCTTCTTGCTCGGGGGGATCACTCGAGATTTTTAAAAAACTATGTGAGTTAAAAGATAGGGTCCATTTAATTCAAGGGGGACAAATTTTATATAATATGTAGGGCTACTATAGGGTCCATAAAATGCTACATATTGTATTATATATAAATTAGGCTATATAAAAAAATCATATAGTAGGAATTTTTATTAATAAGTTAGCATTGATAAATAGGGGTCGTGTAAATTTTTGTTAGTACAGTGAGCATAGATGTAGACAAATAATTTAATGTAGATGATAAATTTTATACAATCAAGTAAATCCAAGATTTTTTTCTAGCAACTTGTCTTATTGCTAGGCAATTCCAGGCTATTCCAGCTTGTCTAGACCAATCCCTCCTTGAATGCGCCAACAAAATGAGGGCATATAAAAATCTACTAAGAGAAAAAAAAACGTTGAGTGAATCTACAACAAAGGTTGTATAAAGGGGATTTAAGTTCACATGAAAGGCTGTATGAAAAGAATTTATGTTCACTTGAAGGGCTGTATGACAGGGATTTATGAGCGGGAAAAAGTTTGTATGACGAGAATTTATGGAAATAAGAACGTTAAGGGAATGTTTCTAGGGTTTAGGGTACTCCCATGCGGCTGGGGTTAGTTCTAACTTTGCCTATTTTCTTGGTTCCTTTGCTTGACAGATTGAGTTATCTGGGATTTTGACAATTCTCGTTTGCATCAGAATCATCTTTGTCTGCATTGTAGGAATTAGGTCTATAACTTGACTAGGGAACATCTCTAATAATTTTTACCATGAAATTAGAGTCTTCGTAAACCTGAGAAGGCTTGAACATCGTAATGAGTTGGAGTTGCTAAGTATCTGGTTGCAGGAGGCAACCCCTCAACAAGCATGACTCATGTGGAGGTCAAATCTCACTCAAATGGACCAAAAAAGGGGTCAGATACATGGTGATCTGCAATGTATTTTCTTTATAGCTATTGTTTTTTAATGCTAATCTATTAAATTTAGTCATTTTAGTCCTTTTCCATTAGTAGTTCAAGGCATATTAAGACTAATATTTTTCTATTTTCAAAATAATCTAATCTTCTTTACTAAAGTTCAAATTGAAGTTCAGATATCAGCCCGTCAGGTTTTTCAATGGTAGAAAAGGGGTTTAATTTCTAATGAATAATAATGTGATGAAATTAAAAAAAAATCATAGATATATATATATTCATATGATACAATAGAAAAGGAATCATTTGCTACAATTTAAATATTTTTTCATTTTCTATAATATTCAGAAGTAAAAACATTTGAACGTCTTTTTCAATAGAAAAACTAGTTCAAATGATGATTGTGATAAAATAAAAAGTGTTTATATTATTTACATAAAGGTCCCTATGATATCAATTTTTGAAATTGAATGTTTAATTAATTTTAAAGATTAAATCAAGAATGTGTCAAAAATCAATAAATTGATTAAAAAATTATACTATTTTTAGTCTAAAATTCAATCACTAGAAATTCTTTTTCATAATTGTATATTTTAAAAGATTAAAAAATTAGGATAAAAAGTACTATAATGTAAAGTCTAAAGTACTATAATGTAACAAAGACACTAAATTTAGCTTTAAAATTGGTGATTTACAACTTTTAAAAGATTTTTTTATGAAATTTTTTCTTCACCCCTTTAAGACAATGCATTTCTATACTATTCATCAATAAATTTTAAAAAATAATAACAACATCAAAATAATTGAGACCTTGAAAAGTTTAAAAAAGGACTCAAGTCCTGTCCTTACAAAGTAATCCCAATGGTACCTTTGAGTGTGGTTTGACCCGTGGGCGATTTGAACTGATATTGGGTTAGCTTTGGATTTAGGTTGTTTGTAGTTTTGAGTTTAGGGTTTCAACTTTCAAAGATATCGCTTGGGCCTGGGTTTTTGTGGAAGCTTCAAGATTTTGGTGGAGTGTAACGGTTTCATCTAGATGAAGGTGTAATCCGCAGGTTTCCTCGCAAGTACTGGTTTCTCAGTGTGCACTGAAATGTGGCTCTTTTCACGTGGAATCTTGCTTGACAAATGCTTTTGCCCCAAGTGAGATGGATTGAGATCTTGTTGCCGCACGGTGTAGGTTGTCACTTCCATGCATAGCAGAAGCAAAATGACCTGGATCGATCTTATGCAGTATGTACCGTCATAGTTTGAGCTCGTCTTTCGCCTAGTTCTAGGGCCAGTCACGGGCTTTCCGTTTTGACTTCAGTTGCAATTGTCTATTTTCCTTGTGAAATGTAAAATACTGACTCCACCCGCATGGTCTTGGTCCATCTTTTGATGTCAAGTTTAGCTCTGTCCAATTTGTGAATACCGGTATTAGGTTTGCGTGTTTATCATTTTCTCTCAAATGCTGCATATTCTTGCTTGTGGTCTGATATGATTTCGTGCTCACGTGTAGGTTGATGGTCGATCTGACGGAGTTTATGCACCATTGCTGCGTTAGCCACATAAG
Organism: Rhytidiadelphus loreus; assembly: GCA_947034895.1. Lineage (NCBI taxonomy): Eukaryota > Viridiplantae > Streptophyta > Bryopsida > Hypnales > Hylocomiaceae > Rhytidiadelphus > Rhytidiadelphus loreus. The sequence goes on along the minus strand of OX344765.1, from coordinate 9,647,329 downwards.
GGAATTGCTTGATCAAGAGAAGAAGGTAAATTGTCTTCTGATCGCCCCAATCCAGTTTTATTGCAGCCTACTACATCTGTTTGTTTTTGCGTGTTGTTTCGTTTGCAAATGGTAGGTAAAGCTCATAAGGTTTCTTCAAAACCCTAGCTTGCTCCTCGCATTTCTTTGGTGTGTTGTCTTGCTCCTAGCAAGTCCTTAGTTATTGTTAGCATATTTCGCAATTCTAATACGAGCAATATGCCCTCGTTTTCCTGCAACTGAGGACCAATTTCCAACATTTTGGGACCTCATAGTAGATCGAGGTAGCAATATTCCTGATCTCGATCCTTCAGATGATCTCAAAGACTCAAACAAGGCGGCTTTGCCACATCCTCACGAATTATCGGGAGAGGCTTGCAGTCATTAAATCAAATGTCAGTGGCAGCGAAATTAATGTTAGTTACGACCTTGGCAGAGCTAATTGCAATTTACAAGGCAACGCCGCATCTCACTTTCAATCAACAGGAAGCTACACCCTATGAACTAATGTTGTGATCACACGAATGTATGAACGAAATTAACTTTGAAATAAAGACGATATTGATACGATTCAATTTCGAGACATTGAATGATGAGGGAATCAGTAAGCACACGTGGAAGCTTCAAGGAACCAACTCCAAAATCTTGATGGAGCCTTTCTGGACTTGGTCCTCAAGGTATACAAATATTGCAGCGGAAGAGTTTGAAATAGAAGTTCGCCATCATGGTCCCCTTTCTTTTTCAATTTTACATAATTCTCCTTCCAACAGTAAAAATGTTGTGTCATCGAAGATTGCTTCTTTGTCATCAATGGTATAATTGAATTTTGTAGTTGAATTTCTTTCGAGATCTTCAAAAAGGATGCTGTTCTCGATCTACTACTTGATGGAGCTCTTTTTTTGCTGAGATATTCAGAAAATAGGATGGAATGGACGGGACGGCATGATACAAAACTATCGGAAATGCCATCGATCAAAAAGTCCAAGTGGCTAAAATGAAGCTAGCATATTAGACGAGGGCCCTTCAAGATTCCCGCCTGACTCGCATTCTAGGTACAGAGTAAAGTAGATTCGGTAGTGTTAGCAAAGAGTTTGTTCGGTAGTGACAGATATGAATTTAGCAGACGCAGAATCTTTGAAATGCTAACCTTTAGTAACTTCTTTTAAATCTTCATAAATTCATCAGAAGATGCAGTAGTATACCAATGACAAAAACTAGGTTGACCTTACAAATTGCAAGTAATTACTTCTCTTGTCTGGTTGCTGATATTGTAATTGTAATTTTCTGTATTTCTGCTAAGTGACTAGTGAGGGGATAGACTTTGTCCCTGTTGTTCCAAAGTGCAAAATAATTTGTGTTGTGGACTAAGTATTTTTTTGTTGAAATATTTTTATGGAAATGATTGGCAGGGTTGCTTAGGATCCATGATACGAGACCTTACCTTGCACTCACAAGGATACATATGCTGATGACTGCATTGCGGAAGCCGATCCAACAAAGTCCTCACGCAGCAGCTGCCTTCACGAATACCCGGCCAGCAAGGACGCACCATCGTGCAGCATTGACCGGACAAGTCCCTGCCAACACAAAGACGCACCAGCACACAGCGCCAATCCGACGAAGTCCCTGCCATCATCAAGTGAGTCAAGTGAGTTGCTTACTAAGGGGATTTGGAATTTTTTGGATATCTACTTTCTTCATTTCGTGGATGTTGTATTGTACTCGGTAAGTTTTAGAAATTTGGTGTTGTTGTCAAGGTAATCCTATTTTTACAGATTTGTTGCATGTCTATTTGTCTGGTATCAATTTTAAGGTTTAGTTTGTGGTCCCAGGAATAGGAAGGATGGAAAGCTTTATTCTTCAATCCCTCAAATTCTCAAAAGAACAAGAGAACTAAATAATCCAATGCAAACAATCAGTCAAACTTAAGGACAAAGTTGTATAAATGGTGAAGAAGAAGAGATTTTGTTATCTTTTGTGCTTCGTTATTAAAAACTTTCCACTCTAACAGTGTACCTTTTGCAGGAGAAAAATTTTGTTTCTTGATTTTTGAGTGCAATGTTATAAATCCGCATCTGGAGCCGAATAGCCGATATAGTCTTATCGTAGAAATCTGAACTGGATGCTGCGTGGATCAGTATGAATGACTTATTGCATTTCTGTCTTTTCTCCAGACTTTGCAAATACATGTGCTACAAGAACCAAGAGAGTTGTGTTCATGTCGTGAGTGCAAGTACAGTGCAAGTAACAACACCATTGGCGTGACTGAAGAACTCCCAGCAAAGCGAAAGAACAATATAATCTTGTTGGCAACACGGGCAAGAGTTGAAGTCTCAGTTTTCAAGGTGTGGCTGTGTTAGGGTCTTTATAAGAACAATAACAACTTCCAAGATCCCTGAATATTGTGACAATTTCCAAAATCTCAACCGCACAAGTATATTGAACATGGAACATTCTCATCCTATAAGTAATGAAGCTGAAATTTTGAATTTTTTGGAGGTTAAGTTCCTTCATTAGCATTTTAGACTTGTGCAACATGCATTGAGCCTCCTATTCTCTTACTATGATTATTTCAGCTTTGTACACCTTGTAAGATTCTTTGGCTTATGAACTTGTTGAAATTGCAATTCATGCATTGTGCAACTAGAAGAGGGCATTCTAAGAGTTTTGAAATTCTATGTCTTTGCATTGTGTGCCAGCTTCAATTTGATCTTATTGACTTGCCATGATTTGTAGTCACAAGCAGTGTCGCTGGAGTGATTGGAGCTTCCTCAAACATAGTCTATGACTGGCTTGTTCAATTTCAACCATCCTAGAAGTACAGAGCTCTTAGGTTCGTTTTATTCCTAACTATATCTTTGTAACATTTTAGCAACATGAACTGTTTGACAATGACTCCTATACAACACCTAAGTTCGAAATTATTTATTTTGGTATTCTGTTTTGTCCAATCAGCTTGTTAATTTTGTTCTGTAATGACAGATTTTGATAAAAAACATGAGTTCTGTGGCTTTTCAACTAAGGAACAATCTATAATTGTCAAGTTCTTTCTGTAAGGGTATTAGGTGAATTTCCCTTCTCCTAGAAGCTAGATGAATGGCCTTCAGCTCTAGAATCAGATAGGTTATATCCAACAGAATTGCAGCCTTTGTTGTGTTTCATTTTAGTTCTTGTTGATTAAATTTCTTCCATTTAAAAAAATCATTTCTTGTTCTATTAACTTAAGCAAAGTGTGATATAATCTCATGATTGCAAACCTTGAATATGATATTGCCATTGTACTCAATAGAACAACATCTAGTCTACAATTTTTGTTTTTGACCCAAGCCACAAATCTATCCTAATTCAATATCTCGTTTGGTTTGCAGGTCTTGGAAGTTTTTTGGAAGTTTTTTGCAAGGCATTGGTGTATATTCTAGTCACAGTTTTGGCTATTCTAGCATCAATTCTCTTGATATTACTACATCTCCAACGATGATTGATCTTATCTATTTAAAGATACTGTCAAGGATTCTCAAAGAATTGTGAGGTGTAGTCCTCTGGTAGTACACCTCATAGTTTTTTGTAGTCTTCAAATGGTAGTCTTTGGTAGGACAGCTCTTGTAGTCTTTGGTAGTCTAGTGTAGTCTACTGGTAGAGTTTTGCTTGATGATAAAATTCTTATACAATTGAAATATTCACAATGCTACTAAAGGAGGAGTATTTTTGCAATGTATGTGAATCAATGACTTATTTTTTGTAGTGTTTAGGTCACTAGAAGAAAGCCTTGTTTAATTGGATGTTTTTGCTTCAAAGTTGACGGATTTTCTTAAGAAAATCTGTCAACTTTGATGCAGGAACATCCAATTAAACAAGACTTTCTACTAGTGGGTGTCTTATCATTCATGGGTTTTCCAAAGTAATACCAATCTAGATTGAAGGCATAGAGCTGTGATTAATATTGAATTGTGCCTTTTAGACTTTATAATTGGTATTATATCTCCTTAAAGGCCTTTGATACATTTGTGATAGCTTGTATAAGTGGCTAACATGATTTTAATGCCATCATCTTTGTGTAATGCAGGGTTGAGAATCTTAAAGATCAAGGCTAATTCAATTTTGGGATCAATTGTTTTTATAGATTTGTAGCTCCAATTTTGTGAGAGTTGAAGGTGAATTTTCAATATACTTCCTACCAAATTATTTTTGATTACACCCTATTTTTTGATTTTATTGTTTTCTATATATGTGAATGGCTGCCTATTTACTTTAAGGTATACTGAGAAATTGTAAATGTTGGTGGTTATGGTTTAGAGTGCATGACATCATTCAAGGTTAAGTTCTTCTCCTTGGAGCATGAATGGAGCAATCCAGAGAAGATTGGTCCCATTGTTGCAAAGGAAGGCGAGTCCTATGCCAACCTCCAGGTAAGGTTGGAAGATGCACTACAAAAAAATGGTGTCCGGAATGACTGTCCGGAATGATTGTTTTTAAGTCATTCCGGACATATATGACTTAAACGTGACTAAAGCCGGCTAGAGTCATTGTGGACAAGTCACGGTTCAGAATGACTCTAGCTCTATTATCACCATCTTTTATGGTTTGGATGAGGAAATGGATGAAAAATTCACTTGGGAAGGAGTTGATAAAGAAATTTTGGCTAAAGAAAATGGTTGTAGAGCTGACGCGTGGACGTCCACGTAAGCAGTCACAATGCAGTCACACCAAAGTCACGCCGAACCCTTATAAATCTGAGCTGGACGTCCACGTCAGCAGTCACGACTCAGTCACACCAAAGTCACGCCGGACCCTTATAAATCTGAGCTGGACATCCATGTCATCAGTCATTGTGTAGTCACGATTTAGTCATGCAAACCCTTATACATTCTGACGTGGATAGCCACGTCTCCAGTCATAGTAAAGTCATTTTTTCCAATCGTGGACACATTCATAATCTGTTTTACTTCTTTGCAGACGGTCATGATCTTATTGTGACTTAGTCATTTAGATGTCATTGTTTAGTCATTTAGGTGTCATTGTTTAGTCATTTCAGTGTCATTGTTTAGTCTCCTTTGTGTCAATGTTTAGTCATTGTTCAGGACGTGTGGCACTTTGTGGTCTTGGAACTGACAGAACATGCTAGTCATTTGGCTAATGGTGATAAATTTATTTTGAGAGACAGCAGGATGGAGTGCTAGTCAAGGGGGTCGACATAATTGCCTCTCCTACTGAATACCACAACCCTACGTGAAACTACGTTCCTGCGGTTCAAGCTTCTTCAACTATAGGGGGCCCTAGATATAAACAACCGCTTACAACGACGAAGACAATGATACTCTAAGGAACTATAGACAATAGGAGACCACTGCAGACATCACTGCCAACTGAAGTCATTTCAGCCTAAAGACTTCCACTTCAAAACCCAAACATGGGACTGAAACAAAGCACTTGAACTGAGGTCCCACCCCTCCATGGCAAAGCATGAAACCAAGTACCATCAACTTGTATTTACGGTGGACAAATTCATGTAAATTTTCTATGTTTCTAGAACATGTGGTATAATTTCTAAAACTCCAAAGCATCAAAAATCACAATTATTTATGGTTCCAGATGAACTCTACATCAAGTGGAGTGTTTTATGTACTTTGTGTCCCACATAGTAGTTGATCCCTTTGCGTCTTCAATGAGAGCCATGTCAGCCTTTTCGTAAGGGAACATAAGAGCAACACCAACATGTAGAATGTCATGCACATCCACCTTCACCCAAGCAGTGGGAATTTCCTTGAAGTGGAACGTCGATTCACCTGGAAGGCCGCTAATGCTTCCCATTGCCACTTTCTGACGGATGGAGCGAGGGTTCATGAGGAACACTTTGTCTCCGACCTTGAACTGTAGCATGGAACTCATTAGGTACTTAATAAGCCAAAAAATACCTTCTAATAAACCACGCAAACTATACAAGGCTGCTTCACATACCAAGTACATAGGATCCTTCCATGAAGACAAAGAATATTCCAATACAAAGAATCTAAAGCTCTGAAACAAACACTCTTGTAGTTTTCTTACTTCTCAGAAGAAGAGCTTTCAGGAGTGAAAAAAAAAAGCCTTCCACTTTGTGTTTTCTGAAAGTCCTTAAAGATATCTTCCGACCTCCGTCTAATTCATGACTACTGCACGACATAACTGTGACTTGAACATGACTTCTACACGCAGGTGACTGCAACCTCACTATCAAGGGACTTACCGCTGACTACGAACTAGGGTTACCAGGACGTCCGGACGTGAGGACGTACGTCTGGACGTCCAGCGTCCGCGTCCGGACCCCCCCGGACGTCCAGTTTCATTTACAGTCCCAAAATATAGTGCATCTCCAACGTCCGCCCGGCCCGGTATGTCCGCCTGTTCGCAGCGTCCGATCAGACAGGGAGTTCGATTCTGACGACCCGTCTGGTCTGACAGGGCGTTCGATTCCGACGGCTCGTCTGATCTGACAGAGCGTCCGATTCCGACGGCCCGTCCAATCCGATGGTCTAACAATCCCGCCCGTCTGCAGTGTCGGATCCAAAAGGCCCGTCCGCACTGTCATCCACTGTCGTCTGACGCCCCCGTCGACTTTTCTATGCCTCATAATATATCATTGGATAGATATTCTTGAGAGCTTTCCAACGGTATATAATGCATCCAATTCGGACAAGAACTCCAACTATGGGACTTCTCCAAAGATTGAAGTCTGCCTAGTCATCTGATCGGACGCCCCGTTCAATTGGACAGGCCGTCAGAATAGGATGCCCTGTCTTATCATTTTGTGTGCCTTATAATATATCATTGGAAAGGTATTGTTGAGAGCTTTTCAATGGTATATTATACGTTTGATTTGAACAAAGACTCCAAGTGTGGGACTTCTCCAAAAGATTAGGTGCTAGATATTACTTTGTAATCTTCAACACTCTTAGATCCCTTATCTTCACACAAAAAGATCAAGTTGGTCATTATTCAGTTCACTACTAAACATTAGAGACCATATTTTCACCAAAATTGCTCCAAAAGTGCCCTTACATTTACAAGCACCAAATTTTAGATGAAAAACAATTTTAGACACATAAAACCGTAGGACCTTGTAGTAAAATAGTTTGAAAAGTTGTGAATTTTTTTTTAGAATTTTCCATCATGTAGATTGTGATATATTAACATTTGAAGTGAAAAAACCCTTTTTTTGGCCTTGTAAAACATATGGGTAGCTGCACTTCACAAGGTTACATTTGTATAAAAAATATCCAAAATTGTGGTTACTCTTTGGATTCATTCCGCAAGTCAAGTTGGCTAGGTGCTTGAAAAATTTTAGATCATTTGGAATTGTACAATATATAGGAAAAGAATAATAAGTAGGAAGCAGTAGAGAATGATTAAAAATACTAAATTGTTAACAATTTATTTATAGAATTGAAAAATGCCAATCCCAATGTTTGTAATGTTTTAATAAACAATATACACCTAATGTTTTTTTTTTTTTTCAAGAATATTTAAAATTGAGTTAAATAAAAGACTTCAAAGTTTATTTTAGAGTAAAGATTCCATATCTAACCACAAACTAATCTAAACTAAAATTCCTCATAACTTTCATCTCATTAATCAAAATGGAATGATTCAAAGCAGTAGAAAATGATTCAAAGCTTAATATATATATAAAAATCTAGAGAACCAATTTCAAATTTTTATTTCTTTTAAAGTGATCTTCAAAGAATTTTTTTTCTGCTCGCGTTGCCCGCCGAACACTGAAAATTACATATCATGCAATAACTTTAAAACCATTTAGTCAAAAGTTATGAAAATTGTTGGGCCTTAAAGCTACTCCTTGGCCACACATTGTGTGAAACTTCCAAAGAGAAAAAATAAAAATTTCGTCTATAATGAGCTGCCTAAAATTGTAATGTTGCCAAAAAACATTGTTTGGATGTTTAGGAGTTAATCGTGAGATTTGCTTGCAATTGTATTGTTAGAACCTTAATATGCTTGATTAGTTTTATATTACTAAGAATATGATCAATTGACCATAGACACTTCCGACGGCCACTTCCGACGGCCTACTTCGGACGCCTAGATTTTTCCACATTTCCTAACACCCCCTCAGAAACTTGTCCATAACTTCTTGGTTGAAGGTCCAAACTTGAAACGGATTGCTGGAGATGAAACCTTGCTTGATTTCCAAGCTTTTTCTAGTTCAAAGTTAAAAAAAAAATGTATTCTACTATGCGGAAATGAGGTCTGAACATTGACTTTTCTTACATTATATTTCGTATGGCTAGTTTGAATTTGGAAGGGGGGAAGGCTGGTTGCTTGGTTCCACTTGGATTCTTCTGACGCCAAACTTCCGACGGCCACTTCCGACGGCCCATTTCCGACGGCCACTTCGGACGCCTAATTTTTTTTCAAATTTCCTAACACCCCCTCAGAAACTTGTCCATAACTTCTTGGTGGAAGGTCCAAACTTGAAATGGATTGCTGGAGATGAAACCTTGCTTGATTTCCAAACTTTTTTTAGTTCAAAGTTTTTCAAAAAAATGTATTCTACTATGCAGAAATGAGGTCTGAACATTGACTTTTCTTACATTTTATTTCGGATGGCTAGTTTGAATTTGGAAGGGGGGAAGGCTGGTTGCCTGGATCCACTTGGATTCTTCTGACGCCAAACTTTGGACGGCCCATTTCCGATGGCCACTTCCGACGGTCACTTCCGACGGCCACTTCGGATGCCTAATTTTTTTTCAAATTTCCTAACACCCCCTCAGAAACTTGTCCATAACTTTTTGGTGGAAGGTCCAAACTTGAAACGGATTGTTGGAGATGAAACCTTGCTTGATTTCCAAACTTTTTCTAGTTCAAAGTTTTTCAAAAAAATGTATTCTACTATGAGGAAATGAGGTATGAACATTGACTTTTCTTACATTTTATTTCGGACGGCTAGTCCGAATTTGGACAGCTGGTCTCAGTTGGCCACTTTGGACGGCCCACTTTGGACGGCCTTGTTCAGATGGAAAATTCGGACGGCAAATTTCGGACGCCCATTTTTGTCTTATTTTTAAACAGTTGTCCACCTTGTGTAACTGTTGACTGTTGGTCGAGTTGTTCGACAGTTGACTGTTGGCTTGTTTGACAGCTGACTCCTGACTTGTTTACACAGCTGTCCACTTGTACAGAAATAGTGTATTCTAAGAAGTACAGATTTGCTTTCTAAGATTGCTATTTAATACTATAAGCATCCTATGTAGTAAGAATGTTTTTAAAGAAAAGGTAATTCAAGTTATTCTTTCTCACATTTAAATATGCATTCTAAACTCTAAACCCTAAACCCTAAACTTTCAATTTTACATTAGTTACCAAAAACATTGGTGTAATGTGTGGAATATTTTTTATTTCTTTATTTTTTTAAGATGTAATTATCATGATGTACAACATATGTTCTTGTATAGACCTCATAGATTTATTTATATATGTTTTCAATGTATTTTTAGTTTTTCTACATCAATTATGATGTGCCACTTTACAAATGTGGAACATACAATTATAACTTGAAGTGTTCTTTAAGTTTTGTTGTAAAATGCATTAATAGTTTGAAACAACAAAATATACATAATACAAGCAATTGTATTATTTTGTTATTGTATTAGAGGATGTTACAAAAAATGCTTTAAGCAATTTAATGTAATTTAATTTAGTTCAAGATTAAATATTGCATTTATACAAAAAATTGTAATTGAAGTTATTTTGATATTTTCCTACACCCTTATACTTATATTTACATCTTAAAATGTAAATTGTCAACAATATATCCCATACAAAAAATATTGGTGCTTATGTAGTGAAAAATATGATTGACTTTCAAATATGATGACCCCTCATGTATCACAATTATGGTCTTATGGACCTTATTTATGTATGTTTGTAACGTATTTCTACATCAAAAATGATATTTTCAATTCATCTTGTTGTAAATGTGAAACATGCAATATTGCAATTGTGATTTAATAACTTGTATAATTTGTATATTGTTTGGGACATCTTTAAAATATTTGGATTCATTTTTATATATTTTGTGTTCTTCATCACACTAGGTTGAACCTATTATTTTTAAAATTTCTAAAAATACAAATTTCTAAAAAATTCTTCAAACATAATTTATTTGTATAAAGTAAAGACTAGGATTGTTTAAGAATTTTTTTTTTTTTTCTATTTCTACTATTTCTTTCATTGGAAAAACATTGTATGTGCTCCTTTTTTCTAGTAGACCACATTTTCTAAATAATTTTTGTAAATATTTCTCACATTCAAATTTTCAAAATCAAATAATGCAACAAGTATGTAAAATTTCAATTCTACAAATCCTAGTTTGTAAAATATTGAGATTTGTTTCACCCTATCGAGAATTTTCCATTGAAAATTTGAAGAGGACTCATTGTGTCCACTTTGTACTTGAGGGATTAATGATTACAAGTAGGTTTCATCTCCAAAAATAAATTTTTCTAAAACTTCCCAAACAAATTTCAATACTACTATCAACATCAATTAACAAGTCCCCCAAAATTAGTTTAAATAAAATTATTAATGTATGCTACAAACTTATAGCCACAAAATTGTAGTAACAATAAGAAATAATGCATGTACAAATGATTTTATAGCAAATTACGTAATCTAAACCTTAGAGATTACAATATCGATTGAATTAAAAGAAAAGAGAAAACTCTAAATGGGACCAGCCTTCCGAATTCAGACGAACCGTCCGAAATATAATGTAAGAAAAGTAGATGTTTAGACTTCATTTCAGCATAGTAGAATACCTTTTCTAAATTACTTTGAACTAGAAAAACTTTGGAAATCAAGCAAGGTTCCAAAAATCCAATTGAAGTTTGGACCTTCCACCTAAAAGTCATGATTTACACATAGTAGAATACCTTTTTTAGAAAACCTTTGAACTAGAAAAAGTTTGGAAATCAAGTAAGGTTTCATCTCCAACAATCCGTTTCAAGTTTGGACCTTCCACCAAAAAGTTATGGACAAGTTTCTGAGGGGGTGTTAGAAAATTTGAAAAAAAATTAGGCGTCGGAAGTGGCCGTTGGAAGTTTGGCGTCGGAAGAATCCAAGTGGAACCAGGCAACCAGCCTTCCCCCCTTCCAAATTCAAACTAGCCATCCGAAATATATTGTAAGAAAAGTCAATGTTCAGACCTCATTTCCGCATAGTAGAATACAGTTTTTTGAAAACCTTTGAACTAGAAAAAGTTTGGAAATCAAGCAAGGTTTCATCTCCAACAATCCGTTTCAAGTTTGGACCTTCCGCCAAAAAGTTATGGACAGGTTTCTGAGGGGGTGGGGGTAGGAAATGTGAAAAAAATCTAGGCGTCCGAATTCGGAGTCTGCTTTCGGACGCACTGCCTGAAATCCGACGGACCGTCCGAATTCGGATGCTGCTTTCCTACAGGCCGTCCGAATTTGGACGCCACTTTCAGACAGGCCGTCTGAATTCGGACGTTGCTTTCCGACGGGCCGTCTAAAATCCCTGTACCGGGGCGCGGACCGCGCGGTATAATTTTTCGACGCTATCGTTCAATGCGGACGCTGGAGTCCGCTAAATCTGGACGTCCGGATTTTGAACGCGATTTTGGGTTGGACGTTCCAATTCGTCAACCCTGGACGGAAGGGAAAGAATGTCAAGGATCTTCCGGTAAGGCCCATTTCAGCCTCTCAAATGCAGTGGTCTTCTCTTTCCAGCATTTTTCTATGCTTCTTCATTTCTTTTGGTATTGAATTTAGGGTCAATTGGATGTATTTGCCCTTTTCTTGTAGTATGTGACATTTGCTTTCCAGGGAGGCTCTGCAATACGGGACTCCGTCGATGGTAGTCTCACAGCGGTAGAAACAAATGAGGTACATCTTGCACTCTTAACCTTGGCAAAACAACAATCTGTACTAAAGTAGAGCAGGATGACGCTTGAATGTCATATTTTGCCATGTGAATCACTTAGTTGCCTCCACCTCTTTGAATGTGACTGTCTTGACTGAGCAGTGACTATTTTGACTGAGAAGTGACTGTTCTATGACTTATCGTGATTTTAACCAATGTTGTGGTGCGGCTCAAGCTTTCTCAAAATGTGATTGTCTTAACTGAGAGATGACTTCATGCATGACTACTTCTGACTGATGCCATTGATGTCGGATGATAGAGTGGTGGCAGAGCAGATTCTTCTTTGAGGTTAGCAATGGAGGCACTGAAGAGGGACGTCGACGCTAAATTCAACCAGGTATTGGCCAGTTCAACAGCACAGTCTGTACAACTGGAAAAACAAATGGATGACTTGCGGTCCATGTTTCAAAATTTTATGGAAATGTCAAAGGAGAAGGAGCACCGCCAGTCCGTCAAGAATAGCATGAAACACCCTAGCAGAGCAAAATGGGGACCTCCCCCGACCTTCATCGCGAAGAAGGCCGATGTGACTTTGTCCACCGACTCCTCCGACAAGGAGCCAATTGTGCCTCTATCACCGCGCTGGAAAGTTGCTGACAGACCTCCTAGTCCACCAGCAGCTGCCAGTGAGGTAGCAGCTCCGTCGACAGACCCATATACTGGAAGTGTGGGAGGCGAAATGAAGACTTCTGCAGGGATAAAAGGGACTCCAGACGTTGTGGTTGGGGCAAGTGACACGGAAGGCCCCCCCACGCTTGAAGATGCCATGAATTTGCCCGTCAAAAAGGGGGGCTCATTGAAGCCAGCAAAGGCCGCGTCTAAAGAGGTTCATGTTCCTTCATGCGAGGAAGAAGGAGCCAGAAGTTGCCAATCCTTGTAATGTCTATTGAAAATGAAGAAGAGCACGACAAGGGCGACGGAAAGCATGTGCGAAGTCCAGTTGTTTGTGCAGGGACAAAAGAAGTCCAGGACAATAGCACTGGCACGCAGGCACCCAGTTCAACCATTGACATTACAAATTCAGCTGCGGAGCAGGCTGAGGTTGGCAAAGGAGATGCAACCCTGGAAACCGCTCTATTACTGGCTACGGTGCAAGCCAATGTGCCTCCGAGAGCAGCCTTATTGGTGCATGAGGGGGAAGAACTGGAGGTGCCCAAGGACGCAGCAGTGGTAGACGATGGCGGAAGCACTATTTTGAAGAACCTGAGGAGCCGTCCGAAGTCTCCCCCAAAGGTAAAGGCCTCAGCACATTCTCCGCAATGTGCATCAAGTGAGGTGAAGCTTGGCAAGTCCGTGTCCAACATTTTGGTAGATAGGAAAGGTGGAAGTAGTTCTCTGGCCCCGAAGTTGCTTATTTTGAACGTCCATGGAACATTGGTGGCCTGCAGTCTTCTTCGAGATGCCAACCCAAACCATAGAATACGTCCTAATGCTAGAACAAAGAGTAGGAGGGTCATTTTCCGTCCTTGGTTGAAACCTTTCTTGGCCCGTTGCTTTGGCCACTTCACAGTTGCATTCTGGGGTGGCAATAGTGATTCCTATATTGCAGATGTGGTGCCGACTATGCTAGCTGGGTTGAAGGGTGTAATAGATCCAACTCCACTTTTTACTTGGTGCGATAAATCTGGGAAAGTAGAGCACATCAGCGATAGTAACCAACCGATTGTGGGTAAGAACTTTACCGCAGTTTATGAGAAGTGGCCTGCCTTCAACGCCCACAACCAGGGTTGACAGGGCGTCCGGACGTCCAGAGTCCGCGGACTCTGACCCCAGGACGTCTTTTGACATACCTAGCGGTAGATGGCGTCCGACCGCTGGACGGGCGGACGGCTAATTCTTCCGACGGAACACGAGCGGACGGCCCGACGGAACAGGAGCGGACGCCCCGTCGGATCAGAAGCGGACGGCCCATCGGATCAGAAGCGGACGGCCCAACGGAGGAGGAGCGGACAGGTCGACGGGGCAGTAGCGGACGGCCCGACGGAACAGGGACGGACTGGCGACCGGATGTCCGTCCGCCCGTCAGGGGCCCGTCCGCTTTGGACGGTGACCGTGCGATGTGACGGACGCCGATTTTCCACCGTTCGATCTTGCCGTCTGCATGTGTGCCGTCCGATGCTCCCGTACGTGGATTCATGCCGTCCGACTGCATAAATAGCGGAGAGCACGGCTTATTTTGCCACAATCGTTTCCCTTGCGGAGTGGGTGATCTAGTGCCTAAGGCTCTGTGCGCCTCTTCCGTTTTGGTGTGCAAATGATTGTGATTGAACCCTAAATTGTTTCAAGTGTAAGTACGAATCATTAATCATTTAAGCAAGCTTACCATGCCTCGCGATAACAAATCGAAGTCCAGTAAGAAGGGCAAATTCTAAGACATAAATTGGGATGATTGGGACAACCAAATGTGTGTAGCTGAACCGGGATGGGAAGAAGAACCCAAAAAAACTTGGGACTGCACAACGTGCAAGAAGTACATCAAAATGACGCACCTCTCCAAAATATGGTCCAGAGAACGCGCAGAGGTGCAAGTTCGTCATTGGGAAGGACAAATTTCCACATGCCAAAGCAAACACTTTGTTCATCGATACGAGGAAGTAACACGTTCAGCTCAAATACGGGACTCCAAACCGAATTTAATGAACTATTCCAACATGAGCATGGTTTGGGTGGAGATTGTACTCCACAAAGATGTAGATTGGCGCACAATTTACGGAAAAGATGTTACCCACTTGAATCGCAGTGATGCGGTACTTTATACCAGTTGGACTGGGCCGAGCGATTGCATGCCAGAGTGGTCTAATCGAGGCCAGTTTGGATTTCCACCGGTTGTATTGCCGGATGCAGAAGATGAATGGTCAGGTGATGATGATGAAAAAGACACTCCAACACCCGCGAGGATGGAAGAGAGGCACGAGCGTACAGAAGATCGGGAGGATATTCAATACCAACAAGAAATGCGAGAGGCAATGCAAAGAAGCCTAGAGGACCGTGGTCGACAATATGGCCATCATGGGGTGTATAGACCCGATCGTGGTGCATATGGCTCGCAAGATACGCGAAGTATTTCACACTACGATAATGACCCTCAAGGGGGGTATCACAGCTCAAGGACAAGCCACGGAACCACGCATCATTTTGAAGGTAACCAGGGAGGCTCCCAATACAACTTTACGTCTACTGGAGGTGGTTCTCATGAACCTCAAGGAGGCCCTTCTTATGGCGGTTCAACTCAAGGAGCATCTACTCACAATGATTCAATTCCTCCTCCAACTTTTGGAGGTCCATACCAAGGACATTATGGACAAGCAAGTGGACAAAACAGATATGGAGACGACTACTATGGCGGAGGACCATTTCTCAATGTTTATAGGTCTAGTGGTACAGGCCCAAGCCAAAAAGATGACATCGAATCAGAATCTAAGTGAAGTAGATTGGACTATTGGACTATTGGACATTTGTAAGATTGTAGTTGTTGTCTCACAATACAATCAAGTGATTGTAAATTTGTAATCTCTTGCCACATAATATAGAAAGTGACAAGCACGATACAAAGATGTTGGCTCTTAACAAATAGTATTTTCCTATTTGTAAATTATGAATAAAATATATTGTAATTAAGCCCTAAAGCCCTATGGATGTTTTTAGAAAAATGGATTTGTTCGGACCACTTCTACTTTATATACCGTAGAAAAACATCAACATCAATTTCTGGGGGGAATTTAAATAAAGTATTTTGTACATAACTTATTTGAGAGCATGGCGCCAAAATTTCAAAAATTTTGACTGCATGGATTGAAAGATATGGCATGATAAGCACTGCATTTGAAATTGAGAACGCCTTTAATCTCAGACAAAATTTCAGTAAAGAATTTTTTACAAATTAAAATCTGCAATTTCGGTTTAATTTACAAGACCACAACCCAATTATGCTTTGGAATTTTAATTTCATTTAGGGTTCTAGAATAATGAACGGAAAATTGATTCAAGGAGTTTGGCACTTAAGCTTCTCCTAAACAAAATCAACTTCGCAAAACAACATATTGTATAATTGTATTATTTCAATACAAATGATGTTGTTACTTTGTTGCCCCCCAATGAAAATTTGGGGGATTCTCTTGCATGTGCCATGTACATTTACATGATAGATCATACAATTTAGCACACCACCTTGCCAACCTAGGTGGCCAGGTACCCAACAATCCAACATCAATGATACATCAAGAACAAGAACTCCAAGTCTACATTTCTCATCCACCCAAAAAAGATGTTTTGTATTTAAATAGTTTGTGTTCCGAAAAATACAAAATGTTCAAAACGGAAAGCCAATTTCACATATATTGGCATACATTGATGGTGTATATATAGTCTATAGTTAGCACACATAGTAACGTACATCCTCACTGATACATTTATCGATTACTTCTATAATCTATAGTACTATGTAGCACACTCATATATTAATATGAGTGACGGAAGTGGTCATCTGGAATAGGCCAATTGTAAGAATTAGTAAATCGTTGGATGATTTCGGAAAAACTTCCGCGCTCCGCAATCATTGAATTGCAAAGGTGATCCAAGTAGAGGTGAAATACCCTTGCCAAATCGTGGTGGCTAAACCTCGTATGTTCTTCATTTTCACGATGAAGCGATGTGTAGGCCTCTGACATGCATAGTTTGTTGATCCGTTGAGCTATTCGACCAACGGCATATTCCTCCGATTTACGTGACAAAGTTGGAATCATTTCCACATCCGCATCTTTGCGGTGCACGTATGCAATTGAAGGGTCCACCCACCACCTTTGGTTCAAAGCTGCATCCCGATCTGCCGCGGATGTAAACGTATACAATGACTTCATTGGTTCAGTACGAACCGTAGACATGCCCCAATCGCAAACTCCAATGTAAACACGTGATTCATCCTCAGGAAAGTGAAACATGATATTGTCGGGAGAAATATCATTGTGTAGATGACCCGCATTGTGGACCGCATTCATGATATGCACCAATGCCCATGCCAACTCGGTGCGCTTCTTTCTCCATCGACCAAGACGGAAAGCTTGAATCACCTCTTCGGGCGTTGGTCGTGAATAAGGCAATCGAATGGCAATGTTATCTGGATAATCATTATCGAGAATCAACATTTGCCGCAATGTACCACCATTCCACCAATATGCATACCCTTCATTGTTTGTTGCATGGACAGCGGCAAACCGAATAACTCCGTCATGTGGAATCCTCACTGCCATTGATTCGTTTTGGTGCTCCAACTTCGCAAGTTGAGGACGAATCCGTTGTTGATGAGATATCTTTGCAGCAAATTCCCAGAATGACGGAATCTCATGACATCCTTCAATTTGAACCCTGCGAATTGTTGCGTATCCGCCCTTCAAGATTTTGTCATCTTGTAGAATCACCCTTGCTGTGTCTGGTAGTGCTATGAGATGCCGTCGTCCACGTTGCAATTCTACATCTCCTTCATCCGAAGTCCACCAACCCAATGACCCTCGCCGATTGCGTCTCTTTGCAAACGGAGCGCAACGACGAACAAACAAGTCAGCTTTGAGAATGACTTGTTCAAAGCTTTCATCACTTGCACGGTGTTCTCTCCTGTATTTTTCTAGGATCACCTTCACATTCCACAATGCGTCTTGCACCCTGTTCTTTAGAAATTGTTGGAAGCCCTTCTTCTCCATTTCATGAATCCATTCTGGAATGTTTAGAGCATCCGTGAACTTCTGTGTCATATCCATCTTGAATTTGTCTACACATTCCTCTTGGTATCTCACATATTTAGTGTCAAGAGACACAGTAGTTTCCGCCTCATAAAACTTCACAATGTATTCAATTAAGAATGTTTTGCAAGCATTGGAAGGAAGTTCACGTGCTGAGTCAATATCGGGCACCACATTCTTCCCCTTCGCCGCTCTCTTCGGTCTCGGCATCGTAGAAAGTATTAATTTTTAGTCCCAATTTAATTTATAAAAAATTACAGTGCACCAAGTACACATAAACTGGAAAAAATGGGCAAAATATAGGCCCCCAAAACCCAACTCCTACCTTCCCAACGAAAGGAGCCAATGGAGGATAAACCACCAAGCTCTCCGCTCTCTCTTGCAAAGCACAAGGGGGAAGGCAAAAGTGAGAGCGGACGGGCCGTCCGCACCGCCTTATATGAGGCGGACGGCCTCGAGGTCCGCATGAGCGGACGGACCCCAAAGCGGACGGCCAACGGTCCGCCTCGCTTCGGCCATCCGATGAAACGGACGGATCGGCAGTCCGCTTCATCGGACGGCCAGAATAGACTGCCTAGCCGGACGCCGACTCCGCGCCACGGACGGCGATCAGCAGCCGAACGGTGGCCTGCAGCACGCGGACGACGGCTCCGACACGCGGACGGCGGCTCTAGCAGGCAGACGGCAGCGTCGGAACGGAGGAAGCCGAGGTCCGCCTAAGCGGATGGGGGTGGGATTTTGAAGTGCATCCCACCCAAATTGATCATTACGGCCTTAGGGGTCTTTGAATCCTTGATGTCACCAGCTGGCTGGCCCTCCGGTTCAATTTCATTTTTAATGTGGTTCCTTTGTGCCAATGGCGCTGGGATTTCATTTGATCTAAAAATTAAAAAATAAATAGATAAAAGGATGTGTGAATTTAGGAATTATCTAAAAGATTCACATATTTTTGTATGTTGTTTTTACGTGCATGCATTGAGTTTATAATTTTCTCTAATTTTCTAGGGATGCAATTGAATTTCCTATGATATAAATTTTTAAATGAAATGAAGAATTGAACACATGGTAATTTAATTCTACTTATTTGAACTTCGAGAAAAAACTTAAAGCTTCTCATTGTCCAAATGAAGCTACGAGGTTTGTTTATTGTATGTCAACACCTCATAAAATGGTCATTTCAAAACCAAAGACAAAAATTCTTTTAAATGGTATTTTGGGTTTAGGGGATATTAGGGGCTTGCAAAGGTTTTGATACTTTAGCATGAAAATGTGTGGAAGTAGATTTCTAGAAGTCTCCCCCCCCCTCCCTTTGAGTTGAATGAATTTATTGATTTCCAATGTATTGATTTCCATTCTTTAAAGAATCATAAGGTGCCAAAATATTAGCGCCAAAAATATCAAGTTAAATTAATTCTAGTATGAAATTATAACTTGCTCAATCACTAGGGTGGGACAACGTGCTATGAAAATAGTGCATACACTTGTCTTCTTATAACCTCACAAGTTCATGTGCACCCTACTAGGCATTCAAGCAAATTTTTTAAAGTCTAAACATCTACATGGTTAGGGAATGCAAGGACAAATGTTTCTTTTGTTGTGGATACTAAAAGGCCATGTTTTTTTTTCATACGTACAACACACTTTGAATGGCTTGGGCACTCAAACCCCTAAAAGATTTGATCCATTGGAAAATGAATCAACTTTGAATATTACATGAATTGGACCTTGGGAATTGTTTGCAATTCAATAACTCCTTTCCATTTTGTTATTAGTTCTATTTGGAATTTTGGGGGGCATATTTGTTTATCCAAAATCAAAGACAAAGGATTGTGATTGTCACCCCCATTTTGACAACGAAAGGCCTAAACCCTATACCCTAAACCCTAACAAGGGTTTGGAGGCATTGAATTAGTCAAAATACTACCTTTGAGTCGGTGGATTGCCTTGACATTTATGAAAACCAAGTCAATGCTTCAAACATTGAAACATTCCTTCATCAATGAGCACCCGGTACTAGTACAACGTCTCTACATTCCCAAATGAAAGAATCCTATGCTTCTGAAAATCAGGAGAGGACTAGAGGACTCAAGAGGGTGAAAACAAGGCCCAAACTCCCCAAAGTGTGCTTCGGCGGACCTCAGGGAGGGAAGGGCGGACGGCAGCGTCAGAAATGCGGATGGACTTGTCAGTATGGCAGACGGCAGCGTCGGAAATGCGGATGGACCCAGGGTTGTTCGCTGCGACAGCGCGACACCGCGACAGACAGACGTCGCGCGACGTCTAGTAGAGCTCGCGCGATGTCACGAAAAGTCAAATTTACCTTTGACTTTATATAAAATTACCCCCCTCCAGCTGGATGCCATGTGGCATCTACATGGCAAACTCAAGGGGCGCATACGGGTACTAGGCGACTGCATGTAGGGGCGACTGGAGGTAGGGGCGACCTCTTGTAGGAGTGATTTGTAGTGCAATTCAAAACTGCCACTTCTGCTGCAATCATCCAAGAAAATAGAAAAAATATTTTTTGGAGAATCTAACCGTAAGATCTTGTACTTAAGTTGTCTAAGATCATGTGGTCAAAATTTCATAAAGTTTGGCCATATAGATTGGAAGATATTAGCATTCAAAGTTGGAAAAAAAAATTGAACTTTGGCTTGCAATTTCAGATGACTTTGACCACCATTTGTGGAAAAAAATTGCACTATAAACTCTAAATTTTAAAAAATTATGTTGAAAAATTGAATTGAAAGTTTAAGCCAAAAATTTCAATAGAAACACACTTGATTTTCATTCTTTAAGAAATTGTTGAATAGAAGTTGGTCTATGATTGAATGAAAAACTAAATTGTTAATAGCTCTAAGTTGGAATTGAAACACAATAAGCACAATGGTGAGATTGTTCTAGTAGACAAACTTAACTATATTAAACAATTTTCAAAAAAATTGTATAAATTGCATTCAAAAATATATCATATAAGATGTTTTTTCAAAAAATTGTTTAGATTGTCTAAAAGACAAGATTGTCCATAATTTTTTCATTGCTAGTCCAAATGGAATGAATCAAAGCTTCACATGTAGACAAAAATATAATATTTGAGGGAAAAAAATTTAATATTAATTGACTTATTGTAATTTTTTTGTTGCTTGTTGACCTCTATTTTCAGCTTAGGGTGGCATAAATTTTGCTTTTGGACACCAATTGAAGAAAATTTTATATTCTTACAAAGATGATGTACTCTTCTATCCTCCAAAAAAGTTCAAAAAATGAAAATGAAAATTGAGACTATATGCACCTACTTGAACTCTTTAAAGTCCTTCAAAAGGACTCAAGTTGGTCCTTTAGGGGTTAAAACTCAACTTTATTTTTGTACACTTTTACACACATTAGTTTAGAAGCAAATAAATTAAAGTACATTGTTTGGAAAAAATTACAAAATATTTGCACAAAAGAATTCAAATTCAAGATTCAATACATAGACCTTGGCACCTAGCGTTTTGAATATTTAATATTTTTTCTAAATGGCACATCATATAAAAAGTGGTTAATATATTTACTTTCCTTTTCAAAATTTAGAAGCATGAAATGTGACCTATGTTTTTATTTGTACTAACATAATAACAACATACCCTATTACAAAACATCAATGCGATAAACAACTTCAGGGGCTTTATCAACCATGAGTAGTTTTACCACCTATCTACATATTAGTTGCTTCTTTGAATCAGGTTCAATGACTAAACCCAACTTCCTCACAAAGTACCTCATTACTAATGTGTTTTCAAATATTCCATTGTCATATTTGAATAGTTGCGTGGATTAGTGTCTCTATAGTAGCACCTGCGGCCTTACTATAGGTAACTAAAATCAAAAGAGTCCTTTTATTAATGACCACATCGTCAAATATTTGTTTCTACTAATGATCTCTCATTAAAAAGCGTATAATCTCTGTCCTCACTTGTTGGTGACCAACTTTGAATTAGAAGCACATGTCATTATGTCACCATATGCTTAGTGATGTCAATTTTAGTTGCCCCTAGAAACCCCCAAACGGCCCAAATTTGCCAATTTTTGGACAAAAGGAAGGCCATTCTTTCCACCTCCACCCGCACTCGCCCCTTACCCGAGGTCGCCCTTAAGCACTCGCCCTGACCCGCGTTCTCCTCCATGAGAGGTCGCCCAAGACCCGAAGTCGCCCCTAGAAACTCCCAAACGGCCTAAATTTGTCAATTTTTGGACAAAAGGAAGGCCATTCTTTCCACCTCCACCCGCATTCGCCCCTTACCCGAGGTCGCCCTTAAGCACTCGCCCTGACCCGCGTTCTCCTCCATGAGAGGTCGCCCAAGACCCGAAGTCGCCCCTAAAAACCCCCAAATGGCCCAAATTTGCCAATTTTTGGACAAAAGGAGGGCCATTCTTTCCACCTCCACCCGCGGTCGCCCCTTACCCGAAGTTGCCCTTAAGCACTCGCCCTGACCCGCGTTCTCCTCCATGAGAGGTCGCCCAAGACCCGAAGTCGCCCCTAGAAACCCCCAAACGGCCCAAATTTGCCAATTTTTGGACAAAAAAAAGGCCATTCTTTCCACCTCCACCCGCGGTCGCCCCTTACCCGAGGTCGCCCTTAAGCACTCGCCCTGACCCGCGTTCTCCTCCATGAGAGGTCGCCCAAGACCCGAAGTCGCCCCTAAACCCCCCCAAATGGCCCAAATTTGTCAATTTTTGGACAAAAAGAAGGCCATTCTTTCCACCTCCACCCGCGGTCGCCCCTTACCCGAGGTCGCCCTTAAGCACTTGCCCTGACCCGCGTTCTCCTCCATGAGAGGTCGCCCAAGACCCGAAGTCGCCCCTAGAAACCCCCAAATGGCCCAAATTTGCCAATTTTTGGACAAAAGGAAGGCCATTCTTTCCACCTCCACCCGCGGTCGCCCCTTACCCAAGGTCGCCCTTAAGCACTCGCCCTGACCCGCGTTCTCCTCCATGAGAGGTCGCCCAAGACCCGAAGTCGCCCCTAAACCCCCCCAAATGGCCCAAATTTGTCAATTTTTAGACAAAAGGAAGGCCATTCTTTCCACCTCCACCCGCGGTCGCCCCTTACCCGAAGTTGCCCTTAAGCACTCGCCCTGACCCGCGTTCTCCTCTATGAGAGGTTGCCCAAGACTCAAAGTTACTTGAAAAACTCATTGAATTGCAATTTTTGGGTGATGAAAGTAGAAATTGACAACTTCATTATAGTCAATTACTTTTGTTTTAGTTTGCTAGGTACATTAGTGGACGTACTTTGTTAGGTGAGCTAAGTAAATGGACCTTGATGAAATCAGATTTCATAGCTTTGACACCTAATCTCATTTATTAGAAATGAAAGCTCTTCTAAAAATCTAGTTGCTTTGGATTCTCTATAGTACTACTTGTATTTGATAATATCTTGTTTGATCTATTAATTAGCTCTAGTATATAAATTTTATGGCAAGATGTCATCTTCTATTGAACACTCAAGTTTTGCAAATATGCAATTTTGTTAAATATATATCAATGGTTCATTTTCATTTATTCGGTTGGAATTATATGATATGAAATAAATCAAATAAGAAAGATCATACATATCTCTCCATCTATTTTTTTGTATTTTAGAAATCATTTGATAAATTATATACTTATAGAATGACTATTTGAGATTTGTTTAAATCCGTAGGGGAAATTTTCATTTAAATCTCTTCCCCATTAATTTAGAAGTGAATATGGTAAATAATTCATAAGTACAAAGATGTTTGGAGAATCAAGAAAATTAAATGGAGAAGGTATTGCAAATATTTTCATGCATTATTTTGTATTTTGAAATACACTTTATAAATTATAGACCCCTTTAGTAGGATAATTCGTTGAAATTTGCATAAATTAAATCAAAAGGGGAAGTTTTCATTTAAATTCCTTCCCCACTAATTTTTTAAGTTAGAGATGAAGGTGGTAAATAATTCATAAGTACATAGATGTTTCGAGAATCAAGAAAATTAAATGGGGAAGGTATTGCAAATATTTTCATGCATTATTTTGTATTTTGAAATACACTTTATAAATTATAGACCCCTTTAGTAGGATAATTTGTTGAAATTTGCATAAATTAAATCAAAAGGGGAAGTTTTCATTTTAATTCCTTCCCCATTAATTTTTTAAATTAAAGATGAAGGTGGTAAATAATTCATGAGTACAAAGAAGCTTGGAGAATCAAGAAAATTAAATGGGGAAGGTATTGCAAATATCTTCATGCATTATTTTGTATCTTGAAAAACAATTTATAAATAATACACCCATAGGATAAGTCTTTGAGATTTGCATTAATCAAAAGGGGAAGTTTTAATTCAAATCTCTTCCTTCTAATTTTTAAGTTAGAGATAAATGTGGTAAATAATTCATAAGTAGTTGAGTACAAGGATGCTTGGAGAATCGAGAAAATTAAATGGGGAAGGTATTGCAAATATCTCCATTCATTATTTTGTATTTTGAAATACATTTGATAAATAATACTCCCATAGGATGATTATTTGAGATTGCATATATTAAATCAAATGGAATAATTCTTATTTAAATCTCTTTCTTCTAATTTTTAAGCTTGAAATTAAAGTGGTAAATAATACATGAGTATGATGAATTGATGATACTTGGAAGATAGTGAAATTCAAAATGGAAAGCTCTTTCTAAAATCTACATTTTATTATTTTGTATTTTAAAATCTACTTCATAAATAATACCCTGGTAGGATGACTTTTAGAAATTTGCGTAATTCAAGAGGAGAAGCTCTAATTTAAATCTCTTTCCTCTATTTTTAAATTTTAGATGAAGGTGGTAAATTATACATAAGTATGATGATGCATAGAGAATAGAGAAAATCAAATAGGAATGTTTTTATACAAATCTTCAGAGGGTGTTCAAATTTAAAATCCACTTGTTAAATAATACACTGATAGGATGTTAATCTCTAAATTCTCATTGTCTTCACAAGGGGCAAATGGATTTTGGCCAAGTTCCTATATGGTCAAATTTTTATGAAAAGATAGGAAAAAAAAATTAGCTTTCTAGGAATGTAATTTTAATTTTAATTGGTGCCTAGGAGCAAGAGTTATACAACAATTAGCTTTGATCTAAATTAAATCATTTGGATGAGCAAAAACAAATCTTGAAAAATTTGAATTAAAAATTAATTTTTTTTCTCATATATTTTATTTTATTTTCATATGGAAAGCTTTTATTCATTTCATTTGGATTTATGATATGAAGAGGTTGCCAAGAAGTTGTAGAGCATCTTGTTTTGCAAGCAATTATAATATTGATTTGTAAAATATAGGTATAGGATTTGTTTTTGAGTTCAATTTTCAGAAAAATTCAAAACAAATAGGTCCACCAAATCAACATTGATTGTTAGAACAATCTCACTATTGGAATTCGTGAGTTTTAATTCCATCTTAGAGCTATTAATGATTTAGTTTTTCCCTCTATGATACCTTCTTCTACTAAATAAATTTTTAAATAATGAAAATTACATTATATTTTAAACTTTTATTTTTTCTATATTTTCAACTCAATTTTGAATGATGAAAAAAAACTAAATTCAAGATCTACAATTCAAACTATTTAAGTTAAGAAGATTTGAAGTCTTAAACTAGTTTGCCATTGTGCCAAAAAAACACAATTTCTTCACTTTGAATGCATTTATCTTGCAATCTATGTGGTCAAAATGTCTAAAATTTTTTCCATGCATTCTCAAACTATTCTATTGCAAGATCCTATGGTAACATATGGAAAAAAAATACCATTCTAAATTTTTTTTCTCTTTGCAATTTGCACAAAAATGGCAGTTTTGAGTGTTTTTTGACAATTGCAACAAGGAGGTCGCCCCCCTGGACCAGCAGTCGCCCCCCTGGACCAGAAGTCGCCCCCTTGGACCAGAGGTTGCCCCCCTGGACCAGCAGTCACCCCCTTGGACCAGAGGTCGCCCCCCTGGACCAGCAGTCGCCCCCTTGGACCAGAGGTCGCCCTAATTTTAGAACCTGTACTCGCCCCATTTGTACTTGCACGCGCCCCCATCCGCAGTCGCCCAAGGCTGAAGTACATGCGCCCCTACCCGCAGTCGCCCAAGTTGGCTTTCCACGTCATTTTGTAAACCTTGCCATGTAGGCAAAATCTATTTACCATGGGGTAAATTTTTTTACCCCTCCGCGACGCGATGTCAAGTAAACTCGACACTTGGTGACACGCGACACGCGACGTCAGACGTCATACATGACGCCTAAACCCAAAAATATGTCAGACAAGACAACCCTGGACGGACCCGTCGGAGCAGGCGGACGGCGGCCTGCAGCACGCGAACAGTGGCTCCGACAAGCGGACGACGACTCCGACGGGCGGACGGCCCGTCGGAAATGCGGACGGAAGCGTCGGAATCGCGGACGGGGGGCAGTAGGCGGACGGCGGCGGCGGGAAGGCGGACGGCAGCATCAGATTTGGAGACGGATGGGCCGTCCGATTGAGCGGACGTTCAGGTCCGCTTTGCATTGGTCGGGGGAGGTTCGGTGGCGGACGATCTTAGGTTTGGTTTCGGACGGCTATAAGGGCGGACGGCCTTCTTGTTTTTTCTCACTTCCGTCTCCTTCCTAGGACTCACAACCGTGTTGGATGTGCTACTGTTTCTTCATTGTGCCAGTTGCTCCTACATGGTGGAGAGGTGGGGTCATTCATCTTTCATTATTGGTTCACATACAAACATTCATTGAAACTTGGGTGGATTGAAGACACATACTTTTGGTGACTATTTAAATTCAATTGGGGACAAGTTCAAGTTGACAACCATGAGTGGTCAAGGCATTGAAGGTAGTGGTGGGTTGACCGGCGGAGGTGACAATAGTAGGAGGCCTAAACCAAAGGGAACCGCCCATGAGCTCCACTATGAGATTTTAGATGATCCCAACATCAAAGCAGAGGGTGGTTGGGAAGCGGAATATTGGTCCTCCAAAACGTGCAAGAAGTATGTGAAGATGTACCACATCGACAAGTTGTGGCCTAGGGAGGCCCACATCATCCATACTCGTGGTTTTTGTTGCAAACCAGGGAATTGCAACAATGCGCACTTCATTCATCGAGCGCATGAAGTTTGGCGGGCCCTCTTCGGGGATAAAGCAATGTCCAAGGGGTATATAAACTACAGCTTGGCTTCTATGGTGTATGCATAATTGATATTGGCACGCAAGGTGGATTGGAGCACGTTTCCAACGACAGCGAACGCTCCACGTGTGCTTGAATGTAATCGGAAAGATATTCCCGATTTGTACAATCCACAAGCAGGGCCAAGTGAGGCATTTAAATCCAAAAGAGAGGTAAAACCAATGACAATGACTATGACCAAGGACGTGGAGGTCACAAGTTCGGCAATGCAATTGGCTTCAACACAAAAACGTACGGCAATACAAGATTTCAAAGGCAAGCATGTGGAGGAAGACATATTTTTAACTCCTCCAACGGATTTGATATGCACACCAAATGGAACAACAATGGTGGAGCACGTGGCCCCATCCGCACCACATGAACGTCATGATGATGTCATTGAGGGAGAAGTTGCTAACTCTAATATTGCCATTCAGAATCTTATAGACAGCAATGCTTTAAATCATTTGGCAAGTACTTCGAAGCAAAGTTTGCCGAAGACACCGAGCCCGACATTGAATCTAGGAGTTGAGGTGCATCCTTCACATCATCATGGAGAACAATCGGATGGCGTGCTGCCAAATGAGACCATTCTTGGCGGATTTATCGATTCCAAGTATCCACATTTGTCATCATTGAGGACATCAAAATGGCAAATTGTTCGTCGGATGCCCTCGGTTGCATTATTAGAATCTTTGTGTAAAGGTTCACATTTGTGGCGGTTACACGAAGAACGTTTAAAGAACATGGAGCACACCAACGAGGATGGCACGAGTAACGGAGGCGCGAAAACCCAAGATGAGCCTTCCGAGAGTCAATGGGCTGATTTTGTTTTGACCGCATCAAAATTGGCAGTTACGGCTCAATTTGTAGCTGAAGTCGCTCCAAGGCTGTAAGAAGTTGCAACGGATTTTTCCAAATTAGCGCCTAAATTGTTGAGTGGTGCCTTGGACTTCGTGAAGTTCAGCCAATCTATGACACCATTTCTCGACGAGCGTGTTACAGATTTGAAGGTTTTGAGTGAATACCAAGAGGAGATCAAGAAGTATAAGGGTATAGATGTTGAGAATCTCAAGTTGGCGGCGGATGCTTCGAAATTGAAAGAGAAGCTAGAGACATTGGAGGCTCAATCAGATCGTCGCCATAATACATTGCTTTTCCAAAGGAAGTTTATTGAAGACTTGGAGTACGAAATTGTAGCGTTGAAGAAGAAAATCCGAGAAGGTGAGGTGGTTGTTGAGAAGGGAAAGGAGAAAGTGGAGGACAGACTAGATGGCATTGAGGAAAACAACAATCCGGATTTGTTGTATTTGACCCCCATCGGTAATACTAATTCCACATTCCACGATGCTTCTATGCAAACGGAAAGCAATGAGGTCAAAGAATTGAAGCAAAAATTGAACGAGGTCACCGAAGAAAACACGCGTTTGGAGTCCGAGTTGAAACGATTGCAACGGATAGTGCAATTGGATGAATGTATGCCGAAGGGCACTTTGGACTCTCTATGGTGGCATGGGTGCAAAAACTCGAAGACAAACCGTCTGTAATATCACGAGCAATGAAAGGGCTACTCAAATTGGCAATGAAGTCGGATGAAGAATGCGATAGCGTGGAGTCCTCTCTTTGGTGTTTGAAGAAGATGTTTGCCTTTGTGCCAACGGGGTCTACCGAAATCACATATTGGGGAGACATGGATGCAATGTTCGAGCGTTTGAACCACACAAAGAAGGAAGAGGTGGCCTCCATTAATTGGGCCTTGGAACTAGAAGAAGGTTGGATCCCTTATCCCACGCTTTCGACACACATCAAGAAGAATGACAAGACAATGGTGCATGCTTGTGATCCTTCGGCCTTAATATTGGAGGGTCATTGTAGCCTTTGTCGAGTTCATTTTGGGCCTGAGGGAGCCCTCACCATGGGCCAATGTCCCCACACTTTCCACGTCACATGCATCGTGAGAGCATCCCTTATTCGTTCGGTGTGCCCCGAGTGTCGTTCTCCCTTGCCTCCTAGGTTCTACGAAATGCTCGGGATCTCGGAAGCTATGCCCCCCGGCCATGAATACAATCGATGGACCCTTCCGTTAGACCAAGCGCCATTCAAATTTCAAAATTATGCGCATTGGGGAAAAAGTCTAACGTGGGATTCGGTAAATTCTACACATGGGCTATACGAATCATCGGAGGTGCCGATAGATTCCTTGGTGTGGATGACCCACGATCGAGAGGTGGAGTTGCGAGCTAGAGGTATTGCCAACGAGGAGGATCGAGAAGTGTTTTGTCGTAGTATGGGGGGCCATTGGAGCATGCAACACCACAAATTCTTTCGATTTCCCGAAAAGGAAGTGAAGAAAGGACTAGATGGCAATTGGATAGAGGTGGAGCCTACACAAGAGTTTAATGAGCAATACGGGGATTACAATCACACTTTGCTAGGGAGGGCCCTCTTTTTATCAAAGTTGGAGGAAGCTGCACAAGTTCGTGCCTTTGTGGAACTAGATGGGCAATCAAGCACAGAAAATTCAATGGTGGAGGTGGCGGGGGCATTTGATAAGAGGATGGGCGAAATCATAATGCATTGGAGGGCATTTTTAGTGGGGGGAGAAGAACCAAAGTGGTTTTCCATGAAAAATGATGATGACGTGGTCAACTTTTTGGTAGATAAAGTGGATGCTGCTTTGAGAGCGTTGAAGGCAGAAGACGTGGATTTGACTCCAAAACGGAAGAATAAACGGAAGATTGAAGACGAGGATGACTACTCTTTGGATACGAAACGACACTTTTCCGCAGTAGACATGGAAGCTGCGTCCAGGGGGCCTATGAGTGAGGGCAGTCTTGGTCCTCAAACATGCCGTGCAAGTGCAAGGCTGAAGGATAAAGAGGGTTCGTCGCGTCTTTCTGAGGGAGGTAGCACGGATAATATATAGGATAGTTACACCTTGTTTGTATTTCGATATGACATTATGGAGTGTTGTTAATTTTGAATCTCGAGAGGATTCAATACTATTAATTCACAACACTCATAGTATGCTATGAGTTGTTTTTCATTAATATAAAAATATGTGGGTTACTCAAATGTTTTTGAATTTACTCTCCTAAGTTTTTGATATTTTATGCGATACTTTTTTGTCAAGTATGATTTTGGACATGCCTATCTTTCAACATAATTTTATCTCATTAATTTCTGTATTCCTAAAATATCACGCATCTCTAAACTAAGTCCCTAAAATTAAAACTTGTAGAATTAATGAATTAGTCAAAATCCACCAACCGTCCGCTAGTCCGCCACCCGCCTACAATTTTGACGCTGCCGTCCGCCTGTCGGAGCTCGCCATCCACGATTCCGCCGCTGCCGTCCGCCTGTCGGAGCTCGCCGTCCGCGATTCTGTCGCTGCCGTCCGCCTGTCGCAGGTCGCCGTCCGCGATTCCGTCGCTGCCGTCCGCATTTTTGTTCTCGGAACCGTTGGGGCTTTAGAAATGTTTTAGTTTTTGCTGCTCAACGGTCATGAGGAATGGGCCTGATCTGAAATCTATAAGTTCTTAGAATTTCAGACTAACAAGCACTCCTGAGAAACTGAACGCTAAGATTTCCAAGGGCTAGGAGCTGCAATTTATTTTGTGTCCCTTGCTTGGTAATGTATAGTTCAGTGGACAGGGGGGCTTTGGTTTCCAAGGCTTCATTCACACATTGTTTCTAATATTTTTTACAAATCTTATCCAACGGTTACATTTTTAATTTGAATCTAATTTACGGAATCCGAGGTGATCACTATGAGCAAGGATTGGTCTTCTTGGTATGGCTTCCCGGAGGTTGGTAAAGTGCAATGCCGGTTTTGCAACTTGGTGTTTGCCAGGAAAGTAAGCCGGTTGTTTAGCCACTTAGGATACCAAGGCACATCGGGGGCTCGTGACAAAGGAATTAGCCTTTGCGCAAAAATGACATCTCAAGTTCGAGTTTTATTTTTGGGTTGCCAAGGGGCGATCCCACGAAGATCGTCTCTGAACAATGTGGATGGCAGTGGCATACCTATGGCTATGCGGGAATGCGATAATTCAAATGGAAGAAACATGGCACGGTCTACACATTCCGACTCATGCACTGCACCGGAGGATTTGGATCCATTGTCTTCTGAAGTGAACCTCAGTACACAAAGATCAAGTGAGCGTGGTACTCCACGGGGATCAAGCAGTAGGCCTCTGATTAGTCAGTTGCAAAGTAGTCTAGTGAATGGATTTGAAGAAGCAAATAAACGCAAGTTGAATGCGGTGTGGGCCAATTTCTTTTATGCTGCAAACATACCATTTGCTGTTGCGAGGAACCCAGCATTCAAAGAAGCGGTGAAGCGAACCGCCGAGTTTCAACGGCCTTATATCCCACCGTCTTATCACGACTTACGCCATAAATTGCTTGACCAAGCAAAGGCAGACATTGAGGTCAATCTCCGAAAGCGGACCGAACACAGCATTAGGAAGTTTGGAGCAGCATTGTCTATTGATGGATGGACGTCGGTTACGAATCGGCCGTTGATAAATGCCATGCTCGTGTCTTCTGCGGGTGAGCAATTCTTGGGAGTGGTGGATACGACAGGGCACGAAAAAAATGCAACATACTTGGCTAGCATACTTGAGAGCTTCATAGAACAAGTAGGCCCCAACAATGTGGTGTAGGTGAGTACAGATAATGCGTCAGTGAACCCTGCAGCATGGAATTTGATATATAGTAAATATCTCCACATTTTTTTTCAAGGTTGTGTGGTGCACGCCCTCAATTTGTTGCTGAAAGATTGGGGGAATGAACAATGGATTGAAGAGGTCGTGGAAAATGCCTGTATCGTGGTGAAATTCTTCAAGAAGCGGCACATGCCACTTGCAATATTTCGGAAGTACTCACCGGAATATAATTTGTTGATGGCGGTGGAAACAAGGTTTGCCTCTAATTACAACATGATTGGACGCATGTTGAAGGTCAATGGGAAGTTGCAACAAACAGTGACGGACCCGCAATGGGATGAATACGCAAGGAAGTTTGGGCGGAACTCCAAATCCCGCAATGAATGTCGGATGGTGAAGAAGATAATTTTGAGCGAGCATTTTTGGTGCCGTTGTCAGAATTTCAAGGACTTGTCGGCTCCCGTTGTAAATGGTCTACGTGACTTGGATGCAAAGAGGCCATGCATGGGCAAGGTGCTGCACATAATGAGGAAATTAGAGAAACATGTCCTCTCTTTAGATAAACCGCCTTTTCGTTTATCCTCAGACCTTGCCATTCCACTAGTGCAACCGTATTATGCCCAACAGGAATTGGTGGAGACCGATCTACATTATGCAGGAGCTTTGTTGAACCCCTACCTTCTTGAAGACCAAGAGCTAGCCGACGACCAAGATGCAATGGATGCATGCAAGCGTGTTCTAATGAAAATTTGCAAACAAGGGAAGTACGCCTCGGTCGTGAAAGAATTTGTAGCCTTCCGCCACAGGGAACCTCCATTTCACAACGTGTTGAACCCGGACGAGCAACAATTGTCGGCGCACGCTTGGTGGGATTTTGAAGGTGCGTGTGGGAAGCTCATTGCTCCAATTGCTAAGAGGATTTTGGCCCAACCGGTATCTTCGTCTTCATGTGAACGAAATTGGAGTAGCTATTCATTTGTTCACAACAAATTTCGAAACAAGTTGAAGCAACAGAGAGCCCAAGATTTGGTGTATGTGTACACCAATTCCAAAGTCCTTTGTGCATCAAAGGAAAATGATGAGAAGAAGTGGTACACCGAGAATGTGGAGTCGGAAGATTCTATGTCGGAGGACGAGCGTGATGAAGATGGTGAAAATGGTGATCCTCTATTCGATGACGAAGATGCTATGAACGATGACATCACCAATTTGGATGATGAACCGCTCCGGAGCCCAAATCGGAACAATGAAGACGAGGATAGAAATGCAGAAGACATTTACAATTTTCCATTGGATGAGGACAATTGTGAATATGATGAAGGTGGCCCTTCTATAGCTAAATTTGTAGATGGAACCGGGTTGTTGACTAGCGAAAAGATTCTAGCCAATACGGAGGACACTCATGCGCAAATAGTGGAGGAAAATGAGGCAATGTTTGTCAATGATTGCATCCCCCAAACAGATGAAGTGATTCCAATTCTCGAGAGTCTACCCATGGCAATGGCACTTGTAGAAGAAAATCCCGAAGTCAATGACATGGGAGAGTGTGGGGTGAAGTCTGACATGAATGTGGATAATACAAGTGTTGAATGTGTGGAAGTACCATCGAATGTAGATGCACGTGTGACGGAGTTTGATCGCCCAATGCTAGTTCACAACGTCGAAGACCAGAAACAAATTGTGCAAGATCTCCAATTACGACCACGTAGCGATCGTCCATCAGCACTACATACAAGAGGTAGTACAACTTTGAATGGTCCCGGAGGCTCAAGATTTGGGAAACAAGTTGAACAACATTTGACCAGTCCGATCGGAATGCACCTTCGTGTCAATCCAGATCCATTCAATTCATCATGGAGCGATGATGAGAAGGACGAGACATTGGCATCAATGTTTGGTCAACGTTCTGGCCAAACAAAATGTGATTCATTCAAATCGTCTGATGGAACATTGCAGCAGATGATTGGAGCAAAGATACCCAATCAAGGAGGATCGCAAGTAAGACCACCAACGGTGAAAGAGTCCCACAAAGCTCGAAATAAAAGATTAATGGAGGCTTTTGCAATTTTCCAATCAAAGAGACAAAGTCTTGGTAAAACCCCTCTTGATGTATGTCAACCAATTTCAACGAGGAAATTAAAACCGAATCATGGCCTTAAAGAAGGCATAGGAAAGTCTATACTAAGAGCCAAACAAGAGCAGAGAAAGGGCCGACCAACGAGGTCAGTTGCATCCAAGCAAGTACAAGGAGGGGCAATTGTACAATCTTTATCAAAGGATATGGAAAAGTCAGACAACGATGAAGATGAAGATTCAGGATGGGATACTAGAGGTCATAGTAGCGGGGTAGAGGTGAAAGGAGATAGTGATTATCAGCCTTCGGGATGAAAGGGATGTATAATTCATTATTCAAGTGTTCATGATGAATTGTTACATGGAAGCATGTAATGGCAATTTATTTTTTGAACCTATCATTGTAATGCACCTGAACTTAATGATGTTCAAAATATCATCAAGGTTTTTTTGTTTCTCAATAGTCAAGCACTATTGACTGAAATTACATTGTGTGCATCATTTTCTGGATCAAGTATTACCTACAAAAATGTAATACTATAATGCATCAAATTTGGCTTCATGTACTGTAGTTTTATGGATGTCCGCCCGTCCGCGCCGTCCGCCGTCCGCGCCTTCCGTCTGCCGTCCGCACGGACATGTCCGCCGTCCACGGCATCCGTCCGCCGTCCGCCCGTCGATCCGTCCACCGACCGCGCCGACCGCCCATCCGCGTCGTTTGAACGGCCGACAGATGCCGTCCGATGGACGCCGTCCACATCGTCCGCGCGTCCCGAAAATGTGGATGTCCGGACGTCCGAAAAATGGACGTGATTTTGCCCCGGATGTTGAAATTCATCAACCCTGCCAACAACACCTTCATAGTGGACAGCAAGATTGCTAGGGTAGCATGCAATCCTGATGCAAATGTCCTCATAAGTACACCATTTTTTGTGAAGTGGATCTGCAGCCTGTCCAACAACAAAGAATATTTGAAGTGCTATTTATGGCCGCTGCTGGAGGCTTTATGGAAATGCCCCGACGTCAATGCCTTCAGAGCAAAGTACCCACAGATTGTGAACAAATCCATGGCACATATGATCCAAAAACGCAGAAGCAAAAAACCGTATGAATTTCTAGACTTGGTAGAAGGTGAGGGGACTTGCAGACCACGCTGTCGCATTCAACCAGCATCCCCTCACCTTCACTTCATTGTAGTATCTAACTGTAGGGTATTTGTATGCAGGGCAAGGCATAGAAGAGGGAGACCAGGAGTAAGGACAAGTCAGTGGCGGCCCAAAAACGTGACGGACCTTCTAAAAAGGTTCACTTCTATAACCTTTCCCAATATTTTTGATGAACATTCAAGTCAGTTCGTAGTAGGGTTGACAAATTGGAGCGTCCAGCCCAAAATCGCGTCCAAAATCCGGACGTCCAGATTTAGCGGACTCCAGCGTCCGCATTGAATGACAGCGTCGAAAAATTATACCGCGCGGTCCGCGCCCCGGTACAGGGATTTTAGACGGCCCGTCGGAAAGCAACGTCCGAATTCAGACGGCCTGTAGGAAAGCAGCGTCCGAATTCAGACTGTCTGTCGGATTTCAGGCAGTGTGTCCGAAAGCAGACTCCGAATTCGGACGCCTAGATTTTTTTCACATTTCCTACCCCCACCCCCTCAGAAACCTGTCCATAACTTTTTGGCGGAAGGTCCAAACTTGAAACGGATTGTTGGAGATGAAACCTTGCTTGATTTCCAAACTTTTTCTAGTTCAAAGGTTTTCAAAAAACTGTATTCTACTATGCGGAAATGAGGTCTGAACATTGACTTTTCTTACAATATATTTCGGATGGCTAGTTTGAATTTGGAAGGGGGGAAGGCTGGTTGCCTGGTTCCACTTGGATTCTTCCGACGCCAAACTTCCAACGGCCACTTCCGACGCCTAATTTTTTTTCAAATTTTCTAACACCCCCTCAGAAACTTGTCCATAACTTTTTGGTGGAAGGTCCAAACTTGAAACGGATTGTTGGAGATGAAACCTTACTTGATTTCCAAACTTTTTCTAGTTCAAAGGTTTTCTAAAAAAGGTATTCTACTATGTGTAAATCATGACTTTTAGGTGGAAGGTCCAAACTTCAATTGGATTTTTGGAACCTTGCTTGATTTCCAAAGTTTTTCTAGTTCAAAGTAATTTAGAAAAGGTATTCTACTATGCTGAAATGAAGTCTAAACATCTACTTTTCTTACATTATATTTCGGACGGTTCGTCTGAATTCGGAAGGCTGGTCCCATTTAGAGTTTTCTCTTTTCTTTTAATTCAATCGATATTGTAATCTCTAAGGTTTAGATTACGTAATTTGCTATAAAATCATTTGTACATGCATTATTTCTTATTGTTACTACAATTTTGTGGCTATAAGTTTGTAGCATACATTAATAATTTTATTTAAACTAATTTTGGGGGACTTGTTAATTGATGTTGATAGTAGTATTGAAATTTGTTTGGGAAGTTTTAGAAAAATTTATTTTTGGAGATGAAACCTACTTGTAATCATTAATCCCTCAAGTACAAAGTGGACACAATGAGTCCTCTTCAAATTTTCAATGGAAAATTCTCGATAGGGTGAAACAAATCTCAATATTTTACAAACTAGGATTTGTAGAATTGAAATTTTACATACTTGTTGCATTATTTGATTTTGAAAATTTGAATGTGAGAAATATTTACAAAAATTATTTAGAAAATGTGGTCTACTAGAAAAAAGGAGCACATACAATGTTTTTCCAATGAAAGAAATAGTAGAAATAGAAAAAAAAAAAAAATTCTTAAACAATCCTAGTCTTTACTTTATACAAATAAATTATGTTTGAAGAATTTTTTAGAAATTTGTATTTTTAGAAATTTTAAAAATAATAGGTTCAACCTAGTGTGATGAAGAACACAAAATATATAAAAATGAATCCAAATATTTTAAAGATGTCCCAAACAATATACAAATTATACAAGTTATTAAATCACAATTGCAATATTGCATGTTTCACATTTACAACAAGATGAATTGAAAATATCATTTTTGATGTAGAAATACGTTACAAACATACATAAATAAGGTCCATAAGACCATAATTGTGATACATGAGGGGTCATCATATTTGAAAGTCAATCATATTTTTCACTACATAAGCACCAATATTTTTTGTATGGGATATATTGTTGACAATTTACATTTTAAGATGTAAATATAAGTATAAGGGTGTAGGAAAATATCAAAATAACTTCAATTACAATTTTTTGTATAAATGCAATATTTAATCTTGAACTAAATTAAATTACATTAAATTGCTTAAAGCATTTTTTGTAACATCCTCTAATACAATAACAAAATAATACAATTGCTTGTATTATGTATATTTTGTTGTTTCAAACTATTAATGCATTTTACAACAAAACTTAAAGAACACTTCAAGTTATAATTGTATGTTCCACATTTGTAAAGTGGCACATCATAATTGATGTAGAAAAACTAAAAATACATTGAAAACATATATAAATAAATCTATGAGGTCTATACAAGAACATATG
Organism: Rhytidiadelphus loreus; assembly: GCA_947034895.1. Lineage (NCBI taxonomy): Eukaryota > Viridiplantae > Streptophyta > Bryopsida > Hypnales > Hylocomiaceae > Rhytidiadelphus > Rhytidiadelphus loreus. The sequence goes on along the minus strand of OX344765.1, from coordinate 9,610,156 downwards.
TTGTACATCATGATAATTACATCTTAAAAAAATAAAGAAATAAAAAATATTCCACACATTACACCAATGTTTTTGGTAACTAATGTAAAATTGAAAGTTTAGGGTTTAGGGTTTAGAGTTTAGAATGCATATTTAAATGTGAGAAAGAATAACTTGAATTACCTTTTCTTTAAAAACATTCTTACTACATAGGATGCTTATAGTATTAAATAGCAATCTTAGAAAGCAAATCTGTACTTCTTAGAATACACTATTTCTGTACAAGTGGACAGCTGTGTAAACAAGTCAGGAGTCAGCTGTCAAACAAGCCAACAGTCAACTGTCGAACAACTCGACCAACAGTCAACAGTTACACAAGGTGGACAACTGTTTAAAAATAAGACAAAAATGGGCGTCCGAAATTTGCCGTCCGAATTTTCCATCTGAACAAGGCCGTCCAAAGTGGGCCGTCCAAAGTGGCCAACTGAGACCAGCTGTCCAAATTCGGACTAGCCGTCCGAAATAAAATGTAAGAAAAGTCAATGTTCATACCTCATTTCCTCATAGTAGAATACATTTTTTTGAAAAACTTTGAACTAGAAAAAGTTTGGAAATCAAGCAAGGTTTCATCTCCAACAATCCGTTTCAAGTTTGGACCTTCCACCAAAAAGTTATGGACAAGTTTCTGAGGGGGTGTTAGGAAATTTGAAAAAAAATTAGGCATCCGAAGTGGCCGTCGGAAGTGACCGTCGGAAGTGGCCATCGGAAATGGGCCGTCCAAAGTTTGGCATCAGAAGAATCCAAGTGGATCCAGGCAACCAGCCTTCCCCCCTTCCAAATTCAAACTAGCCATCCGAAATAAAATGTAAGAAAAGTCAATGTTCAGACCTCATTTCTGCATAGTAGAATACATTTTTTTGAAAAACTTTGAACTAAAAAAAGTTTGGAAATCAAGCAAGGTTTCATCTCCAGCAATCCATTTCAAGTTTGGACCTTCCACCAAGAAGTTATGGACAAGTTTCTGAGGGGGTGTTAGGAAATTTGAAAAAAAATTAGGCGTCCGAAGTGGCCGTCGGAAATGGGCCGTCGGAAGTGGCCGTCGGAAGTTTGGCGTCAGAAGAATCCAAGTGGAACCAAGCAACCAGCCTTCCCCCCTTCCAAATTCAAACTAGCCATACGAAATATAATGTAAGAAAAGTCAATGTTCAGACCTCATTTCCGCATAGTAGAATACATTTTTTTTTTAACTTTGAACTAGAAAAAGCTTGGAAATCAAGCAAGGTTTCATCTCCAGCAATCCGTTTCAAGTTTGGACCTTCAACCAAGAAGTTATGGACAAGTTTCTGAGGGGGTGTTAGGAAATGTGGAAAAATCTAGGCGTCCGAAGTAGGCCGTCGGAAGTGGCCGTCGGAAGTGTCTATGGTCAATTGATCATATTCTTAGTAATATAAAACTAATCAAGCATATTAAGGTTCTAACAATACAATTGCAAGCAAATCTCACGATTAACTCCTAAACATCCAAACAATGTTTTTTGGCAACATTACAATTTTAGGCAGCTCATTATAGACGAAATTTTTATTTTTTCTCTTTGGAAGTTTCACACAATGTGTGGCCAAGGAGTAGCTTTAAGGCCCAACAATTTTCATAACTTTTGACTAAATGGTTTTAAAGTTATTGCATGATATGTAATTTTCAGTGTTCGGCGGGCAACGCGAGCAGAAAAAAAATTCTTTGAAGATCACTTTAAAAGAAATAAAAATTTGAAATTGGTTCTCTAGATTTTTATATATATATTAAGCTTTGAATCATTTTCTACTGCTTTGAATCATTCCATTTTGATTAATGAGATGAAAGTTATGAGGAATTTTAGTTTAGATTAGTTTGTGGTTAGATATGGAATCTTTACTCTAAAATAAACTTTGAAGTCTTTTATTTAACTCAATTTTAAATATTCTTGAAAAAAAAAAAAAACATTAGGTGTATATTGTTTATTAAAACATTACAAACATTGGGATTGGCATTTTTCAATTCTATAAATAAATTGTTAACAATTTAGTATTTTTAATCATTCTCTACTGCTTCCTACTTATTATTCTTTTCCTATATATTGTACAATTCCAAATGATCTAAAATTTTTCAAGCACCTAGCCAACTTGACTTGCGGAATGAATCCAAAGAGTAACCACAATTTTGGATATTTTTTATACAAATGTAACCTTGTGAAGTGCAGCTACCCATATGTTTTACAAGGCCAAAAAAAGGGTTTTTTCACTTCAAATGTTAATATATCACAATCTACATGATGGAAAATTCTAAAAAAAAATTCACAACTTTTCAAACTATTTTACTACAAGGTCCTACGGTTTTATGTGTCTAAAATTGTTTTTCATCTAAAATTTGGTGCTTGTAAATGTAAGGGCACTTTTGGAGCAATTTTGGTGAAAATATGGTCTCTAATGTTTAGTAGTGAACTGAATAATGACCAACTTGATCTTTTTGTGTGAAGATAAGGGATCTAAGAGTGTTGAAGATTACAAAGTAATATCTAGCACCTAATCTTTTGGAGAAGTCCCACACTTGGAGTCTTTGTTCAAATCAAACGTATAATATACCATTGAAAAGCTCTCAACAATACCTTTCCAATGATATATTATAAGGCACACAAAATGATAAGACAGGGCATCCTATTCTGACGGCCTGTCCAATTGAACGGGGCGTCCGATCAGATGACTAGGCAGACTTCAATCTTTGGAGAAGTCCCATAGTTGGAGTTCTTGTCCGAATTGGATGCATTATATACCGTTGGAAAGCTCTCAAGAATATCTATCCAATGATATATTATGAGGCATAGAAAAGTCGACGGGGGCGTCAGACGACAGTGGATGACAGTGCGGACGGGCCTTTTGGATCCGACACTGCAGACGGGCGGGATTGTTAGACCATCGGATTGGACGGGCCGTCGGAATCGGACGCTCTGTCAGATCAGACGAGCCGTCGGAATCGAACGCCCTGTCAGACCAGACGGGTCGTCAGAATCGAACTCCCTGTCTGATCGGACGCTGCGAACAGGCGGACATACCGGGCCGGGCGGACGTTGGAGATGCACTATATTTTGGGACTGTAAATGAAACTGGACGTCCGGGGGGGTCTGGATGCGGACGCTGGACATCCAGACGTACGTCCTCACGTCCGGATGTCCTAGTAACCCTGCTTCCGTCCCACTTGGTTATTGCTCTTTACACTTTGTCGTGCTACGGTCATTTGCTGAGCCTTCTCTTGTTGTCCGTCCGTTTGCCAGTACTCTACGAGTCTGTCCCACTGATCTTCAAAGTCTACGTTCAGAGGATAGGAAGTCACTTCTTTCAACCACTTAATCTTCAAGCGAAATCTCTCTGATTTGAGAAATCGGGTAATGGCTGTTCTGAAGCCCAACATGCTGAGCGGGCGTGGCACATATTCGAACTCACTGTCTAGTGCCGCTCTCAATTTCTTGACGGCTGACGGCGACTGCTTTGCCCACTTCACAACACTAAGGTCCAACATGAAAGGCACTAAACTCCGCACGGCCTCATCCCACGAATTCTTGCCATCGCATGTAGGATCCACTTCCCCTAGTTCGTTCACCTACAGTCGGTTTGCCTTGCCTCCTTTTGCTGAACGGTCACGGCTACTAGATTCGTAAACACTTCTCTTCTTCCGCCTTCTTGAGCGATCCTCGCTCTCTTGCGAAGGTTGAATGAATGGAGGGGCTGGTCCAGCCCATTGACGCATTGTCGTCTTCGTGTGTGGTGGCATCCACTGGGCTGGCATGTATGACCATGTGCCATAATCCCCTCCTGCAGGTGGCACGTCTCCAGCAGTTGATGCCCCTCCCGAAGGCTTCGTTGGTGACCTCTCCAAAGTTGGCCCTTTCCTTCGCTTCTTAGATTGGCGGCCAAGAGGTTCTGCTTCTTCGAAGTCGTCATCGCTGTTAAAGCGCAGAGCAACGCGATTTCCTTCTGTATACACAAAATGAGGAAGAACACACCAATTTAGAATCAAACATTCAACTGAATTCCTTAAACAAGTAGCTTCGGATGCACTTCTTCAAATAGCGGTTGATCGTATTTCTAGTTTCTAGTCCAATTTGGCTTCAAATGCAATGGATGCATCACAAGTACCCTAAACCTCACCCTAAAAACAATGCCAACTTCAATTCCTAAACCCTAAATCTTGGATGAAACACAAGGTAGCGTGGAAACTAGATACCTACGGGAGGCGCCTTCTCGATGGATTGCTCCAGAAGATGGGAACAAGCGATTGCAAGTTTGAGCATACCTGCTTCTATGTCCACTTCATTTGAGTTAGTGGCCTCCGATGACGAGTCCCAGGAATCGCCGGACATGTTGCTCAAAACAATGTGCGCTCTTCCGCCGACAGTGCGCAACCTCCTCCTTCTCCCGCTCTGCTTTGGATGGGCTTGCTGTGTGGATCTCCTCGGCTGCACGTTCCTCTCCTTCGTCTTTGGATTGGCCATAATTGCAGGCTTCTTTGCTGCCAAGTCCGCGTCCCTGCGACGTAGGAGCTAGCGGAACTTAGGATTCCTGATTCCAAAAAACTAGTGCTGCATAAAGCGGACGCTCTCAGCAAGGGAAAAAGCAAAAACGAGGGAGGCACGATGAGAAGCTACAATAGACACTCCAAGAAGATAGGGTTTGCACTACAGGTGCAGAGGATTGTCAAGCAAGCCTAGGTTTCAAGAAGGAACTCCACGTGGACAACCGACATTTGTTTCAAGGCAGCGGAGAACTTATATTCAACAATGTGACTAAGTCATGTCTCTAACATGACTAAAAGGTGACCCAAGTAGGGTCACGAGACAGTGAAGACTAATGTAGAATGACTTGCATTCGACTTTCCAAAGACTAAATTTTGGCGGCTGCTAAAGTCGGCGCCGAATTTAATGCTAGCTTGAGAGGAAACCCTACTTGCAGCCACCTCTGAGACTTTTCGACAATTCAAAACGCGAATTCTAAAGTGAAACAAAAACCCACACAGCGACGCTCATCCTAAAACCAAAAGTAGCATTGTCTTCTGTAAAATACAACGACCAGTAATGGAGGCCTCCAAATACTGCAAGCCTCAGATGCTCTAACTATGCATTGGGGCAGTTCGAAATTCAAATATGGCAGAGAAAAAGAAGTTTACTTACAAGATTCCTTTGGTGCGCAGAGCATTGTTGAGAATTCTTTGGTTCGCCGCCACGTTCCTGTCACGAAGCAGCTCGTACTCCGTCTTCTCAGACGGCGGAATCTCAGGCTCGGTATCCATGTTCGACCGCGTCCACCCTTCACTAATACTCCTGATGTGATGAATGCGGTAGGACGCAAGTGAAGACCTCTAAAGGAAGATCTGTAGCTTTATCAATGGTGCCACAATGCACCTGCCTTGAGTACCAGTCGTGGCGGTGAGTTTCTTCTTATGTCCACTACAATCTGCGTCTGCCTTCGTGTTGCACAGAAACAATTGCAATGACGGTCGAGCGTCTATGTTATAAAGGATTGCAGAGAGAGGTTGTGGGTATGATGGTCGAGATTTGTTTGGCGGCCAATCATTACATTGGCGATTTAGCAATTACTGCGTCCCTCGGCTCTAATTAAGGGATTGAAGGGCCGGTCCTCTGATTACGGAATCAGCTTTTGGAAGGGTGTCCCCCCAACGGTCAATCGCATCACTATGATGATCACACCGATATCTCTCAGTCATTGCAAATGACATGAAAATGAATGCATGACAAGCCTATTAAGAGACAACGTCCATTGTGTACAGTTTTTCCTCAAATTGAAAAAATGCTCACTTGTTTTCAGAGGGTGAATACATAGGATCCTCAAGCATTCAGTGGTGCAGAAGGCCGGCGTTGCATTTGATGGTTGAATTTCAAATGCATAACTAACTGCTTTGTCTCGTAATGTACAGAAAGACTCCTTGTTTGTGAACCACAACAGGATGCACGAGAAGTGTTCTATGAAAGTTAGAACTCTAATGTACAAGGCCTGTCTTCCGTTGAGTTTTCATCAAAAACTTAAGGTACAGGGGGCTCACGTGGGGCTATCAAATTCAAAGGTAGGCAATGCTACTTTTCAGGGTCAAAGAGTAATATATATATCTCTGAAGTCAAGATTTAGTCATATCTAAGTCAAACTTCCATTTTTGGAGTGAATACAAAGTCATAACAGTCATTAAGAAGTGACTAAGAAGTGACTACTGTCATTTATTGGTGACTATGAAGTCAATACAGTCATTTTCTGGTTACTACAAAGTCACATAGATGTGAATTTGTACGTTCATAGTAGAACCTAGCGGTTTAGGACAAGTCATGAGGTTGCCATTCCATTTTATCTTCTGATTGAATGTCATTTTATCACTTTCAGAGGTCTGTAATTCGGCTTGCTCAACATGATTCCTACCAGACTGCCTCTGTCTGAGGAGCACAGACAACGACTTCGCAATGAGCGGTTGTGGATTAGGGAATTGCAAAGGGCGGAAGAGTATAACATTACAAGAATTCACTGCCCTTGCACTAAATGTCGTGGACGCAAGAGGCTATTCATCCAAAATGTGCGTGAACATCTAGTCCGCAACGGTAGGCATGCGGATTGCAGAATTTGGAGAGGTCCAAGCACTCGAGATTCTTCAGACGAAGAATGGAACCGACATTTCTAGGGAAGACAAGAAGCTGGTCCGCATGGGTATAAGTATGCTAGACCCTATACTTTTTTGAGTCACAAAGCAGTTTTTCAGGACATAATGATTTTGAACTTGTTATTGCTTGAACTTAGAAGCTTTTTTCTCCATATTTTTTTTGGTTTTCTAAACAATATACAAGTGAAGAATCTATAGGCATCATTGGTTTCTTAAATAACTAAGTTGAAAGTGAGAAATTTGTACTTTTTGAACCATCACTTTTATGTCACAAGGCACAAATTTACATAAAAGTACAAATATCTTGGTCATATAAAGTGAAAAGTACTGAATTTTTTTGGCAAAGAAGATAAAGAAGAGCAATGTCTTGGAATCTACTCTCAATTTAATGTTAACAGCTCATATTTGGCAAAAATCTTAGGAATCAATGAGTTTTCTTTTGCAGTGGATATTTGGTGGAAAAATCCAGCTTTTTGGAATCGGATCCAAAATTCTTAATGGCAGCAGCTAGTTTTAGATTGGCTTCAAGTTGAATTAAGAAAAAAATTAATTTTCTGGCAACTACTTTGTGGCACTTTTGGGTACAAAAAGTAGTTTTAGTGCAATTTTTAATTTTTAAGTACGAATATTTCATAAATGCCCTACTTTAGATCTCATTGGCACTTTCTATTAGCCTCTAATATACTTATTGGTTGATCTCCAACACTTAATTCCTCCCTGACAATCACTTAGAAGTCACAAACATCAACCCTAAATCCAAGTGCAAAAAGTACAATTTTGTATTTTAAGTACAGAAAAGTACAGTTCAGTTTTGCCAAAACTGCTTAGGCGTAGCGTACTTACACCCGCATGACGTAGAACAGGAAGAGTGGGTCGAAGTTGATGCCACTATTGATGTCGAAGGGATGGTCAGGGACACACATCCTCCACCGGAAATTTCCTAGACCTCACTGGAGAGATTCCATGACGAGGTAGCCAATACTTTTGCGACGGCAGACTCCATGCATGAAGAAAGTATGGACTTCGCTGAGGAAGATGTTGCAGAGCTAGAAGAATGCAGGCCTAATGTAGTTGAGCCGGAGGCGGGTCCGGTGGGAAGTGCAGAGGCTTCTAATTTCGACGCTTCTGAGTTGGAAAAATCCATGGAGGCTCTATACGGTGGTTCACGTTCCAGCAAGCTCGCAGCAACAGTGCTGCTTATGAACCTGTGCACTGTGCATGTGGTCAGCAATCAATGCACCCATGAACTATTCAGCCTTTTGCAGCGCCATTTGTTGCCCGAGGGGAATACCTTACCTAAGACATACCATGCTGCAAAAACATTGACTACAACATTGGGATTGTCATACAATAGTATACACGCATGTGAGAGGGGTTGTGTCTTATTTCGCGGTGAATTTGCCAACGCCTTGTGCTGCCCAAAGTGTGGTGGCCGACGGTATAGAGATGAAGAACGAAGGTGCTATCCGGTCAAGGTTCTTCGTCATTTTCCACTCATCCCGCGACTTCAACGACTGTACAGGAGCTGTGAGATCTCGAAATTGATGGTATGGCACGCTGAAAATCAGAGTAACAAGGAGGGAGGCGACGGACTGGTACGTCACCCTTGTGACTCAAAGGCTTGGGCACATTTCCATGAGAATGTGGATCCCACGTTTGCAGTTGATCCTCGTAATGTTCACTTTGCTTTATCGGCAGATGGCGTGAACCCATTCAAGCAGAACAGGTCCTCTTGGTCCACTTGGCCAGTATTACTCCTAAATTACAACCTTCCACCATGGCTATGTACCAAAAAGTTCTTTGTATTGCTCTCCCTCTTGATCCCGGGCAAGGAATCTTTGACATCTGAAGTGTTTGATGTTTACCTTGAGCCACTAGTTGAAGAGTTGCTGCAGCTATGGGTTGGAGTTCCGGCTTACGATGCAACAAAGGATGTTGGATGTAGGACCTTCCAACTGCGTGCTATGTTGATTTGGACAATTCATGACTTCCCGGGCTATGGTATGGTAGGAGGATTTTCTCATCAAGGATATACTGCTTGTCCGTGGTGTGGAGCAAACCTGGGGGCGGAGCATTCAATTGAGCTTGGAAAATGTACCTACGGAGGTACACGACGTTGGTTACCTGCAGATCATCCATATAGATCAGAAGAGATGAAGGACCACTTCAATAGATACATGGAAGACCGTCCTGAACCAAGTGCTGTAACAGTGGAGGACCAGATGGCACATGCGGCTAAGTGCGAAGCATGGAGAGTAGCAGGAAATAGGGACGGCGCAGCTGGTGACCCTTCAAAAATACATGGCGTAAAGAGACTATCGAGCCTATACAAATTGCCATATTGGAAGGTGAGAATCAGTAATCCCCTTCTATTTACTATTGAATGACTTCCTTGCGATCGGAAGGTTTCCGCTAAGTCACGTTCAAGTCACTTGTTAGTAGTGGAATAGGTACAGTTACATTCAATGACGCAAAAATGACAGTCTTCCGACTTCTTATCTGTATTTGAGACAATGGCCCTTGAAACCAGTCTTCAATGCCATTGATAATCAGCCTCTGTCTAAAATTCCTCAATTTTTTTTGGTCCATTTCAATTGTAAGACTTTGTATCATGTTGAAGACCGCTCAATTTCTGCCTCATAAACCGCATGTGAGCAATAACAAAGAAAGTGAATGCTTCATTTGCAGTACCTTCTCATTCGCCACCTCCTAGACGTCATGCATTGTGAAATGAATCTTGCCAAGAACTTCTTGAAGACTATTACGGGGAAGAAGGACACCATGAAGGTTAGAAGAGACTTGCAAAGGCGGAATATTAGGAGGAACTTGTGGCTGACGCCAAACCCACGGAAGCCTGGAAAGATGTTGAAGCCACAAGCACCATATGTATTTTCTGAAGATGAGTTTGAGAAGTTTGCTAGGTGCATTGAGTCCTTGAAGACGCCCAGCGGATTTTGCTCACACTTGGGGAGGTGCATTCGGAAAAAGAACTTCGGAGGTCTGAAGTCCCACGATTACCACATACTCATGCAACAGGTGATGCCGTTGGCACTTCATGGTCTCCTTAAACCAGGTCCACGCATGGCTGTGATGCGCATGTGCAAGGTCTTTAGACGCTTATGCACAAAAGTTTACAATCCAGCTGACTTCCCATCATTGCAAGCAGACGTGGCAGAGAGCATGGCATTGTTGGAGATAGAATTTCCCCCTTCTTTCTTTGATGTCATGACACATCTCCCCTATCATCTTGCAAGGGAGCTAGACCTTTGTGGACCTGTCAGTGCAAGGTGGATGTATCCGATCAAGCGATACATGAAAGTTTTGAAGGGTCATGTTCGAAATATGGCACGTCCTGAGGCATGCATGGCAGAGGGGTACTTGAAAGACGAGTGCTTAGGCTTTGTTACAGAGCACTTGCATCGCTTTGAGGATACCCAAAGACGTGTGTGGGACGCAGATGAAGAATATGGCGATGCTGAGGACGTCTTGCAAGGTGCGGGGAAAACCTACGTACTCAACGCCGAACTAAGGGACATAGCGCATCAATATGTGCTATCAAATGCATCAATTATGCAAGATTTGTACATGTAAGTTTTCATACGTGATCATACTGTAGGGATTCAATTCAATTATTATTTCACTAGAACGTCTTTAAATGAATAGGGCGCAGTAGTCGTTTAGCCACTATGAAGGTGTTGTAAGCACTGTAGTAGCATTACTGTCATAATATAGTCACATAAAAGTCACGACTCAGTGACATTGTGGAAGTAAACTACACTTTGACTTTCATTGGTTACGTCTAAGTCATATTTCTGTCGTGAATTGAATTTGTGTCCTTTCAGGCATGAAAGCTTAGCATACCAGGTCAGTCTTTGCATTAGTACAATGGAGTATGGTAACACTTCTTCATCCTCAGTTTGTATATGAGTGCAGGAAGTGGAAGGACGAGGTAGAGACAAATCCTTCTACCCCAGCACTAGCAGACTGGATACACAACAGTGTCCGGGATTCAGACATGGATTTGAGCAATTCCGAGAATAGGGACCGCTTATTACTCAGTCGAAGGCCTTTGCAAAGAGCAACCCGGTATGCTCGGGTCACGTCTTTCGACAACCACTTCCGAGTAGAAGATGATAATACCGCCCATTTGGTGAGCTATAATAGTGGTGTGGCTTCCTTGTTTGAATTGCCTGCACAAAGTATTGGTGACTCAAGAGTGGACTATGTGGGTGTTTTGAAGGACATCCTACAGTTAGACTACGGAACACTACTCCCAAAAATCATTTTACTGCGTTGTGAGTGGATGAAGCACGAGGATGGTAGAGGGAATCCGACATATGTTAGAGATGATGCAGGCTTTCTAATGGTAAACTTCCGTCATAAACTGCCTCGCCTGGCAGAGCCTTTCATTTTCCCAAGCCAAGCCACTCAAGTATTTTTCTCTAATGTTGTAGAGAAACCGGGGTGGAAGGTTGTCTTAAGGAAGGAAGCGAGAGTGAAGAGGGAAGTAGTGGATACTACGGACGCCTTCATCAGCACCACTGTAGAGAGTGCAGGACTCATTGCTCCAGAAAGGTGGCCTCTCCCATTGCAAAGCGCTAGTTTAGTTGGAGCCATAGAACTAGATGCAGAAGAGAACTTGCTAGCACAACAGGAATACTACGAGGAATCACCTTACATGCAAGGGGGGTAAAATTTATGTATTATGCTTGGATCATGTGCTAATCCCTAAACCCGCAGTATGTGGGAGCCATGCTTAGTGCCTGGTTCCGTAAAAAACACAATTTTATTGTGCGATGCTTCCTTTTACAACAAAGTATTACAACAATACTAATGCAAGTCATTTTTTAGTCGAAGGGGAGTAAGACGTAGTCATTCTTTAGTGTCAGATGAGTAGCCTCGTAGTGAACTCAGTCATTTTCTAGTCATGCTTTGTCAGTATTAGGACCACCGAAATTGCTTGCTCGAATTTTCCACTGTCAGTGACCGAATCATCATTACAATACAGAAACTAGTGCAATGCTCCATAATGCAAATTGAATTGAAATTCCTTACTATAGTAGTACCCAGTGCAATTGGAGTGTCACAACTTCCACTCAGAAGTGGTAGTCATCTATTCCAGAAAAAAATTCAGCAATAAAAAACATCAATCATGCACACATGATTTTTTAGCATGCAACACTGCAACCCCAAGAAGAAGACCTAAATAAACCATAGAAGGAGGAAAAAAATTGAACTTCAAAAAGACATGGAAGTGAACATTAAGACATGGTTCCTCGGTCTATAAAATGAAGAAATGTGTGGCAAAAATATAATATAAGATTAAGAACACCTTCATTAGAAGAAGACAATTATATGAAGAAGAAGGAAATTCATAAAGGAAATAATTAAAGACTGGGGAAAAAAAAATACAAGGTAGAGCATTGAAAATGAAGTAATGCAATATTGAAAATTTATTTCAGGAAAAAAAAACAGCTATTAGAAAGAAAAAGGCACACTAAACATAAAAGAAATTTATAAAGGAACCCCCCCCCAAAAAATTGTAAAATAAACTTGAAACCATAAAGAAGGATTCTTGAAAATCAAGGAAGGTAAAAAAAAAAAAAAAAAAAATTGAAACAAACAACAAAGAAATAAGAGAATAAAAATAGGCATATATAATTAACTAAACATAAAGCAAATTCACAAAGGAAACGATGAAAAAAATGGAACTATAAGTAAAGAGTCCTACCTAAAGATCAAGTAATGTAACTTGAAAAAAGAATTTTAAAGAAATTAAGCATAAATTAGAAAAATAGTGTTACGTACATAAACAAACGGAAGATTAACCTTAGGAAATTATTCCACACAAAATTAACATTAAAATATGAGTGAAAATAATGTAAATCTAACTATGAATATGGAATCTCGAGAATCAAGTAATTTAATTTTAAAAAACAATTTAAGGCTAAAACATAAATTGCATTTGCTTAGCGCCACGCAAGAAATAAAAGAATAACACAATGACACGTAAGCCTTCTTTACACTATCTTTACAAGGAGCTCACTGCATTCCTCATTGCAGTCATTTTTTTAGTAACGTTTCAGTCACAAGAAGTCAGTTTGTAGTCACCCCAGTGTTAAAGTAGTCATTACAAGTCACAAAATCAGAAATTGCTCAGGCAACGTCACCCCATCCACGGTAAACAGAACAGAATACTGCGGATGAAAGTAGGAACTCGTAGAACCCTCGTTCCATAGTCACGTTGGCGACTACAAAATGACTATGACCTTGAACCCAATCTGGTTACGGTGCAATTATAGAGGTATAGTCATTGTTCAGTCATTACGGACAAACAGTCACGGGGCTGCAGTCACGATAAGGGCCATTTTCTTGTAGTGATGCAGATGTGGTGGATTGGCCTTTCTTGTTTTGGGATGTGGAAGACAAAATCCGGATTAACGTGAAGCTTGAGAAACTGAACACCATTTTGCCAGAGATTTACATCATTCCCATGGAGTTTGAGGGTGCTGATGGAAATAAGCATTGACGTGTTGGTGGTGAGTCTTTTATCTTCGAATCAGCCCCATCTGAGGATATTGAAGTTGAAGGTATTGCTTGCCAAGATGCTGCCGTTGAGGGTATTCCAGTAAATCCAACAGCTTGTTCTAGGGTTAATTCATCAGAATCTAGGTTGCTAAAATCCCTTTTAATTCCAAAAGAAGTTATGGAATTGTATTTTAAAGGGGAGGAAAAATTGAGGAACGAACTTAAGCAGATTTCCCTTGAAGACCACAATTGGTCCCTGAAGTCTTGGGATCAAGATGGGGTTGGAGTTCTAAAGGTTTATTGTGAGGAATGCTGCAAGGATATTGGAGGTGGGAGTGGTAGTCATACAAAAATCACTGCTTCAAATTTGTTTTCAAATTTTCACAAGAGCCATTTAATGTCAAATGGACACATACGGAGTTGGTGTAGAAAGAAGGGTGTAGATTTTTGTAATCACCCTCAGTTAGCTGCACCCAAAGGGAAGACAATCATATTGACTGCTATAGATCACAAAGTTTTGATAGATGAGGGTGCCAAATTTGTTGCTAGTGTCAATCATAGTGTTTTCTCTGACCCTATTCCTTTTGTGGTGGTTGGGGACCTTGATTGTGTTGAGGTTAAGAGCTTTTGGTATAAGGTTAAGTGCACTTACTGTGGGGATTTTTTTCAGTTATGTCCTTCAAAAAAAAATCTTGAAGCTAACCTTAGGAACCATCTTGGTGGGACAAAGCATGAGAAAGCATTAGAAGATGCTTACAATGCTAAGAACATGCATCCAGCATTGGCCACTGGTAAGAGAGGAAGGCCAGCTCGAAAATCAAGTGGTGCTGCAAATTCAAACCAGAAGGATTTGCATGCTTGGTTCAAAAGCGGTGGAGACAGCAACCAAGAAGGTGAATCTTCTTTGTTGGATCAGTCTTATTTGCTTGGATTAATGTGTTGGGGTTTTAAAGAACCAACTTATATGTATGCTGGCAATACTTATGTTGTGAATGGTTTGCTAAATGGTCCACATCCTGGTGTCAATTGGTATCCTGAACCCCATCTTTGTCAATCATTTCAGGTAGATAGCAAGTCTGTCAATGTAAATGGTACATTTAGGCATAAGAATTGTACCCGGTTCAATACATCTAGTAGTTCCTTCTTTAATTTTTGTTGTAGTTTTTGTAGCCGAATTTGCTTGGAGGATGACTTTAGGATGCGTGTAGTACGTGAAGATAGAGCCCTAGAGAAGCAGGGAACTAGGGGTACAGACAAAGGACGTAGATTGGGGTATTTACAAGTGAATGAGTTGTCCAATCATAGTAGGATAATCACAAAGAAATTGAGGCTTGAAAGAATGTATCACTGGGCAGCTAAAGCACGCATTGTGCAATTAAGAATTAAAAAGCTTAGCCTGAAAGAGTTTGCAAAAGAAGCTTATAGTCAACAAAATTTGGTTAAATTTTGTAATGACATCATTTCTGCTCATAGATCTGGTGCATTTGGAGGAAAGCCTGCTCTTTGGGATTTCATGAGGGATGTTGCATCTAACCTAAATAAGGGTAAACAAGGGTATAGGTTTAGAAGTAACACAAAATCCTTTGGTCAAGCTATGAAAATATATGGGGGAAGGAGGATGTGTGATCTCTTTTCATTAAACTTCTCTGGTCCATCATTTAAGACAATAAGAAAAGAAAAGAAGAAAGGTGTGCAATTCATTCCTGGAGAGCATGCCAATATTTTTGCCTCAGTGGCTGAAATATACAAAGATGCAAAGGTTCTCCATGGGATTGTAGGACCAGTACCTGTTATACTAGCAGAAGATGAAACAAAGGTTAAATCAAGGGTGTCATGCACTAGAAGAAACCCGTGTTTTTTTTGACATGCAAATTCTGCATGCTCGTGTCTGGAGTGATGTCCGTCCATGTCCAATCAGACATCCAAATTTTTGCGTTCATTAAGACATGCAAAAAACATCGAAAATCTGCCCAGACATCACATGTCCAAGGCTTGATGTCAAAAAAAACATTGGTCAACGGGGTTCTGAAATTGTGCCATCTGTCATGCCACGTGAGCGCGGGAAGCCAAGTCGGATTTTTTTTCATCCATTACCCGTGAGTGACGTGTCATGTCGACGTGGCTTATTTTTTGAGTGTGATGTGGCACTGTTTTGGGGCCTGAAAATAGGTCTAGAAGGAATGCTACTATGTCATAAATGATGACCACACAGACATTATGTCGTCTTCTAGGATGTTTGTGAAGACATCTCAATAGACATTCTATATCCACAATGACATCATGTTGTCATTCTAGACGTTGTTCTCGTCACGTACACTGTGAAGAGAGACGTCTACTTTGATTTTCATTGTACCGAATGCGACATGTCCATGACTTTTGTGTTGTCCCTATGGATGTTGTTTGTGACATGGGGCGTAGCTCTGAAAGCAATAGTGTGTACTGTACAGAACACCTGCAACTGACTTTGGATGTTTCCGCCTGCATCCCTACAAAGTAAACTAGACACAACGATGTCACCATGAGCATTTCCTACACTGTTTCATCAACATCAGAGAAAACATAGAATGTCCAAAACAATATAGTTGATGTACAAAATGATATCAAATTTGACATTCATGTGTTAAGCAAAGTAGTTTATTATCCAACATGATATCTAGAAAAACAATCATATGTCTTACATAATGTACATGTCCATATCATGATGCCCTCTATATAAACACTGTATAAAATTTCGTACATAATATTCTATACTTGTACCATACTATATACACCATACATAACATAAAATACATACATACATAATATAAAACATATACATACATGATATATAATATAAAATACATACATACATGATACATAATATAAAATACATACATACATCATGCATAATATAAAATACATACATACATCATTCATAATATTAAATACATACATACATCATATATACAGAAATAGTTTACCATACATAATACACAATATTTGATAGTTAGATCAAAATAAAGGCTTTAAACACACCTTATTATGATTAAAGGGAGGGAAGAAGCCAATATATTTATACAAGAAAGGTGGTGGGAAGAATAACAAACGGTATGGGATATTAAAAATGCAGTCATGATAGAGGATGAAAAGAGGCGATGCTGACGTTGGTACTAACGTTTGTTTGGATGTCGGTGCTGATGTTATTGTTAGACATGACATTTGTAGCCGATGTCTTTGTAGGCATTTTTTTGTTTAATACAACATCTAATAAGGTAAGGCATGCACGTGGATTTTTCTACTTCTGACATGTTTTACCTTTCTTTTTGCAAGATCTCCTAGAACAATACATGTTGGATGTCATGCATTGTGAGAAATATTTATGCGAAAATATTTTGAAGATGTTGCTTTCAATGAACGATAGCTAAGCAATTGTGTGGATGCCGAGGATCTAGGAATTTGTGAGGAAATCAGGTTGCAGGCGCTAAGACAATGCAATGATGATTTCCACATACCGCATGCACCTTACATCTTGACCACGCAGGAACAAGTTGAGTTCATAGCCATAGTGTGCAATATACGCAATTACGCACCCTCACAAACTATATCAGTGCAATTCACAAACGCGATAGGGATGACAAACTACAAAACATGTAAGCACATGACTACCACGTACTCATGCAACAAATAAGATACACCAAAATCAATTGCCTTAGAAGTGTTTATTTTATTTCCAATAGTACTAGGTCATGCAAATTCCACAATTGACAGAATGTACAGGTCCATGGCAAAGGTAGTGCTTCCAATGTTTGTATGTCTCCATCACCTTTGTCATTTTTTGTAAAATGAATGTAGTGTCTCCCTACAATTGCGTGTACCATACGCCCTTCTTCAAAGCACAAATATTTACTGATTTCTAAGTATATTATATATAGTTTGTTGTGAAAGTGCTCGTAGAAACGGGACATGCTGTCAAGGACATTAGTGACGACATTGCATTGGCCCGCACTTGATAGTACCGTCTTCTTTGGCGGCAGTGCAATCATTTGCCAAGATTTGGCGTACAGAAGAGTGTCCTATGAAAAACCTTCAGAGGCAGCCAATGCCATTTGCGCAGTGACAAATATCTTTGTCAATGTCTAGGTGCATTTAGAAATGTCTATGTAAATATCAAGATGGATAGTTAGTTAATGCTCTTGCATCTGTTTTGTTCTAGATTCTACCGGTGGTGGTTTGAAACATTTTGGATGACAATGTGTAGTTGGCTATCAAAAAAATCAGGAGAGTATTCCAAAGACTTTGTGACAAGGAAGTGAAGGAGATAGAGAAGGACATTGTCATGCAGAATGTCTACATGAGAAGGAGTTTCCCAGGCACGACTTTCTTGAACATTATGACACATTTGCTGCTGCATCTCGTAGTTATTTGTTTGTGATCCACTGCATGTCTGTACATGAAGACATTAAAGGACTATATTTGTATCTGCGCACACCCAAAAGGTAGCATAGCTAAGGGATCTTTTGCACAGAGTACATGAAAGATTATGAAAGAACCAATAAAATATTTGTTGCATTCTTAGTCCTCGCGCACCACATGCACTCTTTTGTTTTCTCGCAATGATCTTGTAGGAAGTACACGCATCTTAATACATTAACGTGGAATATTGGAAATGAACAATTTCTATTTGTCTGTTTGAATTGAATGGTGCATGTCGTTCATTAAATTAGCTTGAACTTAGTCTAGAGGTACAATACTACAATGCTTGAAGTGCTCACCGTGTGTTAGATAGAAATGAAACGAAGAAGACGGTTAAGCATTCCAAAGTAGCTTTAATAAGATAATGTAAACGGATAATGTCATTGTTAGGAAGTACTTTCCTATTCGATCACTTCATTGTTCAGGTTGCTCACTCTTCAATAGACTAGTAGAACACATGAACGCCTCAGAACATCGTTGTGCTAGAAGACAACGATGTCAAAATGAAACCAACGTATCTAAAGACATTCACATGTTACTGTCAACATCAACATGAGCATTGTAGTGCTTGCTAAGAAGTCCCTAGTTAAGTCAGACATCTCAAGCGACGTCCATACGAACACGCATATGTCATCTGAGACATCTAAAAAGATGTCATGACGTTTCAGTAGGCAGTTTGGGTTTTTTGAAAACATGAAGGTCAACATTGTAGTACTTGTACAAAAGTCTCCAAGAATGTGAAGACATTGCAGTTGACATCTAGACTGACATTGAGATGTCTTTTGAGACATCTAAACAAGCGTCACGATGTCTCAACAAATATTGTCAGGAGGAACAGGGAAGACATTAAGCTCAATGCTTCAAAATCTGTGCTGATGTGGCCGGGCCACGTTAGTCAAAAAATTGCCACGTCAGCAAATTTCCCTTGATCTCGCCATGTCATCTGCCACGTCAGCATGTCTAGAAATTTTCAAAACCGGGCACTGCCTGGCCCTCCCTTTTTTCATGGCGGGTAATCATTTTAATTAAACAAAAACAAAAACTTAAAATTACAGCCGATGAAAAAAGGTCAACGATGCTGACGTGGCAATTCTGATTTTTACGAACACTATTGCGGACATGCTCATGTCCGCAAGAATGTCAGAAGAAAGGGGTACGTCAGTGGAAACAAGAAGTTGTTATCACCTAAATTTTGGCATGTCCGTTGCAATAGCCACTCAGATCTGCTGGAAATGGCAAACCATCTTCCAGACACGAAGATGTCTCCTTGGACATAGTATGTCCAACCTCGGACACTCTACGTTGCGGGCCCGCTGTAAAAAAAAAAAACGGGTTTCTTATAGTGATGGGAACAAAAATGGGATACCTTGGCTGGGTTTTGTGGGGTAATGGCAGATCATGTATGTGTGTCATCATTTAAGCCTGTTGTAGGGGTTGGAGAGGTTGGATACAATAAGATTGTTCAAAGTTTCCGTACTTACAAGGTGGGAGGTTTTGCCAGGGTGATTGTAGTGAATCCACTACACGACAAATTGCCACGACTTGTTTTGGTGGTTTGCAATACATGTAATTGTTTTGACTCTTCATGGGTACGAAAGCAATGGGACTTGATTGACCAGTTGTGGGATAAAGAATGCAAGGAATTAGTTGGGCCAATTGTAGGCCATGCAAGTGATGGTGATTCAAGAAGGCGCCAGCTGATGGTGGAAGATTATAAGATTACAGTTGGACCTCGATTGAAGGTGAATTGGGATGGTTGGTTGTTGACAATAGGATTAGATGCTATGGGTGATGCATTTGGTCTCCATGACCAAGACTACATCCACAACGGGAAGAAGTTAGTTAATCCTTTGGATTCCCCAGTAAAGGTCCTCCAACTAGGTGGTGATATTGCTTGTCTTCAACATTTAGGTCTTGTGTATAACAAATTCACAGTTGATGAGCATGGATTGAAGACAAAAGATATAGATAGAAGGGATAGACAAAATTGGGCATCTGCCCAACGCATGTGCTAGAGAAAGACTCGGATTTGCTTAGCTAAGTTGAGGACAACACCTGATGTTCATCTAGAGCGTACTTTGGCTACAGAGATGTACTTGGAAGTGTGTGCTGATTACATAGATATTTTTGCTTCTCCGATCCTATGCTTGATTTGAGATCTAGGTTAGTTCTTGCTGCAAAAGTTTCTTTTTTTTTCCGCCTTTGGAAGCTTTGGCTCCAACATGGTGACCATTCAATTTTTGGGAATTCTCAAAAACCTAATGCATCTGAGAACTTTGTGTCTCAACAATGTTTTATTGATGTGCAACTTTCATGTCATTTTGTGGTTTTATTAGTAACTCACTTTAGGGATAAATATCCCCATTTGGCTGTCCCTCTTCATCTCACAGGTAGTGATTCTTGTGAAATCTTTTTTTCTAAAATTGGTGGCATGGTAGGTTTAGAAAGGGCTTATGATTTTCATGAGTTAGTGAGGTCTGCAAATATCTTGAATTCTCTGGCAGGTATTGAGTATGGCAACAATGGATTAAAATTTGGACGTGTACACAACAAGATGGAGAATGTATGGGCGAAATTGCATCCTTTAGAGGATGGTGAAACTCCTTGTGATTTAGGAGACTACAGTCTCATCAATGACAATGAGCAAGTCATCCAAGCTTTGCAAGAGGGATTTAGAGAAGCCCAGAAACTCTTACGAATACTAAACATGGCCCCTTCAAGTGTAGCCAAACACTAGTAGAAAAAAACAGTGACCAAATTAACAAAACTCAACACAAAAGTGTTGATTTTTTTTGTTGATTTGGACGTGTTGATTTGTACACAAAAGTGTTGATTTTTTAACAAAACAGTGTTGAATCTTAACAAAAAAGTGTTCATTTTTTTTGTTAATTTGGACATTTTTTTTGAAATATTTTTTAAAAAATTCATAAAATATATTTTTTGACGTCTAGGGTAGTGCCACATGGCCGGCAATCCAACTACAAGTGGCAATCCAGCCAATTGCCACATGGCAATGGCTACCATGGAAATGAAGCCACCAGGGTTTGAACCCGGGACCTCATGGTTAAAGGCCAAGGCTCTTGCCAAGGCACCAACCTTTCAAGTTGTTTGATTACTTAGGGAATAGAAATCCATTTAGATATTTTTTTCGGATTTTTTTCAATTCTTTTTTAAAGTCAGCAGACTTTAGGAGCAATTCAGACCCAGTAAAAGACATTTTTTGGAAAAACTTCAGACTAGAAAACGTTGACAAATCCAGTTATCTTTCACCTCCAACAATTGTTTTGAGATTTGGACTTACCAATCAAAAGTTATGAACAAAAATCAGAGAGGGATGAAAATGAATATTTATTTTTAAAATTTTTAAACTCCCTCTCTGATTTTCGTCCATAACTTTTTATTGGTAGGTCCGAATCCCAAAAAAATTGTTGGAGGCAAAAGATAACTTAATTTTTCAACTTTTTTAAGTTCAAAGTTTTTCCAAAAAAGTTCTTTTACTGGGTCTGAATCGCCTTTTAAGTCTGCTGACTTTTTAGAAAATCGATTTGTGATTGCTTAATTTTTTTTTAAATCTTTATTGTAAAATTAAGACTCCAAAGGCTTCTAAAGAAAAAAGAGATTTAAAATATACTTATATTTGAATTTGGAGTTGAGGTATATAATTTTATTTACTTTATTCTTTAATGTTTTTCCCATTAAAAGTCAGTAGACTTTGGTGGCAATTTTGTCCTAGAAGATAAACTTTTCAAAACATCCTTTGAACTAATGAAAGTTTTAAGATGAAAACATCTTTCACCTCCAACAATCCGTTTAAGATTTAAATCTTTAAATTAAAAGTTATGGACAAAAATCAGAGAAGGTGTTTCAAAATATAAAAAAGAATGTCCATTTTTACCCCTCTCTGATTTTTGTTTATAACTTTTGATTAGAAGATCTAAATCTCAAAAAAAAATTTGGAGGTGAAAGATTTATCAATTTTACAACTTTCATTAGTCCAAAGTTTCTTGAAAAAAATAATTTTTCAAGGTGAAAATTGCCCCTAAAGTCTGCTGACTTTAATAAACACCGAATTGTGTACTTATTTTGTTCTTAAATCTACATTGTATATTGAAGATTCTTAAAGATTTTTGAAGATTTCTAAGATTTCTAAAAGATTTCAAAAGATTCTAAAAGATTCCAAAAGATTCCAAAAAAATTAACAAAATTTTGTTGATGTGGTAATTGCACTATCCAAATCAACAAAAAAAATTGTTAATTAGGGCACAGTTAACAAAAATTTGTAAAAGTGGACGTTGTAGTACCCAAATTAACAAAAAATTGTTAATGTTTTGTTAATTTGGGCACTGTTTTTCTAGTAGTGTAAAAGAAAAGAATGGTTTCATACCCCGTGGAAGTTTGAAAAGACTGACCCTAAACACTTAGCATTTGTGCCAAGCAAATCACCTATTGCAGGTGAAGATGGAGATTCAGAGGTCCTTCAAGAGGCTTTGCAAGTGCCATTTGTAGTGGATTCTAAAGATTTTGGTGAGGACCTTCACTCTGTCCTTGAAAATGATTTAGAAGATGAATTTGTAGATGATGGTCTTGATTCTTTGGCATTACTTGAAGAAGAGACCGGTGATGTTTTCAATGAAATGTTAGACTCCCAAGAAGTGCAAGTGTCTACTATGGTTATCCCAGATCAGATTGTGCTTGTAGTTGAATTTGAAGGTTGTCAAATTTTTAAGTCCACCCTAGTGTCACAATTGAATGGAAATCCTTTTCTTTCTAAGGATAGGTTGACTAGGGTGCGTAATTCAATTTATTTTAATAATAGTGAAGACTACATTTCAGCTGCTGCTTCTACTAACACATGCCTATTAGGGCTTGGTTCTGACTGTGGTGTTTTTTTTGTATAAAGAAGCACCTTAACAAAGTCCTCTACTGTAAAGTCTGCTTTGAAAAGGAAAAGGGGGCAAGGTGCACGAAATGGGGCACCTTCTAGCATCCTAGAAGGTGTAGATGAAGGAACTTGGTGGGTTGGGTGGGTTCAAAAAATGAGAAGACGAGTTGGGACAAAGTGGGGCTTGTCTAGACAACCTATTGATCTCATGAACCGACCTATTTGAACCAACAAGAAAGGTATTTCTTCACCTGTTGCTATGGTACTACTTAATTGGTTCAGCAAAGCCCCTGGGCATTTGAAATTTAAGTATGACCATTCAGACCACAAATGGATAGATGTTGATTCAATAATTGCAACTGTGACTTTAACATATAATCCAAATTCTAAATTTTTTTTCATTAGATCAAGAGGATATTGCTTCTCTTAACGATTTTGTTGTTGCTAGAAAATAAATTCTGTGAAAGGCATTCTTATATGGTTTTATTGTCTTTTTGCATGTGGCTAAAATGCTAGTAATTATTGTTATTTTGTGTCAATGTCAATTGCTTGGTCTTACTTTTTTTTCTTCAAGTATTCCTATTTTGTATCTTTAAAGTTGATGTTAAAGTATAGGCTAAGGTTCTTGAGATTGAGTGCAAAAATCACAAGTATAAGGTAGGTTAAAAATTGGAAAATTAGTGCAATTTTTTTTATTGGATTATGAATTGGTTTTGCATGCTTAATAATTGGAGTGAAGGTTTTAGGATAAATATTATAGAATTTTGTATTTAGAATAGGTGTGCAGCTTTGGATATAAAATTATACTAGGCTAGGGTTTTAATATAAGTTATCATATTTTTAACCAAAATTTCAGTTTGAAATTCTAGGGTGTTAATTGTTAATTAGTGTTGAGTAAATGTATTGAGCATTCATAATATTGTTAGAATTAGTTAGTTCTTTGTGTGCATGTGTTGGTTATGTTGTTATAATTATCAAGGTGCAGATTATAGGTGGTCACTTCAATTCACTTGGGGATAGAGATGATGGCAGCTTGATGAAGCTGCATGGGCGGTCTATCTTAGGGAGGAAATGGACTGTTGCGAGTTGGCCAACATTGGAGCTGTATGAGTGACATGCATCGAAGGTGTGACTTGACATTGTGGACACGCGGATATGGCATGATTGCTTGTATATATTCTTATAAATGTTAAGAATTATCTAGTTTATACTAGTGTTTTATAAACACTGTTTTATTTTATATCCTAAATTCTAAACCATTGTAATTTGCAAATGCATATGAACAAATTAAACATATATACTCTTTATGTTATAGTAAAGGTCATATTCTT
Source organism: Rhytidiadelphus loreus (assembly GCA_947034895.1). Classification (NCBI taxonomy): domain Eukaryota; kingdom Viridiplantae; phylum Streptophyta; class Bryopsida; order Hypnales; family Hylocomiaceae; genus Rhytidiadelphus; species Rhytidiadelphus loreus. The sequence continues at coordinate 9,586,300 of OX344765.1, read as the reverse complement.
CTGTGAATCTGTAGTGTTTTCTGAATGCTTATTTTTCATTTTTTTGGTGTTATATTATTAACTATTCATATTGGTGCTTCTCATAGTTTCAACATCATGACTATGTTTGATGCTTCTATGATGTTGCTTGTTCCTTTCCATACTAGGTTGTTTAGAATACATGGTATAGAGTTTAAAAATATCCTAAACTAAGGTTGAAGTGTACATTCTTATTTGTTATCATCTTAAATTGTTTTACAATACTAGTATTGCAAAAAAAATAAAGTATAAACGCGAGACATTGGTTTTATGGTGCATATCATATATGTAAATGAAAAAAATGGATAAATAAGTTTTATATATAAGATAGCCCAATTATAAAATTGGATGACTGAATTTATAAAAAATCATAGGGTACTGAAAATATGCCCTTCGTAGCTTTCTATGTAAATATACGATCATTTTAAATACAATAATGAAGCCAAATAGCCCCACATCAAATACCCTATGAACTGAGGTGTATACCTTAAATTACAAGGAGTGTTCCCCCCGAGTACCAATATTCATCTTTCTCTAAAAATATCAAAAGTATTGTAATTGTTTACTAGGGTTGGGGATAATTATATGGTTGTGATATTGGATTCACCCCGCAAAGATGGTGGCTCTAAAAATGTGTAGGTGGGCAATTGAAATCTTGTTCCAACATGACTAAGGTTTGACTACCCGAGGACCTATTCTTTTCCATAACTCCGTTTAATTTACCTTTCAATCCAATTCTCTTAATACCAATTTTCTGTTTTAAATTCAAGCGGTACGTGCTAATTGTTTTTGTGTTTGATCTCCTCTTCTGACCTTTTTATTACTGTTTAATCTAATTTTATTTCCAACTTTGCGTTTTAAATTTTGAGGTGGAACTTACACTTTGGAAATGCTGGACATCATAAGAATTTGGGAAAATTTTGCTGGAAGTCAAGTCTGCAAGAGCAAGTTCAGAATTGACATATCAAAGGGGGGAATCGAGTTGCAATAAGCTACCAAACGCCTGAAAGCGGACTGGTCTTGCAATGCCAAGTAAGTTACTACCTGAATGAAGCGAAAACATCCAAGTCCTGTGAAGTCAGATTTAATTCAAGATTGATTATTCTTTATTCCTTTGAATGTGTACGTAACTACACATTAATGTCAGGACTATATATCCACGTAGCCAACTGTACTTGACAAAGGATTACAGCAAAGTTGTCATGATTGCTGACAGTTGAGACTAGACCAAGTAATCATACCAGAGGCTCCCACTGGCTAGCAGGGTCAAGAAGATGGGGGTCTGTAGAATCATCTTTTGTAGGTGCTGCGAGCTAGCGCATGTCCTTGAATTGGTATCGGAAGGAGCTGTTTCCAGGGCCAGTGTCTGTAATTGTGGCGTTACTATATATGCATGTTCTCTCGCTATAGCTAGAATTTGGTATCTGGGCGTATGGAAATCACGGTTCTAACTATGCGTTTGTGTACTGTAAGTGTGTAAGTGTCTTCTTATGTAATTAATACATAGCATGTGATTGCTTCAGGAAGATGATCCGATGTCTGTTTCTTCTGAAAATCAGGTGAAATGCAATGCGTGATCGCACGGGTGATCGCACCACATAGCAACAATTACAACAGAAACAATGCCGGTCATTCAATAGAACAATGAGGTTGGTACAAATTTTTCAGAGAACATGACAATTAAAGGCAACAATTGCCATACAGACTTGGCTTCGTAAACTTGCCCTCTGATCGATCTTGTCCAGTCACTCAATAGCAGGCAAGCATCCTCAAAAAAATATTCCACACGGCACATTATCGACCCTGAAACTCGAAACCAATGCTCATACTTGAAATTTCGCAACCGGCACAACAGAAAATATTTCAGAATTTTGCATTATTTAATTTAATATGATTTTGTGCATTAGTTTTGTTTAGTCATGATTCTTGTTTTCGTCACAATGTGGATAAATTAGGAGATTGTACATTGATTTCACAACATTGCAACTCCTCTAAATGTATCGACTCATACAAGGTACAACTTCTATTGAACCTAAAATTCTTTTGTGAAGTACACCTCACATACCCCAAAGCTCTCAGCTCTTAGCGTGGTTGGATGTAACTTGGTTATCCTTATAATTTTTTTTTTTTTTTTTTTTAATTTTTTGCTAGCTTTCATCACCAAGTACCAATTTTGGGATGAGGGTAAAATATGATACTTTTTGAGAAAAAATCACACTTGTAGATCTTATATGACTTGAGTAAAGTCTCTTTTCTAAAAAAGATTCTTCTATACTACAACATTCTCTAGTTTTTATATGATCACCTAGTTATGCCTCAGCTTGATGTATGTATCACTTTTGTACAAAAATAAAAAGTGATGTGCACCTTCTCTATGTTATGGTTTGATGTATTATTTTACATAAATATAAAAACGACTTCCCACAGTCTGGAGATATATAAAGATGGTAGTTTGTGCTAATCACATCTGACCATATATGATGAGTTAAAGCTGCAAGATTTAGTTAAACCTATGCTTGTACACTATTCACAGATGTTTTTGAGGAGAGTATGATCCTCAACAACTCTTACTTCTAATTTAGATGCATTACAGATGGTTAACATTTACTGAAGATAGTAATCCTCTGTGCAGCTATGTGGACATTTAATCCAAACACAAACTTACATTTATAGCCCTATGCCAGAATGTTCAACAGTTGGACTATCTGTTAATTCAGACGATCAACAATCTGATTTAACAATTATGATGTTTTTTTTAAAAATAGCCTCCACCTTTGTTTGAAACACAGCCTGGACTGCGGCAAGATTGGGCGGGCAAGTCGTTAACTCAACCAGTTGCCAAGGCACAAAACCTCAGCCAGCACTACAAAAAAACTGCCAAATATGTGACTGGCACATACGACTGCAATTTAGTCGTATTTCAGTCACACGACTAGAATACGACTGCAGGCCCTGTAGTCATATTAGTTGAGTCGTATTCCAGTCACGGGTTCTATTATAGAATCACCCAACGAAGTGGGGATGGATGGAACTTTGGATGAAAAGAGGCTCAGTTGAGGGAGATAAAGATAGAAAGCCTTAAGAAAGATGAAGTGAAGCTGCCATGTGGAAAGGGATTACCAATTTGGATTAGGTGGATAGAAGATTGACCCTTCGAAAATCTGACGTGGACATTGCAAATGTAGTCACGGTGAAGTCACGCTGCAGTTGCGTTTGACCACTTTTAAATTTGACATGGACTTTTTCACTACATTTGACCCCTTCTAAATCTGACGTGGACATTCTGAATGCAGTCACGCTGCAGTCACGCTAGAGTTGCGGGGGACCCTTCTATAATTTGACGTGGACACGCAAATCAGAAGTCATTGTGTAACCATTTTAAAGTGATATGGATTTAGGGTTTGGAATATAGGGTTTGGGAGTTACGGCGATGTATGAAAAGCATTATACAGTCCCCTATGAATACATTGTAAATATTGTAACAATACATCATACACCATACATAGTACATCATACACCATATACATTACATCATACACCATATATAATACATCATACATCATATACAATACATCATACACCATATACAATACATCATACACCATATTCAATATATCATATATTGAATATTTGACAAATATGTCACATGGCTTTTAAAGCCACTTAGTGTGTGACTATAATAAGTTGAAATGACAAATCTTTTCTACAAGTGGAGTGATAGGAGGCAAGACAAACCATGTGGGACATATGAAACACAAAAATTGTGTTATTAGTTATAATTTAGAACTGTAACACGACTTGCACTTGACTAGGTGCAGTCACGTCAAAGTCATAGTTGGCCCTTAGTGAATCAAAATCATAGAAAGTCGTTGTTACTGTTAGTAATGTTGTTCTATTTTTTTTTCAATGTGGTTCTTAGGAGTAGGCTTAACAATCGAATTGCATGCATGTACAGGGAATTAAGGTTCAACAAATGTGCAAATCCATCCAGTGATGGAGTCATGGAGTGATCACTTTCCAAAGTGTAGTCATGCACTAATCATTGTGTAGTTACATGTCAAACTCGCCGCAGTCATAGTGTAGTTACGTGACAGACAAAGTCATACTACAGTCATAGTGAAGTCACATCGCCTGCAATTGCAACCTGACCATCTTCTCCCCTACCATCTTGAATGTCTTCCCATTTACTACAAAATCAGAGGGTCATGTTCACTTCTTTTCATTCATGCTGTTATGAAACATGGACAAATTCTGGCCTCAACAACTTTAAACATTTTCCTACACCTTGTACTTTAATGCAAACCTTGAAGCTAACAACAAGTGTGGAAGTGCATTAAACATTGATAACACTATCCCTATTACGCCTTCCTCAAAATGAGTCCATACAGCATGTGTCCACCACACGACAACCCTCCTGAATTTCCACAATTATTTCATTCTTCAACTAATCTTCAATCTCTAAAATAGGAACAGTAAGGCTCGTAGACCTTACTCTCCTAAAATTAATTCATTTACGGTACACTATTACTATATCTTAGCTGACTTGCATTCATTCGGACATTCCTAAACCCCAGTATTTCAATTTCCTGCTCTATGGCATGCCTCTCTTCTTATTTAGTACTAAAATGTAGCGCCAGCCATAAAGCAATCATACTGTAGTGACATACCGGAAACTGTCCACACCCTATCTTTCCTGTACCATGAGGCCCCATCTTTTTCTTTATCCATATGTAAAAGAGAATGCCAACTTTGTGACTCTTCCTAGCGTTGCAGTCATTTTGCAGTCACTTCTTAGTCGCGTTGCAGTCGCAAAATCCGGAACCGCACAACTGAACAATGACTTTGCCTTCTGCAGTCACGTTCCAATTTGCCACGTCACTGCATCGTTGCCCTTGTGAACGGAAAGTTGTGGATGAAGTGCATAGCGCGTTTTGTGTTCATCCTGAAGTCACAGTCACGACTGTAGAATGACTGCAGCGTTCTAGATGTCAACTAGTTGGTGCAATTATGAAGGTGAAGTCGCGTTGCAGTCGCGTAGTTATATTTGGCAGTCACATATTTGGCAGTTTTCTTGTAGTGCAGTGAATTTACTTCCTGCATAGTTTTGGGGTTGGTCTGGGGTGCCATTTCAAAAAATTGAGATCAGTTGCTATTGCTGGCTCGGTGATTAGCTAAGGTGCCATTTCAAAAAGCTGAGAGCAAGTGCTGTTGCTGGCTTGGTGATTGGCTGAGGTGATTCAAAGTGCTGGGGATCGGTAGCTATTGTATGTACTGAGACTACTGCTACATTGTGGAAACATGACGACATCTCAATCCATGAACAGCAGCCAAGTTTTTTATTTTCCATTGTTTGACACTTGATGTGAGTTGAGTAATGTAGTATTGTTTATGATTCAATTTTTCATTGTGAAAACTATAACACGTTGTAAGTAAGCTGTAGACACCTCGCATGCGGTCACTAACCTCATACTTTGATGTTGGTTGCTATGGGTGCAGGTGAGGCTTACTACCTCAAGGAACGATTGAATTTCATACTACGTTTCTCTTGCCTTACTCACAATTTTTAGATCTATGTGAAGACTTTAGAAAGTGTTATTATTCATTTTTTTACTTAGACATGTCGTAATGTACTGTGAACCTTCTGCAAAAAAACTTGGTTCTACTAGTATGATGCTTTGCACGTATCTATCGAAAATACAGTACACAAGCATTAGACTTGATAGTTGTGTGAGCAAACTCCTACAATGACTTATAACTTGATGATGGATTTATTTTGCATCTAAATTGCAAAGGTATGAATTTATATTAGTTTTCTCTAATAACTTACTTGGATCTTGATAGGAACAAAATGATAAAAAAATTCAATAAGCAAAAATTCAGTAAGCAAAGAAATAGATTGGAAACAAGCAGATCAGTGCCTAACACTAGGATGTTCCAGAAAAGGGGTTTTTTTTTTGGCATGATCATGAATACTACCATGACAGTGTCTCAAAGAGAAATCTGAGTCAAACCAGCCATCTACATGGGAAGGCATAACAATGAGAGTCGCAGGGACAGAGTGGTGATTTAGGGTTAGGGTTAGGGATTCACAATAGATCACGATTAGCAGTAGATGGCTCACTTTGACAATTGTCTAGCAAGGAGTACTCTCCAACTGCATCTATCCGTAACGCACACACAAACGGCATCAATGGCAAGCACGCAACTTGACCGGAAAGGGAGAGAAGACGCCCGAGCAGTCGGTAAGAAGGATCATCGTCAGGAAGCGCACAAACTCGCACGTTGCCCCACAGGACAACCGCAAGTCCTCCCAAACATGAACGTAACAGTAAGTGACGCACCACCATTCAATGCAGCTCCAGTAGTGCCAAGAATAGGAGCAGGTCAGCAAGACGGGCACGTCAATACACCACCTACCTCAGTACTTGTTACTGAACGGGTAGATGTCGGACAACTGTGTCAAGTAGAGCGCCTTATTGTGGAATTTTTAGAGGAGGAACAGAGGATCATCTAGGCATATCGAGATGTCGCTAGAAATGTTACAGTAATAGAACAAGTGGTTGGTAGAACTCTAGCCCACCGTGACCTAAATGCTTGGGCACAGGAAACATTACATGCTTTGATAGAGAGTATCGTGATGCTAGGGAACGGTTACTTTGAAGCCACATTCTCGTCAGAAGCAAGGAGTATGCATGCTCTCGATGGCAAATACTTCATGTGGTCCAGCGCCGTTATATTCGCCAGGTGGTCCCCACAGTTTTCTTCGGAGTAGGAGGAAACTGCAGCCAGTTTCACCTACCCTATCTGGGTTCAAATCCAAGGATTAGGGAAACACCTTCACAACGAAACATGCCTCCCAATACTAGCAACAATATTAGGGACAGTGCTGAAGGTAGAAACCCTAGAGTTATACCGGGCAAAGACTGTAGGCTATCACATCAAGATATTAAGGGGCAGCATACATGACCTGCCTTCATCCATCGTCACCCCCGGTGAAAATCCAGGAGAGACTATAGAGCATGGCCTCTTGTTCAGTGGGTTGCCAAATCAGTGTCGGAGGTGTCGCAAATTCGGACACATAGCGAAACATTGCGATAAGCTAAAAAACTCCAAGGCGGGTTGGAAATACTATAACAAGAACCAAAGTCAAGACGATCAGCGAAATGTAGCGGGAAGATCAGAAGGCACCACAAGCGGTCAGAACAAGACCGGGAAGTCGCAAGAAGAAGCAGGGAATGAGACAGGGGACGCAAGAAGAACCAACATCAGACCTCAAGCACAAATGGAGCCGACAAGCCAATACACCGCACCAACCCGATACAACAAACAAGGAAGGAGCTATCGATCCCAGGAAGCAGACAACTTCGGCCAGCAGTAGCAACAAGGTATATAGAGCAAAAGTGGGTGCAAAAAAACAACACCAACCCAACAAGAAGCACACAGGGTCCACCAGAGGAGGACAACATGGATATTGATCCAGTCAAGGAGCATAATGACCGAAGCAGGGGACACAATAAGGAGCCTGAATTGGTAACGTAGGGAGACTATCCTCCCTTGCACACCAAAATCCAATCAACCCCTACCACACACACCAGATCATACGCACTCACCGTGCACAAAGCCCAAGGGTGCAACACCGAGATCAATACCAGCGGGAAGGAGGCTACAGACCAAGTGCACATTCCGGATTAAGGATCGCCAAATCCTCAGTATGACGCAGCGGGACTTCCGGATCTCGCTATGTACCATTCCGTCAACTACTTGGCATATGAGAGCCAATATCACAAAGAGGCATCAAACACCACTCCAATTCAAGGCAATACATCGCTATGCAAAACTCCCTTTAGTCCAAAGGAAGCTGTCCCTCCGGGAGAAGAAGTAGACAGCTATGTATGGCACCAAATTACTAGTTACAAGAAGACGGGGAACTCCCTGTGATGCACTATTACGTACTGAGCCACACAAGATGCAACAATTACTTCACAGTGGCTGCCATCTACAAAGGAATCTACATGAAAATTACTTGAGGTGTAATCTCCACACTTGGGTTTCGGCCTTGGCCACACAGGATCTGGTGAGGTGGTCTTGATGCCTATTAGTGAGCATAAAGCTCAACATTCCAAATCGCATGTGAGTTACCAAAAAGCCGTATTAATGTTAGACCTCATCTTTCTCATGAGGTTATTCATACAACAGTGTTGAAGACCAAGAATCACAAAATCAAGTAGAATCCAAATTTTCTACAGCATCAAAAAAAACTATACTCGTGTGCTTGATGACTCGATGTAAGACAGTTACAAATTGTTCAAAAGAGTAAGTGATGATGAACGCAATGAGGTGTAGTATGGGGTGCCACATGGAGTACAATGCCCTCTAAAATGAATCATGGGATTGGATGAGACTTATTGAGGACTTTCACTTCAATTGAAGTTTTAACCCCTTAACACCTCAATCCTTTTTCAAATTTTGGCACATTTTTGCTTATATCTTTGTATAGTAATACCATTTACCAAAATTTCATGAAATTGGGCATGAAAGAAGGTTGTCTTTTCAAGATTCAAGTGTTAAATTGGATGAATGAGAAGCTAGTTGGATGAAACAGTGCCTGCAAGCCTTCTGTTCGTCGTCCAGAATATGGACGTCGGAGCGCTTAAGGGGCCAAATACAAGAGATGAATAGTCTTAGATTAATATGTAGGGAAGGCTATTCTATTATAGTAAAGGAGTCATACTCGCATCACTCACTTTAGAATTTTATGAGTCATTGAAAGAAACTCCTTCCATTTTCTATAGCATTTTGGCAAAATCTGCATTTTAGCCCTAGAGGATTATAAGTGCTATGTGGTAGGACAATCTCATCCGTTGATTGTAAAAATCAATGGCTAAAAGTAGTGTTGCAAGTACTATGGACTACCTGAGAGTACTAAAACAATACTATGGAAAAAAAGATAGATTGTTATAGAAAAATAGAAACAATGAGTTATAAATTAATAGTAAATGAAAAATCACAAACAGAAAAAAACTAAAAACCAAACATTTTTAAGGACTTGATGGTGATTAAATTTCACCAAAAAAATCAAGTTGACACCATCTTCAATGTTCAAAGGAGTCCTATTTACATAGACCTAGAGAACATAAAATAATATATTCTTAAACTTCCATTAATAGGCATATGTGCACTTAGTGTAGGAATAGACCACCAAAATTTCAACTCTAAATCATTCAATTTTAGATACACCCGAATGTAGTGAAAACCCCTAAACCTCAAAGTATGACAAATTAACAAAATTAACTTATAAATATATAATGATTTTTTTAATTTCTAAAATATAAGAGATCTTATTACCATCAAGTTAAGCATCTCCAATAAAAATTTCATATTCATTGGAGTTATACTTCAAAAGTTATAGTGGATGATAACATCACTCCAATTGTGACAGAAAATAGGTGTTTCTTGCAATGATCCTTATATTTGCCAAAAATATAGTTGAAATTTCTAATGAAGAGATTTGTAGACTTGTTCCTATTCATGGAATGAACACTATTTATGGAGCTAGAATATTTACCATCACTATGACAAACGTATTATAATAGTAGTTCTTTCATTTCCCTTAACCCCTAAACAACCATTTGTCTTTTTAGGAGACAAGTGGGATTTTGGGCAAGTACCTATGGTCTCAATTTTATTCTAATTTCTTGAAAATAATTTGGAAGATAGAAAAATTTATTAGCTTTATAGTGATATTAATTTTTTTTCCAATCAGTACCTAGGAACAAAGGTTATGCCCAAATATACTAAAAATAGGGGAGAGAGGGGAAGAAGGATTAGCAAAAAAAATTCAAAAATTTGAATTACATTTTTTTCTTTATTTCTCATATAATTTTTTTTCTACATATAGAGCTTTGATTCATTCCATTTGGATTTGTTATGAGAAAATTATGGACAATCTTGTTTTTCGAACAATTACAGCATCTTCTTTAAAAAATAATTCATAGGATTTATTTCTAATTGCAATTTTTACAATTTTAAGAAAAAAAAGTTCCACATGGTTTAGTTTTCTTTCTAGAACAATCTCACCATTGAAATTAGTGAATTTTAATTCCATATTAGAGATATTAATAATTATATTTTCCTTCTATCCTCGCTTCTATCTTGTACCTATCTTTATTATTTTATTTTATTATTTTATTATTTTATTTTCATAGATTCTCAACTGAATTTTCCACCATAAAGATTTAAAGCTCAAAACTCTGTAGTGCAAAAAATTTAAGTTAAGAAGGTTCAAAGTCAAATAATTTAGTCCTACAATGTGATGAAAAACTTATTTTTTTCACTTTAAACATAGATATCTTGCAATTGTGCAATCAAAAATTTTGAAAATTTTCCCACACATTTTCATACTAATTAGGTGTAAGATCCCACGATTAGATGTGCAAAAAGAAATTCAAATTCTTTTACTCTTTGCTATAGAAATGGTAGTTTTGAATGTTTTTTGGTAGAAAAAACGCCTTGGTGCTTTAGGGGTTAAAGGATCTTCCATAAAATTCAAAATAAAATAAATGCACTTTGGACAAATTCTATCTTCGAAATCAATGAATATTTTTCATTCTTACATTTAATTTCAAATTTTGAATCAATAAAATTGAACAAGAGAGAATATGAAACTCAAAACTCGAATCAAATGAATACTTATCAAATTTCATGCTTATTTTGTTCAAACTTCATCTTTTGGTCTTAAGGTAGATTAGGAGAGACTTTGATAGTAGTATTGTAGGAAGGCATTGTACTATACATTGAATTCACAAGGTTGCAACTCCTCTAAATGTATCAAGTGCTTTAACATTTCACTTTTGAAAAATCACAAAAAATTCACTTCTTATCAGAATGTCTTCATTGTTCTTGCAAATGACTTTTGTCAAAATTTTCAATCTCTGAAAAATGTGGGAGCTCAGAAATAACTTCTCCAAAATACCTAGATAACAAATCTGTAAGGTAATAGGCAATTCTACCTTACACCTCACATATCCAAAAACTCTCACCGTGTTTGTACATAACTTTGTCATCTTTATAAATTCTTGTTGACTGCATACCGTAGGCCCAATTTATACTAGCTCTAGCGCTAGATGAAAGGCCAACCCAATTTGCCTTCAATCCATCCCTTAATCCGGCCCCAATTCACCACTCCAGCCCTAAATTATGTAAAGTGTTGTAACCGAATTCTCTTGGGGGGTGCACTTAGTTCTACTATAACAAACCATGTGCAAACAAGTGGTTTCTAATAAACTATAATTTCAACCTAAAATTTTGAACATTGTTTAATAATGACTATAGCTTTCTATTGCCAAAATTTCCAACTCAAATAAAATATGAAATGATTTCTAGAAGAGGTTGAAAATGAACTAAAATGGCATGTTTTTCAACTCAAATAATTATAGAAGACACATTTAGATGACCATTGAGTCAATATTCAACTCAAAATGAGCTTTCAATAATGAGTTATTTTAAAGAATTTTTTGTTCATTTTTTAGACAATTTTTTCATATATAATATAGGGGTGTGAAAGTTATTTTTCAATTCTACAATGTATCTTTTTACTTCAAAAATTTGTAACTAATTATTATTAATAAAATAAAAATATCAATAATTCAAAATATAAACTTTCAAAGTAGAAAAATCTATTCATATTTTTTATATTTTGTTTTATTTAAAATTCAAAAAGTATATAGGGGTTTCTAATAGACACCCTAAATGACCCATCCGACTCTCCAAGCAAATTCTAAGGCCAAATTTTTGATAAATGTGCTCTTGGATTTTTGGAATGCTTAATGGACATGCATCTTTTCCTTTCTCTTATTATTTTTTCTATTTCAAAAAAATAAAAGAGAGTTTTTTTTCCTATTTATTCTATTTCAAAAATAGATTTTTAAAAAAATATTAACTTTTTTTTTTCTCCCTACTTTACCTATTTCAAAATAGAAGAAAGAATTTTTTATTGTTTTTTTAACCTTTTTCACTTTCTTCCTATTTTTTCTATTTGGAAAAAAAAAAAAGTTCTTTAACTTCTTTTGAACCTTTTATTTTATGTAGCCCTATAATAGTTGTCATTTATTAAACACACAGTTCATGAAAACATCTAGTTTTTTGTCTCTTTTTTAAATCTAGATTTTTAGTTTATTTTAAAGAAAAGCATGAAAATTTTTATTAAGAAATCTCGAATGAATTCAATGATAAATGTAAATCAGGTTATATTATACATGTTATTTTTAGTAGCATAATCTTTCCTCACCATATTCTTTTTTCAAGTATTTGTCATCAAAATTGATAAAAACACACATTATCTCATAAATGTCAAAGTTTATGGCATAACTTCAACAATGATTTTCATTTATATATTTGTATCCATACAAGAAATTTAATTATTAAGCATGTAATTTACCAAAATTAGTGTCTGTAACATAGTATGTAATTTGTGTCTACACCAAAAGAATTAATTATTAACATCTCATGTTAAAACAATTGCAAAGACATTATTGTTACATTTGCAATGATTGGTTAATAATAATAACATTGATTATTAACAATAAAATCAATTATTAACAATAAAATTGGTTAATAACATTTCGTGCTAAAAGAATTGCAAAGTCTGATCACAGTATGATGTTCAAACAAGAAATAAGCATTTGTTCCACAGCATGACTCAATCCCAATGGCTCCCCAAATATATATTAGTGTTCCAAAAATTTAGCAACACATACGGGATTAAGTTCACAATTAACGTAAAAAGCATGTACCCCAAAAAATGACCTTACATTAGTAGACGGAGTCACGGAGGAGATTTGTACGATCCAACGGAGGAGCCCAATCCAGCCCCAATTTGGCCCTAGATGGAAAATCAGGCTACCCAAAACCTCGTCCCAATTGCTCCCTTGGGGTAGATGGTTTGGCACCAAAACCATGCCACCCAAGGTGACACATAGGATGAGTTGTGGTTCCAGTCTGACCTTGGTATAAAACCCTTGGGCCAGATTTGGAGAAATTGAGTTATCCTATTGTTCAAACTTGGAGAGTTCTAGCAACCTTCAATCCGACCCCAAGTATAAACCGGCCCTTAAACAAGCTTGGGAAACCTAGGGATGTAGGCTCTATCCGAGCCTAACTCTTCTATGAGTCAGCAATTCTACCTTGGTTAGCAATTCAAGGTTAGAATCCTAGAGCCTACAAGGATTCCAATTTTTTTTATCACAACAATAAGCCTTTACTTTTGATCCCACTGCATGTTCCCGACGGAAGAGGTGGTTGTGCACAAATAAAACTCGCCTAACTCCAATTTTGTTTTGTTTTTTGGACAACGTAATTGAACAATGTTAGTTTGGACAACGTACCTAATTAAAAGGGCTGAGCCTCTTTCGTGTACCTCCGTCCCAAAATGATCTTCCTGTTAGACTAAATCTTATAGATTAAGGATAAAAATAACTTTTTAAAAACTCAATTTATATAGTATGTAGAGTTTGGTGTTCTCTTTGCATCCTAAAAAGTTTGAGTTTTGAAGCCCTTTTCAAAGTGTAGTTTTATAATATTGAAAAGTGAATATTTTGGGGCGTTTTTAAAGAACACCAGTGAGTACTTAATTGTTGAATGTGAGGTTGCCATTTTGTGGGCATTTAGTATATGCCTAAGACCATGTATAGACCTTTGTTTCGGCTTCCAAAGCTTAATCTACTTCAATTGGGAAATACTCAAAGAGATGCAAAAAATAAAAACTATAAGTGCGGATTGAAGCTTTCAATCATTTTATTTGTCTTTTGCTTGATGTTTGCATGGATGGAGCAAAAACAACCACTTAGAGTTGTTTTGCTAGTCTCAAATAACAATCATAAGCCGAATTTGACTAATTTCAACATCACAAAGTGCAATAAGAAAATCATTTTGGGACAAAAAAAGAAGGCCAACAGGAAGATCATTATGGGACGGAGGGAGTACTTGAGATGAAAAGACCCGGAGCCCACCACCTCTGATGCATCCATCCCCATGGGGATCCACGGGCACCGGAGACCGTCCCTCGTCTCTCTGATCCTCAGTTCCATTGTTGCTCCTGTAAGCTCAACCCTCGGCCCTTTGATCCCACGATTTGTTCTCTTCGTTTTGTGGTCGTTGCTTAGCTTTCTGTTCTGTGGGGGATCTATCTATTTGCAGCTTTGAACTGGATTGCGAGTGGGAGCATTTACACGCCCTTGCGATGGAGGTGCTTGAGTTCCGCCACTATCGTCGGTGAGAGCGTTTCGGTAGCCAGAGCGTGTCGCGGCAGCCAGAGATGGTGGAATTTTCAAGGCAGCGATCACTGTGGCTTGCTCTCACTTCAATTTTTGTCCGATTGGCGACTATGTTGGCTGTTCCTTGTTCGATGCTTAGGGTTTGATCTAGCGTACTTCAATCCGGAGTCGGCTGTACATGTTCGTCTTGGCTGCTTTGTCACTGGTACGTGGAATCATTCCTGACGAGATTTCGCAAGTAGTTTTGTGCCTTTTTGTGTCCACGGGTTTCATTTGGTTGCGAGCCTTTGAACGAATCTTTTAGCGCCAGGGTTACTGGAGGATGGAATATTCCAATATTCCATTTAGTTCTGAATTGCGTTTCTGATTTGCTTAGACTGTGGTTTGAATTAATTCGGTTTTGGAAGAGTCGACTCTGAAGGTGTTAGTGCAGGTCGCAGATTGAAAGGCGTGCAAATTGGAGGACGAAATAAAATGGTTTGATTTTTGTTTTCAGGTAAGCCTGGTTTATGTCGCCATCCCTTGCCATGTTGTGCAAGTCAGTTTTTCTTGGCAAATTGGTGGTCTGATTGGAAGGTGTGAGTTTGTGTGACTTGCACCAGCACATGATTTTATTGAACTGATTTGCTGAAATGCCTATTGTAACTAGACCTAGTTGGGTCTCAATAAGTAATTGAGCATTGTTCCTATTATTGAATTGCCTAAATTTTTTTAGAGGATCTTGTTGGAAGTTTAAAGAGTATTCTAGATTCTCTTCTTATGCATCTTTTGGACTCTGTAGATATAGACTATGAACTTTGAGATTACTAAAAATAAGTGTATTCAAAGCTATCCCAAGTCCTCATCAATTGAAACATGAATAGAGGTAGTATATGTAAGGCAAGCAAGAATATGTAGTTTGTAGATTTAGGAAGAAGTCCCAATTGAGTGCAATTTCCTTTTGTCAACAATTGCTCACCTATCTAGTTGTGCAATCTAGTTTGTATAGCCTGTGAATTGAGAATTTTGGTTTTGGGGGTGTACATATGCATGGAGGTCTAGAAAGAATCATGCATAGAACATCTATTAGTAGACAACTCTTGCACCACTATTGTTGGAATAGATGAATGGATTGATGAATGTTCTTGTTTTGAGGTAAAGGAATGCTTTTGGTAGGGCTCAATTGTGGAGCATTCTTTCTTTTAGATTCTTCTTTCAAAGAATAGAGCTATACCAATAACATCTCAGATTCATCATTGAGCCACCAAATAAGGCTTGCCAACACCTCTTTTTAACATTATTAATTAGGTCAATTTTGTCTTTCTCTTTAAAATAAGCTCCACACATCTTCTTTGAATTTAAAGATAACTTTGAACATTTTCTATTGATTCACATATTTGTACAAACTCTTGGATCTTCTTTACATTGTTGTTCTTAGGGTACTCAATACTATTTTTTGAACATACATTATCACTAACTATAATGGATAATGCAATTTTGAGTTTCCATTATGAATGCATCCACATTTCAAATATTGGGATCTAAATTTTTATCATACATGCACCAATATGTTGGCTTATATAACATATGTTTTCAAGGAATACCCTAAACCTAAAGAATTGATCAATTTCAAAAGTCATAAACATTTGAAAATCTTAAAGTTGAATTTTTGTTGTGTTCTTAATGTCGTTCTTCAAATATTTGAATGTGGGTGCATATTGTGTGCCATTGGGCAAGCATGATTCTTGTACCAAATCATCACCATGGGTTGGACAATGAATTACATTGAGTATTTTATTTTTGTCAATCTAATGTGCATATTGACCATATTCTAGGAGGATTAGCTCTAGGGTTATAAGTATTGTGAGAGATTGCTTTGGTAGGGGCTATACTATTTCGGAGAATTGAAGAAATTAGATTTGTAGAATCCTTTCAAGTCTTTAGTCAATACTATAAAATTGGAATTGTAAAATTGATCTCTTCTAGAACCTTATATAGACATAAGAGTCTAAAGTACTTGTTTTTAATCAACCCTAGGCTCCCTCTAGTTTATTGTAAGATGGTCCTAGGTTATATGATTTCATGCCATAATGGATTGTTTGAATAAATCAAGAAATGGTGTTGTGAGTCATATTTGTTTTTTTAGATAGGTTTCTAGGTTTGCAAGAACAATTTTGGATTTGTTCCCAATTTGATGATGACATTAAGGTAGAAGCTCCTAAAACCACCATTTTTTCTCCTATGCACAATTTTTGTTATTAGATTAATAAAAGTTATATCTATTCTAATTGATTTTTGATAGGAGGTTTCAAAGTACTAAAGATTGCATCATTTAGATATTGTATACAAAAGTCATGAGGGATATAATTTTTTGGGGTAGATATTCTAAAATTATTTCTTTAATAATTGGTATATATTGATATAGGAGATGTGCATAATGAGAGCATCTGATCAAGACTTGGTCCATTGTAAAAGATGTTGAAATTTAGGCACATTGAAGTGTCCCTACTTTAATCATAGCATTGGTTTATGATGACATACGTTGAATTGTGTTGATATATCTTTCTAAGTTTCTAGGAGGTTTGTACCTTTTTGAAAAGTTGGGCATATAAGGTACATGTTGGAAAAATCTTCTTCAATTCACCTATTGTACAATACATGTACCATGGGTTCAATCCCTTCTTGGAGCATATAGTCCTACTACATTGGCATCTTGTATTTATGAGGTGTTAAGTGCCAAATATGGAAAAACAAGTTGACAGCATTGTAGAGTATTTAGACAACTATTAGATTTTATTCATATGTCATGCATGTTGTGTTGACAAAAATCCTTTTTGAAATTTGGGACTCAAAGATGTCAAGAAGCTATAGTTCATTCCTAATGTGGGGTTGTTGAAACATAAACTAATATTCTCTTGTATTCTCAAACTCATAGTTACCAATTTCAATTTTGTAGAAGTGAGGTATAGTGCTCGCTATGGAGGATGGTGCTAAGCATTCCAAAAAATTGTGTACACTTGAAGGTATGGAGAATTCTATCACTAGTGACCTTTTTTTTTTGTATTGTGTTTCTAATATTGTGGCTTGTAGTTTTCTGATGGTGAATTTTGAATGTGATCCCAAATATAAATTGATGAATTGTTGATTTGTCAATAAGATTGATCACTAGTTGTTGTGCAGATGAATTTGATAGTTATGACGTTTTCATAAGTCACAGAGGCCCTGACACCAAAATAGGCTTTGTGGGCTACCTATATGATGCTTTGAAAAGAGCTGGGTTGCATCCCTTTTTGGATTGTATATCCATTGGTAAAGGCCAAGATGCTTGGAAATGCATTGATCATGCTATCCAGACAACACCCCTAGCCCTTGTCATCTTTTTAGAGAGTTTTGTTCAATCAGAGTGGTGTTTGAAAGAGTTACATGCACTTTTGGACTCTCCTTTAGTGAAGGTGTTCCCAATCTTCTACAAAGTTCAACCATGGGAAGTGAGTTTTCCAGAGAAAGGGCAATTGGTTGGTGGATTTACGAGGTTGGCAAAGAGGCATGATAAAACTTTGATTGAAGAATGGAGGGCTGATTTAAAAAGAGCTTCCAAACTCAATGGTTGGGAGCACCAAACGGGGGACAAGAGGTACATGCATTTGTACTACGTATTATGAAGAATATTGTAGTTGAACTTGACATTGTAGTTGGTGCTAATGAAATTTGTTTCAAATTGTTGCAGGTTGGAAAAGGACTTAGTGTTGGAGGTTGTTGGAAAGATCTTTGAATTGGCTAATAAGCCCCTTCCTTTGGATGTGGGAGATCATATTGTGGGCGTGAAGCAAGTTGCTAAAAACCTCATTCAAGCAGTTGATGAGAAGAAAGTTTTGATATTGGGATTGTGGGGAATGGGTGGAATTGGAAAGTCCACTTTGGCTCGGGAGTTATACAACCAATTGGGGCAAAGATTTAATGGGAGGTGTTATATAGAAGATGTGGTAGAGAAGGTGAATCAAGGTGGTGTGATGAGTGTCCAAAACCACATTTTGAAGGATTTGTGTGAGAATAAGGCCTTACCAACTATTGTAGACAAATCAAGGGGTAAGGTTATTCTTGAGGAAAGGTTATCAAAGAAACAAATTCTTTTGGTTTTGGATGATGTTTGTGATGATGATGAGATGAGATATTTGTTGTCACATAAAATGTTGAAGAAAGGTAGCATGTGCATTGTCACTTCTCGAAACTGTCGCGTATTTGAGCGTTCAACTTCATTTCATGACAATCATGAGATTCACACGCATGATGTTCAATGCTTGAGCAAAGAAGATTCTCGAAGTGTCTTTGTATGTTATGCATTTGGAAGTGATTTGAAAGTGAAACCAAGATTTGAAGGTCTTGTTCGAGATATTAGTATGGCATGTGGTGGAGTTCCATTGGTGTTGAAGGTTTGTGGATCTCTTTTGAAGGATGAAGAGGATATGGAGATTTGGGAGGAAGTTTTGAAGAAATTGAATTGTGGTGCTATCATGGGTGAGAGGAAGATATTTGAATTTCTTCGGATTAGCTATGATTCTCTTCAAGAAGAACAACAAGAAATGTTTTTGGATATTGCATGTGCATTATTGGGAGCATCTGTGGAGATGGCGAAACTTGTTTGGAGATCCCAAGGTTGGTCTGTAGCATTGGGTGTGCGGAGCCTTGTAGAGAAGGCCTTGATTAGAGTGGATACGGAAGGTGCCTTTGGCATGCATGACCACTTGAGAGACATGGGCCATGCAATTTCTAAGCAAGAAAGAGCAAGTGGGGGTATTTACAAACGCTTGTGGGATTCTGAATCCTTGGCAATGTAGGATATGGATGAGGTATGCTTGGTAACCATTGAATTTTAATTTGGTCAATCTTTCTAACTCCTATAGGACCAAATGGCATTCTTCTAGTCATCCATTTATGAATGACATTTTCATTTTTATATTTTTGAAATTTTCACACAAGATGTGGTCAAGGAGTAGTTTTAAGGCACACCAATTTTTATAACTTTTGACTATATGGCTAAATAGTTTTTGTATGACATGTAGTTTCTACAACTCCCTAAGCAATTCAAAAATATCACATTTTTAAGAAATAAAAAGTTGAAATTGGTGTTTTAGATTTATTTATACACGTGGAAAGCCTTGAATTATTTCATTTTGATTAACAAGATGAAAGTTATGAGGAGTTTTAGTTTGTAGGCAATTATGGAACCTCTACTCTAAAATAAACTTTGAAGTCCTTTATTTAATTCTATTTTCAATATTTTTGGAAATAAAATAAAATAATTAGATGTAGATTTGTTTCTGGCAACATTACAACCATTGGGATTTGAAATTTTCAATTCCATAACTATTTTAAATTGTCCTCTTTCAACTTACTATTTTTTTTCAAACATGACTATGAAATTTTCTTGGTTGAAATATTTTATATATATTCTCAACTTTTTTTCTTCAACGTACCATAGAGGGGTGTAAGTTGTCGGATCTACTCATTTTTGTGTAAAGAGTTTGAACAATGAAACCTAACCATTTGGAAAGAGTTGAAAATACTTCTTTTTGAAATCCAAGCGTCATGATTGTGCAATTGATAAGATTTTGAAATTTTGAAATTTTAGGAGGTTGTATTGGAACAAGTTAACTAAGAGATCCTACTCTTGGATTTGTTAATCAATAAATGTGGATGAAGATTATAGACTTACTTTGGGTTTGAGTGTTTCGAAGTAATTTTAGATCTAAAAACACTTAATTGCTATAGGAGTTAATATTGAGTAGTATCATTCAATTTTATTGTGGCCAATTTGTGAGAGTGTGGGACGAATGTTCACTTAGTTTGATTGTTTGAGGATTTAAAAATTGTTATGTATGTACTCTTCTTCTAATAATATGATTGAAGCATGCAATATATTCTTTTTGAGTTTACCTATGTTTATTTTTTCCCATGAAAACTTTGTATATTGAAGCTTTTAAGTTTATTTGAATTTTGGATTTGTTTGTGTAGTCACTACCATATTCTCTTCAAACTTTGATCCTTCCACGAAGTCCCAAATTTTGTGTTGACCTTTCTCTCATGAAGGAATTACGTATTTTGAAATGTAAGGGTGGCTTCTTTTCAATGTCATCACTTCCGAAAAATTTGTGCTGGCTTGACTACATCAAATATAAACATACACCATCAAAACATTTTCCAGAGACACTTGAGAACAATGCATTGGTGATATTATTTTGGAGAGATGATTTGATGGATAGATTGCCTGAATCTTTCGGAAATTTGAGGAAGTTAGAAGTGTTGAATCTACACGGTTGTTATAGGCTCATGGAACTACCAATTTCATTTGGAGGCCTCAAAAACTTGAAAAACCTAAACCTTAAAGGAATTGGAATCCAAAGTTTACCCAAATCTTTTGGAAAGTTGAGCAACTTAGAAGTATTAAATCTACAAAATTGTCACAAGCTTATGGAGCTACCAGATTCATTTGGAGGCCTCCAAAATTTGAAAATTTTGTATCTCCAAGGAAGCGGAATCCAAAGTTTACTTGAATCTTTTGGAAAGTTAACCAATTTAGAAGTGTTGAATCTACAAGATTATTGCAAGCTCGTGGAACTACCAAATTCATTTGGAGGTCTTCAAAATTTAAAAAGCTTGTATCTTGAACGAAGTGGAATCCGAAGTTTACCGAAATCTTTTGGAAAGTTGAACAACTTGGAAGTATTGAATCTATGGGCTTGTTATAGACTTGTGGAACTATCAGATTCATTTGGAAGTCTCCAAAATTTGAAAAGTTTGGATCTTAAAGGGAGTGGAATCCAAAGTTTATCAAAATCTTTTGGAAAGATGAGAAATTTGGAAGTGTTGAATTTGAAGTTTTGTTTTAAGTTGAAGAATCTACCAGATTCATTTGGAGGTCTCCAAAATTTGAAAAGCTTGTATCTCAAAGGAAGTAGAATCCAAAGTTTACCTGAATCTTTTGGAAAGTTGAGCAATTTGCAAGTGTTGAATCTATGGGATTGTAATGGGCTTGTGAAGCTACCAAATTCATTTGGAGACCTCCAGAATTTAGAAAACTTGGATCTTAAAGGAAGTGGAATCCAAAATTTATCCAAATCTTTTGGAAAGTTGAACAACTTGGAAGTGCTCAATTCTCAAAATTGTAGTGAGCTTGTGGAGTTACCATATTCGTTTGGAAACCTCCAAAATCTGAAGCACTTAGATTTCTCTTCTAGTGGAATCCAAAGTTTATGCAAATCTTTTGGAACATTGAGCAAGTTGGAATTGTTGAATCTCAAGTTTTGTTGCAAGCTAAAGAATCTTCTAGATTCATTTGGAGGACGGTCTTCAAAATTTGAAAAGCTTGTATCTCCAAGGAATTGGAATGCAAAGTCTACCCAAATCTTTTGGAAACTTGAGCAATTTGAAAGTGTTGAATTTGGGAGCTTGTTATAGGCTCACAAAGCTACCAAATTCATTTGGAGACCTCCAAAATTTGAATAATTTGGATTTCACTTCTAGTGGAATCCAAAGTTTATCTGAATCTTTTGGAAAGTTGAATAAGTTAGAAGTATTGAATCTACGGTTATGTGGGAAGTTGAAGAATCTACCAGATTCATTTGGAGGCCTCTACAATCTGAAAAAATTGGATCTTAGTGGAAGTGAAATCCAAAGTTTACCTAAATCTTTTGGAAAGTTGAGCAACTTAGAAGTATTGAATCTAAAAGGTTCTTTGTTGCTTAAGAATTTACCAAATGCATTTGAAGGCCTCTAAAATTTCAATAGCTTGTATCTCAAAGGAAGGATGATGCAAAGTTTATCCTAATCTTTTAGGAAGTTGAGCAATTTGGAAGTATTAAATATTTAAATCTATAGGACTACAGTAGGTGATTGCAAGAAACATATGTATTATTTTCTATCACACATGTGTGTTGATTTGTTTATTCATCATCACTTCTGCTTTCAAGCTCTCAATGACTCAAGATTTATTTTTTTGGTACTCATAACAATAACATATGTTGTATAATTTTTTCACATTTTTCAAAAATGTTTTATTGTCCAAAAATAGATCCCAAGTTTTATTACACTTGCTAATTGGAGGGTAGTACTATTCAGTATCCAAAAAACCAAATTTGGAGTTGAAATTTGGAGGGGATGGTCTTCTAGTAGACTTGTAGTTATTGTTAAAAGAAATTCTAAAAATAATTAATTATATGTTGTATAGAAGTTCATAAAATGAGTTCCTTTGTACTTGCATTTCGAAAAATGTGAAATATTATTTTGGTGGTCCTTTGAGTGAATGACCATCTCCAAAGAGTTCTTACAATTGGTCAATTTTTTTTTCTTAATTTTTAAATTTTATTCTTAATTTTTACAAATTAAAACATTGACATATCTATTTTCTTGACATTTTGTTCTTTTTCAATTTTCCTACATAGAGAATTTTTCTATACTTTGCCTTCATAGAGCACAATCTTTTTAAAGGTAAATGTATAGGCTATATTTTTAATTTTATTTATTTTTAATTTTTAATTTAAAGTATTTTAGAAAATTAAGCATGAATATTGTGAAAATGCAAGGAAATCAACACAAAGACAAGATGTTATTAGATGCAATATAAAAATGATTAGGCTAAGTGATTGATTGTATTATAAATTGTTCCATGGGTTCAAGAGTATTCTTAGAGTAATGAAAGGAATAGGAACACTTTACAAAAGTGTTCTCCACACATATATATATATAATCCAATTTCATAACAAAGATCAATTATTATTACTTATTCTACAAGTCATATATAAAAATTGGATTGAAAAGTACAAAGGAATCTTAGAAAAGAATAGTTCTTTAGGGGGAATCAAATCTTAGACCTATTGAATTTGATTTCAATAGCCCACCCGCACATTTTTACAGCCACCATCTTTGTAGGGTGAATCCATTATTACATATGTCCCTAAGCCTATATGATGCATGGCAAAAATATTTTTGACATTTAAAGAGATGATTATTGGTAACGAGTAGGATGAAAGACCTAAACTATATGGAGTGCTTTGTAAGATTCTTCAACTAATTGGTTGAATGGCATGTAACAATTGTAATGCAAGTGCAACTATTTCACCTTTATTGCTATGAGACTTATTGAGGACTTTTACTTCAATTGAAGTTTTAAATACAAAAGATGGATGGTCTTAGATTAATATATAGGGAAGTCTATTCTACTATAGTAAAGGAGCCTTACTCGCATCACTCTAACATTATATGGGTCATTGCAAGAAACATCTTTCATTTTCTGTAGCATTTTGGCAAAATCTGAATTGCAGCCCCAAAGTACTATAAGTACTATGTAGCGGAACAATCTTATATAGCCCCAAAGTACTATAAGTACTATGTAGCAGAACAATCTTATATATAGCGGAACAATCTTATATAACTGTTGATTGTAAAAATCAACAGCCAAAAGTACCGTTGCAAGTACTATGGACTACTTGAGAGAATATAAAAGTCAAATGGAAAGTACTATGGAAAAAAAGATAAATTACTATAGAAAAATAGAAACAATGAACTATAAATTAATAATAAATAGAAAATCATGAACAAAAAAAACTAAAACTAAGACATTTGGAAGGACTTGATGGTGATCAAATTTCACCAAAAAAATGAAGTTGACATTATCTTCAATGTTCAAGAAATGCTTGTACAAGGGAGTTCTATTTGCATAGACCTAGAGGACATAAAATAATATATTCTTAAATTCCCATTAGTAGACACATGCCCACCTAGTGTAGGAATAGACCAAAATTTCAACTCTAAATCATTCAATTTAGATACATCCAAATGTAGTGAAAAAAACCTAAACCACAAAGTATGACAAAATTAACAGAATTGACTTTGAATATAAAATGATTTTTTCTAATTTCTAAAAAAGAAAAGAGATTTGATTACCATCAAGTTAAACGTCTCCAACCAAAATTTCATATTCATTGGACTTATGCTTCAAAGTTATAGCAAATGATAACAACATCACTCCAATTGTGCGGATAGAAAATAGGACATGTGTTTCTTCCAATGAGCCAATGATCCTTATATTTTCCTTTGAAATTAAACAAAAATTAGAATTGTCCCTATTCATGGAATGAACACTATTTATGGAGCTAGAACAGTTACCATCACTATGACATACCTGTTATAATAGTGGATTTTTCATTTCCCTTAAAGGATCTTGCATGAAATTCAAAATTAAATAAATGCACCTAGGTCAAATTCAATCTTGGAAATCAATGAATATTTTTCATTCTCACAATTAATTTGAAATTTTGAATCAACATAATTGAACAAGAGAGAATATGAAACTCTAAATCCAAATCAAATGAATCCTTATCAAATTGCATACTTATTTTGTTCAAACTTCATCTTTTGGTCATAAGGTGGATTAGGAGAGACTTCGATAGTAGTATTGTAGGACGGCATTGTACATTGATTTCACAAGGTTGCAACTCCTCTAAACATAACAACTCATGTACAAGGTACAACTTCTATCTAAGATTCGTTGGTGAAGTGCACCTCAAGTACCTGAAAGCTCTCACCGTGCTTGTACGGAACTAGGGGGTCGATGCTGACTGAACCCAATCCGACTCTTTCATGAGTTGGTAGTTCGGCCTTGATTAGCAATTCAAAGTTCGAATCCCAGAGCCTACAAGGATTCCGTTTTTTAATTACGGCAGTAAGCCTTTATTTTTTATCCCTCCCAACAAAAAAAGTGGTCGTGCACAAATTCAACTCGCCTCACTCCGATTTCAAGTTTCACGACCTAAATCTAAATGTAGAAACCTCGCTCAGTTGCATCTCATTAGGTGGCAGTTGCATCTTGACGCTCGTTTTCTGGACATCGAAACTGAAGTCGATCTCACCAATCCCGAAGTACCCGACGGATCAAACTTGAGGAATGGACTGACCCGTCAACTGCTCGGCTCAAGTGCAAGATCGGTAGATGATTCATTTTTACTTCAAACTCACAGATCTGAGGACCGGGAAACTATTGTCAAGAAGTAGCTGAATCACCACGCTGGTCTTTCAAACTAACACTTTTATAAAAGGTCTCAGTCAAGTCTTGGTCTTGGTCAGAAAAGCTTCTTACTCACAAGAACAAGTTTCACAGTACATGCAATGAGACGTAGGGAGCCACGTGAATAAGGAATGCTTAGCTACATGTCTTATCTACTGAAGTCGCATGCATGAAAAAGTGGTGAGGAATGCAATAGCAGAGAAATTTGTCCCTTCGTTTCCATGCCAGCAGTCGTGAATTAATGGCCAACTCCCTGTGATACACCATTACTGAGCTGCAAGACGCAGCAATTCACAGTGGCTGCCATCTACAAAGGAATCTACATGAAAGTTACTTGAGGTGTAATCTCCCCGCTTGGGCTTCGGCCTTGGCCAAACAGGATCTGGTGAGGTGGTCTTGATGCCTATTAGTGTGCATAAAGCTGAACATTCCAAATCGCGTGTGAGTTACCAGAAAGCTGTATTGATGTTAACCTCATCTTTCTCTTGAGGTTATTCATACAGCAGTGTGGACCAAGAATCTCAAAATCAAGTTCAATCCAATTGTCAACAGCTAATTCTGTACAGCATGGAAAAATCTATACAAGTGTGTGACTCGATGTAAGACAGTTACAAATTGTTGAAAGAGCAACTGATGAAGAACGCAATGAGGTTCAGCATGGGGTGGCACATGAGACAGCAAAACAGAAAGATGAAGTCAATCTCATACATAACAGTTTCAAGAGTAATGCACTGTACATTTATCATATGTGGAGACTTACTGCGATGAACGCGGCCATATAACATCCTCTCGCCCCTCCACCAGTCGAGAGGCCTCGATTTGATGCGAGTGCTTACTCTCCGTTCCTCCTTCCATTCCCTTCCACCATCTGGAGTACAATGTCCCCTAAAATTAATCATGGGATTGGATGATATGGTCATCAGAGTTAGAAACGCGCAATTAAAAAACCAATTCAATTCAATTGAAACTGAAATTCGATTCAACGTCTGCGGCATCGACTGTCCCTGAACAGTATCAGTCGACCCAGTAGAATGGGAAAACATTCGCGTGTCTATTGCTTCTAAGCCAAAGCTAAGGTAAAATAGTGGCAGACTTCAGGAATTACGAAGATACCCACCAATCGGAGCACCCAGATTGACCCACGTTCGTTTGCCTACTCGTCGAATCTTGAGACATTCAGATGGAACCCCAACCTTGGGACTCAGACAACTGAAGCGATAACGGTCTTTACCCATCTCTCCCGTTCCCTGCACGATTCCCAGCAATGAGAACCTCTTTGAGAACCTCTTTGTAATCGGCAAAGAACCACAGGCCCCAAACTCCCTGGGAGGTTGCTCATGGAAAACTCGAAAGATCCGTCTCACGGTTTAATTGATGCATTACATCCAATGCTGGCAGATAACCTTCCTGTGCAAGGGAACTCGTGAGCAACTTCTCTTTGTCGACGACACCTGCATCGTCCAATCAATTCAGCCTACTTCACTATTTTAAGGATCAAGGACGCCAGCTAGATGTAGTTGCTCAAAATACCGGACTAGTAAGTTAATGAGGGTGACCGATGTTCACTTTTGCAAAGACGAGAATTAATAAGCTTTTACAGATACCTTCGATGTCTGATACAGCCAGCGCGTTTGAGGACTGGCCTTTGCAATCCCTGTCATCTAACTAGAAATACTCATATTTTAGATTGTGTGGCATAATCGACTTCCAGGAGAATTGAAGACACGAAAGACACCAATTTGACGCACCATATTTCCTATGAAAAAACGTTTATTTTGTCAAAAGGCACCGATTAGGGTGGTCTATCTGAGTTTAACGAACCCTAAATCACGAGATTGGACGAAGATCACCACCAGACAGTACATACATCAACATCTGTGTAACTGAAGTCTGGCTGCGACTTCTTACTTCGCCGACAACCTCGCCATCAGGCAACGCTAGGTGTGCCTCTTGGTCAGGGACAGAAGTCATATTTGCATCCATATCAGGACCATCATGGTTGATAATACCGACCTGGAAAAACGCCAATTAACCGTTATATACCTAAATATGTTAAATTCACTATCATGTACTGTGCTACAATATCTCTAGATCAACTAACAGAATTAATTGTAATACTCCTGGCTTAGGCAGATGAGCACAAAAGAACGTCTAGTACGACAGACATGATCTCTAAGAACTAATGGCTGTGGCGAGTCCAATTCTCTTGTGAAGATTTAGTCTTCTGTGAGAATGCCTTGGCCGGTTCCTTACCGGTTAGGCAGCTGACAAGTTCACGAAGTGCCTCACAAAACCAAACCCCAAAGACTCAAATAGGATTTTAACGTTCCAAAAAATCTCCCCACACACTGAGCTTACTGAAGTTAACATGCAATTTCGGTACTACACTTACAGCTGAGTTGGTCCTGCCCTTGAATTCAACGGTCGATACTGAGACACCGCCTGAATCGCTGTCCTCAGCCCTCACCACAGCCTTCCGGTTCGATTCAGTGTCGCTTTCAAACACCAAACGACGCTGATTCATACCTAGGATCCTCCATCTTCTGCTGTAGTGCAGGCGAGGAGGTGTTGGAGATGTGTCTCCGGGAGAGAAATTTCCTCCTTGAAGTGGAATATCAACCACATCTTCCTGTTCTGGAGGACTCTTGGCTTTGGGTGGAGAATTCAGTGCATCTCTGAATGTTGACGAGAGATGGGGCACTGAGCCTTCTCGATGAGAAGCATTTTCGTCTGGACCGTCCTCTACAGTCGCCTTTGATTCATCCAGGTTCGGTTGTGTTGGAGAACACCCTGAGAACAACTTGATAACACGGCTCATGCAGCAAAGTCCTCTTTATTGACGCTAAGAAAAGGAGATTTCATAGCAAGAACTAACCAAAACTCCAGTTCAACCCGCACTGAAGAAATTGAGTAAGAGAGCAAGATACAATTACACGAGGCGACAATCAGGACACACAGCTAGAGTTTGTAAACTGGCGCCGAACGCTAACAGTGACAGTTTGATCTGCCCTACATCTCTGGCCGAAGAGCTGAATTCCAGCTATCGTAAAATCATCAGCAAATCCAGGAAATAGAACCTACTGTTATGCTCGACTGCCGACAGGGAATGGCAACCTGCCGGCAAGGATCCTCCCCTTCATTTCCTAGAGACAGAAGACAATCATCTCCAGGATTTGACAAAAAATTACCTAGCTTGTTGTTGCAGCTACCTTCGGCATATGCCATTTCAAATTCTGCACAAATGCTTGCAACCTTCCCACTCGTGTCTAGTGCACAGGCTTCAAGCTGGCACGAAGTTGGTTTCGTGTCAGCAGTCCTGCCATTTGCACCAACGCTGAGAACGTATGAATTGAATCAGATTTAGAATATGCTATTATGCTGCTTGTATTGAGTATCAGATTTACTTCTCTTCCAACAAACACATATGTAGACAGAAAATTTACAGGACTAATAGGATGATGCAACATCTCCGTCCATTGAATTTTGACTTCCGTCATCCTTGCATCACCATTTCGACCAGTTGTCCCACGTACATGAACTAGCAAGCTCTGGCATCTAAAACTCCAATTTCATGGCAGCAAGAGAGACTTCCATACCTGGCCTGGTCGTTCGCTCCCTCTAAAAATGGGCTTGCTGATTCCTGCTCAATACATGGTGGATTCTCATCATCCCGGCACTGGTCCGTATCTCCTTGATTTCCATCTGCATGTTTGCAACACGATCACAGAATTAAGAACTACGCAATTGGTAAAGGGAGGGGCATATTCGAAAAATTCGAAAAAGGCCAAGGGCAGTGACAATAGGTTTTGAAAGGATAATGCTACACTCCAGCACAAAGCAAACAGATTAAGAAAAGACTGTGAACAGAATCTAGATACCATCCAAATCGTGATTGTAGGGACCATTCAGGTGTCTCAATGGGCAGGGTGTTGCATTTGGATCATGTCCGGAACTCATCACTGCATCGTTTCCTTGGTCTGCCGGTTCAGATACGGGAACATCTTGGTCATGACCCGGAGATTTGCTCAAAATGGATTGGCTAATGCAAATACCAACGCCTTCCTTTCGATGTCCAGGAGAGTAGATTGGAAGTACGGCTTCTTCGATCCTCGCCTTTGCAATGCCACTCACTACTTTCTCCGGTTCATTTCTTGACAAATCCTTTCGAATTTCCACACTGTTCTCTAGAATGCCATCTCCATGATCCAATAGAGTCTCGGACGCCACAACCGGCGCTATCCTTGGCATACGTACGATCGACACCTCCTCCTCTTCCAGAGCCTCTCCATCTATTTCTGCAAATTCTTCTTTCAGCTCACTCAAATTCAAGGGCATGGTCGTCCTGAACAGTTTGGCCTTTCCGCGCTCACTCTTTCGTGCCCAATTAGAAACGTGCTCAGATCCTTGACTCTTGCATGACGCCTTCGGCATAGTAACTGGTGCATCTGCAGATCGAAACAAAGGAAGAAAAATATCGTGGATGATGTCAGGACGACTCAGGGAAAACGTGGATGGATACATTACACCTCAATGCAACGAGGCACCGGATTGTCCGTTTTATTACCAGATGGTGCGAGGTTTTCTGAACCAGAAGCAGTATTGGATTTGTCTGCTCTCTGTATCTTGGAATTCACAGAAAAGTAGTTTGATCCCTCAGAACACGGAGGTAGTTTTCGAAATTTCCTAGCGACTTTCTGAGATGCATCCCTCATCTCCATTTTCTGCTGCTGTGCCAGCCGTGCGCCTTGTTTAGCCAGAGTTCGCATTTTTGGCCTCACGTTTTCCTTCTCGAGCGCATTCGTATTCCTCCATCTTTCCGAAGACGGACGAACAATTCTACGCGTGATACTTCACTTTCGCACGTCAAATTGTGGTAATTGTGGTACAGGCAATTAATCAGAAAACACAGGGAATAACGAACATCAGTGGTTACTGGACACAACGATTGCAGAATGGATGAATAGCCTCGCTCCAATATTTGATATCTGAATCCATAGCTAAAAAGCGTTATAATAAGTGCTTCGTGCCTTTCTCAATGTGTTGCAATCGGCAATCAGACAATTCTAAACTTTGAAGGAGGCTTGAGGGCGGGAATAGAGCACCTGCAGTTTGAACTGAGTGTGGCCAATACAGGTGATTTAGAGGCGCGTTTGGTGGTTGCTCCTCTTCGCAGAAACTTGTTTGCTACCTCTCGGGAGACCGACTCTCCTTGTCGTTGTCGGCTAAGTTTTGGATTCTGCCTCTCAACCTGATGTTTCACAGTGTTTCCGCTGAAGCACATGGAAGTGCTGCCCTTCGATTCCTGAAACCAAATGAAGATCAAAGTATTAGAAAGTGGTGCTGCAAGCGATCTTAGATCAAGAAGATGTACAAACGAGATATTAATCTCACCAAAGAACTGGATTCCCCCGATCGAATGAGCTGCGCCACGTTCGGCATCAGCTTGGCCAGATCGGCTTCATCATCACGTACTTGCATTCCTACCAGTTGACATTTTCCGCTTCCACTGAGGAGCAACCTGCAAATCACCCTTGCACAACCACGCATGCACATGTCCAGTCAGTAGAGTAAGCCTCCTAAATGGTACGCATAGAAATCTGTAACGAGTTGTGCACAAAATTTATCGATTCTTTAGAAGAACACTGGAACTTAATTTGGTCAGACAGAGGCATATCAGGCCATAGAATTAAGGGCTACCTGGTCTTGTCACCGTTAATACAGGGGAAACTATCAGCTCAAGATCAAAACCACAGAATCCTACCGCCAACGCTATCGAGCTTAACAATCTCTTCGGCAAGTATTCATGGAATCAAGAATTGCAGGCGCGCCGCAGCCGTTACCGACCTGGAAACCTGTCTGTCCACAAGCCATAATCAAGTAGTACTTGCAACCTAATTAAATTGGAAAGAAACAAAATCAATTCATGTGTAAAGAAGACGCATGTCACGATCCTACGCAAAGAAGACCAAGAACGGAACGAAGGTGAGCATCTCTTACAAATTCGAAGAAGCAGTTCCACGGCAACAGTTCCACGGTAAATACCAATCCGTTTCAGCAAGAAGAAGACGGGTTCATTTGGCGCCATAGCGTTCTTTGAACTGAAGGTGCTCTTGAGTGAGACTGTTTAGTACTCCCTCCTTCCCAAAATGATCTTCTAGTTACACAAAATGTTTGAGATTAAGTTTTAAAATAATAATTTTTTAAATTCGTTTTGACTTGTAAGTGGTGCTCCACCATCTTTTAATATCCTGAAATTTTGTTTGTGGGATTAATTTTCAAAGTGTGATTTGGGAGAGCTTAAAAATTGAATTTTAGAACATTCTCAAGGAACACTCGTGGCCACACAATTGTTCATTGTAGGCTTATTCAATTGCTTATAGTTGGCCTTGATCTATATACAAAGTCAATAATGAGTTGAAATTTTGAAGTGTTTGAGTTGACTCCAGCCCATGTGCATCCCTTAAAGAACCAATCCCTAATAATTGGGATGTGCTTCAAGTGGGAAGGGGGTAACTTTGATTAGGTCCATGTTTCTATAAGTTGTGCCTCCAATGGTGGTGGATTAATTTTGATGAGCTCCATGTTATATGGATTTGGCTACTATGCTTCTATGGTAGAAAATTCCTTGCCACCCCCCTTCCTCCCACAACAAGAAGATCATTTTGGGACGGAGGGAGTATTTTAGAGATAAATTTTAGAGAGAGTTCATATATTTAGTCTTGAATACAAATAGCCTATTAATGTGATTTTAATGTGATTGGATGATGTTTATATGATTTTTTTTATTCTGCCATCAAAATCATTTTATTTATATTTAATAGTGTAATTCTAAATGCAATCAAATTTGAATAGTTTATTTGATGTTTTTTCATATCAAAAACATATTGTTTTTATTGAAAATCCTAAAGATCTATGGAAAAAGTATTTTGATAATGGTCTATTGATATTCATTACTCAAGAGTTAGAAGATTTCATTAGATGTGATTCGGGGGGGCTGGAGGGCCGTTTCAAGCTGTTCCCAACTCCGTTCCCCCGGGCCCCATCGAACGTGGCTGACAGGTGGGGTGGGTGGTTTAAAAAAAAAATTTAAGGTCTTGAAATGGAAAACAAAATTAAATTATATTTTATATTTTATATTTTATTTTTGAAAAAATCGACCTAGCAGTCGCTTAGCCAGGTTAGTAGGCCCTACAAACAACAACTTTTGTCCAGTTTTGTCAGTTTCGTCCAGTTTTCTTCTTGGGAACTCGCGGCCCTTCCCGGTAGGGAAATCTCATCTAATGGAATGCATTCATTTTAATTTGCAAGCAATTACCATTTCAACTTAGGGATAACAGGATTCTTCAAAATAATTCCAATAGCTTTGTTAATTAGGACTTTGTTTTGTAAAAATATTTCAATTAATCATGCTCAATATCAATTACATTTGTTTAGGAAAATCAAGTCAAATAAAATTCACCTCACGTCATAACTATTTTGAGTTTCAAAGACAAAATGTTACTAGAGGCAATATAAAAATGATTAGGCTAAATGATTGATCGTATTATGAATTGTTCCATAGTTCAAGAGTACTCTTAGAGTGATGAAAGGAATAGGAACACCTAACAAAAAGTGTTGCCCAAATGCATATATATCACCTTCATTGCCATGAAACTTATTGAGGACTTTCACTTCAATTGAAGTTTTAAATACAAAAGATGAATAGTCTTAGATTAATATATAGGGAAGGCTATTCTACTATAGAAAAGGAGCCTTATTCACATCACTCTAGAATTGTGTGGGTCATTGCAAGAAATTTCTTCCATTTTTTGTAGCATTTCGGCAAAATCTCGATTGCAACCCCAAAGTACTATAAGTACTATGTAGCGGAACAATCTTAGCTATTGATTGTAAAAATCAATAGCAAAAAGTACCATAGCAAGTACTATGTACTACTTTAGATAACTAAAATAATACTAACGAAAAAAAGGACAGATTTTTAAAGAAAAATAAAACAATGAATAATAAATTAATAATAAATAGAAAATCATGAACAAAAAAAATTAAAAATAAGACATTTGGGAGGACTTGAAGGTGATCAAATTTCACCAAAAAAATGAAGTTGACACCATCTTTAATGTTCAAGAAATGCTTCATTAGGAAAAATTTGAGGTCTGAAAGAGGCTGATTAGTTTTTTATTTTCAGCAGACCCATAGTACAAGTACAGAAAATTAAAAAAAATTTAAAAAAAATTAATAATTAAAAAAAATTAAAAAAAATAAAATAAAATATTAAAAAAAATTTAAAATTTAAAAAGTTTGTCAATCTAACGTGGAGCTGACGTGGCACCAGTAGTGCCACATCAGATCCGGAAAACAAAAAAAAAGAATTCCCTAATTGCACCCGGGAGGGAACTCGCAACCCTTTGTACGCCTTAGATTTTTTGTAATGGTACAAGGGACTCCTATTTACATAGACCTGGAGGACATAAAATAATATATTTTTAAACTTCCATTAGTAGGCATATGCTCACATAGTGTAGGAATAGACCACCAAAATTTCAACTCTGAATTATTCAATTTAGATACATCCAAATGTAGTGAAAACCCCTAAACCTCAAAGTATGACAAATTAATAAAATTGACTTTTAAATATAAAATGATTTTTTTTAATTTCTAAAAAATAAGAGATTTGATTACCATCAAGTTAAACATCTCCAATACAAATTTCATATTCATTGGACTTGTGCTTCAAAAATTATAACAAATGATAATAACATCACTCCAATTGTGACAGAAAATAGGACATGTGTTTCTTCCAATGACCCTTATATTTTTGAAAAGGACTCTTAAAATTTCTAATGAAGAGTTTTGTAGATTTGTCCCTACTCATGGAATGAACACTATTTATGGAGCTAGAATAGTTACCATGACTATGACAAAAGTGTTATAAGAGTGATTCTTTCTTTTCCATTGAAGAATATTGCATGAAATTCAAAATAAAATAAATGCACCTAGGTCAGTCAAATTCAATCTTGGAAATCTATGAATATTTTTCATTCTTACAATTAATTTCAAATTTTGAATCAACAAAATTGAATAAGAGAGAATATGAAACTCTAAACTCAAATCAAATGAATTCTTATCAAATTGCATACTTATTTTGTTCAAACTTCATCTTTTGGTCATAAGGTGGATTAGGAGAGACTTTGATAGTAGTATTGTAGGATGGCATTGTACATTGATTTCACAAGGTTGCAACTCCTCTAAACATAACAACTCATGTACAAGGTACACCTTCTATCTAAGATTCGTTGGTGAAGTGCACCTCAAGTCGAAAGCTCTCAGCGTGCTTCAACGTAGAAACCTCTGAGATGAAAAAATCCTGACGGAGCCCACTACAGTACCTCTGATGCATCCATCCCCACGGGGATCCACGGGCACCGGAGACCGTCCCTCGTCTCTCTGATCCTCAGCTCCATTATTGCTCCTGTAAGCTCAACCTTTGATCCCACGATTTGTTCTCTTGGTTTTGTTGTCGTTGCTTAGCTTTCTGTTCTGTGGGGGTTCTATCGATTTACAGCTTTGAACTGGATTGTGAGCAGTAACATTTGCACGCCCTTGCGATGGAGGTGCTTGAGTTCCGCCATTGTCGTCGGTGAGAGCGTTTCGGTAGCCAGAGCGTGTCGCGGCAGCCAGAGATGGTGGAATTTTCAAGGCAGCGATCAGTGTGGCTTGCTCTCACTTCAATTTTTGTCCGATTGGCGACTATGTTGGCTGTTCCTTGTTCGATGCTTAGGATTTGATCTAGCGTACTTCAATCCGGAGTCGGCTGTACATGTTCGTCCTGGCTGCTTTGTCACTGGTACGTGGAATCATCCCTGACGAGATTTCGCAAGTAGCTTTGTGCCTTTTTTTGTGTCCACGGGTATGATTAAGTTGCGAGCCTCTGAACGAATCTTGTAACGCCAGGGTTCCTGGAGGATGGAATATTCCGTGTGGTTCTGAATTGCGTTTCTGATTTGCTTGATCTGTTTTCTGAAATTGCTACTTCTTCAAAGTTTCCTGAGGGTGGAGATGCGAGGACGTCACAGTTTAGGGTTTAGGGATCATGGAGCTTGAGCAACGAGATGAATGCCCATGTATAAGAATTCATGCAACTACTTTGTTTCCGCATGCTTTTCTTTCCGATCATGTCGGTGTGGAATTCAGAGTTGTTGAAAGCTTCGTCACAAGCCTTTTTAAGAAGGCTTGTAAGGGTATCTGTTTTCAAATTCGGCCTTTCACGATTTTGAGCCCGAATATCGTCTCAAACTACGAGCTCCATTGTAGAGATCTCCAATTGCGTTGCCTAAACTGACCTCCATTCTCGGATCATAAGTCTTGAACTGCGACAAGCCCTATTCATCTGTCGCCATTGATGATGGTGAGAATTTTGTTTTTCAGGCGATTCTTGAGTTCTTTCAGAAATTCGTGGATTCTGTGGGCTCCGAACTGGAGTTCATAGTAGATGACATCACCACTGGTGATTCCAATGCCACTGGTGTGACATGGCATTTAGGTAGAGGAAACCCTCTGAACTTTGGTGTTTCCTTTTGGACATGATTTTCAGCAAAAATAAATTGTTTTATGGAGCTTTGAGAAAACATCATAAAGAGAATTTGAGATCTCTCTATGGTTACAATGATTACAGTGATATTCCCATGATACAAGACCTCTATATGATCATCATGATTATCTGGGAATATCACTAGAATACATTAGGGAGACTTCTCCATGATGCATGGAGAAGAATGTCTTTGTGATTTTGTGATTCCTTCTGTCTAATGTTTTCGAAACAATCTAATTCTACTGTAAACCTTGATGTTTTACTTCTCAAGTCAAGATGATAAAACTTTCCCCTGTCATGTTGATTCAATTGTCTCACGAAAACGTTGTCCTTGCTGTTTATGAAGCAGAGTGAATGGTAAACCATTTCCGTTCAGCTTTTATCGCTGTCAAGTGTTCAATGACAAACGGCAGTTTGTGTAAGCACTTGACCAGCCTGTAATTTATGTTCCAGTAATTATTTCTTGGTTTCTGTTTTTGCAGCTGATCGTGAAGGGAGTCTCTGATTTACACTGACTATTGCAATTATGGCAGAGACGCTTTAGAGCCTTCAACCAAACCCGGAGATCTGACACTGGTGAGTAAGCGTGAACACTTCTTTTCCAACCGAGCCATTTGTCCCCCTCTAACGATGAACCCACCTGTTTGCTGTGTGTACGGAAAATACGGTTATTACTCTCGACCTTAACACACAATACTAAGCTTTTAGTGCTATTTATTTACGCAGGTGGCTTTAAAGGGTCTTTGTGCATTTCTGTGGAGATTCCGATCACTTGCGTTTAATTCAGTTTTGGAAGAGTCGTCTCTGAAGGTGTTAGTGCAGGTCGAAGATTGAAAGGTGTGCAAACTGGAGGACGAAATACAATGGTTTGATTTTATTTTCAGGTAAGTCTGGTTCACGTCGCCATCCCTTGCGAAGTTGTGCAAGTCAGTTTTTCTTGGCAAATTGGTGGTCTGATTGGAAGGTGTGAGCTTCTGTAGCTTCCACCGCCATATGATTTTATTGATCTGATTTTCTGAAAATGAGGAAGGTAACTAGACCTAATTGTGTCTAAATAAGAAATTGAGCATTGTTCCTAACATTAAATTGCCTAATTTTTTTGTTGGATCTTGTTAGAATTTCAGACTATTTTAGGTTCTCTCCTTATGCATTTTTTGGACTCCATAGGCCTAAAGTATGAGCTTTGACAGTGTTGAAAAAAGGTGTATCCAAAAGCTATCCGAGGTCTTCACTAATAGAGTCAATACATTTTAGCTAGGCAAGAATCTATAGTTTGCAGTTTTAGGAAGAAGTCCCAATTGGATGTAGTTTTCTTGTGTCTTGTTTTTGCTTACCTACCTAGCTATGTAGTTCATTTTTATAGCTTGTGACTTTGGAATTTTGTTTTTTATATAGCTGAGTGTATATATAGGCATGGAGGTCTAGAAGGGGTGATGTGTAGAATATCCATTAGCTGACAAGTAATGCATTGTTGCCATTGGAATAGATAAAATGGATTGACAAATGTTCTTGTTTTGAAGTAAGGTGATGCTTTTGGATGGACTTAGTTCTTTCTTTCAAATTCTTTCTTTTAGAGAATAGAGTTATATCTATAGCATATCAAATTTATCATGTAACCACCAAATAAGAGTTGCCAACACCTATTCTTAGCATTATTTGATAGGTCAACAAGCATAATCCCTTTAAACAAGCTTTACATGTCATTTTTGAATTTAAGGATAACTCTTGAACATTTTCTATTGACTTACATATTTGTACAAACTCGTAGATCTCTTCTACATTGTTGCTCTCTTTAGGGTACTCAATACTATTTTTTGAACGTATATAATCACTAACTATAATGGATAATGCATTTTCGAGTTTCCATTATGAATGCATGTTGCAAATATTAGAATCTTTATTTCTATTATGTACTCACATTTGAAAATCTTAAAGTCAAATTTTGTTGTGTTCTTTTTACAGTCCAAATATATGAATGTGAGTGAGGATTGTGTACCATTGGGCAAGCTTGATTCTTGTGTTGAATCATCACCATAGGTTGGACAATGAATTGGATTAGTTATTTAATTCCACTAGTCTAATGTGTTTTGACCATACCCTAGGAGGATTAGCCTTGGGGTTATAAGTAGTGTGTGTGAGATTGCTTGGGTAGGAGGTTATATTCTTCAAGAGAAATGAAGAATTGGATTTGTAGAAGGCTAAAATCCTTTTGAGCCTTGAGTCAACATTCTAATATTGGGGCTAAAAAATTTATCCCCTTTAGAACCTTATATAAACATAAGGGTTTAAAACTCCTCTTTTTAACCAAAGCCCATGTTCTTCCCAATTTGTTGAAAAATGGTCTAAGGATATATGATTTCATAGCATGTGGATTTTTTAGATAGGTTTCTAGGTCAGTAAGAATAAGTTTGGATTTGTTCCCAATTTGATGTTCACATAAGGTAGGGACTTTTGAAACCGCCACTTCCTCTATTGTGTATAGTTTCTATTATTAGACTAATAAAAGATTATATATATATATATTCTAATTGATTGTTCAAAAGAGATTTCAAAATACCAAAGATTGCATCATTTGGATACAATATACAAAAGTTATGAGGGATCAATTTTTCTATAGTAGATATTCTAAATCTACTTCAACAATTGGTACATATTGATTTAGGAAATTTATATAATGAAAGCATCTAATCAAGTCGTGTTTTAGGCACTTGATGCATTTGGGTGTCCCTACTTTAATTACAATATTGACATATATTGACATATCTTTGTGAGTTTCAAGGAAGTTTGCACTTTCTTGAGGACTTAGGCATATGAATTATAGGTTTGAATATCTTCCTCACATATTCCTTGAAGGGAATACATACATTTTCTTTTGAAGAATATGTTATGAAGTCATTTCGAGAAGGACTATAACCACTCTCGAAATTAGTTCTTTGATTCACTTATTGTATATTAAACATACCATGTTTTACAATCCCATCATACAACATACAATTCTATATTGGCATCTTGAAACTTATAATGTGTAAAGTGCTGCACATTCAAAAAGCAATTTTACAACAATTGAAATTATTCAATAAACTTCTAGGTTTTTTTAACTTGTCATGTATATTGTTTTGGACAAAAATCCTTTAGAGAACTTGGGATTCAAAGATGGCAAGAAGTAACTCATTCCTTATGTGAGGTTGGTACAACATAAACTATTATCATCTTCTGTTTTTAAATTCATAATTATCAATTTCAATTTTGCAGTGGTGAGGACTACGGAATGACGAGTGCTATGGAGGGTGGTATTGAATATTCCAAGAAAATGTGTGCATTTAAAGGTATGGAGAATTCTATCACTAGTGACCTTTCCTTTTTGTATTGAGTTTCCAATATCATGGCTTATAGTTTTCTAATGGTAAATTTTGAATGAGACCTCAAATATAAATTGATAAATTAATGATTTGTCAATAAGATTAATCACTAGTTGTTGTGCAGATGAATATGACAACTATGATGTTCTCATAAGTCATAGAAGCCCTGATACCAAGATAGGCTTTGTGGGCTATTTATATGATGCTTTTAAAAGAGTAGGGTTGCACCCCTTTTTGGATTGTATATTCATTGATAAAGGCCAAGATGCTTGGAAATGCATTGATCATGCTATCCAAACGACACCCCTAGCTCTTGTCATCTTCTCAGAGAGTTTTGCTCAATCAGAGTGGTGTTTGAAAGAATTACATGCACTTTTGGACTCTTCTTTAGTGAAGGTGTTCCCAATCTTCTACAAAGTTCAACCATGGGAAGTAAGATTTCCCGAAAAGGGTCAATTGGCTGGTGGATTTGTGAAGTTGGTAGAGAGGCATGAGAAGACTCTAATTGAAGAATGGAAGGTTGATTTAGAAAGAGCTTCCAAGCTCAATGGTTGGGAGCACAAAATTGGAGACAAGAAGTAAGTGTGCATCTACATTCTATGTTATAAGAGTATTGTAGTTGAATTTGACATTGACATTGTAGTTGGTACTAATGAAATTTGTGTCAAAATATTTGTAGGTTGGAAAAGGACTTGGTATTGGAGATTGTTGGAAAGCTTTTGGAATTGGCCAATAAACCCCTTCCCTTACATGTGGGTGATCATATTGTAGGCGTGAAGCAAATTGCTAAGAACCTCATCCAAACACTTGATGAGAAGAAAGTGATGATATTGGGATTGTGGGGAATGGGTGGAATTGGAAAGTCCACTTTGGCCCGAGAGTTATACAACCAATTGGGGCGAAGATTTGATGTGAGATGTTATGTGGAAGATGTAGCAGAGAAGGTGAATCAAGGTGGTGTGACAAGTGTCCAAAATCATATTTTGAAGGCATTATGTGAGAATAATTTGTTGGATAATATTGTAGACAAATCAAGAGGTATTGTTATTCTTGAGAAAAGATTATCTATGAAACAAATTCTTTTGGTTTTGGATGATGTTCGTGATGGTGATGAGATGGGTTTTTTTATGTCACGCAAAATGTTGAAGGAAGGTAGCATGTGCATTGTCACTTCTCGAAATCGGCGAGTATTTGAGAAGTCAACTTTATCTCACAACAATCATGAGATTCACACGCATGATGTTCAAAGCTTAAGCAAGGAAGATTCTCGAAGTGTCTTTGCATGTCATGCATTTGGAGGTGATTGGAAAGTACCTCCAAGATTTGAAGATCTTGTTGGAGATGTTAGTATGGCATGTGGTGGAGTTCCATTGGTATTGAAGGTTTGTGGATCTCTTTTGAGGGATGAGGAAGATGTGGAGATTTGGGAGGAAGTTTTGAAGAAGTTGAAATTTGGCACTATCATGGACGAGAAGAAGATATTTGAATGTCTTCAGATTAGCTATGATTCTCTTCAAGAAGAACAATAAGAAATGTTTTTGGATGTTGCATGTGCATTATTGGGGGCCTCTGTGGAGATGGCGAAACTTGTTTGGAGATCCCAAGGTTGGTCTGTAGCGTTGGGTGTTCGGAGTCTTATAGAGAAGGCTTTGATTATTGTGGATACGGAAGGTGCCTTTGTCATGCATGACCACTTGCGAGACATGGGTCGTGCCATTTCCAAGCAAGAAAGAGCAAATGGGGGTATTTACAAACGTTTGTGGGGTTTTGAATCCTTGGCATTTTTGAATAGGAATGAGGTATGCTTGGTAACCATTGAACTTTAATTTGGTTAATCTTTTTAGTATTGAGTATTATTTTGTAGTTTTATTATGGCTAATACTTGAATAGAGAGTAGGAGGAATGTTTGCTTAATCTGATTGTTTGAGGATCTAGAATTTGTTGTGTATGTATTCTACTTTTAAGTTTAGTAATTGAGGCACGCATTATATTCTTTTTGAGTTTACTTGAAGTTTTTTATTTGAATTGATTTTTGTTTAATGTATTTGTACAGCCACTACCAAATTCTCTTCAAACCTTGGTCCTTCCATGGATGCATGGAATTCAAGATGACCTTTGTGTCATCAAAAGATTGCGTATTTTCAAATGCAAGGGTGACTTGTTTTCAATGTCATCACTTCCAGAAAATTTGCGTTGGCTTGATTACTTTAACATCTTTGGTGTAACATCCAAACATTTTCCAGAGACACCTGTGAACAATGAATTGGTGATATTGTTTTGGGTATATGGTTCGATGGATAGATTGCCTGAATCTTTTGGAAATTTGAGGAAGTTAAAAGTCTTGAATCTCCAATTTTGTCACAAGTTCAAGAAGTTACCAGATTCATTTGGAAGTCTCCAAAATTTGAAAAGCTTATTTCTTGAAGGGAGTGGAATCCAAATTTTACCCAAATCCTTTGGAAAGTTGATCAATTTGGAATTATTGAATCTTCAAAATTGTAGTGAGCTTGTAGAGCTACCAAATTCAGTTGGTGGCCTCCAAAATTTAAATCAATTGATTCTCGAAGGAAGTGGGATCCAAAGTTTACCTGAATCTTTTGGAAAGTTGAGCAATTTGGAAGTGTTGAATCTATGTTCTTGTAAGAAATTCAAGAATCTACCAAATTCATTTGGAGGCCTTCAAAATTTGAATCAATTGATTCTCGAAGGAAATGGGATCCAAAGTTTACCCGAATCTTTTGGAAAGTTGAGCAACTTGGAAGTGTTGAATCTATGTTCTTGTAAGGAACTCAAGAATCTACCAAATTCATTTGGAGGCCTTCAAAATTTGAATCAATTGATTCTCAAAGGAAGTGGAATCCAAAATTTACCTGAATCTTTTGGAAAATTGAGCAATTTGGAAGTATTGAATCTGTTGTATTGTAGTGAGCTTGAGAATCT
Source organism: Rhytidiadelphus loreus (assembly GCA_947034895.1). Classification (NCBI taxonomy): domain Eukaryota; kingdom Viridiplantae; phylum Streptophyta; class Bryopsida; order Hypnales; family Hylocomiaceae; genus Rhytidiadelphus; species Rhytidiadelphus loreus. The sequence continues at coordinate 9,544,087 of OX344765.1, read as the reverse complement.
ACCAAATTCATTTGGAGGCCTTCAAAATTTGAATCACTTGGATCATAAAGAAAGTGGAATCCAAAGCTTACCCGAATCTTTTGGAAATTTGAACAACTTAGAAAAGTTGAATCTTCAATATTGTAGTAAGCTTATGGAGCTACCAAACTCGTTTGGAGGCCTCCAAAATTTGAATCACTTGGATCTTGAAGGAAGTCAAATCCAAAGTTTACCCAAATCTTTTGGAAGGTTGAGCAATTTAGAAGTGTTGAATCTGTTGTATTGTAATGAACTTGTAGATCTACCAGATTCATTTGGAGGCCTCCAAAATTTGAATCACTTGGATCTTGAAAAAAGTGGAATCCAAAGTTTATCCGAATCTTTTGGAAAGTTGAGCAACTTAGAGGTGTTGAATCTACGATATTGTAGTAAACTTATGGAGCTACCAAATTCGTTTGGAAGCCTCCAAAATTTGAAAAGCTTGTATTTTGAAGGAAGTGATATCCAAAGTTTACCTGAATCTTTTGGAAAGTTGAGCAATTTGGAAGTGTTTAATCTAAGAGATTGTGGTAAGCTTGTAGAGCTACCAAATTCGTTTGGAGGCCTCCAAAATTTGAAGAACTTTGATTTCACTTATTGTGGAATCCAAAGTTTACCCAAATCTTTTGGAAAGTTGAACAATTTAGAGGTATTGAATCTACGATATTGTAGTAAGCTCGTGGAGCTATTAGATTCATTTGGAGACCTCCAAAATTTGAAAAGTTTGGATCTTGAAGGAAGTCAAATCCAAAGTTTACCCAAATCTTTTGGAAATCTAAGCAATTTAAAAGTGTTGAATCTATTGTATTGTGGTGAGCTTATAGAGCTACCAGATTCATTTGGAGGCCTCCAAAATTTGAATCACTTGGATCTTGGAAAAAGTGGAATCCAAAATTTACCCAAGTCTTTTGGAATGTTGAGCAACTTGGAAGTGTTGAATCTATTGTATTGTAGTGAGCTTACGGGGCTACCAAATTCATTTGGAGGCCTCCAAAATTTGAATCACTTAGATCTTGGAAAAAGTAGCATCCAAAATTTACCTGAATCTTTTGGAAAGTTGAGCAACTTGAAAGTATTGAATCTATGGTCTTGTAGAAAGTTGAAGAATGTACCAAATTCATTTGGGGGCCTCCAAAATTTGAATAGCTTATATCTTGAAGGAAGTGGAATCCAAAGTTTACTTGAATCTTTTGGAAAATTGAGCAACTTGCAAGTATTGAATCTATGGTCTTGTAAGGAACTCAAGAATCTACCCGATTCATTTGGAGACCACCAAAATTTGAATCAATTGAATCTCGAAGGAAGTGGAATCCAAAGTTTATCCAAATCTTTTTGAAATTCAACAATTTAGAAGTGTTGAATCTACAATATTGTTGTAAGCTCTTGGAGCTTCTAAATTCATTGGAGACCTTTGAAGTTAGAAAAGCTTGTATCTTGAAGGAAGTCAATCTAAAGTTTACCACTTCACCAAAATCTTTTGGAAAGTTGAACAACTTAGAAGTGTTGAATCTATTATATTGTAGTGAGCTTGTGGAGCTACCAAATTTGTTGGAGGCTTCTAAAATTTGAACCATTTAGATCATGGAGAAAGTAGAACCCAAAGTTTATTTGGATTCTTTTAGGGGGATCTTAGAAGTCTTCAGAATTTGAATTTTCAATTATGTACAATTCAAAATTTGTCCAAGTCTTTGGAGGGTCTCACAAATCTTAGTGATTTGATTCTATTTGAGTGTACTATCCAAAATTTGTGTGAGTCATTCTAGAAATTGTACAACTTGATAAACCTAGATCATTATGGTACTACAACTTTAAGAAGTTTGCATGGGTCTTTTAGACAACTCTTGAATTTGCGAAAGCTAGATCTATGGAAATGCTTTGTGATCTATTTGAGATCTTCAATTACTAGAAAGTATATTGTTAGAAAATGTTGAGGTACACCTAAAAGATGCAAAGTTCTTAAAGGAAGTAGAATCCATAATTACCTTGAATGCTTTGGAAAGTTGAGTAAGCATTGAAAGTTTAGAAGTGTTGAATCTATAGGGTTGTTGCAAACTAAAGGAGCTACTTGATTCATTTGAATGCCTTCAAAACTAAATCAATTGAATCATAGAGGAGGGACCTTGCAAGAAAGACCAACCATTTTTTTGTAGTGTTTTGGCATAAACAAGGATTTTGCTAGCCAATATTGTGAATATTTTAAGTACTTTGTAGCAGAACAATTTCAACCGTTCATTAGAAAAATCAATGACTAAAAGAATTGTTGCAAGTACTATGGACTATTTGTGAATATTGAAACAATACTATGTGAAAAAATAGACAATTTGTCATAGAAAATAGATACAATGAGGTATAAATTGATAATAAATAGAAAATCATGGATAACAACTAAAAATTGCCAATTTATGAAGACTTGATGATGATTAGATTCCACTAAAAGAATGAAGTCAAAATCATCTTCAATGTTCAAAAGTGTGCACCCAAGGGAGCCCTATTTGCACAAATGGGGAGGATATAAAATAATGTATTTTAGAAGCCCTTTAGTAGGTACATGCCCACTTACTATGGAAATAGACCACAAAAATTTCAACTCTAGATCATTAATTTTGGGTGCTCCTGAATACTAAAAACCCCTAAACCTTAAAGTGTGACAAATTAGAAAAATTGACTTTCAAATATAAATTATTTTTTAAATTTCTGAAAAAATTAGGGATATGATTGCAAGTTAGCCATCTCCAATACAAATTTCAAGTTTATCTACACTAAATAGTGAAATTAGGTTGCCCCACACTAATTTCTCGACATTCTACACTATATAAATATGTATTGTTTCTTTACAAGAATTTATTACTTTTTTGAATTAAAAATTTATGCATGTGGGACTTATGAACCTCTATGTGTACAAACAGAAAAAACAGTGGACATATTTGTTGATTGGTTGGCTTGTAAAGTGATTTTCTTGAAGTAAGGCAACCTAATTGTTAAGGCCACCTAATTTCACTATTTAGTGTAGTTCATCCTTTAAAAGTTATAACAATTGATAACTTTGTCACTCCATATGTGATGCAAAATAGTACTAGTCTTTTTTGCAATCACCCAAGAAGCAGATTCCAAAATTTAGCCAAATGTTTTGGAAAGTTGAGCAACTTAGAAGTGCTTAATCTATGGGATTGTGGCAAGCTTGTGGAGCTACTACATTTGTTTGGAGGCTTCCACAATTTCAAAAACTTAAGTTTCACTTACAATGGAATCCAAAGTTTATCCAAATCTGTTGAAAAGTTAAGCAACTTAGAAGTGTTGAATCTGCAATGTTGTTTGCCACTCGAGGAGCTATGTGGAAATTCATTTGGAAGCCTCACTAGTAGAAATGTCGTAATTTGATTGAACGTTAAGACTAGATACATGTCAACAATTGTTTTGAGAAAGAGGCTAATAAAATCTAGCACTCTCTAAAGACCAAAAGGATATCCTTCATACACATACCGAAATTAATTTCATGGCCCCACCACTTTGTCAATGGTATACTATTCATGGAAAGTCTCCACTTAATTGTCGATCCATTAGGTGCTTGGGTAATTCTTCTTTTCCATTCACTATTGAATACCAGTAATGAATTTGACTCATCCACTTCATTTAGAAATGGATGATTGTTTATTGGCACTCTATGTTCAATCCTTATAGTGCTTGTAAAATAATATAAGTATTTTTAAACTCCTAAAAATCTCCCTCTATTATTCACGATCTTCACTGCAAGTGGTCAATACACACCCATCGTGTAAGTGATGGTGGTCTGCATCAACACGTGTAATCTCTAGAATCTATTCTACAAAATTAGGTTTTAATTCCCATTCCATTATTTGATGAGGTTGGTCGGTTAGGGTATTACTTGTTTGGTCGCAAGTTTAAGTCTTTGAGTTTTTCTTCATTGAAATGTATGTCCCATTGAGGAAGAATTCATTTCCATTTCTCATTTATTTTGGAATTTGCACAACTGGAATTTGTAAAAGATAACAAAATTGGTACATTTGTAATATATTATAGATAATTCAACTTCTTGAACTTTTTTATGTATTTGTAGTTGAAACCAACAAATCGTTCTTATTTTAAATGACCAAAAATTAGAGACCTTTTAGAAATGATTTATGTTGAGCCCTAAGTCCTTGACAACGCATGCAATTTTTCTTAAAGGGAAAAAAGTTTGTAGTCATGTAATAATGGCCAAAGACAAAAATTTGACAACTTCCTCTAAAATGTCCACAACAACATTCTATAAATTTTGGTTGTGAAAAATGCCAGCTTCCAAATTTTTTGGTTGTGATAGTTATATAGTTTAATTTTATTTCAAATTTTCATTTTCAAAATAGAAACGTATAATATAGTGCAACCTAAAATTATATATTTAAATATATAGGTATGTCAATTTTACACTCTATAAGTGAGAAGCTAGCAATAATCAATCAATATAATGAGAAGCTAAATGCATTGACTTTGATCTAATACTACATTGCTTGACCCAAACTTCTTCAAAATTGATCATTGTAATTCTCATTTAGGCCTCTAAAGTTCAAAATTCAAACTACTCTATAATGAAGATTTTATATGATTATAAGTCAATTGAGAAGCAATGATGCTAGACGGTGTGAGTGGGGAGCAACAAGCAATGAACTTGGAATAACGAGTGTTTAGACTTGAGCACTCACTAAGACTTTTTCACTTAAAATAGACATGTTAGAGTCATAAATAGTGATGTCATATCCAAAAATAGTAATGTAAAATTACCAAAATAGAAATTTAAAAAAATTAATTAATTGCTAAATAAAGCTTAATTTAAGATGGTTAATTTAGCATTCAAATGTTGTAAGTAGGGCCAAGAATGATAGCCTAGCCTCTTCCACAACATGAAAGGTACTACCATAAAGGTGATGTGCAAATGAATTTCATCCATGTCATCCATTCATTTTTTGAAAAAAATTGGAAAAAAATTCCAAACACTTTGAGAAATAATGAATACAAAAAAGATTATTTTTTTATTTGGCATATGGCTCATCAAATATGAGGAGTCATTTTTTGTTGCCAAAGGACCCTTCCTCTAATAATTTGGGGGTATATTTGAATTGCAATTTTTTTTAAATTAAAAAAAGATTCAAATTTTTTTCAAATTCAAACCCTTAAGCGCTCTGACGTCCATATTCTGGACGACGAACAGAGGACTTGCAGGCATTGTTTCATCCAACTAGCTTCTCATTCATCCAATTTAATACTTGAATCTTGAAAAGACAACCTTCTTTTATGCCCAATTTCATGAAATTTTGGTAAATGGTAATACTGTACAAAGATATAAGCAAAAATGTGTCAAAATTTGAAAAAAGATTGAGGTGTTAAGGGGTTCAAAAAATTTAGAAAAAATTCAATTTTTTTTTCAAGAATAAAATTATCCAACAAGTAGGCTCCTTGGATTTGAGGAGCCATTTCTTGTTGACAAAGGCACCCTCCCACTATTAATTGCAATTAAATTTATTTATTTTCAGAAAAATATATTCAGACAAAGCACCCTAACTCTAATTTTTGGGGGTCATTTGAAGGTCTTGGGTTCTTTGTAAAGGTCCCTCATAGCCAATGGAAGGTTCCGTGGTGCCAAAGAGCCCTTCTTTAGTGCCAAAAGGCTCTCCCTTAAAAAAATTTAGTATGTCATTAGATAGACTCTTGGTGCCATAGAAATCTCTTTAGATCTGAGGAACCATTTCTTAATACCAAAGAACTCTTCCTTAGTTTTTTTGGTATATTATAGCTAATTGGAATTTCTATGGATTGAATCTATTTCTCTCAAGTCTCAACTAGCAACATCTTAGTTTTCTCAAATGATAACATGTAATTAGAACTCGTAAATGTTGGTATTAGCATAGGAATAAATTCAATCAACCTTTGTCCAGAGTAATGCTTGAAAGGAATTACAAATTTTAATTGGAAACGGTACATTCCTTGAAATGGTTTTGTAATGCCACATACAAATTCCAAATTTCCAAATGTCTCTGTACCTTTGATCTAAGGTACTTGGCATCAATCCTTATCTTAAACAACTAAATTTTTTGTCCCATCCAATGGTCATCCATCATCCAATGCAATGAACAATAGATGTATTTCATCCAACAAAGTCAACAATAAAAAATCCATCCAAATCCATTCATCCTCATTCATCTCCATTCACCCTCTTTAGACTCATTTATAGCCATAAGTTTTTACCCTAAACCACAAACATAGGCATCTTATGGTGAAAAGTTTAAAAAAATTCCCTAGGGAGGACACTCCCCACGTTTTAGCAACCCACATGCGGCAGAAAAAGTAATACATCTAATACATCGGTAAATTTAATTTTTTTTTCAAAAAAAAAATTATGGATAGATTTTACTACTTTGAAAGTTTATGTTTTGAATTATTGGTATTTTTATGCTAATAGTAATTAGGTATAAATTTCTTAAGAAAAAAGATACACTATAAAGCTGAAAATAACTTTCACACCTCTATATTATATAAAAAAAAAATGAAAAAAATGAAAAAAAAATTCTATAGAATAGCTTTCTATCGAAAGTTTATTTTGGTCGAATATTGATGCGATAGTCATCTTCATGTGAGCTCTATAAATATTTTAGTTGGAGAACATGCCATTTTAGTTCATTTTTCAACCCTTTCTAGACAATATATCTTATGTTATGTGGAATTGAAATTTTTGTCAATAGAAACCTTTAGTCATTCTTAGACAAAGCTCAAAATTTTAGGATGAAATTATAGTTTATTGAAAAGTAAATAGGGGGTCAAAAAATCACTCCGCCACACGTGGGTACCCCAAATGTAGTGAGAGTGTCCTCCCCTAGAAAAATTCACAAGATTTTCTAAAAACAATCACTACTCATCGCTCATTGCTTAACACTCAATGCTCTTTGCTTGTTGCTTGTCACTCCCTACTCATACTTTAGCAACCTTGCAAAGACATGGAGGTTGGAGAAGATGGGAAATGGATAGTCAAGCTAGGCAATTGGCCTAAATCTATCTCATAAGGTGTCATTTGATTTGAGGAAGCAAGCTAGCCACCACAAAACAAAAGTCCTAACTATGCCCCAAACTAAGGCCTCATCAAGCAAATTTTGCTTCCTAGATACACAACTCCTCTAAGTCATTAGCTATTTCCAGCATTGGCTTACAAGTGACAATCTATAATAATTTTGGTTGTCAAAATGACAACCTTCATTAATTTTTGGTTGTCACCTGAGACAACTTCCTTCAAAAAGTGGTTGTCAAAAGACAATCAAAATGTAAAATGCCAACTCACAAGTTCTCAATTTTTTGACCTACTACTAGGCATTGTGTATCACCAATATATAGTTGTAATAAAATTGGATCAACAGTGACCCATTCTAAATCAATCACAATAGATCCAAACCAAAAGAAACAATCTCCGTCTTTCCAGATTTGTATAGTTCAATCCAAATTTGGTTATTCAGTGTTAAATTCAAAAATATTCCATTCTAATCTTTAAGCATGTGTAGTGCACAATAGGGTGATTGCAAGAAAGACCGGTCCTATGAGGCATCACAATTGAAGTGACGGAGTTGGTTTTGGCCGTAACTTTTGGAAATTGAAGCCAATGGACTTGAATTTTTTTATGGAAGATTGCTAACTCAGAAAACATGAAATTTATTATTTTTCAAAAAAATTCAAAAATAATTTTATAATTAAATATTAATTTAGCTAATTTGTCACACTTTGCGGTTTAGGGTTTTTTAGTACTGTGAAGTATCCAAAAAATATGATGTTCACTTGACTTTTTTGTGGTCTATTCCCACACTAGATGGGCATATGCCCACCAAAGGGAATTCAAAAAAACACAATTCTTTGTCCTCAACATGCATGCAAATAGGGGTCCCTTGTGCATAGCACTCTAAACTTTCATGATGGTTTCAACTAGTAGTTTTTGGTGAAATGTAATCACTATCAAGTCTTTATAAATGGACAATTTTTAGTTTTTTTTATTCATGATTTTCTAATTTTTATTAATTTATACTTAATTTTATCTACTTTCTGTGACAAACTGTCATTTTTTTTAAGTAGTACTATTTCAGTATTATAAAGTACTCAAAAGTACTATTGGCCAATAGAGCATCAACTAACTAGCCAATGGATGAGTTTGAATGAACCTAAGTAAGTGCTAGAAATGACTAGCAGCGAAGGCTCACTTTAAAGTATAGATAACTTTCAATTACTTGAGTGCTTTACAAAGTAAATATTATAATTGTGGGAAAGCTAATTGACTTTAGGACCCACCATAGTTGTATCCTCAAGAGTTGGTGACCAACTTAACTAGAGATTCCAATCATTAGATTTGAGCGTGATGACTCATGCCAAGTCATTTGCCCTATTCATTTTTATCCACTATTCTACTAGTGTCTCTAAAAGTTGAATCAATTGGATCTTGGAGAAAGTGGAATCAAAAGTTTAACTAATTGCTTTGAAAAATTGAGCAACTTGAAAGTGTTGAAGCTATTGGGCTGTTATAAGTTTGAGAAACTACCAAATTTATTTCAAGACCTTTAAAATTTGAATCACTTGGATTTCAAAGGAAGTAGAATTCAAAGTCTACCCAAATTTTTCAAGGGTCTTAATAGTCTTCAGAACTTGAGTTTTAAAGTATGTAGGATTCAAAATTTGTTTGAATCATTAGGGGAGATTTCAGCTAGTTGGAAGACTGTTTCAGGGTTGTTCCCATTGTTGGGAACCAGTCCTGTACAGTCAGAATATAATAATAAAAAATTAAAATTTAAAAATTTAAAAAAAAAAATTAAAATTTTAATAAAAAATTAAAAAATATATTTTTTTATAAAAAATATATTAAAAAATAATATCTGACGTGGCCGTCTCCTGGCCACGTTAGATCAGCGTTCCCACAGCGTTCCCACAATTCCTGCAGTCCGGGAACTCACAGTCTCCTAAAACGCAGGAATCTCCCCTAATGCTTTGAGGGATCTAACTAATCTTGGAGACTTGAACCTTGTATTGTGTATGATCTAGAATAAATGTGCCCAAGACTCTGAGGTTTTTTATAAATCTTTGGGACTTGAAGCTACATAGTTGTACATTCTAGAATTTGCCCAAGTCATCTCCAAAATTGTACAACTTGGCGTACCTAGATCTTGGTAGGAACAAATTTCTATCAAAACTTCTTGGGTCTTTTGACAACTCATGAAATCATAGAGGTTGGATTTGGAGGATTGCCTTGTAGTATGAGATCTCGAATTTCTAGAAAGTGTATTACCAAAGGATGGTGAGGTATGCCTAGATTGAGATTAGCTATTCAATGGAATATGAAAGATCCACCTTGGTGGAGCAAGACATGACTTTCACATGGTTTTTGTCACTACTCTCACTACAAGCCATGGCCATGTTACCTTGATGAGCAAGGTGGACCTTGGAGGTGCCTTCCCAAGCCTTGTGAGAGACCAAGTGAGAGAAATGACAAGATCCAAGTAGATAGGGCACTACAATGTTTTGCTTAGGACAAAGTGGGTGGTGTGCTATACATTTTTAGAAAGGTGGTAAGAGTATGCGTCTATAGGTCCAAAGAAAACAAAAATTCAAGTTATGAACCAAAAGATATGACTCTTCAAAGTTGATAGTGTCTGAGCCTTGAACCTTAGGTTTAGGATGTAAGAGGAGAGGTTCTTGAAGGAATTCCTTCTCCAAATATGTCATGTTGCCTATTATTTAAAAGCTAAGAAGAGAAGGATTCCATAATACTAAGGCTTATGAAAAGATTAACTATGAGCTAGAAGTTATAGTGGTATAATCCCAGAGAGCTACACCTTTTGTAGACTCAAATCTTTGGAGGGCCATTACTTGCTATATATACTTGTTGCATTTGTGAAACTAAATAGTTCACAAGGATCTAGGATTCTAGGGAGAGAGAAGATCACAAAAATGGACTTGCAATTTAGATTTGGAGTTCAAAGATTAAAGCTATCTTGATGGAAAGATAATAAAAAACATCAAGTGAGATTTGAGGTGCCTAAAAGACCGCAAGTTGTCATGCACTAAAAACAAGCAAACTTGACTGCTGCAGTGACACCACAACAATCCTACATGGCCAAGAGGCTACCACATCATTTCTCAAAAAGAAATTAAATTTTTTTTTCAACTTTGTTTTGCATTTTAAGAATTTTGATTTTGGTTTTGATTTTGGTTTTCCTTTTCCTTTTCTTTTTTCTTTTCCATTTCCTTTTTCTTTTCTTTTTCCTTTTCATTCTGACAATTGGCCGTTCCTTTACTACAGGAGAAATAGCAAAGAAAACAGGCCTAAAACGGTCTTTTGTTGCCCTCAAATCCTCCCTAATGCTCTTAGAACTGGGTTTGGAGGCTAAGATAAAGGAATTGTGTACCTTCTCAAAGAAAATTGTTAAAGCTCATACTATGGTAGTTGATGTGCACACTCCATCCTTTTTATGGGTTGAAGCTACAACAACTAATTATGTAACTATTCATTCTCCTATGAGAGGAAACTCTAGAACTACGCCGTATCACATGGATTCATGTACTAGATGAATGTTGCACAAAGTTAGAATCCAAATCTCAAAAATGCTTATTTATTGGCTACTCTAATGAATCTAAAGCCTATAAGTGTTACATTCTTCATACTAGAAAAATATTTTTTCGAAAGACATGCACTTGGAGGAAGGAATATTTTTGCATGTTCCAATAGCTCCACCCACTGGTTGCCAATTTCTTTAGAAACATTGTTTTTTAATCATAGGTGGGCTATCCAAATCTAAAATCCAAGTATTCATCTAGATGCTAGCATTGTTCAACACTTCAAATCCCACCAATTGTCCATTCCAACATCGATCATCAAGTTGTGTAAGCGTCTTCCCAATTAGTATCTACAATTTTGATGCCAACTAAGATTGCACCTCTAATAGAATCTTCCATTATCAACCACCTCGCCTCTGACGCTTCTCCCCTTTCATATGCATACATGTCATGGTAGAAAACTTCTTCTTATTCCATTATTCCATCTTCTACTGGCTCTAAGCAACTTATGCATTCTATTTCTTAAGGGGAAAGTGTATCTTGGATGTCTTTATGACCTAAAGAAGGAGAGGTCTATCAAATCCCATAGAGAATACTATGAGAAGAGATGGTCTCACCTTCACTCTCAAATGGTGCCATGGTAAGTCAAAGTAGCCATTGGTAGTGAAGTTGATGATAGATCCTCATTGCCGCCTTCATAACACTATAGAGTGCTCTTAGAGACTTTTTAATACCGGATGGATGGTATCCCACTCTTTGATAAACTGCAATGTTGAATCCTATGTGGTGAGTCCAGAAATGAGCCTAAAGTGAGGGGGTGATCGCACACTATGATTGCCCCCTTGCTGAAAATACGAACTAGTAAAACTAGTACCAAAATTTACACATATTGATACAAAATGTACCAAAATTTGTACAAAATGTTTCTGAATTGGTACTAAATGGAGCCAAAATTTCATTTATATCAAAATTTAAAGTTGGCCCATCTCAATCAAAAGGTCTTTTAATATATTCTCAAATTTTAAATTTTAAAAATACACTTTAAAGTCAAAATTTAGACCTTGTACTAAAATCACATATTTGCAAGGATATTTTCTTATAAAGTTCTCCAAACCCTAATTAAGTGCTAAGGCATTGTTATTAAACATTAAAGCATTGAACTTATCTCTTTAAATTGCATAAATGACCCTCTGAACTTAACACAATAAGTACAACAATGCTAGAGCTGAATCTGTGACAGTACAAACATTTAATATTTGTACACCATACATTAAATTAATAGATGAAGTCACTTTTTTTGTGCAATTTTCAATATACACAAGATGTAAGACTTTGGCTCATTTTTTTTTAACAAAAACTGACAAAAACTATAGGAAAATTGATTCCAAACTTTCATCCAATGAAGAAATTCTGCCATATGATTTTGGACAACCGTAGTGTGCCTTTACCCAAGGTTGTTTGGACCTGGTAGGAAGTTGGATGCCATTTGAGGGCAATTAGCATCAGTGTGAGTATTGCCACCATGGAGCACAAAGACGTCAATGAAAGTTCTACCACATGTCTTCAAATGACATGTCTAGTGTCTTGTGGAAGATAAGTGACGGTAGTTAGTATAAAGAAATAGGAACCTACGACTAAGGTTGGAACCAAACATTGTTGATGTGTAGCATGTATAGTGCTAGGAATTTGTGACCCTTTGGTGTCACTAAAAGTGAAGTGCCACATAGGCACATTGGAGAACTTAAGAGGTTAGTGTCACTTAGGGATGTAAATGCACATTCAATATATTTAAATCATCACCAAAAATAATACTCAAATATAAAGTATATATTATAACTCATATTTCCAACAAATTCTCTATTTGTCACCCACATTACCATATGGTATAGTACATTATTGAAGGGTGCAAGCTTTAGGAATTGATCCTATTAATGAGACTACATAATTGGTTAATTTCACCTACAAAATAGTGTCACAACCCATTTGCTTTTGGTGAAAATGAATACTATGTAATATTATTTTTGCATGTACTAATTTAACCTCTAAGTCCTCAAAACTAAAGATCATAAGATTGTTGTTAAAAATTAATAATAAGTAATTATAATTCCTCAAAAATATCTATGTCGTTGATTTAGGTAGAACAATCTTTCTTTTTTTTGTTAATTCACATGTAGAACATTCTTCTCTCTATCCATTGATTTGTTACACAATTTTCCTTGAAGCATCTTCAATGGATATCAATTGGATGAAAGTCACCAAACATTCATCATCTACCCCTCTAATCCACTCAATAGATGGTTGAGTGTTCATAAATTAAAATAATATAACTTTGATAAATTAATGCCACAACCTCTATCAGGATAAATCAAAATAAATTAGTTTGTCATATTCATGTGTGTGACACCAAGGGTCACGCTATTTGCAATCGTGGAATAGTGCATGTTGAAATATCATTGTTTTGTACCAATTTCTAAATTTTTTTTTGTGGTGGCACTAATTTTGTAAGTGAAGCTAATTCCCCACTCCACCCCCTACCTTGTTAAAGTAACCACACCCAATTCAAACCCTTTTCTAATATTGATCCCTCTAGATTCTTGCCTGCACTGTACTACCTCTTTTCTTTTTTTAAATTCAAAAATTCATAATTTATTCATGTGGTGACCAAAAATGGTATAAGGGATCTACAATATTGTTTTGACTTCCGACAAGATCCAAACAAAAATTAGGCATCACTTTAATAATAGCAACCATGCTCAATTGCGTATTCAGATGCATTTACGTGTAGTTAGTTACCTCAGTACAAATCACAGTATCTACATTCACATTTACTAAAGTCAAAGCTTGAACTTTCACACGAGCGTGCTTCTCGTTCCTTCACAATCAGTGCCGAGTTCAGTCCATGCCGTCGTCTTCGCACAGATCTTTGCGAAACAGGTCGATTCTCGTCACAGAACTGAGCTGAGATTAGTGAGAGCACCTTCAATTCCAGAATTTTTTGTAAGGGAATTTGTGTTTTGAGAATTGTGCTGTGAGAGTTGTACGTGTTTTGAGAGTATTGGTGGCGTGTTGGTGGCAATGGCGGAGAGTGAATGGGTGATGGCGACTATGCTCGCCATGGCCATGCTCTGGAAGCTCATGTGCGTGTGGCTTCGGACACGGCGAGCCAAGCTGATCGCTTCGTTCTCGCCCGTCGAAGATGCCCGTGTCGTGCACGAGTTTTCGAGCTTCGTGGAGTTTCCATTCATCTTCAATTTGTCGCTGCAGTTCGCGCTTTTCCGGTCGTATGCCATCCCCTCCATCTCCAAGATCCTTGTTAAGGTGTTGTGTTCGCTTTTTCCTTCTGAAATTCTTTCTTGAGAACCTAATTTTCGCGAATCTTGAGAGTGTTTCGAGAGAACTCCAATGCACAAGAAACTGTCAAATTTGGATAGTGTATGAATAAGTTATGCATTTATGAACTTTGTTCCATTTCGTGAGTAGAAGCGGGGGTTAGTCTTTCAACTGCAGAACATTTTTGTGATAGTTACATGCAGTTTCTTCAACTTCAGGCCTGTTTTAGGTCTATCAGGAACTCTCGTTAATAGGAATTAGAGAACCTTAGGCCTTGGGAATTCTGACGATTCCGGTGTTGTGCATTATTTTCTGAAGACGGGGAACTTTGCTGCGAATGCAGCCAAGCGAGCAGACGACACGGAGATTTTGTTGAGGGAAGCCACGAGTCATCACGTGGACTCTGATAGAGGAGCTGCTGCCATCCGGCGTCTGAATTACATTCACGGGCAGTTTCCAGACATCAAGAACGAGGATTACTTGTATGTGCTGTCGTTGTTTATCATGGAACCAGTGCGATGGACTTCACAGTGAGTTCGTCGCTACCTTGTCGTGCTTGAAATTTACTTTCAAAATTGAACATGCTACTGTTTTTCTAGATAACGGGACCACATCAAAACAGCTAAATTTTGGCGCTGAGCATTTCTACTATTATTAGAATGGTCAGAATTTTATATATTCTTGTTAGTAAGTTAGATGGTAGTCCAACACATCAGAGAATGAATTCTTTGAATACCCTTTGCAAAAGTTACAGGGGTTCAGCAGATGACCTAAAATCAACACAAGTTCTGATGTTGAGGTGGTGTCCACTGTCATGGTGCACATTCTCAAGAGCAATTTGCAGTGTTGCACTCAGTTAACTAGGGGTTGTAATTACGTACCTGTACATTTTGCTTTCCATACCTCTTTGATCACACTAAGGCTAAACAATTGGAAATCATGACGTAATTGAATTGACATAATTTAAAATTATCTGAAGCATCTTTTGTGGAGTCTTGAGCAGATACGGATATCGGCAGTTGACAACCTCCGAATGTGTTGCAAATTTCGTCATCTGGAGAGACTATGGCGTTAGAATGGGTATAAAGGACATTCCTGAAGGTATTCAGGTGCGTAAATTCTCCAAGGATACGGTCACTCCATTTTCTAATTCCGATACTGCTGATTGCTCAAACCCTAAGTACACTCGGACCTCTAGCACGTGAGTAGGAAATTTTCCGTTAAAGTGGTTATAGAATGGAGTCGTTGTGGAGTTAGCCCGCCACTTTTATCACTACACTTAAGAACAAATTCTGGCCAAAATAATTGGCTTGAACCCTGTGCCATTCAGTAGCCTTGAGCCCTGTGACTTTCATGGCTCTGTGCAAATCTCTGGTTACATTTGAGGTGAGATAGTGACGTTACATATCGGCCCTTGGCAAACTCGGAATGTGTTGCAATTTCGTCAACTAGAGGCATAACTAGAGGACATTCATGAAAGTATTGGGGAGCGTTTTCCGGATACTATCAATCCATTTCCAAATTCAAAACCCTAATTCGAAACCCTAAACATCCTCTGCAGGAGATTGAGGAGTGGCAGCTCAAATACGAAGCGGAGCAGATGGTCTTCTCCCCACAAACCGCAAGATCGCCGACTTAACCGTCGCTCTCTTACTAAAGCCTCTTCCCAAGTCTACATGGCCATTGATCCAACCTCTCATTTTCGCGATGCTCGACGATCGACTGCGAGTGGCATTCGGCTATCCCCAGCAACCCCCGTGGCTTCGATATCTAGCAAAATCGCTCCTGAAATTCTTGAACGGAACGTTTGTCGCCATGTTCCTGCCCCCACGGCCACTCTCCTGGGTTGTCAACCGAATCTCCGTTGATATGAGTGAAGACGGAGCCGCGTTTGATGTGGATAAACCTCGGAAGCTTTCGTTTGATCGCTACGGCTGCAGTTCCTATCCGGATGGATACAAAATCTCCGAAGTCGGGCCGGGGAAACCCGGGGAGTTGGGAGAAGTTTTCCCCGGAGAGCTTCTGTGTCCAATTTCGGAGCGGTATTATCGAATGAGCTCGAAATGTCCCTGTGCCGCTAGAAATCTCAAGAGGTAGGGGATGGAGCTTCACATGGGATCGTGCTTCGGATGGTAATTGCCCGACGAACTTTAGACAGCCATAGCTTACATCATGTCAAGATCGTTTAGGGTTGGTTGAAGGTGCAATGTCCTAGGTAACTCAAATCTGGAGCCTGCGTGTGGAAACAAGCATTGCTCCACGATCGGGCGACAGCCATAGCTTGCAGGTCAAGAACTTTTAGGGTTGGTTCGAAGGTCCATGTGCTAGTTAACTCAAATTTGGAGCTGCCTGTGGAAAGCAAGCAGCTGCGGTATACTCTTCCCCCCTTAAAACCCTAAGCGCTCAACCATTCAATCATCCACTGGATGATGATGATGAGCATTGTATTAATATTCATTGAGGAAGCTTCAAGAAACTTCATGTAATATATCAATGGAAAGAAGAAAGAATGTTGTACATGAATCAATGATATAGATATATTGGAGGAGTTTCAATTATTCATTGTAAATTTTCATAAGTAATCTTATTATCTTTAGGTCAAGCATTTTGTGGGGTAATTTGACTACTTGGGAGACGTTTATATTACATGATAAAAAGCTTGAATGTGAAGACAAGTGTGCTAGAGATGTAGCAAGTGTATTGGATATTCCATGTCATCAAAAAAAGGATCATGTTAATTGAGAGGTTTGAGTGTACTAGAGGCTATGCTTCTTTACGTTTTCAATAAGGTCCTACATAAACTTCTTCAAAGAGATCAATTGCAAGCAATTATAATTATGGTTGGTATAAATTAACCCCTAAGTGTCCAGACTCATCTCTAAAATTGACAATTTTAGGAAAATCATCATAAAGTACTATTTGGAAGAATATTTTGGAATTAAGATGCAAATAGAAGTTGTAGAGTTTTAGTTTTAGTTTCTATCCATACTGTTAGATTCACCAATGTTATCACCAATATTTTTCTATAAATTTTGAAAGGGAAAATTCAAAATTCCTTCAAAATTCAATTACAAGAAAAAAATTATCATTTTTGAGGTAAATTTTGTTGGAAAGGATTTGAAATGAGGTTTTCTTTACAAGGAATATTTTTGGAATTTTTTGGGTCTTTGAGTCTATAACCTCATTTTTGCAATTCCAACTTTGAACTAGAGTCAACCACTTCACATACTTCCACATTTGTAATTTTAGAAAAATATGTGCTCTAGTAACACCAAATCCAACCCTTGGATAGGACCACAACTTCATAAAATATCTCTAAAAATTAGGATGACTTTCATCCAAGCTGTAATGAGAAAGAAGTCTAATTTGGAATCTATACATCATCCAGAAATTGGACGTCGGAGCACTCCAGGGTTAAGGATCTATTCAGTCTTTATTCTATGATTGATCTCCAAAGTCTTAATAAGAGTGACTTTAGAATGTGACCTTTTAACTTCCTCACCTGCAGTATTTGTCAGTTCAAAGTTTTGTCTTGAACCAATAATCCATATTGAATTGTAGTAGTTGTAATAAACATGTTTTTTTTCTCAAATTTGTGAGTTACTTGCCATAATCTCAATGAAGATGTTACAATAATTTGGTGATCTAAAGTTGAAGAAAGTTGGTTTTCATTTAGAAATTGAATATCAAAATACAAACAAAACAAAGAGGAGTGGATATGTATTAGATAATTGGATGCCCAAATTGGTTGTTGGATATAGCCTTATGTAGC
This sequence comes from Rhytidiadelphus loreus, assembly GCA_947034895.1. Classification (NCBI taxonomy): domain Eukaryota; kingdom Viridiplantae; phylum Streptophyta; class Bryopsida; order Hypnales; family Hylocomiaceae; genus Rhytidiadelphus; species Rhytidiadelphus loreus. Next base: position 9,526,398 of record OX344765.1, on the reverse strand, counting down.
TTGATTTCAATAAGGATGTTATAAACTTGGGAGGCTTGAAGAAAGCGTATTTTGGGAAGTTGAACATGAAAAGGAGTTACAATTCAAGTCTCAAGATTTATTTGATCCAATGGTGTCATTAATACTTCCTTGGGATAAAAGATCTTATATATGTGTGAAATATGGATTTTGTATTGTATTACTAATTCTACTAGCTCTAAATTAAACCAAGCTATGCCTTAAAAGGCCCTTTCCCACTTGACCTTAGCAACAATGTTAGTGACTAGTATTATAAGTGATATGTATCATCCATTCACATGTAAAGCAATTATTATCAACAAATCTAGTTGGATAATGACATGGTAACTTTTAACAACCATTTTCATATGAGAGGTATGGTGGAAACACCTAAAACCATCAATATAAGCAATTTAGCATAGTTGGAGGCAACTTTTCTAGTTGGGAAAAAAATAGTTGGAAAAAAAATATTTTTGTAGTATTAGCAATTGAAAATCATTAATTTTTCAAAAAATTAGAACTTTTGGATATGACATGTAATTTATATGAATTTTCAAAGTAGAAGATCTCTAGCCACTAAAATTGTCTTATAGTTGAATTTAAAATTGAAATCTCAAAAAATAAATAGTCAACTAATCGCAGTTAAATAAGGGGACATTTCAACCCATAAACGATGCCTCGGACGTTTTGTGTCCAATGAATGATAGAGAATCCTTCTATGTAGGATAGAAGTGCAACTATTCATCATCAAAATTTTGTTGTAAAAAGGGGAGGTCTTCTACAATAGTTTGACTTCTAATGAGTGTTTTTTCATTTTTGTAAGCCAATGATTCCCATGGTATTCAAAGGGATGATTTCCATAGTCACCAGTCCGTCCTTTAAGGGTTAATGACATTTTTGAGGGACACTTTAATGAAAGTTTAGGGACCTTTCAAGGGAAATCTATTGTGCATGAATGAGATATAGACGGTTTTGAATGTTTCCATCTTAATTGTAAATAATTCCAAAAGTTCCGACAAGTTTTTAGTAGTCGTGATTCTCTTCAAAATGAAGATTTTAGGCATCAAACCTCAGTGTTATGTAATGTGACTAGTTGAAGACAAATACATAATATCACTGTCAAATTCTTGCCTTGACCAATGAATCCTTCCATAGACATTATTTTGTGTATGTATCACAAAAAGCTCACACAAATCAATAGCATTGAAGAACAAAGCTCATCATATGGAAAATGCTAAACATTGGTAATACTAAGGTAGTATGCTCTAAAAGTGAGCATTTAAGGGCTGGTCTGCCTTTTTTGTAGGTTTCCATTTACAAAAATATTCTTCAATCATTTTTCAGAGAAAGAAAAATAGATGTGGAACTTAACACAAGTGGTTTTTTTTTTTTCCAATCACTTTTGAATTACATATAAATTTTCAAAGATTTAGGCATAGGCACCTATTTGTGACTATAGGTCTCCCAAAATCCATCCACTTGCAACTTGTAAAGAGATGTGCAGAAATCAAAGATAGTGATTGGCTCTTGCAATAGAAAAACAATTTTTCCTGATTCATTTAATTGCTGAAGTGATCCATTGAAGGATCATCCAATCTCCACTCTCTAGCTAATAATATAGGAGGGGGCTCTTATTGCAACCCTCTTCTTTAAACAACACTCTAAGGAGCTTTGAAATGGATAGTAAGTGTTTCTTAAATGGATTGCCAACAATGTAAGAGCATAATAAAGATTTGTCAATGGATGGAATAAGAGCAAGGGAGGGTCCATTTCAAAGCCAGGGTGAGTCCACTTAATTTTTAAAAATGAAAATTGATTGCCCAATTGCCTTCTTTTAAATGTTAAAAAAATTTAGTGTCTATTTAAGATTAGTAATCATCACATTTAGGAACCTTGTGTATTACTTTTGAATGCCATAGTGCTTGTTTTGGGTCAAGCCATATCTTTTTCAAACTATGCATGTGGGTTTTGCAAGGCCTATGATCAAGAATAGGTGCCTACCATAGAATTCCTTGGAAATTCGTAAGTAGTTCACAAATGCTCCAAAAAATATGAAACCACTTGTATTAGATTCTGCATCAATTTTTCTTCAAGTGAAAAACAAAGGAAAATATTTTCAGGCATCTAAAACCTATCAAAAAGGCCCAACAACCCTTAAAGTGATAGATTATGAGCACACTACCCCCAAGGGTCCATTTGAAGAAGATGTTGTGTCTTTAGTTTTCAACAATGAATCTGTACTCTAAAATAATAGAATCTCTACTCTAAAATAAACTTTGAAGTTCATTATTTAATTCAATTTTCAATATTTTTGAAAAACAATAAAAAAAACAATAGATGAAGATTGTTTATTAAATTTCATAACTGAATTTCTTGACAATTCATTGAAAAATAGATGAAGAAATTGAGTAAATCAAGATGAATTCATCAAGATGAATAAAAATAGATGAATAAAAATAGATGAAGATTGTTTATTATAACATTAGAGTCAACCACTAGAATTGGCATTTTTCAATTTCATAACTGAATTCTTGACAATTGAAGCATTAGAAGAAATTTCAAGCAAAGGGAAGGCCGTTTTGGAAGTGTTCCTCTTGTTGTAAATCAGCAATATGTTGGCAAAATAAAAATAAATAAAATTTTAAAATAAAATAAAATAAAATAAAAATTATTATCTGACGTGGCCAAAGTTCGGCCACATCAGATTGTGCATATGGCTGAGTTCCCAAAGTTCGGGAACTTGGGAAACTCACAACTTTCTACAATAGCTGAATTTCTTCTAATGATTTTGAATAATTTTCTACTTCTTTCTATTTACTATTTTTTCCCTATATGTTGTACAATTCCAAATGATTTGAAAATTTTCAAACATGTAGCCAATTTGCCTTGAAGAATGAACTCAAAGAAGCACCACCACTTTGGACATTTTTTTCATATGAATGTGACCTTGTGAAGTGCAGTTGCCCAATTCTTTGCAAGGCTAGAAAAAGGATTTTTGTCACTTCAAACTCTAATATCCTACAATCTACATGGTAAAAATTTCTGAAATTTTCTCCACATCTTCTCAAACTAGCACACTACAAGATCCTACAATTACATGTGTCCAAAAATGCTTTTTTTTCTAAAATTTAGTACATGTATTAGAAATGATAGTTTTGAAACATTTTTGGTGAAAACATAGTCAAAAACCTTCAGGGGTTAACCTCTACTGCAAGTTGGAACTTGGCGTACAGACAAAGATCATACAAATAGGACGCAATGAAGAAACCTTGAAACAATAGACCACATTCAAGTTCCTACTTACATTAGGGTTAAAATTTGATGGGGGCGGAATATAATTGTTGTTAATTGTATTATGGATGTGAGAATTGAGAAATATTTGAAGGAATGCAATCCCATTGGAGCCGAAACTTGAGCTTACACAAGGTTAGTCCAAATGGTCACAATTCTTCATAGACAAATTTATTGAGTGAAAAGTTGAATTCAGATACGAACAACTGATAACTCACTGATAACTCACACCTGTCGTAAGTATATTGAACCAGGAGAAACAAATTTTTGTGTGTATCTAGGATCTTTTCAAAATTAGGAGGGATATCAGGATTTAACACCCATTGTTTGCTAGCACTAAGTGGGAATATACTTTAAGGCGAATTATCAATTTTATTAGGGTCTAGGGATTTAGGGTATTCATCAAGGGAGCCTGAGCCTGAATGCTGGGGCCCTCACATCACATTGGGGGGAGGACTCCCGCTGCATTAACCCTTAAACGCTCAACACGTAGGGCATCTGCAATGCGGACTCGGCATACAAGCCCTGTAACGGTAAATGCAGGGCCATTCCACGAGGCCTCGAAACTGCCGGTTCTTTTTTTGGAAAAACTGATCCAATGCAAAGCCAGCAATCCCAACGTCAAGTGGATTTTTTTGCATTATAAAAAGTAAGAAAGAAAAGAATCTACATTTAAAAAAAGCTTTTCATCAAATCAAGGGATGTTTGAATTGATTGGCACAATCTACAATGTGAAAAAGGGTTGACAATCATTATTATTCTTACACCGGGCCAATTTGCAGGCCCTTCAAATATTGCAAATTAGCCGGTCCCAGGTGGTCGCATACCGAGGCTGTGGAATTGAAGGCCCCAATAACGGTTGCATTGGAGCATGGTTTTAATAAAAAAAAATTGGCTAGGCCCGGCACAGTGCCGATACTGTTGAGTTTGGCAGGTGCATTGCAAATGCTCTTAGCATATAGTTTTTGAATTACTAAGTACAATACCATATGCCTAGCAATAAAGAGAATGAATTGAAAGCCTTACAATGCACAAACTTCCACCCATTGACTATTGATTGATTCTACAATTTGGTGCTTTTATCCTACATCCCAAGGCTATTATATTTAATGAAGGTCCAAATGAGTAAGTGAAGGAATGAGCCATCCATTCAAAATTGGCCAATTCACACCACAGTACAGAAACTACATTGATCTTACTACAAAATTAATGAACAACCAAAAAGCTGAACAAAGAATTTCATTAATACCAAACATACTATATGGTATAAGAACCCGTAGGCCATTTTGGGCTGCTCTGAGCGTTTAAGGGTTAAGCACTCGGGTAATGACTTGCACCGTTGATTGGTAATAGTGTCTAGCGCTATAACCAGTGCTAGGCACTATTACAGATGCTTTATGTTCTATAATGAGGTTCCTTTTTCTATAGGAGAGGGCTCTAGAGTGCTTAACTATATAATTTTATACTTAATATTTAGGATAGTGTTAGCAAAATGAACTCCACCCAAAAATGTAGTCCCTTCTTACCAAAATGATCTTTTGATTGTCCTTAATTTTATTGCAATAAGCTTAACACTATACTTTGAAAAGAGCTCCAAAACTCAAAATGCCAAAAGGAGTGCACCGAACTTTATTTACAACTTGAAATGAATTGAAATAATGTTGTTTTCAAGGTTTAGGACTAAACATTTTGTCCAACCAAAAGATCATTTTGGGACGAAGGAAGTACCTATATTCATTTTAAATATCACTCTTACCACCAAATGAGAACAAACCTTATAGTTGATGCCACCATTGGAGAGAAAGCAACTTTGAATGATCCTTAGAACATTGTGAAAATCATGTCTTTGGAAGCACATTGAACGACAAGTTCACATCAATCATTCTGTTGGAACAACACATCTTACATTTCATCCATAGCTCTTTTTTTGGTGAAATAGTGCTAGATTACACCCAAAATAAATAATTTTTCTAAAAAATGAAGACAAGCCATGAATTTTTTTGCCCAAAAACTTCAAATCAAACTAAAAAATCTTGGATGAAATTGCAAGATTGTCGATGAAAATAGAATTATAGATATGTGATATTTGCTAATGTGATATTTTGTATCCAATATGTGGATGAATGTTGAAATTTGGAGCACCGCTTTGACATTTTATATCGGCACTTTGGTACTTCATACAAAATAAACACAGAAAACCCCAAAAGAATCCCCTGAAATTTTGAACAAATTGACGTGAAAGCCATGTGATTGGAAGCACCTGCTCCCATCAATGTGACCTCAGTGCCACTTTGTCATGTCCTGCTCTGTAAACCTACATGCGCTACATGCGCACTAATTGTACATTGCAGGTGCAATGAGAAAGCAAAATGTATGTATGGTGTACATTTTAGGGGGTGTACACTCTTTGAGCCCAAGTGTTTTTTCGGACCCTCCTACCTTTAGTTATTATAATGGTCTTTGGACCAGCGCTATAATTATTACTATGGGTGGCGATGACAGATTGAAGGTAAAGGTTCAAAGGAAGCAGAGCTGCCATATATGACTACTTTCTGCAGCAAAGTGACCCTGACTAGTCTAGTCCTGGCCGCGGGCTCTTGAGTTGGAGAAGAACAAATGAACCAATCCTTTTTTATGGAAATCCTTTATGGAAATTCTGACCTCCTGGAGATGCAGAGATTTGATTTGAAATGATTTCAGTTTTGCTTTTATATGGAATATTTGTTTGGAAAAGCTACGGAGCACATGATTACATTATTGATCAATTAGAGAGAAGTAATAAATTTGTTCAAATATATATGCAGCATGTCAGCATTATAGGATAAATATTCTTTAGGGAGGAACACCTTAGAATTGGTCTTGGTGCACTAAATATTGGAAATTTCTAATGCAACCTATTTAGTCGCTCTCTTATTCAAAGAGATTCAACAAGAAACATGTTAGAAAATAGAAAAAATGGAATGCAATGTTAGTATACATGCACATAGTTGCATCAAAATGGCTTCGAAAATGGCTATTGATCTAAGAATAATAATTAAACATTTTTCTATTATTTACAATACAAACTTCCAAAGTTAATAATACCCAAAGGAATACTTTCTTCTTCTTTATGAGTATGTTGTCTTTCATGTGCCACATGGATGCCCAAAAGATGCCCAAAGGATGTTCCAATGAAAAAATGGCTTCACACATTTCTTTTTCCCCCATTCTTCTAGGTGATCTATACCTTCAATTAGGATGTTTATTTTGTTTGTTTGTTATGGTTAGATCTTTGGAACCGTACGTCCCCCGGTTGCATTCTTGGTACTGTCAAAAAGCTCCATGTGAGGAGTGCACGGACTTTTGTTTTGTGGCATTCCAACTCATGGCAAGAAAGGTATTGAACTTCAAAGTTTTGATGAATTAAAAAATTAGAAAATTACTTTTACTTTACTTTTATTATATTGTGGCAATGGCACATGGCATACTAGTAGTCACTATTAAATCTAATAGCTAAATTAATGACATTATTGAATTCACAATGGGTTCCCTCTAAGTGGGATGCTAATTTTAATTGGGACTACTAATTTTTTTCAATGCAGTTTTGCAGCAGTCTGCACTTAAAGTCCTTGCAATCTGCTTGAGACTCTTGCAGAGTGCGAAAGTTTCTTCGAAAATTGTTGATCCCTCTGCAGAATGCTACATGATAGATTCAACGACTAAAGATTCTAATGAAAATTGCATAGTTCTCTTAGGGAAATAGGTCAGGCATGATTAACCACAAGAAGTTTCAGCGCACCAAAAGACCATAGCCAACTCAAGTACTACAACAAAAAGCTTCCGACGTCAATCCGAGACAATCCGAGATAGAAAGGTTTGAGGTAAGATTTGCTTCGAGGGCACGTTCTTTTCTTTGTTGCAACAACTAAGGCGGTTTGCAGTACTCCGTCATTTCTGAGAGCGTTTCATTGATCAGAATGAAAGAGACTGTTATAACTTAGTTCTTGGCACTCTACTATACGATCGCTGCTTCTAAATCACGAAATTGGTCGAGCTGCCGTTGCGGATATCAGCTCTGGTGAGTAACTCCGTCCCTTTAGCACCTCGTAGAATGCTGATACTTTGCCTGAATGCTTGGCTCTAGAAACCACTTCAGTTGTCCATGTCGTGCATGTAACATCACATACAATGCACGCAGCGAGCTTCATGTAATTCATTCTGCACATGTAATCGTATCTGTTTTATTTCCTTTCCTTCTTGCTTACAAAGGTTATTTCCACTGTCCTAGCTGTTGCACTTCGTATTCTGTTTGAATGCACCAATTACTCTTGATCAGCTGTAGAGGCACCGGGAGAGGCACTTGAGTGTCGACGGGATTGTCGATTGAGCTACAGTAGCAGTTCACCTGGTTATCACATTTGAGCCAACTCCAATGCACGCCTGGGCTAGCTTTATGTTAATCATTCAGCGCAAGCGTCTCTGTTTTTTCCTTTTTCTTCAGATCACTTCTGTGAGGATTGTGAAGTGAGAGGAGTTTGGAGTGGTCCGGGACGTACTCGAGGCTGTTGCGCGCAAGTACTAGAAGCGAGCCGCAAAACTTAATACAAAGACTAAATTGTCAATACGAAAGTAGTCTTCCTCCTATTAGCAGTACGGTAACTTGTTAGAGTGGGGACACTACTTTTTCTCTTTTAATACGGTGCTTCTTGTTACAGAAATGCGCTAATTATTCTGAAGGAGAAGCTTCAATCGTAGAAAGTCTCACCTAAATTGATCCATCCATTCTCTCTCCACCGGTCTCGAGATACTGAAAGTAGAGTAACAACGATAAAGTTCCAGACGGTATCGGTCGTCCGACCAGCAAGTAGGTCACTCGAAGCATTGCGAAATAGCTTTCGAAATACGAATTCAAGGTACTCTCGTAAAAAAAACTCTGGTTACTCTGTTTTATCCCGGTTACTTCATTTGTCGAAGATATCATAGCGCTGTGTCGTCTGGCAATATCCATGTGTCTAATTGCAATTGTTCTCTCTTGATGGAACAGGAAACACAGAAGTATCGATGCTAGAGAGAATTTTTTCTCAAATGAGCACATTCTTGATCTGGTTCCTCGAGATCAAATGAGAAGATGCCTACAACAATTGTGTGGATTCAAGAAGAGTGGCCGTCGCTCAAATCAACACGTTGTACTTTCTGACGTCGACCAACATTCGTGATTCGTCTCTAGACCTGTACGAAGACAGGGGAAATGTTGAACTGTGAGCTAAATCAATTGAAGTAGCAAGTTCAAAATGACAGAAAATGGATGGAAATTAAGTAAGGCAGCAAGCAGGCCATGGACAAACAACAGATCATCGGAATTTGCACGAGTAATACTTTTATCATTCCTCATGTCGGTCTTATTCCAATTTCCTATGGCAACCTTTAATCATTACAAGGACGACAGCTTCACCCGCTCAGTAGAGCCTGAGGCTAGTGTAGCTGAATCCGCTACTTCACCTGTAATCATAGAACACAGCGGAGCAGTACAACAGCATGCATTTCAGCCAACATCCATTCCGCACTATGCTTTCATTAAATTCAGTTCGTATCGGGTTTCCCTGAAGACGTTCTACGTGGTCGGGATCTCATCACAGGTTGTCCGTGACTGGGACGGACAACAAGTCGTGCACACTTGCGAGTGGCACCCGGCGTCAAATGGAAGTGAAGTGCATACGAATCCGATTCCGCTTGTTGCGAATGCCAGCATGCTTTATGTTCCATTTGATGAGAATGGGATGACGTACGTTCCTGCCATTGTGAATTGTACTTTTGACGACGAAGTTGGTACTGATGGTAATGGCGGGTCGCTTGTCATTAGGGTTTCTTTGACCTACCATCGATGGGAAAGGAATGTTCCCGCTATTGTCCATGTTGAGCACAACGGCGAAGTAGAATTCTTTCTCAGGCCTCCGAAACAGGTACCGTACTAACCCTGCCTCGCTTTCTATAGAACAAAATAGTACTAAATTTGATGTCTGTCGTTGCCGCTCTTGAAAACGATTTATTTGAGATTACCGCATTAATTTAGTAACAGGGATTCTCCAATGCATGAGCTGCAAAATAAGGGGTCCCATTTCACCCAGTTACACTTATTTCGTGCATTCAACATAATCGGAGTCTACTCAGAGTAGCTCTTTCGTGAATGGCATCAGGTTAAGATGTGTAGATTGATCCCCGTAAGACTAACTGTGCGAAGGCTATGAATTATCATGGACTAAGGCAATAGAAATCAATCAGCACATGCTTATCAAAAATAATTTGCAAATTAGTATCTATCAAACTTGCAAATTATGTTTGATAACCGTTGCGGTCATCACTGGAAGTATAGCCAACACAAGTTGCATTTTCAACTTATAACCAAATTCTTTTCCTTCCAAATTTTGTTTTAGGAATCTAATTTGTGAAATCCCACCATGTGATACAGAGTCTTTCTCTTCTCCCGTATCTCAAATTTTCTGGAATTGATTCTAAGTATCATAAAATTCAAAATTTAGGCTTCAAAATTCAACGTTGCACTTTGACAATGAGAATAAGTTTGTGCACATCTTCTAAATCAGATACTTTCAGTGTAGACTGTAAGATAATCAAGAAGTGTAGTATTTTGGGTTCTAATTCTCTTCTGAGCGATGGACTAACTGCCACATTAGCTCAAAGACCCGGCATTAGCGTTATAGATTTCTAACGATTGGATGTCAAAGCGTTTCAGAAACCTCACAAATATGCCTACTGTGGTCCTCCGATGCACGGCCATGTGAAAACTGAATGGATAAAAGCATGGCTCGTTTACCATAATTACTTATGGAATGGTGATGCACTCTTTTTCTTTTACAACGTGGGTGGTCTGTGGGATGTCGAGCGGCACCATTTCAAGGAGTTCGAAGACGCGGGACTTCTCAACATAACGGACCTCACGAGCCCTCATATTCAGAGCTTATATCCAAGCTGGTATTTCCATCAAATCTTGTACATCAACGACTGCTTGCAAAGAGCGCGATTCCTCGCAGATTTCGTTTTCTTCTTCGATTTTGACGAATTTTTACAGGTACAGCAAAATGACTGTATGACGGTGGCAACTTGGAATTTTTTATGTCTATTGCTGCTTTGTACTTGTACTTGTATCGAATTTAGATCCCTGATTTATTACCTGGTACATCAGTTTACTGCTCCGCCCGCACCAACCAAGTATCTAACTTGGGTGTTAAACGCCATGTTAACTGATCTATTGCATGCCCACAGTTGCAAGTGTTAAATTTCAAGGTAGTTTACTACTGCTACTTGCTTAGTGCATAGGGATCCAGCACTTAAAACCATTAGTATAGGCAGTGTTAGTTTACTTGTTAGTTTACTGTTTACTAGTCCACAATTTGGGAGATAATTCTTTACTTAGTGTGGGTTCTAACTGAATAAGATGGGCACCCTACCTGTCATTCAACATATGAGTGTATTGTTTATTATCAAGTCATTAGTGGACTGGTTTTAAATAAGTGAATGCAACAAGATTGGTGCAATAAAAATAATCTAATAAAATTAAGTAGCTCACATTAGATAGACGTAAGAGTGAATTGGAAACAAATGTAAACTTATTTTAAGCTAGGTAGCAGAAGTTAACACAAGTATGCTAACTGACGCAACCTCAGTAGTGCGGGCATTTAATACCTAATTCCAATTAGCTAAGGGACGCTATGTGGTTGAGCATTGATCACTAAACGTTCTATAACTAATTTATTTCTTCGCTCCTGTGACCCACAGATTCGTCCTCCTCTCACAATCGACGGCCTGCTCGAAACCCACACTGACCTCCCCTGGCTCACATTCGGCAACATTCCCGCCGACTTCGGCCACTGCACTGCCCCAGCACCACCCACACTGCAGCAGTACCCCATCGAACGAATGCTCTGGCATGCCATCCTACCGGAATGCAGCATCGGCGACCAAGACCCCTGGCTCTGCGTCTCTCACCACGGCAGGCGCAAGTGGGTGGCGAACACCAAGCTCACCATCCTCGGGGGCGTGCACCGCGCAGCTCTCCCGATGGAAGGCGGGATGCACGTGAACGCTTCCGAGGCGAGAGTCATTCATTTTCATGGTGTTCTGAACCCGTACAGCAATCTGTGTAGCTTCCTAGAGGGTGAGAGTAGCCTTGTACATATGGAACGGGATGAAGGGATCAAGCTAAACCTGGCTAAAGCTAAACTGTTTCCTATCAGACGAAAAGTGAGAGCAGAGAGTCAGCCTGGAACCCAGCAGTAGTGGATTTCCGACTTCGGAGAATAAGATGCATTCCGCGCATGATGAAGGCTTTTAATGCTGAATTGGGGTGTCCACATGGCAGTTTGAAGTGTTCAGTGTTAAACTCTTTTTCTCGATCTCCATCACTTGTCCGGGTAATGTCACGGCTGGTTGAATTGTGGCTGGATTATTCTTGCTTGAGTGAGCGGAGGAGAGACTTAGCCTTGGCCTCATGGAACGAGATGAGAGGATAAGCTTGAGTTTGCTAAAGCCAAACTGTTCCCCATCAAACGAAAAGTGAGAGCAGAGAGTCAGCCTGGAACACAGCAGTAGCGGATTTCCGACTTTGGGGAATAAGATTATGCATTGATAGCGCATTCCATTGAGAAGACTTTCAATTCAATACTGTCTGGGGGTGACAACACGGCACTAAGAAATGTCCAGTGTCAGGAAGCTGGTTTTCTTGATCTCCATCATTTGGTTTATGGCTCTGTTATTGAATTGATTGTTACTGGTTGCATCTTTGTTTGAGTGAGCATTGACCACATGGAACGTAATGAGAGTATCAAGCTTGAGTTCGCTAAAGTTGCACTCATCCCTCGTTCAAAAATGAATGTTGTCACACCTTCTCCAAGAATGAAACTTCTGTGAAGAATGAGAAGTTGTGGAGTGAAAAGAGGAGCCAATCTCCATGAAGAAGGTGTGACCCCCCCTTTGGTGTTGTGTGGAGGATGAGAATGGAGAATAGATTTGAAGTTTTTCCGCAGTAACTTTTTGACCAGACAGTCAGCACGATCGCCATGTGAAGCAGGCTGCAATCAAAATCTCACAACTACAATTTAGTTCCCCTGCATGCATTCCCTTTAACGTAGTCAAGCTCTATCCCAATGTCGCTAAAGCCTTTTTCTTCAACCAAGCTCTGTGACGTCTTCAGCACAAAACTTCTCTCAGGACAATACAAAATTGTCTGTGAAATCGCTCGCCTTCCTTTTCAGCACAAGCACCAGAAGCATCTAAGCACACATTGCAGACCTAAAACTCTGATCCAACGGGCTTTTCAACGACGACGAGGGTGAAATCGGCATCAACAACCACCCGAAATTGGCAGCAAAGCGGTGAAACTTCTGAAAGCGAGATGAAAACTTCTCACGCCAAATGTTCTTCACGCCCATTCTTCACCTCAAGATGGAGAAGGATCTCCATTCTCAATCTTCAAATGGACCCTCCGCAAGCCTCCACTTGGCCTCTTCTCAACCCTAAACCCTCCACTTGGCCTCAAGGCCTTTACATATATGGGAGAATTGTCCCTCATTATAATCTTATTAATTCTAATGAGTAGTTGAAGACTAGTAGTCTAAAATGGGATGAAATTTTGTGCAAACGACCTGAGAGAAACTGGCTGGCCTAGAGGTGTAAAACGCCTAAGTACTAGAAATGAAAAACCCTGAGCCCACCACCTCTGATGCATCCATCCCCACGGGGATCCACGGGCACCGGAGACCGTCCCTCGTCTCTCTGAACCGAAGGTCCATTATTGCTCCTGGAAGCTTACCCTCGTCCCTTTGATCCCACGTTCCGTTCTCTTCGTGTTGTGATCGTTGCTTAGCCTTCTGTCCTGTGGGGTTCTTTCGATTTGCAGCTTTGAAGTGGATTGCGAGCGGGAGCATTTGCACGCCCTTGCGATGGAGGTGCTTGAGTTCCGCCATTGTCGCCGGTGAGTGCGTGTCGGTAGCCAGAGCGTGTCGGGGCAGCCAGAGATGGTGGAATTTTCAAGGCAGCGATCTCTGTGGCTTGCTCTCACTTCAATATTTATCCGATTGGCGACTATGTTGGCTGTTCCTTGTTCGATGCTTAGGGTTTGATCTAGCGTACTTCAATCCGGAGTCGGCTGTACATGTTCGTCCTGGCTGCTTTGTCACTGGTACGTGGAATCATCCCTGACGAGATTTCGCAAGTAGCTTTGTGCCTTTTTTTGTGTCCACGGGTATGATTAAGTTGCGAGCCTCTGAACGAATCTTGTAACGCCAGGGTTCCTGGAGGATGGAATATTCCGTGTGGTTCTGAATTGCGTTTCTGATTTGCTTGATCTGTTTTCTGAAATTGCTACTTCTTCAAAGTTTCCTGAGGGTGGGGATGCAAGGGCGTCGGAGTTTAGGGTTTAGGGATCATGGAGCTTGAGTAACGAGATGAATGCCCATGTATAAGAATTCGTTCAAATACTTTGTTTCCGCATGCTTTTCTTTTCGATCATGTCAGTGTGGAATTCAGACTTGTTGAAAGCTTCGTCACAAGCCTTTTCAAAAAGGCTTGTAAGGGTATCTGTATTCAAATTCGGCCTTGCACGATTTTGAGTCTGAATACCGTTTCAAACTACGAGCTCTATTGTAGAGATCTCCAATTGCGTTGTCTAAAATGACCTCCATTCTCGGATCATAAGTCTTGAACTGCGGCAAGCCCTATTCATCTGTATGTGACATTGATGATGGTGCGAATTTTGTTTTTCAGGCGATTCCTGAATTCTTTCAGAAGTTCGTGGATTCTGTGGGCTCCAAACTGGAGTTCATCGTAGATGATATCACCACTGGTGATCCCAATTCTGTTGGTGTGACATGGCATTTAGGTAGAGGAAACCCTCTGAATTTTGGTGTTTCCTTTTGGACATGATTTTCAGCAAAAATAGATTGTTTTCCGGAGCTTTGAGAAAACATCACAAAGAGAATCTGAGATCTCTCTATGGTCACAATGATTACAGTGATATTCCCATGATACGAGACCTCTATATGATCGTCATGATTATCTGGGAATATCACGAGAATATATTGGGGAGACTTCTCCATGAGGTATGTCTTTGTGATTTTGTGATTCCTTCTGTCTAACGTTTTCGGAACAATCTAAGGGCCGCTTTACAGGTCAGGCAAATTTTTCATGAAGCCGATTGCACCAAATTTTGGACTAGAGGCCATCTCCAACTACTCATTAGAATAAGGTTTTAATGGGCGCCAATTTTTCCATATGTAAAGGCCTTGAGGCCAAGAAGCCGGGTTGATTCAACAAAACCTAGAAAAGAGAGAGAGAAGGGCTGAAATTTCAGGGTTGCTTTACACCTAGAGGGGCTTGGCCAATTCCCCTTCAAGCTGATTGCACAACATCCAAAGGATCTAATTTGTTGAAAAAATAATATTTTATAAAAAAGTTTTTTTTTAATTGAAATTTAACATTGGCCCCTAGGCCAAGTATTGGCTTCCCATTTTTGGTGCACCCAATTCAGCAAACTTGGACCATGTCAGATCATGTTTTATGAGATGAAAAAATTTATTGCACCAAGTTGGTATGGCCTCTATGTGTAAAGCAGTCCTAATTCTACTGTAAACCTTGATGATGTTTTGCTTTTGAAGTCAAGATGACAAAACTTTCTCCTGTTATGTTGATTCAATTGTCTCACAATGACGTTGTCCTTGTTGTTTATGAAACAGAGTGAATGGTAAGCCATTTCCGTTCAGCAAGGGTTGTAGCTTTCATCGCTGACAAGTGTTCAATGGCAAACGGCAGTTTGTGTAAGCACTTCACCAATTTGTATAACTCATGTTCTGGTAATTATTTATGGGTTTCTGTTTCTTGCAGTTGATCATTAAGGGAGTCTCTGATGTGCCTTGACTATTGCAATTGTGGCAGAGACGTTGTGGAGTCTTCAACCAAATCCGGTGATCTGATAGTGGTGAGTAAGCATGAACACTTCTTTTCCAACTGAGCCATTTGTCCCTGTTCTACTGATGAACCCTCCTTGCTTGTTGTGTGTATGGAAAATAGGATCATTAGTCTTGACCTTAACACACAATACTAAGCTTTCGGTGTTGTGTAGGTGGGTAGGTGGCTTTAAAGGAACTTGGTGCATTTCTGTGGAGATTCACATCACTTGTATGTAATTTGGTTTTGGAAGAGTCGTCTTTGAAGGTGTTAGTGGAGGTTGAAGATTGAAAGGCATGCAAATTGGAGGACGAAATACAATGGTTTGATTCTTGTTTTCAGGTAAGCCTGGTTCATGTCGCCATCCCTTGCCATGTTGTGCAAGTCAGTTTTTCTTGGCAAATTGGTGGTCTGATTGGAAGGTGTGAATTTGTATAGCTTGCACCGCCATATGATTTTATTGAACTGATTTGCTGAAATGTGTAAGGTAATTAGACCTAATTGTGTCTGAATAAGCACTTGAGTATTGTTTCTATTATTGAATTGTCTAATCTTTTATTTTTTAGATCTTATTGGAAGTCCAAAGAGTATTTTAGATTCTCTTTTTATGCATTGTTTGGACTTCATAGGCATCAATTATGAACTTTGAAAGTGTTGAAAGTAGGTGTATCGAAAAGTTGTCCTAGGTTGTCATGAATAGACAATACATTTTAGGTAGGCAAGAATCTATAGTTTGCGATCTTAGGAAGAAGTCCCAATTTGGTGTTGTTTCCTTATGTCTTGTTTTTGCTTACCTACCTAGATGTGCAATCCATTTTTTATAGCATGTGAATTGAGAATTTTGTTTTTGGGGGTGTATGTATAGGCATGGGGATGAAGAAAGAATGACATGTGGAACATCCATTGACTGATAACTCTTGCACTACTACTACTGAATGTATTGATGAATTTTCTTGTCTTGATGTGAAGTGATGCTTTTGGATGGGCTCAATTGTGGGGTATTCATTCCTCGATTCTTTTTTTTAAAGAATAGAGTTATATTAATAACATTTTTAATTTGTCATTGAACTACCAAATAAGGCTTGCCAACATCTATTCTGCACATTATTGGTTAGGTCAATCTCGTCTTCCCCTTGAAACAAGCTCCCCACATATTTTTGGAATTTAAAGATAATTTTTAAGATTTTCTATTGATCTACATATTTGTACTCACTCTTAGGTCTTTTTTACATTGTTACTCTTTTTAGGGTACTCAATATTATTTTATGGACGTACATATGGAGGATGGTGCTAAGCATTCTAAGGAATTGTGTACACTTGAAGGTACAAAGAATTCTATTACTAGTGATCTTCCCTTTTCGTATTGAGTTTCCAATATCATGGCTTGTAGTTTTCTAATGGTAAATTTTGAATGAGACCTCAAATATAAATTGATAAATTAATGATTTGTCAATAAGATTAATCACTAGTTGTTGTGCAGATGAATATGACAACTATGATGTTTTCATAAGTCACAGAGGCCTTGACACCAAGGTAGGCTTTGTGGGCTATTTATATGATGCTTTGAAAAGAATAGGGTTGCATCCCTTTTTGGATTGTATATCCATTGATAAAGGTCAAGATGCTTGGAAATGCATTGATCATGCTATCCAAACGACACCTCTAGCCCTCATCATCTTCTCAGAGAGTTTTGCTCAATCAAAGTGGTGTTTGAAAGAATTACATGCACTTTTGGACTCTCCTCTAGTGAAGGTGTTCCCAATCTTCTACAAAGTTCAACCATGGGAAGTAAGATTTCCCGAAAAGGGTCAATTGGCTGGTGGATTTGCGAAGTTGGTAGAGAGGCATGAGAAGACTCTAATTGAAGAATGGAAGGTTGATTTAGAAAGAGCTTCCAAGCTCAATGGTTGGGAGCACAAAATTGGAGACAAGAAGTAAGTGTGCATCTACATTCTATGTTAGAAGAGTATTGTAGTTGAACTTGACATTGACATTGTAGTTGGTACTAATGAAATTTGTGTCAAAATGTTTGTAGGTTGGAAAAGGACTTGGTATTGGAGATTGTTGGAAAGATTTTGGAATTGGCCAATAAACCCCTTCCCTTACATGTGGGTGATCATATTGTGGGTGTAAAGCAAGTTGCTAAGAACCTCATCCAAACACTTGATGAGAAGAAAGTGATGATATTGGGATTGTAGGGAATGGGTGGAATTGGAAAGTCCACTTTGGCCCGAGAGTTATACAACCAATTGGGGCAAAGATTTGATGTGAGATGTTATGTGGAAGATGTGGCAGAGAAGGTGAATCAAGGTGGTGTGACAAGTGTCCAAAATCATATTATGAAGGCATTATGTGAGAATAATTTGTTGGATAATATTGTGGACAAATCAAGAGGTATTGTTATTCTTGAGGAAAGATTATCTATGAAACAAATTCTTTTGGTTTTGGATGATGTTTGTGACGGTGATGAGATGAGTTTTTTGATGTCACGCAAAATGTTGAAGGAAGGTAGCATTTGCATTGTCACTTCTCGAAATCGGCGAGTATTTGAAAAGTCAACTTTATCTCACAACAATCATGAGATTCACACGCATGATGTTCAAAGCTTAAGCAAGGAAGATTCTCGAAGTGTCTTTGCATGTCATGCATTTGGAGGTGATTGGAAAGTACCTCCAAGATTTGAAGATCTTGTTGGAGATGTTAGTATGGCATGCGGTGGAGTTCCATTGGTATTGAAGGTTTGTGGATCTCTTTTGAGGGATGAGGAGGATGTGGAGATTTGGGAGGAAGTTTTGAAGAAGTTGAAATTTGGCACTATCATGGATGAGAAGAAGATATTTGAATGTCTTTGGATTAGCTATGATTCTCTTCAAGAAGAACAACAAGAAATGTTTTTGGATGTTGCATGTGCATTATTGGGGGCCTCTGTGGAGATGGCGAAACTTGTTTGGAGATCCCAAGGTTGGTCTGTAGCGTTGGGTGTTCGGAGTCTTATAGAGAAGGCTTTGATTATTGTGGATACGGAAGGTGCCTTTGTCATGCATGACCACTTGCGAGACATGGGTCGTGCCATTTCCAAGCAAGAAAGAGCAAGTGGGGGTATTTGCAAACGTTTGTGGGGTTTTGAATCCTTGGCATTTTTGAATAGGAATGAGGTATGCTTGGTAACCATTGAACTTTAATTTGGTTAATCTTTTTAGTATTGAGTATTATTTTGTAGTTTTATTATGGCTAATACTTGAATAGAAAGTAGGAGGAATGTTTGCTTAATCTAATTGTTTGAGGATCTAGAATTTGTTGTGTATGTAGTCTACTTTTAAGTTTAGTAATTGAGGCACGCATTATATTCTTTTTGAGTTTACTTGAAGTTTTTTTATTTGAATTGATTTTTGTTTAATGTATTTGTACAGCCACTACCAGATTCTCTTCAAACCTTGGTCCTTCCATGGAGGCATGGAATTCAAGTTGACCTTTGTGTCATGAAAAGATTGCATATTTTCAAATGCAAGGGTGGCTTGTTTTCAATGTCATCACTTCCAGAAAATTTGCGTTGGCTTGATTACTTTAAGATCTTTGATGCACCATTGAGACATTTTCCAGAGGTACCTATAATCAATGAATTGGTGATATTGTTTTGGGTAGATGGTTCAATGGATAGATTGCCTGAATCTTTTGGAAATTTGAGGAAGTTAAAAGTCTTGGATCTCCAATTTTGTCACAAGCTCAAGAAGTTACCATATTCATTTGGAAGTCTCCAAAATTTGAAAAGCTTATATCTTGAAGGGAGTGGAATCCAAATTTTACCCAAATCTTTTGGAAAGGTGATCAACTTGGAAGTGTTGAATCTACGGAATTGTAGTGAGCTCGTAGAGCTACCAAGTTCATTTGGTAGCCTCCAAAATTTGAATAGCTTAGATCTTCAAAGGAGTGGAATCCAAAGTTTACCCAAATCTTTTAGAAAGTTGAACAAGTTGGAAGTGTTGGATTTACAATTTTGTCGCAAGCTCAAGTTTCTACCAGATTCATTTGGAAACCTCC
Organism: Rhytidiadelphus loreus; assembly: GCA_947034895.1. Lineage (NCBI taxonomy): Eukaryota > Viridiplantae > Streptophyta > Bryopsida > Hypnales > Hylocomiaceae > Rhytidiadelphus > Rhytidiadelphus loreus. The sequence goes on along the minus strand of OX344765.1, from coordinate 9,507,138 downwards.
AGAATTTGAAATACTTGGATTTGAAAGGGAGTGGGATCCAAAGTTTACCTCAATCTTTTGAAAAGTTGAGCAACTTGGAAGTATTGGATGTACAGTATTGCGGTGAGTTGGTGGAGCTACCAAATTCATTTGGAGGCCTACAAAATTTGAAAAGTTTCTATCTTGAAGGAAGTGGAATCCAAAGATTACCCGAATCTTTTGGAGAGTTAAATAACTTGGAAGTGTTACATTTCAAGTTTTGTCGCAAGCTTAAAAAGCTACCAGATTCATTTGGAGGCCTCCAAAATTTGAAAAACTTGGATTTTAAAGGAAGTGGAATCCAAAGTTTACCAGAATCTTTTGGATCATTGAGCAACTTAGAAGTGTTGGACCTACAGAATTGTGGTGAGCTTGAGAAGCTACCAAATTTGTTTGGAGGCCTCCAAAATTTGAGAAGCTTGGATTTTAAAAGGAGTGGAATCCAAAGTTTACCTAAATCTTTTGGAATGTTGATCAACTTGAAAGTATTGAATCTCCAATATTGTTGCAAGCTCAAGAAGCTACCACATTCATTTGGTGGTCTCCAAAATTTGAAAAGCTTGGATCTTCAAGGGAGTGGAATCCAAAGTTTATCCAAATTCTTTGGAAAGTTGAGCAGCTTGGAAGTGTTGAATTTACAAGATTGTGGCAAGCTCAAGAAGCTACCACATTCATTTGGTGGCCTTCAAAATTTGAAAAGTCTAGATCTTAAAGGAAGTGAAATCCAAAGTTTACCCAAATCTTTTGGAAAGATGAGCAACTTGGAAGTTTTGAATCTCCAGTTTTGTTGCAAGCTCATGAAGCTACCAGATTCATGTGGAGACCTCCAAAATTTGAGAAACTTAGATCTTGACAAGAGTAGAATCCAAAGTTTACCTGAATCTTTTGGAAAGTTAAGCTACTTGGAAATATTGGATCTTCATAATTGTAGTGAGCTTGTAGAGCTACCAGACTTGATTGGAGGCCTTCGAAATTTGAAAATCTTAAATCTTAAAGGAAGTGGAATCCAAAGTTTACCTGAATCTTTTGGAAACTTGAGCAACTTGGAAGTGTTGGATTTGCAATTTTGTAGCAACCTTGTGGAGCTACCAGATTCATTTGGAGACCTCCAAAATTTGAAAAACTTGCATCTTGAAAAAAGTGGAATCCAAAGTTTATCCAAATCTTTTGGAAAGTTGAACAACTTGGAAGTGTTGAATCTACGAGATTGTGGGAAGTTTAGAAAGCTACCAGAGTTGTTTGGAGGCCTCCAAAATTTGAATAACTTGGATTTTGATCGGAGTGGAATCCAAAGGTTACCTGAATCTTTTCGAAAGTTGAGCAACTCGGAAGTGATGGATCCACAAAATTCTAGTGAACTTATAGAACTACCAGATTTATTTGGAGGCCTTCAAAATTTGAGAAACTTAGATCTTCAAGGGAGTAAAATCTTTAGATTATCCAAATCTTTTGGAACATTGAGCAATTTGGAAGTGTTGAATCTACGGTATTGTTATAGGCTCATGGAGCTACCAAATTCATTCGGAACCTTGACAAATTTGAAAAACTTGGATCTTCAAGGAAGTGGAATCCATATTTTACCCAAATCTTTTGGAAAGTTGAGCAACTTAGAAATGTTGAATCTACGGAATTGTGGTAAGCTTGTGGAACTACCAAATTCATTTGAAGGCCTCCAACATTTGAGAAATTTGGATCTTAAAGGAAGTAGAATCCAAAGTTTACCAGATTCTTTTGGATCATTGAGCAATTTAGAAGTGTTGAATCTCCAATTTTGCCACAAGCTCAAGAAGCTACCAAATTCATGTGGAGGTCTCCAAAATTTGAAAAATTTAGATCTCAAAGGGAGCGGAATCAAAAGTTTACCTAAATCTCTCGGAAAGTTGAGTGATTTGAAAGTATTGGATCTACAATATTGTGGTGAGTTTGTTGAACTACCACATTAGTTTAGAGGCCTCTAAGATTTGAAAAACTTGAATCTTGAAGGGAGTAGAATTTAAAATTTATCCAAATCTTTTGGAAAGTTGAGTTATTTAAAAGTGTTAAATCTATGGGATCATTGCATGCTCTTGGAGCTATTAGATTCATTTAGAGGCATCTAAAATTTGATAAACAAAGATTTTGAAGGGAGTGGAATCCAAAGTTTATCCAAATCTTTTGAAAAGTTGACCAGCTTGGAAGTGTTGAGTCCTTGGTATTGTGGTGAGCTTGTGGAGATATGAGATTTATTTGGAGGCCTCTAAAATTTGACTCATTTAGATCTTGTAGAAAATGGAATCCAAAGTTTATTTGAATCTTTGGAGCATCTTAGAAGTTTTAGGAATTTGAATTTTCAATTGTGTACAATCTAGATTTTGCCCTAGTCTTTTGGAGGTCACAAATCTTGGGGACTTCATTCTATTTGAATGTATCGTCTAGAATTTGTGTAGGTCATTCAGAAAATTGTGCAACTTGATAAACCTAGACCTTTGTGGTACAACAACTATAAGGAGTTTGCTTGGATCTTTGAGACAACTCATAAATTTGCAAAAGCTAGATCTACAAAAATGCTCTATGGTTTAAGATCTCCTATTATTAGAAAGTGTATTGTCAAGCAATAATGAAGTACATCTTAAAAATGCAAAGTTGTTCTCGGAGGAAGTGGAATCCAAAGTTACCTTGAATGTTTTGGAAAGTTGAGTTAGTTGGAACCTAGAAGGATTGAATCCTTGGAAGGTGCACTTAGTTCTACTACAACAAACCACATGCAAATAAGTGGTTTCTAATAAATTATAATTTGAACCTAAAATTTTGACCATTGTTTAACAATGACTATAAGTTTCGATTGTCGAAATTTCCAACTCAAATAAAATATGAAATGATTTCTAGAAGAGGTTGAAAATGAACTAAAATGGCATGTTTTTCAACTCAAATAATTATAGAAAACACATTTAGGTGACCATTGAATCAATATTCAACTCAAAATGAGCTTTCAATAATGAGTTATTTTTAGGAATTTTTTGTTCATTTTTTAGATAATTTTTTCTTATATAATATAGGGGTGTGAAAGTTATTTTTCAGTTCTACAGTATATCTATTTACTTCAAAAATTTGTAACTAATTATTATTAACAAATAAAAACATCAATAATTCGAAATATAAACTTTCAAAGTAGGAAAATCTATTCATATTTTTTTTTTAAATTTAAAATTCAAAAAGTATATAGGGGGTTCAAAGTTTTGTTTGCACATGGTTTCTAATAGACACTCTAAGTGATCCCCCGAGGTTGAATCTATAGGGTTGTTGTAAACTAAAGAAGCTACCAAATTCTTTTGAAGGCCTTCAAAATTTTAAACAATTGAATCTTGGAAGAAGTGGAGTCTGAAATTTAGCCAAATGTTTCAAAAAGTTAAGCAATAATACTTAGAAATGTTGAATCTACGTTGTTGCAAGCTTAAGAAGTTTATCAAACTGATTTAAGAGCCTCCTAATTTTGAATCAATTAGATCTCAGAGAAATTAGAATCCAAAGTTTACCTAAATCTTTGGAAAAGTTGAACTTAGAAGTGTTGAATCTACAATTTTGTTTGTAGCTCAAGGAATTGCAAGATTCGTTTGGAGGACTTACTAGCATAAATGTATTGATCTAAGACTAAACCTTAAAATTAGGTATGGCTCAATAGTCAATTAAAAAAAGAAGCCAACCAATTGTGGCATTCTAGAAGGACCAAAAGTGATATCCTTCATATACTGATTAGAATTAACTTTGGAGGCCCATGACCCATCACTTTATCAATGGTATATTGTTCAAGGGTAGTCTCCACTTTTTGATCCATTTGATTCTTGGATAATTTTTCTTTTCCATTCACTATTGAACAATGAATTTGATTCATGCTCTTCATTTATAAACGGATTATAGTCCACAAGCACTTTGTATTCAATCCTTAAAATAATATTTATAAAATAATATAAGCAATGTATGAAACTCCAAATTTTTTTTTTGTTATTCACCACCTTCACTACTAAAAACACTGAGATAGGCATATTTTTCTAGATGGATTCTAATTAACTCATTAGATGTGATTTCCCTACTAGAAAGGGCCGTGAGTTCCCAAGTGGGGACCCCCCCAAAACTGGCCGTTCGCGAGCTCTACTGACCTGGCCGAGCGACTGCCACGTCGTTTTTTCCAAAAATAAAATAATAATAGTAATAATTTAACTTTGTTTTTTATTTTAAGAAATTTTATTTTTATTTTATTTTATATTTTTTTTGAAAAAAAAGAATCTGACATCCGCGTTTGATGGGACCCGGGGGAACGGAGCTAAGAACAATCCTGAAACGGCCCTCTAGCCCCCCCCAAATCCAAAATAATGTACACTTTATCGAAAGGTTTTAGAGGAAATGTTTCTATCAACTTTTCATTCATTTTTGGTCATTGGACTTAGTTGGTAATTTTTGTTGATTTTTGGAGCAAGGAAGAAGTGAAATAAGAATTTGTAAAAAAACTCCTATTTGATCACTTATGCTTCCTACAATGGATTTAGGGAAGCCCTTTCTTCCACTATCATGATTTTAGATGTTGCTACTCCTTGGTTGTAGAGATATAAAATACAAATGCTTCATCGTGGTATCTGTATATAAATTCTTATTCAAGCTTTGTAAGATCTCACGTCAATGTTAGTCTAACCATGGACATTGGCATTAAAAGGTAGAGAAGAATGCAGTTACCGTGAGACAAAAGAATTGGCTTCAATTGTAAGTTGTTGATTGTAGTGATGGAATCAACTTTTTGTTGCCATCGAATGTCGTCTTCTATGTCCATTATCTCCTCATCCTTTTCATTGACCTCTTCAACATCACTAGCATGGCTACTTAGCTCCAGTTGCTTTGTTTCTTCAAAATTTGGTGCTAACGATTGTGATTGAGTCATTTGTGTGAAGACTAATGTACTTGGATTCTAAATTGAAATCATTGACAATTCAATTAAAATATGTGGAATTAAAATTGAGGCATTGGATCTAATACAAATTTTTTTGATGAGGATATAGATAACTAATTAGATCAATAGAAATGCATTATATGACTAAAAAAAATTAATCCATATTTTTGAATATAGTAGATACTGTATGAAATTACATGATGAGACATATAACATGATAAAATAACTTATCACTTTATTAGGAATAAGTGCCTCAATATATGAAGAAGAAATATCATAAATAAATCAAGTTTACTTGGTGACATTGGCATTTTCAAGGAATAGTTTGTCATATAGAGATCTTTGTTACTAAAGTATTTAATATTACTAATGAATAGAGATATCGATACCCTACAAATCCGAACCTCATGACTAACATTAATACCAAATTCTCTAAAGTACCAATATGTGTCAATAACTTCTAGAACCTCGATAAGACTTACCAAATTTAGAGTAGGGGCACTACCAATTTGTAAATAACTTCGAAATCCTTCATGAAGAACAAGGTTGTCTTCCTAAACATGGTGACAACGCAACAAACTCGACGTCGAAGATATCTAATAGACCTCCCTGTCCGTCTAATAAGGTCAACTTTACCCTTGAATTTTTTTAAATTATCTCCCATTTACCGAGGTCCACGTGGATGCCATGTGACGTCCGCATGGTATAGAAAAAGGGCACATGTGGGTTGAAAGAGGGTAACTTTGGGTCTCGGTGACATCGGGTTTGGTGCAACTTTGGCTATGAGTAACTTCGAATTTGGGGCTTTAGATTTGAACGAGTTCTTTTCCAACCGACCCAAGTTCTCTTCCAACCGACTTGAGGTCACTTGAGACTTCTACCAAGATGGTCATTTGGTAGAAGGGCTTCCATTTTACGTGACCCGTGGTCGCCCAAGACCCAATATTACCTCTGACCTACATTCACTAGGAATTCCCATTGACTTCGGCAAAGGCTTCCATTCCTTTGAGACCCGTGGTCACCTCTAATCCAAGGTCGCCTAGGGCTCCCACCAAAATGGTCACTTGGTAGGAGGACTCCCATTTTACCTAACCCGTGGTCGCCTCTACCCTACATTCATTAAGGATTTCCATTGACTTTGGCAAAGGCAAAGGATTCCCATTCCTTCTAGATCCATGGTCACCCCTGACCTAAGGTTGCCTAGAATTCCTACCAAAATAATCACTCAGTAGGAGGGCTCTCATTTTACCCGACTCATGGTTGCTCTAAATCCAAGGTCGCCCTTGATCTACATTCACCAAGAATTTCCATCAATTTTGGCAAAGAGTTTCTATTTCCTTTAGACTTCTGGTTGCCCTTGATCTAAGGTTGTCTCACCAATCAAGACTCACCAAATAGGACTCACACCATGACCTAGTGTAGAGTGGGACACATCCAACCAGTATCAAGGAGTACACAAGCATTCCATGGACCATGGTAATACAAAAGTGGTGTGAGGCTCCAACACCAACCTCACCACCTATGGCCACTTTAGTTCACCATGGCACCATTTAGGAGTGAGTAGAGAGACCACTTGTCTTCATAATACTCTCCGTGGGATTTGGCAACCCCCCATTTCAAGAGTCTCCTGGAACATCCAAGACACTCTCCTACTTAGAAGACCACCTAGTTTCTCCCTGAAATCAAACCCCAAAGACTCTCAATCTTCCCATTGGAATAACTTTTAGCTTTGGACTCTAAATTCAAAATAAAAGACCATTTTTGTGATTTGCTCTTTTTGTAGATTATTGTGGGTTATTCATTTCCTCAATTTAGACAAGTATTGAGGAAGTTATGGCCCTTCAAAGGTCCGAGTCCCTTGGGACAGTAGTTCTCCAAGATTCTACCCTTTTTATACAAATGGGGTGGTAGAAGGTAGAATAAACCATATGAGATATGTGAATTAAGACTATGAGTGGTTCACATATCCCATATGGTTTGTTCTACCTTCTACCACCCCATTTGTATAAAATGCTTGTCAAATTAAACAAAAGAGTGTTAAACTTCTTTGTTGATTTGGACGTTGTACTATCTGAATTAACAAAAATTTAGTGACCATTTTGTTAATTTGTAACAAGTCAACAAAAAATTGCTAAAATCGTTGATATAGTATACCAATCAGCAAAAAATTGTTAATTTTTTGTTGACTTGGATACAATTTTCTAGTAGTGGACGCGGTCCAAACATTGCCAATTTTGAAGGGCCATAACTTTTGACTCACAACTCGGATCTTTATATTCATTGGACCTGTGGACACGTCTTCTTACAAGCTTTTCAAAAAAATGCAGAACGCCATCCAATTTGCCTTGATCAAAGCGCTACAACTCTCTAATTTCTCAGAACTCCTAATTCCTTACACCTCATCTCTTGCAAGGCTTGAGGAGTCACCTCCAACATCCTCTTTATTCACCAAGGTGATACAGGCACACCTCAAAATGAGGATTGTGACAAGAAAAGAGTCTCTACTTTATTGAGCTTAATTGAACTCCCAATTGAAATACCAAGAGCTTATAAGCTCCCAATTTGTCACTTGGGACTCATAGTTTGTTTGTTTTAGATTATTGCAATTTAATTTATAATATTAAACAAAAAGCCCAAAAAAGAGTATAAAACCAAAATAGGCATTTCACATGCTAGTATAGCCTTTGGTCATAAATAAAGTCTTATCCCTAGAATACCCCCAAAATCCACTTGTACATAGGTTAGAACCATGAAGTAGTGAGAATCAAAAGGCTTGTAGAGAACTTACCCATAATAGACTAAAATCCAGTGTATGTGACCATGCTTGGCTAAATTGGTCCCAGGAGAGATAGAGAGATCCTTATGTAAATCTCCAAAGATATGTTTCAGTTTTCCCATCCCATTGACGAAATATTAGTAACCCCAATTGTTAACATGTAGGAGTCACTTTCTCAAGACGGGCCAATAGAAGAATCTATGGCCACCAGATGGTACTGTAGGATCGAAAGCATGCTAGGAAGTCAGAACAAAGTCAACAAAGAGTCTTTTCTTACTTCCTAGAGTCCTTCCACAAGCCTAGCAAGTCACCCTTATTAGAAAAGGTAACCTCCGAAAGTTAGATTTTTACGCTTTTACTTATTTTAATTAGTATTAGTTGTCAATGATTTTTTCGTAAGAGAAAGAAAGGGTAGGGGGTCTTCTAAACTAAAAATGGTCTTTGGAAATTAAAATGGCCTTCTGAAGCCAATGGCACAATCCATTTGTGATTTGGAGTTGAACTCCAAAAATTATAGTGTTGGACTAGCGTGATTCAAGACGGTAAAACCTTAGAAGATAAGGATGAAAATCTTAGAGTTAGAATAAAAATCTAAATTGATAGGATTACCTAGGTTAAAAGCGGGGAAGATGGAGGCCCTAGAGAAGTATAAAAGGGGGCCAATCTTCCTCTCAAACCACCCACCATTCTTGTTTTGGAGTCCATGGATTCAAGTTAGTTTGGAATATACTTTTGGCATTTGAAGCCAAAAAACCTTCACGGTGTTTTTGGAGCATTTTTTTGCTCCATCGTTGTTCTATTCCAAGCTTGGAAAGGTCTTTGGATCCTTCCACCTCGTCCTTGTGGGGGGGTACTAAGTCGTTAGTTAAGAGTCTTTTGTGTCTTTATGTGACTAACTTGGGTGTGCCAAGGGGTCTTTTTCTTTGGTGTTTTGTACTAACCCTAAAGTTATCCCCCACCGTACCTTCAACCTAACCCTCCAAAGTGTACTTGGTCTTTATGATTCTCTCCCCCATGGCAGAGCTTTGAACCCTGTGAGTCCCATATTCGTCACTTGGGACTCATAATCTATTTTTTTGAATTTTTTGTAGTTTTGAGTATAGTTTATTATACAAAAAACCCTAAAAAGAGTGTAAAACCAAATAGATATGTCACATACCAATATAGCATTTGGTCCTATTTTGAAGTATTTTCCTATAAAAGTACCTAATCCCACATGTAAATAGGGTAGAAACCCACAAATTATACATAGTAGCGTGGTTTAGTAGAAACGCCCAATTGTCTAAACCTGTTGTGCATGTGAACACAAACTGGCTAAAAAAGGTCTGAAGGGACTATGTGAGAACCCTAAGATAGTTTTCCCAAAGAAAGGTTTTAGTTTCCCCATTCCACCGACAAAATAGTAGAAACCCCAATTGTTAACATACAGGTGAAGAAAACTCAAGACTAACCAGAAAAGGGCATTTACAACCTAAGTACGGTAATTTGAAGTGGGAGTCATGTCAGGAGTCCAGCGGCGCAATCGGTTTGTCAAGATTCCCTTCCGTTTGGAAGATTCCCTATTTACCAGAAGTTAAAAGAGATAGCATTAGAGGAGATTTCAGCCCCCTAGAGGGCTGTGAGTTCCCAGACTGCGGAAACTGGTTTGCAGGGGGCCGCAGCAGCTTGCAGACGTGGAATGGCGACTTCCACGTCGGAAAAAAATAAAAATAAAAAAATTTTAAAAAAAATGATTTTTTTTTTCTATTTTTTTTTGCATTTCAAGAGTAAAACTTTTTCTTTTTTTTTTTTTAATTTTTTTATCGGGAACAGCCGTTCTCCGAAAACTGCAGGGGGACAATTCCCCCGCAGCTGCTTGAAACGGCCCTCCAAGGGTCCGAAAACTCCTCTAATGGGGATTTGATTCTCCTTAGAAAAGGTGCAAGAAAATAAATCTAAATTTGCACATGTGTTGTGAGATTCCACGAGGGATTCCACAAAAGTCTCGGTTTTTTCTTATCATTTAAAGATCTTTTTCCGAGAGGTCAACCGTTTAAACCTAAGATGGGAAATTCATGAAAATTACCCAAAGTGCGGTAAAATCTCACTAAAAACTAGTGTAGCTTTTTTTATGTTAATAATGCGCTCTGACAAGTTTCATAGTGTTTTGATAGTCGGAAGTATAAAAAATAAACAAGATCCTCCAAAATCGGCAAATTTAACCGTGGAGTTGATTGGCGTATCGGGAGCATACGTAGTCGGAATGAAGTCAAAGCGGGGTCTTTTCTTACTCCCTTACACCTATTAAAGAGCCTAGGCTAGTTACTTTTCATTAAAAAAATCAAACTCCAAAAGTTGGGTTTTTACCTCATTTTTGGTGTTAAGTTGTCACTAAGTTCTTTGCGTTTTTGAGGTAGGGAAAAGGGGATAGAGGATTTTTTTGAACTAAAAATGGCCTTCTGAAGCCAATGGTGCAATCCGTTTGTGGTTTAGAGTTTGGAGTTAATCTCCAAAAATTAGAGTTTTGGATCAATGTAATAGTCAAAATTGGGGAATTTAGGATGAAAATCCTAAGTGATAAGTTTACCTTGTAAAATGAAAGAAGGTGGGTGCCCTTGGAAGAGTATATAAGGGCACTCATTTTCCTCTCATTCCAACCCCTTGTAGCCATTTTTTTGGCACACTTATGCTTTTGGATCCATTTAGTTGGATTTTGGCTATTTAGGCCATGTTGTCAAATTTTCTTGTTTTGGGAGCATTTCAAGCTCCTTTGTTGTTGTTTTTAGAACTCTCTTGAAGGACTTGGGGTCCCTTCAAGCTTAGCTATCTTCTCCTTGTGTTTTCGTTGAAGTATTTGAAGCTTAGTTGTTATTTTTGTTGAAGTTGGTATTTTGTGAAGTTTCCTTGTGTTTTGAATCAACCTTGTACTAATCCTAGAGAGCTTTCTTTCCTTATGACTAGCAATGCCGCTTAGGAAAGACCTCTAGTGCTTAATTTTCTTAAGGTTTTGATTACTAACACACTTGCACTAACTTTGTACTAACTTGTATTTAGCTTTGTTTCGTATTAACTATCGTTTTGTGTCCATATTTTCCCTTGTCCCATTTGGGACAGCGAAGCTTTGACTTCGGGAGGTTGGGAAGTTGTTTAAATTAGTATATGTGTCAAAAACCACGACGAAGCTTTGGCTTTGTGGGTTTCCATGTCTTTCATAGAATTTAGTCATCTTCCAAAACGACAGTAAAGCTATAGTCTTTTGTACTTAGAATTTGGGGTGTTAGAAAAATCACGGTGAAGCTATAGTCTTTGGTACTTAGACTTTGGGGTGTAGAAAAAATCATAGCGAAGCTTTGACTTCGGGCCTTTAGGAAGTCTCCATAAAATTCACATATTGGTTGGTATTTAGCATTTCCACTCATACACCAAGTTTAGTCTCCAAACTTTAGTATCAAGATTTTGCAAAACCACTCCAAGTAGTAATTTAGAGTGTTGCTTCAATTTAATACCCATCTTGTCAAGTTCTTGGTATTTAATCTCAAACTAGTTAGAACACTGAAGACCAAAAATTGAGAAGTAGCATCCTACTTAGAGCGAGCAGCAAGCAAGGACCATTGCTTGACCAAAAACTGCCAAAAATTGAAGTTGTAGCTAGCCATGAACTGCCTGCAAGTTGCCGGTCTAGTTGCTAACTTCGTGCTGTGAACTAGGTGCTTGTGTTATTCAGACCGGTTGGATGATGCAAAAATTCTAATGTTTAACAAAAATAATGATACATAAGTTGTCTCTTGAAACTAGAAATTAGAGTAGGATGGGAAGTAGAAAAAAAGGGAAGGGAAACCTTTCAAGGATAAAAAAAATATATATAGAATTGTAGGAAAGTAGGAAAGAAGCAAGAATTGATAGGAACATAGAATAGAAGAAGGAGCCTAAGAGGAGTTCAAAAACTCAATTAGATAGAGATCCATACTCAAAGGAGAAGTGAGAGAGATGAAGAGTCCATGTGGTAGTTGAAGCACAAATTAGGAAATTGAAAAGATAGGAGAGATAGAGAATTAGTAGTAGAGAATTAGAAGGGAATTAGAACCATAGAAATATGGGGTCCAATAGAACGAAAGGTGGACCATGTGAAAGATCATGAGGTGTCAATAGGCAAGGAAAGAATGGAAAAGTAGTGGTTAGGAAGTCAAGAGCTCCCTAAGGCAACCATTAGGAAAGTATAATATAAAATTCCAAATAGTAGAAAGGAGGGATAGTAGTTAGGATTTAATTGCAACATTTGTATTAAAAGGCTATTTTCAAGCCGTGAGCAAAACTAAGAATTCATTCCAAACGATGGCGAACAATGGGAAGTTTGAAGGAGTATTTGACCACCTCATTGACGAAGCAAATCCCGAGGTATTTTCTTCAACCCCTCTTGTTTTATTGAATTTCAAAGACTAGCCCAAAAATCAATAGAACCGAATTCAATTATTAGCTAGATTATATAGATGGAAAGTTAGGTCAAATTTTAGAATTATACCTTATATTACATATTAGGAGGTTTCCAAAAACACCTCACACTTAGGATTTGGACTTAGAACCCATACGATATCCACAGATGAAGTTTAGAAGTAGTTTGGATGAAATTTTAGAGAAAATCTTCAATTTGGACAAAAACTTGTAATAAAGAGATAACAAAAACACTAGAATAATACTTCAAAATTTCAAATGCTTTTGAATTAGGTAACTACCCTAAAACCATGGATGAAGTTTGATTAACAGATTAGCGGTCAAACTTCATCCGCCCATAACTTTTGCTAGGAAGGTTGGAATGGGATGAATCTTATAGTTTTGGAAAGAGAAAATAATCTTCTACAAGATGGGATAATTAGATTTGATCTCACTTCACTTGCACAAAAGGTCACAGCGGCTCAATCCCTTAACTAAAATCCCAAAGTAGTTGCATTTGGAAAGTTGTAATTGTAGGTCATAAGTTGTATTTAAAATACTTAAACATTAGGAAAGAGTCCATTGCTTGGAAGGTTCATTGGATAAATGTTTAGACGCCCTTAGCAATTAAATCTAAAATACAAAGAACCCATTGTGAAGTTGTTTACCATGGGTGGGTAAATAATCACTCACAACCCCCCCCCCAACACCCTATGAGCCCTAGATTGTGTGTTAAAAGCCGCCGCCAACGGCGAAGCTTTGAACCCATGAGTTCAAAGAAGCCTTAGATTTGGTATTAAAACCAAACCTATGACGGAGCTTTGAACCTCCCCTTTACTCGGAATCAAAGTTTAGTTTCCAAAACATCTTGGGAACTAGTCAAAGTTTAGCGTCCAAAAAAATAGAGTATTACCTTAGGAAATGAATCAAGTACAAGGCGATCCTATATTTCTTTTGTTTGATTGTTTTCTTGTCATTGTTCCTTTCCTTCCTCTTAGGGCAGAAGGTTTGGCTAAAGGCCCCGAGAAGGACTATGGGGTCTGGGTTTTGGAAGTATTGTTGGGATTGGGCCCGGGGTACTGTTGGGTCTAGGCATCAGGATTCCTGTTGGGCGCTAGGCTTCAAAAGAGATTGCAGGATACTAGAATCTAGCATCGAAGTTCCTATTGGGGTCTGGGTTCAAGGGGTTGCCGGGTATCAAGGTACTACTTGGTTTAGGCTCAGGGAAGGCTGCTAGAGGTCTAGTTTCGGAGGTATTGCCAAGTATCGAGGTTTAGTGGAAACAACGGGATCTGAGCTCAGAGGCTGGGCTTCATGAGGATTTTATTGAACTAGGCTTTGGGAAGGTGTACTGGGTTGGGCTTTGGGAGAACTGTTGAAGTTTGGATTTCGGGAGGGTCTGCTAGGATTTGGGTTTTAGAGGGACATGTTGGAACTAGGCATCAAAGGTATATTATAGGGCCATTGGGGTGCTATGGGTCTAAGGAAAAATTGAGAAAAAAATCCTCCTAACATAATACATTCAAAGACATTGAGGTAAAGCATCTCTTGGAGGTGAGACACAATACAACAATAAAGGACCTGCAACTCTCGCCAAGCCAGAGGAATCACCACAAGAAGTAGATAGAAGTAGAAACTAGTGCCTACAAGTGCTCCTCACTTGACTTCACACTTCTCCACAAGCACCAAGTAAAATGGGGAGAAGGAGGGGAAAGGAGGACACTAAGTAGAAGGGGAGATTAGGAGGAAATCCCAAGGACCATTGAGGTTTGTAGGATAAGTCAAGCGTAAGAGCTAAAAAGGTCGTGCCCACTAGTGATGTGAGAATGGTTGGTAAATGCCGTTGCAACATAAGAGTTAGCGTAAGAATTAGCATAAAGGTCATTAGTATAGCAATGAATGGGATGGACACCAATAGGGTGTAGAAAAAAGGAAGAAAGGGAAGGAGTAAAAGAAGGAGAAACCTCTAAACTTAGAGGCTTGTTGGCCAACATTTATAAAGGGGAATTGGCTAACTTTCCACAAGTAAGGAGGATGACTACAACCATTGGGTCGGAAGGGGATCTCGGTCAACTCTTGTGTGAACTTCAACACGAGGTAAGACCCTAACCCATCCTACATCCTCCATACCTTCAAACTTTGACAATTATCAGGTAGGGCCAAGAGCTAGGGGAGGATAGACCTAGGGTCATGTCAAAATTGAAAGAGGAACCTTAAAGTAGAAGTCTAGAGGTTTCCAAAAACCTAAAATATGCCGAAATCATAGTCAAATTGAGCGAAATATGGACGGATGAAGTTTAGAGGTCATAGTGGATGAAAAGTAGTTAACTTCATCCACGAGGAACAAATTTGTAGGAATAACAAGTAACAAATAGCTAAAGGTCAGAGGTCCAATTAGAAATTAGTTTTGGAATTTAGTTTAGTAGTAATCAATGGATGAAGTTTAGGCACTACTAATAGCAACCTTCATCCATCAATATCTTTTGCTAAGGGGGTCGGATAGGCTAGCATTTGGAATTTTTGGAAATGGAATAGAACGATCTACCACCTCTATAGGCTTAAATAGGAAGGTATCTACTTCTCTCCAAAATCACTACAATAGTTAGGGCCTAATTTAGTTTTTAGGAACCTTATAGCTAATTAGTGTATTTTTAGCAACCATAACCAATTAGGGAATAGGAAGATCTATTGCTTGGAAGGCACAATGAATTGGTACTAGACACCCGTAGAAATAGGAACAAGAGCCTGGTTGTGATCGATCATTTACTAAGGGTGGATAAATAACGCCTACAAAGCCTAAGATTCAACAAAAACTACAACTACCAATTAGTTATGGGTTTTTTTACATCTCAATCCTCTCAATCTCATATATAATTGGTAAATACTACGTATAAATCGCAAGACTACTCTCCCAATTGGTAAAAGCTACAAATTAATCAAAAAATCACCAATTGGCCAAAAAGAAAAAATCTAACTTCGATTGTAAGACAACTAACCAACAATGAGATCTCTAGACACTTGTGAAACCTTCTAGATTTGGGGATAATGGGGCGCAAATTGAAGGGCATAGATACAAGGGCTACAAGTTTAGTTGCAAGACTTTTTGGATTTGGGGACACTAGGCTCACATGAAAGACACATATATAAGGGCTAAAAATTCACTTCTAAGATCTTCTAGATTTTGGGATGGTTGATCAACCATGAGATTTCAAGATACTTGTGAAACCTTTTGGATTTTGGGATTGACTCAAGGGTGTAGACTCAAGGGCTAGAAGTTTACTTGTACGACTTTCTAGATTTCGGAAAACTAAGTATAGATGCAAAGGTGTAAATTCAAGGTACAAGCACAAACACAAGGGCTAAAAGTTCATTTGGAAGACCTTCTAGATTTGGGGACATTAGGTGTGGACGCAAGGGCAAGGACTTAAGGTTCAGATTTAAGGGCACAGATGTATAAGTTGAAAATTCACTTCTAAGACCTTCTAGATTTGAGGACACTAAATTTGGACGCAAGGCTTGGGGGGTGCACTTAGTTCTACTATAACAAACTACTTGCGAACAAGTGGTTTCCAATAAACTATAATTTCAACCTAAAATTTTGACCATTGTTTAACAATGACTATAAGTTTCTATTGCCGAAATTTCCAACTCAAATAAAATATGAAATGATTTCTAAAAGAGGTTGAAAATGAACTAAAATGGCATGTTTTTCAACTCAAATAATTATAGAGGACACATTTAGATGACCATTGAGTCAATATTCAATTCAAAATGAGCGTTCAATAATGAATTATTTTTAGGAATTTTTTGTTCATTTTTTAGACAATTTTTTCTTATATAATATAGGGATGTGAAAGTTATTTTTCAGTTCTACAATGTATCTTTTTACTTCAAAAATTTGTAACTAATTATTATTAACAAATAAAAATATCAATAATTTAAAACATAAACTTTCAAAGTAGGAAAATCTATTCATATTTTTTAAATTTTGTTTTATTTAAAAATCAAAAAGTATATAGGGGGTCCAAAGTTTTGTTCGCACGTGGTTTCTAATGGACACTCTAAATGACCCCCCCGAGACGCAAGGGCAGGGACTTAAGGTATAGATTTAAGGGCGTAGATGTACAAGTTGGAAATTCACTTCTAAAACCTTCTAGATTTTGGGATACTAAACGAGCATGCAAAGGATAGACTCAAGGACACTAGGCACTAACTCAAGGGTGTAGACACAAGGGCTGGAAGTTCACTTCTAAGATCTTCTAGATTTTTGGACACTAAGTGGGGACGCAAAGGCAAAGATTAATTTAAGGGCTCAAAGTGCCTTTGGATACTCACTTAAAACCTTGAAATTTTAGGCGGGTGGGGCATGGACATGTGGGTGCTAACATAAGAGCAAGCCAATGATGCATACTAGACCCAAAGCAACTCATTTGGAAGTGCACTTGCAAAGATGCATATCAATCACATTCTTTTGTATTTTTTTTTCCTTCAAATTATTCATGTGGGTTGGTACAATTGTATTCTTCTTCTACTTTTTAAAATTACTTTGAATTACTTTAGTGACTACATAGAAGAGTTTTAATGGTGAATTGAGCACTTGAGTTGCAAGAATTCACATAAACCACATCATGTTTTTGTTTGTTTGTTTTTTGTTTTTTGTTTGTGGATTGGTATATCCACATTTTGTTTTTGTTTCTTAAATTACTTTTGTAGGTATATCAAAGAATTTGTCAATTTACCTACATATAGAATACTCTTACATGTAGGTACAAAGGTAATCTAAAAATTACCTTTGTACCCTAAACATTATTTTAAAAATACTGCAAAACGGTTGTTGTGAATCCTATGCACCCTCAAGGCCTCAATGTTTGATCATCCACTGAATTATTGAAATAGCAAACCCTTGTGCATAGACACAAAAGTTGTCTAAAATTTTATAAGAAAATTAAATTTAGTTAATATGAATTCTATGAATATTTAAGGTCAAAATCACCAATGTAAAGGGCAAACTCTTAAACGTAGGCACAATAATAACTTGAAGAAATTTAAAAAGAAGAAGAATGTGGTTATCTAAACCCACAAAAACAACCCAAAGGAAAAATATTAAAATGAAAAATGTTGGATGTATAAACCCTAATATTCCATTCAATCATAGCAAACCCTTTTACGTAGACACAAAAGGAACCCAAAGGAATTGTATAAAAAAAAATTAATGTGGTTGTACCAATTTAAAAAACCAATTCAATGAATTTTTTTTTTAAAAGGAAGAATGTGGTTAGAATAACCCTATGCACACCAATGTTCCATTCAATCATGTAAATGAAAAAATCTTTGACATACCCACAAAAGTAACTTAAAAGAATTTAAAAAGAAATAAACAAAATGTGTTACACCAAGCAACAAAAACAAACCAAAGTAAAAAAAATATATGGTTCATGTGAATCTGTGCACCCCCAATGCTCAGTTAATGAATTAAAATGGTAAATCCTTCTACGTATGCACTAAAGGAACTCAAAGGAAATAAAAACAAAATACAAAGAATGTGGTTGTGAATCTTTGCAAATCCAAATGTTCAATTCACTAATTAAAATGGCAAATGCTTCTACATATCCATCAAAGTAATATGAAGGATTTTTTTTTAAATATAAAAAACATGGTTGTATCAACCTACAAAAACAACTCAAATGTAAAAAATTAAACATAATATGGTTCATGTGAATATGTACATCACTAATTAAAATGGCAAACCCTTCTACAAACACATGAAAGGAACCCAAACTTAATAAAATAAAAACAAAATACAAAGAATGAGGTTGATGTGAATCTTTGCAAATCCAAATGTTCAATTTACCAATTAAAGTAGAAAACCCTTCTAAATACCCAATAAAGAAATCCAAAGCATTTTTAAAAAGAATAAGAATGTGGTTGTACCAATCAACATAGGTAACTTGAAAGAAATTAAAACAAAATGCAAAGAATGTGGTCGATGTGAGTCTTTGCAATTCCCAATGTTCAATTCATCAATAACAATGCCAAACCCTTCTATGTACCCACTAAAGCAATCCAAAGAAAATTTCAAAAATAAACTAATCATAGTTGATGTAAATCCCAATAATATCCAAAGTTCAATTCAACAATTTAAAGGACAACTCTTCTACATACCTAGTAATGTAACTCAAGGATTTTTAGGAAAAATAAAAAAATGTGATTGATGTAAATTCAATCCAACTCCAATGCTGAATTCAACAATAGAAATGGCAAATCCTTGTATCTATTTACAAAAGTAACCTAAAGTAGTTCATGTGAATTCGTGCAACCCCAATGTTCAATTCGCCAACAAAATTCTTCTACATAGCCACTAAAGTAATCCAAAGTAATTTTTAAAAGTTGAAGAATGAAATTGTACCAATCCACATAAATAATTTGAAGGAAATGAAAAAACATACAAAGAATGTGATTGATAAAAGTCCTTGCAAACCCAAATATTCAATTCACCAATAAAAATGTCAAACTCTTTTACATACCCATTAAAGCAATTCAATATTTTCTAAAACTAAACTAAACCTAATTGATGTAAATTCCAATAAGTCCAATGTTTAATTCACTATTTAAAGGCAAACTCTTCTATATATCCACTAAATTAATCCAAAGAATTTAAAAAGAAAATTTAAAAAGATAGTTGATGTAAATCTCGATGCTATTCCAATATTGAATTCAACAATTAAAATGGAAAATCCTTGTACCTATCTCCCAAAATAACCTAAAGTTAAATTTTAAAACAATGTTGAATTCACTAAACCACCTATCTCTACATGTCTGTTTATCCTAAACCACTTGTCCCTACATGTTCCATCTTAGCAACAATTTATTTATTTGTGATTTCAATTTTGAGAGTTTAAAGGCATGTAATGTACCATTGAAAAGGTATTTTAAAGACCTTTCCAACGGTATATTACAACCTCTAAAATTCTCAAAATTGAAATTGCAAGACAAAAATGAAATTTGAGTCCTCACCCACCCTTATGTCCCCTCCCCTACATCAAAGCCCCTGTGACTTGTGTTTGCGCCTGTCCATGCATCCATGCCCCTCCCTAGCTTGCATTTTTGCCTTGATAAAGTTTGTACCCCTACTTGCTTGTGTTCGTGCTCCAACTTTGCGTTGGCAACCAAATGTCCGACATTGTAGACAAGGTAAGTCCACGTCTACTTTATTTTACCTTGTGAAAAAATCAACTACATGTTGACTACATCCAACATGTGGCACCTCTATCAGATGGATGGGCAAGCATGCGATTAGAGTAGTATGCAACCCTGATTTCTCCCAAAAGTATTATAACTTTTCTTTCCAAAAGTCAACAATTACTTCTTTTGGTGTTTTTTCCTTGTTTAAAAAGTCAATTCTTGAAATTTATTTTATTTTATATACTAATGTCAGCTCTAAATCATGATTTGTCAACTCTATCTTTTCTTTGCACTTCAAATTCTATGTCTTCACAACTTCTCCCTTCACCTCTTAACTTCACTCTTTTAGTCTATTGGTTGTGTTTTTGAGCTATAATTCTAGAACCTCTAACCTGCAAAACAACAATATAGAATTTGCCTCCTTAGTTGCATAGAGTATGCACCCCCTAATCCCAATTATGCATCATGGCCCGTAGCTTCTCAAGTTGTTTGTCAGGTTGGTTCGGTGGGTTAATTTAGAGCCTGCTCGCTAGCTGTCCTCTAGTGGTGTTTAGTTGTTGCTCAATGGTGTTTTATTGCTACTCAATGGAGCTCTTCTTTTGAATAATAATCAATACATAAGTACAAAGGAATGGGGCAAGTAGTATTGAAGGTTAGATGAATAACCATTATTTTGATTTTATCAAAGTTTTGTGATTATTCTAATGAAGGAGAATTAACCCAAAAAAAAGACTAAGTATGAGTTTTACATTATCTTAGGGTTTAGGAAAACTAAGGTTTTACACTCTAGGGATTTGGGGCAACAAATACTAATAAGTAATTAGTATGAGAGAAATTTAACAAGGACTAATTTACAATGGCTAAGGCCAAAGCTTCATTGTAAGGCATATTAATGAGGTTGGAAAGGGAAATAACAAGAAGGCTTTTGGAAAACGAGTTGAGTTAATAATTTCCACACATGATTACAAAGTAATGAAAACAAAGTTAGTCACGACTTTAGGAAAATTCTTGAATGATGGAATTCCCACTTCATAGTTTAGATGAGCTTTGGTATACAACACACAAGCAAGCTAGAGTATTTCTACTAATAACATTGCTAGAATTCGGTAGGAATGGTCTCTAGGATTAGTACCAAATAATTTAAAAGCCAATAAAACAAGTAGACAAGGACTAAAATCAAAATTTGAAGGGACACCAATGTCCTACAAAATAATCTTGAACAACAACAACAAAATGAGCACAATTGCTCTAGAAACACCAAATTAGCAAAGTTGGCCAAATTGGCTATATTAGCCAAAGTTCACTATAATGGACCTAAGATAATACAGAGAAAAGAGGTGGTTTAGGGAAAGAAGAAGTAGACTTTTATACATTTCTCAAAGACCTCCTTTTCCTTTAACTTCAAGAGTTTTCTAGAACTATCCACTAATTACTAAAATAAATCAAATTAATTTATTGGAAGATTTATTTTTAACTTTTGGAAAAAAGATCTAAATGACAAACAAATTGTACCATCGACTTTAAAAAGCCCAAATTAGCCTACAAGACCATCAACTCCTACTTTCAAGTCATTTGAATCCATAAAAATACAAATTGCCAAAATAAATAACTATAAAAATTCTAGATGATGGAATTAGAACTTTCCAAAGATTTTGATTTGCCTAGAGTGTTTGAAGGGGTTGTAGAAGTAAGAAAATACTCTTCATTGGCTTCATTTGGATGTCATATGCTTCCAATTCTAGAAAAAAACTAATTTTTTTGTGGTATTAAAAATTGAGTGGAAATATTGTGTAGGGTGTTTGCAAATGTCTACATAGATGTCCAAAAAATTGCATCAAGATTGACATGCAAAAAAACATCAAAAATCTTACTAAGCATGAGATGTTTTCAAACAAACATCCACAAAAACATGGGTCAATAGGGTATTGAAAGTTTGCCATGTAGTTACCACCTTAACGCTACGTGAGGGCTACATGAGCACCATGCAAGCATAGGAAGATACATAGGATTTTTTTTTCATTCGTCCCGTTCATAATGTGGCCGTGGAAAAACTAACGTGGCATTCAGCAAGGATGATATGGCATGCTAATCAACATAATTTTTAGCCATCTAAGAATTTAAATATTGTTTTTTGATATGTCAACTCAAACATTCAGACATTTTTGTAATGTTAGCTTAAACATTCAAATGTTTTCTAAATCAATTTTTAAGATGACACCCTAGACTTCTAGTCATTTTGTGACATCCACTTAGATGTCCAGAATTCATCGTCAACACCTCTTGAGATGTCGAATATAATTTAGGTCCAATGCAAACATGATGTCCAATACAATAAGTTGTACTCAATATACCATACACAATACAATATATTTAGAAAATATGTTATATAGCTTTCAAATCCACTTATTGTTAGTATGTAGAGATGAGAAGACAAGCTCTTTATACAAGTGGGGTGGCCACTTAGAACATCCTAGACAAAAACGTGCACTTGGCTATTATAAAAATAAGTAAGACTTTCAGAGGCTATGTAAGAAATAAATAAAGAGGCTGAGGGTGATTACAAGAAGGACTAGTCCTATTTTGCATCACATTTAGAGTGACGGAGTTGTTTTCTACTAGAACTTTTGATGGTAGAACCCGATGAGCTTGAATTTTTCTTTTGAAAATGGTTAACTTGACTATAATAATATCCCTTAGTTTTTAGAATTAAAAAAAAAATCATTTTATATTTAAAAGTCAAATTTTCTAATTTGTCACACTTTGAGGTTTAGGGGGATTTAGTACTAGCCCGGGGAGGACACTCCCCACGTTTTAGCAACCCACATGCGGCGGAAAAAGTAATACATGTAATACACCTTAAAATTTAATTTTTTTTTCAAAAAAAAATTATGGATAGACTTTAATACTTTAAAAGTTTATGTTTTGAATTATTGGTATTTTTTTATGCTAATAGTAATTAGTTATAAATTTTTTAAGAAGAAAGATACATTGTAAAGCTGAAAATAACTTTCACACCTCTATATTATATAAGAAAAAAAAATTGAAAAATGAAAAAAAAATTCTATTGAAAGTTTATTTTGGTTGAATATTGATGCAATAGTCATCTTCATGTGAGCTCTATAAATATTTTAGTTGGTGAACATGCCATTTTAGTTCATTTTTCAACCCTTTCTAGACAATTTTTCTTATGTTATTTGGAATTGAAATTTTTGTCAATAGAAACCTTAGTCATTGTTAAACAAAGCTCAAAATTTCAGGATGAAATTATAGTTTATTCAAAAGTAAATAGGGGGTCAAAAAATCACTCCACCACGTGGGTACTCCAAATGTAGTGAGAGTGTCCTCCCCTAGAGTACTAGAGAGTACCCAAAATTAATGATCTAAAGCTAAAAAATTTGTGGTTTGTTCTCACAATAGGGAGACATGTGCCTACCAAAGAAAAATCTGAAAATACATATTTTATGGCCTCCATATTCATACAAATAGGGCTCCCTTGCGTGCGCACTTCTGAACATTGAAGATGGTTTTGACTTCCATTCTTTGGTGTAATGTGATCACTATCAAGTCTTTACAAATGGCCAATTTTTAGAGGGGGTTGTTCATGATTTTCTAATTATTATTAATTCATACCTAGTTGTATCTATTTTCTATAATAAACTATCTTTTTTTTCTAATAGTACTTTTTCTATACTTGCAAGTAGTTGTAGGTACTACTAGACATTGATTTTTTAGATCAACAAGTTGAGATTGTTCTATTTCATTATTTTATGGCCTTTGTATTATTACTAAGCGTAGAAACTATAGTTTTGGCAAAACACTACCAAAAACATAATTTTTTCTTGCAACCACCCCTGACAACAATGAGCTACTATAGAATGTGATCATAGCAACACGTGTACTACAAGATGTGGTAGAAAACTACATTGCCATAGTAGGCAACAATGCAATGGAAGAGGATGAAGCATAGCAATGACTGTTCATTACTTTTGTATGTGGCAGACATCAGACAAGACATTAAAAGTATAGAGTGGGTTGTCCACCTCAATGTTTCATACAATAATAGCTCAATCTTTCAGACATTTGTTAGGGGATAGAATTAGTGGCTTAGGATGTTGTACGTGACATGCATGTGATCTCATTTGTTGTGTATAGGGACACTCACCTAAACTATTTGCATAATTTTCTCTATTGCATGTAAAAACTACACTATCTAGAACTTTTTCATTATTAAACTAGATACAATTAATTGAATCTTTCCATGCCAAGAATGTGTTTCCTACCTTCTTTGGACCTTTTGCCATCTCTATGTTTCGTAGAACATCCATAATGTCCTTAGTCAGGCATGCAGAAGAAAACCATGTTTGTTCATAGCTATATAGGTTTCTATTCATCTTTGTTGTCTATGGCGTACATGTAAACACTACATGGTAGGGATTGATGTTGTGAAAAACATCAATGATGATGATCGATACTCAATTCCAATGGATATCTGAAAAGACATCATGCATTGGTTGGTCAACATCTAAGCATCCATTCAATGTAGTAGAATGCACGTCAGACAACTTGCATCAGAAGGTGACATTTGCATGAAGTTGAAGATAAGGTTCTCTCCAATGATGTCTAAGAAAACATCTTGATGTCAGCGTTGACGTCTCTGAAAACATCATTTAATATCTGTAGCAATGATTTAGTGTGTGCCATGCTACATTAGCCTTGTTGGATGCCATGTCACTCAATTGACACTTCAAGTACCACATCTCTTTTTTAATAAACCTAACAGGTGGATACCCTCCCTTTTTTTTGCCTCGGGCAAGCATTTTATCCCTAAACTGTAGTAACTTTCATTGACTTACTTATAGTCAAAATGGGTCTACTTGTTGATGTGGCAATCTATTTTTTTTTGGATGATCAAGATAAACTAACAACAATATCTCTTTAGCTCGCTCTTTAGTCATGTTGAGTAAAACGTCCATGAAAAGTAAACCAAATCAACGCGACCAAATTTAAAAAAAAACTGAATTTTCTAATAGTGTATTTAGATATGTGGTATACTAGTTCTAAAAGTGGTTTTAGATGTCTTTCTTTATAAACTGTACATTGTAGTTTCTACCACTAATAGTATACTACTAGCTTCTTCCCGAAATGATTGTCCACTTGGAATATCATATTTTTTTAGTTTCTTTTGAGTAGGTCATATGGAGACTTCCTTGTAGGTAATTTTATTTAGATTGCAAGAAACATGACATACAATGCTCTTCATTGATTCTAGTGATATAAAGTTTGGAACCTTTCTTAATTATGTTTTTTACAATATGATCAATGAAATTGGCTCAAAAAAATACCAACAAAATTGTGGACAATCATTTTGGGACAACAGGAGAAGGATGGGTGATGTGATTTAGAGCCATTGTGTCAATTATTTCAATTAACAGTCCACCTTAGGATTAAACATCCAGTCTCAAATGTTGACACAAGTTCACCTTGCAAATCGTTAAAATCTCTTTTGTGGATGTAGATTTTCCAATGAAAATTGTAGAACAAATACATTGGGCCATTTGTTCTACAATCTTGGCTATCAGAACTCAAGACTTTTTTCAAATTAAATGAATAAATTAAATAAAACTCAAAGACTTATTAAGCTTACTCGAAAACAAAATCCAATCAAAAATATCAGCAAAACAAAATCCAGACATCCACTTTGAAAGCGTCAAACAGACTTGTGGTTGGAGACTTTAGAGGGCAAGGTAGACAATGAGTCCATTTTTCAAAATATGAATAAATGTTCCAATAGTTTAACCCTTGAAGGTTTGTGTATCCAAAAAGTAGATGTGCCTTGGTCAACCCTAATTGTAACTTTCAAAATATCCATTATTGGTATGTGTTTTAAACTAAAGAAAATGAAGCTTAACAAGTTTAGGTTCTATTCCATTTTAAAATTTTGAAAAAATTGAAAAATTGAAAGAATTATTGCAATTGCAAGCTCCAAGTATCAAAATTCATATTACATCATATTGTGCATTTTTCATTCAAATTTTCTTCTTTTGAATTTAAGAAAAAATAAATTACAAAATTACGTTTTTCATTCTAACCTTTATTTACGGTAAAAATTAAAAAAACTATTCTAATATCTATTATAATTGATATAATTTTATTTCCATTTTTTATCTTAGAAAATTACAATTATTTGATTTTTGCATCAAAATTTATAAAAACATTAGTGATAAATTTAGCTTGATAGTGAAATTTGACTTGAAGGTCATTGCTAGGGATGTTTTGGGTGTAAAAAATAAACAACTAGTTAAGAATTTTTCATACTAATTTCCATTGCTACTTCTACCTTTTGAAATAATTTCAAATTAATTGGAATATTTTTGTTATATTTACAAATTTATTTTCACTTTTAATTTAAATTTTTTTAATTGTGACAATTTTTCATAAAATAAAGTGAAAATTTTCATACTAGTTGATAATTCACATAATAAAAATACAAGATTGATATTTAACCCCTAAATGCCCAAGGCACCAAAATATGGTGTTTGCAAAACTTTGAAGTTAAATAAATCCTAGCCAATTTGCTATTTTTAGTAGTTTATATTTTTTAAATGTTCTTCTTGAAGTCTAGTTTTGCCTTCAAAAGTCTGATCTTGAAAATAAATGACAATGATTTTTTTATAAGAGATTTTGTGCACGGGTACTCTGTGCAATCTTGACTTCCCGTAGTGTTAAGAGCTCTTGGAAATGAGCCTCAAATACACTAGATCTTGGAGAAAAAATCACATTCTAAATTCAATTAAAAAATTTGTAGAGTGAATTTTGAGAAGTTGTAAATTGATTTGGGTTCTTCAAGTTAGGCCTGCTAACCTCATATTTTTTTGGTCGTCAACTTTTTAGATTTGACTTGCAAAAAAGACTTCAATTCCTTTTTGCAATTTTAGCACCCTCATAATCAAACGTTATAATCTTTCACTTCATAAGTGATATTGTTGTGCTTTCTTTTCTGATGCAATCTCTAACAAGTCTAGTTTGAATTTGTACGGTTACAATTTCAGAAAAATTGAAACATCTTATCAAAATGTTGGCATTTTGTTCAATTTAGAGCAGTTTTCAGGAAGTTGAAAACACGCCTTGGGCATTTAGGGGTTAAATCTCTATGTTCGTATACTACATAAAGTGGGTGGCCAAACAATAAGGGACTTGCATCCAAATGCATGTACAACTAGCTTGTAAAGAACCAATTAAAGTGAATTGAATGCGGTCTAAACATTAGACATTCTTGCACTTGGACAAGTGCGTTGGTCATACACATAATTTTGAGATGAAAAGTGTTTTTCAAAACTATAATACCCTTGACTTTACAAAAAACTGACTTCATCTGTTCTATTGTGCAGTACTGCATTTGCGCATGCGATTTATTACTTAGGAATTTTCCTTCGTTTCTCTTTAACCCCTCAAGGACCAAATGGCCTTCAAGGCCATAGTTGAACTAACACAATACAACCAAGGAACTTGGCACAAGGCCTAGGAATTACACACCTTAGATATCTTTGTCAAGAACAAGTGGAGGAACAAATCCTATGTGAGCAATGTCAACATAGGGAGTTGAACTGGGAACCTTACAAATTCCATCGGATGTTCCTATCACTTGGCCATTAATTACCTGGGATAATTTTAAGTCATTTCAAACTAGCATTTTCTGATTTTCAAAAATTCAATGTGAGAAGTATTTAAGAATTTATTTAAGAAATGTAATCTAAATAAAAAAAGAAAGTAAATATAATGTTTTTCCAATGAAAATAATGGTAGGGATGGAAAAAAATTCTTGGACATTTCTAGTCTTTACTCTACACATACAAACTAGGTTTGGAGATTTTTTTCAAATATGTATTTTTAGCAATTTTAAAAATACAAGATTTAATTTTGTATGATTAAAAATATAAAATAATTAGAATGATTCCAATTTTTTTGAAGATATTCTAAACAATATGCTAATAATATCAATTATTAAATTTCAAAAATTGATGCACGTATAAAAAAAAATTAATTTTGTAGGATCCAATTTGAAAATGTGTACCACTTTGAGAAAGTTTTTTATTTCTCAAATTTTTTAACTAAAAAATACTACATTTGCCTTAGATTCCAATACAATTTGTTTTGGGGGTAAAAAAGCATTATTCATCTTCTTATAGTTTTTCTTCCCCCCAAATTGCGGGTTTTGCCTATAAAAATTGATCATCCCAAAATTTTATAATCTAAAAATCCAACAATCAATATTTTCCACAATTAATTCCATACATACTAGACAAAATAGTCTTTACTTTTGTATGGTTAAAATTAAAATTTTCAAGCACATTCATGTGCAAAAAAATATCAATATGGGACAATTCATTAAAAAACTCCATTGTAAAAAAGTTGTTGGGCCATGAAAGGTTAAGCAAAAAACACATAGAGCATATACTTTCTTCATTTTTTAAACTCCACCTTGCTTGTTTGTTTTTACCTTCTCCCATTGTGTAGTGTAGCTACATTATTAATATACCATTTTCTTAGCACACTTCTTACACTACCTTCATATGTATCATTTTTCTACTTGTTACGGCATTGCTTCAACTACTATCTCCAATATTCATATAGATGATTGTGTCGGGTCCATTACTACTTCTCTACCAACTACATTTGTGTCTTTGTGCAAATTGAAGACAATGGAGGTAGAGATGAGTATTGCAACATCCTATCCACCATGACATTTACAATGGGTGTTGATACTTCCTCTAATAAAGTCACAGATAAAGTGTGTCTTTCTAAGATGATATCATACGTGCTCCCTATTATAGAAATATTTATTCTCATTTGGTATCAAACTCATGGACTCTAACATATTGAACATCAACAATGCCAACATCAGTTCGGTTGATGTTGGTGCACCTTCAATTCTTCCCATGTCTATGTCTACATTCTTTTATTCTATGTTCTCCATATCATTAGTGATTTTCAAAGGAACAAAATCAGGATTTTCCTTGATGTCTATCAACCCACATGTACCCCCTTTGTCCACCATTGACAAAATCAATATTAGACGAACCTAAACTTTGACCACCACTTGGAACTTGTCAAAGTATATCTACTTAGGGCCACTATCATCATTACACAATGATGATGCCTCCAAGTTGATTGCTCTCTCCTTCCTCTTCCACTTCTCTCATTAGGTTACTTGAAATCTTGCTCCTTCCTTCAATGAATCACTCAATGATAGCATTACCCTCTGAACCTTGCTAAATGGCACACCCATATCCATATGACAAGTTCTAAGCACTACTGGGTGATTTATCTCCCAAGTTCAACACCTACTTAATGTCTACATTGGAATGACATCTCTATATTGTTCACCATCATCATCTTGTCTTCATATATCAACTGCAATTTGTTATATACAAACTATCACTATAAGAAACCCATGTTTTAGGTGACGTTTTGTAATTTTTTCAGATGGATTTTAGGTGACATCAGAAAAAACAACTTGTGTTTTTTTGTTGAATATCACGTCAAATATAACATGTGGATGTTATATTGAACGTGATTATTGACAACAAAACACAAGTTTTTTTTTTGACATCACCTAAAATCCGTCTGAAAAAATTACAAAATATCACCTAAAACGTGGGTTTCTTATAGTGTATGTTTGGGATAATGCACAATATGATGATTTCACTACCCACAAATCAATTTCCAAAATCTCGAGTACTATCATTTATGAGCCTCCAATTAATCACTTTACATCTTATTGTTGTGTTTATTAGGTTAGAGTCTTTAGAAAGAGTGTTAAACTATAATAAATAAAAAATAGATAACAATGTAGTATTTTGTCCATAAAAGTCCAAAGTACTTAAAGTACTCCAATATCTTGCTTGTAGATAGGTCAAATACCTTAAGTTAGCAAAAAGTCTAAGTTGGTAGATTCCATTATAAACACCTTGTCAAACTATGAACAACTTCCAAATCTACATAACCATATATTATGGATGGATGATTTTGTGGTTGCAAAGTTATTGTATCTATAGGAAATTTAGAACAATGTACTTGATTAGTGAACAAAAAAAGATCATGTCTTAGCTCTTAATGTCTTAATTTCATACATTAAAAGTATACATTTCAAAATTTTGATATTTTTTACATGTAGTAATATGTGTCTAAATTCTTTTCTCATTTTTTTCTCATTAAAAAATCAAATTGAATTTTATATGATTTTTTAAAGAATTTTTTAAATAAAAATTATAGTAATTACAAAATGATAAAAATAATAATACTGAAAACATCATGGTATAATAGGTGTACTCTTTGAACTTACACCAAGAGAAATCCAATAGAAAAGTTTGAAAGTAGTATATTTTGAGATTTCAAGATGCTATCTTTAAAGCGTCACAAAAGTTACAATTTGGAAAAATTTGGAAAAAATTAAAATGGAGTAATAAGTAGATTATTGGAACTAGATTTTCTTAATTAGTTAAAAAAAATATAAAACTAATAACTATGTGAAAATTCAAGTTTGACTTTCAAAAAATGTTTCTCACTTGTTAAGTGTTAACCCCTGAGCGCCCAACCCATGTTTACAAAAATCCAAACCTTTCTATACTCATTCCAATTAAACTATCACCTAAAAAAATATCTACACTAATTGACCGTACCGATTGATAGTAGAGACATGTCCAAAGATACATGGAGAGGGATGTGTCCTTTGACCGTACCATTGAAAAGATTATAAGAGTCAAACAAGGACATCTTTCAAAAATGGAGAGGCCATATTTTGGCCCCTCGGGTGCTCAGGGGTTAAGGGTTAACTTCTTACAACAAACTCCATGACTACACTCAAATGTCATTTCTTAATTAAATTTTTTGTTCTTAAATTATATATAGATTTTTATTACATGAGACTAAACATTTGTCTATCAATGTAATAAAAATCTCAATTAGTTTTGTGAAGAAGTATGATTATTTTAATTTTTCATAACAAAAAAAATGAAAATAAACCAGTGAATATGAGTCCAAAAAATAGAATTAATGTAGGTGATAAAAATAGGTGCCAAATTTAAAAATAAGAGCAAAACTTTTATAGAAATTGTATATGTAAAAAGAAGTACAAATGAAAAGACAAGTAATATTGAATTAATAAGATTTTAGGATACTGAACAAGAAATTACAATAATTAATTGAATTTTTCAATTTTACTTTAAAAAAAGAATGATTAGAGTAGAAACCCTAAACTTGTCATTCTTCAATTTCATAGCTTGACAATTTCTTAGTTGAAATGAAATACCAATTTCATACCTTAAGTTAGGTTATTTGTTTTGTTTGTTTGTCATAGTGAAATCTTCATAACTATACATCTTCCGAGTGCATTGTTTGTACCATTAGAAAGCCCTCACATTAGAAAGCCTTCAACGAGGAGAGATGCACAAACTTTGTTTTGTGGCATTCCAACTCACAATACGTAGAAAAGATATTGAATTTTTTTTTTATAAATTGAATTAAATTTTTTGAAAATTATCTTACTTTCATTTTATTATTCTGTGGCAACGGCACAAGGCATACTGAAGTTGGAACTCTGCTGAATCTAAGTGCATCTCCTTTTGGAATGACCAAGGAAGATTGACCCATATATTGCCCCATCAAAGGTAAAATGTAAAAATTGCCCCCTATTTTGTGCCATTGAATTTTTGTATTTCTTCATGTCCACTAGATAATTTGGGGCCTCTAATTGCAAATATGAATTCAAAACTTGCAAATTTTATCATATGCAGCATATAAGAAATTCCAATGTTTTTTGGATGGATAAAACATGGGGCAATACATGGGGCAATCTGGCTAGGGAGGATTGGCCCATGTATTGTCCCATCCAAGGGTAAATATAAAAACTAACCCCTATTTTGTGCTGCTTAAATTTAGTATTTATTCAGGCTCTTCCACTAATTGAGGGCTTGTGATTGCAAATATGAATTTAGAATTTGCAAATTTTATCATATGTGGCAAGTAAAAAATTCCATTGTTTTGTGCAGGGGTAAAACACGGGGCAATATATGGGTCAATCCTCCCTGGCCTTTTTGGATGTACAGTACAGTAGGAACCTCCAGGAGGTTAAAACCTCAGTCTTGTAAATAGTGTGGCCCACGGTATATGATGAATTTGGTGAAGCTGTATAATTGAACCTATAATTCAGAGTGCTGGCCGTATGATTGCCCATTTTGTGAAGTAGGTTGAGTGACCTTGCTGTCACTCACCTGAGTGAGCACCAGGGCTGGGTTTTTTTATTTTATTTTTTCATTTCTTACGAAGTGCCAAAGTGTCAATATAAAATGTTATAGTGGTGCTCCAAATTTCAACATTCATCCACATATTGGATAGAAAATCAATCACATTAACATGCACATATCATGTTAGTGTCCATAATTATGTTTTCATCCACAGTTTGGTGATTTCATCTAAGATTTACTTTTTTAATTTGAAGTTTTTCTAGTCAAAAACTTCATGATTTGTCATCATTTTTTAGCCAAATTTATTTATTTTTCTAGTGCAATCTAGCACTATTTCACCCCCCAGCCCAAGTGGGCAACTTTTATGTTTTATCTCAAAAAACACATGATTGCTAGAATGTGCGGTAGGTACAAAAATTATGGCCTTTGGAAAAAAACTAAAAACTTTTGTGGAGCAAGATCATGGCGACAAGAGGTGTAAGAGGCTCATCACCACCTGTGTGGCAAAAATGTGGCAAAAGTTATCACATTAAAACCCCAATATTGTAACTTCTGGACATGCAAAACCAATTAGAGTTTTTGTCATTTATTAGAGTTAATTGTAAAGTTCTCCCTGATTTGTACCAAGGTGTTAGAAGAAGAAGGCCTAATTAAGAATAGTACATAAGAAACATGGCACCAAACTCCATCCAACCCTAGTTTGGGTGCTTCAAGGAGCTTTATCTGGTGTTTTTCTCAAATTTTGGCTCTTGGTCCCTCATTTCAAGCACTTTATAATTAACTCTAGTAGGATATGCCAATGCTCTATTTGTAAAAGAAAACATGTATGCCGATTGTAGAAAACTAGTTGGAGTTCATTTTTCTCCCTAAAAGAAAACATAGTATTTCTAGGGAAGCTATGCAAACTTGACAAATATGCAATATTGGGGTTGTCAAAGAGAATGTTTTTTCATTCCATTTATTTTTTGTACTGGTGGCAATGCTCTAACTCTAGTCTCTAAATAAGCTTCTTTTTGATGTTGACATAGAGAGAAGTACTTCCTGTTCTTCATAGTACAAGCAAACTCTAGTACAATGGCTTTATCCTGTTCTCAAATCCAATTAAATTCCCTAAAAAGTATACCTCAACTATGAACTATCCCTTTCAAATTCCTTCCCAACCCTACATCCAAGGATATCGACCAATCAAATTTTTGTTTCTAATGATGTTTAGGTACCTAGCATGGTTGGTTGAGAAGGTCACTCAATGATAGGTACCAATTGAAGTTTTTTGTTTGTACACTT
The DNA here is from genome assembly GCA_947034895.1 of Rhytidiadelphus loreus. NCBI lineage: Eukaryota > Viridiplantae > Streptophyta > Bryopsida > Hypnales > Hylocomiaceae > Rhytidiadelphus > Rhytidiadelphus loreus. The sequence continues at coordinate 9,474,314 of OX344765.1, read as the reverse complement.
AAAAAATATATATGTATTCATCAAGTGCAAATGAAATAGTATATTTCAAGATATTCCAATGGAAACACGAAGGACCCTATACTAAATTATTTTGTCAATGTTATTTACTTTCATTTTCACTACATTATTTCAACAAGCATTAATTTTAGTGAAACAATCTGATGTGTAAAAATAGGACAAATTAGAATACCTAGAAGATTATTGCCAATCTAAATGTTGATGAGATACCAAAAAAATATTTAACAACACTTGCAACCATTGACAACATGCCATGTGGCACTCAAAAACATTTTCACTTAAGTGCCCCTTAAAGCACGATGACTCATTTCGCAAGTGTGACTCCAACTTATCTCATCTGCTAGTTGCAAAGACTCAGTCCGTCTTCCAAGTACGCAAGTCTTCATCCACGTTCATCCATACAACGAACAGAATGTAACCCGATGGATGAAACCCCTTCCTCCCCCGGTGTGAACACGGATCAGGTTCCGTCCGTCTCTCTCCGAAGCTCGGAGTCCTCGCGCACTCTTGCTATTGTGGATCCCCTCTGCCATCGAGACCCGAGTGTACTTCCCAAGGTCTCTCCAAGCTTGTGGATCCCTTGCGCTCTTCTCAAAGCTCTTTCCTCGCATGCTCTTTGTTTACTCATTTCGAGGACTGAAGCTCCGTCTCGGTGTTGATCTCGGGCTTGGAAGACGCGCCAGGTGAGACCGCGGCGAGCGCACCTGGGGTTGGCGTGTTTGGTGGAGGTTCGTGTTTGTACGAGTCGGGAGAATAATGGCGGAGTGATCTGGTTATGTGTCTTTCTTAGGTTGTGAATTGAGCTAGTGTGGTGGGATTTAGGTTTGGGTGAGTTATTTTTCGCAAAAGATTTGAGGGGTGGAGTATTGTACTAGTTTTAATTGTAGTCGGGCTCTGTTTTTCATTGGGAGATTTTTTTTGTTTACGGTGGAGGTTTGTGTTTTTACGAGGGGAGAGAATAATGTCGGAGTGATGTGATTGTGAGGGTTTCGAGGGTTGTGAATTGAGCTAGTGTGGTGGGATTTAGGTTTGGGTGAGTTTTTCTCGCAGGTTTGAGGGGTGGGCTATTCTGTTAGATTTAATTATATTCATCTCTGCTTTTCGTAGGGAGATTTTTTGGTTTGATCAGCAAGTTTAGAATAATGTCACTAGTGGTGTTTGTGGCCAAGATCGCGGACCCTTAAAAATGTCGATTTTTGGTGAAACAGCAGTAATCTTTTTTTGGCATATAAAACAAATCAAACACAATGACTTTCCGGTTTCCCTTGAAAGAAAATAAGCTTTACATTTGAATGTGGCGTTTTTCACAAATACGATGTCTGTATGTGAGTGCAGGGAGACACATTGAACAGTAAGACAACCAGTTTTGATCTTCTCCACTGACATCATGGCAAGAGCCCGGGCTGATTACGATTACCTCGTCAAGCTGCTGTTGATTGGTGACAGCGGTATGCATTAATTAATTCTTGCCAAATTTTCACTTTCTAGCAATTTGTCCAAACGAGGTCTTGATTCTGCTTTGCGGTCCAATTTTGGGTTTTCATTTTTGAACTTTGACTTCATCCTTGAGTGTCGGTAGAGACGCGCATCAGACGTCGGTAGACTTGTGTTGCCCCGTAAGAGGACCACACCCAGAAGCGACACTTTAAGCAGTTACTATTAGGAGAAAGATCAGGTATTTAAATATTCTTGTTAGCGAAGGAAATAGGATTTCAGCGCACCTGAGAATGCAATATTTGGATACAATTTGCAAAAGCTGTAAGGGTTTAAATTTCTACTGGTACAGTAGATGATCTAAGTTGCGACATAAGTTGTGATGTTGTAGAGGTTTACATTCTCAAAGTCAATATGTACTCATTGTACAAATTTTGAGATGTCGCTTTTAGGTCGATGTTGCAAGTCGGCACTTCTACCGGACGTTCGTGGCCAAAAGCACCTGTGAAGAGAAGTCATGTATAGAATCTCTGGAAATTAGTTCTGGATTAGGTCTAGTCTGGGCGAGTATTAATTAATCTCTTAGGTTTGAAGACGTGTGGCATTTTCAATGGGGCAGCTTGTATGATATGTACACGTCAATGCATGTAATAAGCATGGTTCATATCATAAGGTTGTCTTAAGTTTTGATGGTCTTGTTGAAACACAATTCCAATGCACTTTTTGGACTCAACATGAATGAACTATGATTTTGCAACTTTTTAATTATGGATGTACCTGAAGTCGACCCAAGATTTTCTTTTTCATTCTGTGTATATTTTAGGCAAGAATCCACAGGGGTCAATTTTGGGGATAGGGATTTCTTTTTGGTAAGGTTTGCAACTAAGTGTGGTCACCTTACTGGACATGGTGCTGATGGTTTTTGATGTAGAAGGGGTTTCTTTGTTATCAATTGCAATGTTTTTCTCATTTTTTTCCTTCATCATCACACTTGAGAGTTGAGCATACTATTTCATATCTGCAGGGGTTGGAAAGTCTTGCCTCCTCCTTCGTTTCTCCGATGACTCCTTCACGACAAGTTTCATCACCACAATTGGGTAAGCTTTGTTGCTCATAGAGTTTGAAAAGTCCTTGTTGGGAGATTGTCGCTGGAAATGGAGCCAGTCAGGATTTTAATTTGTTCTGTCTGCGTCTGATTTTGATATAAACTTCTTTGTTGTTGCTGCTTGGCGCCTGGCAGCATCGATTTCAAGATCCGTACTATTGAGCTGGATGGCAAGCGTATTAAGCTTCAGATATGGGATACTGCTGGACAAGAGCGGTTTCGCACTATCACAACAGGTACTCTTTTACGTTTATCTACTGTGGGCCACTTTATTTCAAGCAACTTTTTTACTTCACCAATGATCTTGCATCCACCTATTTAGAATCTAATGGATCGATGGCAACTCTAATCACAATCCTATGCTTCAATGACACTTATGGTTCCCGCCTTTCTCCTGAACGCACACTAAGTAGACAGAAGAATCTAGTTGATGATGCCTGGCTTTTGTGCTAGCTTTTTGTCAAAAACATGAGTTTTGGGGTAATGGCTCTGATAGTTGGGATGTCTTCAGTGTGGTAATGGTGACCAAAGCAAACCATTGTTTGCATGTTTCTTGAACGATGCAGTTGTTGGATGGTGTATTTTAAAAGTATTCACTGTACTCTGTTTTATGTGCGGTTGGTGTGCAGCTTACTACAGAGGAGCAATGGGGATATTGCTTGTCTATGATGTGACAGACGAGTCTTCATTCAACAGTATCCTCTTCTTGCTAGCCTTTGTTTGTCAGTAGGCTTCAAGAACTTTGCTTTGTACTGAAGAGGATTTGGAGGAGGAAATCCTGTATCCGATGCCCTTCAGTTCTTATAAATAAGTTTGGGTCCTCTGTACTGCAGGTAGAACTTTGTCGCCTTTGCTACCCAATTCCGGGTCTGTAGGGTTGGGTCTTCGACTTCTCCTGTCCCAAGTATTTCACAGTATTTAGAGCGTCCTTGTGTTGGATATGATGTTATGGTGAGAAAATTGAGAAATTGTGATGTAGACTTGACTCAGCTTGCACCAGATATTCGGAACTGGATTAGGAACATTGAGCAGCATGCGTCTGACAATGTGAACAAGATCCTGGTGGGAAACAAGGCTGATATGGACGAGAGCAAAAGAGTAAGCATCCGTATTTGATGGTCAGAGGATTCGTTTAGTTTGGCAGAGCTGTGTTTTCTCTGTATTTTGGTCATGCACTTGTAGCTCGAATTTAAGAGAGGTAGTGAGGGTGTCTGTAAGCCGTAGAGAATATCCTCTTCCACGTGTCCATTTGACAGCAAAAATTACTGTTGTAGGCTGTTCCATTTGCGAAAGGTCAAGCGCTTGCAGAGGAGTTCGGCATCAAGTTCTTTGAAACCGTAAGTGTTTACGTTACCAGTGCTCTAAACTGAGGCATATTGAGTGCTAGATTGGTGTTATGAAACAGATCATGTATGCGTGTGTTTTGTGTCACCCAGAGCACTTCTCACCAAGTTTCAGAATATATTTTCAGAGCATATTTCTTTCGTTAAAAGATGTAGGGTATGATTTGTTGTTTATATTGGTACATTCATTACCTTCTTTGAAGCTTTCTTAATGATTTCTTAGCTCCACTGCTATGGATATGGCAGTGGCTACTTCTGGCCATTTGGGCACCTCCAGGCTAAATTACTAAAGTCATCTGGAAATTATATAAATTGTTGACAGAGATTTTCCATTGGTTCTGTTACTGTTGTCTGTTTAATGTTACACGTTAAGCTTCATTTGTGCTACTCTGTGATCTGTCCACCAGAGTGCCAAAACAAACATGAATGTGGACGAGGTATTTACCACCATTGCAAGGGACATCAAGCAAAGGCTATCTGAGACCGACTCAAAGCCTGAGGTACATCCAGCTCAATCTTACAAGTTTCCTTTTCAATTTTTCTTGTCTTTGAGTTGTGAGATTTTTACTCTTACTGCACTAGAAAGACAATGAATTGGTGCATGTCTATTAGAGTAAGTGAGCGACCACACCTGAGGAATGGTAAGAAAGATTAAGAAAGATTGAGGAGTCTCTTTTTTCTTTCACATTGGGTTTGGTGGAAGTTTTGTTGCTTGCCTTTGCTAGAGTGTGGTAACGCCCTTCTATATTATTAGGTGTCATTTTTATAAACCTGAAATCAAACAATTAGGTGGAGGGGGGTTCATGTTCTACCCCTTTGATCTAGAGTGGGGTGACATCTCCGGGGGTGGGGAGTGGCACTAGTGGAGGTTCTTCAATTTGATAGTGTGAAAGGAGTATATCTTTGGTTAACTGATGAAGTGTGATCTTGTGTGGATTTTGCAGCAATCTGTCAAGCCAGACGTGGACCTTTCTAAAAAGGATTCTCAGCTAAAGCCCGCTGGCAGCACTTGTTGCAGGTGATCAGTTAGCAGTGAAGATTGGGGACTCATCAGCGAAGAAGTGTGATTTTTGAATCTGAGTGGCAGAAAGCAAAGAAATCATGTTTTCATTTCACTTCGCCATTCTTTCAATGTCGCAGGGAGAGTGTATCAAGATGGGGTTTGCACAGAGAGTGGAAGTTGCAATAGGACAGGTGGCACTACTCCTTGTATGGGATTTGTTGTGCTAATCCCTTCCTTGTTTGGTAGCCACATTGTGCAAGCTTATTACTTCATCTTTTTGTAATATTGGACTATACTGACTAAATGTCTCTCGAGAATTTCGGTAGTTTAAACATCTTTTTAGCTTTTAGATGTGTGGCTGGAGGAAGGTCTGCAGAATATGTAATTACTGATGGTGTTGTCAATTCAATTACAATGAAATGCATATCTTAATTTCCATTGCCACGCAGAGATACATCTCTGATTTGCATGCTGACTTCCAATATCTCTGAGGGTATGTGGTTTTCTGATTGCTTAAGACGATTTGAATTGAGAATCTTGGAACATAACCCTTCAGGTCCTGGGTGATCATTTCTCAGGTCGCAAATGTTACAGGTTTGGTGAATATTGAAACATCCATGATGTAATTGGAGAAATTCTAGATTTATCCTCCAATTGTTGATTGCGTCTTGCACAGCCTGGTACAAATTTCAGTTGCATTGAGCTCCGAACTCAGGTTCTGGGCGGTCAAACACATCCATACCTTAAGGTAGCCTGTTTTGTTAGCCTGTTTTGTTTTGTTACAGTAAGATCTCCTGGACCGTGCATCCCCAGTTATGTTCTTTGTACCGCTGGAAAGCTCTATGCCTAGAGGGATGCATGGGATTTGTTTTGTGGTTTTTGGACATATAGTGTGAAAGATATTGAATTTCAAAGTTTTTATAAATTAGAAAATTACTTTCACTTTTATTTTGGTTGTGGCAACAATACAAGGCACACTAGTAGTTGTTATATCTAGGAGCTTTCCTATGCAAGGCAAGGTTCTAGAAGCACAATACAAGGCACACTAGTAGTTGTTATATCTAGGAGCTTTCCTATGCAAGGCAAGGTTCTAGAAGCACAGAGAATGGCATTTGGCCTTCATGAATCTTGTGCTTTATGTGCTTAGAGATCGAGCACTTTTTCATTTATACTACCACTACTACCAACCCCATTGCTTTTCATTCCGTGAAATAGTGGTTTGTGAAAAAAGTCACAAACGACAAAACATGTGGCCAACTTGGCTACTAACATTAGATCATTTTCAGCCTCTCATGACTGAGGAGCAACCAAGGTCTGGATCCCCAGAATAAAAAAACGACAGGGTTCATCACAGTGTACCGTATAGAGAGCGAGAGCTTTTGCGATACTCCAGTGTAACTGATTTTGCAGAAGCACCTTGAATGAATTATTTGAAAGGCAGAAGAATTCTTTTGGAATCATACGTTGAAAGGGGTTTGCGATAGACCACACCTGCTTCACTCAAATGTACTTCATGGAAGAAACTTTCCTGCAATTCGTTTGCAAATGGCTCTCTGCTATTCCAAAACTTTGAAGATCTCCATGAAACGACGTACTTAGTGCGATTCTTGGATATTACTCCACTACACTACAACGGGTTCGTTGCTTCACTTTTGGGGCACGCCCCTTTTTGTACTGTTGATAGGGTCTCACGGCAACATGATTGTTCTGGGGTCGCGTGTACGATGCGGTTCTCCCCAAATTTCAGTGCACATCTTTGCCCTACTTGATCTTCGAAAGGATACGTTCAATTCCCACCTGGCCGTATATGCGGTGTTAATGGCTGCCTCTTTACTTCATTAACGAATCTGTTGTTGTGTTCTCCGTCACTCCCGTTGCTTGGTAAATGTTGATCCTATCTGGAATCTCTGAGGTGGGCGGGTGAAAGAACCGGAGCATTATGTAAGTTTTGCAGTATTCGTGAAGAAGTTGCCTGATGTTTTGTATCACTTGAATCTCTGGAAAATGCATGAAGAGTTCCGTTGACGGATTCTATGCAGTGTTATGTATTGATGCTTCATCACACCTATTACTTAAGATTGCCGTTGTTATCTGGTTTGTCACTTTGTTTTCGTAGAGCTGTTAATTAGGTGCAACACTGCAACTAGTTCTACAATGATCTGCAAATTAAGCTTAAATACATGAAGTTGGGTTAGTACTTCCCAGTTTGTGATCTACAGTACAACTGGTGCATTCTTGCAGATCTGCTTCAATCTGCACAACTTCTCAATAAGAAAGCTTCCTCCAACAAGATCCTGGAGTCCAAGCGAAATCTGTCGATGGTGAGACTCAATCAATGCCGAACCAAGTTGATGCAGCAACGAGGAGGATTTGCTCTTTGACGGCAACAAACTGCAAGTGTGCTTGGATTGGACAAGAGTTGGTGGTGTATTCAAGCCATGTGAGAACAACACATAAGGTGAAAACACCCAAAATTGTGAAAATAAGCAATTCAGCATAGTTGGAAGCACCTTTTTTCTAAAAAAACAAATTTTTTGTAGTATTAGCAATTGAAATCATGAATTTTCAAAAATTAAATTAAATTTATTTATTTAGATAAGACATATAATTACTATGAATTTTCAAAAATAGAACTCCCTGGGCTACTAAAACTGTCACATAGCTTGGTCATAATGTCAAAATTTGGAGAATCATTAGTCAACCAATCACAATAAGGTATGGAAACAATTTACTTGCACTTTGGAGGGGGACACTTTCAATAGAAGTCTATTTGTCAAGAATGGGTACATGGATGGTAGGTTTTGGGTGTTTTCACCTTACCTATGAAAGAAAAAATACAACAAGCCAAACTTGACTGCAAAGAAAAAATAATTATTTCCTACTTATATGGAGGTCTTATCTTCTAATACTAGGAATGTGCAAATGCCAAGTTGGAACATCTCTTAAGATTGGTCTACTAATAGCTGAGTTATGTGTTCTATGGAAATATAGATCAATCTCCTTTAACCCAGGCTAAAGAACAATTTGAGGTCTATGTAGTTTTCTACAAAGTCAATTTTGAATGTATTTATTTAAAATTTTGACACAACATGTGAAAAGGTGAAAATAATTGTTTTCCTAATAAAGTGCTCAAATCAAAAGATACCTTGCCCAAAGTTTTTCGGATAGTGCCAACAACTTCAACCAACACGTGCACTCCTCTTTCGAAATTTGGCAAGCAAGTAATGGTTTTAAATATTTCATTTTCTTAAAACATACTCAAATTAAAACTATGTGTAGGTGCAAAAATCTTACCACAAGAAGTGTAAAAGTCTAAGGATCATGTTGAGCATGGCCAATAAAAAATCTTTTTCTTCTAACTTCAAGCTTTAATCTTACAATCTTACATGGACAAGTTCTCTAAAAAAATTCTTGATGCATTCTTGTGAGAAAAAAAATCTACTGTACAAATTGTATATAGAGAAACTTGTTTGGAGAAAAATACAATGTTCAAAATGTGTGGAGAATTTTTCTTCATGCATTCATGAGAGTTTCTCAATATAAAATTCTCTACTATAATGGATTTTGGCTTCAGTGGTATATTTTAATGTGAGTGATTAAGAAGATAGAGTGTATTTTTTTTGTATGATCCCTTCAACATATTATTGTCTATGAACAAGGATAAAGATATAGATGCCCTAGGTATATTTTAATTTTGTTCATCATCTACAAAATTTGTGAAGAAATTCAATAAAATTCATATGTTGGAAGTCTATTCATCAAATGTGACATTTTCAATAGCCAAATTACATGATGGAGAGAATTATTAAGGTGTCCCAAAGATATAGCCAATTCAATTCTTAGTTAGTTCCTCAACTAGATATAGTGAGGTTCAAGGCTTGGGGAGGAGGGAAGGTCTAATGATTAGTTCATCAACCCACTTGTGATTTGTTATTGTTTTTACAATCTTCATTTGTTTTGCAACCCTTGATCATTCCTTTTGTAGCTTAAATCAACAAGCCAACATAGCTTGCTCTAATTTGCAATCACTATTATCCATTTTCACAAGTGCCTTCTTCACTTTATGCCTTGCTACCACAACACCACAACAACTCATCAACCTACAAGTAGTGTGTACATCATATTAGATGCATATAATTCCACTTTAGCTAATTTCATAAATTCAAATTTATTTACTTATTTGCAATTGAATTTTGATGTTTTGTATCTTGTTTTTCTTTTGCAGTGTGAAAATGCCAACATTCAATAATCCTATCAAAATCAAGCTTAGTACAAATTTTTCCCTCAATCATAGTATATTGTATCAAGAAAATATATTTAGGAATAAAAATATTTTAATTGAACAGTAAAGATTTTGATCTTGCAATGGACTATGTTAAAAAAAAATTGGAAATAATTGTCTCTTAAATGTAGATAAAATAGATTGTAGTGACTATTTATTGTCATATCCAACTATAGTAATATTAGATATTAATATATGATTGCACATGCAATTTTCAAATGCTCCCATTCTACCTTAACAGAAAAAACATGTTGATTATGTGTAAAGATTTTTGTTGGTCAATTTTAGCCAAGAAATATACACATCAATCTAGGTCTTAAATTTATGCATATTTAATATTTAATCTAGGTCACTTATCACTTTCAATCTATGTTTTAAATTTTTTTAGGTTATCTTCTTTAAACTAATAGCCATGATTCTCATATTTTTGTTAAACTATGTTCTTCATATAGTTTAGCAAGGCTATTGTATTTTAGCAACCCTATTGTATTTTAGAATGGGTAGATGGGTGTACACTATGTTTTTATGCATAGATGATGAGACTTATATTTAGGTTGCATTCTTTTATGTTGAAAAGCAACACCAAAATTTTGACTTTTTGGTTTTCACTTTAGAATCTATTTATAGCATTATGAGAGCTTTTCTTTAGTTAAATGAACTTACATTGATTGCTAAGTGACCTTTCCTGAAGAAAATGGAAAAAAGAGGGTGAATGACAATGTAGTTTACATTATGGTTGTAATGTCTACCATGAAAGAGGCCTAGACAAGCCTCTTTTTCTATTGAATATAACATTTCTAGACCTAATTCTATTTTTTTTAGCTACTTTCTTTGAATTGCAACACTATAGATTGATTAAAAAAAACTATGGATTTCACCATAAGATTGACCTCTCTAATACCTTAATTCTTCCATTAGATTAGCAAAGCATCTTCTTCATTTTATCATAAGAAAATCCTTGATACTAAATGGTACATGTTGTGGAATTAGTAAATTGATATTTAATTCAAAAATATTGTTTTTTTAATATTATCTTGGATTTTATTTTCACTTCATTTCAATTGTCACATTAAAAACATTCTAAATCTATTATTTTGGAATATTTATTGTTGGACTTATAACTTATCTATGGTATTGCACTAACTTAAGAATAATAAAAATGACTTGAGTGGAGGGAGTGATAGGATTTAATGGCACTACAAACAAGGGCAAGGCCCAATTTAAATGTCTACTAATCTCACAACTCTCGACAAAAAATGGGACTCCCACCTAGAATTACACATGAGCTAGTGCACAATACAACATATGAACCAAATCCTTTGAAAAACTAGGATCCTTCGTAACTTTCACATCAATAACCCAAATGGAACAAATCAAAGTTCTTTACGTAGACTAATAAAATATATTCTATGAAAAGCTATTTTCTAATATAAATATCAAGCTTGAGTGATTTGGGTTGCGTGGGCTTGATTAATTTTTACTTTGGGTGGCAGAACCTTGTAACCTTTGGTCTTCAAGACCAATTGAAATAAATACCATATTCCCATAAAATCAATTTGTTCTTCTATTTCTTTTTTAAAGTTTCAATGAATCATGCCAAAAATTGAGATACCTATCCAAACTCTCATTTATCTACCAACACAACAATGTTCGTATAAGCAAGTGCATCCATCTAAGCATACTAAGTGTCATAAAAAAATTTAAAAAAAGAAAAAGAAAAGAATATATATATATATATATATATATATATATATATATATATATATATATATATATATATATATATATATATATATATATATATATATATATATATATATAATTGGATCTTATCGGCAAGTGAAAGAGGATTCCAATCCACTTCAACATGCATTATTTGGATATCATATGAATAAGTTCAAAAAATTTGCTTACCTTAGGTGTATCCAAGAAATGCCTTTCACTCTCCTAAACTCTCATGTTTTGATTATGCTTTATGAACATTTTGTGTTATCAATGTCTAAGTTTCCCTATTACCTTTTGGTTTAAATGTAGATGTCGCATTTTTTTACACAAGTAAAGGAAACCCTTTACTGCAACAAAAAAAATACAAGGATCCAACCACATGCAACTTGGGCGAGTCAATGGACTACACAAAATAGTGAAATTAGGCTGCCTTAATAATTAAGTTGCCTTACACGAAGAAAGTCACTTTACAAGCCATCAATGTCAACACATACTTCTAAAAATATTTTCATTTGTACACCTGGAGGTTCACAAGTCCCAATTACAACAAGACCAAGTTTAAAAGCAGTGCATTCTTGTACAACACAATAACTGAAAATACTGTATAGTGTCAAACGTTGAGAAATTAATGTAGGACAACCCAATTTCACTATTCTGTGTAGTGTTTGAAAGCAGAGCCAAGTCAGTAGCAATGGGGCGCCTCCATGGTGCCGCACCGAGTCTAAGGGCCACTTCACACTATGGCCGTCCAAGTTGAGAGGCCGTGGCATTGAGTGGCCAAACTTTGTTGAGAGTCCAAAAAAATGAGCAATAAATAGGCAATAAATAATAGGAATTGGAGCCTTTGGCCGGCTATAGTATGAAGGCTTTAAAGGCCAAGCCCAAAGTCCAAACCGTTGGCAATGAACTCCCACGGCCTCTTAACTTAGTCGGCTATAGTGTAAAGCCTCCAAAGGCCAAGCCTAAATTCCAAACTCTTAGTAATGAACTCCCACCCACCCACCCACCCACCCACCCACCAATCTAATGGTTGAGATCTTGTCATAAGTTGATGGCCTCTCAACCATTATTTGGGCATTCATTTCTAGCTAACCCAAACTTCCTTTGAGAATCCGTCGCCATGTAAACAATTTATTGCCATGTAAGTAATTGGAGGATGATGGCCTTTGGACTTGTGCTTTTTAGTGTGAAGGATCAAGAGGCCGAACTTTGGGTTTCTTGAAATTTGATTGGTGGAAACCCACGACCTCTCGACCTTCGGCCGTAGTGTGAAGTGGCCCTAACTAAAGCTAGTTGAAGGAGGTGTTGCATTTTAAACAGTGCCCATAGTGGGTAACAACAACATGACCAATTTGAATCAAACTTAGGTCAATAAGGATATCCCCTTTTAATGATTTTTTTTTCCACTGATAGTACAGCTTCAAGTTGGCTTGTTTTTTTCCCCTTTTTTTTGGAGAGATGAGCCATTGTTGGGAAGGGGCCAAGGGGGGCACCTGGGAACCTCCCTTTCAAGTCCTTTTGCAATCCTCAATCAATCAGTCCTCACCAAGTTGACTCTTGGGAGTTTCATTGAGCCTCCCTTATTAACTTATTATTGATTTCCCAATCACTTTCATGGTTGCAAACTAGGGCACAATCAATTGATCATGGAGTGTCTCCCCTCTTCCAGAATCCAGATACCATGAATTTGACATTGGAATAATGGGCGGGGGCATTGCCAAATAATAAGACATTGAAATAATGGGACATTTGTTTAATGACAAATCAATCATGCTGGCTGGAAGCACCCAGGTGTCGCTGCAAGAATGGTAAGTGAGTCCCAAGGAAATGGAGCCAATCTCTAAGGTGCGTACCCCCAAAACCACCACTTTTTTGCTGATGTGACTAGTTCCTGTTATTATTAGGGCCAGGTCCAATTTTCATTGATTTTCTTGTTGGCAAGCAAAAGCAGGTTCCAACCCACCAAAGAACACACCAAAGAAGACAACATTTAGATACTGTATGCAAAAGTTTTAAAGGGTCCAAAAAAATAAAAATTGATACAGGTTCCTGAAATCGTTTCTTCCACATACATACAGATTGGTTTTGGAGATGTACGCAGAGTGATGATGGCGGTATTAGGCAGGGTGCGATTTGGGGGTGTACCCACCTTAAAAAACAACCATCAACTGGAACATAACTAAAAAATAATGAAGTTATTATTATGGTCGGTTATGACCAGTAAGGTAGTCTGGGATCATTTTTTTCTGAATGTCATTATCTTTCATCAGAGTAAGTATTTGCATTGGAAATCCAACAACAGGCAGGTTTCTCTAAAATAAACTAAAGCAAAATGATTGCCCTAAATGAATGATTTTCGGTGGTTTGGGGTTTTGGTGAAAAAAAGCAAATTTTCAATGTTGAAAGGAAGGAAATCCAAAGAGTTGAATATCTCTAGTCTACGATTTCCATAAGACACTCATTGTCATTGTGGTGGGCTCTCTTGCTAATGATAAAATTGGCAGTGCGGCTGCACTCGGGAACGGTGCCCTCGTTGACAAACAAACACCCACACACAGAGACACCCAGATTCTGTATTTTCTGCTGTTGAGTGTCAAAGGGGCTCTTTGTTTTTTGTTTTTTTGGTGTTTTCTTGACAGTGAGGAAGGGTCTCTTTTGTCTGAAATTGTGGCCCTTTAGCAGAAAAGGTAGGTGGAGTAGCCTCCCCAACTGTCCATAGGACGGAAAAAGACTTGACTGAGCAGCTTCACTGGAGAAGTAGGCTTTAAACCAAGGCTTTGTTTGTGGGCGACAGGCAGGACCTGGTGAATCTCAGTCAAGAAGAGGATACACTAGCATAGCACAGTCACCCTGGACTTATCATTGGTATTGAACATCGTGCAACCACGGTGGCTTAGTACACCCTCAAAGCCTCATGGGACTCCACGCTCTAGTCCCCGGAGCCGAAACACTCCCCCACCGTGATGATGATGATGATGGGCGCAATTACCTTAGGGCCGGTATACACTTGGGGCCGGATTGAAGGCTGGCCGGAACTCTCCAAGTTTGAACCAATGGGATTGCTCAATTTCTCCAAATCCGGCCCAAGGGCTTTATACTTGGGGCGGATGGAACCACCACTCATCCTACGTGTCGCCTTAGGTGGCATGGTTTTGGCGCCAAACCATCCGGCCCCAAGGGAGCAATCGGGCCAAGGTTTTTGGTGGCCCGATTTCCCATCTAGGGCCGGATTGGTGTCACATTTGTCTCCTCCGTTGGATCGGACAAATCTCCACCGTCTACCATGCAAGGGCTTTTCTTTTCTTTTTTATTACATTTCTTTATTAACAGTGAGGTCAATCCCATCTGGTTGAGTCATCTGGTTGTGATACAGATACTGAGTTAATAATGAATTTTATTGTTAATACTGAAATTTTTGTTAATACTGAATTTTTGTTAATGATGAATTTTATTGTTAAAAATGAATTTTATTATTAATAATGAATTTTATTGTTATTAACCATTGCAATTGTAACAATAATGTCTTTGCAATTGTTTTAGCATGAGGTATTAATAATTAATTTTTTTGGTGTAGACACAAATTACATACTATGTTATAGACACTAATTTTGATAAATTACATGCTTAATAAGTAAATTTTTTATACGGACATAAATCTGTAAATGAAAGTCATTGTTGAAGTTATGCCAGAAACTTTGACATCTACAAGATAATGTGTGTTTCTATCAATTTTGATGACAAATACTTGAAAAAAGAATATGGTAAGGAAAAATTATGCTACTAGAAATAACATGTATGGTAAAACTTGATTTACATTTATGATTGAATTCATTCAAGTTTTCATAATAGAAAATTTCATGCTTTTCTTTAAAATAAACTAAGAATATAGAATTGAAAAAGAGATTAAAAAAAATTATATGTTTTCTTGAATTGTATGTTTAATAAATGACAACTATTATGGGGCTATAAATCTTTTTTCAATGTCAACTCTAGTTTTAGTGTAAAAAAAAAAAGTTTCAAAAGAAGTCAAAGAACTTCCTTTTTCCAAATAGAAAAAAAGGAAGAGAGTGGAAAAGGTTTAAAAAAATAAAAAAACTCTCTCTTCCATTTTGAAATAGGTAAAGTAGGAATAAAAAGGAAAAGTCTAAAGAATTCTAAATTTTTTTTTCCTATATTTGAAATAGAATAAATAGAAAAGGAAATTTTTTTTTTTCTAAAGTATAAAAAATAATAAGAGAAAGGAAAAGATGCATGTCTTAGATTTTTTTAATTGAGCATTTCAAAAATTCAAGAGTGTAGTAATCAAGAATTCGGCCTTAGAATCGGGCCCCAAGGGCTTTACATTGCTTGGGGCCAGAGTGATGAATTGCAATCCGGACCCAAAATTCGGCCTCAACCACTTTACATTATCTGGGGCCGGAGTGGTGATTTGGGGCCGGATTGTGGGCCAGATTGGAGGCAAATCGGGCCGGCCTTCCATCCGGCCCCAGGCCGTGTATATACCCGCCCTTAGCTTTGTGTGGATGGCGAACTTTTAACACAACCCGGAGTTGATTGCCCATTCAAGACTTTTGTGTGCCCTAGTTTTGGTATCTTTAGATCCCTAGGGCTTGTCAAATGAACAGTCGGAGCTCGTGGTAGCAACAAAAAGTTGGAATTTGGTTTTTTATTTCAATAAAAAAATAAAACGTAGCAACCATAATGGGGAGTTTGGAGTACAAAGATTGGGGTAGCGCACTTTGGGGGACCCACGCTAGGGACTCGAGGACCTTCAGTCCTTCAAGCATTGTTTCCCATGGGGATTTGACCGTCCCATTGTGGTGATGCTCTTAACCAACCTAAAACATTCCCCCTTGGAGATTGGGATAATCTCTTTCTTGGATCCATAAGAGAGTCAATTTAGTTTAGTGTGTAGAGAGTCGTTGGATGGTTGGGAAGTTATAATGCTAGCTCGAGAATGCCAGTGACATTGATTGACTAGAGAGTTGCTTGGTGCCAATGTAGGCCTTGAGGTGCCAATGTACACTTCAATACTATTTATTGGTGCCCCAAGTTCACCTTTTTACTAATGAAAGTAATTACTAAAAAATGATCTTATTTTTTTATCCGATAAGTGCATTCTTCATTTCAATAGTGATCTAAAAAGTCATCCATTTATCACTTTTCAACTACACCATCTTTAATTATAAGATTACCTCTTGACTTCTAAGAGAGTTGGCATCCAATGGGTGGATTATGAATGTTTTCAAGAGCTTATTATAGGGGCTCCAAGAAATTGATGAAATACATCTAAGTATTTTGAAAAAGTAATATTTGTCTAGTCTTCAATGATGCAACTAGTGTGGTCACTTGATACTTCATGATTATTGTGCAAGGTTCTCAATGAGTTCATTTAGGGATGGGAAGAAAATAAAAACTTGCAAAAATGAAGATCTAATGTCTAGATTCTTCTCATGGCATAATTCCCTTCCCCAAAGAAATTCAAAATCTACAACTACCTTCATATTGGAGACTCTTAGGGTTGAAAGACAAAGACTATGATGTAAAGAACCTCAATATCTTTTGCTTCATGTGCTCTATTTGTGTCTTTAAATACGATTGTATATGTTTTTATTTAAATTTTAAAGAGATGAAATCACGTGTCTTTTTTAAATCATTAAAAAAAAAAATCTTTTATGAAAAATGAAGTTGTTGTGAATTTTTGAAGTAAAAGTGAAGAAAATGCCCATCAAATACAATGTGTTTAAAAAAATCTGAGAATTTTACTATACGTGTATATTATAGTTTAAAAAACTATAGTTTAATGATTGTAATCCAAACTTCTATATCATCCTATAATTAGAAAATCAATTTATCATGGTAATAGGCCCAATTAATTAATAAATCATAAATTCACCTCAAATTCAAAAATGGTCGTTTAGTTTGGTTGAAATTCAGGTTTAGAGTAAAGGGGATCAAGTTTTGAAAATACACAAAAAATTGGTTAAAGAAACATTTTCCTTCATCTTATACTATTCATTTGAAATCATCTAAGTGTTGTAAGTAGCTATGTGATTCTATAAGGGTTAACATGGGTTATTATATAAATTATATAATGAATACTGGAAGAGAAGGGCAATCACAATCCTCCATACCATTGTTTGTTGAGTGACTTTTTGCTCAAAAGTGATATAAATTGTTTAAGCCACAAAGGATGCTAAGGACTAAACATGAACAAATAATTTCTTTCAAGGAGAATTTAGAAACAAAGCATGCAAATATTCATTGATAATGTTTGGTAGACTACATTGGTCATAGGATTGCATCCTTTTAGGGTTAAGGCAATAGATAGAACCATTATGTTAGCCAAAAACAATATGAAGACTTGAAGGAGGTAAGAGGCATAAAGTAGGATGGGATGAGGATGGAAAGATGCATTGACTTCTAATGAGAATTTTCAAGGCACAATAATATATTCTTTGCTAATTAATAAATCCATCACAAAATTAAAAATTTGTCTTCCTTTAAAGCTCTTCACGACTTCTTCATTCTCACGTTTTCTATTTTATTGACTTAAGAGCTCCATTGAATGAGGATGCAAACCAACTTTGTATCTATCAAATTATATACTAACTTAGCTATGACCAAATGAATACCTCAAATATTTGGCAATAGATTTCATATTTGGAGTAGATGAAATTGTTGAAATGCTCTCTAATCTTGTAAAAGTATCACTATATTTGGATGGATAAATGCCTTTAGATGAATCAATGTTATACCATCCATACTCTATTTGTTTCATCTAGATTGATGGACTTAAATAATTTCATTACTCTATTATACTCTACTAAAGATCTATCACTCTACTACCTCGATGAGGTAGAAAAATCTATAAGTAACATTTTTCATTCTCCAACACTTAAAAAATGTCCTAGAACAGACACTTCCATGATTCAAAATCACAACAATTTTCTAAATGCAACCAATGAAAGGTGAAGAGAATTTTTGACGCAACCAATTAAAACTTAGACATTTTGTTCTTCAAGGTGAGTCTAGTGTTGACTATAGGCTACCCTATATTTTAAACTTATAAAACTTATAAAATATTTTTAAAGGTGTTGAAAAATTACCAAACCACTTAGATTACATTTCTTTTGAGTTTGCTAATAATCTTAATAAATTTTTTGAGTCATTGAACCTTTATGATAGTGGGACCGAGAAAAATGTTTCTTTTAGATGTTATTTGGAAAAGAAAAGAAAATCCCTCCTCCACACATTATAGACCTATTTTAACCCCTAAATGTCCAAACCCCATTTTTAGGCAACATAGCAATTTTGAGCACCTCACTACAGACAAAATTTTTATTTATTTTCTTTGAAAATTTCACACAATGTGTGCCCAAGGAGTAACTTTAAGGTACAACAATTTTCATAACTTTTAACTACATGGTTCAAAAGTTATTGCATGATATGTAATTTTCAGTGTTCAGTAGGCATCCTGGGCAAAAAAAAACTTCTTTGAAAATCACTTTTAAAAAAAATAAAAATTCAAAATTGATTCTCTGAATTTATATATATAGTAAGCTTTTAATCATTCCATTTTGATTAATGAGATGAAAGTTATGAGGAATTTTAGTTTGGGTTAGTTTGTGGGTAGTTATGGAATCTCTATTCTAAAATAAACTTGGAAGTCTTTTATTTAACTCAATTTTAAATATTTTTGGAAAAAAATAAAAACATTAGGTGTATATTGTTTATTACTACATTACCACCTTTGGGATTGTTTTTTTTCAATTTTGTAATTAAATTCTTAACAATTTAGTGTTTTGAATCACTTTGTACTTCTTTCTACTTACTATTTTTTTCCTATATGTTGTGCAATTCCAAATGATCTAAAAATATTCTAGCATGTATCCAACTTGACTTGAGGAATGAATCCAAAGAGTAACCAACATTTTGGACATTTTTTCATACAAACATGACCTTGTGATGTGCAGCTGCCTGTGTTTTCATAGGGCCCAAAAAATGATTTTTGTCACTTCAAACGTTAATATATTGGAATCTACACGGTGAAAAATTCTGAAATTTTTTCTACACCTTCTCAGACTATTTTACTAAAAGATCCATGTCCTAAAATGTTTTTCATCTAAAATTTGGTGCTTATAAATACAAGTGCAGTTTTGGAGCATTTTTCGTAAAAACATAGTCTCTAACATTTAGAGTTTAAGTTGAAAATACTTCTTTTTGAAATTCAAGCAACTTGATCCTTATTTTGAAATTTTAGGAGGGGGTACTCTATATTTATTTTTTAACAAATCCAAGGATGAAGATTTTAGCCGTGCTTTAGAGACCAATATTTTGAAGTAGTTTTGGGCTTCTAAACATGAAAGAACTTTCAAGGTTTATTGTTTTTATTTTTTAAATTACGGGTTAATTTGACTTCAATGATGAACCACATGTGAATGGGGACCCCTGCATTCACTGAAATGGTTCCAATTTCAAAGGTGAGGAAACATTCTACAGTATTTGTTCAAAGCCTCCGATGTTGGAATATCAAATAGTATCCTATGTGGTGTCTTTTTTTTTCCATAAATAATCTGGGGTCAAAAGAAGGTTTGCCACGTCAGCCACTCATCACTCCTAGGGGCCCCGGCCCCAATAATAAGAAGCAGGACCAAATCTAATGTTTTTTGCGAGGTTTGCAAATAGTTGCCCACAGCGCATGTTGTCGGTGATCTAAATACTTCTGTAACCATAGAAAAAACTTTGGACCCTTTTGGAACCAATGGCGTGAATCCAAAGTCCATTTGTTCAAGATTTCAAATTTAGAAGACAGAAGATTTCATATGAAAATGTAGAAAATCCGAGATTTCATTCATTTTCTTATATTCATAGGGAATTTAAAATGTAAAATTATTGAACTAGATATTTTATTTTAGGCCACAAGTAATTCATGATAGGCTCAAAAGAGACTAAGATAAGTCCACTTAATCTTAACCTAAATATTTAAAAAATTCCATCTATGTTTTTTTGCATTAAATGTAAACCCTTTGAACATGATAAACTTTAATTTTATTTTCATACAATTATAATTAACACTTTGAAAATTCATAATTCATTCATACCATGTCCAAAGAATGCAAGTTAAGGAATTTTGGAATCTTCTTTCAATTGCCAACAACATTCAATTAGTAGTAAGTCAACCATATAATAAGAACCATATTCACGTGCATCTTTGAAAGATTTAAGGTTTGAGGTATGTATACCTCAAAGTACCCTCTTGCACTCTAATGAAGCTAAATTGTATAGTACAAGATTGAAATTATGACAACTTTAGTGTGGAATTGGAATTGAAAGAGGTGGAATTGGGTTGAAAAGTCATGGTTTTATTACTTCTAAGAATACCATCATACAACTTAGACATATGGCAATAGGTTTATTCATTATATTACAATGTGAAGGGAGGCTTATGGTTTACCATTGCAACTATGTAGGGAGTTCAAAGATCCACATTAGAATCCAAATGGAAGAAAAAAATAGTCTTCCCTTGGAGACAACAATGGAAAGCTATATGTTTTTGTTTTGACCATATATGATGTATCTTTTTATTTTATTGAAAAGCAAGTTGTATGAAATATGCGTGGTAAAGTCTTTAATTTATCATCCTATTGCAACCATTTTTTTAGTCCAATCAATCTAGATATAGGCAAACACTAAAGGAACAACAATGGTTCATCCTACCTTAACCCTTAAAGGACCTTAAATTGAATTCTTGCTTGGATATTTCTAGTGGACAGACTTGATTTGTTTCTACTCGCATAGGGAATCCAATGAGTGCCTTAATAAAGCAAATTTTGAATTCTTCAATGTCTATGATGGTGAACTGCAGTTGTTGTAGCACAACTTTTGCATCCTAGACTAAGAACCCATAAAGAAAGAATGATCCCAAACTATGAAGGAGGTTTTGGCAAAAGTATAGCTATCCCTATTCCAAAATTTATCGTTTTATTCTTCAGGTTGCTTAGCCACAAACCAAATTGTATTTTAAGGGTTAAACCCTTGAACAACACTCATATCAAACAATGTCCAATGGATGACTTGACTATTCATTGTAGTAGAAATAAAGAATGCACTAGTTGATAAGAGCACTTTGATGACTACCTTGGTCATGGGGGCAACATCCTTCAAGGGTTAAATTTCTTCACTTGAGTTCCCTCCTTTGTGGTCTCAGGTTACAAACATTAAGGTAGCCAACCTCTTTCCGACCACAGACCTATTTTTGTTAGTTAGACTGCTTTATTTCCGATCACTTGTGACAGCTCACATGATTAGGTGACAGCTCACATAGCACAAATGTCGGGAGGTGTACATTGAATTCATACAATGATCGTGAGATGTACATTTGAAGCTGCAATTTTCACCTGCTTCGAAGCATGGTCGATTTTGTAATTAGCCTATGGTTGGAAATGCGGTACCCTATATAACAAAAATGGATTGGAAGGAATCTTTACAAAAAAAATTCATAATTATTTTATTTTTGAGGGAAAAAAATGAAAAAAATTTAGAACCCTCTTTAAATCTATTTCTCTACATGGGGGATTTATCTCCTCACCAGATTCATACTGGAACTACACTAAATTGCTTATATGGTCGGAATGAGGTCGGCTACCTTACTGAGTATCACAACTGGCAAAAGATCGACCACTGAACCGACAATCAATAATACAGAAAATGACACATGGACCCATTTCAATGACCATCATTAAAAAATATCAACTTAATTATTTAATTAATTTTAAATTCAAATTAAATAAAGTAAAATAGAGCTGCTGGAGATGGGTATTGCCATTAAATTAAATTGGGGGATGGGTATTGCCATTAAATTAAATTTAGAGTGATTCCCAAGGCCACCCGTGCAAGGGAACTTCTCTTGAGCAATAATTGAATCTCAAAGCGCTGCAAGTTCAAATTTGATCATTTACCAAAATACAGTAGAACTTCTTCCGTAAGGTAAGTTAATAGCCTTGGACTGGAGGAGAATATTACATTAGAGAAGTTATTGCTATAGAGAGGGGTTGTGGCATTAACTCATAAACAACGCTGAGGACATTTTCCAGCTGATGAACCAGAGGCTGCTTTTCTTTTTTTACTTATTATATACATTTTTAATGTATTTAGGCCGTGAATGAAGGAATAATATCACTTTGGAGAGGTTATTGGATTATAGAAGTTCTATTGTATAGAGAACAAAAATAGAGTAAGGTAGAAGCATTGGCATTTCTAACTTTACTCCCGAAATTAACTATGTGGTCAAAATTTCCAAATTGACTTTCACACATTCCCAAAATAGTCTATTACAAAAAAATCTAAAATTTTCATAAACATCTTTTTATTTTTTATTCTTACTCAATACACTAAAAGATAATAATTTTTTACAATTTTTGTCCTAAATACATCTATCTTCTACGGGTTGAAAGATCAAAGTTATTTTTCTCCTCCGAACTTTATCTGTAGTTACCATCTACTACTTATTGAGTGAAATCTAGTTCCTTCCTCTTGTTAAACACTAAAAAAACCCTCCCACCAATCTCACTTAAGGTAACTACACCTAAAACCAATACCTTCCTAAAATCGACATTTGTAGATTACTACCTAAAATGTACTATTGTTCATAAGAGTCTACTGTTGGTTTAGAAATCTCTATTTTCAATACCTTGAAAATTCATAGTTTATTCATACAATGTCCAAAAAATGCATTTCAAAAGAATGTAGAATCTCCTTTTGACTACCAACAAGACTAAATTGTCTTATTTTGTCAATTATAGGTGTATATACCTAAAAAGTCTCATGTCTTCCTATATAAAGTTAGTGTCCAAAGATCATGGTAACTATAGTAATTAACTTAATTCCTAAAATCCCAAGGCCTTTTCACCATCAAAAAACACTCAAAATTGTTATTTGTATTGCAAAGAACAAAAAAAAAAATTTAATTTCTTTTTGGCATACTAGACTAGTCTAAAAATATGTGGAAGAAAATTTAGAATTTTTTTTAGTGTAGATTACAAGATATTTGCATTCAACCCCTAAATGTCAAGAGTTTCTCCAGAATTGAAGATTTGGAAAAAATCATTATAAAGTACTATTTGGAAGAATATTTTGGAATTTATTTACGAATAAAAGTTATAGATTTTGAGTTATAGATTTCATCCGTACGGTTAGATTCACCAATGCTATCACGAATATTTTTTTATAAATTATGAAAGGAAATTTTTAAAATCCATTCTAAAGTCGATTACAAACAAAATATTATCATTTTTGAGTAAAACTTGTTGGAATGGATTTGAAATGAGTTTTTCTTCACATGATGATTTTTTGAAATTTTTGTGTTCTTTAAATCTATGACCTCATTTTTGCAAATCCAATTTTGAACCAAAGTCAATGCAATTTGGACATGGTCAACCACTTGCCATACTTCCACATTTGTAATTTAGAAAAATATGTACTCTACTAACATCAAATTCAACCATTAGATAGGATAAGAAATTGATAAAATATCTCCATAAATTAGGTTGACTTTCATCAAAGCAACAAAAAGAAAGAAACAAGAATATAAATATGTTTGTCATTCAAAAATTGGACGTTGGAGAGCTTAAGGGTTAAAGTGAAGAAAATGAGTTTTTTTTATACCTTATTTGACTAGATGTTTTGGTCAATCATCTTAACTTAAAATTTTTGCACTATTAATTTTGAATTTTGAATTTTTTTGTATTGAAAAATTGAATTGTAAGTCTAGGAAAAGAAAAGGTAGAAAAAAACATACTTAATTTTCACTCATTAAAAATTTGTTAAATAGAAGTAGGTTCAAGATTGAAAGGAAATCTAACCATTACTAGTTCTAAGATGGAATTGAAACACACTAATCTCAATGGTGAGATTGTTCTAGCAAGAGATTTTAAACTATTTCTTTTGAATAATTGTAGAAATTAAATTCAGAAATGAATCCTACGAGTAATTTTTTCAAGAAGATGCTCTAATTGTCCCCAAAACAAGATTGTCCATGACTTTCACATAACAAATTCAAATGGAATGAATAAAAGCTTCCCGTAAGATAAAAACACAATCTATGAGAAACAAAAATTTGATTATTTTATATTAAATTTTTGAGGGATTTTGTTTTTGCCCACCAAACTAAAACTTGGACTTATTGTGCCATAACTTTTGCTCCAATGCACCGATTAAAATTTAAAAAAATTATACCCTAGAAAGTTAATGTTTCTTTCTTCTATCTTCACAAAAAGTTTCAGGAAATGACAACAAATATTGAGACTGTAAGAGCTTGCCGGAGATCCATTTCCCCTAGGAACTCGCCTAGGAAACAATGGGACTTTAACTAGGGGTTAAACTAATGCAGAGACTAATTATCATACCTGGTGTTTAGTGAAAATTTCAAATTCATCTCAAAAAATAAAATAAATTTCTAAATCGATTTCACAAAGATTTAAATTGATTTTAAAAGTTTGGCTATACAAAGAAATATTTAATAAAATATAGTTCAAATTCGTTGCCCCCAAAATAAAATAAAATATTAAAAAAAACAAATCAAAAATTCAAATGATGGCGGGTGTCAGTAACTATTCAGCATCTCCGGTAATCACCGAATCTAATCTCGTTATGGGTAGTAGGAAAGGCTAATTAGGTTCACTGCTGGAGTGGTGGTTTGCAAAAATAGGATCAAATAAGCAAAAATGGGAGTTCAAATCCAAAAGACCAAACGAAAAAAACAACAGCCGGGAGGCTGCAAATGGGAGGTCATACTAATTTTGGTAATACTATTAGTCTTGTACCCACACATGTTGGTTGGGTCCTTATTCCGTGTGCATGGAAAGCACCACTTTTTTTTTTCCTTCCCTTTTTTCTCCTTTTTTTGAAATTAGTGACCAGTTTAGTGAGTTTCAGTTCTATTGTAGTAAACCTTGCAATATGATGATATGATTCTTGGTGATTCCCTTTCGGACAATGGTAATTATATGGACTTGTTCAATTAGTGGGTGTGTAAAATTAGTGTCACCTATTGTCAAGCACTCACTAATTCAACTCTTAAAGATTCATGACTCCATTTCAACCCAAAATTATTTCAAAATTGCCATTTCTAATGTAAAAGCTATGATAGAAGATTTTTTATTTTTATTTTTATTTTTTAAATACTTAAACGTGTGTGAGAATGTCTAAAAAAAAATTAGACACTATAACTGAGTGGATTGTAAGATATTAGTGTTCAAAGTGAAAATAAATAAATTTTTGTACCTTATCATATGAGATTTTCAAACTTTGAATCCTCTTAACCCCTTGAGGACCAAGGGAAGTAAAAAGTACAAAAGGGAACATGAAATGTAAGAAGTTTAGCTCACCATTCTTCTTGCAATCCTTTCCCTTGGCCCAACCGCAACTTGTTATTCGAAGAACACATTTGTTTTGGAAAAAGGAACTTGCTACTTCACTGTTGTGAAGTTGTGCGGACCCTAAAACTTGCTCCTTAAGGTAGTCTTGCTCTTAAAGCAACCATTTAAGACCTGAATTGGCCTTTCAGGGAAGCTAAACTCCTTGAAAAAAAATTCAGTAAATCTTCATAGGAAGAAAAAAGGAATTGGCATCTAACCCAAGTTGTTTCATATCTTTTGGACCTTTGAGGAATTAGTTACAAATTTTTGAAGTTGAAACGCAATGGTCACTAAAAGCAACCACCTCCTGAAATGTACACTGCTCATACATTGAAGGACGCAAAATTTACCTTTGTATCATGTTCACTTTTAGAGCATACTACCTTAGTAGATCTCATTTGGCGAGCGATCTCAAAATTTTGCCTTGGATGAGAGCACAAATGGGGACTTGGAAGCCTAAACATACCCTTCATTGTTGCATCCATGCATGGTGTAACAATGTAGATGCTCATAGTAAGGCATAATTTTTTCTTCCATACACCCAATTAAATAATGTAATATTCCCATAAAAGTTATGACCCCTTACCCCTAAAGGACAATTGTTTGTTGAATGGACAATTGAAAATTTCTGTAGGTTCCTACAAAGTCAATTTGGGTCGGATGTTTATGAAATTTTGATACAAGGTGTGAACATGTATCCCCTTAATGGGAACACAATTTTTTTCCGATTGGGTACTATGATCAAAATTTATGTTGCCTTAAACCTTTTGGGTAATACAAATAATTTGGGCATCTTCTACTAAAAAACTCATCAACTATTGAAATTTGGCATACATGTAACTAATAAAACATGACATACAATTGTTGGAAAAGTTAAAGGAAGTCAAACTATGTTAGCTATGTTGGATTGGTTCAAGAAAAAACATATTCTTTTGACTTTAAGCCCTATTGTCTTGAAATTTGTGGTTATAGTTCTTGAAATTTTTCCTACATATTCCAAATGTAACTTTTCACTATTGGGATTTAAAATTAAAAAAATTCCCTCACTTCACAAGAAATCATAAAAAAATGACTAGTATATTGATAGTTTACTTAACCTAAGTTAAAGGACATTTCATGCCTCTCGAGCCTTCTGTCTAAGGAATAACAAAAATTGCGAAAATTACCATGAACAACTCTTTTAAAAAATTGTCACGTTTTCTCCCACCACCTGCAGGCATCAAATGTTCTTGCCACTACTTAGAAATTTTCATCACCATTCACTTGCAATTCTAGTTCTCCAATTTGCCTGATCTAAAACTACTATGGTAGATTCCTTGGGTTGCCTCCATAGGAACGAAAATGTCTTTAACCCCTAAAGTCCCATTGTTCCTATGGGGGACAAAATCGATTTCAGGTAGGCTTGTTTAGTCTCAATTTGTACCACAATTTTTTGAAACTTTTTCTACACATGGAGATTTCAAAGAGCTTCAAGCACATACAATTTTTTTAAAATGTAAAACGGACCTTCGGTTCACAAGTTATATACTTGTTTTGGAAAAATGAGGGAGAAGGAGCAATTTAGGTAGGGTTGTTTGCATTGACTTTCATGAGGTCAAGAGGTTAGGCCAGATGCTGGACGGAGGTGGGGGCATTGGGTTTAGGCTGGGTGGGGGTTAGAAAGAGGAAGGGAGGAAGGTTGGATGACGGAAAGAGGGCTAGATGACGAGGGGGAGAGAGTTGCACACGAACGACAGCATTAACATCAGGAACATCAAAGGAGCATTGGGAATGGAAGGGGAACTTTGGGAACATGGGAACATGTTAGGAACAATACGAGAACATCCTAGGAACAATGGCCAACTCATCCTTCAAGAGTTGCCCTATGTTTTGGAGCTCACATTAGACTAATAAACAACATAGAAATTAGAGATTTTAGAATTTTGGAAATTATTTTTTGGCTTGTCAATTATGATTACCTACTTCAATCCACCATTTGAATTATGGGGTTTTTGAACTATGTGGTGGGAAAATTTGTGCAAAAATCAAATAGTGTATTGTCAAATCTTGGGACATAGTTGCATTGCAGGATTTTTGGGGATGTTCTCTATGTCTTGGATTGACTTGATAATTGGTGTATATAAGCCAAACATGTTATTTATTATGAAAAAAAAATTAAATTCGAATTCCATAGTGTAAAAATTGACCACAAAAGGTAGTCTTTGCCATCTGAAATTTTCAGGTAAGGCTCTAAAAAAACAATCTTCTCACTTTGAATGCAATTATCTTTCAATCCGTATGGTCAAACTTCACGAAAATTTTACCACATTATCTCATATAAGGTGGGTACATCCAAAACCGTCACTTTTTACTACTGAGCCTAGTTTCTACTATAAAACTAGTCAAATTTTCACATATTCATGTTGGCAAGTAAAAGGAGGTTCCAATGCACCAAAGAACGCCACATTTGGATATTGTATGCAAAAGTTATTAAGGGTCAAAGTTTGTTTCTGAAAGCGCTCCATCCAAATAGGTACATAACTGAAATTCAAAATGTACAAATCTTCTAGATGGCACTTTAAGGTCAGGTGCCATTTAACAGCATACTACCTTAAGTGCACTACAAGATCCTACAGTTGCATTATGAAAAAAACCCATCTATTACATTTTTTTAGCAATGCAATAGAAATGGCATTTTTCAGTGTTTTTTGAGGCAAAAAATCCTAGAAAGTGCCTTGGGACTTTAGGGGTTAAGGGTTAACTTCCTTAACCTTTAAAGTGATTTAGAGCATTACAAAGTGCTTTAGAGTAAGTTAGACATCTCAATTGCATTTGAAAATTTCCATAAGTGAACCTAACATCATATACTTATGAATGAGGTATAACTTTCATCATTTTTATGTAGGGAAAAATTTTCAACCAAGGGGGCTCAAAGTCTACTGACCATGTTTTGCAGGAATGAAAAAAGTTCTTTTTACTCACTTCAAATGTTATATTCTTTCAAACCATGCATTCAAATGGGATGAAATTTTCCCCACATATTGCCTTACTTATTTAGTACACTTTTGTATCATTGAACTTCAAAAAATAATAATTTTTAGTTTGGACAATGCATCAAAAATTGACAATTTTGGACTTCTCCTCTCCCAAAACACCCTCCATCCTTTAGGGGTTAAGAAATTCAAAAGATCACAATAAACTTTGACATCATAAGGGTCTACCCAAAATCCTTAAAACTCATTCTAGAACTTTGAACCTTTAGGAATTAAAAGAGGGTGATTATGGCAAATTCAATAATGCTAGTGTGTGAGCACAAAAATGTGAGCCTATAAGCCTTGAATCTAGTTGTAGGTATGTATCTTTAACCATTTGAAGGGGTTTATAATATATGTACCTATAATATAGGTACATTATAATATGGAAAGAGTCTATAATATATGTATCTATAACATAAATACCTATAACTATAGAATGTGTCTATAATATAGACTCTCAGGCTTATGGGCTCATAGATTATATGCTTACTTGCTAGCACTCCCCTAGTAAATTGATGTTACACACATTGACAAAATAGTATGACTTTGATAAATTATAATCACATGCATTGATAAATAATGGTGTAACTTTGATGAAATGTTGTCATGCAAATCAAAGTGTTTACTTCTACATAACACATTCAATATGTCATGCAAATCAAAGTGTTTACTTTTACAACATTAATTTGTCATACTAGTACATTTGATACTAGTTAATCAAAGTTACACTATTTATAAAATAATGAAATTAACATAAGTAGATATATTATTGTATTGTATCAATTTCTTCGCAACAAAATTTCATAGTGATCCTAATTTTGCATAGTCAATAATAAAATAAATTTATGTTGCAGAAATACCATAGTACTTGTACATTATTATTTTTTTAAATCCATGAGATGATATGCTATTTTTTCAAGTATTGGTTTAATTAAAACTATCAAATAAAGAATCCAACATGAAGAGCACCACATAACATTTTTTACCAATGAGGTGTGTATGTGTGTGTGGGTCCTTTTGCATCCTTCAAAAGCAAATCCCTACTATGAACAAAATTGTCTTATATGGCTCTTCAACCACCCCTAATCCTTGAATGAACAAAAGTCTCTCTTAGACATCTAAAGAGATAGAATACCTTCCTAGCCTAGGAAAAGTAACATTGCCAAGTTATATAATGTTATGTCACTCATCATAAGGGAACTAGACCTGACACATGCTTCAACACTTCATTCACGTCAGTCTTTTAGACCAGAATTATCCTTCTTCCCTTCATAAAAAATTAAGATAAGCAACAAAATTTTGTTTCATTTGTTTCAAAAAAACAAGGAAGCAAGATAAGTCTCTTCCAGCAATTACCCCCTAAACATTAGAGACTATGTTTTCACCAAAACTGCTCCAAAACTGTCATTTCTGATACAAGCACCAAATTTTAGATGAAGAACATTTTTGGACACATGTAACCGTAGGATCTTGTAGTAAAATAGTTTGAAAAGATGTGGAAAAAATTTCGGAATTTTCCACTACGTAGATTGCAAGATATTAATGTTTGAAGTGACAAAAATCCTTTTTTCGGCCCTATGAAAGTACAGGTAGTTGCACTTCACAAGGTCACATTTGTATGGAAAAATGTCTAAAATGGTGGTTACTCTTTGGATTCATTCCTTAAGTTAAGTTGGCTACATTCTTGAAAAAGTTTAGATCATTTGGAATTGTACAACATATAGATAAAAAATAGTAAGTAGAAAGAAGTAGAGAATGATTAGAAATACTAAACTATTAACAAATTATTTATAGAATTGAAAAATGTCAATCCCAATGGTTGTAATGTTGTAATAAATAATATACACTTAATGTTTTTATTTTTTTTCCAAAATATTTAAAATTTAGTTAAATAAAGGACTTCAAAGTTTATTTTAGAATACAGATTCCATAACTATCCACAAATTAATCCAAACTAAAATTCCTCATAACTTTCATCTCATTAATCAAAATGAAATGATTCAAAGCTTACCACACATATAAAAATCTAGAGAATCAATTTCAAATTTTTGTTTTTTTTAAAAGTGATTTTCAAAGAAGTTTTTTTTCTGCCCAAGCTACCCGCTGAACACTGAAAATTACATATCATGCAACAACTTTTAAACCATATAGTCAAAAGTTATGAAAATTTTTGAGCCTCAAAGCTACTCCGTGGGTACACATTGTGTGAAATTTTCAAAGAAAAAAAAAATTCCGTGGGTAGTGAGGTGCCCAAAATCGCTATGTCACCCCAAAATGTTGTTTGGATGTTTAAGGGTTAATTAATCTCTGCTTCTACACGACAAATGCACATTCACCCTTTTCAAAAGCACAGAAACCAGTTATGAAAAGGTTAACCCTGGAGCGCTCCAACATCCATTTTTTGGACAATGAACAGATTCAGATCCTTGTTTATATCTCATTCCTACTTGGATGAAAGTCATCCTAATTTTTGGTGATACTTTATCAAGTTGTTGTCCTATCTATCGGTTGGATTTGATGTTACTAGAATATATAAATTTCTAAAATTACAAATGTGGAAGTATGTCAAGTGGTCAATTTGCATTGACTTTAGTTCAAAACTAGATGTGCAAAAATGAGGTCAAAGATGTAAAGGTCACAAAAATTTCAAAAAATCACCATATGAAGATAACCTTATTTCAAATCCATTCCAATAAGTTTTACTCAAAAAATGATAATATTTTACTTGTAATTGAATTTAGAAGGAATTCTGATATTTTCTTTTCAAAATTTATAGAAAAAGATTGGTGATAGCATTAGTAGATCTAACCGTAAGGATAGAATTTAAAAATCAAAATCTACAACTTTCATTTGTATACCAATTCCAAAATATTCTTCCAAATTGTAGTTTATAATGTTTTTTCTCACATCGTCAATTTTGAAGATGAATCCAGATGCTCAGGGGTTAACGTGCCTACCTACCTAAATCAAGATTAATTAATTGCTGGAAGCCAGTGATTGGTAAATTCAGTTTTTTGTTTTGACATCTATGAATTTGAAGTATTAATAACAAGACACAGTTGTAGAATCTAGATTTAGGCTGTTAGGCAAGTTTTGGATTGTTGTGGCTGATCGCATTTTGGGACCTTGAAAAAAAATTCAGTAAATCTTCATAGAAAGCCAAAGGGAATTATCATCTCAGTCTAACCCAATTTCTTTCATATTTTTTGGACTTTCATGGAAGTAAGATAAGGCTGCCCATAACCGATCAAATAAGCATCTGTGGAACAAATGGGGAATAGTTGAGTGGAATGGAAATTTTTACTGTGAAGGAACGTAGAAAATACTGTGATTGCAAAATTTTCAGAATTTTAATTGCAAAACTGAAATTTCTGTGAATTTTAGAAGGCATAAAGTGTTCCCGACCCATACCCAACATTTAGAGTTTTGCAATTCCAATTGTAGACAAGATTACTTCCTGCTCATGTGTACAAATTTCAAAATAAACACATGGCATGTAATAATTGCTCCTTGCAGCCTTGTATATTGTGCTCGTGATTAAATCTGGTAGTCCACAAAAACAGTTTACTTGGTTGGAATTAGATTACCTCTACATGTTGGAGACTCATCCCTGGTCGGGAATGGATGATTCTACCTTAGTTACAAATTTTTGAAGTTGGATTGCAATGGTTACTGAAAAGTACATTGATGGTGCATTGAAGAAAGCTAAACGTTCCTCTCCGTTAAAAGATGTTTTTAGAGTTTGGTTTGTTTTAGGACCTCCCACCTTATATTTTTAGGTGTAAATACTGTATGCAATGCTTTTTCTAAAGTATCCCTTTCACTAGCTCAAATCTTCATAGTACAAAGATATGTCTGTAGATTTTGGAGATATTTTAAAAACTTGGGTGGCACCTCTAACTTAAAATTTTAAAATCTTTTATACAAATTTTTCAGGATAGCTTCTAATCATCATGCTCGCATTTGAAGCTTTGTTTTATGTCATTTTAATAAATATTTTCAAAGTTATATGCAACTAAAAATGTAAGGTAGCAACATCCATCAATGTCATTGTACCCATAACCACCACCTCTAAGATCTTGAAAAATCTTGGGAACTAAATAGATGTGCTTACAAGAATGTACATCTAAATATCAAATCTTAGTGTTGGTATTAGGTGCATTTGTAGTGGGTTCCTTAAAAATTCACAAGTTATACTCACAATGTCCAAAAAATACATTTCAAAGTGCACCAAAATTGTTTTTCTCTTGCTAGTAGGATCCAATAATTTGTTGAATGTCTATTAATAGACATCATGTCCCCAAACCTTAAATTGATGGTTATGGATGTTCCTACCTTACATTTATATAAAATTTAAAATTTTCATTTGATTTGATTGATTGATACTTACACAAAAAAAATTATAACATCCTATTATGATAAACAAGATGAATATTATGAGGACTTTTATTTTAAATGCAATAAGGGAAAAAAGCATAGTTTTATTTTACAAGTTGTTTTTTGAACTAAATTACAAGAATTTTGTAATTTCATAAGACCTTGCATAAGACAACATTGGATAAGTGTTGCTTGCTAGAAGATTTATACCATGGGGATTGACAAATTTTCATTTTCATTCCAAAATTATTAGTGATTTAAGTTTTTCTTTCAGCATGTATCACTTTCAACTTAGTAATTTATTTTAAGGTGAATGTGAGATTATTTTTCACTAAATTTTTTTCAAGTCTTTTCAAATCAATTTCCAACATCTTGACTAAAATGCACAAGTGGTGGGACACACATGTTTGTCTGTTTTTAAAATATTGAAAGACAAAACTTCATCTTTGCAAAAGGCTAGAAAAACTTATTTTTTGAAGTTTAGGCATTATAATCCTACAAATATATTTTACTTAAAAATTTTGGTAAGATATAATTGAATAGGTCAACAAAAAAATTATGTAGGTGAATCCATAATAGAATACAAAATAATGAAGATTTGAGCCTTTGCTTTGCCAATGCAAAGAATATTGTTTTTTGAAGTTTGTTTTGGCCTAGAAACATAAAAGAACTTTAGGGGTTAACTCATGACAACTCTAATCCCTCTTCTAGTCCCTCTTCCACAATAATTGAAAAGAAAGATTAGAGGTAAATTGTTCCAAAACTCCCCCAAGTTGTAGGATGGAGGACCATGGAATCATCCCACCTATACAACATACTTGAAAACATAGTCAATTTTATTAAATTGGCTCAATTCTTGATGCCAAAACATTGTGAAATTCATGTATGCAAATCGTTCAGAACTAAAACGGATATAGATTTATGTTTGAAGATGTTTGTCCTTATTGTGCCAATGTTATGGAATTCTGCCACTATAACAAAATTGACATTGTCTAATGAATCTTCAACCAGGGTGGAGTAATGACAACAAAAATCTGACCTCCAAAAATTTCCGAAGTAGTCGAATCTATGGCTCTTGACTCTCAAGTACAAGATGATGCTATTTATATGCATCCAAATGAAGTGATGCTATCCTTTTTTGAAAACTAATCTATAAAATTCTTTGCAATTTCATTCATTCAAAATTGGAAAATATAAGGACTAAAATGTCTTTAAACTACCTCCAAGGGACAACCACAAATGGTTCTCCTTATTAGACTCGTTGGGCACATGAGGTCTTCGGTTTGATTCCTACTTGTATCCATAGCCCAATCATCTAGTTTAATGAGGGAAACAAAAAAATCCTACCATTCATTTAGCAAGGGTGTCAATTTTGGAATAAATGCCAAAGCTTTGTAAATCTAATACTTCTTGATGTGGTCAAAATGCCATATATGTCATTCTGAAATGACCTAAAACTACCCCAAGTGATGGCCAAGTGGTAGGGACTTCCAATGGCCCCCATGAAGTTCTTGGTTCAACTTCCCATGCTAACATTGTTTGCATCAAGAGGGGGGTTGTTCCTCCCCTTTTTTTCTAACGGGGAAAAACCCACGGTGTATAAGGTAGTCTACTCTAAAAGCGTCCATGCTCTAAAAGCAATCATGACACGGAGGTACATTTTTCTTTCTTCAATGTATCAACAATGTACATTTCAGGAGGTGGTCGCTTTTAGTGACCACTGTGTTTCAACTTCAAAGTTTTGTAACTAGTTCTTTAAAGATTCAAAAAAATATGAAACGAGACTTGGATTAGATGCCAATTCATTTTTTCTTCCTATGAAAATTTACTGAAAATTGTTTCAAAGAGTTTAGCTTCCCAGGAAAGGCAATCAATTCTTAAATGATCGCCTTAAGAGCAGACTACCTTATCCCGGGTGAAATTGTTCCGGATTGCCATGGATGTTTTTCCTTGCTGCAGCCCTTGAAGGCCGTATGTTTAAGAAAAAAAATGTTGTATATGCCAAAAATAAATAAAAATTGGAGAATATTTTACAAAACATTCCCATGTTTTATTCGAAATCCCTGGATGAGAGGGCTTTGTGCCCTGCACAACATCCGTCGTCCATCTCAATGGAAACAGTTGATTCACTGTTACTCCGGCCTGACCTGGAAACTGCGGCGGTGCGGCGGGTGTGGGCGGGTATCAATTGGATGCACATGCAGTCAGTGGCCGTGAAGGGAATCATCCAGAAGGAAGTCATTAGTCTCGTGAGTTGACGGTGCGGAAATAGTAAGAACCGCAGCTTGTCATTTACGTAAAAAACAAGCCCTTTTTCTTGTTTGCAGGATGGGAAATTGCACAATTTCAGTAAATAATTCTCTACTTTTGGTGCTGAAAAAGTGGTTTTAAAGAAAAATTATTGCCAATTTTTGACTCATCTCTATAAAAGGTATGGATGACATAACTAATATTGATAAAATACCTGAATTTGCCCCCACCCCCCCCAAAAAAAAAAAAATGATTATCTCATTTAAAAGATGGGTGAATTTGAAATAAGGTAGAGGCTCCATTTAACCCTTAAGAGTTATTTCATGTCCGGCTTTGGTCAAACTTCATTAGATTTCTACATTAAAACACACATTTCAAGAAATTTGATATTTTTCATGTGTGGTAATGTATGTCTAAAATTTAGCCTCATTTTTTTATAATTAAAAATATCAAATTGAATTCTATATATTAATTTTTTAAATAATTTTTTTATAAAAATTATAGTAACTACAAATTAAAGTGCTTAAAATAACATAATTTTTTTTGAGAAAAATGGAAATAAAAGTGTCAAACAACATGGTGGAATTGATGTATGCTTTGAGATCATACTAAGAGAAATTCTATAGAGAAAATTTAAAAGTGGCATATTTTGAGCTTTCAAAATACTATTTTCAAAGTGTCACAAAACCCATAGTTTTAACAGTTTTGAAAATAATTCAAATGGAGTAAGAAGTAGATTATTATAGCTACATTTTCTTAATTAAGCTTGAAAGCATTTAAAATCAAGAACCATATGAAAATTCAAGTCCTGAATTTGAAAATGTATGTGAGGCCTACAATGACTGTCCTTTAAGGACTAAAGTAACCAAGAACCATTCCCAATCCTTTGAGAAATTGCCCCCTTCTATTATCAAGAGTCATAATTGATTAATTTGTGTTGATTATATATTTGGGAAAAAATCTAGTGAAAAAATTTATATTATTATTATTATTTAATTCTATAAATATTTGAAGTGAAATGGTAGTACTGTAGTAGGCAATTACTAGTATTTCTAAACTTGTCCAAAATTGTTCTTCAAAAAGTAAGAATGCAAGGGATGAGTGCCCATTAATATTTCAAAAGGAGAATGGACTTCAATTTAATTGGATCTTAGGATTGGGAAGGGGGTAATTAACTATAAAGTACATTTGAGACTCTATTGACTATACATATGAGCTTTGAATTGTGCTCATTGTAAAAATACTTGGTATATTGACATTTATCTTGTAGCTTAACACATAGTAAATGTGAGAATTAAATTTTAGATGGTGCAAGTTTCCAAGGAAAGGTTCAAAGCTCACCTATATGCATGGGGAATGGGACCTCTCCGTTACTTCATGGTGAATAAAGACCTTTCATTACATTGCTTCACTAGAATATTAGTTTTTGCCACCTCAGCCAAGATCTTAACACTTCATCAAAATTGAAAATAAAATGGTTGGTAATTACTCTCCTTTTAAGTGCATCAAGAAGGGACTCATGTGGGAGAATTTAATTTTTTTAATAATCTTCAATGAAAACATTAAACATCCCATAGCTCATTTGTTTGTGTTTGTTGCAATATTGGG
This sequence comes from Rhytidiadelphus loreus, assembly GCA_947034895.1. Lineage (NCBI taxonomy): Eukaryota > Viridiplantae > Streptophyta > Bryopsida > Hypnales > Hylocomiaceae > Rhytidiadelphus > Rhytidiadelphus loreus. The sequence goes on along the minus strand of OX344765.1, from coordinate 9,437,738 downwards.
CAATGGCTACACTAAAATGAAGAACCATCTACATGAGTATAGGAGTAAGTGGAAGTTGACATAATCAAATTTCTTAGTAGTACAAGAACTCTGTTTCTTTGTCTTAAATGTTGGTGTGAGTTGAAGTGCAAACAACCATGCATCCAATTGGAAGCATTAGGAGAAACATAAGTGACAAATTATCGTATAAAGTTATCTGTATCATATAACTATGCAAGTGAAAAAAGTTGACATTTAGTGTAAATGAAAAAGAGCATGCGACAATTTTGATCACACGTGTAAGTTGTGATGAGGTGATAAATTGAAGAAATTTATAGTATGGAATTCCAGTTTATATTTGAGAGAATTTTCTTAACTAATGGAAAGAAAAAATATAATATAGATACTTTGTATCCTATGTGAATAGATGGTAGTTCCACAATCTATACCTCATTTGAAATAGGTCCTAATTTCCTTATCTTCAATTGAAAGTAGACTCTATAATATGGAATGATAACTAATAATAAAATATGTATTTTAGCACTCTTGTATGTAGGTGAACAAACTCATTACATGTTATTTCAGGCCTGTGAGAGACCGTTTTAGGGTTGTTCTCCTTCACTGTTCCCCCCCGCAGTGAAGGACGGCCAGTTGTCCCAAAAAAAAAATTCAAAAAAAATTCAAATGTAGAAAGAAGTTGATTTCCCCCCCCGTTAATGTGCTGGTAGCCTCTCGGCCACGTAGGACCGTTGAGGTGGACATCCAATAGTCGCGTTCCCTGCGTTCTCACAATAGGAAAACCCACGATCTCTCGGAGGCCCGGAAAACCATCTAATGACACTATTAAATCAACATTTTAGATGAAAAAGCAAGGAAAAGATCAATATTCAAAGTATTGAATATTGACCATTATTTGTATATACAACTTCTCCAAAAAATAATGTTAACAATGTTTATTATTTTTACATTTTTAGGTGTAAGAAATCTTGAATTCTATTTGTTGTTTGGAGTTGTAAGGATCAAATGAAACCCTAGTTTGAAAAGTAGTAAACTCAATGAGATTAGATTGCATATAAGCATGCATTATTGTCATAAAATAAGTAACACAATCTAAATAAGTATTCAAATGGAATCCCAAATAAAAATTCAAGGGGCCAAATGACTAGTCTTGTCATTGCATAATCAATCTTATCAATCTCATGGATAAACCTTCATTAGAATCATAGGAAATATTGAATTGGATGACTATATGCGTTCATCCATTAATATAAAATTTTATAAATAAATATCTTTCATAATTTCCTAACATCTATGAGTTTTTTTTGTGGAGTAGGTTAAAAGAAATAGTAGTGAAATCAATTTTACAATCTAAAATTGGACTATCATCAAGTTTTGGCATGCTTGCTTCTTTTGGGAAGAATTTCATATCATAGAAATGTTGTGTTGAATTTTATTGTCGGTGAGAATGTTGAGAATGGTCTAAAAGGAAGGGATAAGGCTTACATATATGGTAGGGACACCCCCAATTCACAAGGGGCCTAAATGTGCCACATGAAGAGATGCTCACATTGTATACATCTCCTAAATCAATGTATACCTATTCTTGAAGAAACAATTTTAGAACATCTACCAAAAGAACTTTGACTCTTCATAGTTTCTATATACAATGTCCACTATTTGGTGAACAAAAATCTCTTAGTATCACTTGTCAATGAAAAAATATAAAATATCATAAATCTAATAATAGATACTATCCATAATAGAAAAATGTTGGTCAAAACTAATTTCATAGTTGAAGAATAGACAAATATTACTTTTACAACATACTTTAGTAGAATAAAGAAGGTATTTGAGCACCAAACAATAGAATTTGAGCTTGGTGCCAAAGGCCCAATGAATACTAAGCTAGTACCTATTTGGGTCCTTTAGCAACAAACTCATATACTAATGTTTGGTGCTCAAAAGTCTCATTTTCTACTATATACTTAGATGAACTTTATTCATTTCATATACCTTCCATAATAACCTCTAGAAAATCTTCATCATTGACACACCTGCCCTGCTCTCAAAGGGGTTAAATAAAATTGGGAAGAAATCGACACTGAGATTCATATATATATTCATATATTTTTTGAAACACAAGGACAATTTCCACTGAAAGGGGAAACAGCACCGAGATTCATATTTCAAATCGTGTTAAAACATGGACCAAATAAAACCATCCTTTCCTGCATGGAATCAAACAACACCCCAATTCCGAAGCTGAAATGCTGAATAATGCAAAGATAGTTAAAACGTGAACGAACAGTAGCTATAAGAAAGTATTTACTGTGTCCGAAACTCCGGAGGCTTAACTGATTTATAGAGGGGCGACTGTATCGAAGTTTCGGCTGTTTACTTCCTCACGCGCTACAGGTCGCGACTTCTCGCAGCGCTGCGCTGCCCGCCAAGGACGCTGGTTTCTCGCCGGCGCTCCATAGCACACCATGGTCACTTGGTTCAGTTACTCCTCTGGTCCGACAATAGCAAAGTTTGCTGGCGGTGAGGAATGGAACGGGCATTCCCCCCGGGCATGATCACCCGGTTTTCATCTGCGTCTCGTGACGAGCCCGGGTTTCCGATGCGCCAGCTCCCTCGATCGTTGCCTTTGCCCAGCTCGGCTATGGGGGCAGAGCGACGGAGAACGGGGCGGTAGTGGGGACGAATCGGACGAGGTGGGCTAGGCGGGAATCCTAGGGATCCACAGCGCGAACTGCAACCGTGTGCGGGAATTTGCACAGCTCTGATACGTGAGGAAAGTGTTAGATTGTTGCCGATACGTCATCTGTTGTAGGAAATGAGGATGCAATTAATGAGGCTTATCTCGTGTAGGAAATGAGGATTCACAATAAGGGGCATCTTGAGTAGGAAATGAGGATTCAATGAGAGGGATCTCGGTTGAGAACTCACCAAGCAGCGATCTGGGTGCTACACTGTGGAGGCTGGAGCTTCAATCGTTGTCACTCGGGCACGTTGAGCGAGCAGACCCGAAGTTCCTGGTGCCGACATTTTGCAGAACGCGCAGGTATTCTGATGGATGGTACTTCTATGCAAATGCTTTGAATTGCTCTCCTTTCCTCAGTCTCCATCTCAGCACCTCTTCTCAACCTTCTGGATCTTTGGAATCTGGAACTGCTCGAAGAAGCACTGACTTTCATGTTCTACACTTGCGAGGAGCGGTGAACGAGAGATGCTCTCGCAACCACGTAGATTTGAGTCATGAGCCCGGACCGATCGTCGTGGGTCATTTCCAAACCTTTCTTCGGCTTGTACTAACCACTGGTTATACGAACCAACGTGATCTCGAATTCACATTCAAGTATTTTCAAGGACCAGACCAGCATTGTGATGGGGTTGATTCCAATCGCATTTATGTAGGCAGGGTGAATCTACACTAGTTCTGGTGGAAACCGACGCGTTTGAATTCTCATCTCGTACAGATGGCATTACCTTGGGTTTAGGGTAATAATCCTTTTGAACATGATCGAATGAAGGAACACACCGATTAAGCCCAGCCGTTCATGTTATCCCTGTGTTTGGTTGCAGGTCAGGTGTAATAGTGAGAGAAGCACGTTTGTGTTGTGACGATGGAGCTGGAGAGTTCAGGAATCCGCCTCCGTGCAGGATGGAAAAGAAAGCAGAGTTGGACCTTGTGTAAGGGATGTGGCGTTGTGCGAGGATCCGGAAACCCGGTTTCTTCATGACGTGTAATTTTTCAGCGAGTTCTTTTCCTCGTTCTTTTCGATGCTTTGACACTTCACTCAGCGTTTAGCGTTCCTGATGAAGTCGTCGACGGCAAGGGCAACTTCGAAGCCCACCACCAGGGCGACAACGAGTGCTACCACGACAGACAGAGGCAGAGCGTCTCCAGCGAGGACCAGAGCGTCTCCAGCGAGGACCAGAGCGTCTCCGGCGAGGACCCCAGCGAGGACCGCAGCTTCTCCAGCCAGGACTCCAGCAAAGGCCACAGCTTCTCCAGCGAGGACCTCTGCGAAGGGCGGCGCTTCTCCAGCGAGGAGCCGAAGCACTCTTACGAAAGCGTCAACAATGGCGACAACGGAACCTTCGATCACCCCTCCACGACGTTCGACGAGCTCTGCAGGGCCCATCCGGCAATCGGCCTTACCTACTAGGATACCCACATACAGCGGTAGTAGAGCGTCAGTGTCTCGCGATACTGTATCCCCACCACTGAGTAGCTCTCTGGAAGCAAATTCCCCGGTCAAGTCTAATTCAATGTCAACACCGTCGAGGATTCCGAGTCCGAAAATTGTCAAAGGAACCTCTCCAGCGAGGAACTCCATTTCACCGAAGCAGATTCTTTCCCATGAGTTCCTTTCCAAGACCACTGCCAAGTCGCGCGGTCAGTCACCGCTCGATCGCTCCATTGACGACCCCAATCAGCTCCGACTTCTCAGTGCACCGGCAGGCAAACTTCAGGATTATATGTCGAAGAGTCACGATCATAGTTCTTTTGCGTTGAACCGTAGCGTCGATCGCGGCCCCAAGTTCTTGTCCAAGAGTCAAAACCAGGGTCCCAAGAGCTTATCTAAGTCCCAAGACCGAGGATTTAAGAGCTTATCTACGTCACAAGACCGAGGATTCAAGAGCTTATCTACCTCACAAGACAGGGGATTCATGTCTAGGTCACAGGACAGGGGATCATATGCATATCAGAATGCTGCATTGCGGAAATCAGTGACAGTGCCAGAGTATGGATACGATGGACGCCGAAAATCAACAAGCAGCAAGGACCCTGCAGCTCCTCGCTTGATCTCCGCTGGACTGAATCGGCGAGATACCGTTTCGCTCCATCTACAAATGGGGAGGTCTGTAGATTCCACTGTAAGCTTCTCCACGGCCGCGTCATCCCCAATACGAGGAAATCGACAGAGCTTTCGAGATAGTCACAGATTAATCCCCTTGCAATTATCCGACCCAGTCATGTCCCAGGGGTACAGGAGTGGCGATCTAACTCCCGACGAAGCTTCACCGCTAGACGGAAGAGTCCCGGCCCGGAAGCACCGGCAGCTCAAGTCACCCGATTTCTTCGACGTGAAGAAATTGGATGGGGATGGAGGTGTGATCACTGCCGTCTCGAGAGTGCCCCAGAAGGTACAGAGAATAGAAACCACCGGGGCAGCATCCTCGGAGGACGATCAGGATGCCAACAGACCCAAGCTGCATCCCAATTACGAACAAAGACGGGACAGTCTCGCGGATTCCGCACGAAAGGCGTTTAGCGTTGAGACAGACTCCGCCATTGGAAGCTCCCATTTCAGCAGCGAAATCAATTACAAGCTGGAGAAAGCGTTGAACGGCGCGCAGGATCTGCTTGAAATTGGCTCATGGAATGACGATGACGAGGAGTATCTCCGCATCTACAAACTCGAGCGCAGTGTTGATACTGACATCAAAACCTCCGACCCCGCTGTTGCAGTCCACACTAGCAACGGGGCGAACGGATCATCAAAGAAGTGGGGGCAACATCCGGAGGTTGGCCATCTCAGTCAGTACGACAACGCACTGTACCAGAAGAGTGAACCAGATTCTGATTTGGGCACTTCAACGCAAGCCTCCCCTCAGGCGTCTCCCCCACGAGCCACAACTGCAACCCAGCCTGCTGCTGTGAGCCGAATCTCATCAACATCGGCGACCAGCATTGACTTGAATCGGAGCACCGACACAACATGTTCAACGTACAGCCAGTACGACAATGCATTTTGGGCCGACCCTCCCATCAACGGCACCTTCCGGCCGTGGAATCCGAAACGCGAAGCCGAAATGACGCCTTCTGCTGCCGTTCCTCCGACTTTGCCCGTGACTGAATTAGCCCACCCTCCTCCAGAGACTCCACCGGTGGCGAATGCTGCAGAATTAAATGACGACAGGATGTTGAGATACAACGACGGATTGGAACGACTCACGAGCTATATGAAAACGGCCAACCAAAGCGCGAGAAAGAAGAGGGGCTTAAGCGACGATTTACCGAGTTCCCAAGCTTCGGGATGTTTCGATTACCTCGTGGACTTTCTGGACTCGCAGACCAGCATCGCCGATGTGCTCGTTTCGGCACATGACGAAACCCTAAAGCTCAACGACTTCACGCATTCTGTCGGTGGTGCTCAAATCAATCCCGCAACCGTGAAGCGTTTGGATTCCAAGATGACAAACGACACCGCCATGCTTAGCAACAGGTCAGTGAAATTAATTTCTTAAGAGAAATTGTTGGCTAACTTCATTAAAGGAGCTTTTGGTGGCAGTTTTTGGTAGCCAAAGAAGAGTCTACATAATATTCTACAGGTAGTGGGAGACTGCTCTTCTCCAATTTTCACACTACGAATGTTTTTTAATGTCTATGATACCATTATTAATAGCTTGAAACACATCATAGAGTGAATAGCTGAATGGAAACTGCATGTTTTGCTAAAATGGTGCTAGAATTTGCAGTATGTACAAGCAGTCGACAAAAGCAGAATGTAGAATTCTAGTAGAATTTGCAGCTAACTTTCTAGCAGAATTAACAGGTAGAGTTTGCTGCAAACTTTTCACCAGAATTCTCCATCAAAACTGGCTATCAAAAACCTGCAGCATTTTGCTAACTATAAAAAAAAACATGCAACAGGTCCATCGAGAGCAGGATCACCGACTTAGGAAGCGAGGCGAGCTGGGAATCTGGCAAGAGCCGATCGGTCCAAACCCTCGGCACAACGGGGGGTAAAGTGATGGACCAAATAACAGAGAAGGTCGATTCGCTCTCCTACGACAGCCCCAAGCACTTGTCCACGTTCAAGTTCGGCCTTAAGAAGACCACCCTGGGCGCCTGCGAGACTATCATAAGCTCAGATCACAAGTCGGATGGAGTGGTGGACTTCTTTCCGCAACGCAAGTCGGTCTCTATTCCCATGGTGCACCCGCAGCCTCCGTCATCTCCCAATTTGAGCTGGCCCTCGCAAACTGCACCAAGCTCGATCAATGCTTCTCGCAATCCGTCACGTAATCCGTCTCGCAATCCGTCTCGTAATCCGTCTCGAAATGTATCTCGCAACCCATCTCGCAGCCCCTCGCAGCGCGGCTTCTCAGGTTTGTTCAAATTCAAATTTCTCACTTCCCGCCTGTTTTCAGAAATCAAATTTTCTGTGTCGTCTTCAAGTCTGTTAGACCGGTTTCGAGTCGCGAACGCCATTTTTCCCTCATTGAAATTGTAGTTCATTCCAAAATGAAGCCTACTATCTAAATTTCTCAGAGTAGAATCTTGAACTCTCTCATTGATTCAAGGTAGGTAATGAAAAGCCTGATTTATTCTTCTTTGGAATCGTAGTTCATTCCAAAATGAAACCAGATATCTAAGTTTCTCCGAGTAGATTATTGAACTTTCTCACTGATTCATTTCTCATTGTTCTTGTTTTTGAATGTTAAGAACAATCCATATTGGTGTGGTACCTGACATCCATTGCTTTTCTTTGCGAATTCCATGCAGATGCTCCGAGTAGATTATTGTTGAACTTTGCTGTTGATTCAAACTACTCTTGATAACCCTGCTTCATTTCTGATTGTTCTTTGTTTTTCAATGTCAAGAACAATCTATATCGGTGCCATACCTGACATCCTTTCCTTTTCTTTGCAGATGCGACCCTCTCCGGGATCAACCACCGCCACGCCTCCCCTCTCTCGACCTCCAGCCGTCAGATCAAGATCGTCTCCGAAGCCGGCGTCGAATCCCGAAGAGAGGAAGACTCCCCCCCTCCCTCCTCCTCTCCTCCCCCCGCGGCGGAGGACCGCTTCCCTAGCCCGGAGCTTCTTCCCCTCCGTTCCTTCAAGAAGATGCGCGTCGACAGTCCGAAAGCAGCAGCAGCAGCAGCAGCCCCAGGGTCGACTTCCCCCACAGTGGAACCTCCGTCGAAGAATGTGCAGATGCGGCATAGTAGCGACGACCTGCATCGGAAAGGAGGAAGCTACACCCCGGAGAGAGGTGGCGTTGTAAAGAGGAGTGATAGGGAGAATAATCTCAGTTTGAGACTCGATCAGGCCAACAAAGGTTGCGGCTGCAACATCTTGTAATCATATGCTAAGGTTCTTGTTGGTGGTGGCTCACGAGAATTGTGAGCTTCTGAAGGACTGTGGTTGAGGCTTTTGTCGACTGATAGTAAGAGAAGGTGCTTCAGGCGCCTTGGTTGATGCCAAATTGTGTGCTCTGTGTATGTAACTTAAGCTTTGTGGTGTGGGTTTCTGCGTTTTGGGTTCGATTTTGGTGATGCGGCATATTCGAGTAGAATGTGTAATGAGTTTTAGGATCAAAATGATTTGCAGTCTCCTGTGATGATGCTTAAACCCGAAACCCTACACCGTGAATTTACTGCAAATCACTGAGGTCGGAGTGCATACTCTGATTCTCTGAAGTTGGATTGCAATGCTCCAAAATCCCCACCGTGAAGTGCAAGGGAACAGCACCTAAATGCGTCTGATTAAGCAATTTATCATGGTTCTCATTAGTAGAGTTACTCATAAAGTGTGTGAAATGATGGACCAGGAGTCAGAGTTTTAGAAAAATATTCAAGCTGAAACTCCTAGAAGCACCAAAATTGTGTCTTGATGGAGTTTGGTGATGTGTTCCTTTTGTACACAAGGTACACAACACCAAACTCTATCAAATCCCAATTTAACACCCCTATTACAAACTAGGGAGACCTTTATGTTTAACTCTATTATGTTGGAAAGGTTCGTGTGGGGTCTTGTTGTTAATCTAAAGGGGATTCTAGATTCTTTTAGATTGCATTTTTGGGCTTCAAATGAATAAACTATGAATGTTCAAAGTGTTGGAAGGTGGGTGTTTCTAAAATCGACCCTAAACTCTCATAAAAAGTGAGTAAATTTTAGGTAAGAATTTGAATGGTATGGTTTTAGAAAGGATTACAATTAGTTGTTACCTTAAAACTTTAATATGCTTCTTTGATATGACTTCCTAGGACTTAAAAATGAATGACTAAGACATTGTTTGTATATGTGACAAGTGTGCTAGAAGGTGTAGTGTGTTGAATATTCTAAAGTGTTCATTTTGAGGTTATATTAGCCCTGAAACAATAGGTTTATCACTATAGTTATTGGTTAATCAACCATGCATAGGGAGAATTGACCCCCTCATTGCCCCAATCAACTTAGGTTTGAAAAAAAAGCCCCCTATGTTGTGCCAATTTTTTGGTAATTCTTGCATCTCCCTAGAGTAATTTGGGGCCTCTGATTGCAAATATGAATTCAGAATTTCAAAAAAAAATTAAGCCTTGCAAATAAAAAATTCCAGGGTTTGCCTTGGAGGGGCAATGAGGGGGTCAATTCACCCTGGCCATTGACCATTGACTAGATGAATATGTAGATTCTTTGTTGGTACAAAAGTGATGAAAGTTCTTACGGTTAGACACTTTTTATCCATGACTTTCTTTTAAGGTGAAAAGGTGTGTTAGTAGGGGTGTAGAGCACCCACTCTTAGAAATTTTCATCCTTGGATAGAAGAGTGGGTGCTCTACACCCACTAACACACTTAACATTGAACACTTTTCATCATGAACTTCTTTAAAACCCAATACTGTAAGTGAAGGGTAGGGTGAGCACTGCCAACCTTCCAATACCCTTTTTCATATATATATATATATATATATATACAATTTCCCTTAAGAACAGATATTTTTTTGAAAAAGAATTCCCTCAAAATTTGGCACATATTTTTAGAATTTGTTTCCATTGACGCCGACATATGGCTCTCATATGGAAAATCCAATATCACCGACGTTAGATGAGCCTTATGAGACGCTGTTAGAACTGAGAAAATCTTCAAGCATCCTACCCAAATTGTACATGCAAACTACAACAGTTCCTATGCTCATCGAATAGCCAAATGCTTCCTTTCCACAGTACGAGAAATTGTCACTAATTCCAAAACAGACAGGGTCTGGGCCTTCCCTGATTTGTAAAGCAGCCAGAAAATCAATAGCAGTACATTCACAACAGGCTTCCCAGACGCTCACTAGCATGAATTCCACTAAGTATGGCGCCCTCTACTTGTGGAGAGACACAGAAGTCGCCACAGACAGCAATTCGCCGATCCTCAAGCACTATACACTTCTCCTCAGGAGCAATCGAAGTTGTTGGAAATGCTCCACCCCTGCCACACCCAGATGGAACATCAGAGAAAATAATATGTGGTAGCAGCTTTTAGACAAGTAGTTCCCAAGCCAGATGTTCTCATCAAATCCAGGATCAAAAACTATCTTGTTTTACAGTGGATTGTTGACTTTGGAAAGTTTTAGGCAATGTAGCATAATGATACAATCACAATTTTCATTGGAAAGTATTTGCAGTGGGTTCAGTTCAAGGACATTCTTCTTGTAATGTTGCCTCAACTCTTGTAATCAAATACGTTGAAGACCATTCAAAGCTTAAAGTCAACGACGATACAATGATGATACATTCTAAACGCCAGCATGTGCTTGAAAGCCTAAAGAAAAGAGTTTTCAATAAAATTAGACTACTTCAAAACTTTTGGAGATCTTTTAAAGAGAATCTTCTCCCTGATACATTGGGAAGCTAGGAACAATCTAATGCTGAATGAAATACTTTGTTTTGAGTTGTTTTGAGAAGTGGGGTGAAGACATTGAAAACGGATGCTAACATAGAGATGTGGATTTCATAGAAATGTGGAGGAGTTGAGATATTAGCGGTATTAGCTTACCAGCGATGCGCTTTCATGTATGTGGGTGTGGGCATGTTAGGCACCAGTGATTGAAACCCAGTCAGTAAATCATTTGCCACTGCGGTAAGTAACTCATTTGAAGGCTTGCCCATGCCTGCTTGCGCTATTACACCTCTGGCGTACTCTACAGTCGAGTGCACCACCCAACACTCCCTGTATTCGTGTATGGTAACAACGTCAAAACACTGAAATGTACAGGACTTCAAATAAATCATTTAGGAGGTTCAAGGAAGGTAACAAATGTACGAGAGGAAAGAAGAAAATATATCGTACATTATTGAATGAGAGAAATAGGTTTTGAAAGTTACGATTATCGACTATTAGCTTTCAAAGTGATGTATCTGGGGAACTTAAGGGTTAGTGAGAAATTAAAAAAATTAGATGTTACCTTGAAGAGGTGATTCGGCCAGGCTTACTGCTGTCACGAGCTGCCCACACGACAATCTTTGACCCTTCAACAAGAAATCCGTCGTATGGTAGCTGCATGAGGACAATATGTTCAAGCGTTTCAGAATTCAATATATTCAACGGACCACCATCGACGATTCTACTCCCTTCTAGCTATGCTTGATGATTAGAAAAAAGACAAAATCGATTCAATATTAACCCTAAAGTGCCCCAAATGACCAAAAGAGTCCGCTCCCATACCTAAGGAATTGAAATAAAGCATTCTTTGAAGACGGAAACAAAATGTGGCAAAACAAAGAACAAACCATATCCATTGAAAGTTCTTAGAATAGAAATGTATTGGAACTTTCAATACATTTCGATGGATAATTTTGAAGAATAGAAATATATTGAAAGTTCTTATAATCAACTATTAGCTTCCAAATTCGAATTTCTATTCTTAGATTGGGCACATAGGGGTGAATACCTGCAATTCAGTAAAAAAAAGAACTCAATAAACTAATAGCAAACAGACAGTGCCACCTGCTTATAGGACACTCACCAAAGTGAGAGGTGAAGGAAAAGCCATCATAACTGCGAAACAAGGTGCTGCTGTCACAGCAGCAACTTTCTTGTTGATTTCAGGAAACCCAGCTCCCTCTGGCATTCAGGGTACACGTGGAAGCATCATGAAAAAGGGATGAGACTTTGAACTAACAATCAAGAAATTGATGGTAATTCTAATTTAATACCCCCGATTGCAAAGACTGACTAACCTTCAGAGGTGAAGTCTAGTCATGAAGATGAAGGTTCCTCACCTAAGAGAAGTTTGGCTGCACCTTTGTCAGCCACGACAACGGCATTGAATTTCCCCAAATTCTCACCATCTTTGGATTTCAAGCCCCACATGCGTTCCTCTGTCCATTCAAGCCCACGTACTTGGACTCCATACTTGGCTTGCACGCCTGATATTCAATTTCCACATGTTCGCCCGTTTAGTTAAGACAGATCAGGTATTGCGGAAAGATTGTCCAAAGCTGGTACAAGCACAATACCACACGCATATATGCACAGCATTACTTAATGCCAGATGGGACCTTGTTTCATATAACGTTGACGAAAGACTATGGCAAACGAGATAAGAAATTCATGAATAAGGCAGGATATACCTGGTGAGGTCGTGAGAGCCTTGCATATAGAATTCATGCCTGGAACACCTACATATCTCTTCTTCACAGCCTGTTCAACATGCTGCCACTTCAGTATCCAGCATATATATACGATATACACAAATATAAAGGGTAAATAGAGCATCCGCTACAGCAAAATCTATTAATACAAGCTCCGTCCATCCTGGATTCAGTATTCAAATTACTTTACATTATGGTGCAAACATAAAAGATTGATTAGCGCCATTACATTAGATTGTTTCAAGAACTATTGGACAACATCATAAAGACAGTCTTCTCTGTGAGTCATAGTGAGGTCTCTCTGTCATCAATGTGATCATAGAGATTTCCCATGAACGGATAATGGCAAAAAAATTCTTCATGATGCTATTTAAAAGCTCATGAAACTCTCTAATTTAACTGAAGAAATTATTGAGCGATGGCAGAGACAAAGACAATCTAAACCCGAATGTTCTTACTGTTTCTTCAGTAAAATCTCCAGTTGCGACGTTGAAGGAGCCAAAGCGACCTTCCCAATCAGCCACAATCCCAGAGGCCTGCCACTTGTCAACCAGTTGTTGCACTTCCGTGCTCTTCGCAGTGAAGTATTGAGCTCCGTGATCAAACATCAACTCTGACCCATCTTCAACTTTCTCCCTGACCATGAAAAAAGAGAGAATTCCTCAAGTCATACATGTAACGAAATTTTGAAACCGAATAAGTCCATATGTCTGACATTGAAATCAACAAATAAAACTGTTGACATACCGGCGCTGGGACATGCGACCTCCTGGACCACGACCTGAATCAAAGACTTTCACAGCAAAACCTTTTGCTGCTAATAATGAGGCGCATACCGACCCTGCCACTGCATAACCCCAGCACCCAAATTCAATCACGGATGACATTAGAAGAGATTCCAAAATCGTTTGGTCCGAAGGCTCTTAGTTCCCAATATCCAAGAAGAAACTGGGGAACTTTGGTTTTTACATATTAACAAAAACTATCTTGATGGCACGTCCTTTGAATCTTGACTTTTGATCCATGAGTGGTCAACTACTAGAGAACTAAATGGAACTCACAAATCTGCAAATCTGCAAAGTTTTCTTCCAATGGAATCAAACCTCTAGAAAAGCCGGTGACAACAGATTGAAAAATACCCAGCTGGAGCCCTACTAATAGGGATATGGTTTATGGACCCAAATGTGGCATTCTTCAAGAGAACCAGCAAATCCAATCACTCACATTCCAGTCCCCCAAGAGAAAACCAACGTTTACAAATGACGTAGTACATAACCTTCTTAAGCCAGTAGGGAGATCATCTTCCTGGGAAAGAAATTATGTATAGGTTTATGTGCAGCCATAAGAATGAAGGAGAGAATGGTATGGAGAATGATTGAATAATCAAATGGCTAGAAGAGAACTTGTAGCAAATCTAAAAACGTATCTTTATGCACAAAATAAGAGTTTCTATGTGAAAAAAAGATTCATAGTAGAAGATGTTACATAACATTCTTGGTTAGAGCCATGGCACCTTTTGAAAACAATGCCAACTAAGAGTTACTAGAGCAAATTCATGTCAAATCAAATCAAGTAAAATTAAAACTTCCACATACTCTCACATGTGAAGACAATGGACCAAATAAGCTACATTTGAAGATAATGGTTCAAATTGTTATGGACCATTCGTCACAACTTTCCATAACAAGGAGTTAGGGATCCTATTCATGCCAATTCAAAGAGTACTAAACAAGGATTCTCTAGAATATTACGCAAAATGTGAAGCTCAAGAACATTATGCCCTGGCACTACAACCAGCAAACCAAAGGCTCCCTAATTCCCGAGTCTCAACACCGAGCATCTCAAAAAGAATTGCAACCCCAATGTAGCAAACACGAAGCTCCCAAATTAAAAAAAACAATACAAAACCCCACCTCCAGCGCCAATAACAGCCACCTCGGCATTCTTCCCAGACCCCTCCATGTCCAAATTGGAGCTTCCCAAGCAGGCGCGCACCGTAACACTGCTACTGAGACAATCCAGAAGGAAAGGTTTGAAAGATGGGTTTGCAGGGAGAGATGAAGTGATGCGATGGCGGAGGCGCAGAAACTGAGCAGGGTGGAGATGGCGATGCAGCATAGCGTTGGCAACTCTAATTGGACTTACAAAGGGATTCAAGAGCCAACTCTGTTTCTTGTGGTAAGCTTAGTTTATGAATCGGATTTGAGGAAATATGAAATGGTTTGAAATCACGGAGGATTCTTCTGATTACGAAAAGTGAACGAGGTTTGCAAGACCGTCGGAATTGCAAGCGGGAATGCAGGATTGCGCATTGGGCTCCCAGGACTCTTTAATACCACCTGAATTCTCTAATGTCACATTCTGTAATATCACCTTATTTGTTCGTTCGTCAAATGCCCATAAGACGGTCTGTCTAAATGATAAATTAAATCAAGTGTGGGTCTTAAAAGCTTACTCTACGCAAATTATGTTACTACTAATGATCCCACCCCTAAAAGAGCTTGCACCCATTAGGTGGATTATGAATGTTTTCAAGAGCTCATTGGAACTATAGAAAATGGATTGATAATTTTGAAAATTTGAAGTGGAGTTGCCTTGTTTAAGCAGGATTTTATGTGGTGCATCAAATCTTGGTCTTTTAGCTTGTTTTCTATGGGTTCTATTTTGTTTGTTCAATTTTCAAATTCAAATTTAATTGTGTTTGTTTAATGAGTTTTTTGATGCACTTCTAATGATAATAATTATGATTTCTAATTTCTCACCAAGAAAAAAATAGTAAGATAATTTAGTGAGTTGTTTAGAGAGTTGGATTAATGATGCTCTAGGTAAAATTGTTAAGGAATAGCTTTTATTAATACACTCTCCACTATAATTTACTTTAATTCTACTAGAACCTAGGAATTATATTAAAATCCCTTGAACAAATATATTTGATACCTCCATAGTTAATTAAACTCTTTTCTACTTGCATATTTTGGTTATATAATACTTTGTAGTTTTGTTTCGTTTCCTATTCTCAAAAAAACGGTGTTCCTTTTATGGGTTCCCGGACGCGAGGGTATCAACTTCACCAACACGGCCCCGTTCACACTGTAAGTCCATAGCCTGTAACCGCCAAGCCCTAACGCTCTTCGACCGCAACTCTTGCTCATGCAGAGTTGCGTAGGTGATCCACGACAGCCCCTTGCAGGTGGTGTCGCAGAAGTTTACCACGTTGAAGCCAAAACCATAAGGAAACATCTTAGGAAATCCATCATCTTCTCGTCGTGACTACATTGACACCACTACCAGATCGCCCATTCTGTAACTTGCTCACCACTCTTTGGCGCAACTCAAAGTCCAGTCTGGGACTATTTTTTGTATTTTCAACTCAAGTGCAGTCTTGGACTTTGATTCAATTTGGGGATTGGAGCCGCATGACATTCCAGGGTTTAGGTGTTTGAGATTTTACGAGGTTTTTTTGATCGAGGGTTTTGGAGATTCTTGGGATCTGAGATTTTAGGGTTCCGTGATTCGATCGGGAGAGTTTGGGCGCCATGACGGCGGCGGAGAGAGTGGAAGAGCGTGAGGACGAGGAAGCGGAAGTGCCCGTGCCTGTGCCAGAGACGGAGACGAAGACGGCGCAAGCAGCAGCAGCAGCAGAGGAGTGTGCGGCAGAGCAGAAAGAAGAGCCGGCGTCTGTGACTGTGGACACGGTGATTACGGTGGACACGGTGGTGGAACAAGATGGGAAGGTGGAGGAGACGAGTCATGAAGAGGTGAATGTCAAACAGACGTTCATTCCGGAGGAGCCAATGCCGTATGGACCTGATGAATCCCTAACGCAAGAGGGGAAGGTGCAGTTTCTTGCTTAATCCTAATTGTGTGAGGGCGCGTCCTTGTTATCGATGACGGTGTAAGTGTTGCCTATTATATGAGTGTCAGCCTCGGTAGGATTCGAGTTAACCTAATCCGAAGTCACGAGTGGAGGTGGCGATTGCTACCTGTTTCGAAAGGAACAGAATTTGTGCTTGTTAATTTCAAGTCTAGTAAGATAGAGGATTCTATTTGCGTCATTTTAAGCATTTTAACCAATGTGTAGGGAGTGTGCTTTCATTTGGAGAACACTATAGAGCTGTGGAGAGATCACTTTGGTTACAAGAGTCAAATTCTGTTGAGATCAAATTTTTATCAATATGTATGAATTTTCTTGCGCAATCATTCAAAGTGTGAGCTTGAGGACCACTATTGGAAGGACAGTAGAGTTCAACCCCTTGTCCATTGAAAAACCAGTGACTACAGATATTTTGCCAAGTCATGCTCACACCACTTGCTAAGAAGTCCAGCCAAGTGTATGAATGTATGAATTGTTGTTGGTAACAGGGGTTAGTGCAGGAGACGGGATCAGGTCGCTAATGGTTTTAGTATCTCACAAGTCATCTAGCGGTATTGTCGAACTCAATTGTCCTGTTTTCTGTCGGTTCTGTATTCGATTTGGGTCGCCAGTTGAGGCAGTCTCGCTACTTTACAGCTGAGGATTCGAAGGCTCACTTGACATCTATCTCAATTACTCTCGCAGGAAGATGAAGAGGAGTGCGGATTTTGCCTTTTCATGAAGTCTGGTCCTTGCGGGAAGCGATTTGCGGCTTGGGAGGCTTGTGTTGACGATGCAGAGACGGCAGGGACAAACATCGTGGAGAAGTGTGCACAGAAGACACATTTTTTGAAGGATTGCATGGAGGCCAACCCGGAGTATTACGGACCTGTCCTGCAAGCAGAGAAGGCTATTGATGAACAAGCAACAATGGAGGCTAAGACTGGCAATAGCGAGGACAATTCAAGTAACCCCGAATCAATTCCTGCATAGACAATTTTTATAATACTGGATAGCTGTTTCGGCAAGTCATCTCTTGTCCTGCCCATTCAAACATCAGTTTTGGTAGGTACTGAACAGGGAAGGGAGACCTAGCGAGTGTATCTGCGGTGAACATTTAAACACCCGAGATTGTAGCAGTACAGAGAGAGAGAGAGAGATTCCATAACGTGGAGTCCACTGGTTTATCAAAAATGCTGCATTTTGTTCGACATTTCCTGAGCTACATTAGCCGGTGGAACTCCCATTGTTGTATGTCCCTTTAGAAGGTTCTTACATTTATAAAATGCACCAAACCAGAAATCTGGAGGTCACATTTATTGCTCTGGTCATGAAGAGGACAGGACTGCATATCGTATCTTTGAAATGGAGGCATATTACAAATTTGCAATCGGCTTCAATCCAGTATATCTAGACGCCTATGCTTCTTTTTTCGAAAACTCCGAATCTATTTTTCTATTCATTACTGCTTGTGTCGATATGCAAGTCCATTGTGTGTATAAGGGTTTTTTTTCCTTGATATTCTTGAACTGTTTGCCGAACAGTGTCCAAAGTTGTACTGCATGTGGCTTTTGGTTCAGACTTGATGACTTAAAGCATAGTTCTCGTGGAGTTAAAGACACATGCAACGGAACGACGCTTGGTGGAGATTAATAGCCTTGGTTGTGTACCTGGAGGATTGTGTAGATTGTCTGAATTGTGATGAACGCCATCAGGAGCCCGTCTTAGAATGCTTTGTAATAACGTTTTACACCCTTGGCATGCTTCTGCTGTGATTCCCTTGTTGACAAACTGTTCACATTTTCTTTGTAGCGGAAACTTGCCAGGCTGATATTGTTCTGATAGGGGGGGGAGGGGGAGGCGTTAGATTAGTGCTATCGGTGTGGTTGTTGGATTATGTCAGTTTAGTAGAAACAAAATGGCATGGTCTTCTGGTAGTAATTAATCTTCAAGTTTACGTAAACTGCAGCAACAGCGTTGGCTTGTTGGGCCATGGGTTTTGATTTAGGGTTGGAATTCATGTAAGACGGCACCAAAGGAAGGGGAAATTGAATTGTTTCTCAGTTTATTAGGAACCTGATTGCATCTCATATAGTGATCCTTGTTACTGACAAAATCTCATCTATTCATTTGATCATTGGATTTATTAGCAACTTGTGTACTTAAGTAAAACTTGGTTATATGTCTATGGTTAATCATCTTTGTATGGAAATGGAGTTGTCTACTCTACCTTCAATGGTGGTCTTCAAACTACCACTTCTAATGACTACCAAAAAAATTTGTGTTCTAAAGATGGATCAAAACTTGTATTCAAAGGACCCCCAAAGCCGTTTGCTGCAGGTTGCCTCTTCTCCAGAGATTGGCACATCCCTAGCCATACGAGTATTTAACCACATCTCGGGTTCACTTCTTCATTGGCTTGCAAGTGACCCAAATACATCGGAGCTCAGCGCACTAGGTGATTTATCTATGAGAAATATTAAGGCGTCAGCGAGGATGCGTATGGGTGACCAACCCTTACCACCGCAAGTATGTGTTACAATTATCGCCCCTGACCCTAATATTGATGCATGGGGTTATAGGAAAGCTAGTTCTTCAGACTACGTAGAGGGCGCTCGGTATTCCCTCGATCCACGCAAGATATGAAGCTAAGACTTTTGTCTTACAATGTAAAGGGGCTAAATGATCCCCTTGCCATCGCCAATCTGAGGCAGTATATACAAAGACATCTAGTGGATATATTATTTCTACAAGAACACAAGCTACGGGGAGTAGGAGCCTCCAACTTAGGACGCCTCCTTTGGAAACGAGCCACTACTTTATTTACTGATGCCGAGCCAGGATACACGGCGGATGGCTCTAATGCTGGCAAAGGTGGTGTTGCCTCTATTGTCTCCCTGAGGTGGGCAAATCTTATTTCTCAATCTGGATCTCTATTTGGAGGGCGTGCTCATTGGTTCATTCTAGATAAAATACCTTGGGGAGAATTAGGATTCTTGAATATTTATGCCCCAAATGACCTCCAAGCTAGGAAGGTCCTTTGGGAAACGCTCTCACGTGAACTCCCTAATACATGCCGTTGGGTCATGATAGGTGACTTTAATATGGTGGAAAGACGAAGTGATAAATCTAGTGGAGGTGGACGCTCATTATCAGCTCATGAACGATTGTTATTCAATGGCTTAAAGGATTCCCTCCAAGTCTCTGAGTACCCCCTCACAGTTCCTTCACTCCAGTATTCATGGGACAATGCCCGGTTAGACTCTGCTCGTTCTATGGCTCGTCTTGATCGGTGTTATATCTTCCCAGATTCTCCCCTGTGCCAACGCCAAGTTTTAGAATATCGGATTCGAGGAGATCACACCCATTCTGACCATTGCCCTCTATCTATTGTTATTGAATTAGCTAAAAGTCCTACTCGCCCCAGTCGATGAGCTATGTCTACACTATACTTTGAAGATGCCGACCAACAAATACGCCAAGCTTGGGACTCATCACCAAGCCAAGCCTCCTTTTTCACTAAACTCAAGCGGGTGACTAGGGCATATCGTCGGTATTGCATCATGAGGGCACAATGTAATAAGGACCAAGAAGCTGAGTTGAGCTCTAAATTGGAGCGCACTAGTATCCAACTACAATCACTTCCCCATTCAACCCAACTTCAAGAAGAGGTTAACTCCATCCGGTCGTCTTTGGCCTCGTATGAATCAAGGAAGCTAGACGGTCTCAATGTTAGGTCACGGGCAAAATGGAGGCTATTTGGTGATCAACTATCTAAAGAATTTTTCAACGTTGTCCGCGAGTCTCCTAACACATCTATCATCACCGAATTACAAGACAGCCAAGGTCTTCTACATCATGACCATATCGAATTGGAAAACATTTGTTCCAATTTCTACTCTAAATTATATGCTAGAGAGATCATCACCCAACAAATTCTTGATGATAGAGAAGCCATCCTCTCGACCGTCTCTTGTAAGTTTTCCCCTTCTATGGCTCAAGAGTTAAGTCGACCATTGACCACTGAGGAATTACACCAAGCCCTTCTCCAAATGGCGAATGGCTGTAGTCCAGGCCCGGACGACATCATTACCGAATTTTATCGCCGGTTTTGGGATATGATAGGAATAGAATTTACTAACATGATAAATTCTGCCATTGTTGAAGGTCATTTCCCGCCAGGCTTGACATCCGGGCTTATAGTTCTCCTCTTCAAATCTGGTGATAGGGCCAACCTTTCTAATTGCCGCCCTATCACCCTATTGAATGTCTCCTACAAGATCATAGTCAAGTCAATGCAAATTAGATTGCAACACCTTCTCAAGGATGTTATTAGCCCTGAGCAGTCAGCATTTCTCCCATTTAGGCATATTCTTGGCAACATACTTCTACAGTATGAAACCATTGAATGGGCCAAAAAATCTAACCAAGACATGATCTTCCTTAAACTAGACTTCACCAAAGCCTATGATGTCGTATCTTGGGACTTTCTTCAACAAGTAATGAATAAATTAGGAATTCCTGATTCATTCACCAACCTAGTTATGATGCTTCTCAAAGATGCCTCCGCCTTAGTTCTATTAAATGGAAAAATCACAAAGTCTTTTTCCATTCAAAGAGGAGTAAGACAAGGGTGTCCTTTGGCACCTTATCTTTTTCTCCTTGTAGGAGAAGCTCTCCACATGGCGGCATCAGAGGAACAACGCCTTGAGAAAATCCATGGGATCCAACTTCCAGAGACCGACCTCCAACAACTAGTCTCTCAGTATGCTGATGACACTGGTATGACAATTACTGGCAAAGAGGAAGATCTCCGCAACGCTATAGCTCTCCTTCAACAATTTGGCTCTGCAACTGGTCTAATTATCAATTGGACAAAGAGTGTTGCCTATTGGTTCTCCAAATGTCCTAAACCCTCGTAGACTGACAACTATGGCCTAACATGGGCTCCTACTGGATCTATCTCCAAACTATTAGGAGCCCCTTTTGGTATCACCCTTGATACAAAAGACATAGACGACTTCCTTCAAGATAAAGTCAAGAAGAAAATGTCATATTGGACTTCTCAACACCTTTCACTTGCGGGTAGAGCCACAATTGTGAATGCCATTCTCTTGTCCACTCTCTATTATTTTATTGCCATATGGGGTGGCTCCATACAAGCTATTCGCTCAATTCGTGGAACCCTTAGGAATTTTCTTTGGAGTGGCACTGAATATTCTACCCGTGCAAGAGTGGCATGGGACGATTGTTGCCTTCCAAAAAAAATTGGTGGACTCAAACTCCTTGATCCAGAAATCTCCTTTACTGCCTTACTAGCCAAATGGATACTATTCGCTATAGAACCGGGTATATCTAACCTAAAAATCTTACTTAGATATAGGATCCATAGGATGAAACCTCACCCAAAAGTTAGCTTTTGGTACTCATCTCAATCATGGCTTATGGTCCACAACTCCTCTGTTACACGTGGCTCCAAAGTATGGAATAGAATTACTAGGGCATGGCGTCAAATTGTGAAACATATAGTGCCGCTCCCACCTAGTAACGCTGATGAGGTACTCAACACAAGTCTTTGGTGGTCTACATCTTTCATAGGAGCTAACTTCAACTTCTCATTAGATAGAACTAGAATTTTAGTACAAGGTGGCTTGTGCAAAATTAGCGATCTGTGGAACTCTCCCCTAGGCAACTTCCACTCTTGGGATACTATTTCCTCTTGATTTCCACTTTTAGACACCGAAAAGAACAATTGGCTCTATCTCATCTCTCTAGTCCCTCCTACTTGGATACACATGCTTACTACACAAGCCGAGGTGGTCCAAACAGGGGAATGGGTGGGCCTCTTCTCTCAAGTTGATGACCATGTCCCCATCCGCGCCTGGATAAACCGCATACCAGATAATAGGATCCTACTTCATCAAGTCCATGTCTTCACTATACCGGTAGATGTTTCTATTATGAAGATCGGGCCTAGTTCTCGTCAGTTGGTTGCCCTTCCCCCATCTACTAGGCTCGAATCACATACGGGACTCCTTCGTAGGATACGCATAGTAGAGTTGGAAAAAGGTTGTAGGAACACCCCTTTCCTCCTCTTTGTAGGGGCTATCCACTCTTTGGAGGTTGACCATGTAAGATGGCAATGGGACAATGGTAGCATTTTTACCAAATATTCTACATCCTTAGGCCACACTCTCCTTACTAGACATCGTCAACTCAAGCGACCTATTCCATCCAAATGGAATAACCAGCTCTCCCCAACTTTTTCTCCTGACTGGAAGGACATTTGGCACAAGGCTAGATCGCAGAAGGAGGCGGCCTTTATGTGGTCTGTTTGGCATAATGTTGTGGCAGTACACTCATGGCGTGCACGCATCTCACCGGGCATTGATACCACTTGTAATTGTTGCCTAGAAGACAGAGAAGAGACTCCGACGCACCGATTCTTCGCCTGCCCAAGAGCCCAAGAAGTTTGGGACTATGCTTTTTCAATTATCTACTCACTCCAAGACGTCACCCTTTCTTCCGGCCCACTCGTTCGCCTCGACTTCTCACAATGCGTATTTGGGTCTTCTCCTCCAAGAAGTTTCCATAAATTTCGCACTATTTGGTCTCTACTTCGAGGTTCTGCGCTATGGATAATTTGGGTATCTCGCAATAACAAGGTGTTTGCTCAGATCCAATGACCCCATGCTCTTGTCCAAAGTACTCTTTGGAATGCCTTGCTCGATTCCGGTCGGGCTACGCAATTCAAAGCTAGAAGTGCTTCTAGGCAGCGTCCTCAGGCGGCTGTGGAGATTTGGGAGCGGTTTGATCAAATTTGGCTTCAATCTCCTATCCTTGCTCATCGACACGAGACTCATATTATCTGGAATGCTAAGGGCCCCCCCCCCCTCTACGCTCTTAGTTAGGGGTTTTTGTTTAGTTTTGGTAGTTGCTCCGTGTGCTCCTTTTTTTGGCTCCTTTTTTTTTCTCTTTTTTGCTCTTATCTCTTCATTGACTAGCCCTTTGTGGTTTGGATGTTGTTCTGTTCCGTGATTTTTTTAATGCAATGGGTCCGCTCATTTGTTCAAAAAAAAAAAAAACTTGTATTCAAAGTGATCTCTCACTAAGATAGGAAGTCCCTAAATTAAAGTGCTCAAGTTATAAAAGCATCTTCTAACATGAAGAAAGACATTAGAATTTTGAATGTACCAATGGTCAATAAGTTTCTTCTTCCTAAGAACACTTATGGAACAAAGCTTGAACTCTATTGTTAATATCCTTGAAGAACATAAAAATATGATATGAAAACAAAAGTAATTTAGCACATTAGGCCAATCAATAAATTCAAATAAGTAAATGGGATCTTGTGGTGAAAAATAAATTAAGAAAAAAAAAAAATATATATATTAATTATTTTCTACAAAGCCGAACTAATTTTTGTGGGGAAAAAAATAATTTTACAAAGGAGAGCCAAGTTTGCTCCTCGCCTACACAATAGATTAGCCAATTACCCCTAAATCAATTGAATATAGATTTGAATGTAGTTCCTATTATTAATTCATTTATTTTTCTGTTGAATTTTATAGAAGTCAAAATAGGATTTCCAATCATCTTAACATACATTTTATGGACATTGTTTGAAGAAACTATGAATTTTTTAAATACTAAAATAGGTGTACCTAAAATCACTCACACATAATGACAATCAAATCCATATTCAAACAAGAATATGTCAAGGTCTATTCCTACTCAAATTAAGCTCACAAATTTCTTTAGTAACATTTTTTTCATCCAAGTTTTGTCCTCGTACATCCCATACATTTCAACTTACCTAACGAAGGGGATACTCCAACAAATGAATAATAATCTTCAATGATTATTTTTTGAGCAATGAATTGCAATTTTTGCAATTCAACAAACAAATATTACCATTTGGGTATCAATGTGTCACTATTGGTTGAGATGAATGTCCATGGTTTTAGAGAAATTACTATTATTTCATCTACATTATACATCTTCAATTTCACCCATATTTATAGATGTAAGGTAGAACTATCTAACATGACCATCCACCCAATTTCGTCACATATAGGATCCTTCCAATTGCATTAGTAGCCCATCTATTACTACAATTTTTACAGCCCTTTATCATGATGGCAATGCACTTGGGGATTGGACACATCAACCCATGCTTTAACAAGGGTCTGTTCATGTTTCAACAAATCTACTTCACAGTTTAACATTTCAGCTTTAAAAAATCACCAAAAATTCACTTCTTGTTAGAATGTCTTCATTCTTTTAGCAATTGAGTTCTCTCAAACTTTTCTATCTCTTGAAAATATAGGAGCTGACAAATTGCTTCTCTACAGTACCTAAATAGCAAATCTATGTGATAATGGGTAGTTCTACCTTAACTCATTATAAAAAATTTGAGGTCTCAAGAAGGTTATTACAAAAATGTTTAAATTTTGGCCGTGATGCAATTACTGGGAAATCAAAATACTTAATTAATTAATTAATTAATTTTTGGAAAAAATAATAATAATAATAATAATAATATAGCGCTATTTGATGTAGTGCTAACGTGGCACTAATAGTGATACATTGGATTTCAAATTAAAATTAAAAAATTAAAAAATTAAAAAATTAAAAATTAAAAATCACTTTTTTCATGTTTTTGCACTATTACCACCTCACGCCCCAGATTTTTCCTAATGGCTTAATCCCTCCAGCAAGGATCACAACTGCTTTCTATTTTAGAAAAATAATTATTAATAATTAATTAAAAAAATTCCAGCATTCCATCCAGGTGGGACAGACGAGACGAGTGACCTGGCACAAGACGAGTGACCTGGCATGGGGGAGGGTCGGAGACTGGACCGCCTTCCCAGACTCCCACGTGGAGGCCCAACAGAGCCACCAATGAAAGATTCACAATCCAACGTGGAAGCCGCTGATTTACTGGACGCGGTCGCCGTCTTGCTGAGGTGGCACACCCCTGTCCGAAATGTCCGCGTGTCAGACCGTGGGGATCCGGTCTGATACATAGCGGGCGGGTACATACTTTTTGAGAAACTCATGTCCAACCAATGGCAGTTGAAGGTTCTCAACAGTAACTTCCTTCCTTTTGGGGAGTAACCAATAGTAAGTTAGGCGGTATGAGAGCACGTGAAAATTAGTTAGCCTATTGGATTAGGGTTTTGAATGAATTGTATTAAAGTTTTTTCCTTTTTTCCTTTTTTTCTCTTTGGGAATTGTATAAAAGGTTTGAAAGTTTGATTTTGGACTGACGTGTCAAGGAAGGAAAAGTCAGCTTTGGCTGGATGAGGACTGCATCCGTGGCAGGTCGTGATCCTAGCTGGCTGCACAGATGGAAGCTTCATCCATTTCCAATTTCCGAGAAAGATAAAGGGTGACCCATTTAGTCATTGCACGTTTTACATTTTTTTACATTTTTACATTTTTTTTTTAAAGACTTTTATAGGATTTTACATCTTTTTAAATTACGTGAAGGTCAAATTTGGCATACATCAAGTTGTTTTTGAAAAAGAAAAAGTGTTACATGGTATCTAGCAATTTGGTGTGAGGTGACTTGGACTTGGTGTGGGTGATGTGGGAATTCCATTTCGGCACCTCTTTGTTGAATTTGAACTTCATCTATGGTAACATTGTTTTTGAAATAAAACAATAAATGAGAGGATCTCTAAAAATAGTTTTGTGAACTTGTTTTTGAGGAGGGAAAAATGATACTTTGTAGGTTGTTAAAGCAAAAAAAATATAGTTTCTTTATTGTTGTCCCCTTAGAGGAACCATTCTTGTCCATTTGCATGCCAATGTGAGTCCTTTTTAACCGGCCTAAGAAGGCCCTTGAGGTCCCTCCATATGACTTGTATTTAGCCTTATAACTCTTCCATTGTGGTCTATTATACAAATTGTGATACATTATTATTTATATACTAGCATGATCATTAATTTACTTTGTATTGAAAAATACTTGGTCAATGTTCTTATGAATTTTGATCAAATACCACCTAATTCATAATATACTATACGGTTGCAAAGGGCTTTCAAGCCTTTTTAGAATTAATCCCTACATAGTTGCAATGGTAATAAAAAAGACTGTCCGTCCCTCAAGATTGTAGAATAATGAACAAACCTTTTGGCATGTGTAGAAATTACACGGTGGTGGTATCAATGATTGTGTCAAAATTTCAAAGTGAAAAAACTCATTGATTGTATAATATTAACCTTGAAACTTTGAGAAAAAGGTTTTTTTCCATGACTTTGCATTGCATAGTTCATCATCCAAATTTTTCTAGCAAAATGTATGTATTTCACAACCTTTTCAAGTTGATGAGTTTCTTTGAAATTTAGTTGGGGATTTGTAAAAAATAAATCAAGAAAAAGAAACTCAAATACAAAAAGGTTTTCTTGTTGCTTGAAATGCCTAGGTTGAGAATAAAAAGACTAAATTGGATATAACCTTTGTAACTCCATTTATCCAAATCCAAGAAAATTTGTCTTGCATTAAAGACAATCATTGTATGCATATATGTGCAAAATCCCAACCACAAGATCAAAAAGTTGAAATTGCAATTGTATATACAAAATTGATAAAACCCCTCAAACATCCCTTAGTCAACTAGGGGTTCATAAGTTATTTGGCGATTATTAAATGTTTTTTCTTAACTTTTGGCAACTCTTTAAATAATCTTGGCAGTTGACCACATTTACATCATGATTGCATGTATAGGAAAATGATAATGATGTCTTTCAATAAATTCATTATTTTTATGGTGTTCATGTTTTGTTGTAAAGATAGAAGAATGAATTTTGTTTCCACATTATTTAGTCAATATGCCTTGGAATCAAGTAGTGCAAGTGCCTTTTCCAACATTTTGACTTTCTTTACATTTGATTTTCCTTAGATTTGGCATAGTGGATTATTAATTTCCAAAACCATTCAACTTCAAAAATTTTAATTATTTTTTGCCAAAGAGGTGACCTTAGGCCTACTATACTTGGACTCTCAATCTTCAAGGGCCACTTTACATTGTGGTAGAGAAGTGCACTAGTTGGTCAAGAAGTTTTGGCCAAGACATGGTTATTTGAGGTGACTAATGGGATATTGGAGAAGATGAAAAATAATGCCACAAGAAGTCTTGACTAGTTATAGTTTAAATACCAAGTGGAAAAGTCTTCAGGGCATCTTCACAAATTGTAGAGGAAAGAAAAAGAGGCGAAGAGCTAGCAAAAGCTATTTGAAATAAAAGAAACCCTCAATCATATGGTTGAGATATGCCATGATGAAAAGACAATAAATGAAGTTGGAGTTCTATGTCGGAGGTTAAATATCTTGTATGGGGGTAGTTGAGGCTACCCAATAAACTTGACCTCTGGAGAATTCCCCTTACAAAAATTGTTGCCATATAGGTAGCCATGTCAATTTTTCATCCATGTTTGAAGTTTTCCACCTAACAAGTCTTGGTTGTAGTGAAGAAGAATTTTTTTTCATATAGTGAAGAACGAAATTTCCTCCAATCATATTCCTCCATTTACCTACAATTCTTGATTGGTGCAATTCTCCACCATAGTATACTAATTTATAAGGACCTTTTGATCTACAATTGGTCAAAAATGTCATGTTTAGTTTGACGGTAAAAAAATTCGCTTTCTATGTGACAAGAATAACACAACTATCTCCAATAGATGACACTTCATTCACATAAATACAAATTTGATGCTAGTATATATTTTTTCTTCTTTTTCACCGTCCATTGCAAAAACAACATTGTTATGCATATTGGGTACATAGTGCTACAATTGCCACAATTTGCCAATTAATTAATTGGCAATCACAATGTGCTTGTAAAATTCATTTTGTACACCCTTGATACTTATACTATTTGGGAAGTTGTTGTTACTACAATTGATATGAAATATTGGCACTACGTCCTATATCAACGCTTGCGCCTATATATTGTATATTCATATAAATTCATATACCATGCATCATATATCCATGTATTCCATAGACATATACATTGACTCTCAAAAGTAGTGGATCGCCAAATAGATCACTCTCATAAATTGAAAAATTGGAATTATGAAGTGAAATTTGGAGATATTGTTGTATAAAAGGGATTCTACCCTCATGTATAATTTCACTTAGAATGGAATATACCCTATTATTACTTGAATGAAAGTTCTATGTAAAAATATTTTTTTTTGTGAAAAGTCAAATGTCTCATTTATTTTTATAGAAAGAATCTAAATCTTGGCTAGAATCACATGTTTTAAGTTTTATGAAAAAAATAAAACAAAAATTCAAAATAACATCAAATAATTACACATCAAAAACATATTTTTTGCACTTTATAGAATGAAAAAATTAAAATTAATAATTTTGAGGTCAAGTTTCAATCAATAAGATTTCAATCAATAAAAATCTAAAATTCATGAAACTTGAAACACCAATGGTTCTAAGGTAGGAGGTCCATAAGTGGACTATCTAAGGGCTAGAACTGAATTTTAGGGAGGTGAAAGACCTTGGAATATTTTTCAGTAAATTTTCCTTGAAAGATAAGGAGAATTGACATCTAACCCAAGTCATTTCATATTTTTTGAAGCTTCATGGAATTGGTTATGAAATTTTGAAGTCAAAACACCATAGGGCTCTAAAAGCGACCACCCCTTGAAATGTACACCGTTGGTTCATTTTGATAAATTGAAGAAAGCAGAGTGTACCTCTGAGGCATGTTCCATTCAAAATGCCCAATCCGAGTTCGAGCCTCCTACCTTAGTCAAGATGTACATTCTTCCTATAAAAATAATTGAGACATTTTAACTTTTTACAAAAAAAATGTTTTGCATAGAAATTTCATTCAAATAATAATAGGTCTAAATATAGTTCATTCTAAGTGAAATTACACATGAGGGTAGAATCCCTTTTGTACAACATGTTCAAATTTCACTTCATAATTCCAATTTCTCAATTTATGAGAGCTATTGATATGGTGGTCCACTACTTTTGGGAGTCACTACATTATCGTATATCATATTCCACAAGTAACTTATTGTATTCGAGATCGAAGATGAGGATTCAATCAAAATAATTTCTTTGTGCATTCACATCAATGGCATGGGAAGGCAGATTAATTTTTTTTTTATCACGTCAACACTCCTGGATTTTTTGAGTTGGATTGCAAGTAGGAATGGTGTGTTTGCATTTGGGGGGGGGGCATGGGCTTGCACCAACCATCTAAGGGAGTTACCTCATTCCAACCACTTGAGTAATCCACTATATTTCTAGTATGTATTTGGTGAAAAGAAAAATCCCGCCTGTAGAAAAATAGATTTGAGGAGGGTTCTAGAAATTGTTCCTTTTTCCCCTCAAAAACAAAATAATTATGAATTTTTTTCATTAATATTTTTTTCAACTCATTCTTGGCATTGCATTTCCAACCATAGGCTAATTACAAAATCAACCATGCTTCAAAGTAGGTGATAATTGTGGCTTCAAATGTACATCTTGTGATCATTGTATGCATTCAATGTACACCTCCTTGACATTTGTGTTGGGTGAGCTAGCACCTAACCATGTGAGGTGTCACAACTGATCGAGAACAAAACAATCTAGCAAGTGAAAAAGGTTGTGGTTGAAAAGAAGTCGGCTACCGTAGAGCAAGCAATCCATCAAAAAATAAAAAAATTCAAAGTATGACCCTTCCAAGATCTAACACATATTGCACTATAAAAAAACATGTGTCTGACATGACAGATTTTAGGTGACCTCTACTGTGACAACTCATGTTTTTATGTCAACTATAACATTCATTAAGATGTTTCGTTGAATGTTATAAGGTAGGTGGCTCAAATTGCGACCCGCTTCTTGGAACCATCCCTACAAGAGGCTCTAAAATGGACACTAAGTAGTTGTGGAATGGACTTTGGATGATATGAGAGCTTAATAAGGTTTGTTAGATGTTGGTTTATACTTTAGATATGGTGTAATAAGAGCCAAGGTGGGTTGATTTCGAACTAAGAGTGGATACAAGACAAGTGTCCACTTCAAATGACTCTCAGTCACTCATTAATTCTTGGATTGATATGAAATTTTAGCTGCACAAACTAGACTAGTAGGCGCAACTTTTCCAACAAAAAATATTGAAAACGGACCTTGTATGAAGAAGTTATAAGCCACCAAAGTTCACTGTGATTGAAGAATGTTGGGATTTAGAACTTCGAATTGCTCTCAAACATTCAAAACAACTTGAATTGACATAAAAATCTTACCACAATAATTAGACTTCAAGGAGAACATAACCCAACAAATTTTACTGAAAAAAAACTTAGAATGAAGGAGATAGAAGCCCCCAAATGCATTTTGGTTAACTCAAATTGAACTTGTGAACTTCGATTGGCTCCCAAAAAATCAGTAAAACTTGAATTGATCTGAAAATTTTATCACACAAACTAGAATAGAGAGCGCAAATTTTCCAACAAGTTTTATTGAATTTGGAAATCGGATGCAAAAGTTACAGCACTTTGAATTGGACTTAAAAGTATATTGGTTCCTTGGGGCGTTTAGGGCTTCAGTTTAGTAAAGGTCACATTTAGGAGCCTTAAGTATTACTTTTTCAATGCTTCACTGCTTGTTTTTGGTCACACCATATCTTTTTTCAGACCACGAGTGTGTGGGTTTTGCAAGGCCTAGGATCACAAATAGTTACCTATGGCAGAATTCTTTGGAAATTCATAAGTAATTCATAAATGCTCTGAAAAATATGAAACCACTTGTGTTAGATTCTGCATCAATTCTTCTTCAAGTGAAAAATAAGGGAAAATATTTTTGTGCCTCTTAAACACATCAAAAAGTCCTAACAGCCCTTAAAGTGTCGCCTTTTTGAGCCACCTACCTTAGTTGACATAAAAACATGGGTTGCCATAGTAGATGCCACCTAAAATTTGTTATGTGAGACACAAGTTTTTTTTATTATAGTGTTGTTTGCTTTCAAAAGAGAAAAAGTATAAAAGTATAAAAAAGGTGAAAAGGGAAAAAACATGTCCCACTTACTCAATCCACAAGTTTCCATGCACTTGCCACAAAAAATTTAAAAAGATTTTAAGAAGATTTAAAAAGATTAAAAAAAATTACCAAGCACATCGTTTTCCCAGTGTGCGCAATTTTCATGTCAAGGATGACTTCAGAAAATGGCGACTGTGTAGAAATCATGCGTCGGTGACGTTGGAATTAACGCCAGCCACGTGCCATCCATCTAGCCGCGCTTCATTTTTGGTCTTCTCATCTGTCGTTTCTCATCCGTCTCTTCTCATCCGACGCTTCTCATCCATCGACACGCCGCATAGTGTGAGTGGGCCTCACCAATCAGGGTTTAAAGTATGATGTCATTTATTTGGGCAGTGGAACAAGGCGATCAACATTGAATTGCTTTCAAACTGTGGAGATACTGTAGTATCACTCATCTTGGGATGAATGATTGTATTTTCTTTTAGATGAATAAATGATACTTCATTATTTATTGTTTCTCATCTTTCGTCCATAGACAACACTTTGCATCATTCGGACAGTTTCATTGAGTGAGAAAATCAGTAAAAGAATTGCTTGAAAGTTTTCGGTATCGGTACCCCTTAAAATTATCATTAGTAATTACTAAATAAAATCATAACTTCAATGAAGTGTAGGTAAACTCTCATTGGATGAGGAGAGGCATGTAATTTCCTGTAATATGGGTTTACTTTGGAATTATAAAGTCCCTTTTTTTTTTTAAGTCTTGGCCTTGATTGAGCATGGTTGATCTAGATTCAACCATCGAAGTAGTAACATTTCGAAACTTCATGGAAGTGGACCCTTTGCTTCTTATGAATCAAGTCTCCATTTACTGTAGAAAATTTTCAATTTGCACTTGTGAGTCACTACACAAAGAATTGATCCTAGTACCTCCTCGTATTCAAAAGTGGCTATGAGGTAGAAATGCCTATACCACCATCCACCCAATTTTGTCACCTACAAGATCCTCCCAATTGTGTTAGTGGCCCATCTATTACCACAATTTTTACAAACCTTTATCGTGATGGCAATGCCTTGGAGAGTAGACACATCAGTCTACGTTTTAACAAGGGTCTACTCATGCTTCAACAAGGTTAGGGTCTATTTGTAGTTTAACATTTTAACTTTGAAAAATCACAAAAAATTCACTTCTTGTCGGAATGTCTTAATTCTTTTTGCATGTGACTTCTTTCAAACTTTTTAGTCTTTGAAACAAATGGGAGCTTACAAATAGCTTACAAGTACCTAGATAGCAAATCTGTGTAGTAATGGACAATTCTACCTTAGTTATGTCCAATAAGGTGAAAATAGAGTTTTGTTATCAGAAATAACATCCCTTGCGACTCACGTAGCTCAACATGATATTTCTCATACCAAGACTCAACAGACTGTATTCATCCACCCACAGTGAACGGTCGGTCGGTGCTATCAGTCCTTTCTCATCCACCATTTCTCATCCGTTGATTCTGGTACAGTAGCTTGAAAGCTACCTACACGTTCGTAGGTAACCGTGCGAACTTTCCAACCGGCCACGCGAGTCGGAAAGTGAAAGCCAGTGTTCTCGCCCGCCACCCCCCTTCTGTCAGTTTCGCGTCTTCTCGCTCCTCCCATTTGCGCTCCTCCCCGTCGTCGTCGTCTTTCGAAATCGCACTGACAGAATCATTCGACGGAGGACATTGATCGCCGTCGATTTGCGGAAGACGACAGACACGGGGTAAGTTAGGACTTTCGGATTCCAATGACTCTATGCGGACTTTCTTTTGGAGCTTTTTCTCTGTGGTGCATCAATTAATGGAAGGAGTTTGCTAGGTCAAGGCCGCCGAACTGAATGAGCGTGCGCAGCGGAATGTTGGTTTGATTGTGTCCGACTTCCGGTGTGCCGATTGGTTGCCAACTTGTTACCGCAGTGAATTGTGTCTGTAGTACGTCATGAGGTGAATCCGCGCGCAAATGGAGTGAGTGGTGGCGTAGGTTGGTAGGGGTACCAGGCAGTCATTGCGTCTAACGTAGGTCGGCCAGGACCGTGGCAAGGGATGTATATCGTCTGACGTACTCACTGTGCTTTGATTCGATCTGTTGAAGGTTTTCTTGGCGAAGCTGCCTGGAACGCACTTGCCGGAGGGGGAACAGAGTTGTCTCCTACGAAGAGGTGCTTGTGTCTTGTGACCTTTGATATTGCATACATCGAACTCTTAGCGATTCCTTGATTGAGAATCCCGCACTTCGATCGCAGTCTTGGTGGAGCTGTGGCGCGATTGAGAGAACAGAGTTTGATTGCCCGTTATGCATTGACGAAAGGCCGTAACGGTATATTCCTTGAGTGAGACTTTTGGAGTTGTTTGTGCCCTGATTCGATCTGTCGAGGTTCTCTTTTTTCTCGAAGTGCTTGGAACGCATTTGCATCGCGAGGTCTGAGGGAGATCGGGGTAGGCGAAGGGGTGGTCGCTCTTTCTTGCAAGGTTGATAGTGAAATCGCACTCATAGTGGAAGTATACCACGATTGATTGGACGGAGGTATTGACCGTTATATTGACGAAAGTGCTTAACGGTAATCCTTGAGTGCAATCTTTGGAGTTCTTTGGGATCGAGATGGAAGTGCTGTTGGTGAGGGCAGCAGTACCATTCCCCTGTCCCCGACGGTCGCAGAAATCCGGGGAGCCATCGGAGAAAGCTCGGGCGCAGAAGCTTCTGACGTCGCCTACGGAGAGCAATCCTACGAAGGCTTCTACGACCGTCGCAGCAAGTGCTAACCGTTCGGTCGATCCGCAAGCGTCGCCCTTCGTGCCGCTCCCGGCTTTTCCTCTCAAGTTTCCCTGGTTCAAGGCCGGCAAGAAAGACGTGAGCACTACCATGGATGTGGCGAGGGATGTGGCGTCGCTAGCATTGTCGTCCGCCCATGACGACGTCACGAACTTGACATTGAGCGATGAGGAGAAGCGGACCGTGCACGAGGTTTTGTCGACTTTGCAATCGTCGCCCACGGAGCTCAGTGCTCTGGAGGTCACGAGTATCAAGCCAGATGATACCGTCGCAGAGGTGCCGACGGCCGATGAGCTTGCCAAAGCGGAGGTCGAGATTGCCAAGAGTTGGTTACACAACTTTATGAAATTCAGGCCATTGTGGAACATCCGGCAGTTCAATACGAAAGCTCCTAGGAAGCAGAGTCCGAAACAAACGGTGTTGGAAGAGGAGGACACGGAAAAGACAGAGGAAGGCCGTGACGTTGTGGAGTCTGTTGGAGGGGAGGGTAGTGGTGACTTGGTGAACTGTGTGTGTGAGGAGTGCTCTCTGGATACTGAGGAGGATAAGACCGCTACAGGTGGTGAAGAGGACACGAATGAAATCGCTCATGTCAAGATCGTCCATAACCGGGAGTCGTTTTCGAAATTCCTGCAATCTGTTCCAGTTGCGGAACTCAAGACTGTCTCTCAGCTGTCCTTTCTTTCTACTTTAGCCTACGGGATTCCTTCTATCAAGGTAAGTGAGCTTCGTTTTCTACCTAAACACCGAGATAAGATCTTTGCTCGAGTTTTTTTTGGTAACGTTTGTACTATGCTTGGGATTAATTAGTCAACCTATCACACAAGGTAGAGGATACTATTTGCATTCTTGTAAGCATTTTATTCAATATGTTGGAGTGATGTTTGGGAGATCACTATCGAGCTTTGGAAAGATCCCTTTGGGTTTTAGAGCCAAATCTGTTGAGATTAAAACTTTATACCTATGTATGAACTTTCTATGCAATTTGAAAGTGGAAGGTTGTAGACCACCGTAGTGACAGTTGATTACCCTGTTCTAATCAAGATCAATGGCCTAAGACATTTAATTAGGTCATGCATAGACCACTTGCTAATGGCTAACTAAGCCTATTAATATATGTCTTTAGTATTCTATACCTTAGGTCTCAAATTCCACGTGTTCTGATGCAATTTGTTCTCTGCTTGTTTCGAGGTATAGCCTGGAGATTTATTCCGGCACCACGGTTTGCGATTTATCACATCATCCGTGCACATAAGAGCTGCCGAAGAGAAGGCTGCAATGGAGAAGGCAGCAAGAAAGAAGGCAGCTGAAGATGAAGCAGCTGGCAAAGAAAATGCACGAATTCAAGAGCCGGAAGATACGTTGTCGAATTCCGAAGCGATTAGCGCAATTAAGGAAGTTGATGTTGAACAGCCGACAAGTAGATATTCGTTCATGAAAAGATCTAAAATTCCCATAGAGTCTACTGCTTATCAAATAGGGTCTTCGCCATGCAAGGTGATGCTGGCGGATGATACAGATGAGGTGTGCATGGAGTGCAAATCAGAACTTGAAGAATCTGACGATACGAAAGAAACTTCGGATACCAGTTTAGTACCGGCAGGTAGCAAGGAGGCGAAGGCAACAGATGTGCAGTCCTCGCGGAGCTGCCCCTGTGAGTGGTATATCTGTGATGATGAGCTTTCAAGGACACGCAACATTGTCATTCAGGTATGCTGAAATTATTCAATGTTTTCTTATGATTCTCCTGCACTTGCATGTTGTTACTGTAGCGATTCATTGTTTTTGGACCTGCTTTCGGAAATGGCTCCTTTTTCATAATCTCATTGGTTTGTGCGGAGATTGATCTTCTTCTCAAGTTCAATAAAGAAAAATTCTCACTGAAAGCCATTGTGACTGCAGGGTTCTGAGACAGTAGCATCATGGCACGCCAATCTTCTTTTTGAGCCAATGCAATTTGAAGATCCAAAGTTAGGGGTTATGGTACACCGTGGTATCTACGAGGCAGCAAAGGGGCTGTACGACGAGGTGTTACCTCATGTGCTGGAACATGTCCAGAAGTATGGTAGTGCAGCCCAATTTCGTTTTACTGGCCATTCATTAGGGGGTAGCTTAGCAGTTCTTCTTTCTATTCTCCTTCGAGTTCGCGACACTGCACCTTTGAGCTCCTTGTTGCCTGTTACCACATTTGGGTCCCCATATGTATTCTGTGGCGGGGACTACTTGCTGCAGCAGTTAGGCCTCCCTCCAAACCATGTACAGATGGTCGTCATGCACCGAGACATTGTCCCCCGAAGCTTCACTTGTGATTATCCCGATCATATTGCTGAGGTCTTGAAGCGCGTCAATGGAACTTTCCGTAATTATGCTTGTCTGAAAAAGCAGGTATTCACCCCCCTCACCCGCCACCCCGCCCCCTGAACAATGCACTTGACCCTCACTAAGTGCACTCTCTATAATTCCACATTCCCAGTATATCCTGAGAATCTGTCTAGTTGTGCACTCATCAGTTTATATAACAGCCACATGTCAAGTTTTGAAGTCATGTGTCAGGAGCTCAGTTGTTCACTCGATGCGTGCAATTAGAGAGGGTTGAGTGTAATCTCACTGATCTCACTGATCTTTTCACTGATCTTTCACTGTCAATCCAAAATGATTATATCTATAAGGCCCTACATGATTCTGAACGAGTGCTAATGACTGGAATGTGCTGATGTCTTGTGTGCAGAAATTACTGTATGCTCCCATGGGTGTCATGCGTGTGATTCAGCCACCTCCAACTCAATCACCAGGGCACCCCTTGCTGCCCGTAGGGAGCGGGATCTACGACATCATGCACCCAAGCTCGGCGAAACGAGACTTGTCGGACTCAAAGACGTTGCCAGAGCAATCTATTGAACTCCGCTCTGCACACAGAGCATTCCTCAACAACCCCCACCCTCTGCAGATTCTCAGAGACAGGTCATCATATGGCACTGGGGGCGGCATTTCACGGGACCATGATCCTCGAAGCTACTCCAAAGCGGTGAACTATGTGTTGAGGCAGGAGCTGAGGAATGTGAGACGAAGCACTATTGCGAAGACGAAGCGCAGTACTGTGTGGTGGCCCTCTCTCACAACTGAGTTCATCAAGGGTGTGGTTTTAAAGGGGTTGGCAGACTCGGAACATAGTGTAAATACTGGGGAGGGTGGGTCCATTGGAGCTGCGAGCTCGGGAATGGGCGCTACGCACCAGGTGTTGCGCAGATCTGGCAGTTTGGTGGCGGATGGGCGCAGCATCTCCTCTCCCCGAAACACGATCACCTCTGGCTCCACAATGGACCGATTGAGTAGATATAGCAGATTGATTGCTTCCAAGCATGTCCACATTGGTATGCTTCTCCTTGTTTCGGCTCGCGTATTGTTAATGCAAGGGCTGGCCACATTTATTGGGTGATTAATTCCCTGCTCTTCTTCTCCCTGCCTGCTTCCTGTGTTGTGTGTTTCTTTAAATGCTCAGTTTGCTACATTCCATTGACTGGTTACTTCGCTCACTCCATAACTGACTGACGGCCCTTGAGCCGCCTTTCAATTGGGGAGAAAGAAGGTAACAACCTTGAACGAAGCTGAGTAACGCAAGGGAAGGGAAGTACGCTTAATTGTGAGCCCTATAGATTCTCGCCTGACCAGCTACGGAAGCTGAATTCATCGGTAGGGCGAATTAAACCTCTACGAGCGAGGCTGAGCGGGGGCTAAACATCCCTAGTCTGACGTAGCAAAGACACGCACGGAGCTTGCGCTTTCATCAGGGATACGTATTGGAGAATCGGAACTTCGGAAGCACTTGGGAACTGGCGCAATGGCGAGTGTTCCAGAATCTCCGGCTGATTTCTCATTAATACCCTTTATGGAATATCAGTCTATCTGCTGAAGTCAGTCAAAGTGGTGTCTGAAAATTTCCTTACCTGCTATGAAGTAATATTGTTCACTTGGGGCAATATGGTAGTAAGCTCTCTTTGATGAAAGTTACATTATTGCACAGGTGGCGCATTAGGGTTGCAAGCTTTCTTTGAGAAGTACACTACTAGACACTCGCGCAGTAGCGATTGTTCCAGAATCTGTGAGTGGTTTTCTATTTGGGGCCCATCATCGAATACGAGTTCTGCACACTGACGTAGTGGCTGCTGATGGTTGATAGTTTCATTTCTCCCGCTAGATCTGCCGGGTGCGATATTGTCCCTCCAGCATGATGTTCGATAAGTTCCCAGCAAAGGGCTAAGGGCGCCATTGAACTCTTGGGAGTTCGCTTGGAAGTTGACCAAGCTGGTCTGTTCCATCTCTTCAGGAATGGTCTTCGAAAGCAGATTGTTTGGCAGATACAAGACTTTGCCTTTCCGATGCTGGCATCAATACTTCCACTCAGATTGTTTCCGTTCAGGTTTGTCCTCACCAAGTTGGCGCCTCCCCTCCGGCCAGCTGGAACAGACCCCTCAGCTGGTTACCATCCAATCGCACCACGCCCAAGCTTATGCAATTGCCATATGCCATATGTCTCTGAAATTGTACCAGTCAGTTTGTAACCATACAATCCTAGAAATTTCAAGGTCACGTTCTCCGTCCAACAAAGATAAGGAGGTAGAGGACCTTCAAGACGATTCGTACCTATGCTTTTGCCCAGATGTAGGAAATTCCAGACGCGTCAGACCCCCAAGGCAGGGAATGGGGCCTAGGATGTTGCACCTCTCAAGATGGAGATTGAGACCTCAACTTGGTCATCTTCAAGATCCCTGTCAGAAATTTACGCCGTGCAAGTGAAGATGTTCCCGGCCCTCCCATAAGCTCACATTCACATTCGGCCATGGCACCATCTCCAGGACGTCCAAGTCTGAGCCTACCCACAAAACTTTCAGGTTTGGAACGGAAGGTTTGGTGGTGAAGTTTTTGGTTTGAAACAGTTTCAATTTCTCAAGTTTCATCAGCAGTGAAATAATGGACTCTGGCATCTGGCCTTCGAAGTAAAGCTTAATTCCAGCCAAGAGGCAGAAAATGCTGCTCCTGGAGCTCGTCAAATCTAATCATCACTGTGGCTTTCGAAGAACGCATTGATTTGGGTTCAGCAACTGCAATTGTTGCACGTTATAGATGCTTGCTGGTACTTCCCTGCCGATGTCGATCCAACTCAAGTTGAGGTACACCAACTTTGAGAAATTCACGATGTCTTCAGGGAAATCTTCGTTCCGACTCATGTTTATCACATTCAAGGTTGTTAGATTACGAAACTTTGTTGCATGCCAACACTGAAGTGATAACCTCTGAAGGTCACCGCACCCAAAACTGGGTGTGATTTGGTCAAACTTGATTGTAGCTCTTATAATATCCATTTCTGTTATATGATTTAAACTGAAATCAATCAAGACTAGCCTAAATTTGGCGTAAATTTTTTGGTTTCTAATCCATTTAGAAATTTTGAAAAAATTAAAAATTCAATGAATTAAAAATCTCTTTTCAAGGGATAGTGGTGCCCTTTCTCCATTTCAAATTTGCAGGCCAAGAATAATCTAAAGGGAGATAGAAAAATATGTCAATTTATTTCACTACAATTGGATAAAACAATGAATGAACCCTAAACCCAAATGTCGTTAGTAAGATCTTTGCAGGGGAGAAGAATAGTTGACTTGGTAACTTTTAAACGGGCATCGATAACAAAACGCAAACACCACAAACACATGCACATCCACTCCTCCGCCTTCACGCTTACACCTAACTCATCCACTCTGAACCTACACCAACTCTGTAACCAACACTTGCTGCCAACTTCCAATCCCATCTCCATCCAAAGAAAACATCCTCGGAAGAAACGACACGCAAGCCCTACAGAACTGCCACAACATAGATCACGCTGGGATGTTGTTTTATTCTTTGCACAGACAATTACATGAACAATTACATAACCAATAGCTCTCCTAAACCTAAATCTCTTGGCACTTTTCACGCAAAATTAAAAAGATGAGTCGCTTGCTACCTACTCCAGCAACTCAACAAACACGTGGTAAATAACTAGGAGACAAAAAAACATGACAATGAAAACCAAAATCGAGGTGAAAGGCTCCAAGACCTAGAAGACCCAAAAGAGACGTTCCGTTACAACATGTGAACAGGATTACCAGAGATTGTCCCCATGTAAAACTGGACTTAAGAGTCTAGAATGCTGCACAAGACTTAACTCCGAAAAAATCACAAGGAAGCGATTTTGAAACCTGTCCAAGAGTATATTGTCACGCTGGCAATATCTTGACACGGCAAGCACAGAAGCAAATTGATCAAGGACGATTACACAACCGAGTGAGTCTGCAAGTCCAACAGAACTATGAGAGAAATCTCAAGATGCAAATACCGGTTTTGCTATAGAAAGAGAGCCAAGGCAGAGAATCATGAGCCAGAAAGCACAAGAAAAGCTAAAGCGCTAAAGTTCTCCAAACCCTAATCCAGGCTCCATCCCTTCCACATTTTCGCATTGGATCAGTGCCTCCTTCCAAAGCTTTGCCTCAACCAAATCCAATAACTTACTAACATCGCTGCTCAACACTGTGAGATCTGAATCATAAGCTTTGCTAGTCTTCACGTTTCTTTTTTCTTGAGCACACAAGAAATAGTTCAGTATCAGAAAATTTAAGGGTTGCAGCAGAGAATGAGTTTTACACTCTCGTACGAGGACGTTGTATAGTCCAGTCACTCTACTTTCAGGGGATTACAAAACCAAACTCACTTGAATGAGTCTTCTTGAATTATACACTAAAAAGAAATCCGTCGTTCTGAAAAACTCTAGGAGGCAAAGTTAATAACAAAAACTCCTTAAACGGAAACCGAAGACTTCGTATGCGCATAAAAAATAAAGGAAACCAAACATGCGTACCATCCATGCAGATCGAAGCGTCAGTGGTCACCAACGATGAAATGAACAACAGAAATGACAGAAAAGAAGACGACAACGAGAGAAAGCCCTGATTTCTTTATCGGGGGCCGTCTTTTTCTTTCTACGGCGGGAATGAGGTCATATACATAGAGAGAACTCCAACCTAAACCTTCGGGGGGGGGGGGGGGGGGCCTCCCACTGTACCACTTTGAATGTCATCACGTTCTGCTCGCGCTACTGTGAGTGAGGAGTGCCAGTCATGTGAATCCACTCGCAATGCCGGGAGCACAGGCCGCAGAAATGTCACTAAGCAATGAGGAATTTGTCACCTGCAACTGATGAGTTGTGAGCTGAGAGAAATTTCTGGGCTGCGACGAATTTGTGTGCACTGGGAGAAATTTGTGGCCTGTGAGAATTCTGTGAGTTTGGAGGAATTTGTGAGTTTGGAGGAATTTGTGAGCTGGGAGGAGTATGTAGGTTGCGAGAAATTTGTGTGCACTGGGAGAAATTTGTGGCCTGTGAGAATTCTGTGAGTTTGGAGGAATTTGTGAGCTGGGAGGAGTATGTAGGTTGCGAGAAATTTGTGGGCTTCGAGAGAAATTGGTAACCTGCAACTAATTTTTAGTCTGCAACAAATTTGTGTGCTGCGACGAATTTGTGGGTTGCAAGAAATTTGTGAGGGATTTGAGGAACTTTTTGGGCGGGTTCTTTGAAGAATTTGAGGGTCGAAGACTGGGAGATGTCACGATGTCGGGGGATCGTAGGGTGCGCTTAGTGGAGGGCGACACTCTGTGGGGCCTTGGGGAGCGCTTCAACTTGCCCTGGGAGCACATTCAATCCTTCAACAAGCTTCCCGACGACATCGTGTATGCTGGGGAGGAGCTCAAGCTTCCTTCGCAGCGCACCAAGGCTTTTATTGTGGAGCCTGGTGATTGCGCCTGGGAGATTTCCGTCCGCTTTGGTCTCACGCTTGATGAGCTTCAGGACGTGAACGCCGGCATTCCGGAGGTGCTCTACCCTGGGGATGTGCTCTTCGTCCCTGCGGACGCTGTACTGAGACCAAGGCAGCTGTGGAACTTGCGCGCGGTAAAGGCACGGTTGAAAGGAATTGCGGCGCATGCCAATGCCAAGTTCTTTGATGTCTTCCCGTACCCGCAAGGTCAGTATTCTCTTGTCTTTGTTCTTGTCATTCTCACTCGCCATTCCCTCTTTCAACAGCGTCACTATTACTTGAATGGTGGATGTCCTTCTTGGCAAATGGAAGTGTGTGTGTGTGTGTAACGCACCAAAGAATGCGGGATTTGAATACAGTATGCAAAAGTTAGGAAGGGTGAAAGTTATGCTGGGAAATGGTCGAGAATCATTTCTTCACATTACGTATATATTGCCTGGTTGAAGGGATTGTGGCTCATGCCAATGCCAAGTTCTTTGATGTCTTCTCCTGTACCCTCAAGGTCTTTTCTCTCGTCCTTGTTCTTGTCGTTCTCTACCTCTCATTTATGAACGTGGAATGGTGGATGTCGTTCTTGGCAAATGGAAGGGGGTTCCAATGCACCAAAGCAGGCGGAATGTGGATACAGTATGCAATTTGGTCAAGTTTCGTCACATTTGGTACAGATTGATTAAGGGATCGCGGGTCATGCCAATGCCAAGTTCTTTGATGTCTTCTCGTACCCTCAAGGTCTTTTCTATGGTCCTTGTGCGTGTCGTTCTCTACCCTGATTCAACAGCGTCACTATTACTGGAATGGTGAATGTCCTTGGGAAATGGAAGGGTGTTCCAACGCACAAAAGAATGCGGTAGTGATTTGGATACAATATGCAAAAGTTATGTAGGGACAAAGTTTCGTTGGGAGATGATCGAGAATTGTTTCGTCACATTAGGTACATATGGATTAAGGGATTGCGGCTCATACCAATGCCAAGTTCTTTGATGTCTTCCCCTACCGTCAAGGTTATCTTTCTTCTCCTTGTTCTTATCGTTCTTTACCCCTGATTCAACAACATCACTATTACTGGAATGGGGGATGTCCATCTTGGCAAATGGAAGGGGGTTTCAGCGCACCAAAGAATGCTGTATTTGAATACAGTATGCAAAAGTCATGTTGGGTCGAGTTTCGTCACATTAGGTACAGATTGATTAAGGGATTGCGGCTCATGCCAATGCCAAGTTCTTTGATGTCTTCCCTTACCTGCAAGGTCTTTTCTGTTGTCCTTCTCCTTTTCCTTCTTCTCTATCCCTAGTTCAACAACTTCACTATTACTGTAATGGTGGATGTCCATCTTGGCAATTGAAGGCTGGTTACAACGCACCAATGAATGCGGGATTTGGATACAGTGTGCAAAAGTTATGAAGGGTCTAAGTTTTGCTCGATAATTTGTTTCTTCACAGTAGGTATATATTGATCAAGGGCCGAATTGTGTCCATAGAAGTATTGGGTGTCCTTTCAGTACCTCTTATTGACTGAGGTAGTATTCTCTTTCATTCGTGTAATGACTGTTTGAGAGGACTTGTGAAATTCTTGACACTTATGCGCCACAGAAGAGGGGTGAACTTGCCAAATTTCCTGGCAGAATTAGTTCAGTTCGAATTTGGATCTATTTGTCTCTTTTTCGAGTATCCAGAGGAAGGAAATAAGGTATCACACATGATACCGGTAGTGACATTTAGTGACATTTAGAGCATGTTTCCTATTATTAGAATGGTAGAATTTTATAGATTCTTGCCAGCATGGTGAAGAGGATATCGATGCACAAAAGAATGTGTTATTTGGATACCATATGCAGAAGTTATGTGTTCATAGTTTTTCTAGTAGATGACTTAAAACCGACACAAGTTTTGATGTTAAGGTGGTGTTTATTCTCAAAATCAATATGTGCGTATCATGCAAGGTTTAGGGTATTGCATTTAGGTGCGCATCACAATTTGGTATTCGCTATGTGATTAAGCAGCCTCTATGTGGGCGCTCTGCGTGGCCTTTGGATACAGAGAGGAATTAGTTTTGAAGATGTATGGAATTTATAAATGAGTTGTTTAAGTTAATGACCGTACTATGTGAACTTTTATCTTTGTAGATGTCGACAATTACCGGGAGAAACACAGGCTTCTATTGAATGCGCTACGGCATGTGGAGAGCAGCTTCCTCATGCCTGCACCCATTGGAGACGGTGGCCTCAGCATCGGACCTCTCCAAATTAGGTACCACTTTAGCTTTACCCCCCCCCCTCCCCCTTTTTTTTGGTTCTGTTTTTTTCTTAGAATTTGTGTTTGTTTTGTACAGATATTCAGGTGTCGTGACCTGGTCGTATCATACTCTGGGATATATCTCGAACCCTTAGTCTGAATTATTCCAATGTTGTTCGCTCTAAATTTGCATTGTGTGAGTGCCGTGGCATTGTGCTCTAAAGCTTGTGCGGATCAATATACAGGGTCTTGTATGATTAGGAGACCTCTTCATGAATCATAGAGCAGATTCTCTGTATGATAGTTTCTAAAAGTTCTTGAAACAGTCTAATTTTACTGAAACTTTTTGTTGTATGTTTGGTTTTACGCTTGTCAAGACTTAGGCATATTCTCTACTTTGTGGGTTGCAGCACAGAGTATCACCAAGATGCGTGGTGGCAAGCGAGCAACACTGTGAAATATGAGGATTGCCAGGGAGTGGACTATTCTGAACGCACGGCGATTAATTACTGGCTGCGTTATTGTCCTTGGGCCCTTGAGTTTGGAGATTGGGAGACACTGGCTAGGACTCACAATGGAGGCCCATGCTTTTGGCATAGTTTTGCCACCACCCGTTATTGGTGAGTACGTGATCCTTGTAAATTTTGCTTTGTACAGTGATGGAATGAAAATTTTCAAGTGGCGATTTTCAATGAACTTAG
The DNA here is from genome assembly GCA_947034895.1 of Rhytidiadelphus loreus. NCBI lineage: Eukaryota > Viridiplantae > Streptophyta > Bryopsida > Hypnales > Hylocomiaceae > Rhytidiadelphus > Rhytidiadelphus loreus. The sequence continues at coordinate 9,392,955 of OX344765.1, read as the reverse complement.
ATTGTTTCGGGGAAAACTTAGAACTTTTAAACATCATAAAGATAGTCTTCTTCTTGATTCATGGGCAGATCTCCCCATGATCCCTGTGATCATATGTAGGCGTCCCATGAATCACAAATAAGACTCCCCTTATGATGATGATGTCAAAAAATTCTTGAAACAATCAAATTTTCGTTGAAAACTCTGTTTTCACCTGGTGCTCAATTTGTTATTCCTCTGCCACTTGTGACGACGAGTGAAGAGGTTTGTCTGAGTTGGTTATTTCAGAGTCCAGTTTTCTTTGTCTCATGTGTTAATTGTGGATGGCAGGCGAAGAGTCAAGAATGCGTTGCGAAGCCGAGGGTACATCCAAGGAATGCCGGAATTCTCCTCTTTGGCTTCCGGTAACGCATCCATAGAACTGTTCAGCACACACATTCCGTTTCCAGTTCCCATGCTGGAGAGCAAAGTGAAGGAGAGTAATCTCAGCAAGAGCTCTTCCCAATTGCAGATAACATCCGCTGTCATGGAAGCAGCAACTGTTGGAATCCATGGCTGATCACTAATTCTTGCAAGGTGGTGGGCACACCAATTCTTCTCTGATGAAGGGTGAGTTTCTATGTTGGGAGCACGCATGATTCTGCGGTCTTCAATTGTACAAGTAGATCAAAGAGTATTCTTCTCCCATGTGCGGCTGCAACCACATTCGTTGCGTCTTCTCTGGTTTGCTATGTCTGGCCTCTTTACTGTCTATGGGCCAAAGTGGAGGAGGCCTTGCATTGACAAAAGCTACATCTACAGTGAATGGCCTTACCCTAAACCCTAAATTTTGAGGTGGATTGTTGTGCAAAATGTGAGCTAGTGCTATAGTGTGCTACAATTTGCTACACTGTAGAAAGGGACAACCTCTGAAGGGGTAGCTGCGTGTTTGTTAGTAGCTGGAACTGTGGGAGGAGAGAAAATAGTAAACTATGCAAGGTTGTATCATGCACTAGAATTGTGTGGGATTTCTGGTCAAATCAACACTTCCCGTTTCTCAGGAAATAAACCTTCAGAATTGGCAGTTGAAATTACCATGCGGGATTACAGGTGCCGGAGCGGGAAGTCTTGGTCATACTTGGTTTGAAGGAGTACATAGCTTCGCTAGTTTGTAGACACCCTCTTCAATTAAGAGTGACCCTGAAGGAGATCACCATATCAATTCCCCCCACTCAATTCCCCAATTTGTGTCATGTGACTATTTGTGTCACTTTGTGTCTACTATGGCTCAAATGGCATACATTTGAAAGTTTAAAATGCAAAGTACTAATGCATAGTGGCACAAATAAGGTTATTTTTTTATTCTTTACGCAAATAGGATCTCCTATTTTAACCCTAAAAGTCCCAAAGTTTCCTTGCGACACTTGGGATGTTAGGTAGGCTTGCATGATCTCACTTGGTGATTTAATTTTTTGAAACTTCATAAGTAGAAATAGTTTTCCAAAAGTTTTGCATACAAGAAATTTTCACTGAAATTTGATGTCATTTGCATAAGTTATGAGTTTTTTTTTTTTGAAAGTATAGTTGGGGTATGTGTTTGTTCTTTGACTTTGCATGGGTAGCAACAAAGGGTAGAAAAGAGGAGCAATAGAAGGCAATGGGTTCAACATTGAGGATTAGAGGTGATAGGGCAACCTTTGGTTGTTCACAAAGGAATGTTGATTTGGGTCAGAGAACAATGACCTCTACGCATCGAGAAGGTGATCACCTGTAGATTAGGTTTTATTGGCCTACGCTAGCTTTGTAGAGTTGTTACAACACTTGTTTGCAAGTGAAGCCTTAGAAGATCTAATAGTTGACACCTTCATCAATTCACTTGATTCTATCTAATTGGATCCAATTATAGAGGGATTCAATGCCATGAGTGAAATTGCATTGTGTTAATTTGGCCATTGCCAATCAACCAATGCATTGTTAAATCAAGTGTTCAATCATGTTATGGTTTCTAATGCAATTCCACTCACATGTTGACAACCAATGTGACCCTAAAGGAATTTTTTGACTCATAATAGGTTGCCTTTGCAATTTGCAACAACTAATTCAAACAAAAACAAAAATTTGACATATTCGTGCAAAATTGATTGAAATGTAGCCCATTAATTCAATCATGGCCCTATAGAAGGAAAACAATGTGCTCCTATTTTATGGTAGCCTTGATTGGTTTGCATGAGATGCTAGTAAGTTTGAGTAGCAAATTGGAAAGCAAAGTGTTTTATGCTCATGGAATTCACTTCAAAGATAAGCCTAAACCTCTTGATGAAAGGCCATGATGTCTCCAACCTCGTTACTCAGAAGTGGAGAGGTATACTACTTGATGATTTTCAACTGAAGTGGAAAATGGTGTAGCCATTGGAATGTACTAAAAAAAAAGCAAGATAATTGTGGCTTATTTGGCATAAAACGGTTGCAATCAACCATTGGAGATCAAGGCAAGATTGATAAGGCAGTGGATACTTGTTGTTCAATGTACCCTTGCTATGCAGAAGAAATGGTCTTCCATCGATTCTAAGAGTGCTCTTCTCTCCAACATACATGGCAATGGGGGCATTCATATTATGAATGCAACGTTGATTGAGAGGGAGACGCACTTGAAGGCCTTGGTAACGACTCATTTGGAGACAAGGAATTTTTTCCATTGGGATCTTATATAGATTCAACCCTTTCAAAAGGCTATGACTTGAGGACATAGCACTACAATACTCTGGACATTGTGGATTCAAAGGAATGATTTGGTGTTCAATAACCAAGTCTAGTTCTCGGAGCTTCTAATGGATCACATCTGGAAAGGACTCCTAGATTACAGTTGTATGGAGTAGGCCAATGTATATAGCAAATATCCTAAGTCCCAAGTGCTTCAAGTGAATGCAAATTGTTTGCTTGCTTCATCAAACACAAATACAAATTTTTTGCTAGTATAATTGAAAGGTCTTTGGGCCGAGAATTGGGTTTGCTTTCTAGTTGTTGTGAGGGGCCTCATGGCCCTTCTCATAACGTTTAGTAGCCTTCATAGAGTCTGCCTTTCTTTCTCTAGAGGCCTCATCCACGAAAAACATTCACTCGGGGAATTAAAATAAGCTTCAACACCGAGTATGAGGATCATGGCAGTGATTCAGAAAAAAGAATAGTGTATGCTTATCCCATAAATCCAACCCTCTAGCCAAATAAATAAAATAAGAAATGTTAAGATAATTTGGAAGAAATCTTTAAAATCCTCTCAATTAAATGCCAATGTCATTTAACACTTAGCCATCTTTTATATTGAAATAAATTATCCACAATGAATCCTTAAAGGGTATAGAATAATTTGAAAATGAGAACTTGACTACCCATTGATGTAGAATTTCAAACCTCATTTAAACATAAAAGTTATGTTTGATGTAGAATTTCAAACGTCATTTAGTCATAGTAGAATAACTTTTTTCAAAATACTTTAAACCAAAAAAAATTTGGGAAATCAATCTAAATTTCATCTCCAAAAATTCGTTTGAGATTTCAATCCTTCTATCAAAAGTTATGGACAAAATTTAGAGAGGATGTTTGAAAATGTAAAAAATATGTCCCTTCCAACCCCTCTCTCAAAATTGTTCATAACTTTTGATTGAAGGATTGAAATCTCAAACGGAATTTTGGAGATGAAACTTTACTTAATTTTCCAACTTTGAATAGTTCAAAGTTTTTTGAGAAAAGTTCTACTACCATGCTGAAATGAGGCTTAAAATTTTACTTCAAACAAAATTCCTGCTTTTGACTGAATTATGAGTGGTTGAGCTTATGCTCATTCTAATTTACATATCCCACATAAATTGTGTTACCTCCTACCACCCCAAATCTCTCTACATATAGTTTTTCTTCTCTCTCTAAAATTATAATTGCAACTGGCTTTTGTATCTAAAGTGAAGGCACCCCAAAACGTCCTTGTACCTATTCTTGTACCTTAGATTGCCTCTAAATGTGTCCCTAGACTTTAGTTAATATGTCCTTCAAATGCTTACCTTTGATTTGTTGATGCATTTGAAGGACACATATCTATTTTTGTAGATTTCGATTTAGGATCCACCTATGTGATACTTTGATAAATCATAGAAATTACATACCACATCCGAAAAATCTAATTTTTTTTTTAATATTCATGATTTTCACTTGCTAATACTACAAAAATATCATTCTTTCTTAGGAAAAGGTGCCTCCAACTATGTTGAATTGCTAATATTGACAATGTGTGGGTGCCTTCACCTTATGCAAGCTACTTCTTCAAGTTCATTGTTTTCAATGAAGAAAGAACGATGATTGTCCATACATTTTTAATGTATTGAAAACTTACATCGATGTATACTATAGAGTTGGGACCCGACCAGACTTACTTCAATTCTTTGACAAATATTGATGCGCGTAATTTAGCTTAACCCATTAAGGACCAGGTTGATGACTGGTTGATGAATCTGGCCAAAAATGACACGTTTTCATTAGTAGTCACTTTGACTGCTGATGAAAACCTGTCATTTTCAAGCAGATATTCATTGGGAGTCAACGACCTGATCCTTAATGGGTTAATGTTAAGTGTGGAATATTTCACATCATTCCGTCAAAAGAAAGGCAGCGCAGCTCAACATTGCTACTGAATGTTAAGTTATGTCTTTTGCGCTTTGCCTAACTTATTACTGGTTGGTCCTTTTCTGGTTTCGTTGGCTCGATCGATCAACACACAAGAGCTTCTCACCAATTTTGAAATACAAAGGAAAGATGGTTGCTACTCGGCTCTTAAGCTTTGGGAATGGGTTGTAGTTGTGTCTTTTGGTCTTGGTTCTTCCGCCAGGCCACCTGTGGCTAGCAGGCTTTGTAATTTATGAAATTCCGTTTTCATTGGTTTCAAAAAAATATATATATATAAAAAATAAATAAATAAATCCCTGCCTGTGGCTGAGAACAAAATACCTACTCCACCAGGCACGTGTCACCGACTCAGCCATCAAGTTCCCCTATAATTGCGGACAGGGAATAAGCCAATCCCAGCTAGTCCACTCTCATAGTCTCAAACTCCCCAAAGCCGCCATGATGGATCATCATCATGACTCAACCATACGTCATCCATCAACTACGTTCATCCAAAAGTCGAAACCGACGGTGGGGAACTACTCATACGGATGATTTACCGCAACGAACGATGGAACGAGCGACATTAATTCATCCATCCTTGGCACGGTCATAGGTCGCCTGGTGATGAGGTCGAGTCCCGTCGAAGCATCCTTGTCGTGCGCTCCACCATCATCATGTCCGAGCCTCAGGACAGTGAGTTTCCGTAGCGAATTTTTCGCCCATTCTGTAAGTTAGCTTGAGATTCAGCACCCCTGCAGTAAAACATACCCTTAGCTTCGTCTTGCAGCCACTGAACCAGTCTGCATCACTCCCAGCCGCTCTTTTCTTTTCCTGAAACGCCGTTCGAAACGCCCTCGAAAACTCTTTCAACAGGCGTTTTCAGGAAGTTATTTAGGGCCGTAACGGAGAATTCTCGAGGAAGATTCAATTGTACACGCATTCAATTGGTCGCATTTTCGTTTTGGTCGCATTTTCGTTTTGCTGTTGCCGAGGGTTGTGTGTTACGTTTGGGCATTGTCGGATTATCTCCAGAGGTGGCCTTAGACGTGTGTGGAAGCGGACGTAGGGTTTGGATCTGCGCTTGTTTTGATACATTTTGGTGGTGCGGTTTGAATTCGTGTGTTTGGCGGGGAATTTGGGTTGGGGTTTTGAATTTGGGCGGGGTATGGGGTGACGGCGACGTCCCTGGCGGAGGTTGTGATAAATTGGTGTTTCTGAGGGACACAGGGATTTGAATTTGGGTCTTGGGGTTTGAATTTCGGCAGTGTTGGTTTGATTCTCCATGTCCCTCATGGCGGCGCCGAGGACTGTGTATGCGGGGAACGCAGCTGCCGAGAGTGCGATACGGATGGAGAGTCATCATTCTCCCTCCAGTTCTGTGATGCACTACTTCAGTCCGTTCCTGTTAGGCTCCTTTCCTCTCCGTGCGTTGCGGCGTCTGGCGATGGCGTTCAATTCTCTGTCCGCCATGGCGCCGGCGTCGTTCCATTTGAATGCCGTCCGGCTGGCCACGCTGAAAAAGGGGGAGGAAGGGGATGAGTCGTCTTCCCAGCAGAGCGTGGAGGATGAGGAGGACGGGGAAGGATCCTCCACGGCGTCGCAGCCAAGGCTGCCGTTGCTGTGGTTCCCGCGGTTTGGACGCAGCGTCAGGGAGATTAACGAAGTGCAGAAGAGGCGAGAGTTAGCCATGGAGAGGATTCTGGAGGATTCGGAGGACACCCAGCGGAAGGTGGTGCCGTTCGTGAATGCGCGAGGGCAAACGATCTTCACGCAGTCGTGGATGCCGGCCAATCCTGACGTGGATTTGAAGTAAGTAAATTCTTCTCATGCTCGAACGCATTTTTTTCTCTGCCATTTCTTTCTTGCAGTTTTTTAGGTTTAGTCCTGAAGCATCGCGATTTCATGGCTTTAGAATGACCAAATGGATTGATCATAGTGGGAAAAGGAGTAATTTGTTTTGACCAAATTTTATATCTCCACAATTAGTGAAGAAGACTGCATGTTCTTGTCAGTAAATGAATAGAATGGGACAAAACAGAGTTCCAATGTGGCGGACTGAAAACTCCTGAAAAAACATGAGGTCCAATTTGGGATTCTTGGTCCTTTAGGTGTTATTGCATTACCTGGAGAATTCATATCCCTAAATTAGATATTAAGATACTATGATTCGATACTCGCTAGGGAACCATGATTGTCAAGAATTTAGGTCATGTGCGAAGAGAGAGAATTTCGTTGCGGTGACGTAAAATTGGTTACAGCCCCCTTCAAGCAAGTATTTGAGGGATCAAAAGGATATAAATTCATTTAATTATTCTATTAAAAGGATTTTTCGATACATGCACAGACAGGTTGTAGGCTTCGGTCTTTTGCACTAGAAGGGCCTGCTACTATCTGTCTTCTGCACTAGAGTTCCCGACGTTTGGAACTGCTTGTGTCTTCTCCTGCAGTTACGCAGCTCCAGATTGTCAGGAGCTATTTCGGAGGTGCCATGTAGTTGTATGGTAGGGACTTTTAAAAATTGCCTCTGACCCTAAAATCACGACCATGAAATCTCAGATGGGTGCATTTTGATTAAATAGATGAGCAGTGCCAGGATTACAACTTTATGTCAAACTAGGTTTTAAGGTGAATATGTCGAGCGGTCTTTATTATCGTACATAAAGGTTAGGGGTACTCATTGTACTCGGTCTTCCGTTCTCATGTTGTCATTGTTTACACTATACGTGTGACACGTGTATTGTGTATGTGACACGAAGTACGGAAATTGGTTGGGGGAAAGCGGCACGATGATGAAGTCAACAATGACTACCCATAAAAGAAAAAGAAGTAAGGAAATTGTTGATCTTGGTATTTTCCTACTTGGAATTTGCATCAGACGTGGATTCGGCAACGAAGGCGACGATGCTACAAGAGCCCGGACTCTCTTGAGTTTCTTTTTCTTACCTTCTTCGTCTTCATTCTGTTCGCAAGCATGTGCAAAAAGAATGAATGTCTACGGAGGTTCTTAGAGTCTTATAGATCTGCTTCGGTCAGAATATTCCCGGACAAAAGTTACCTAGAAACTGCATGAACTAATTCTGGGCTTCGTTTCTTGAGTGGTTTCTCCTCCAGCCCATGTGGATATTGAACACATTTTTTGCTTGGGCAACGGGCGCTGTTTAATCACTTCTTTTGTAATTTTTCACTGTTCGAATGCTGGTGGTTCTGACGCTGCGTTATTTATTGATTGGCATGTGCAGAGCACTGGTGATTCTCTTGCATGGGCTCAATGAGCACAGGTATAGTGGTCGGCTCAAATCTTCATCCTGGTTTTAATGTCGATTAGAAGATAATAATTTTTGAGATTACTGTATCTGCATTGTACATGTTTGCACGCTTCCTTGTTCAACTTCTTTAATGCTTGTTTTTTTGTTTTGCTCGTGTCATGACGCAGTGGGCGTTATGCTGAATTCGCTATGCATCTCAACGCTCAAGGTTACGGAGTATTTGGAATGGACTGGATCGGTATTCTTTTTTTCTCCTTTTCTATCACGAGATCTCTTTTATATGCGATGTTTGTATTGCGTGTGTTGATATTTCTACCCATGTTGTTTTTTAGGGTTGCGCCAGCTTTGTAAGTCAGAATATTCCCGGATGCCCCATCTCCCGCTCTATATACTGATGTCTCAATCTATTGAATGCTTGTCAGAGTGACTTATGGAGAGGTTTGATTGGATACAGGACACGGAGGAAGTGACGGATTGCATGGATATGTGGAGTCGCTTGATCACGTTGTTGCCGATACTGTACGATACTTTCCGTGGATCTCTATGAACAAAAGTGTCTTCGTATTCTTAGAATTGCAGTTGTGTAGAGGCTTTTGTCTTGAATTTATTGCTTATCTAGAGAATCATTTTCTTGAGCGATCACTGATCGCAATATTGAATTTGTACAGCAAGAGTATCTTCAACGGGTAAGAGCTGAATTCCCAGGCCTTCCCTGCTTCATATATGGACACTCAACGGGTGGTGCTGTTGCCTTAAAGGTAAACTCCTCCCTTCGTCTTTCAGAGTAGCTATGGCATTTCAAGTCGTGTTCCTGCTTTCAATGTAGTACGGTACATCATATATTGTCAATAAATATGTTTGTGTAGCTGATATTTGGTTGACAATTGGCTTTCCTTGGTTGATCTATTGGCAGGCCGCGTTTCAATCTGAAATCGTTGAGTCTTTGGAAGGAGGAGGAATCATCTTGACATCGCCGGCTGTCCGAGTCAAGCCTGCACATCCAGTGATTGGGGTATTGGATTACTCATCTGCTTAGATTTTAAATTATCAATTTCTCCTCTTTAGCAAAGTTTTCGTTTCTCCATGTTTGTGAGGGTGGATGTACTGAAGTGTGTCTTTCATCTTTCATCAGGCAGTTGCTCCACTTTTCTCTGTCCTGTTGCCAAGATACCAGTTTCGAGGGGCAAATAGGAAACTGGCCGTCTGCCGTGATCCAGCTGCTCTCGTGACGAAGTATACGGACCCACTGGTTTACACAGGATCCATTCGTGTCCGAACAGGAACGGAAATACTGCGATTGAGCTACTATTTGCTCAAGAATCTGAAGACTGTGAATGTTCCCTTTTTGGTTCTTCATGGGTCTGATGATCAGGTCACAGATCCCACGGGCTCTCAAGAGCTATACGACCAAGCATCATCCTCGCACAAGAACATCAAGCTCTACACAGGCTTATTGCATGATATTTTATTTGAGCCCGAGAAGTTCGAAATTATTCAAGACATTATTGAGTGGATGGACGATAGGGTAGCATCGATTAATTTTAGAGAGGATTTAACAGTCGAGGTTTGAATGTGTTTAATTGGAAAGACAACATGCAGCAGGCATGGCATGGGCCACGGAATATAGCTATGGACAGGACGTCGCAGGAGCTAAATGATTTTGTGATTTATGCTTGTCCTCAATTGGGCAAGAGACTGGCTGGGGGACGTTGCCTCCCACCATTACTTTATGACCGGGCTACAGATAGTGACAATTGTCCCCTTTCTGAGCGAAGTAGGACGTACTGATTTCGTACCACATTATTCTATGCAGACCTCAGAATGCAGATTAATTCAAGGCAACAAACTGGAGCCATTGAGAACATATATACTGTATATCATCTGAGGCAGACCTGAAGGAGGGAGACAGTGATCATTGGCAGGAGCACAGAGAATTTTTGCCAGCAACAGGCTATTTAGCTGTGTGAGCTAATCCTTGTCTCTACTGCATTTTTAGGTATTAAAGTATCATCGACTGTTGTCATCTGCTCCCTATCAACGCAGGAGAATGTCACTGCAGATTTACTGCTGCCATACTCTACTTAAGCTGCGGTGGAAGTCATTTGCAGAAGTCCTTTAGTGTTGGTCATTGGAATGCGCCTCACTGGACTAGCGGAAACTCCCCCTTCCGTATTTTGTTCACAGTTACACTCTGCTGTGCAGCAATTTACATGCTTAGACTTAAGTCAGGCCATTGATTGTGATTTTTTTTGTATTTCAACGAAATATGATGGTTTTCAAAATTGTGCATCTCTGAAGAGACACTGTTAGTGTTCTCGAGTCCTGGATGCTTTTCATTTGGTACTTGGTGTGCTTTCGTAGTTTCTTTGATGTTCTGTTTACCCTACTTACTTGAGGATCAGATAAAGCAATTTCGTCATAAGTGTCACTTGTGGTTTAGAGTGATGTGAACCTTTCAAAGTCTGAAGTAGGAATTTAATTTCAGCACTTCTTTGCCGAAACTGACCCTCACATACGGTTGTTTGAAACGATGGAGTAAGGTGAGTCAGTGCAAAGTGCGTCGAGACGTTGTGCCACTACTGAATTAGGGTTGTGATTCTGAAAGCAATATGATGAGAATGCCCAAGTTTGATTAACAGCAAGTGTTTTGAATATTGTCATTGTAAGGCCATTTGTGATGGGTGTTGGTTCTCGAGCTGCAACCTGTATGCGTACGGATTAAGCTTACGGGTTGTTTCATTGGCTCTGCACCAAAGATGAGACCTTGCATAACAATAGCTACACATACAGTTGGGTCCAATAATCTCGCAGTCAGATTTCAACAGAAAGTTCATGAAGGAAGCATGCTCAGAAATGGATGGATTGCAAATTGCAAATTACATTGTAATTGTAGTGAAGAGTACTTGAGCATCATGCATATATGTATGCATATATGAATATATATATATATACATATATGACTTTTGTAAAATCTGTGAAGGCATTCCAAACCATTACATAGGTGTTTTGATGGACTTAAAATTAGGTGCTAAACAATTCCATGCATATTTTTCATAAATCTTCTACTGTACTTTAATTTGCTAAGAGTTCTTTTCAAGCTTAGATGAATAACTTTTCTCCAATCTTCTTTTGTCCAATGATGGTATTTGGGAACAAATGCTAATCCTTTTTGCTTTGGGCTCTATTTTGAGATAGCTTTCGTTTGGAACAATGTGGTTTCCAAATCCAAGCCTATGTATATATGCTCGTATTGTATTACGATGCACATAAAAATTAGCCACAAGCATTCCAAGTGTTTAACAACAATCTTGATTGATGAGACAAGACAAATCTTCCAGAGCACAATCAAACAACTTTCAAGACCTATGGCTTGGTTTTTGAGTTGCTATGCAACTAAACACCTTCCATTTTGTCAAAACAATAGAAACAATGGAATGTGGCATGTTCATTTTAATTGCTATATCCTTGCATTTCATCCTAGCTTGTCACACTCCAACCTACTAGAGCTCTCTCTTTTGTGCTCAACATTCTTGTCAGCAATGTGAGAGTGAATGTACAAAAAAAACAAATCCCATAAGCACCAAACTATAAACCCCTTTCAGAAGAAAATAGACAGAAATGACAAGAGAAACTCATTAGATGTTGAAGCAAACTTAAATTGAATTTCAATCACAATCATGATTTCTCTATTTTGAAGAATCTCCACAAAAAATGTTGAACAACAATGCCATTAAATGAAACAACTAATTATGACATGAAATGAAACAACAAGGACACGAAATTAATGTGCACTAGAAGAAAAACACGTCCGGCACAACCAACTACTATGCAACTAGTGCCCTATGCAACTGTCATGCAACTAGTTTCCTCTCTATTTGCACCAAATCTAATGTAGTTGTTTTGTGTCATTGTTTTACAACATTCATTCATTGTTTTAGTTGCAAAGTAGTTATTCTGTAGTTGCAAAAAAAGACTAGGAAACAACTAGTGTCCTATGCAACTATTATGCAACTGTAAAATGACCATAGTTGTTTCCTAGTTGTACGCTAGTTGTTTCTTAGTTGCACTCTAGTTGTTTCCTAGTTGCTTTCAAAGTTCATTCCCATTCGTGTTATATCAATTGACCCATATCAATTGTAAAGAGTACCATTAGATTGAACATATAAGACTTGTAAGTTGTTATAGTCTTATGTAATGAATTCTTTTGATAGAATTCTAAGATTTCTATAATTTGTGGGTTTCTACAATTTGTAGATTTTGTATATAAGAATTTAAAAAATAATTAAAATTCAAGAAATTTTATAATCTAGGAAATTGAATTTTGAAATCTAGGAAGAAGGTAGATCTGAAATTTTGAAATCTAGGAAGAGGGTAGATTTGAAATTTTGAAATCTAGAAAAAGGTAGATTTGAAATTCAAAAATCTAAGAAAAAGGTAGTTCTGAAATTCTAAAATCTAGAAAGGAGGTAGATCTGAAAATTTGAAATCTACAAATCATTGAGATTTATATTTTAAAATTTACAAATCTTCAAGTTGCAAGCAAGTTGCAAACAAGTTGCACACAAGGATGAAGTTCTTTATATGGTGTCGGATGACAAAAAACCTTGCAACTAGACTACAACTAATGCAACTTGTCCACTGCAACTACAGACTCTACATTGTCACCTAGTTGCAAACGTCCTATGCAACTACAAAATGAGTTGCATACTATAGTTGCAAAACCCCTCATTTTCTTCTAGTGGTGGATGAGTGTGAACATGAAGTGAATACGGAGGAATTAATTGTGAGAATACTATAATGAGGAATCAATTAATAAATCTACAAGCCTTTTGAAGACCATGAGTTCTTTGGAGATCTCAAATTGTGGAAACTTGGCTACAATAATAGTTTGACGTGGTTGAGAGACTGTCACATCAAATAATATTAATTAATTAATTTTTTAATATATTTTTTTCAAATTTTCAAATTTTCAAGAAAATTATTATTTTTTTAATTTTATAATACTTTGCCAATACTATGGTAGTTCCTAGATGTGAGAACAATCTTGAAACAATCTCTCATAGACCCCAAATCTCCTTTAATGATTAAAACCATAAGGTTTGTCACTAGTTGGATGGTATTTGGTGAAGTGGCCTGAGTACCAACCTCCAACTCCAAAATGGAAGGATTTAAAGTTGTATCGTGTTGAGTGATTTGTGAACCGAGGTTAAAGAATTAAATTCACATTGACAGTAAGTATGAGAGCATTTCCAATTGAATTGATACCAATATTGAGTGCCCATAATAGAGGTAGAAACTTTCTTATTGCGTGCTCCCTTAGTGCATATTTCTCTTATTGCAGCATACTTCGTTATTGCATAATATGCAATAAGAGAGTTTAGAGATAGTAGTTACAATCATGCCAAATTTAACTCTAACTTTTACTACTATATAATTAGAATTGAAATTTTTATCATCGGAAGCACATTCAAAAGTACTTTGAATAGGTATGTGATTCACTTTCAAATTTAGACATTGGAAAATGAAAATTAATCACTTCAAAAGCATACTAAAAGACAAAAATTATAGAAGTATTGGCAAATTATGCTTCCAATACAAATTTTGGCCAATTGCATTCCAAAATGGTATGGTGCTAGCCATAATTTGCATTGGTAAATGTAATTTACCAACACCTCTATAATTTTTGTCTTTTAGTGTACTTTTGAAGCTCTATATATTCATTGTCTTGTGTATTAATTTGAGATTTTTTGTAACTATGCAAAGTACTTTTCAATGCACTTCCAGTGATAAAAATTTCAAGTTCCAATTATAAAACAACAAAAACGAAAAAGTTGTGCTAGTGGGATCGTATGAATGGCTTTAACCCCTAAAGTTCCTTAACTATATTTTCACCAAAAACACTCCAAAATTGACATTTCTATTACAAGTACCAAATTTTAGAAGAAAAGAAATTCAGGACACAAGTAACCATAGGATCTTGTAGTATGCTGGTTAAAAAAGATGTGGAAAAAATTTCAAAACTTTTCACTATGTGGACTGCAAGATATGAGGGAGTGTTTGAAGTGACAAAAATCATTTTTTAACACTACTAAAAAACGGGCAATTTCACTTCAGAAGCTCACATTTGTATGAAAAAATGTCCAAAATGGTGGTGCTTATTTGGATTCATTCCTCAAGGCAATTTGGGTACATGGTTAAAAAATTTCACATCATTTGGAATTGTACAACATATAAGAAAAAATAAATAAATAGAAAAAAATAAAGAATGATTCAAAATACGAAATTGATAAGAATGTAATTATGGAATTGAAAAATTCCAATCCCAATGGTTGAAATGTTGTAATAAACTATATATCTCCTAAGATTTTATTTTTTTCCAAAAATATTGAAAATTGAATTAAATAAAGGACTTCAAAGTTTATTTTAGAGTAGAGAATCCTTAACTACTCGCAAACTAAAACTCCTCATAACTTTTGACTCATTGATCAAATTGGAATGATTCAAAGCTTTCTACATATATATAATTCTAGAAAACCAATTTCAAATTTTTTTTCTGAAAAAAGTGATTTTATTTTATTTGCCCAGACTGCCATTTTACAAAAAAAAAGTAACATATTAGGCCATAAATTTTGACTCATGTTTTCAAATCTTGTGAAATTTAGTGCATATGAAAGATGTTCCTAGTCCCCATCTTCTATTAAAATTTCAGCCTAAAACATGCATATCTCTAGCCACACATACCTACCCAAAATTTCTATGTTTCCAAAAAACACATGGTGGTTCTTTAGGGGTTAAAAACTGACTCAATGGGACTATTATTGTAGCTTCCTATAAGCTTAGGTAGCTTTCTGCCTAATAATTAATTAAAATACAAAAAACAATTAGGTAGTCCAAATAATAATATTTTGAAATTAGATAGTTTTAAAATATAATTAAAATAATTAAGTTAGTCATTCATCCAAGTTGTTCTTACAATTTTTGGGTGGTTGGTGCTACTTTCATCTATGGGGGATGCATTTACCTAAACTCATATCTTGATCTCCAAACCCTAAACTCTCTACCTTGTGTATCAAGATTTTGTTAAGTGTCAGGGTTTGTTGCACGTGAGAGATATCTTTTATTTGAGAGAGACTCATGCCAATTTATTTTTGAGAAGCATTAAATTGTTTACCAATGCTTATCAACGCTATTTGAGATACCAAAACATAGTTATTAATACTTGTGCCAACAACGAATAAAATTGTCTTATATGGCTCCTTAACCAAACTCCAATCCTTGAATTAATTGATAAGTCCTTCCCAAGCATCTAGGGAGGCATAATATTGCATGGTTATATAATACAAGTAGAACCTATCTTAGTGCATGGTGTCCAAACTATGCACTAAAAGAGGTTTTATGCATATAGAGAGGCCACAGACCACGTGTCTTTCCATCTTGAATCAGGTGTAGGTCCAAGGGAGAATTTGTAGAGGCTAGTGGCACTTTGTGCATTGGTGTACTTAGGATGGGGAGTTTTTCCAATTTGTCCCTAGTAGGCCCTTGTTGCCAAGGCACTATGTAGATGCTCTTACAACAATTTGTGAAAAGATTGTTGTTCAACTTGCACAATATAAAATGGCCCTTAAGTATTCTAGAGAATTTTAAATAGAATTGAATTTTGTAGTTTACTAGAAATAATTGTAAAGTCATTCCTAAAAACATTCAAGTAGTGTAAGAACTCAATTGTTTTTTCGTAGAAGTATTGAATGAAGATCTACAAATGTTGCTTTGAGTTCTAGAATAAAGATTTAATAACGATTTTAACATGACTTTGCACTGAATTAACTCTATTGCATGCCTTCTATTGACCAAAAAATTTAGTTATAGTCAATTCTTGGTCCTTGTGATCTATTTCTAGGATGATTTTATGAAACACATGTACTACTTAGGTGTCATACATTGCATATACAACATGTCTTCTACCATAATTTTTGAATTATAGAGACAATGGATTTGAAAATTTAAAGGAAAATGCATGATATCATTAGTGTTGAATTTAAGAAAATCTATTAAATGGTTAATTTTTCTATTTTGTCAAGATTAGATTTTTTATAGTTCTAAAACTTTTGGAATAACCAAAATTAATGATCTAGGGGTGAATTTCAAGGTTCATGTTTTCACTTTTGACTTGAAGTGATTCTACAAATGTTACCTAAAAATAGTAAATGTGGTTACTTCTGATTGCGTGCAAAGACAACTACCTTGCATACATACTTTTGGACGCTCCAAATATAATTTATACCCATTTCTTTGATATAATCTCATTTTTCCAAAGTTTTTAAGAATGATAAATTTTTTGTTTATTTTTAAATATATTTTTTCTGTTTATTAATGATTTAAATGTCATTGTATCCATTATTCACGAGATTTTATAGTTTCTTGGCTCTTCTATTTAGAAAATGATTTTGGGTTTGATCTTTCCAAGTATAATCTCCTCAAAGGTCTAAATATTTTCCATATTTTATTTTATTTAAAAAAATTCTAGTTCTAATTTTAAAGTACCCCTAAAACAATCAACAAGACTAGATCAAAATGCATCAAACAATATAAGTGTTTCATAGAATCATCCTCCAACAAATAGCCACAATGGATGAAATTACATTGAAAGAACAAAAAAAATACGTCAAACCATGTCAATTTGCAATTTTCTTTTAATAATATTTTTCTAAACTTAATCTACTAAATATAATTATTTTAATCCTTTTCTACTAGTATTTTACTATATGTTAAGATTAACATGAATTCTTTTATTAAAAAAACATAATTTCTTTTATTGAAGTTCCAATTGAAGTCTGAATAATTATCAGCTTGTCAACTTTTACAATGGTAGAATTAGTGACTATAATCTAGTACTTATTGAATATCAATGTGATTGATTCCAAAAACATTGTGTAATTACATAAATATATGATAGAGTAAGAAAGAACTTCTCTATTACAATTTAAACACTTTCAAATTTCATATAATATTTAGAAGTAAAAATATATGAAAACCTTATTTAATATGAAGATCAATTCACATGTTGTTCATATCAAAATAAAAAATGTGTACATATTATTTAAATAGAAGGCCCCATTAGATGTTTTTGGACCTCTAGAAGATTGCAAGTTCCTTACAATTCCCGAACTGTGGGAACGTTGCTACAGTAGCAGTCTAATGGGGTAGAGAGACTACTACATTGGATAGTATTAATGAATTAATTTTAAAATATAATATTTAAATAGTATTTAAATTTTAAAATATTAAATATTAAATATTTAAAATATTAAATATTTAAAATATTAAATATTTAAAATATTAAATATTTAAAATATTAAATATTTAAAATATTAAATATTTAAAATATTAAATATTTAAAATATTAAATATTTAAAATATTTAAAATATTAAATATTTAAAATATTTAAAATATTAAATATTTAAAATATTTAAAATATTTAAAATATTAAATATTTAAAATATTTAAAATATTTAATATTTAAAATATTTAATATTTAAAATATTTAATATTTAAAATATTTAATATTTTAAATATTTAATATTTTAAATATTTAATATTTTAAATATTTAATATTTTAAATATTTAATATTTTAAATATTTAATATTTTAAATATTAAATATTTTAAATATTAAATATTTTAAATATTAAATATTTTAAATATTAAATATTTTAAATATTAAATATTTTAAATATTAAATATTTTAAATATTAAATATTTTAAATATTAAATATTTTAAATATTAAATATTTTAAATATTAAATATTTTAAATATTTAAATTTTAAATATAAATATATTTAAAATTTATATATATTTTTAAATAACTATAATATAAATATAACTATATAAAAATTATATATATTTAAAAATATATATATTTAAAAATATATATATTTAAAAAATATATATATCATAAAAACTTTTTTTTTCTTTTTTTTTTTCTTTTTTTTCTTATTTCATAATCTAACTACCTTACCATGGTTCACAATATGGGAATCAAATCGAATCAATCTCTTAGAGGCTTGAAAAAACATGCAATGTATAATGACTACTTTAGAAATTGATTCTTTAACCCTTAAAGGACCGTTAGTATACTTTCACCAAAAACGCTCCAAAACTGCCATTTCTAGTACAAGTACCAAAATTTTGAAAAAAAACTTTTTTTTGACATATCTAACCGTAGGATCTTGTATTATATAGTATCAAAAACCTGTGGTAAAAATTTCAGACATTTTCACCGGGTGGATTGCAAGATAAAAGCATTCAAATGAACTAAAATCATGTTTTTTACCCTGTAAAAAGCAGGGCAGCTGCACTTCACAAGCTCACATTTCTATGAAAAAATGACCTAAATGGTGGTGCTTCTTTGGATTTGTTTTCCTAGGCAAGTTGGCCACATGCTTGAAAATTTTCAGATCATTTGGAATAGTACAACATATAGGAAAAAAATAGTAAGTAGGTAGTAGTAGAGAATGATCAAAAATACTAAATTATTTACAATTTAAATATGGAATTGAAAATTTCCAATCCCAATGGTCGAAATGTTGTAATAATGTATCTACATCCTAATATTTGATTTTTGTCCAAAAATATTGAAAATTGGGTAAGATAAAGGATTTCAAAGTTTATTTTAGAGTAGGAAATCCAAAACTGCCCGCAAACAAAAAATCCTCATAACTTTTGACTCATTGATCAAAATGGAATGATTCAAAGCTTTTTGTGTATATAAAACTCTAGAAAATCAATTCCAAATTTTTGTTTCTGAAAAAAGTGATTTTTTCTGATCTGCCCGAACTGCCCAGTTGGGAAAAAAAGTAACATATTAGGCTATAACTTTTGACTCGTATTTCTAAATGTCATGAAATTTGGTGCATATGAAAGATCTTCCTCGCCCCTACATTCTATTAAAATTTCAGCCCCAAATATGAAAATCTCCGCTTGTAGGTACCTGCCCAAAATTTCTATACAGCCAAAAAACACAGTCCGGTCCTTAAGGGGTTAATTCCTAAGCGCTCCAATGTCCAATTTCTGAACAATGGACAAATTGAAATTTTTGGTTCTTTCTCATTTTGCTTAGATGAAAGTCATCCGAATTTATAGAGATATTTTATTGAGTTCTTGTCCTATCTAATGGATGGATTTGGTGTTGTCCGAGTACATTATTTTTCTAAAATTACAAATGTGGAAGAATGTCAAGTAGTTGACTAAGCCAAAATTGCATTGACTCTAATTCAAAATTGGATTTGCGAAAATGAGGTCATAGATTTTAAGAACACAAAAATTTCAAAAAATCACCATGTCAAGAGAACCTCATTTCGAATGCATTCCAACAAGTTTTACTCAAAAAATGATAATATTTTGTTTGTAATTGAATTTAGAAGGAATTGTAAAATTTCTCTTTCAAAATTTATAAAAAAATATTGGTGATAGCATTGATGAATCTAACCATACGAATGGAATCTAAAATTCAAAATCTATAACTTTTATTTGTATATGAATTCCAACATATTCTTCCAAATAGTACTTTATGATGATTTTTCCTCGGATTTTTCCCAAAACTTCAATCCCGGAGAAGGATTTGGATGTTTAGGGGTTAAATTTTCTATTTGAATAAATCAATAATTTATTTATTAAAAAAATCCCACTATATAACTATATTGTGTACAAGATTTAATCATTACAAATACAAGAGTATACTTGGATTGTGTGAAAAATTTGGATATAACTTTTTTTTAAATCATTGTATTGTAATATAGACATTGAATTCAACCTTTAGTTGCAAAAAGATGATTTATGTTCTTTTGAGGATCTATCTAATGAACTTTTGTCTCCAAATTACCAAATAGATGCATTGTTATATCATTCATCCATAAATTTATTATAAAGTTAACAACTTTGGTGTAATTAATAAATTTAAAGGTTTAAAGATTTGCCAAAAAGGATGTAAGTAATTTTTTTGAAAAGCAATACTTGTGGTTCCTTTCAATAGGATTATGCTCCAATTTTTTTTGTAGACAAATGTGCACCACTTGAAGCAAAGGTGGAATCATGGAAGAATTAAAACTAATCAAAGCATCTATATTGAAAATAGTTCCCTTCATAATTGCACCCTCTATTACTCACTTGTCCAAGATTAAGTTGAAATGTTATATATGTGTGTAGGTATCTAATGCAATTGGGTAAGGAATGCTTTAGGGTGTATGTATTCTATTGACAAGAAACAAATACGATCAAATGTGATCTGCATTTGATGCAAATTCAAACAAAATGTAGAAAGTAAAGCAATTGAATGCTCATTATTTCTTTAGATGATGAATTTGCAAGAAAATTCCACACCACAAAAGACCACATTTTGAAATATCTACACCTAAAACCGTCTAAGTAAGAATATAACCATGGTTCCTACTATCAAATTTTTGCTAAATCTTTGTTGGCAATTAAATAATTTTTTTATGATTTCGAAGGTTGAATTTTGTAAAGTTGTAACCTCTAAAAGACTAAATGCTTAAATCTTAAACAACAAATGAATACAAACTTGTTATGAGCTTGGTTGATCTTTATTTTTTCATCTAAATATTTGTAGACTCTTTTGTAAGATCACTTACTTTGTATGACATAAATTTTCTAACTTTCCTTTGCAAATATCCAGCCTGCAGTTGAAGGTATAAAGTATGTTTAATCTCAAAAGCTAACTTTTTCAATTAAAAAAATGACCCTACAATAATGACTTCAATAAATAAGTATAACAAAATCCATTATATTATCATCATAATTAGAAACTAACATTTTAAACTCAAAGAAAAAATCTTATGAAAATTACATATATTCAATCTATAATCAATTTTACAAGAAATTTTATAATTTTTGGTTTCAAATTTTATTGAAAAATATTGGTTCATATAGAAATTCATCTTATCATATATTCTTATGGATAAGATCTATAGATCAATTTTTCAACTTTTCTTTGAAAGTCACTGTTAAATTATTTTTTTAAATTATCCTCTTCTAGTCAAAAAACAACAAATATGTCCTCTTCAAATTTTTAATGGCAAATTCTTGGTAGGGCGAAACAAATTTCAATATTTTGTAAAGTAGGGTCTTGTAGAGTAACAAGTTGACATAATTGTTGTATTTTTGGATTTTCAAAATTTCAATGTGAGAAGTATTGAAATTTTTATTTAAGAAAATGTTATGGCTTGTAGAAAGGAGATGGACATATGTAAATTTTGGATAGGGTCTGAGTGACAAAAATGGTGGAATTTTTTTTTAAATGTATTCATCTAATAGGAAATGTGTTGAAAGTAATATCAATGCTTCTCCACAATTGAAGCACACCTACTTGGTTTTCTCCCCGGTAGTGGACTAGCGGTGCCAAATGTAGAATGATAATAATGATCGAAATGGAAATTAGTATAATAAGTTCGTTCCAAGGAGAATTTTAAGTAGGGTTCAATAGCTAGTGGATTTTAATCCTAATTAGGTTGCACAATTCGAAAGGATTTGCATTAAATTACTTCCAACTTGGTTTACTTCCATTGATACATGCTTGATTAGTCATTACAAAAAATATGACCCTTGAAATAGGCAGCAAATATTTGATTTCGGTAGCTGCATAGTGCGAGTACAAAAAATAATAATATTTTAAATATATATATATATATATATTTTAATATTAAAAAAATATTAAAAAAATAAAAAAATTTGCTAGTCTGATGTGGCGCTGACGTGGCACCAATAGTGCCATGTCAAATCTGGAAAAAAAATCCCTAATTGCACCGAAATTGCAGATGGAGGCTACAAAACTAGCAGCCTTTTGGAGGGGTCAGATTTCTTGTAACGATAGCTTCTCTTCTTGTAAAATCTGCTTTTAGTCTTTACCAATTTGAGATTTGGTCCGTTATTCTTGTTACATTCAATAGGTACACATTTCTACTTTCCAATTTGCATTACACACCAATATCTCATTCCACACACATAATGCTCTTATTCAATTAGCTCTCATACTCGCACTATAAATCTCACACTACAACGATACACACAAACACTGAAAACACAAAGAAAATACAACCAATTCGGGTTGGACTCGCACTCGCACTCAACAACAATGGATGAAAATTTAATTTGGGAGAGAAACCTAAATATCCACCAAACACCTTTTCAGTTCTCAAACCAACTTTTTCCAATGAAATTCAATTCTCATAACATTCCAACTTGGATTACTAGCCAATTGTTCTTTACTATTGATCCTTGTTTACACTTTGGCTACTCAAAAACTCCAAGTTGGCACTCTACTTCTTGATTAGAAGACTAAAAATAAATAATAGCACTACCAATTAGGAACTATACATTCTCAAAATTTTACCCTAATGGTCAATTTCGTTAAAATGGCGGTATTCCACATGCCATTTTAATGGAATATCTTCTACAAATGGAGAATAAGTGTGGCACGATAGGGTCATATATGTGCCAATTTTATGCCTAGCACATTCAAATCACTCCTAGTTCACGCATTTCCACTCCCCTCGGACAATCTTTCCATTGTTTTCATTCTTTCAGTGGTTTCATTTTGTGCCATTTTAATGGAATACCGCCATTTTAACGAAATTGACCATCCTATTACATCAGCCTCTCTAAAAGGATAATTCAATGAAAACCTTTATTGTCAAGAAGTTGTTAGGCCTTTAGAGGTTACTTAAGGGATCAAGGGTGTATTTTTTAGATATTGTATGAATAAACTTAAATTTTCAAAGTGCTTATTGTAAGTGTACTTAAAATTGACATTAGGTTCTCATATTTAGAAGGTATCAATTTTAGGCAAAAACCTATAATTATGACACACTTTTAAAGGGTCGTACTTACCCGTGTACTTATCATCCAAATGAATTATGTTAAAATTTGGAGTAACTAAATGGCACAAATTCAACAAAATAACAACAAATTTCGACAAATTTCAAAATGTAACTTTCAACTTCTAAATTATAAATCCTTGATTGAGCTTTATATGAAATTTGATAGGACTATGAATTCTTTTGAAGCTTAAGCATATACTCTCATAGTGAAGATCAATAGACTTAGAGATATATGTTGTAAACAACATATAATAGATTACTTGATGAGTAGGGGAATAAGTTGATTATCAACAATATTCCTATTCTACAAAGTAGATCATGACCATTATTCCATTAAGGCTAAAGGTGAAAAGAAGATGGGGTTATGATTCACCATATGGCAATGAAAGTGACAAGACAAGGAGTGTGGTAAACAATATAGATTAGTTCATGTGAAAGTAGAGTCTTGTTATGAGAAATAACAAGCTAATTAAGCTACATGAGAATTCTTTTGATCCCATTTGGATATATATAAGATCCTCATTTGATGAAAAGAGGCATGTTATTTTTCATAATGTAGGGTTGCTTTAGCAATATGAACCCCTTCTTCTTACACATGGGTCTCATATTGTGTTCTTGGGGTCAAAATTCCCGGTGAGTTCCACTTTCCTAGTATACGACACATAGGAAAAAGTGGGACTCACTAGGTGACCGGGAAATTTGACACCGGAAACGCAGTATGAGTTTCTTGTGTTATTTGAACCTTTGATTGAGCACAGTTGACTAAAATCCAACCATTCAAGCATTGAGGCTATGTCCAGTAAGGTGAAAGCAAAGGTTATGGTTTAACTTGTAACTTGTTTAATCGATTTTGGTGTAATTCTCAAAAAAATAACATGCCATTCATCATCTAGGGCATCCATAGTTAGATATTGCACTTTCTAACAAGTTACACCATAATCCATTAAAAATTGCGTTGGTGCTGTGAAGGCTTGTGGTAGGTACTGTTCTAAAAAATCCTATTGCATCACAAAGTTTAGACCCTACGATTTGGCAACAATTATCGTGCGGTTATTGTTGTTTCATGGGTTCGTATTATAATTGCACTAACTCAATGTATTTTTACGCACTGAATCAATGCGAAAACAATGAATATCAGTAACGTATGGTTTATGTATTTTAACTATACAATTGTTGTGCCAAAATTGCACATCAATCATATAGTTAAAGTACATAAACCATATGCTATTGATATTCATTGTCATCGCACTGATTTAGTGTGTAAAAATACACTGAGTTAGTGCAATTATAATACGAACCCATGAAACAACAATAATCGCATGATAATTGTTAATAATCCATCTATCCTTATGTTTGAGATGTGGTCATCAATACTCAAATAGGATCCAGTAAGAGCCGGTCTCCATTGGGATATCGGACCTCCGCCCTGTTGCATCGAGAAGAAGGGTCCGATTGGGCGTCCGGCTGACCGTCCATCCAGCCTCCGGTCAATGTAGAACGGAAAAACAGACCTAGAGGGGCTAGAGGGTCAACTAGAGGCCCTTTTAGTATGACCAAAACAAAATGAAGTTGCTGGAGGTCTTGTCGCGAAGATGCAACCATCACCGTGCTGCCTTGTAACCTTCGCACTTCCGGCTGTCTAGTGTGCAATGGAAAGCTACCATCTGAGGTCCATCTGAAGTCCATCTGAGGTCCATCTGAGGTCCATCTCCAATCTGAGGTCCAGGCCCCCATCAGCCCAATGGAGTCTGGCTCTAAGATTACGTCAACAATACCGACACTCCCCTTCCCTGCAGCTCAGTGAGTACAGTTAGTTCGTAGAGAATTCTTCTCTCTGAGATTTATTAATTATTCGACAGCACGGGCCCTCCATGGCCGACCTCAGCAATTTCCTCGAGCACGAAAATGATGCAAACGTCAATGACTTTATACCATAAACTCCACTCCTGTTTTGACCATCGAGGTATAAATATCTCAAACTATTCAAAGTAAAGTGTTTGAAGAAACCGTAAAGTGTATTGTATGTAGGGTGCACGGTTCTAACTCCATCTGAAAGAGTTGACCCAAAACTATTCACTGGTGCGCCATGTGTAAAGTTGTCGACTTTTCACAAGCAAATTGATAACACTTCAGCAGAACCCTCAATGCGAAAATTGAGTCCGGGGTTGACAGAATCAGCAGGCTTATCAGGCTTATCAACTTGCACGAAACAGAGGCAGTGCTTTCGACGAAGACAACCGAGAATGGAGTGAGAAGCACGAAGCCAGGACTAAGACGCCGCCATTCGGTACAACTTCCGAAGCAGTCTGAAACATACTTTCATGTCCTGGAACCAGCTGCTGCAGCGTCGAAATGCCGCGGCTTAATTACTGCTAGCTGATGAGAAACGGGACCTAGCTTCCATGGGGAATAAATAGCTCATCATACAGCCACAATTCACAACACCTTACTCATTCACTACTACTGAAGCTAGCTCTTTGATCGATCACAGTTTCTCAGTTGGCATTCAATTCGTATTGTCGCCTCAGTTGCAACCGTCGGGTACTAGCTATGGCCGCCATGTACTGGCTTGTGATCGCCTGCGCATTTCTGGGCGCGCTGCAGATTGCGAATGCTGCGGATCCCGACCCCCTGCAGGACTACTGCGTGGCGGATCTGACGTCCACGGTGGTGGTGAATGGGTTCCCGTGCAAGGCCCGAGACACTGTCACCGCCAAGGACTTCACGTACACCGGATTCCGAAAACCTAGTAAGCTCATTCACATTGCTTGTCGGTCTTGGTGAGGACAATGGAATGGAATCTAGACATCAATCGGTCATATGGAACTCGGGGAATGAGTAATTAACACGTTGTAATTAAAGTTTTCGTCGAACAGTGAGTCGAGGGACGTGTAAATTGAATCCCCTGAATTGAAAATTTGTCGATTGGTTGTATTGCACGCGCTATAGCTACTTGTGGTACATTTTTGCAATTCTTTATTGTGAGATCGAGCTGTGACTCTTCTGAGGGTGTTTCGAGCTTATGCTGTCTATTGTAAGGAGTAGTTTTGAAAGTTTGTTGTGGGGTAATGCTCAAGGATTCCTGCGTGCGTAGCGTTTTCTATAATCGATTTTAACGGGGTTCTACGCTGGAGAAGTCCAAATAGCGAGGCCATAGTGAAACCTTGGAGTTTCAGGCTCACGTTGTGAAATTCCATAGTTGCACAATGGAATCTCTTCGGTCCATGGAATTTCAGAATCTCTCTCTGGTTATGGGCTCCCCGTGAGGGCAAGCGCTGGACTTGTGTGTGTATATATATATATATATATATATATATATATATATATATATTTTTGCTCAGTATATGCTCAGATTCGTAGACCTAAAGTCTCGTGCTTCCCCGCAGGTAATCCAACCTCCGTGTCCGAGACGGGAGCCACCGCCGACCTGGCCTCCGCGCAAGAAATGCCCGGACTCAACACCATGGGCATCACACACGCACGGCTCGACTTCGCCATTGGCGGCGTCATCCCCCTCCACACCCACCCTCGCGCCTCGGAGACTCTCTTCGTATTGAAAGGCTCCATCTACACAGGCTTCATCAGCGACGATAACCAGCTGTTCGCCTCCGTTCTCCAAGTCGGCGACTTCACCGTCTTCCCGAAAGCGAGCCTGCACTTCCAGCTCAACGTGGGGAACGAAACCGCCATCACGTTCAACACGCTGACGTCGCAAAACCCTGGATTCTTGTTCGTGGCCAACCAGATCTTTGTGCCCAATATCACCAGTGCTGTGATTGAGAGGTCGTTCGGGGTGAATGCCACTACTGTGAAGGATTTGAAGAGCGGAACGCCTCGTTACTGGGGTTGATAAGCTTGAAAACACGCATTCGTTGGATCGGAATTCGGTGTTCGAAATGGCGCATTCATGGCAGCTTGATAGACAGTGCCATAGTGGTGAAAATTAGTAAGCCAGTAGTTGAAGGGAAATATGATTCATTGATAGTCTTATTTACACGAGCTTCACTGATCGATTGTAACAGCGCTAGCTCAAGATTCCTAGTATGATTTTTGCCAGTTTATGTCTCTCTTTAGTTTATTGAAGATTCATTCATGAACCGTCTGTCTTCTGTATATATAAGGTGGACGGGAAAACCAGTAATGCAGTAAATTATGATTCTTTTGCCTTCAAAATCGAGCTCCGGGGGTGATCCTGCAGGGATGCCCAGCCTTTACTGTTCGCAGTGAGTAGAAGGCCGAAACTGCACTGTGCCAACAACCCGCTCGAATTCCTCCCGGAACGAAGCTGGGATAAGTTTTCAAGCACTGCCGGACGAATTCTTAGCCAAACCACAAAGGGATTTTTTCGGGTTCCTTGTGCGATTAAGACGGAAACTTTGCAGCGCCGTTGGACGTCGCCGCAAGACGTACACGGACTGCTGGAACTCGATTGATTCATCATCATCTTCCATTGTTTTGCATTCTTGAGGAGGCTTCAAAATTCCTTGTGGTAGGTTCATAGTTGTTAGTAGATATAGTATGCCTCCTCCGCCTCCAAGTTGTGTGCCTTGTTGAAGTTCTTTCCCTCCTTCCAATTCACTACACTAAAAAGGATATTTAGTGTTAGGAATACTATTTACAAACCTTGACACTAAATATTATTAACCCTACTAAAATAAGTAACATTAAATTTAATTTCTAACACTAAATGTACTCTCATTAGAAGAAATTGACGGGTTTTGCAACTACACTATGCAACCGGTTTTTTAGTTGCATAGGACATTTGTGACTAGTTTGCCATTGGTGATAATTTGGAGACTTGTAGTTGCAGTGAATACTTTAAAATCTAGGAAATAGGTGGAACAATTGTCAAAGTCACATCTCGCATGTGACTCATTTGCAACTTGTAAATTTGAAGGTTTTAAAATATTAATCTCAATGATTTACAGATTTCAAAATTCAATATCTAATTTCTTTCTAGATTTTAGAATTTTAGGTCTAGATTTTTCTAGATTTTTGGTTTTCAGATCTAGATATTTTAGATCTTTGAATTTTAAATCTTTTTTTTTCTCTAGATTTCAAATTTTTAGATCTACCTTCTTTTAAGATTTCAAAAATTCAAATATTGGTATTTAATAGATTTCATTGGTTAAGGAAACCTTACAATTTCATAGATTTAAATTTTTTTTGGCTTTTAAATATTATTTGATTTCTATAGATTATGGAGATTTACAAATTGTAGAAATCTATACTATATAGAAATCTACAAATTTTAGATTTCTATAATCTATAGATATCTACAAATTATAGAACTTTTAGAATTCTATCAATAGAATTCATTGTACTAGACTTCAACAACTTACAAGTCTTATATGTCCAACCTAATGGTACTTTTTACAATTGATATGGGACAATTGATATAAGACAAATGGAAATGAACTTTGAAAGCAACTAGGAAACAACTAGGAAACAACTAGAGTGACTTAAAATTGATTAGGAAACAATTAGCTTCACTACTAGAAAATTCAATTTTTTTGTTGATTTGGTTGCATTCATTTGGTTCACTTTTGTATTGATTTTTATCCAAATCAACAAATTACTCTCCAAATCAACAAAAAGGTGAATCAAATTTATGCAACCAAATCAACAAAAGAGTTGAATTCTCTAATAGTGTAAGAAACAACTACTATACAACTAGAAAGCAACTAAGAAACAACCAGAAAGCGACTAAGAAACAACTAAAAGCGACTAGAAAACAATTAATTATGGTCATTTTACAGTTCCAATCTTTTCCTAGTTGTTTTTTGCAACTATAGATTGACTATTTTGCGATTAAAACAATGACATAAAACAATTATGTTAGATTTGGTGCTAATAGAGAGGATTATAGTTGCAGGGTAATTGTATAGGACACTAGTTGCATACCAACTAGTGTTGGACATGTTTTTCTTCTAGTGTCTATGGTAAATTTGAAATCTGAAGAGGTTTACATTTAGTATTAGAACATATTAAAAAAATGAATTTGCAAAGGAAAAGATTGAAGACAAGGAAAATGATAGAAGGAGTAGGAAATGAGTCAAATTCAGATTTTAGATTGCTCATGGAAGAGTCAGATCAGATCACAATAAAAAAAAAAAAAAAAAACGTCGACAATTCATATTGGATAGACGAACGTGCAGTGATGGAGGGGGTTGGGCGAGGTGGCAGCAAGCGGGCAGAGGCAAAGGCGGATCTAGCAAGCGGACGGGAGAGAGCGAGCAGAAAAGGAGTAGAAGATTCAAACTGGAATGGTGGCAGGAAGGTGGAGTATAAACCCCCTTCCCCAAAATAAAATCTGTCACTTGAGTATCGGAGGAGAAGAATGGATGAAGAGAGGAACGGAGGAAGAGGACGGGGAGGCAAAGAAAGGTGGAATTCAAGGTAAGGCTAGGGAAGGAGATGACAGAAAGGAAGAGAAGTTGAAAGTGGCGCATTGAAGTCTAATATTATATTAATTCTCACAAAGTTCAGATTTACTATTGTGTAGAGTAGGGTGGTAAGTAAACTAAATGTAATCCAACACTAAGTATCCTTTTTAGTGTACTAGGCATGATATTAATAATGTTGATTTTTCTTCTGTCTCATACCTACTTCTACTTAATAATTTTTTGAAGAATAAAAATTAATTTTTTTTTGAATTTTTCTCTTCTATACTCTCAACTCAACTTCTTACAATAAAGATTTAATGCTCAAAACTCTGTAATGCAAAAAATTTAATTTAAAAAGGTTCAAAGTCAAATAATCTAGTCCCTCGATGTATTGAAAAACTTGTTTGTTTCACTTTAAACGCAAATATCTTGCAATTTGTCTAGTCAAAATTTCTGAAATGTTTTCCACACATTCTCATACTAGCTAGGTGTAAGATCCTATGGTTAGATGTGCAAAAAAATTAATTTTCAAAATTTTTTACTCTTTGCTATAGAAGTGGCAATTTTGAGGTTATTTTGGTAGAAAAAGGCCTTGGTCCTTTAGGGGTTAAATGAGCACTCTGATGTTAATGTTATTGGGGTTGTAGTTTCACAACCTTGGTGGGTGATCTAATTGGACTGTCATTTTTGGTCTTTTACTTGTCCCTCAAAGCATCTTGACAAGGTTAGATTCTAAGGTCATCATGACGACGAGTTTGCTTCTAATTGCATTTTACAAATTAGAAAACATGTCTTTTAAGTCAGCCTTGAATCAAGTCTAATTTCCACAGTTTTCAAAGTTGGCCTTATAATGCACACTGGTGACTAGTCATCTTATCCAAATTGCAGTACTTCACTCATCACATTTATTCTCATAAATGTAAGCTAACTTGAATAACTTTTAAATAATTATCATTGTTGAAGAATTCTTGGAGTGCATTGGGACACCCCTGCCAAAACAAAATGGCACTATGGAGGCCTTCTAGAATGTCCCGCCATTTCCAGTTGTAGGACTTGTTTACGAAGCCTACATTGCAAATGCTCTAATGTTATCAACTCTAATTGTTAACATAATTAAGTTAGGAACGCCCAAATGTGTTTAGTGCCTTGAATCCTGTTTGGTGTTTAGAGACTCTACAATATTGTTCCTGAATTGCACCATCTTCGAATCTTTGGGTGCATTGCATTTGCATATATCCCCAAAGAGAAGCGCCTCAAACTTTAGGAACGTGGTATCAAGTGCATTCTTGTTGGATATTCAGAATATACCACGGGCTATCGCCTCTATCATCCCACATCTCGCTTAGTTACGATCAGCAAAGATGTCCAATTCGATGAAAATAGATTTTGGCATTCTCCTGATCTTACTTGTGTGCCCAGTGTTTCACTGGTAGCTTTGTCCGATAGTTCTGCGGCCCTAGAAGTCCTCGATCTAGTACTCACCCCACCCTATCCCGTCACAGTTCCAAACAATCATCTAATTGTTCAAGATTCTGACACTCCATCTGCATTTGCCGACCCCATTTCTTTCGAACATCTACCCCAACCAACATCTCCATCGCCCAATTAGCAAGATGTAGATACGCCTGCCGATCTCGCAGACGTCTCCACTCCCAATCCTGCATCGCCCCAAGTTCCCTCCAGTAGCTCACTTTTTCTTTGCTGATCTTCCAAAACTTGCTTTCCGAGTTCCAAACTAATCGATTATGCGGCCTAAGTGGAATTTTTGGGAGAAATCAAGGCTTGTCTATCTGCCTTCAATGAATCTACCTATCTCGAGGCATGTGTCACCTCCTTCGAGGAGCCCTTGTTTTATAAAGACGCTTCCTAGAATCCAAATTGGATTGCAGCTATGGATCAAGAGATTGCCGCAATTCATGCCAATTGCACTTGGACACTAGTTGCACTCCCACCAAGTCAAACTGCAATTGCTGTCAAATGGACATACAAGTTGAAATCCAATACCGCTTCTACCAGACCCAAATATAAGGCACGATTGGTGGCTTGCAGCGACCAACAACATCCTAGCTTCGACTTCCAGGAATTTTTTTCCTAGTGGTTAAATGGTCTACAATGTGTACCATCGTGTGCCTCACTACTATGCACAATTGGCCTCTTTTTCATCTCAACGTAAAGACAACTTTCTTAAACGAAGATATTAACGAAACTGTGTATATCAAGTAGCCTCCTGGCTTCATTCAACCAGGTAATGAACACCTTGTATGCCGACTTCACAAGGCTCTCTATGGCTTACGGCAATCGTCGAGCGTTTGGCATCAACGCCTGGACACCTACCTCCTTTCCATCAAGTTACAGTCATGTTCAACAGACCCCGGTTTATACGTTTCTCACGATGGTGATTCTATTGTTTTACTTGTCATTTATATCGATGACTTAATGCTTACAGGCAACCAACTGCATAAAATCACGGCTCTTCAACAATAGCTCTGTCACGAATTTGCCATGACGGTACTTGGCTCTCTTTCACTCTACTTTGGAGTTGATTTCTTTTACAACACTGATGGGATCCTAATGTCTCACAAACGTTATATCGAAAAATGCTTACAAGACATGAACCTTACTGACTATGTATCTGCACCAACCCCCATGGAGGCCAAAGTCTATAGCACTCTTTCTATAATGATGGATTCTCCACTACTAGATGAATTTGGAATCATGTATTACCAAATGGGTGTGGGCAAATTACTTCATGTCACTAACACCAAACCCGATGTAGCCTTTGCCGTTGACATCATGACTAGATTTATAGACACTCCACGGGAAGCTCATCTTCACGCAGTTATACACATTTTTAAATATTTGAAAGGGATTGCCGAATTAGCAATACACTATCCGAGAAGGGGAGAAATTACACCATTTGGATACTTAGATAGTGACTATTTGGGAGATATGGATCAACGGAGATCCACCTCGGGATACATAATGAGCATCGGTACAACACCAATTTTGTGGAAGAGTAAGTTACAAAACAAAGTTGCACAGTCAAGTTCGGAAGCGGAATACAGAGCACTCGCAGAAATCACGAAGAAAGCCATGTGGGTACAAAACTTGCTCGAGGAGATCCACTTTCCCATCGCGCGATCCATACCTATATTTGGTGATAATCAAAGCTGCATCAAAATGGCCAAAAATCCAATGTTCCAAGGACGTACGAAACACATTGAGAAAACATGCCACTTGATTCGGGATCATGTGCGGAAGGGATGCATCTGTTTTGAATTTTTTGCAGTTGTAGTTTCAAGCAGTAGATATTCTAACCAAGCTTCTAAGCAAGGTGCCGTTTCACGAAATGCACAATCGTCTGCAATTAATTTCTTCTACAGAATTCAAAGGATCACCCTGAGTCAAGCACAAGGATACCATTCCAGAGTAGAAGACTGAGGAAGAGTGTTGGATACGTACGACACAGTCCTCTACTCCGTAGTTTAGGCACATTAGAATACAATGTTAGTTAGCATGTCATCATACTGTTAGTTAGGTTGTTAGTATGATTTTCTTTCTCTCCTCCCTGTACTCAGGATTTAATCTCTTGTTCAAGTAAGGAAACACACTTGTGTGGTGGATTACAATTCACCTGGGTCATTAAGCTACTTCTGATCAGAGATTGAGATTCAACAATTGCATCATAAATCTACACATATAGCATTTCAATCTAATCTTTAACAAGTATCAATAAAGGATGTAATTATGAAGAGAATTTTTTTGATTACATGTAAATACCTTAATTGATTTTGTCTATTCCATGATTCCACCTTTGCTTCAAGTATTACACATTTGTCTATAAGAAGAATTGTTTTTTTCAATTGCAAACAAATGGCAAGCACCAAGTGTTGATTGTAACTAAACTTGTTCATGAATAGAACGCAAATACTATAGTCGCATGTTACCTTTGGCACATTTTTGCTAAATAATTAATTAAAGTCTAAAATGAACTTCATCACTCTAAAATGTCATTTCTTAAAAATTTGGCATTAAAATAAAAGATATTGAAATTATTTGGCATCCACCTCACATTAGATTTGAAAGTTAATTTTGTTGTAAGTGAATGAAGATGAATAAAAGTCTCTATATACAAGTGCCTCGATTCGTAAGAGGTAAGTTGGAACCACCTAGACTCAATCACTTAAGCAATTCTAGGACAAATGAGCATCGATGTGAGGCAATGGAAAATTTTCTCATGTAGAAAGAACAGAAATATTGGGCCTATGAATTTTTTGTAATTTTATTGCTCAAATTGAAATTACTATGAATTTTAGGAGCAAATAAGTGCTCCAAATCTATAGCCAATGCTTAGAGTCTTCCAATTCTATTCATAGCCAAACTACTTTCCCACTCACTACTTCCTACTATCTTACTCACTACTGTGTGCACACTTTGGGACATGTGTCGTGACCTTATTTGTTCCAACCTTGAAAAGGAGAAATAAATACATTCCAAGCTTGAATGCCATGGCTAATTTGAAAAAGAGCACCCTACAAGTTGGACATGGCTCCCTAGTTGGGAATGAGTGGTTCTACCTAAACAATCCATGTGAGATATCCAAATTAGAATTAAAAGAAGTTCAACCGTTCATACTTAGTTAAGTCAAAAGTAAGAATTGTGATTAATGTGGAGCTTTTTACCTCATTTTGGCGTAGTAGAATAATTTGTTCCCAAAAGAAATTTGAACTAAAAAAGATTGGGAAATCAATCTGAATTTCATCATTCTCCAAAAAACAATTCAAATGAGAGTTTTATCCTCCAATCAAAAGTTATAGACAAAATTGAGAGAGGGGTTGGGAAGGACATTTTCTTTCACATTTTCAAACATCATCTTTGAGTACTATCCATGTTACTTTTTTTTCAAGGCTAAAAATCACAAACGGATATTTTTAGAGATGAAATTTAAATTTCTTTATCAACTTTTTTGGATTCAAAGTTTTTATAAAAAGCTATTCTACTATGCCAAAATGAGGTATGAAGTTCTATAATGAACACAATCCATGTGTTTAATTTGACAATGAATGGTCAAGCTCTTATCTTCAAATTATTTAATACCTTTGAAGATTCAGGATGGACAAAGAATTTCA
Organism: Rhytidiadelphus loreus; assembly: GCA_947034895.1. Taxonomy (NCBI): domain Eukaryota; kingdom Viridiplantae; phylum Streptophyta; class Bryopsida; order Hypnales; family Hylocomiaceae; genus Rhytidiadelphus; species Rhytidiadelphus loreus. Next base: position 9,358,674 of record OX344765.1, on the reverse strand, counting down.
TGATGAAAATGACTTCTCTATCCATTATTTAGTGATCATCTGGTGGCATCAAGTTGTATAAGTACCTTTTCTAGCATTTCGACTTTATTTACAATTAATTTTCCTTGCATTACAGAAAATCTAAACCCTCAAAAGGTTGCCGAATTTGCACCACTCCTTTTGCAATTTTGATGAATATAGGGATTTTTTTTTCTTGGATTTGATATGGCACTATTGGTGCCATGCTAGCACCACATAATACTAGCAAATTTTTAATTTTTAATTTTAATTTTAATATTTTAAAAGATTAATTATGTATATATATATATATTTCTTTTTTTTGAACTTGCATTGCCAAGCTGCCGAAAATCAAACATTAGCAGCCCTTTGAGGGTTTAGATTTTTTGTAATGAATTTAGCAAGGTGACTTGTTAATTTTCCAAATCCTTTGGCTTTGAAATTTTACATTATTTTTTGCCAAAAGTGACCTTGGGCAATGGTGATAGAATTAATTGTAAAATCATCCCTTGTTCTTCCACCTTGTATTTATTAATTTCATTTCCTAAAAGTTCATATATATGAAAATTTAGTAATATGTTTAAATACTCTTTTATGGGCAATTTCGTTAAAATGGCACCATTCCATTAGTTTGGCAATTTTCACGGAGAAGACCAGGCAATCTTAAATGTACAATAGTCTTAGATGTTTGAAATCTATACCTTTCCTAGATGTATGAAATTCTACATTTGTTTTAGATGCCACTTTTATAATTCAAACTATGCAATCTAAAATCTAAACTAGTCCTAGATTTTCTAAATCTATAGGAAACAAAGATTTCTAAAATCTATACCAATCCTAGATGTCACTTTTAGAGTTTAGACCGGGAAATTTGAAAATGGCACATGGAATACCTCCATTTTTAACGAAATTGCCCTTTTTTTTAAATTTATTTCACCCATATGGGCAATTTCGCTAAAATGGCGGTATTCCATGTGCCATTTTCAGATCACCCAGTCTGAACTGTAAAAGTAACATCTAATACATATGTAGATTTTTGAAATCTTTGGTTTATATAGATTTCAGAGATCTAAGACATATATAGATTTCAGGGTTTGGATTTTTAAAGTCACATCTAGGATATGAGTAGATTTCAGAAATCTAAAAAAGGTATAGATTTCAAACATCTAAGACAGTTGTACATTTCAGACTGCCCGGTCTGAACTGTGAAAACTGCCAAAATAGCGGAATGGCGCCATTTTAATGAAATTACCCATCCATGTAAACTAAAATCTTCAATCAAATCAATCATTGGAGTTACCCATGAAGAGATATAAATGTACGAACATATACATTAATGACTTAATTCATCTTCACTTATGTTATTTCTCTAATCTTCAAGAAATGAGTGGCACTGATAAAATTCAATGAAGCAAATTCGGAAATTAAATAGGCTTGATGGGTGACGTAATGCATTCCCCCAACTCGCCGAACTTCACTGCAGCTACTGTGCGCTGAAAATTCCACATTCCGCAATGAGTCTAACAAAGTTTCGCTCTTCATCGCACAAGGAACCACAATGAGACCTTTTGTGGTTTGGTTAAGAATTTGACCGGCAGTCATTGATAACTTGCACTAGCTTCGTCCCGGGAGGAATTCAAGCGGGCTGTTGGCACAGTGCAATTTCGACCTTCTACTCACTGCGAACAGTAAAGGCTGGGCATCCCTGCAGGATCACCCCCGGAGCTCGATTTTGAAGGCAAAAGAATCATAATTTACTGCATTAGTGGTTTCCCCGTCCACTATATACATACAGAAGACAGACGGGTTCATGAATGAATCGTCACTAAACTAAACAGAGACATCAACTGGCAAAAATCATACTAGGAATCTTGAGCTAGCGCTGTTACAATCGATCAGTGAAGCTCGTGTAAATCAAACTATCAATGAATCATATTTCCCTTCAACTACTGGCTTACTAATTTTCACCACTATGGCACTGTCTATCAAGCTGCCATGAATACGGCATTTCGAACACAGATTAATTCCGATCCAACGAATGCGTGTTTTCAAGCTTATCAACCGAAGTAACGAGGCGTTCCGCTCTTCAAATCCTTCACAGTAGTGGCATTCACCCCGAACGACCTCTCAATCACAGCACTGGTGACATTGGGCACAAAGATCTGGTTGGCCACGAACAAGAGTCCAGGGTTTTGCGACGTCAGCGTGTTGAACGTGATGGCGGTTTCGTTCCCCACGTTGAGCTGGAAGTGCAGGCTCGCTTTCGGGAAGACGGTGAAGTCGCCGACTTGGAGAACGGAGGCGAACAGCTGGTTGTCGTCGCTGACGAAGCCTGTGTAGATGGAGCCTTTCAATACGAAGAGAGTCTCGGGGCGCGAGGGTGGGTGTGGAGGGGGGTGACGCCGCCAATGGCGAAGTCGAGCCGTGCGTGTGTGACGCCCATGGTGTTGAGTCCGGGCATTTCTTGCGCGGAGGCCACGTCGGCGGTGGCTCCCGTCTCGGACACAGAGGTCGGGTAACCTGCGGGGAAGCACGACATAGAGACTTTAGGTCTACATTGAGACTACTTTGAGGTCAGCCAGTGCAGGTGCTGTCGAACTTCTAGGAAATTTCAGAGAGAAGAATTCTCTACTAACTGTACTCACTGAGCTGCAGGGGAGGAGAGGGGGTGTCGGTATTGTGGATCCCATTTGAGTGCTGATGATCAGCGGGATATTTGGGAACAGTACCTGCCATCACAAGCCTTCACAGCACTGGCGCAATTCTGGAGGAGGGATCATGGAGTCTTGGCAGGATTGAGATGAAAACAGAGGTTCGTCTTGGCAGGATTGACATATAAAGAGAGCGAAATTTCGCCCCAAAAAAGCCTCTGAGAATGATAGGCTCTCATAGTCTCATTGTATGAGGAATGCCATGTTATTTTTGATGAAGTATGAACCTCTGTTTTCACCTTACTGGAAGTAGTCTCAATGCTTGAATGGTTGGATCTTCGTCAAGTGTGCTCAATCAAAGGCATAGGTAAGGAGAAGGGGTTCATATTGTTGAAGCAATCCTGCATTATGAAAAATAATATGCCTCTCCTCATCCAATGAGAAAATCTCATATGTATTTGCATGGCAGGAATTTTTCAACAATGATATCAAAAGTTATTCAAATTAGCTTACATTCATGAGAATAAATGTGATGAGTGAAGTACTTCAATTTGAACAAGATGACCGATGTGCATTCGAAGGTCAACTTTGAAAATTGTGGAAACCAAACCTAATTCAAGGCCTACATTAAAGACACGTTTTTGAATTTGTAAAATATAATTACAATAGAATCATCATCATCACCCTAGAATTTCAACTTGGCAACATGCTTTGAGGGACAAGCAAAAGACCAAAAATGACGGTTCTACTTGATAGCATACTGAAGTTGTGGAAATCCAGCCTCTATAACATTCATATTCGAGTGCGCTCATTTAACCCCTAAAGGACCATGGCCTTTTTCTACCAAAAAACACTCAAAAGTCAAAACTGCCATTTCTATAGCAAAGAATTAAAAACTTTGATAATTATTTTTTTTGCACATCTAACTATAGGATCTTACACCTAATTAGTATGGAAATGTATGGAAACAATTTCAAAAATCTTGACTACATAGATTGCAAGATATCTGCATTTATAGTGAAAAAAACAAGTTTTTTTGATACATTCTGGGACTAGATTATTTGACTTTGAACCTTCTTAAATTAAAGTTTTTGGTAGTCAAAGTTTTGAGCTTTAACTCTTTATTGTGGGAAGTTGTGCTGAGAGAGTCTTAGGGAAGAGAATTTAAGAAAAAACTAATTTTTATTCTTCAAAAAATTATTAAATAGAAAAAGGGATGAGATAGAAGGAATATCTAAATTATTAATATCTCTAAAATGCAATTAAAATGCACTAATTCCAATGGTAAGATTGTTCTAGCAAGCAAATTAAACTATGTGGTGGAACTTTTTTTCTTCAAGAATTGTTAAAATTGCATTCAAAAATGAATCCTACAATTTATTTTTTTCAAGAAAATGCTCTAATCGCTCGAAAAACAAGATTGTTCATAACTTTCTCATAACAAATCCAAATGGAATGAATAATTCTTTCCATATACAATATATAATCTATGAGAAAAAAATCCAAAAACAACAACATTCAAATTTTGAAATTCTTTTTTGGTACCCCTCTCACCTATTTTGAGCTTATTTGGGCATAACTTTTGTTTCCGGACACCAATTGAAAAACAAAATTATATTCCTATGAAGCTAATCAATATACTATTTTCCAAAAAATATTCAAAAAATCATGATAAAAATTCAGCCTATAGGTACTTGCCCAAAATTCCATTTGTCTCTTGAAGGAACAATGGCCTTATGGTCTTTTAGGGTTTAATTCCAAACCATTCAACCAAAACTTTGGAAGCAGGTGGACAATTATGTGAACACTGAAGCAACAAAGTTGATTAAGATTTGGTTTATGGTTATGGGTGCTAATCCACGTTGCTCAACAATACCTTCAATTATCTAAAATCTGAATATCTCATTTCATTGAAAGAGAAATCTATGTGCTCAGCACAAGCATTGCTCAGCACAACGGCTTCATTTAACAAGCAAGTGCATTGGATTCTAGCTTGCACGAGGGCCTTAACCAGCTAACAAAGTCATGACCATAATTTTCTTTTTTCTTTTTTTTCCTCCTCTCTTCAGACTCAAATGAAACGGAAACCAATCATATAAATTTTGATTGATTGACACGTTGAGTCAAATTTTTTATTGAAGTCCATTTGCAAATGCTTGCATAGCTTACTAGTTGACGACCTTAATCAAACACGCTTTCAATGACCACATCTGCTACGAGCTACCGCCATGAGTCACGATCAGCGACGATTCAAATCCAAATTGGTACCCCCTTTGCAATGGAATTCCGATTCATTTGACTCAAACCAAAAAGAAATCCAAATTGGTAGTGAGGACAGCTAGTGAGAGAGATCTGCGCATTGTCCTCAAATTTAAGGTTCTTGTTAAGAATGCTTGCCTAGTAGTGAATTGGCATGGAAGGAGGGAATGCACCTGAGGAGAACTTCAACAAGGCACACAACTTGGAGGCGCGGCGGAGTAGGCGTACTATATCTACGAACAACTACGAATCTACCACAACGGATTTCAAGCCTCCTGAAGAATGCAAAACAATGGAAGATGATGATGATTCAATCGAGTTCCAGTAGTCCGTGTACGTCTTGCGGAGACGTCCAACCCCCTTAATCGCACAAGGAACCAGAAAAAGCCCTTTGTGGTTTGGCTAAGAATTCGTCCGACAGTGCTTGAAAACTTGTCCCAGCTTCGTCCCGGGAGGAATTCACGCGGGTTGTTGGCACAGTGCAATTTCGACCTTCTACTTGTAGAAAACTCGACGCTGTCTATGACACGTCTGTCTGAACGGTATAATGCTGAGGTAAGATTAAGAGAGAGCTTTAGCATGGTAAGCATGCTGCTTAAGTACTATCGGACTAACCTAAGTTCATCATGCAGATGAACTGCATCCAAGGGATGTAACCCTAAAATACAGGTGAAGCTAACACCCTCCCTCAATCGAAGATTGACATTCCTTTCTGTGAGCTGTGATCCTAATTAGTAAGGGGAATTTCGCCTTCATGGCGTGTGAGAAGATTGAGCAGGAGTTGTCGCTAAAGGAGTTCGTGGAGGCGGCTTCGCTGACGATGTTGGCGGGAGTTGTATTGTGGATGATGCTCTCCTTTGTGGCGCGACTCTGGAGGTGGTGCGTTGCTGTTGCGGACACGGTGGTGGTGAAGCAGGTGTGGCCGCTCGAGGAGTTGTGTGCTGTTTGTCGTGGGAGTAGGGTGAAGTCTCAAGTTGAAGAGTTTGGTAACCGGGGGCGCTTGAGGAGAGAATTGGCCCAGGGGAGATTTTATGTCGTGAGGCAGGGACGGAGGCCTGGGTTATATTTTTCTTGGGAGGATTGTTCTCGAGAGGTTCTGGGCTTCCGAGGTGCCGAGCATAAGAGCTTTTCTTCTCTAGCGGATGCTGAACGCTATCTGTGGCAGGGTATGAGGTGTTAGATTGTGTGTAGGGTGTAAGGGAAGATAGGCTTGTTTTTTCTAGGGTTTCCAAGCTGTGTAATCCTATTGCAGTGCGGTGTTGCTGAAACTTGACCCTGCCCAAGGGTTTGGTGAGTGCATCAGCCGGCTGTAGATTTGTATGAATATATTGGATCACTATTTCCCCCCCGATCACTCGTTCACGGATAAAGTGATAATGAATCTCAATGTGTTTGGTCCGGGCGTGAAAGACTGGATTTTGAGAAATTTTTATGGCTCCTTGGTTATCGCAATGGATAGTAATACTGGGAATGGTTTTACTGCGGTTATGATCATTGGCTGAATCTGGGGAAGTGGCGATAGAAGGTGTTTGTAACTCAGCTAGTAGTCTATGAAGCCAGACGGCTTCTTGAGCACCGTCACTGAGCGCGCGGTATTCTGATTCGGTGGAGGAGCGAGAGACGGTAAGCTGTCGCTTGCTCTGCCAGGTAATCGGTCCTCCTGCTAATGTAAATATGTATGCTCCCATCGACCTCCTTGTTTCGGTGCATGATCCCCAATCAGCATCTATGTACCCGGTGATAAGAGGAGGTGACTTCGCCTTGTATAATATCCCTTGATGTATGGTCCCTCGTAGGTAGCGAAGGACGTGCTTGGCAGCCTCTAGATGCGCCTCTTGTGGATTGGCCATATATGAGCTGAGTCTGCTCACGGAGTAAGCAATGTCAGGTCTTGTTATGGTGAGAAATATTAACTTTCCAACAAGACGACAGTAGTAATTGGGGTCAGTCAATGGGGATTTCATGTCGGTGACGAGCTGATGACCTTCGGGGAACGGAGTTGATGCACTGTGACTGTCTTGCATGCCGAATTCTTGCAGGATGGAGGCTGCGTACTCTCGTTGATGAAGAAAGACTCCAAGTCGGACCGTCTCGAAATTGATTCCCAGGTACTTCTTGATCCATCCTAGGTCCGTCATGTCGAACTCCTTGTGTAAAAAATTCTTGATCCAAGAGATTATTGTAGGTGAGCTTCCAGTAATAAATAAGTCATCTACGTAGAGTAGAATGATCAACGTTTGTCCATCTTTGTGTAGATAGTACATATTTGCGTCTGATGTGCTCTTGGTGAGACCAATGCGTAATAGGGCTTTGTCAATTCGATCATACCAGGTACGTGGGCTCTGTTTCAGACCATACAGTGATTTTCGAAGTCGGCAGGTGAGATCTTCTTTCCCTTTGACCCGAAATCCTGGAGGTTGTCGCATGTAGACGCGTTCGTTGAGAATACCGTGAAGAAATGCAGTTCGAACGTCCATATGGTGGATTTCCCATTGTTTTGTTGCAGCTAGGGCGATGACTGTGCGGAGAGTCGCCCACTTGATTACTGGAGCAAAGGTTTCGTGGAAATCAATTCCTGCACGTTGTTCGAAACCTCTGGCCACAAGACGAGCTTTCTTGATTGGAGGTTGACCATCAATTCCTAGTTTTAGTTTGTATACCCACTTGCATGAGATAGCCTTGTGATTTGAGGGAAGAGCTTCTAATTCCCAAGTTTGATTTTTCCAAATGGAAGTCATTTCTGTTTCCATTGCTTGACGCCATCCCGGATCTGCGGCTGCTTGTTTGAACGTAATGTTATCTTGATCTGATTCAGACGGTGGAGTTGTAGGTGTAGAAATAGACAGGCAAACATTAAAATCGTCAGTAGATAGGCACAAGTCATACCCCTGTAGTCTGATATTTTGGCGTCGTGGTCTGTGGGATCGTCTTAGGGTTACTGTTGGAGCGCCCGTCAATTCGGGAACTGCTGAAGATGGAGATATACTGTGTGTTGGTGTGATTGCAGGTTCGATGTCGGAAGAAGCGGGTTGATTCGACGAGTCGGAGGGTTGATCTGGGATGTCTGGGGTTCGGTCCGGGGTGTCCGGGGTCCCACCGGGAGTGCCAGGGGTATTGTGTGATTCATCGGGAATGGGAATGATTGTCGGGGTTGCAGGATTCAGCTGGCTAGGGGGAGCAGCAGAGGTTGAGAACCTCGTAGTTGAACTGTCGAGGAGATGTGATCCCAGTAGAGGTTCGGTAGATTCTACGGAGGGAAGTTGAAAAATGAGTTCGTCAAAGCGAACATCTCTGCTGACCAAGATTCTTCGGGTGGCTGGGTGGTAGCACCTGTAGGCCTTGCTTTGTTCATCGTATCCTACGAGAATAGTGGCAATGGCCTTAGGTTCTAGTTTGTTACGCTTGGAGTCTGGGATATGGCAATATGCTCGGCAGCCTAGAATTCGAAGGTGGCCAAGGTGAGGTCTTATTCCAGTGAACGCTTCCTCCGGGGTTTGCAGTGTGAGAGCTTTGGTGGGACATCTGTTTTGTATATAGTTGACAGCTTTGGCGATTTCTTCCCAGAGGGCCTTCGGGATGTTGGTTCCAGTGACAACGCTGCGTATTCCTTCGAGCAGTGTCCGATTCTTTCTTTCAGCGACCCCATTTTGATGTGGTGAATACCCAGCAGTGAGTTGTCGTGAGATTCCGTTAGTGCTTAGATAATTGGTGAAGGCAGTAGATAGATATTCCCCCCCTCTGTCACTACGTAAGCTCCCTATACGTGAGTTGGAATCTTCGACTAAGGCCTTGAATATCTTGAAATATTCCAGTGTTTGAGATTTGTCTGAAAGAAAATATATCCAGGTTTTTCTTGAGAAGTCGTCTATAAATGTCAGGATATACTTGTTTCCATTCCGTGATGTGACAGGCAAGGGTCCGCATAAATCACTATGAATGAGTTGTAATTTCCGAGTAATAGGTGTCCGGCGGTGTTTGGGAACGCGATCCCTGGTGAGTTTCCCCAGCATACATGAGGAGCAGATATGTTTTGAGTAAGGAAGTACTGGGATGCCGGCTACAATCTGTTTGTTTGTCATATGGTAGAGGCTCTGGAAATTGACATGTCCAACACGTTGATGCCAGAGCTGAATTGTATTCTGTGAGGGGTATGAGTTGGATTGGTAGGGAACGGGATGGCTGGATCCTGGGACAGGTCGAACTGAAGTAGGTGCTGGAGTAGATTGAACTGGAGCTGGACTATCGACGAGGTTAACTATTCTGTAAAGGTTGTTTTTTGTGTCACGAATCCCATGTATGAATACGGTGTTAGTGTTGTCATAGATGGTACAGGTTGTGGATTCAAATAATACTTTGTATCCTACGTCTGTCAGTTTTCCCACAGAGAATAGATTAGAGCTAACTCCTGGAACATATAAGACATTAAAAATATCCTTTACTGCACCAGAGGAATTGGTGTGAGTTACAGTACCCTGTCCAAGTACAGGCATCATCTGTCCTCCTGCAGCTCGGATGTAAGGGACAGGAGAGGGAACTATGTGCTTGAGGAGACTAGGGTTTCCAGTGATATGAGATGAGGCGCCAGAGTCCAGGAACCATTCGTCTTCGGTAACTGTGGAGATGATGCAGGCATTTATGTATTCCTCCTGTTCTAGTTCTTCCGGGAATGCGTCGAAACAGGCTTGCTCGTGTGTTATTGTGGTATGGGATTCTTGGTTTTCAGTCGAATCGCCAACAAGATCCTCAGTATGATCGCCGTCACCCTCACTGTCGTTAACTTCGGCTAGATTGATTTGTTGATGAGTGCGTTGTTGTGGCAGGTGCTGCAGCTGGAGTTGCATCGCCTTGATGCGTTCTTCAAGTGTAATGCGGATGCAATCCCGAGCTATGTGTCTCGGTTTGCCACATCGGTGACAATAGATGGTTGATGGTGTAGAGTTGGTGACGATGCGCGGTTGGTGAGTCACCGTGCTGCGATCAATGGTAGAATACCCGCGACCCCTGTTGGATCGGCCACGCTGTGCTGATCCCCGAGGTGGAGCTCGGTTGTGGCGTAGCAGGTTCAAAGACTCGCCATCTTCACGTTGTTTGTCCAAAGTGCGACTCATGTCTTCTTGTAGGAGTAACCCCTCCAGCTCCGGGAACGAAGGTGATCGATCTCGCCCCTTCTGTACTTGTTTGAATGTCGCCCAACTCTTGGGCAGACTGTTGAGAGTGAGGTCGACAAGGTCTTCGTCTGGGGTTGTGATACCTAGGTTCGCTAGTTGAGTAACAAGTAGATTCACGTGTTGAAGATGATCTCCGATTGGTTTGCCTTCTGGAAGTCTGAGAGAGTAAAATTGTTCCTTCAACGCTAGTCGTCGGGAGGAACTCCGAACATCGCACATACTCCTCAGTCGTTGCCAGATTGCTTCAGGATCAACTAGATGAACAACACTGAGAATTATGGAATCTCTTACCGTAGATATAATAAGTCGTCCAGCTCGGAAACGAAGTTCTTCATCACGTGCGTTGTTGTCTGCAGGTGCGGGAGTAGCTGGTGGCAGCGTGATTATCGGCGTCGTGGCTGCTCTTGGTGTGCTGGAGACATCGCTTGTCGAGCTGGTGGCGGCGCCTGGTAAGCCGCCGGTATCGACAGTGGTTCGATCAGTTCCCGCAGGTACTACATACTTCCAAAGTCCCTCCTGCATAAGCATCAATTTCACTTTGTAACTCCATATGAGGTAGTTGGTTGGTCCAGCAAGTTTCATTGACTCCGGTACGTCTCTAACGTGAGAATCCATTGCTAAGCGTGTATCTGAGCTGTAGTGACTCTGTCGACTAAAACTGAGAGAGATGATCGCGTAAGAATACTAATCGTAAGTGTACTCTAGTATTCTAATTGTGGCGCAAGTGTTTGAGACTACTTTAGCCAACGGTCTGCTCTGATACCATGTAGAAAACTCGACGCTGTCTATGACACGTCTGTCTGAACGGTATAATGCTGAGGTAAGATTAAGAGAGAGCTTTAGCATGGTAAGCATGCTGCTTAAGTACTATCGGACTAACCTAAGTTCATCATGCAGATGAACTGCATCCAAGGGATGTAACCCTAAAATACAGGTGAAGCTAACACTACTCACTGCAAAAAGTAAAGGCTGGGCACTGCAAGGTAACTGGAGGATCACCCCGGGAGCTCGATTTTGAAGGCAAAAGAATTGCATTTATTTCGTGGTTTCCCCGTCCGCCATATACAGAAGACAGACAGACGGGTTCATGAATGAATCGTCACTAAACTAGTCAGTGACATAAACTGGAAAAAATCATAATAGGAACAGCTAGCGCTGTCACGATCAGTGCAGCTCGTGTACATTTAACTATCAATAAATCATAGTTCCCTTCAACTACTGGCTTACTAATTTTCACCACTAACAAGCTACCATGAATGCGCAACTTCGGATGCCAGGTCGGCTGCCAATTCCAAAGAGTGCATGCATGTACTGTTCTCAACCAAAGAAACGAGGCGTTCCGCTCTTCAAATCCTTCACAGTAGTGGCATTCACCCCGAACGACCTCTCAATCACAGCACTGGTGATATTGGGCACGAAGATCTGGTTGGACACGAACAAGATTCCCGGGCTTTGCGACGTCAGCGTGTTGAACGTGATGGCGGTTTCGTTCCCCACGTTGAGCTGGAAGTGCAGGCTCGCTTTCGGGAAGATGGTGAAGTCGCCGACTTGGAGAACGGAGGCGAACAGCTGGTTGTCGTCGCTGACGAAGCCTGTGTAGATGGAGCCTTTCACTACGAAGAGAGTCTCCGAGGCGCGAGGGTGGGTGTGGAGGGGGAGGACGCCGCCAATGGCGAAGTCGAGTCGGGCATGGCTGACGCCCATCGTGTTGAGTCCGGGCATTTTTTGCACGTCGACCAGGTCGGCGATGGCTCCCGTCTCGGACGCGGAGGTCGGGGCCACTGCGGGGAAGCACGACAAAGAGACTTTAGGTCTACGAATGGATCCGAGGATATATATCACTACTTAATTATGTGCACTCAAGGACAGGCGAGAGATCCAAAACTTCCATATATACCGAGTATATTCTATTGTGCATCCGAGGAATTTCACAACTTGAGTAAGATCAATCGAATAGAGCCTGAAATTCCATACTCAAGTTTCGAAATTCCATGGTTGTACTATGGACTAATTAGATTTCTGTAGAGTGATACCCCACTGAAATTAATCATAGAAAACACTACACGAAGAGGAAACTGAAGCGATACACCACAACAAACTTTCAAGACCACCTCATAGACAGCACAAGTAACAACCTCACAAGAGTCACAGTTCGAACATCTCCCAAGTATCCTACAAATTCACGACGGGTACCCCCAATACAAGCAGCAATTTTCACCTACGCAATGCTCGATCGATGAAAACGAAGAGAACGTGATTCCCATTCTCCAAGCTTCTCGGGATTGAATTCTAGATTTCACCGTCCAAATCAATACTGACAAGAGTACGTGAATATGAATTGCAGCTTACAAGGTGTGCGGAATCCGGTGTACGTGAAGTCCTTGGCGGTGACAGTGTCTCGGGCCTTGCACGGGAACCCATTCACCACCACCGTGGACGCCAGATCCGCCACGCAGTAGTCCTGCAGGGGGGAGGGATCCGCAGCATTCGCAATCTGCAGGGCGCCCAGAAATGCGCAGGCGATCACAAGCCAGTACATGGCGGCCATAGCTAGTAACCGACGGTTGCAACTGAGGCGACAATAGGAATGCCAACTGAGAAACCGTGATCGGTCAAAGAGTCAGCTTCAGTAGTAGTGAATGATTAAGGTTTGGTGAATTGTGGCTGTATGATGAACTATTTATTCCCCATGGAAGCTAGGTCCCGTTTCTCATTAGCTAGCATTAAACCGCGGCATCTTGGAGCTGCAGCAGGTTCCAGGACATGCAAGTGTATACTGCAGGGAAGTTGACGTCCTAATAGCGTCCCAGTCCTGGCTTCGTGCTTCTCACTCCATTCTGGGTTGACTTCGTCGAAAATAGTGCCTCTTTATTCGTGCAAGTTGATTAGCCTGCTGATTCTGTAAAGCCCCCGTTGAATTTAGTCATTTAGGGTTCTGCTGAAGGGTTATCAATTTGCTTCTAACTGTGCTTGTGAAAGTCGACAACTTTACACATAGCGCTGGAGTGAACGGTTTGGGGGTGTTTTGGAGGTTAAAGCGTCCACGAGTAAGATACTTTAATCTTTACCTGTGACACTGACCTGTGCCCGATGAAGTTGTTCGCTGAAAAAGGATTATTTAGATTTTAGAACCATTAGGATGCATTTGTCATTTCTACTCTGATATGCAAAGTCATCAATCGGCCACTTTTGTAGTGAACTCGAGAGTGTTGTTCCTGCTGCTCCGAAAGCTGTCACTGTATGGAGTGAATAGAAACGTGGAATCGCTTAAAGTAGTTGTCGTTTGTGTCATGGTAAGTCAGCAGGTACAACACTCTCGAATTTATAATTCTCTCGATTATATTTCTCAGAGAGAAGAATTCTGTACTCACTGCACTGAGCTGCAGGGGAGGGGAGTTTCGGTATTGCAGACGTAATGCTTAGGGTCCGCTTACATGCTCATCAGGTGGGCAAGATTTTCGCTAATTCAAGCAAGAAGACAAAAGCAGCTTCACCGATGGTCTTGCCGGTGTGGGCAAGCGAGAAAAGCGAGGAAGGAGGAGTTGAAGTTTCATCAATACCAGTGGAGATTAGGGAATCTAATATGTGGGAATTTTTTATTGTCTCCATCCTCACCCACCGGGTCCACATGAAAGTGCAATGTCTATTTTTCCCTGTAGCACCCTCTGTGAAAGTTCCCCAATGACTGATACATGTAAGGAGGCCCTTACTGGATGCCATTTGAGTGCTGATGATCAGCGGGATATTTTGGATCAGTACGTGCCACAACCCTTCATAGCACTGGCGCAATCTTAATCGGTTATGATGGAACTGGCTAGAAAGTGCAAATTTCGCCCCCAAAACAGGTGCATTGCTTTGACAAATTAGTCCACCGATTTTAGAACCATTGGGATGCATTCTTCATTTGTACTCTGATATGCAAAGCCATCCATCGGCCACTCTTGTAGCTGCAGTGTCTTTCTACCTTAACTTGATTGGCAGTCTACATGCATCGACTAGCTTGTCTGTCGGAGTCCTGGGTTTGCAGGTTCAGTGTTGGTGCGGAGGAAGGGAGTGAGGAAGGCACAGGATTTGCTCGACTGATGGGGCGGAGAGCTTTGCTGCTCCAAAAGGTGTCACATGGAGTGAGTAGAAAGTTAACGTAAAGGTATTGACGTTTGCGTCACGGTACGTCAGCACGTCGAATTCTTTATTATAATTCTCAGACAGACTGTGAATTCTAATACATGAAATAGTGAAATTAGATTGTCCCACACTAATTTCTTGACATTTGACACTATATAAACATTTCATTGTTACTTACAAGAATGCACTACTTTTGAATTAGGTATTGTTGTAATTGGGACTCATGATCCTCCATTTGTGCAAATGGAAATATTTATTAATGAAGTATTTGCTGACTTTGATGGCTTGTAAAGTAATTTTCTTGGGGTAAAGCAACCTAATTGTTAAGGCAACCAAATGTCACTATTTAGTGTTAGTAGTGAATTTGCGAGCAGAGAAGTGTGCATATTAATTACATATGAACCTTCAATGGCCCCCATTTGTGAATGAAGAGAGACATGTTTTTTTCCCCATAAAGTATGATCCCCATATAATAAATTAATAATAAGCCTATTCTTTTGAGGTTTTTCATTTTTCATTTTTCATTGAAAGGAATATGGCTAATCAAGATTTAACCACTAAATCATTCATTGACGTTATGTCTAGTAATGTGAAAGTAATGGTTTATTATGATAAAAGACATCCCTAGACACTTTTTTATTTCATCATGTTATTTCTCACAATGAGACTCTACCTTGGCACATTACCTAATCTCGAACCTCAATTGGCTCCTTTTGGGTACAAATGAGATCATCTTATTGAATGAGGGGAGGCATGTTATTTCTCATATTAATGTGATCTTGTGTTAGCAAAATGAACCTCCATATGAACCCTTTCTTCTTATTTACTGACCTTCAATTGGCATGGTTAGTGACTAAGATCCAACCATTCAAGTATTGAGGCTAGTTTTGGTAATGTGTAAGTAGAGGCTTATTACTCTGTCATAGCAATTGTTGTTGGATACGTACGACACAGTCCTCTACTCCGTAGTTTAGGCACATTAGAATATGATGTTAGTTAGCATGTCATCATAGTATTAGTTAGGTTGTTAGTATGATTTTCTTTCTCTCCTCCCTGTACTCAGGATTTAATCTCTTGTTCACATAAGGAAACACACATGTGTGGTGGATTACAATACTCATGTGTCATAAAGCTACTTCTGATTAGAGACTGAGATTCAACATGATATCAGAGTCCCGAGGGGATGATCTTTGATTTTCTTTGTAAGTGCTTCGATTGAGAGAATTTTTTTTTCTTCCTCCATTAAATTAGTTAGATACAAGACCTCGAATAGTTCATATGCAAAGTTGATAGTCCTGCTGTGTGCGAGCCAAACGAGAGAACACATGTGCTGAGTAGAGAGACATCGTTAGAAAGATTGAAGTGCCAGTTCGAAGAAAAACAAAACCCGCTCAAGAGTCGAAACGCCAACAACAAGTAAATCAAAGGTGATCAGGAAGTAGAAACACATTAGCTCCAACCCAATCCACATTTCCGTTTGTCATAACTCAGAAGCAAAATCATGTCCACATCAGTCGTATTAGTTGAAGCCCACAAACTCACAGCAGACAATTATCAGACTTGAAAAACATGATGTAGGCTCTTGCTAATGAAAGAGAATACGTGGAAGTATGCAGACCCCGTAGGAACAAACCGACATGTTATCAACGAATCCGAAGAGACATCTAGAGGGAGAGCGAGGGTCCTTTATTCGATCACAATGTCATGCTGTGAGTCCATATTTAACAAACTCTCAAAAATACCCAATCCAAGAGTCACTTGGGACACTTTGAGAGAGAGATTCGAGAGGTGTAATAACGCATCACGACTAATGTTGCTAGATAAATTGAATTCCATCAGACTACCAGAAGGAGGATCAACATCATAATACATCCGAAAAATCCAAGAGACAAAGATGCAGTTCAAAGGAGTTGGCCATACCATATCGGAGACGGATCTGGTGGAAAGCATGCTTAACACCCTACCATCAAGTTACGAAGCAGTGTACAATCAGGTTAGCACTCTCACCACCATGCCGACTTTGGAGGCTTTGACTACGCTTCTCCAACAACACGAACAACGTATGCAGTTTCGTCAATCCATCAGGATTGGTTTGTCACATGTCGATGCCTTAGCTGCGAGGTTCCAATGTCCCAGTTACACACATAGCAGCCCATCAAACTTCCGGCCACCATTCTCAGGCCCAAGGCATCCATCACCAAGCTCATATCGAGCACCACATTATCAAGCCACATCCACGCCTCGGACTTGCAACTGGTGTGGAGGCAAGGGGCACTTCATGCATGACTGCTATCTATTCACTTAGGAGCTGGCCAAGAGAGCACAAGCCCGACAAACTCATAGACATGACACAACGAGAAGTTACTCAGGACATCAACCAACATTCCATGCCAACATGTAAAGCAAAGAACCCGCAGGAGACAATTGGAGGAGCAACACCACGGCATGGGACCTACACGACAACACTACACTAGGTTGGGATCTATTCTCCAACGACTATGAGAAAGGACTTGACAATCACGACATCAAACCAGATAGCTCATGGATAATAGACTCTGGTTGTTCCCTACATGTCAGCGGAGATCCCAACAAATTTTTCGAATTAGAAATAGCTCCGATCTCTGCGACTATGCAGACTACCAGGAAACAAACGTTGCGAGTAGAGGGAAAAGGCAGTGTCAACCTCGATACCAACAAAGAAATAAAAATTCATTACGTCTATTTTGTGCCTGGCCTTTCCTTTAATTTACTTTCAATGGGAGCAATAATTGACTTGGGGCTAATAGTCGTGTTTGATAATAATGAATGTGTCGTATATCAAGGGCCAAATAACGTCGTGGGACGTGGGAAACGTGATCCTAAAACAAGTTTGTATCGATACATCGTATTAGATCCCAAGTTTCAAATTTGCGCAATTGCATCACCGTCCATTGCATACCTTTGGCACCGACGCCTTGGGCATCTTAATTTTCATAGCCTCCGTTCTATGGGGACTCATCGTATCGCTAAGGGAGTACCACTCATTACAAGCTCTCACGATATGTGCGACAGTTGTATGGAAGGCAAACGGATACGATCAAATATTTCAAAAGAGGCTAGTAGACCACAGGCTAAGCAACCTTTACAGCTTATTCACTCCGACCTTTGTGGCCAGTTACGCCCTACTTCCCTAGGAGGCAGTTGCTACATTCACTTAAATAGATTGCTTTCATTATATACATGTCTTCACCAATATTTATCTATGGTTGAAGAAGCAATTTTAGAACATCTACCAACCCTTATACAACACTAAGACCCATTCGGAAAAATGAGCACTAGTATAGGCCGTGAGTCTCAAACAGTAGGGAATGAATAGGTAATGTGTGCCAAAAAACAAAATTCAAAATTAATTTTATTTATTTATTAGCGGACTACAAGGTTTGATTAGTGTGGGACAATTCAATTCATCTATTTTTTAAATATTGTAATTGTTCTTTAAAAATGAATATTAAAATGAATACAAAATTACAAAATTTTCAAATCTAATGTGGCATTATTGCACGTTAGATTGTCCTTTTCTAGATTATTCTTTTAATATTTAATATTAATATTTATTTTTTAATATTATTTTATTTTTAATATTATTTTAATGCTGAATTTTGGCCACTGTTCCTCATAAGGCTGTGAGTTTCATTGATGGGAACTCTTCAAAGGGAAGCAACCCCTTTAAGGGCTGATTTTTTTCCTAATGAAAAAGTGGCCAATGAATGACTATCTAGATCGAGATTGCATGTCGTGGTTGAGGATAGAATTGGCATTAGAGGAACTTGCAAGACACTCATTGTAGCAATGTTGGTAGTAGAATTGAGGAGATCGACACCAATCTTGCTTCACATCAACCACATGCAACTATAAGACACAATTCTAAGTATAATGGAAAAATGCAAGCTTTGAAGGGTGCAATCAAGGGCACAAATTTTGCAATTGGTGAAGAGCGTTAGCTCACCGAAAATGTGTTGGCGGACTTCCAAGACCTCATACAAGGTTATAATCAACAATTACTTGGGGCTTTCATTGGGGGAAAGATACATGTGTATTACAATCTTTTAATACCTGGTAGTGAAATAAAAATGAGATTTCTTGAGTCCAAACAGAGTGACAAAAAGCACAATGTTAACAAGTTCATTGATGCTCACATACAAATTTCTTCTTGCATCCAACTATGAAGAATAATACAAATATCATGAAGATGGCTAAAAAGTTGTCCAAAATAAAAAATCACAAGGGAGATGAACTTGCCTTTGAGTATTGTTGGATTTTGACTGAGATTATTCTCAATAAATAGGGGGCTCAATACCATCAAAGTGACAATATTGGATAAGAAAACATGAGACACCTTTTATTACAAGTTGTAGGAGTACACACAAGTGGATTCAACCATTTTAAGGTTGAGGCCTTGAGAGTGAGAGTGAAACTAACATGAACAAATCCATAAGAGATAGATCTACAAGGACACAAACAATCATTCAAAGGATTGGTGGTGTAAGAAAAATGAAGAGAAGGGGCCTTTTATGTACAAGTGGCAATAATAGAGATCATTGCAAATGTAACTTTGAAAAACTAGACTCTAATGGAAATCATTATAACACAATTATGTTGATGATCACTTTGGATTCTTTAGATAATTCAATTGTTGTGGTTGAACAATATTCAAGACTCTATTAAAAGGAAGAATTAGAAACTTAAGCTATATGAGAGGTTGGCTAGCTAGTGATTGTGAATTTCAAGCCAAGGCTGCAACTAAGTGTGAAGAATGGGCATGCATAAAATTAGCTAATGAAGCCACATTTGCAGCTAAGGAACTTTGAAAAAATAAAAGAATAATGAGATTAAAGTAGACAAGATAATTTTAGCACCTTAATTTGGAATTTGTATATCTCAGGGCCAATTCCAAGAGAGGCATATTTTTCAGAGGCCTGTGCTTGTTTCACAAATCAAACCCAAGTGGAATTATAATTATTTGATTAAAATTGTAATTTTTGTGAATTTTTGGAGCAGTCTGCCTTGAAATTACAAACCCGCCTGGCTATAGAATGGAGTCATAAACATCCCATTAACAATTCATAATCACCTTTCCATGTATCTATTGGCACATAAGTTCCCACCAATCAAGACTTGACACGTTATCCATATCGACATTAATGCATTGATTTTGTTAAAATCTTGATGGAATTTGGATATTCTTTTGGATACATTTGAATGTTTGAACAAATGGAATAGGGATCAAAAATAGGGGATGGAATTGGGCAACAAATGGAATTGGACTAGTCTACCTTCAGAGGAGTCAAATGCTCAGGGGTGCACTTAGTTCTACTATAACAAACCACGTGCGAACAAGTGGTTTCTAATAAACTATAATTTCAACCTACAATTTTGAACATTGTTTAATAATGACTATAGCTTTCTATTGCCAAAATTTCCAACTCAAATAAAATATGAAATGATTTCTAGAAGAGGTTGAAAATGAACTAAAATAGCATGTTTTTCAACTCAAATAATTATAGAGGACACATTTAGATGACCATTGAGTCAATATTCAACTCAAAATGAGCTTTCAATAATGAGTTATTTTTAGGATTTTTTTGTTCATTTTTTAGACAATTTTTTCTTATATAATATAGGGGTGTGAAAGTTATTTTTCAATTCTACAGTGTATCTTTTTACTTCAAAAATTTGTAACTAATTATTATTAACAAATAAAAATATCAATAATTCAAAACATAAACTTTCAAAGTAGGAAAATTTATTCATATTTTTTTAATTTTGTTTTATTTAAAATTCAAAAAGTATATAGGGGGTTCAAAGTTTTGTTTGCATGTGGTTTCTAATAGACACTCTAAATGCCCCCCCAAGGTGAAGATTCTTACCAAAGCAACCAAATCTAAGAAGTACAAGAATTTAGTCAAGTAGACTACGACTTTTAAAATGTGTATAGTCCAATTAAACAAATGCACCAAAAAAATCGTGGATTTTCTGAATGTCAATTGCTTTTTGAAATCTATACAAGTAGGTTGGTGCAAATGATGTGCCTTATATTTTTCTTGGATGGCTATGCAAAAACACTTCAAGGGTTTCATTGTAGTATTCTCATTTGTCTAGAAAGACTTATAATGCATGACATCTGCAAAGAAGCCAAATTGCAACATAAGCAATGCAAAGATTATCTTTTGTTGCGGTGACAATCCCATAATCCCAATGCAATCCTTCTTTTCACAATATAGGTGTCACGAATACACACCTTTTCTATAATGGATAAAGACAAAGAATGATTGCATGTAATACCGTCGTTGGAAAATACCCGGTCCATAAATTGGGAGGTTACAAAAGTGGTCTAACATCATTCTCTCATACATGTCATGGAGGATTGCAAGAAACAACTATTGATTTTGTTGCATTTTCATAGTACTCGTGATTTTTTCATTCGAAGAGTACTTTAATTTATTTTTTAATTATCAATATATAAAACTTAAAAAATGTTGTATTGTAGGAAGAAAAAATGTAAAAAAATTCTCTAAATAGGAAAATAAAAAAAAGTGCAAAACCTCAAGAACATAGATAATTTGAGTTTCTAAAAAATAGGAATTTGTAAAAAAAAATATAATAATTTTTTTTCCATTATTAACAACTTTGTGGAGATGGTCATTCACTAAAAGAACCACCAAAAACAATGTTTTCCATGTTTTGAAATGCAAGCAAAAAGAAGCTTACTTTGTGGGACTTTCATACAATGCAAAATTAGCTATTTTCTCGTTTCCTTCAAAATCTATTTGCTAGTCTACTAGAAGACCATTCCCTCCAAATTTCAGCTTCAAATTCAATTTTTGAGCTAGAACTAATAGAAGTGATTGCTAAAAACCAAATTGTACTATTTTTTTATCACATCTTGCATGCTAATTTGTTTTTTGGCCATAACTTTTGCATTATGACTCCAAAAGACTCAAGATTTATAAAAAAGGTACTGATGATTGACTATTATACATTTATACACAATTTTGCCTAATTTAATTTCCATTTTCCAAAAATGATTTAATATTCTAAAATATTCTCCAATCCTATGTTACACTTGTAAATTAGCGAGATTCTGTATTCATATTTTGTATTCTAAGAAACAAATTTAGAGTTAGAATTTAGAGGGAATGGTCATGTAGTAGACTAGAAACTAATGTTTAAAGAAATTCTGAAAATGAATAAATGTATGTTGTATGGAAGTCCATAAAGTGAACTTCTTTTTACTTGTATTTCAAAACATGTAAAATATCATTTTGGTGATTTTTGGTGAATAACTATCTCTACAAAGTTGTTACAAATGATCAACTTTTAATTTTTCTTTTCCTTCTTTTTCAAATTAAACATCAAAGTATCTATTTTCTTGAGATTTGACATTTTTTTAGTTCTCCTACTTAGAGAATTATTCTATGCTTTTCTTTTAGTGGTTGTACCTAAACCTTAAAGGTGTATATATTGGCCATAATTATTTTTTTTAAACTATTATGGGCCATTTTGTTAAAATGGTGGTATTCTATGTGTCATTTTCAGACTACCCCGTCTAAACTATATGAGTGCCATCTAAGACATGTAAATTTTTTAGAAATCTTGGACTTTTATAGATTCCAAAAATCTAAGGTTCATAAAGAATGTAGATTGTGTGGTCTAAATTGTAAAAGTGACATCTAGGAAAGGTATAGGTTTCAAACATCTAGGACGTTTGTACATTTGAGACCGCCAATTTGAATTGTCAAAATTGCCAAAGTAGTGGAATGGTGCCATTTTAACGAAATTGTCCATAATTGTTTTTCTAATTTTAAAGTACTCCAAAAAAAATATGAATGAGTATTGAAAAAACGCAACAAAATCAATAAATGTTTCTTGCAATCACCCATACTTAGTACTAATACCACTCCGGTGACAAGTAATCCACCATGTGGCAATGAAAAGTGACAAGACAAGCTGTAGTGAACAATATGGATTAAATCATGTAAAAGTAGAGTCTTGTTATGAGAAATAACAAGCTAAGCTACATATTGAGATTTTTTTTGTTTTCTTTATCCCATGCAAATACATATGAGATTTTCTCATTGGATGAGGAGAGGCATGTTATTTTTCATAACATAGGGTTGCTTCAACAATATGAACCCCTTCTCCTTACCTATGCCTTTGATTGAGCACACTTGACGAAGATCCAACCATTCAAGCATTGAGACTACTTCCCGTAAGGTGAAAACAGAGGTTCATACTTCATCAAAAATAACATGCCATTCTTCATCCAATGAGACTATGAGAGCCTATCATTCTCAGAGGCTTTTTTGGGGCGAAATTTCGCTCTCTTTATAAGTCAATCCTGCCAAGACGAACCTCTGTTTTCATCTCAATCCTGCCAAGACTCCATGATCCCTCCTCCAGAATTGCGCCGGTGCTGTGAAGGCTTGTGATGGCAGGTACTGTTCCCAAATATCCCGCTGATCATCAGCACTCAAATGGGATCCACAATACCGACACCCCCTCTCCTCCCCTGCAGCTCAGTGAGTACAGTTAGTAGAGAATTCTTCTCTCTGAAAGTTCCTAGAAGTTCGACAGCACCTGCACTGGCTGACCTCAGCAATTTCCTCGAGCACGAAAAGGACGCAACCGCCAATGATTGACTTTATACCATAAATTCCACACTCCTCGAGGCATCTAAGTTCGCAGCATGAATCCTCTGAGTCTAATTGAATATGCAAAGCCGGTTTCTTTCTCACTCCCTTCCTTTCTGAACACCACCACAGAACCTGCAATCCCAGATTCCCTGGCCTCAGAGTCTCAGACAGACAAGTCTATGTACACAGCCAAGCGAACGGCAGCCTGCTTGTTTTGACCATCGAGGTATATATAAAGATCTCAAACTATTCACTGAGTGAAGCATGCAGATGTGCACCAAATAGAGTCAAAATGAGAATTAGGAACTATTTTATACTCGTCGACAAATCCAAATGAATTGAAACGTATACCTTTTCAGCTTCTTGTGTGTTTTTCTCTGCGAATGTTCGAAGTAAAGATTTGTAAAGTGTCTTGTATGTAGGTGCACGGTTTTACCTCCATCTGAAAGAGTAGACCCAAAACTATTCACTGTTGCGCCAGGTGTAAAGTTGTCGACTTTTCACAAGCAAATTGATAACACTTCAGCAGAACCCTGAATGCGAAATTGGAATCGGGGGTTGACAGAATCAGCCTTAAGCTTATCAACTCGCACGAAGCAGAGGCAGTGCTTTCGACGAAGACAACCGAGAATGGAGTGAAAAGCACGGAGCCAGGACTGGGACGACATTCGGTACAACTTCCGAGCAGTCTGAAACACACTTTCATGTCCTGGAACCAGCTGCTGCAGCGTCGACATGCCGCGGCTTAATTACTGCTAGCTGATGAGAAACGGGACCTAGCTTCCATGGGGAATAAATAGCTCATCATACAGCCACAATTCACAACACCTTACTCATTCACTACTACTGAAGCTAGCTCTTTGACCGATCACGGTTTCTCAGTTGGCATTCAATTCGTATTGTCGCCTCAGTTGCAACAGTCGGTTACTAGCTATGGCCGCCATGTACTGGCTTGTGATCGCCTGCGCATTTCTGGGCGCCCTGCAGATTGCGAATGCTGCGGATCCCTCCCCCCTGCAGGATTACTGCGTGGCGGATCTGGCGTCCACGGTGGTGGTGAATGGGTTCCCGTGCAAGGCCCGAGACACTGTCACCGCCAAGGACTTCACGTACACCGGATTCCGCACACCTTGTAAGCTGCAATTCATATTCACGTACTCTTGTCAGTATTGATTTGGACGGTGAAATCTAGAATTCAATCCCGAGAAGCTTGGAGAATGGGAATCACGTTCTCTTCGTTTTCATCGATCGAGCATTGCGTAGGTGAAAATTGCTGCTTGTATTGGGGGTACCCGTCGTGAATTTGTAGGATACTTGGGAGATGTTCGAACTGTGACTCTTGTGAGGTTGTTACTTGTGCTGTCTATGGGGTGGTCTTGAAAGTTTGTTGTGGTGTATCGCTTCAGATTCCTCTTCGTGTAGTGTTTTCTATGATTAATTTCAGTGGGGTATCACTCTACAGAAATCTAATTAGTCCATAGTACAACCATGGAATTTCGAAACTTGAGTATGGAATTTCAGGCTCTATTCGATTGATCTTACTCAAGTTGTGAAATTCCTGGGATGCACAATAGAATATACTCGGTATGTATGGAAGTTTTGGATCTCTCGCCTGTCCTTGAGTGCACATAATTAAGTAGTGATATATATCCTCGGATCCATTCGTAGACCTAAAGTCTCTTTGTCGTGCTTCCCCGCAGTGGCCCCGACCTCCGCGTCCGAGACGGGAGCCATCGCCGACCTGGTCGACGTGCAAAAAATGCCCGGACTCAACACGATGGGCGTCAGCCATGCCCGACTCGACTTTGCCATTGGCGGCGTCCTCCCCCTCCACACCCACCCTCGCGCCTCGGAGACTCTCTTCGTAGTGAAAGGCTCCATCTATACAGGCTTCGTCAGCGACGACAACCAGCTGTTCGCCTCCGTTCTCCAAGTCGGCGACTTCACCATCTTCCCGAAAGCGAGCCTGCACTTCCAGCTCAACGTGGGGAACGAAACCGCCATCACGTTCAACACGCTGACGTCGCAAAGCCCGGGAATCTTGTTCGTGTCCAACCAGATCTTCGTGCCCAATATCACCAGTGCTGTGATTGAGAGGTCGTTCGGGGTGAATGCCACTACTGTGAAGGATTTGAAGAGCGGAACGCCTCGTTTCTTTGGTTGAGAACAGTACATGCATGCACTCTTTGGAATTGGCAGCCGACCTGGCATCCGAAGTTGCGCATTCATGGTAGCTTGTTAGTGGTGAAAATTAGTAAGCCAGTAGTTGAAGGGAACTATGATTTATTGATGGTTAAATGTACACGAGCTGCACTGATCGTGACAGCGCTAGCTCTTCCTATTATGATTTTTTCCAGTTTATGTCACTGACTAGTTTAATTAGTGACGATTCATGAACACGTCTGTCTTCTGTATATGGCGGACGGGGAAACCACGAAATAAATGCAATTCTTTTGCCTTCAAAATCGAGCTCCGGGGGTGATCCTCCAGTTACCTTGCAGGAATGCCCAGCCTTTACTTTTTGCAGTGAGTAGAAGGTTGAAATTGCACTGTGCCAACAACCCGCGTGAATTCCACCCGGGACGAAGCTCGGACAAGTTTTCAAGCACTGTTGGACGAATTCTTAGCCAAACCACAAAGGGCTTTTTCTGGTTCCTTGTGCGATTAAGGGGGTTGGACGTCGCCGCAAGACGTACACGGACTACTGGAACTCGATTGAATCATCATCATCTTCCATTGTTTTGCATTCTTCAGGAGGCTTGAAATCCGTTGTGGTAGATTCGTAGTTGTTCGTAGATATAGTACGCCTACTCCGCCGCGCCTCCAAGTTGTGTGCCTTGTTGAAGTTCTCATCAGGTGCATTCCCTCCTTCCATGCCAATTCACTACTAGGCAAGCATTCTTAACAAGAACCTTAAATTTGAGGACAATGGCGCAGATCCTTCTCACTAGCTGTCCTCGCTACCAATTTGGATTTCTTTTTGGTTTGAGTCAAATGAATCGGAATTCCATTGCAAAGGGGGTACGAATTTGGATTTGTATCGTCACTGATCTTGACTCATGGCGGTAGCTCGTAGCAGATGTGGTCATTGAAAGCGTGCTTGATTAAGGTCGTCAACTAGTAAGCTATGCAAGCATTTGCAAATGGACTTCAATCAGAAATTTGACTCAACGTGTCAATCAATCAAAATTTATATGATTGGTTTCCGTTTCATTTGAGTCTGAAGAGAGGAGGAGGAAAAAAAAGAAAAAAGAAAATTATGGTCATGACTTTGTTAGCTGGTTAAGGCCCTCGTGCAAGCTAGAATCCAATGCACTTGCTTGTTAAATGAAGCCGTCGTGGGGAGCAATGCTTGTGCTGAGCACATAGATTTCTCTTTCAATGAAATGAGATATTCAGATTTTAGATAATTGAAGGTATTGTTGAGCAACGTGGATTAGCACCCATAACCATAAACCAAATCTTAATCAACTTTGTTGCTTCAGTGTTCACATAATTGTCCACCTGCTTCCAAAGTTTTGGTTGAATGGTTTGGAATTAAACCCTAAAAGACCATAAGGCCATTGTTCCTTCAGGAGACAAATGGAATTTTGGGCAAGTACCTGTAGGCTGAATTTTTATCATGATTTTTTGAATATTTTTTGGAAAATAGTATATTGATTAGCTTCATAGGAATATAATTTTGTTTTTCAATTGGTGTCTGGAAACAAAAGTTATGCCCAAATAAGCTCAAAATAGGTGAGAGGGGCACCAAAAAAGAATTTCAGAATTTGAATGTGTGTTTTTTTGGATTTTTTCTCATAGATTATATTTTGTAGACATGGAAAGAATTATTCCTTCCATTTGGATTTGTTATGAGAAAGTTATGAACAATCTTGTTTTTCGAGCGATTAGAGCATTTTCTTAAAATAATTAACTTGTAGGATTCATTTTTGAATGCAATTTTAACAATTCTTGAAGAAAAAAAGTTCCACCACATGGTTAAATTTTCTTGCTAGAACAATCTCACCATTGGAATTAGAGATTTTAATTCCATTTTAGCTTGGAGGGTTCACTTAGAGTGTCCATCAAAAACCAGGTGCAAACAAAACTTTGAACCCCTTATATACTTTTTGAATTTTAAATAAAACAAAATTAAAAAAATATGAATAGATTTTCCTACTTTGAAGGTTTATGTTTTGAATTATTGATATTTTTAATTGTCAATAATAATTAGTTACAAATTTTTGAAGTAAAATGATACAGTGTAGAACTGAAAAATAACTTTCACACCCCTATATTATATAAGAAAAATTTGTCTAAAAACTGATAAAAGAAATTCCTAAAAATAATTCTCTATTGAAAGCTCATTTTGAGTTGAATATTGATTCATTGGTCATCTAAATGTGTTCTTTATAATTATTTGAGTTGAAAAACATGCCATTTTAGTTCATTTTCAACCTCTTCTAGAAATCATTTCATAATTTATTTGAGTTGGAAATTTTGGCAATAGAAAGCTATAGTCATTATTAAACAATGTTCAAAATTGTAGGTTGAAATTAAAGTTTATTAAAAACCACTTGTTTGCACGTGGTTTGTTATAGTAGAACTAAGTGCACCCCCCAAGCATTTTAGAGATATTAACAATTTAGATATTCCTTCTATCTCATCCCTTCTTCTACTTAATAATTTTTTGAAGAATAAAAATTAGTTTTTTCTTAAATTCTCTTCCCTTAGACTCTCAGTTCAAATTCCCATAATAAAGATTTAAAGCTCAAAACTTTGACTAGCAAAAACTTTAATTGAAGAAGGTTCAAAGTCAAATAATCTAGACAGTCCCAGAATGTATAAAAAAAACTTGTTTTTTTCACTTTAAATGCAGATATCTTGCAATCTATGTATTCAAGATTTCTGAAATTGTTTCCATACATTTCCATACTAATTAGGTGTAAGATCCTACGGTTCGATGTGCAAAAAAAATAATTATCAAAGTTTTTAATTCTTTGCTATAGAAATGGCAGTTTTGAGTGTTTTCTAGTAGAAAAAGGCCGTGGTCCTTAAAAAGTTAAATGAGCGCACTCAAATATGAATGTTATAGAGGCTGGATTTCCACAACTTCAGTATGCTATCAAGTAGAACCGTCATTTTGGTCTTTTGCTTGTCCCTCAAAGCATTTTGCCAAGTTGAAATTTTAGGGTGATGATGATGATTCTATTGTAATCATATTTTACAAATTCAAAAACGTGTCTTTCATGTAGGCCTTGAATTAGGTTTGGTTTCCACAGTTTTCAAAGTTGACCTTGGAATGCACATCGGTCATCTTGTTCAAATTGAAGTACTTTAGTCATCAAATTTATTCTTATGAATGTACGCCATTTTGAATAACTTTTGATATCATTGTTGTAAAATTCCTGCCATGCATTGGCATCAGAGAAATTTTCAGCCCTCCGGAGGGCCACTCCAAAGCAGCTAAAAGGACCCCAAGATTACATTTAACTTTGCTTAATGATTTGTTTTTCCCCTATAGTTGATCACCGAAAGTCGTGATGTCTGACGACTGTCAATGGTTCAAATATCAAGTATAAGTAGTTAATTAATCAAGGTTTAGGTATTGTAAATTAAGCAAATTCAATGAAATTAAGCAAAATGAAGTGAATTTTCAAGCTAGTTGCCAAAAAAATTAGAAAACTCTAACATTTTTCAACTAACTTCTAAAGCCAATTAATTTAGGGTGTTTAATGATGAGAAGAGAATATCTTTATTTACACATGGAGTGGTAGGAGGTAGAACAACCCATGTGGGATATGTAGTTTAGAATTTGTAGTTTCTCAACGGCTCATAGTTAAGTTTAAAGTAGGACTCATGTTAAAACTAGAATTTTAAACCCCATTTAGGCATTGTAAAATGAATTTTTTCAAAAACCTTTGAACTAAGTAAAGTTGAAAAATCAAACTAGTTTTCATGTCCAAAAATCCATTTGATGTTAGAGCCTCCAATAAAAAGTTATGGACAAAATTCTAAAAGGGGTTGAAAGGGAGATTTTCTTTGACATTTTCAAAAACCTTCTCCAAATTCTGCCCATAACCTTTTATTGGAGGCTCTAAACTTCAAACGTATTTTTAGACATGAAAATAAGCTTGATTCTCCAACTTTATTTAGTTCAAAAGATTCTGATAAAAATAATTCTACTATGCCTAAATGAGGTCTAAAATTCTAGTTTAACACAATTCCTATTTTAAACTTAACTATGAGCGGTTGAAAAACTACAAATTCTAAACTTCATAGCCCACATGGGTTGTTCTACCTCCTACCACCCCATGTGTACATAAAGAGATTCTCTTCTCATCATATAACACCCTAAATTAATTGGCTTTAGAAGCTAGTTGGAAAATATAAGAGTTTCTTAATTTTTTTGGCAAATAGCTTGAAAATTCACTTCATTTAGCTTAATTTCATTGAATTTGCTTAATTTCCCAATTAAGCACCTCGTATGTTCACGTGGCTGATTATTAAACAGACTTCTACTACACTTTCATTATTGGAGTTCTGATGTTTTTCGCAATGTTCACCCACTCTGACAATGCATTGCAGCTATATGCCCGTACTAATTCTTCCACGATTAATAGACTGATTTGGTCACTATGGTGCAGCCCTCTGGAGTGTTGAGAATTTCTCTAATGGCACCCCTGCCAAAAAAGAATGGCACTAGGCAAGTCTCGTGGAATGTCTCACCATTTGTAGTTACAACGATGCTAGCATGCAAGCTTGGAGCTGTGAGTTTGTGAGCGTGGAGCCTGGAGCCTATGAGCCTAGAGCCTAGAACAAAAAAATTCCCATTTTTATACCAAAAAAATCAAAAAGCTGAATTTTATTTGCTATTAATGGTAAATTTGGGACCTATAATCGTGTATCCTATTACCGTGGATCAATAAATATTTTATGTGGTGTTCGAATTCTTTGTAGTACAAATAATCCACCAAATAGTGAGATGAGGAGTCATTTCTCGTTGAGGCAAAGTTTTAGGAGAAACCTTAGTTCCAAAAAAAATTAGAAAAGTGAGGTGGTGCCCGCGGTGTTGTCCAAAAAAAATTAGAAAAAGAAATGAGGGATCAAGTTGAGGGTGGGAGTCATTTTTCATTGACGCTAAGGGTTTAGGGTTTAGGGTCTGATTGGTCTTATAGTGGCATGTTCCAAAATGCCAATCATTTTAGGACACATGGATAGGAACTTAGCACATTGGACTTCTACATTTTTAGCACTCATAAGCACTTATCGCTCACGTACTAGCATTTTTGTGTGCAACATATCCCATACCGGTTGTAGTTGGCTACATGAGATGCTATAAAAGGACTGAGTTCACATCAGCATGCATCTATAAAACCAATGGGAAGTCGACTATCACAATTCACTGCATCCATTGGGCCATGATAATTAATTGTGATTGGAGCTTTCCATTGGCCATGTAGTTTTAATATGGTAAAATATACATAATTCAAATCAATGTCATCATCATACAAATACAGTCATATGTTTATCATTATTGCATAGATTGTTAGGGTGACATGATTATTTTAAATCATAGTGGTAGGCATGTTACTGTCATCTTCAAGTGCATTCCTTCATCTCTTGTTATTGGATTTTAAAATAACTAAGAGGTGCATTTTACGGGTTTCATTAGGGTAATGGATTGGCTAATTTTGATATTCTGGAAGACCTTGTAGAAAATAAAATGATTAAATAGTAAAACATGGCCTGGATCTCAAAAGACAAATGAAGAAAAGGTGGGCAATGGAGGGCCATAATAAAGAATAAAAGTGGACCTTCAAAATGGAGAGTATTACGGAGAAAATGGACAAAATGGATACCCGACTGGAAATGGAAATGGAACTTAAATGAAAAAATTATGCATCAAATCATTTCAATTGTAATATATAAAAATGAGTGCATTACAATTGAAGTACATTAGAACATGTGTCCATGATGCCTATTCTGAAAGTGTGATCATTCCAGCTCGAACTAGCAGTAGCTTCAACTCATTGAAGCTATAACTTGGTGCATGAATGAAATTATCTTTGTTGACATCCATCTTGCAAAAGTACCTGTACAAATAGTACAAGTGTTTGCAATTCACGTACTGCTGCCGACCTCCAATAGCGGAAATTGCCATATTCACGAAGTCTAGGCATGTGCACGCTGGGAATTGGCCTACTGTAACTCAATATGCATTTTTGTTTGGCTCTGACCCTGTCTCTAACTCCACTATTGCACAAAGGCCTGGAAAAGGGAGCAGTGTTACTCCTAAAATTTGCCCTCTCACATTACCTGCACTTTCCCACTTGTTCCGTTGTTCTACAGTAGGTACGTTTGCAATCCTTCGAATGGCTCTGCTGTTCCTCACAATTGGACACACATTTGTGTTATTCGATGGAGGGTGCTCATACAGAGCAGGTTTGAAAATCTTTGACATGTTGAATAATTGACGTGGCGATAGTATTGGTCATTCTTGGAGGTGAAATCCTGCATGTTGCAATAACAATGTCTCTTTTCGGTTTAGGTTAGTTCCAGAAAAAACAGGCCAAACCTCTAGTACTTCCGGCCAATCAAGAACCCACTTCTGTTTTGTACCTTTCACGCATCGTTCGATGTCATCCCAACAAAACCAAAAATCAACCACCACCTGTCGCTTACTCCCATACTCTTCTTTTCTACCGCGGTAGGTAGGGGCTGGAGTTCCTTTCTTCCCTTTTGCAATCTTGCTAGTGCACTTGATGTTTGATCTTTGTTGTTGAGCTTGACATTTGGCGGCAGATCTGTGGCTAATTCTCGCAATGTGCCATTTTGATGTATCATAATTGCTTTCAAATGCTACCGTAACATGTCTAGAAGTATTTGCTTGAGGGTATTTTCCTTTGTTTCCAGAAGATTCAGAAACACTTGTGTTGGACCTTGTTCTCACACGGGGTTGAGAAAAATTGATTTTGTCAGGCCTATGTGAATCTCCTGCATCACCAATGGGCACGTCCAACTTCCTCTTTGTACTGCCAAATATTTCTTCTCCTTCCAAGTGTGGTACTCTAGTTCCCACCCCCTTTGCTCTAGGCAATGTGTTTAGTGCCTCTGCAATCTTTTTGGGATCTCCACTTCTTCTAGCAGTTCTCAGTCTCAGCTCCCCTTTTGACAGCCCTAATCCCGATGCATATCCTTTCAGGTATGCACGATAGTTTGTCATTTGCATCCAAGCACGAATACTGTCATCACATGTGGCGTCAAACAAGTTGTTTCCTTGCTTTCCAGACATTTGTAGCCACTTGTTGTGCACCGTTTCGGATAAATTGCACAATGGCAAGTCCAACATCTCTTCCAAATTCAGTTTCTAAATATTTCAAACATGACCATAAAACAGTTAGTAATGGACGTTCCCAAAAGTAGTAATTGGTAACTTATAAATAATTTATCTTCATTCACTGTATAGTTTCATAAGAAGAAGGACTTGCAATGATTCCTATTGCTACTCCCTAAATCTTTATCTATTAAAAAAATCAATGACATTTAACATTCTGTACTACCAACATTGGATATTTTTGATCCAAGAACAAAAATCAGGAGGTCATGGTGACAATAGAAATACATCCGTCGGATCCGAGGCATGTTATTATAACGTTCTGAGGACCCCTCGTTTTTGGTACCACGGAGATCAAAAGGGCCCAATAAATTTTTAAAAATAAAAAATAAAAAATAAAAATCAAGGAAGTTCAACTTCTAATTAGAATATGAGTCTTACAACTTTAAACACTTTTACTAATTCAATTTCAAGATTCACTCACCATGTCCATGAAGCCTCCCCATTGGCGATACCGGAAATGCCAGAAAGCTAACCAGTGTTGTAAGTGATGTAGAGTTTCTTCGTTGGCAGCTTCAGATGACAACCACCAAGACTGTATTGCAAGGTAATGGACCTCGGCTTGGTCCATATTCTTTGAATCTTTGTATTGCTTACACAAAGTAATATGTTGTTGTTGAAATGCTTCCTTGATGTATTTTTGTGTATGCTTGTGAAGAGAGGTACTCCAGTGCAACAAACATGTCCTCTCGCGATTCTCCATTTCAAAATTGGCAGAACCACTTCTGTAGATGATGCAGACCGCATTCCAATTGGCCATAGCGCTGTCTGCCATAAATCCTTTAAAGTTAGGGTTTCCCACTCTGTGGCGATGCATGACCGCGTTTAAGCTTTGCCAAAATTGTACTTGAACTTCGGTATCTTCGGATTGCATGTCGCAGATTGCAATAGTCATTACCTTCTTGTACTCGGTATCATACACGTGGTAGGCCATTGTAGTCCACTCCTTCACGCGCTTCACGTGGTCGAACATCAACTACGCATTCTGCAGATCTCCTTTCGATTGCATTTGCCTTACAAGGTCGACTCCACTTCCTGATCCCTCAGTAAGCATCTTGAAAATGTATACCTTTTCCTTGCCTTGACATGGGAAGATGCTGTCATGTATGAACTCAAACTTTGACTCTTTCTTCATGGTCATAATGTTGTCGATTATTCCTCCTCGGTTGTTAGACCGGAAAGAGGAGATCACGTTGCGAATACTTGGACTACTCAAATATTGGAAGCGGTCCATGACCTCCTCCATTTCTTCCGCTTTTAGCATCTCTTTCTCCCCCTCTCCATCGTGAAATAGGTAGCTTGCCAGGAAGTCTTTACTAGCAAAGGGAGTGATTGAGGAGTTCGTGGCCATGGGTGTTTTGGCCACTTGTTCCGCAATGAGTCCGCAAATCATTTCAGTAGAATATCTATACATGCCTTTAGCAACGGGGTGGCCATGCTCTCCAAAGTGAATAGTGGCCCTAGTTATTTCTGGGTTATCAGTGTACACAAGGTATATCCTAGCCTTGCATGTGTCAAGACATGTCGGTGCCATCTTGCAAACCTTGCAAACTAGGTTACATTCTTTTGGGGGACACCCACCAGTAGTAAAACAAAACACAGTATAGCCACTCCACTCAGTTTCGTTTCGCTTTGAAGCTCTCTTTAAATACTCACAATTGTCATTCTGACAAGCAAGATGGCCATCACAGTACGACTTACGAATTTTGAGGTTGTCCGAGTTGTGAATGTTCATGGTCATTAGCTTGCACCACGGATGTCCATCATAGCGCTTGTCCATTCCTTCCAAGTTTTTGGCCCCCAATGAAGATGAAGATGACCCACAAGGAGGCAATTCAAAGATGAAATCCCCGTTGAATACATGTGGAAGAAATGGAACCCGTTGGTGCTTCACGGTACTCAGATCCATTGATGACAATTCGTTTCGAGAATGATGCATAGTGGCAAGTCTCTTTAGACAATCCATTATGCTTTCTTTCGCTACTACATCTTGTTGTGGTAGGGATAGAGACTTTGAGGAATTAGAGAGACTTCTAGACGGGCCCTTACAAAATATTGATTTCACGATATCTGTCTCGCCAGATGCAATCCGGGAAGAAGAACTTTGCTTTTCAGCATTGACATTGGGAGACTCTCCTTCTGATTCGGTAGACAACTCTATAATTGGATCTAATCTCTCCTCTTTCAAGATAGGAAGTATTGTAGGCATGTGTAGGACCGGCAGAGCAACTCTAGGTGTATTGGGTGACACGACATGAGACTACACGGCATATCAATCATAGAACCATCAGATTGGCGACTCTGGATTTCTGTACATGCACCTAGTATAGAGAGTGGAAGTCCATATGCTCTATAGTTCCCAGAACCAAGGTACCAGCAATGCGTTCCATCCTCCATTGACCTCGGAACTGGGATAGATTGTAGCCCTTCCCCTAATTCCATCTTTTTCTCTTCCTTGACATAGATGGAGGTTTCTACAAATCTAAAACGGACGTGCAGAAGGTGACAAGGAACTCTAGCACGTCCACCATCTACTACCGGGAACACAAGAGGAATGTCATGACCATCAACTCTAAGCCAAGCCATTGCTGAACCCTATGGAGACACTTCAACAACATTAACAATTCAATCCAACACAAGAGATGAGGTAAAGAACCAAACTTTGGGTCTTGTAAGATTGGGGTTCCTCTTGGCCTTTTATTTGTCTAGTTCTATGTATTCATTGTTCATCCAATATTTCAATACGAAGTGCCAAATTTCTGGTGTTAAGATTTTTATTGCAAAGATACTGCAATTACTATGAAAACAATAATATCATTTTGGAAACTGAATTGAATTCATTATATGACAATAGAAGATAATTAGCCCTTCCTCAACATTAGTGATTTACAGAATAATTCTTTATAGAAAATTAATTCTAATGGTGGATTAGGTATTTCTGTCTACAATATTTTCAATTAATGTGAATGCTTATTACATGGGCAAATGAAAATTACGCATGACTTCAGTAGGTAGAAACACATCCATACGATTCCATTCCATATTTTAGGACATGACCTCTACAATTTTTTCTATTCATTTTGTAGAATTCCTTTATGGTATATCAAAATAAATTAGTTGCAACATTCATAAATTTACAATTACTATTATTGTATTTGATTGATCATCAAGTAAGTATCATTAATGTGAGTCCATTTTTGTAATCTATGATTCTTCTTTCTTGAAATAATAGTGAGTTAAATAAACCCTCAGTTAATGCAGGGCTGCAACATTCAATTTTGGTATATCATTTACGACATTTCAACACGTGGCACTTTCAATGAGCATTGGTAACTGTGAATCTTGGTACTTGAAAATATAGGACACAACGTATCCTTAATTTCTTTGACTTCAAGACGAGGGTACATTCGAAAACCCCGTCATAGTCTCCAATGTCAAAGCCTCCTACGGGGATATTATTTTGACAGCACACCTATGAACCTGACAAAAGTTGGCACTATCCAAAACCACGAGGTGCATCTCATCAATGGTGGATTAAATAAGACGTCTCTTCCTTGACCTAATCTGCCTAACATAGAAAGGGCCACTTGTGTCCATCATCCTCATTCTCATGGTTTCACTTCATTTTTCATGCTGTAGTAGAGAGCATTGATTCTTATGCGTTTTCTTCTCCCTTCATGCTTGTAGACAACCTAGTTGTAGATTTGATTAGTTTCACTAGTAGAAAATCTACGTCCAAATCAACAAAAAATAGACAAGAAAGTGTTGATTTTGTTAGTTCATTTTCTGTTGATTTGGACGTGTTGACTTGGATACTATAAAACAAGAAAGTGTTGATTTTTTTGTTACTTTTTTTTTTAATTTGGTCAATAATTTTTTTTTTTTTTTTTAAATTTAAATTTAAAAATTAATTTTTTTTAAATGCCACGTGGCAGAGTCACATCGCACCACGTGGCAACCCGCCATGTGGCACACCAATGCCACGTAGGCGGCCACCGCCGTGGAGGTTCAAACCTTGGACCTCAAGGTTGGGGTCCAAGACTTCAACCATTGAACCACCCCGAATTCTACATGTTAAAATGAAAATTAGAATTACATTTATATTGTTTTCCATTTTTTTTGTAAGAACAGCAGACTTTGGTGACCTTTTTGGCATAGTAAAACATTTTTTTTGAAAAAACTTTGAACTAAGAAAAGTTAGATAATCAAGCTGAATTTCACCTCCAAAAATCCGTTTGACATTTGAAGTCTCCAATAAAAAGTTATGAACAAAATTCAGAGCGTGTGTTTAAAAATGTCAACAAAACATTTCATTTCAACCCCGCTCTGAATTTTGTCCATAACTTTTGATTGGAGACTTTAAATGTTAAACGGATTTTTGGAGGTGAAAGTTAGCTTTATTGTCTAACTTTTCTTAGTTCAAAGTTTCTTGAAAAATCATATTTTACTATGACAAAACGGTCACCAAAGATTGCTGTTCTTACAAAAAAAAAAAAAAAATGCAAAAACAATATAAATGTAATTCAAACTCTACAATAGACATGTAGTTCTTGAATTAATAATTTTGTGTGTTTTGTAAGAACAGCATACTTTGGTGACCATTTGGGCATAGTAAAATACTTCTTTTCAAGAAACTTTGAACTAAAAAAAGTTAGATAATCAAGCTAATTTTCACCTCCAAAAATCCATTTCACATTTGAAGTCTCCAATTAAAAGTTATAAATAAAATTCAGAGCGGGGTTGAAATGGACCTTTTTGTTGACATTTTTAAACACACGCTCTGAATTTTGTCTATAACTTTTGATTGGAGAATTCAAATGTCAAACGGATTTTTGGAGGTGAAATTTAGCTTTATTGTATAACCTTTCTTAGTTCAAAGTTTTTTCAAAAAAAGTGTTTTACTATGCCAAAAAGGTCACCAAAGTCTGCTGAGTTCAAAAAACACAGAATTGTGAGTAAAAAAGTGTTAAATTGTTGATTGTTTTGTTGATTTGGACGTTGACCTACCAAAAGTAACAAAAAAATTTAACCATTTTGTTATCTTGTGCCAAATCAACAAAAAATTGTGAAAATGGTCGATACAGTGCCCACATTAACAAAAAATTGACGATTTTTTGTTGATCTGGACATCATTTTCTACTAGTGTTTGAATCCAAGTCGAAGAGGAAGAAGGCGTCAGTCGTTGTATTTTTCATCTGCCAAAGCATTGAGACGATCTAGGATGACAAGAGGAGGGAGAGTGCCGCCAAAGACTGCCGAGCCAATACCTGCAGATCTCCGGCGAGTTCTCCGCTATGAAACTGGGAGCACTGTCGGAGAGGAGGATGCCCCTGCCGACGATGTTGGTGCAACTCCAGAGGCGGCGACGGAATACAAAAGTTCGAAGCGTGGCACAAGGGCAGCGGACGTCCCAATTGTAAACAAATTTGAGATCGCTCTTCAAAGATTGTGTAGTCTTAATTTGTAATCATCTAGAGTGAATGTCTATTAATCTTAAGCATCAAACATACAGAGGTCCATAGAGCATTGAGCGGTGTGCATTAATAGTTTAGTTTTAGAGTGCCTTACTGACTTGGAAGATTAAAACCAGTCATTATGTGCTTAAGAACAACGCATATCATGGCAGTTAGGTACACGGGTCCTTCAAGGCAGCTAAGCTTCTTTTTTTGTCAATTGGAACTTCCAATAAAACTTTGATTGGATTCCAAGAGGATAGAAAGTGGAA
Source organism: Rhytidiadelphus loreus (assembly GCA_947034895.1). NCBI lineage: Eukaryota > Viridiplantae > Streptophyta > Bryopsida > Hypnales > Hylocomiaceae > Rhytidiadelphus > Rhytidiadelphus loreus. The sequence continues at coordinate 9,320,698 of OX344765.1, read as the reverse complement.
ACCATGTAAATTGCGAAATAGGTAGAGCTTATATTTTTTTCTAGTTTATTCCTTTCGAGTTAGGGAAATATCTAGCTCATTTTGTAATCAAGAGAATTCAACCCGCTTAGAATTTCAAATCCTTAGATTTCAGCCCACATAGAATTTTAAATCCTTGAAGTGTACATTTGCGGTTTAGGAAAATTATAGAGCCCATTTGAACTTCCAAAATTCATTTTTAATTTAAGAAAGCTTCAGAAAACATTGAACATTTTGGATTAGCTGCCAATTGCACTTGTCTTAGACGGAAAATTCAATAAAAACTAGTTCACAAGTTTTCATGTACTCATTAATGAGTTCTAGCTTTGAAATGGCCGATTATTTGCCCAATCACCTTCCGTTGGACGAGAGATCGATATCAACGGCACCTACAAAAGGGTTAATAAAAACCAAATCAGCCATGTGTGAGGAAAATGGAACTACTACTCCGTTCACAAGTGACTTATCCGCATGAGTTCAAAACCATACAGATCATACACTATCAGATTGCATTTTAATATTTCAATACCTTGATGTAATTAGTCAATCAACAAGTTCTCGACTAGGTAGAGTACGACGTCACAAACTTGAGCTTGAATGTGACTAGCATGAATGTGCATAGCTGAACGTGAGCATTCATGTGAGTATGTAAAGAAGCAAATGGCTTTAAACTGAATGCTTCCCTTTTTGAACTCAATCCTGGTCTCCAAATCAGAATGCTTCACTGATAGTACATTGAATGCCTTCTCCCGCAAGTTGCCTAAAGGAAATCGCAAAGTTGCCATCTCAGTTGGCTAAGTTTCACCAGTGCTTCAAGTGCCATCTTCCAGTGTATGCCAATCAAGAATCTCAGAACAAGCAGTCGCAGTTGGACAAGGCTCACTCCTACAAGTAGATTGCACCCCCGCGGCACATGTCAAGCAACAGAAAAATGAATCTAGGACTTCCGCCGAGCACCAACACATGAGTTAACGTCGGAGAAGAAATTACCCACGCAAAGGTGAGCGATCCGGAAAGAGCCCACCGTGAAAATCGTGAAGCCTCGCATTTGAAAACCAGTCTCCTCTTCGACCCTGAATCCTAGCCGCAATCTCTAGCTTCTAGATTGCACACCGTGCGACTCATGAACGGGCCCACTCACTCACACATTAAATTTCCAACCTTGCAGGGTACAATGACTAGGAGTACGAGAAGCTACGGCCAAGGAGGCACGCAAGACCCACCTGCTCTTCCAACATGCCCTCGTGCGCTCTTGCAGGTACTATCCACTCTGTAGACAACCTGTCTTTTCAATTATCATTTCGAAAATGTTGGTTGTGCCTCCGCGGGCTAGCCTGTGAAGGTTGTGTGACGTTGTGGCGAGGCTCTAGTGGGTGGATGCATGGATGAGTGGCTCATTTTTGGCAAGAGTCCTTGTCCAAAAAATCATTTGTGGGAGGTGTAAAGAATCAAGTTAACTGTAACTGCGTGGTATGAAGGTCACTAATGATGTGAGCTGTTTGGGCGATTTGTGGGCCTGACACGCATTTACTAGGAAACGTTGCTTTTAAATTGAGGTCGATTGGGCAGGCGCAACCGTCAATTGGCAGGGTGATTGAGCGATTGAATGCCGCTGGGTTTTGCTAGGTCTTCGTGGCCATCGATGGATGGGGCCTTTGAGCGGCCAGATGCAACGGGGTTTACGTCAGGCGAGGGCGGCCGTTGATGCAGGGACTTCAAGCAGCTGGATGAAGGGGAATCTGCTTCGCGCTTGTTTTCGGCTGTTGGGCGTTGGCGCTGGAGTCGGGAGGTTTGGCGCGCCTCATTTGCACACCTGCGTGCTTTGCCCGACTGAGCTCCGTGCTTGGGCTCACATGTTTATTCTCAGCAGTGCTTGATTGTGTAAGTTTAGTAATCACTTCGGGTTTCTCTGAGCTAAGTTCGTGCATTGTTGTTGTTCGGCTTGCTGTTCTTGTGCAATTACGGGCAAGTGTAATTGTGGTAGTTTGCACGTTTGAAAGTCCGTTGCTTGCAGTATTAGGGTTCCAATGTCAGATTATAGCGCTAGCGAGGGAGAGATGGGAGAGCACAACCTCGCAGAGGTTGAGGAACAGGGTGCGAGAGTGAAAATTGAGGACGGCATTCGTGCTTGGGTCTCGCCTCTTTATGCGGACGAGCCTACCCTTGTTTTTGACGGCAGACCAGTGTCCAGGAAAACATTTGAAACGGTCTATGGCTTGTCAAACAAAGGGAAGTCTCCCAAAAAATTGAAAATAGGGAGAGATTGCACAGAGGCTGAGGTTGAGAGGTGGTTTGGGCCAGTTAACGGGAAGAACGCATACCACTATCCCCACCATGACGACGAGGAAACTTGTAAAGAGATAGAGAAACTCTGGATGATTTGTCACCAAAAGACAGTTGTTCCTGGGGTTCGTACGATTAACAAGGCAGAAGCAAGAGGTTTCACTTGTATGAAAAAACAACCGCCTGTACTCGTGAATTGGGCAGTATTCGGCAAGTGGTGCATACGAGATAGGATCAGGAGAGAAGAACGTGTTGCAAAAAAACAATTTGTAGAAGTGTGTCACTTTGTTCCTGTGCATTTAGACTCCGAAGACGACAACGCCAAGAGTGGCACTCGAAGTCTGGAGCGCCCCAGACGTGATCAACTCGAGCATGGAAGACAAGTCCTAGACCGCCCTCTTCTAAGAACGGTGAATCGACAGGATCATGCCTCGCTCATTTTGGAGTGGACTAGTTTGTTGACTGCCTTGGACGAGGAGGTGTTGGCCCTTTCTTTAAGTCTAGAGCTGCTGAAGGGCAACAAGGACCAAAGCACCTTGGAGCTTGTGCGCGCAGATGCCCAACTAGCCGATCGACGAGAGCTTCTTCGAATAGCGTCCCAGAAGTTGCAGCAATTTGAAGCCGAAGTGACTGCGATGAAAGCGAGTGCGCCCGACGCATCCCTAGTCAATTGGGAGAGTTTTCCTGGCGCAGATAAGTTGAGGAGACAACTTGATGCTCAATCGGGAGTTTTGGATACCTTTGTTGAGATGCTAGCTACGGGTGAGGTGGATCACGAGAAGGCCCGCGGGAACGCAATATTTGCCTCGCGTGCAGAGAGTATTGCTTTGGCGAAATTCGAAGTTCTCTGTCGGCAAAAGGAGGCCGTGAAGGCCCAGCTCCGTGTGTTGAAGGCTGGTCGGGATCTCCCCAATCCACTTCCACGCCCACGACAGTCTAGTAGTGCTGATAGTAAGGGTGATGGAAATACTGATTGTTGTCTTCTGTCTGACCCTTGCGCTTTTTGCGGTAAAGGATTTTGGCCAGAGTGGGATTGTAAGATTGCTTCTTGTAGACATGGTTACCACTCTTGGTGTGCCAATGCTCATTTCTCTAATTCTACAAGATGTTGCTTGAAAGAATGTGACCTAGAAATGCATTCTAGCTGGTGGCTTCAATCTGGGTATAAGCCAATAAAGGCAGGCAAAGAAGCAGGAAAGATTGTTGGAGAGGCAGGAAAGAGCAGTGGAGAAGAACGAGAGACAAACGGAGTAGCCAGAAAGCCCGTTGCCTCAGAATTGGCTTCCACCGTATCTGACGAAGAAGGTACAGTGGTCGAACTTCTCAATTACTTACGTCCCTCCAGTTTCAGTGATTTATAATTCACAGTTTAGACATTGACTTTGCCTTAGTGTCTGTTGAATTTAAAGGGTGTTCATGTACTGTGATTCCCTTTCTTTTCAAGTTTTCAAGTGTTCAGGCGTTATAGGACTTCCCATTACATTCGTGGTTACTTGTAGATGCTTAAATTGTTTTTACTGTTGAACTTATCATATTATAGCTTTTAGGGTCATGTACTCATGTTTGAATATACATTCTCAATAATTGAAGGTACTGAAGACATGATTTGTCTTTGTTTTTGGAATTGAGGGTCTACCAAGCCCGGCCAAGAGTAGTTTTTAGTACTTCAAGTAACTTCATGCCACTTTTGATTGGAGGAGTTGAAAGGCCAGGGGTCATTTAGGGTCTAAAACCTACTTTCATGGTTAAGTTTTACACTTTTGGATTCTAATTCTTTTCTCTTTTCAGTAGTGGGTAGTTTAATCCATGAAAATCTAATTTGATCACTAACTACTAACCTCTAAGTTCTGTGGTTCCCCTACAATTATGTCTTGGGTGGTTTCAAGGTACTTCATCTCCTTTTGAGAATTGTATTGTGATTTGAAGGATGTTTATTCATGTTTCATTCCATTTAATGATACTTGAAGCAACTTTATTCCACTTTCATTAAATACGGGTATGGTTTGAGGGTCTTTAGTTATTTGGACATTCTTTTACAATTCCAGTAGAACTAGTGACACTTTTACACGTCACATCCCACTAATTCATTTTTTTGTCATCTCTGTGTCTAGAGAGAGAGCGGTGTGCATGGATCCCTTCCCAACACCTGCAAGTACCACCGGCTTCGACATCTGGTACAATAAGCCTGTCAGATGGAAGCAAGGGGAGTGGAATGCGTAGGCCACTGAAAGAGTTGGTCAGCCCCACTGCACTTGGGAAGAAGCGAAAAGAAGTTGATGCTGTAAAGAAGGGTGGCAGTCTTGTGCAACTAGACTTGGAAGGCAAGCGAAGGCGGTTTCCAGTCAAAAAGGGATTGGAAACCACATCAAAAGAGTTTGTTGTTGAATTGGGTGGATTGGGAATTAGCAAAGGTGCCTCTGTAGGTGAATCGTACGATGCTTCAGAGTCCGGTTCTGAATTTGGATCAGAAGCTGCGGAGGATGATGGTGCACCTGCCGTGTGCAAGAAATTGTCCGGTTCATCAAGGAAGAATGTCGCCGCTTCACCGAGCTGCATTGGAGAAGCCGATGCTGTAGTTGCAAGGGAAAATGGTAAGGTTGTCCGCAAGTCCGCAACGAAGGAGAAGAAGATGAAGACTCCTATACACGAGCGAGTGTCCATGGCTCGAACGACTAGACCCGGCAACCGGAAGGGAAAATCTTGTACTTAGAGTTGTTGGTGGATTTCTGGAGGAGTTGCCATTTTGCTTGTATCAATTGTTTTTTTGGATCAGTTTCCTTTACTGCGTGGTTGGTTGTGTAGTTTTGTTGAACTAGGATCAAACATTGGGAACCTTCTTTCCGGACTTTTAGATTCAGGTGCTGCTTCTATTTGGCTTGAAGTCGGGTTTTTGTTAGGACCTCAGTATCGAGTTACAGACTTCTTTCACTGGATGACAGGTTTTTTTTACAGCGGAAACGTAACTTGACTTGCTTTTTCCGTTTTTGAGGTTTCATTTGTGGTTCGGCCCTTCATATGCATTTGATTAGAATGTTTGAGATGTTATGATTTGTTATGTTAGTCTACTGCTTGAATAAGTGTAATGCTGAAGTTAGTGTAATGCTTGATTTATAATAATGCTAGTATTAGTATGGCTTTAGTTAGTAGTGTTGTTAATTATATTGTTATATATGTTAGTGTAGGCCAGATTATGATAGTCATGCTGCAAGGGGCAGTTCAAGAGGTTCAATTCCTCCATGATTGATGTTTGAAGTAAATTTTAGGAAGGGTTTAGAGTGTTGGATATAAAGTTATTTCTAGTTTGGATTTATTTGAGTGGTCAATTTGCCTTGCATACTATAGTCAATAAGGCCCCCCTTGCTAAGAAAAAATTGTATAAGAGTAAGTGCTTTTCATTGCCTCCAGATTCACAAGCAAAAGAACTAGTAATGTCTAAGTACATTTTATTACCTTAAAGTGCAAAAGAATGAACCTAGGTAGAGAAACAACTAGTAATATAAAGATGGGGACACAAAGATCCATTCCTCAATCACACCCCTCCCATGCAATTAATACTTCACTAAATCTAAAAGTGAAAATTACCATTGTTGAAAGCTCTAATAGTAGGGTGTGAATGTATTGGTTTTAGATTGATGGTGGACTTGTAGTGATTTTAAATGCATTTTAATCATAATTGGATGCTTTTTTTAAATGACTTTTTATTAACACTTCTCCTTATTTGATTCATGTGAAATTTTAGTGCATTGTGTCCCTCTTTTTACCTACAAGAGGCTCACTTCAATTGAGGCAAATTCAAGCTCTATAAGGTGGTTAATAGCTAAAAGTTTTGTTGTTAGAAGACTAAAAGTTGATGAATATAGCATATGTGATATTGCAATATTGTAATTGGCATGGGTTAAAGGCATGGAATTGGAATACTCTACTTTCCAAAATTTAATGCATGTCTTCCTCCTTTATAGGCTTTCAAAATATATAATTGATTTTAATAGATTTGGTGAATTTCATATCATTTTAGTTGCACTAATTTGTGAAGCTCAATTTCTTCTTTGTTTTTGACTTGACTAATGGACCACCCAAGAGTAATGGTTGGGGCCAAAAATTCCTCCAAAAAGAAAGCATCTCAATGTGTTTTTTTTTAAAAGGAGAAATTACAAATAGGAGCATGAAAATGAAAAATATTACTTTTAGAGGCACCATTTTAAAATAATTACAAATAGGGACACAATTTAAAACTAATTTGTAATTTGTTGTTATTCTTTTTGATTTGGACATTGGAATGTCATATATCTAAATTATCCAATGCCCAAATAAAAAAGAGGGACACAATGCACTAAAATTTCACATGAATCAAATAAGGAGAAGTGTTAATAAAAAGTCATTTAAAAAAAGCATCCAATTATGATTAAAATGCATTTAAAATCACTACAAGTCCACCATCAATCTAAAACCAATACATTCACACCCTACTATTAGAGCTTTCAACAATGGTAATTTTCACTTTTAGATTTAGTGAAGTATTAATTGCATGGGAGGGGTGTGATTGAGGAATGGATCTTTGTGTCCCCATCTTTATATTACTAGTTGTTTCTCTACCTAGGTTCATTCTTTTGCACTTTAAGGTAATAAAATGTACTTAGACATTACTAGTTCTTTTGCTTGTGAATCTGGAGGCAATGAAAAGCACTTACTCTTATACAATTTTTTCTTAGCAAGGGGGGCCTTATTGACTATAGTATGCAAGGCAAATTGACCACTCAAATAAATCCAAACTAGAAATAACTTTATATCCAACACTCTAAACCCTTCCTAAAATTTACTTCAAACATCAATCATGGAGGAATTGAACCTCTTGAACTGCCCCTTGCAGCATGACTGTCCTACTCTAGCCTACACTAACATATATAACAATATAATTAACAACACTACTAACTAAAGCCATACTAATACAAGCACACTAACATATGTACAAACACTACTAACTAAAATCATACTAACACAAGCATTACCCTAAACCTCAAGCCCTTCAGCAACTTCTAGTACTACAGGAAAAGTTGAATTCCAAGGAATTCAGCAGTATCCAGAACATCAACACTAGAACTCCTGCATTGCAACGGCACTTTGAATTCCCGCAGCAGCATGAGAACCTAGCTTGTAAACCATGTCGTTGCCCGAGACACGGTGATCTTGGGGTTCCATGGGGAATTTCACTGCCCTCACTTGACAAGCATGTACATGGGCAACTTGAGACTTTCGTAGAAGCACATAATTGCAGACATCTCGACCGTATCTCTCGTAATACAATCCACCTATACACAGATCTCCCACCAAGAATTCTTGACCCCAAGGGCAAGTGAAGGATCTTTGTACCGTGAATGCTGGCTTCGTGCACATCAAGACCTCAAAATCCACATTGGCCTCGTTATCTTCTTCTGCATTTGTTGCAAAGTTCTCACCCATTTCAATGCAACTCACAAGGTCTTCTCCATCTCCACCATAATCTGCCCACAAACTACCATCAAAGTTTGCCGAAATAGCTGATCGGATATGTGCTACATTGTCGGGAATTAGTACCTCTACATTCCATCCAAGCGTCCAAGCCAAATTTTCGCAGCTGTCCCACTTACAGTCTAAGCAAAAGCAACAAAAGCAAGACAAACTCTTTGTCAACAGCCTATTTGTTAGAAAAGCATTCACAGATCGGATAGAGTGCAAATCTCTAGTTCCAGCAATGGGCATGGTAGTGAAGGGGGTCTCTCGCTCCATTGCCAAGGTAACCTTCGAGATGTGCCAGAATACCCGGGTTACAAGTCTTCTATTCGTCCCAGTATAGCATGCTTCCGGTCTTGAGGATAATTTTTCACGCAGCATCTCTACAACTTGGGCAGCGTTCGCCAGTTCAGGGCCTTCCGAATCTAACTGAGCTTGGCGGATGAATCGTTTCACCACAGCTCCAGCCCCGTCATGTGGACCCTTCCCGTGCCCTGAACCAAAAAAATTCCACCAACACATACAGCCACCAGTTAAAGAAGGATAACAGCTCACATAGTACCAAGGTACTTTACTTTTGAATTGAGAAGAACAACCATCAGACCAAATCCAATGTTGCTTTGGGTGAAAGCCTGATTGATGCAAATCTTTCCAATGCAAGTTTAGACAATGCTGCACAAAGTAAGAGTCATGTTTTTTGTCATCAGAGACATAAAAGTGATACTTCATGATTGCATTTGTAGTTGGATCAGTAGGATCAGGGTTAGGATTTTGGGTCCAGCAGATCTGCACAAGAATCGTGACTTGATAATTTTGCCAATGCATCGATTGGACCTCATTCTGAATCTCAAAGCTGTAGTTCTCAGCGAAATCTATCACAGAAACGATTCCGTCAGTGGGGATATTTTCCAAGCTCTTCTTGAATTGTTGATCCTGCCATCTAGCAACAAAGTTATGTTGAACAAAAAACTGCAATTTGGGCTTCAAATAGTCTATTAACTCATTAGATATTTAGATGTAGTGGACTTGTAAGCAAGATGCAATTTTTGTTTCTCCTCTCCTCTTTTAGTGACAATGCTTTTCATTTCAAATCTTTTCCAAGACACTTTAATAGGAGAGGTTCCTTCTTCTTCAATAGGGCATATAGGCAAATAATCAACACCACAATTCTCACACAAACCATACACACAATCCCTTGCATGCCACTGGACAAACTCATTTTTCGGACATACAATTGATTCCCAAAGTTCAGTGGTCCCGTTGTACCTCACCTCCTTACCTTGGCAACCACTAGCACTCACCTCAAGTGAAGAACAAATCTCTTCACAATCGCATGTGCAGCTGCCCCAATTGTGCAGCATGGACTTCACTCTCATATTATTCAATGCTTCAAGTAACTCCGTGATTTCAATGTGATAGATACAACAGCAAGTGTTCCGCTCCTTCATTCTTTTGACCCAAAAAGGCCGCAATAAATCGAACGATCTCTTCCCGATAATTATTTCAGGGTGTGCGTTTTGAAACCTCAGATAGAACTCCATCTGCAGAAGTTGATACAACAATTGGATTAGAGTACTGTACACAATCCCCTTATGTACATAGGCTCCTGAATACCCTACACTGCCGTAATGATACCCGAAAGATGCTGCTATCTAACCTTACTGTACATGAATACCTAAAGTTAGAAAATACCAAACCACACTGAATAAAATAACCCTACTATGCATCAAAGAAGACTCATACCAACCAATGTCCAATACTAAAACCGAACTGTACATAAACACCCTCAATGAACGGTAGGAGAGAATGAACACCCAATAACGTCCGTTAATAAACACCCAAAGTCTCATTGTAATGCTGCAACACCTTTAGTGAATACCCTGGACTGCCGCAAACTGTTGCAAAGAACACCCGCAACGAAAATTGTCCAAGCATGAAGTATCCAAACACCCACAACTCCATCAACAAGTACCCATACTGAGAAATGTCTAAATCAAATGCCTACAAACACCCGCAACTACCCCAGTGAACACCCTTGTAGTCAACTGTCCAAACCAAGTATTTTTGAACACCGTAAATACCATGCACAATGACAAATTACCAACCCCACTATACCTAAACTTGTCAGACTCCCTCAATGAGCCTTGTTGTAACCAAATCATGAATTGTAAATCCACACTAACACCCCCACTACCTCATCTTAAGCCGGATAGAAAGAAAGTTGAATTCGAAGTCTATGACTACACACCGCATATAAAAACAGTAACTGAAAGTTACCAAACCTGAGCCCTTAACCCCAAATCCTGAATGACGAAAAGGTGTGACGTGCTCCCTCAACCCAGACTGAAATCCATCTTTAGTTTTCAGCACAAAAACAAAAAATTTGCTAAATTCCGTCAATTAACACTATGTTCAACTAAGCACACTAAAAATTGTACAAATGTATCAAAAACATTCATCGTATTTCACTGACCATTCCTGAAACAAAACAACACAAGCAGCAGCTTCCTTCTATTTGATCAAATCACCAGATCAAGAAGGTTGTTAGCACGTACCTGAGACTCCATCAAATACTGCGTAGGTTTTACATCGTATTGTGAGACACCAATTCTTGAACGAACAACTTCCTTCGCAATTGGACTGTTTCGAGTTTCCGATGCCCACCACAGTGCGACTGATGCCTTGGTGCACTCAGAAAGGACATCCACTCTCCGTTTTCGGCCAGAAAGCGTCCATTTGAAAATTGCGCTAGAATCCATGGTAGTTCTACGAACTATAGCCTTTGCAATGTTCCTAGGATGAATTTGCAAAGCCCGGGCTTGACCTCGTACAGACGTGCTACACCCGGAACTAACAACAGCAGTCAAAATAGCATGTTTTGTAGCCAACTGCGCGGCCGTTTTCGCAGACTTCATCTCGCGAAGGGATTTTTGCAACCCACTCAAAAGATCTCTCTCAGCCCTACCCTCACTGCTAAAAGGTAGTGACAAAGACAACATATTACCAGAGGAAATACTTGAAGCCAGTACCCTCTGCAGAACACGGCCTCGAGCCTCCAAACTTGGGAAATCCTGCAAAGTGTCATCAATCACCTCTAAAATGCGGTGAGCACCCCTCCTGATCTCACGTGAAGGCACATCGCCAGAACCACTTCCACTTCCTAATATGTCTGGAAGCTTACTGACATTCCTTTTAGCACGATGTTGTTGTTGCCTCTCTCTGTTCTTACGAAGGCGCTGTTCTGCCACTCTCTCTGGTTCATTGGTATATCGGCGGCCTAAACGTTTGTAATCATTACGTTGGCTCCCCATTGTCAAAGCAATTTGAGAATAAGCCCTAAAACCTTAAACCTCCACAAACCTGACCTAAAATCCCTAAACCCTGAATGTTGTAGAGGAAACACAACTCAAAACTCAATAGCAAATCAACAGATGGACAAGGGAAACAAACATTGACCTTGCACCCTAAACCCTAAGCACAATACAGACCTTGCACAACGACAATGCACCCTTGAACTTACTGCAAACCTTATGCAAGAACAAAGCAAACTTCCAACCGTAAACTTGCTACAGATCTCTACAACCATTATCCAACAATGACCTTTACAGAGAAATCCCGGAGCTCCCAAACACATAGCACGTGTAAGGAAATCTCAACCACAATTTTTGCTTCCACGGATGCGGGGGCGCGAGCAAGGAAAGTCTAAACAAAAAATTTCAAAACACAAGTGCCAAATTCGCGCGCAAGCAAAACCACAAAGAAAACTTTGAAAACGCCAAGAGCGGCAAGAAGGAATCCACAAACTCCGCCACGCGGCTCATCAAGTGAATACAATTAACGGGAACATCATTAAGCTTTGCCTTGACGCTGCAGGTTTGCATGTAGTTGTTACCGATATCTTCCTCCTGACCGTCGATCAGCCACTCCTTTGATGGTCAGATCTCTTCCTTTCTCTCCTTTATGAACGTTAGCCCAGAAAGCTCTGCTCCCACACTGGGACCTAAAAGCCTAAATATGTAAAAAAAAGTCCAAAGCAGCTCCAGCAGACCTAGAACTGAGAAAATTATTTAAGTTCCAAAAAATAAAATTGCAAAATAAAAAAAGACAAGGGAGAAAAAGAATTCATAAGATGCAGGGTAAATAAAACCATTCAAAAGTCCTTTTCTAACATTCCATACACATCTACAAATTAATATTCTAATTTCTTAAAAGTTTACCAAAACATCCACTAGAATCATAGTCCTTTATATTCAGTTAGGTGATTAAACCATCTCTAAAAAGTCCTTGAAAAATTTGTTGACAACAGATTTGTCACACCCATGTATTTTTAAAAGTCCCCCACACTTCCATAAAATGTTTTTAGTAATTTTCAACAACATGATTCTAATTACAATGAGGTTCACTTTAAGACAATGGACTTTTGTTTTGTTTTTACAATTATTCAATATACCTAAAAGGCGTTTCAAAATTGGAGGAGTGCAGTTTTTGATAGTGTGACAAGATTTTGAGCCACTCAACCATGCATCCACCCTAGTCCAAGGTGCTTGTGAGGCCGATACGGTCCCAGTCAAGTTGCTTGTGAGGCTGCCACGCACCCAGTCCAGGCTGCGGGTGAGGCCCCACGGGGATGGTACCCCCGGGCCTTGCCTAATTTTTTCATTTTGTTTTTGAATGTTGGGGGTCCTCCATGTGTTTGTCAGTGGTGTCTCCGATCCGAGGGTGGACGGGGACCTGCCCAAATCCCAGTCAATCTTGGGTGCACTTGATGTTTAAATTATAGGCGTCCTCTCTTGCACATACGAGTGGTGTCTCGGAACTGAGGTTGTAGAAGTTTTATTCCATTTTTATTTTGAAATTGTAAGGATTGGCGCTGGTGCATCGAGTTGTGTCAGGATTTGCTAAATTCAATCAAATGGAACCCGCTGGTTGATGGGATATGGTTGAGTTCATCCATTTTTTACTTTATCAATGTTGCATTTTCTCAGAGGGCAAGACGCGGTCAAGATGTTTCATCACCAACATCCAGACCTCTTAATATCCTTGGAACTCATGAGGCTAGTACATCACAGCTTCTAACACCATTGGATGCAAATATGGAGGTGTCTAAAGATTACGAAGAAGAGGGAGGAGCTGAAGAGGAAGAAGCTGATGAAGCTTTATTTGTAAGTTTTGATGATGTGATGGGCGCTACTGATCAAGCCGTTGATGCGTTTGAGAGCTCTGTGCTAAGTCGAGTCAGTGACACACGAGCACAAAAGTGTACTTGTTACTATACGTCTGCATTAAAACGTAGACGTCTTAATTTAATCTTTAGTGGGGCTATAGACCGACCGGTCGTATTCATGTCTCCCGAGAGTTCAGACACAGAGTGCACTTCAGACACACGGATGTCCATCACCATTGACGGTCCATTGATGGAGGAGCCATGTGATTGTGCACGTAGCGCACTTCAAGGATTAGGAGAACCCATCTTCTATTTATTGAGCTCTGACTCAGTGGAAGATGTAGATATTGACTAATTCCATTGTATTGGATTTGTTTTGGGGACATATTGCTTGAGAGCATTGTGTATGGAAGACATACATTTTGAATCTGAACCTTTGCCTTTGAGTGTTTGATTCTTCTTTCGTTCATTTATATATGGTTTACCGTTATGTTTTTATTTATATGTTAGTGTGGATCTGCGGATGCAAGTCCCTGCATATTGGTTAATTTTATAATCTGAACTTGTAGATGGATGGGACTCCCAGAAGCCTTTGGCTTGAAGAAACCATTCAAGAAACTCCAAATACCAAAGAGTCAAATCAACCGCCCATTGTAGGGGAAGGGGATGGGCAAGGGGAAGAAGACATGATGGAAGAAGAAGAGGCCAATGATGTGTTGGAAGCAAATGACAAGGACTTCTTAGAAGATGATCTCCGACAATACCATAAGGTGGACTCGGTGAATACCATTGCATCACTGAGGATGAAGCCGGATCACCTTTTCCGGCTCCAGATCCCGCTTTGCCAAATGGTGCCTATGTTAATGGTGAGGCCGACACTCTCGTGCGATCTTGATTTTCTAGAGCACGAATTCAGTAAGGGTTATCGAGATGGAGCGGCAATTTTCTACGTTACCACTATGGATGAGGTCGGAGAGAGCTCACAATTCACGGATGAGGAGATGGAGAAGTGGGATCCACTATAGAAGGAAAAGAATGACACCTTCAACGCTAGTGTGGATTCCATGCCAGACCTGAGGTTTTTGAAGAACCTCAAGTTCTATGTCTATGATGGTAATCACCGACTCATCTCATGGATGAACTTCATCAACAAAAAACACTCCAAAGAAAAGGAGTGGCATTATGCAGTTGACTCGATTGTACTTGATACAAAGGGCAAGATCGAGCTTGTCATGCATGACATAAACAAGTATCTTGTTTACCTCATTAAAAAATTCACCTTCAATTTGTTTTCATTGATTCAAAAATGTTGCCTTGTCTTACGAAAAAACTCACTCAAAATTGTTTCTATATTCTCCAGATCCATCGAAGACTCGCATGTGAAGACCAATTTGGTCCACACATTGTACAGGCCTACAGGGTTCAAAAATATGGACGCCTCCCCATAGAGAGGTTCAAGGAGATGTTGAGGCTGTCGGAGCTCCGATTGTGTGGAGCATACAAGACTAAGAAGACTTGGTATTCTATGCCATTGCAAGTGTTCACTTCGTTTGTCTTCTGGGTGAGGATCTATATAAATGAAGTTCCCATTTTATTTATTATATTTGTTGAGGATTTTTTTTACAAATACTTTCATATGTCATTTACATCCTACTTCTGCAGCAAGAGATTGCCCAATCCGTTGATGCATCAGTTCGGAAGTACAATGAAACAACGCCGGAGGATGACAAAACTCCAGAGGAACTTGTGCATGCAATGAGGACCGAAGCAAATGAAAAGACCAGCAAACTCAATGTCAAAATGTCAAAGTTGGTTGCCGTGGTCCATCCAGCTAATAAGCCAGGTTTTCTAGTGGAGGTGAATTTATAACCCTTATTGTCAATGTTTGCCATTCATATTGTTGTGACTTCAAATTTTAATTTACTTTCTTTTTATTTTTGTAAAGATTGAGAAGCACTGGAACTCCAATGAGGTCCCAGAGATGACTCTAGAAAAGCTTCAAATGGTGGCCACTTGCAATACCACAGTAGATTACAAAATCAAGTTCCTGAAGTAGTGGAACTCATCTACACCATCACATGATGCCAGACGATTTCCACCTAGGCTAGTATCAGAGACATTGCTCGGTCCTTTTTTGAACCGTTGTGTTTGGTACGCTGGGGTAAGTGCATATCTTTGCATTTTTTTTCATTTTGATAGCCATCAAAATTGGTATTCAAAGACATATAAAATTTTAAAATTCTTGCATTGCAATACGTGTTCCAGGATTGCTAATATGTATTTCCTTTTCACAGATCGAAGATGGAGTTGAGCAATACTTTGAGGAAGTTGTCAAACGGGACAACATCATCATTGACATGAACATTCCACTGCATCCAGAGACATTAACAGAATACTTGGAAGGCTAGAGGAGAAAAATCTGGGATCAAGGGTTTTTGGTGCATTTGAGAGGAGCTAATTACTTCAAAAAAAGCGACAACTTCAACGTGTATGAGGGATCCCAACAAGTTGTGAAGAGGGTGCTTTTCCGGTATGTCATTAAAACCCTAAGCTATTGTTCATACTAAGAAAATTTCAACGCCCTCTTCAACATCACATACTTCCATATGGCAGTATTCCAAAGTTCATCAACTATTAGATCACATGTGTGAATGTGAGAATATGAATGTAATATGTCATTTTGGGGGGCTAAGAATCATAATCTTGAAGAAAAAATCATGTTAGAAATCCAAGAAGGTACCACTGTAGGGGGTCCCTGTTCAACGTCTAGAACATGCCTCGGATCCGAGGCATGTTCTAAGAGTTGAACAGGGACCCCCATTTTGCCCCCTCAAAGATGTAGAATAAGAGTCTTTGACCTCAAATTTTTTTGATATGTTTGAATCCTTGATTTGTGATTTGGAGAACATGGGCTTCAAATTTTCTTTTGCCTTACTTGATTTTTTTAGTTCTTCCTTAATGTTTTTAGTAATTCACGATGTAGATATTTCAAGTTTGAACTTGAAGGAAAAGGAGCAATCCAAAGGGCAGACCTTCCTCCATTCCTTTCAGTCTTTCTAGATCGCACTTCTGCCAGTTGCATGTACACGCCAAATCAACTTCGAACGTTTACCACCGCTCATCTCAATGGCGGTGGATGGTACATTGACTGCCCCATTTCGTACACGCATCCGTCGGAGGTAGAACTCCGAAATTCCTTGGAGGGCATTGGAGCGGTTGATCTAGATGTGGACGAGTTTGCAGGCCTCACTGACGATCAAAGGAAGAAGGCAATTGCCAAGAGGGACCAAGCTGACAAAAAGAAAGCGGCACGTCTCCAAATGGCTTTGGACAACAAGCAGAAGAAGGAGACAGAGCGTCTGGCAAAGCTAGAGGAGAAGGAGAAGAAGAAGCAACTAGAGAAGGAAGAGAAAGCAAAGGCAAAGGGGAAAAAACCCGAAGATGGTGATACCGGCATTCTAGCATCAGCAGCGGTCGATCAGAGCTCGCAGTTGGTTGAGGGAACTCAGAGCGGGATGAAGAGGAAGGCTGTTCTTGTAGAGTGGACGGAGGAAATGGTCACGCAAGGTACGCAGGTCATGCTACTAGACGATGATGATGTGAAATCGAAGGAATTGATTTTGAACGTGTCAATTGTTGACATCATGGACAATTTGGGGAGTTCAGCACCGAATTGCTATACTGAAGTCATGGACTTCATTCAAAAGGTATGCCTAAATTTCAAGTTCAATTTATAACTTCAATTCTTATTTGGAAGCAAGTTGTTACAATTTGAGTTTTCTAATAACATAAACAATCACTTGATTGTAGATGAATGCAGGAAAAGCTCGCTTGTTCGACGGTAGGGTCAGCCGGGAGCCTTTGGTGGATCTAATTATTTTTTACTGCCAGGAGAACCTCCCCGTGCCACTCATCTTTGAAAAGCGTGTTCCGTCATGGAACTTGGACCCAGCCTGTGCAGAAATGCAAAATGCATTTTACTTTGGCGAGAAAAACTTACAAGACAATGGCTGTATTCTTGTATTTCACTCGTACAGCCTTCAGTTGCGCCATATGTTTGCAGGATTAAGGAATGTTTTCAAGAAATTGGTGATGAAGAAGGAGTGGTTGGCATTCAACCAGTTGGACCTAGCATCGGGTATTAACCCTGGACAAACGGTAAGTTTGTTTAAATTTGCAATGTGAATGTCAATTGTTTTGGAAACATTCATTTTTGTACTTAACATTTTGTTTTCATTTTGGCAAACTATGAAGTTTGGAGTTACCCTTCTCGTGAAGGACCTAGGTGAGAAAGGGCCAACAGATTTCAAGTTTAGGCAGACAAGGGCCATGACGAAAGCAAAGTGGAATCTTCAGAAGAAAGACATGGTCATCAATTATATCATGGAGGAGACAATGTTGGTCGAGAAGGAATCCAAAATGCCTTAGCGTGGACCGCGAGAGAAAGATGCAAGGTTTCTACAATTCTTCATCGAAGGGTGCAGCGACGAAGAGGATGTAGTTCTCGATTGCACCGCAGCTACAGGTTAGTTCATGCTTTCAAATGATAGTTTTGATGTGAAATGTTTATTCGTGGACAACCTTACCATGCACCTTGCATGTTGCCTTCACATATTGAAGTTATAATCTTCACATGATTCTGTTGCAGGAGCATCGATTACTACATGTCGTGGCACAGGGCGGCATATCGTGGCTTTGGAGAAGGATGAGAATATCTTCAATGGGATTCTCCTGCCGATGAAGAAAGCCACTCGAATGGAAGGGGTGACACGAGCTCCAGAAGAAGTTTTTGCCGCTCTTGATTTAGATTTTGTGCACGTGGAGCCAATGGTGTTTATGCGCAACATTAGACCCAGTAAGTAAATTTTGTATTCAAAACTGACTTGTATGTTTTTGTATTCAATATGTCTTGCATTTCATGAATTCCAAGGATTTAACATTGAGATCTTTGTATTTGAAGGAACGAACAAGTGACAGACGGACATCGTATGAAAAAGACTTATTTTGAGTCCGGAAAAGTCTTATGATCTTCCAGTGTATGCCGAGAAGATGGCATCACAGTATGAACGAAATGGTTGTAGAGAGCCAAAACCTCGCTTACCCAAATATGCTACAAATGTAGTTCATTTTTTAGATGTTTCAACTTCTGAGGGAGAAGAGACTCCGGAGTCATCTTCAGGTGAGGTTTCTGTGATAGAGTCCATAGCGACGTAGACTCATGAGACTGACAACACTTATGAGTTGAACTATGTGTATTCATTTTTATGTTGATTTGATTTGTGTGTTTTATGGCTACAAGTTTGGTGCAATGTGTTTGATGTTTGATATTTCTCTTACATTAAAAAAATGTAATGAAAAAAAATCTCCAAAAATACAAATTGATTAGTGGACAAATGTGGAGAATGAAACCGTACACCCTAAACCCTAAACTTCACAGATAAGTAGTTAGTATTAGAAAAAAATTGGAGAAAATGAGGTACAATTAATTCTCCATTGCAAAGTACTAAGTAGTGGACCAATAAAAATAAAAATAAAAAAGAATGAAAAAAGAACTCCAATGGTAAATTATCAATAGTAGAATGAAAGGAGTGCGTACATCTTGGGGTCATTTCTTTCCCTTCCTATTCCTACAACACTAGCTAAATTCTTGAACACGCTAATAGCTAGTTTATATTAGACATGTTCTCCAACAAAAATGGAAGTGCCTCTAAATGTGCACAAATGATCCTAAACTTGCCAGACCTCAAATGTTTTCTAAATCCACGGTCATAGAACTTCAATTGTCTCAAATTCCACAATCATGGGTTCGTCATAGATTTTTTGATCAAATACAAATTCCGACACATATTTTTCCATCAAAAAATATTCCCGCTTGCGGGCTCACAGGCTCCCGCTTCTAGGCTCACACAATAGCAACCCTGTTTGTAGTTACAAGACTTGTTTACTAGGGTGATTGCAAGAAACACTTGTCTTATTTCTTGTCCCCTTGCCCTTAAAAATTGGCTTTTTGCTCATAACTTTTGCGTTGTTTGTCCATTTGACATAAAATTTGGAATGAAGGTAGATGCTAAAGTTACAAACCTTGAGTAATTTTTTTAATTTAAAAAAAAACTAGTTTACTATTTTTAATCTGCCCCCAATTGGGTGTCTACCTTGGCCATTTTGGAGGTTTTTAGTCCTATTTTTGACCCAAAAATGCGAATTTGAAGCCACAAATTGGACATGTCAGAGGTCTACTAACACTTAAAGAGCGAATGTTGAGTTTTTATGAAAATAGCATCATGTCAATTGCACACATGGGGTCAAAGTGACCTTCCTTTCCGCAAAAGCTATGAAGAGGGAAAAATTTCCTTCATGAATTTTTTGGTGCAATGCAAGCGCACTCTTCACTAACAAAATGGCTTTTTTTATGGAATTTTTTTGAATTTTTTTTGAATTACTAAAAATGAAAATCTCTATAGACCCCTTTTTTGCTATTTTTTGCTCCCAATGGCTTCTACAGTACTTTGTATTAGTCCGTAGTACTGCATAGTACAACATAGTACTAAATCAACGGTGTAGATCTGTAGTCGCCTTCAATCAATGATACAGATTTGTCGAGGCGCTTCTAAAACATAGTATTAGTAGTATTGCATAGTACTTCCAGTCCTATGGCCAAAAAATGCAGTTTTGAACGAAAAACGTGAAGTGTTTCTTGCAACTACCTACTAAGCATATATTGCAAATGCTCTAATGTAATCAACTCTAATTGTCAACATTAATTTAGGAATGACCAAATGTTTTTGGTGCCTTGAATCCCTACTTAAATAGATTGCTCACATTACTTATACGTTCTCACCAATATTTACCTACTGTTGAGGAAACAATTTTAGAACATCTTCTAACCCTTAAATGACATTGAGACCAAAAAGTGGCCAATGGATGACTAGATTGAGATTGCAAGTTGTGGTTGAGGATAGGGTTTGCATTAGAGGAGCTTGCAAGACAGTCATAGTAGTAATGTTGGTGGTAAAATTGAGGAGATCGACAACAATCTTGCTTCACAACAACCACATGCAAGAATCATAAGACACAATTCTGGGCATGACGATGGAACACAAGCTTTGAAGAATATAATGAAGGGCAAGAATTTTGCAATGGATGAAGAGCATTAGCTCACCTAGAGCGTATTGGCAGGCTCCCAAGACTTGATACAAGGTTACAATCAACAATAATTTGGAGCTTGGAGGGAAAAATATATGTGCATTACAATCTTCTAAGACCTTGACTGTAGTGAAAGAAGAAGAAGAAGATTTCTTGAGTCCACATAGAGTGACAAAAAGGATGAAGTCAACAAGTTTATTGGTGCTCACATAGAGATTTGCTCTTGCACCCAACTCTAAAGAACACTACAAATATCATGGAGATAACTAAAGAGTTGTTCAAAATAAAAGATTACAAGTTAGGGGGGTGAACTTGCCTTTGAGTATCATTGGATTTTGGTCCAAGCTTATTCTCGCTCGGTAGGGAGCTTAAATACCATCAAAGTGACAATATTGGCCATAATTAAAAGAAAATTCAGTAAACAATTGGTTTTCTAATTTTAAAGTACTCCAAAAAAATATAAATGAGTATTGTGAAAACGCAACAAAATCAACAAATGTTTCCTACAATCACCCATACATAGTACTAGTACCACTCAGGTGACAAGTAATCCACCATGTGGCAATGAAAAATGACAAGACAAAGTGTAGTGAACGATATGGATTAAATCATGTGCAAGTAGAGTCTTGTTATGAAAAATAACCAACTAAGCTACATATTGAGAGTTTTTTTGTTTTCTTTATCCCATTCGGATACATATGAGATTTTCTCATTGGATGAGGAGAGGCATATTATTTTTCATAATGTAGGATTGCTTCAACAATATGAACCCCTTCTTCTTACTTATGCCTATCATTGAGCACACTTGACCAAGATCCAACCATTCAAGCATTGAGACTACTTCCGGTAAGGTGAAAACAGAGGTTCATACTTCATAACAAATAACATGCCATTCCTCATCCAGTGAGAGCCTATCATTCTCAGAGGCTTTTTTTAAGGGCGAAATTTCGCACTCTCTTTATAAGTCAATCCTGCCAAGACTCCACAGAATTGCGCCGGTGCTGTGAAGGCTTGTGATGGCAGGTACTGTTCCCAAATATCCCGCTGATCATCAGCACTCAAATGGGATCCACAATACCGACACCCCCTCTCCTCCCCTGCAGCTCAGTGAGTACAGTTAGTAGAGAATTCTTCTCTCTGAAAGTTCCTAGAAGTTCGACAGCACCTGCACTGGCTGACCTCAGCAATTTCCTCGAGCACGAAAAGGACGCAACCGCCAATGATTGACTTTATACCATAAATTCCACACTCCTCGAGGCATCTAAGTTCGCAGCATGAATCCTCTGAGTCTAATTGAATATGCAAAGCCGGTTTCTTTCTCACTCCCTTCCTTTCTGAACACCACCACAGAACCTGCAATCCCAGATTCCCTGGCCTCAGAGTCTCAGACAGACAAGTCTATGTACACAGCCAAGCGAACGGCAGCCTGCTTGTTTTGACCATCGAGGTATATATAAAGATCTCAAACTATTCACTGAGTGAAGCATGCAGATGTGCACCAAATAGAGTCAAAATGAGAATTAGGAACTATTTTATACTCGTCGACAAATCCAAATGAATTGAAACGTATACCTTTTCAGCTTCTTGTGTGTTTTTCTCTGCGAATGTTCGAAGTAAAGATTTGTAAAGTGTCTTGTATGTAGGTGCACGGTTTTACCTCCATCTGAAAGAGTAGACCCAAAACTATTCACTGTTGCGCCAGGTGTAAAGTTGTCGACTTTTCACAAGCAAATTGATAACACTTCAGCAGAACCCTGAATGCGAAATTGGAATCGGGGGTTGACAGAATCAGCCTTAAGCTTATCAACTCGCACGAAGCAGAGGCAGTGCTTTCGACGAAGACAACCGAGAATGGAGTGAAAAGCACGGAGCCAGGACTGGGACGGCATTCGGTACAACTTCCGAGCAGTCTGAAACATACTTTCATGTCCTGGAACCAGCTGCTGCAGCGTCGACATGCCGCGGCTTAATTACTGCTAGCTGATGAGAAACGGGACCTAGCTTCCATGGGGAATAAATAGCTCACCATACAGCCACAATTCACATCACCTTACTCATTCACTACTACTGAAGCTAGCTCTTTGATCGATCACAGTTTCTCAGTTGGCATTCAATTCGTATTGTCGCCTGAGTTGCAACCGTCGGGTACTAGCTATGGCCGCCATGTACAGGCTTGTGATCGCCTGCGCATTTCTGGGCGCGCTGCAGATTGCGAATGCTGCGGATCCCGACCCCCTGCAGGACTACTGCGTGGCGGATCTGACGTCCACGGTGGTGGTGAATGGGTTGCCGTGCAAGGCCCGAGACACTGTCACCGCCAAGGACTTCACGTACACCGGATTCCGAAAACCTAGTAAGCTCATTCACATTGCTTGTCGGTCTTGGTGAGGACAATGGAATGGAATCTAGACATCAATCGGTCACATGGAACTCGGGGAATGAGTAATTAACACGTTGTAATTAAAGTTTTCGTCGAACAGTGAGTCGAGGGACGTGTAAATTGAATCCCCTGAATTGAAAATTTGTTGATTGGTTGTATTGCACGCGCTGTAGCTACTTGTGGTACATTTTTGCAATTCTTCACTGTGAGATCGAGCTGTGACTCTTCTGAGGGTGTTTCGAGCTTATGCTGTCTATTGTAAGGAGTAGTTTTGAAAGTTTGTTGTGGGGCATTGCTCAAGGATTCCTGCGTGTGTAGCGCTCTCAATAATCGATTTTAACCGGGTACTACGCTCGAGAAGTCCAAATAGCGAGGTCATAGTGAAACCTTGGAGTTTCAGGCTCACGTTGTGAAATTCCGTAGTTGCACAATGGAATCTCTTGGGTCCATGAAATTTCAGAATCTCTCTCTGGTTATGGGCTCCCCGCACGTGAGGGAAAGCGCTGGGCTACTGTATATATATATATATGCTCCGATTCGTAGACCTAAAGTCTCTATGTCGTGCTTCCCCGCAGGTTACCCGACCTCCGTGTCCGAGACGGGAGCCACCGCCGACGTGGCCTCCGAGCAAGAAATGCCCGGACTCAACACGATGGGCGTCACACACGCACGGCTCGACTTCGCCATTGGTGGCGTCATCCCCCTCCACACCCACCCTCGCGCCTCGGAGACTCTCTTCGTATTGAAAGGCTCCATCTACACAGGCTTCGTCAGCGACGACAACCAGCTGTTCGCCTCCGTTCTCCAAGTCGGCGACTTCACCATCTTCCCGAAAGCGAGCCTGCACTTCCAGCTCAACGTGGGGAACGAAACCGCCATCACGTTCAACACGCTGACGTCCCAAAACCCTGGACTCTTGTTCGTGGCCAACCAGATCTTTGTGCCCAATGTCACCAGTGCTGTGATTGAGAGGTCGTTCGGGGTGAATGCCACTACTGTGAAGGATTTGAAGAGCGGAACGCCTCGTTACTTCGGTTGATAAGCTTGAAAACACGCATTCGTTGGATCGGAATTCGGTGTTCGAAATGGCGCATTCATGGCAGCTTGATAGACAGTGCCATAGTGGTGAAAATTAGTAAGTCAGTAGTTGAAGGGAAATATGATTCATTGATAGTTTGATTTACACGAGCTTCACTGATCGATTGTAACAGCGCTAGCTCAAGATTCCTAGTATGATTTTTGCCAGTTTATGTCTCTCTTTAGTTTAGTAACGATTCATTCATGAACCCGTCTGTCTGTCTTCTGTATGTAACTTATATGGTGGACGGGGAAACCACTAATGCAGTAAATTATGATTCTTTTGCCTTCAAAATCGAGCTCCGGGGGTGATCCAGCAGGGATGCCCAGCCTTTACTGTTTGCAGTTAGTAGAAGGTCGAATTTGCACTGTGCCAACAGCCCGCTTGAATTCCTCCCGGGACGAAGCTAGTGCAAGTTATCAATGACTGCCGGTCAAATTCTTAACCAAACCACAAAAGGTCTCATTCTGGTTCCTTGTGACTGCGATGAAGAGCGAAACTTTGTTAGACTCTTTGAGGAATGTGGAATTTTCAGAGCACAGTAGCTGCAGTGAAGTTCGGCGAGTTGGGGGAATGCATTTCGTCACCCATCAAGCTATTTAATTTCCGAATTTGCTTCATTGACTTATATCAATGCCACTCATTTCTTGAAGATTAGAGAAATAACATAAGTGAAGATGAATTAAGTCATTAATGTATATGTTCATACATTTATATCTCTTCATGGGTAACTCCAATGATTGATTTGATTGAAGATTTAAGTTTACATGGGTGAAATAAGGTTACAGAAATGGGTAATTTCGTTAAAAATGGAGGTATTCCATGTGCCATTTTTAAACTGCCCGGTCTAAATTCTAAAAGTGACATTTAGGATTGGTATAGATTTTAGAAATCTTTATTTCATATAGATTTAAAAAATCTTTGACTGGTTTAGATTTTAGATTGCGTAGTTTGAATTAGACAAGTGACATTTAAGCCAAGTGTAGATTTCATACATCTAGGAAAGGTATAGATTTCAAACATCTAAGACTATTGTACATTTCAAACCGCCCAATCTAAACTGTAAAAACTACCAAACTAATGGAATAGCGCGATTTTAACAAAATTGTGAATATTGAAAAAATAAACATTTCACTAAATTTTCATATACACAAATATCTAGGAAATCAAATTAGAAAACACAAGGTGGAAGAACAAAGGATGACTTTACATTTAATTCTATCACCATTGCCCAAGGTCACTTTTGGCAAAAAATAATGTAAAATTTCAAAGCCTAAGGATTTGGAAAATTGACAAGTCACCTTACTAAATTCATTACAAAAAATCTGAACCCTCAAAGGGTTGCTAATGTTTGATTTTCTGCAACTCAACAACGCAACTACAATAAAAAAATTAAAAAAAGAAAAGAAAAGGAAAAAGAGTATATATATAATCAATTTTCAAAAATATTAAATTAAAAATTTGCTAGTATGATGTGGTAATCACGTGGCACCAATAGTACCATATCAAACCCAAGAAGAAAAAATCCCTATTTGCATCAAAATTGCAAAAGGAGTGGTGCAAAACTAGCAACCTTTTGAGGGTTTAGATTTTATGTAATGCAAGGAAAATTAATTGTAAATAAAGTCAAAATGCTTGAAAAGGTACCAATGCAACTTGATGCCACGAGATGATCACTAAATAATGGATAGAGAAGTCATTTTCATCATGAAATCCTTTGTCTATCATGAATCTTCAAAGGTATTAGGCAATTTGAAGATAAGAGCTTGACCATTCATTGTCAAATTAAACACATGGATTGTGTTCATTGTAGAACTTCATACCTCATTTTGGCATAGTAGAATAGCTTTTTATAAAAACTTTGAATTAAAAAAAGTTGGTAAAGAAATCTAAATTTCATCTCTAAAAATATCCATTTGTGATTTTTAGCCTTCAAAAAAAAGTAATATGGATAGTACTCAAAGAGGATGTTTGAAAATGTGAAAGAAAATGTCCTTTCTCCCCCTCTCTCAATTTTGTCTATAACTTTTGATTGGAGGATCAAAATCTCATTTGAACTGTTTTTTGGAGGATGATGAAATTTAGATTGATTTCCCAACTTTTTTAAGTTCAAATTTCTTTTGGGAAAAAATTATTCTACTATGCCAAAATGAAGTATAAAGCTCCACATTAAACACAATTCCTACTTTTGACTTAACTAAGTATGAACGGTTGAACTTCTTTTAATACTAATTTGGATATCCCACATGGGTTGTTTAGGTAGAACCACCCATTCCCAACTGGGGAGCCATATCCAACTTGTAGGGTGCTCTTTTCAAATTAACTAACCATGGCACTCAAGCTTGGAATGTATTTATTTCTCCTTTTCAAGGTTGGGACAAATAAGGTCACAACACATGTCCCAAAGTGTGCACACAGTAGTGAGTAAGATAGTAGGAAGTAGTGAGTGGGAAAGTAGTTTGGCTATGAGCGGAATTGGAAGACTCTAAGCATTGGCTATAGATTTAGAGCACTTATTTGCTTCCAAAATTCATAGTAATTTCAATTTGAGCAATAAAATTACAAAAAATTCATAGGCCCAATATTTCTTATCTTTCTACATGAGAAAATTTTCCATTGCCTTCCATTGATGCTCATTTGTCCTAAAATTGCTTAAGTGATTGAGTATGGGTGGTTCTACGTTACCTCTTACAAATTCAAGCACTTGTATAAAGAGATTTTTTATTCATCTTCATTCACTTACAACAAAAGTGACTTTCAAATCTAATGTGAGGTGGATGCCGAATAATTTCAATATTCTTTATTTTAATGCCAGATTTTTAAGAAATGACATTTTAGAGTGATGAAGTTCATTTTAGACTTTAATTAATTATTTAGCAAAAATGTGCCAAAAATAACATGCAACTATAGTATTTGCATTCTATTCATGAACAAGTTTAGTTACAATCAACACTTGGTGCTTGCCATTTGTTTCCAATTGAAAAACTCAATTCTTCTTATAGACAAGTGTGTACCACTTGATTGACTTGAAGCAAAGGTGGAATCATGGAATAGACAAAATTAATTAAGGTATTTACATGTACTCAAAATTCTTCCCTTCATAATTACATCCTTTATTGATACTTGTTAAAGATTAGATTGAAATGCTATATGTGTAGATTTATGATGCAATTGCTATGAGTAACAAGCGTCTACTTACACATTACCAAAACTAGCCTCAATACTTGAATGGTTGGATCTTAGTCACTAACCATGCCAATTGAAGCTCAGTAAATAAGAAGAAAGGGTTCATATGGAGGTTCATTATGCTAACACAAGATCACATTATAAGAAATAACATGCCTCCCCTCATTCAATAAGAGGATCTCATTTGTACCCAAAAGGAGCCAATTGAAGTTCTAGATTAGGTAATGTGCCAAGGTAGAGTCTCATTGTGAGAAATAATATGATGAAATAAAAAAGTGTCTAGGGATGTCTTTTTTCATAATAAACCTTTACTTTCCCATTACTAGACATGACCTCAATGATTTAGTGGTTGAATCTTGATTAGCCATATTCCTTTCAATCAAAAATCAAAAATCAAAAACCTCAAAAGAATAGGCTTATTATTAATCTATTATATGGGGTTCATATTTTATGGGGAAAAAACCATGTCTCTCTTCATCCACAAATGAGGACCATTGAAGGTCCATAGGTAATAGGATTGTCTTGTGTGATTTAATTTCAGTGACGTGTTGGATGTTTGATGTTGCATGCCTAATGGACAATGTTTTGAATAAGCCTATCTATAAGCGTCTAATAAAGTCATCAGCCACCCACTTAGATAATTTTAAATCTCACTATAATTATGAATTTAAATTTATAATGTAATATATTTATCAAATTGAGACACTTTATTAAAGTGAGATTTGAACGTGTTAAGTTAATGGGCCTATAGAGTCATTTATTTGAAAGTCAACCTTAAAGTTGACCTAATGGCCCTCACAAGGGCTCTACGAGACATCGTTTGACGTTTGTTTGTCACGTTGTTGCGATGTCTGCCAAAACAACCATGATACATAATTAATATACACACTTCCTTGCCCGCTAGTTCACCACCGTAACACAAAATAGTGACATTTGGTTGCCTTAACAACTCAGGGGGGGTCATTTAGAGTATCCTGATCATTAGAAACCACGTGCGAACAAAACTTTGGACCCCCTATATACTTTTTGAATTTTAAATAAAACAAAATTAAAAATATATAAATAGATTTTTCTACTTTGAAAGTTTATGTTTTGAATTATTGATATTTTTATTTGTTAATAATAATTAGTTACAAATTTTTGAAGTAAAAAGATACACTGTAGAACTGAAAAATAACTTTCACACCCCTATATTATATAAGAAATAATTGTCTAAAAAATAAACAAAAAATTTCTAAAAATAATTCATTATTGAAAGCTCATTTTGAGTTGAATATTGACTCAGTGGTCATCTAAATGTGTCCTCTATAATTATTTGAGTTGAAAAACATGCCATTTAAGTTAATTTTCAACCTCTTCTAGAAATCATTTCATATTTTATTTGAGTTTAAAATTTTTGCAATAGAAAGCTATAGTCATTATTAAACAATGTTTAAAATTTTAGGTTGAAATTATAGTTTATTAAAAACCACTTGTTTGCACGTGGTTTGTTATAGTAGAACTAAGTGCTCCCCCCGAGCTTAACAATGAGATTACTTTATTCCAAGAAAATTACTTTACAAGCCATCAAAGTCAGCAAATACTTTATTAATAAATATTTCCATTTGCACAAATGGAGGATCATGAGTCCCAATTACAACAATACCTAATTCAAATGTTTATATAGTGTCAAATGTCAAGAAATTAGTGTGGGGCAATCTAATTTCACTATTTCGTGTGTTAGAATTCTCAAGTCTGTTTGAGAATTATAATCGAAAATTGGAGAGTATTGTAAGTGCGGACGTACGATGACGCAAACGTCAACACCTTTAAACGATTTCACGTTAACTTTCTACTCACTCCATGTGACACCTTTCGGAGCAGCAAAGCTCTCCGCCCCATCAGTCGAGCAAATCCTGTGCCTTCCTCACTCCCTTCCTCCGCACCAACACTGAACCTGCAAACCCAGGACTCCGACAGACAAGCTAGTCGATGCATGTAGACTGCCAATCAAGTTAAGGTAGAAAGACACTGCAGCTACAAGAGTGGCCGATGGATGGCAGGGTTTTTTTTTCTGGCGATTTGGTGCAAAATTGCACCAAATTTTTTTTCCTAGCACCAAACCATAGGAAATTTTTAGAAATTTTTTGGATGAAATCGCCAAAAAATTTCAAGTTCAAGAAAAATCTTGGATGAAATCGCCACATTGTGAATGAAAACAGAATTATAGATACGTAGTAACACATTTTCTATCTAGTACGTGGATGAATGTTGAAACTTGGAGCACCACCGTAACATTTAATATCGCCACTTCGCCACTTCATGAAAAATGAAAAAAAGAACCCTGATGGATGGCTTTGCATATCAGAGTACAAATGAAGAATGCATCCCAATGGTTCTAAAATCGGTGGACTAATTTGTCAAAGCAATGCACCTGTTTTGGGGGCGAAATTTGCACTTTCTAGCCAGTTCCATCATAACCGATTAAGATTGCGCCAGTGCTATGAAGGGTTGTGGCACGTACTGATCCAAAATATCCCGCTGATCATCAGCACTCAAATGGCATCCAGTAAGGGCCTCCTTACATGTATCGGTCATTGGGGAACTTTCACAGAGGGTGCTACAGGGAAAAATAGACATTGCACTTTCATGTGGACCCGGTGGGTGAGGATGGAGACAATAAAAAATTCCCAAATATTAGATTCCCTAGTCTCCACTGGTATTGGTGAAACTTCAACTCCTCCTTTCTCGCTTGCCCACACCGGCAAGACCATCCCTGGAGCTGCTTTTGTCTTCTTGCTTGAATTAGCGAAAATCTTGCCCACCTGATGAGCATGTAAGCGGACCCTAAGCATTACGTCTCAAATACCGAAACTCCCCTCCCCTGCAGCTCAGTACAGTGAGTACAGAATTCTTCTCTCTGAGAAATATAATCGAGAGAATTATAAATTCGAGAGTGTTGTACCTGCTGACTTACCATGACACAAACGACAACTACTTTAAGCGATTCCACGTTTCTATTCACTCCATACAGTGACAGCTTTCGGAGCAGCAAATCTCTCCGCGCCGTCAGTCGAGCAAATCCTGTGCCTTCCTCACTCCCTTCCTCCGCACCAACACTGAACCTGCAAACCCAGGACTCCGACAGACAAGCTAGTCGATGTTGACCGCCAAGCTACCAGTCTGCTTGTTCGATGGACACTGCAGATACAAAAGTGACCGAGTGATGGCTTTGCATATCAGAGTAGAAATGAAAAATGCATCCCAATGGTTCTAAAATCTAGTCCTTTTCTGGCGACTAACTTAATCGGGTACAGGTCAATGTCACAGGCAAATATTAAAGTATCTTACTCGTGGACACTTTAACCTCCTTCAAAACACCCCCAAACCGTTCACTACAGCGCTATGTGTAAAGTTGTCCACTTTTCACAATCACACATTCATAACCCTTCAACAAAATCCTCAATGACTAAATTCAACGGGGCGTTGACAGAATCAGCAGGCTCATCAACTTGCACGGATTAAGAGGCACTATTTTTGACGAAGTCAACCGAGAATGGAGTGAGAAGCACGAAGCCAGGACTGGGACGCCATTTGGTACAACTTCCGAGCAGTCAACATACTTTCATGTCCTGGAACCTGCTGCTGCAGCGTCGACATGCCACGGCTTAATTACTGCTAGGTGATCAGACACGGTACCTAGCTTCCACGGGGAATAAATAGCTCACCATACAACCACAATTCACAACACCTTACTCATTCACTACTACTGAAGCTAGCTCTTGACCGATCACGGTTGCTCAGTTGGCATTCGTATTGTCGCCTCAGTTGCAAACGTCGATTACTAGCTATGGCCGCCATGTACTGGCTTGTGATCGCCTGCGCATTTCTTGGCGCACTGCAGATTGCGAATGCTGCGGATCCCTCCCCCCTGCAGGACTACTGCGTGGCGGATCTGGCGTCCACGGTGGTGGTGAATGGGTTCCCGTGCAAGGCCCGAGACACTGTCACCGCCAAGGACTTCACGTACACCGGATTCCGAAAACCTTGTAAGCTGCAATTCATATTCACGTACTCTTGTCAGTATTGATTTGGACGGTGAAATCTAGAATTCAATCCCGAGAAGCTTGGAGAATGGGAATCACGTTCTCTTCGTTTTCATCGATCGAGCATTGTGTAGGTGAAAATTGCTGCTTGTATTGGGGTACCCGTCGTGAATTTGTAGGATACTTGGGAGATGTTCGAACTGTGACTCTTGTGAGGTTGTTACTTGTGCTGTCTATGGGGTGGTCTTGAAAGTTTGTTGTGGTGTATCGCTTCAGATTCCTCTTCGTGTAGTGTTTTCTATGATTAATTTCAGTGGGGTATCACTCTACAGAAATCTAATTAGTCCATAGTACAACCATGGAATTTCGAAACTTGAGTATGGAATTTCAGGCTCTATTCGATTGATCTTACTCAAGTTGTGAAATTCCTGGGATGCACAATAGAATATACTCGGTATGTATGGAAGTTTTGGATCTCTCGCCTGTCCTTGAGTGCACATAATTAAGTAGTGATATATATCCTCGGATCCATTCGTAGACCTAAAGTCTCTTTGTCGTGCTTCCCCGCAGTGGCCCCGACCTCCGCGTCCGAGACGGGAGCCATCGCCGACCTGGTCGACGTGCAAAAAATGCCCGGACTCAACACGATGGGCGTCAGCCATGCCCGACTCGACTTTGCCATTGGCGGCGTCCTCCCCCTCCACACCCACCCTCGCGCCTCGGAGACTCTCTTCGTAGTGAAAGGCTCCATCTATACAGGCTTCGTCAGCGACGACAACCAGCTGTTCGCCTCCGTTCTCCAAGTCGGCGACTTCACCATCTTCCCGAAAGCGAGCCTGCACTTCCAGCTCAACGTGGGGAACGAAACCGCCATCACGTTCAACACGCTGACGTCGCAAAGCCCGGGAATCTTGTTCGTGTCCAACCAGATCTTCGTGCCCAATATCACCAGTGCTGTGATTGAGAGGTCGTTCGGGGTGAATGCCACTACTGTGAAGGATTTGAAGAGCGGAACGCCTCGTTTCTTTGGTTGAGAACAGTACATGCATGCACTCTTTGGAATTGGCAGCCGACCTGGCATCCGAAGTTGCGCATTCATGGTAGCTTGTTAGTGGTGAAAATTAGTAAGCCAGTAGTTGAAGGGAACTATGATTTATTGATGGTTAAATGTACACGAGCTGCACTGATCGTGACAGCGCTAGCTCTTCCTATTATGATTTTTTCCAGTTTATGTCACTGACTAGTTTAATTAGTGACGATTCATGAACACGTCTGTCTTCTGTATATGGCGGACGGGGAAACCACGAAATAAATGCAATTCTTTTGCCTTCAAAATCGAGCTCCGGGGGTGATCCTCCAGTTACCTTGCAGGAATGCCCAGCCTTTACTTTTTGCAGTGAGTAGAAGGTTGAAATTGCACTGTGCCAACAACCCGCGTGAATTCCACCCGGGACGAAGCTCGGACAAGTTTTCAAGCACTGTTGGACGAATTCTTAGCCAAACCACAAAGGGCTTTTTCTGGTTCCTTGTGCGATTAAGGGGGTTGGACGTCGCCGCAAGACGTACACGGACTACTGGAACTCGATTGAATCATCATCATCTTCCATTGTTTTGCATTCTTCAGGAGGCTTGAAATCCGTTGTGGTAGATTCGTAGTTGTTCGTAGATATAGTACGCCTACTCCGCCGCGCCTCCAAGTTGTGTGCCTTGTTGAAGTTCTCATCAGGTGCATTCCCTCCTTCCATGCCAATTCACTACTAGGCAAGCATTCTTAACAAGAACCTTAAATTTGAGGACAATGGCGCAGATCCTTCTCACTAGCTGTCCTCGCTACCAATTTGGATTTCTTTTTGGTTTGAGTCAAATGAATCGGAATTCCATTGCAAAGGGGGTACGAATTTGGATTTGTATCGTCACTGATCTTGACTCATGGCGGTAGCTCGTAGCAGATGTGGTCATTGAAAGCGTGTTTGATTAAGGTTGTCAAGTAAGCTATGCAAGCATTTGCAAATGGACTTCAATCAAAAATTTGACTCAACGTCTCAATCAATCAAAAATTTATGGTTTCCGTTTCATTTGAGTCTGAAGAGAGAAAAAAAAAAAAAAAAAAAAAAGAATTATGGTCATGACTTTGTTAGCTGGATTGCATGAGGTTGAAGGCCCTCGTGCAAGCTAGAATCCAATTTACTTGCTTGTTAAATGAAGCCGTCGTGCTGAGCAATGCTTGTGCTGAGCACATAGATATCTCTTTCAATGAAATGAGATATTCAAATTTTAGAAAATTGAAGGTATTGTTGAGCAACGTGGATTAGCACCCATAACCATAAACCAAATCTTAATCAAATTTGTTGCTTCACTATTGACATAATGGCCCACTTGCTTTCAAAGTTTTGCAAATTCAGCTTTCAATTTAACATCCATACATGAACTATAGTTTAATTATACAAGTAACTTCTAGAATGTATGCAGATTTTGCCCTTCCTACCTTGATCAAAATAGTCAAAAGTGATGCAATGTCAAAGACTCTTTTTTTGTTTCATTTGTTTAAAATTTTAAAAAAGAAAAGATTATTATATGGTACACTAATAATGTTGTTTAGTGTTTCCAATATTAATAACAAACTATAATACTAAATGTCTACAGCATTACAAAGATCATTTGCAATGCTTTCAATTTTATAAGATGATAACAACAAGATACCATTTGGAAAGTGGTTTGGAATTAACCCCTAAAAGACTATTGTTCCTTGAAGGGCCCAAAATTGGAATTTTGGGCAAGTACCTACAGGCTCAATTTTTATCACGATTTTTTGTATATTTTTTAGAAAATAGTATATTGATTATCTTCATGGGAATATAATTTTGTTTTTCAATTGGGGTCTGGGAACAAAAGCTATGCCCAAATATGCTCAATACAGGGGAAAGGGGGTAGCAATAATGAATTTCAAAATTTAAATGTTTCTTTTCGAATTACTTTTTTTATAGATTATATTTTTGTATACATGGAAAGATTGATTCATCCCCTTTAGATTTGTTATGAGAAAGTTATGGTCAATATTGTTTTGGGAGCAATTAGAGCATCTTCTGGAAGAAAATAACTTGTAGGATTCATTTTTTAATGCAATTTTTACAATTTTTCAAGAAAAAAAGTTCCACACGGTTTAGTTTCCTTACTTGAACAATCTCACCATTGGAATTAGTGCATTTTAATTCCATTTTAGATATATCAATAATTTAGATCTTCCTTCTATCTCATAACTACTTCTACTCAATAATTTTTTGAAGAATAAAAATTAATAAATTTTTTTTTTCCCCCTAGACTCTCAACTCAACTTTCCACAATAAAGATTTAAAGGTCAAAACTTTGTAGTGCAAAAAAATTTACTTGAGAAGGTTCAAAGTCAAATAATCTAGTCTTCAAATGTGCCAAATTTTTTTTTTACTTTAAACACAGATATCTTGCAATTTGTGTAGTCAAAATTTTTGAATTTTTTTTCACACATTTTCATACTAGTAAGGTATAATATCCTACGGTTAGATGTGCAAAAAAAATAATTTTCAAAGTTTTTTACTCTTTGCTATAGAAATAGCAGTTTTGAATGTTTTTTGGTAGAAAAGGCCTTGGTCCTTTTGTGGTTAAAATGAGTGTTATAATGTGTGTTATAGAGGTTGTAGTTTCACAGCCTTAGTAGGCAATCCAGTAGGACCATCATTTTTGGTCTTTTGCTTGTCCCGAAAAGCATCTTACCAAGTTGAGATTCTAAGGTCATCATTATAACAACTTTGCTTCTATTGTAATTGTATTTAACAAATTAAAAAACATGGGCCTCTAATCAAGTATGATTTTCATAGTTTTCAAAGTTGGCCTTGGAATGCACACTGGTCCTCTTGTCCAAATTGGCAGTAGTACTTCACTCATCACGTTTATTCTCACAAGTGTAAGCTAATATGAATAACTTTTTGCCATTTTTGGTATCATTATTGAAGAATTCCCGCTGTGCATTGAAGCATCCCTGCCCCCCCCCCCCAAATGGCACTATGTATGGTAGCCGACCCATACCTGATCACTTAAGCAATTACGCATATTTGGGGCACAGGTTTTCTGAGTGCTAAATTTTCCTCATGTACAGAAATAGAATTTAGAAGGATTGCATATTTTTTCAGAATTTTACTACAAAAAATGTAATTATTATGAATTTTTTAATGAAAGATTCTCTTCAACCTACAATGGTGATGTAGGCTATTGCAAAGTCGACCACGGGCTGGTTGCAATATTCACAGTGTTGCAACCAATCCTAATGTGCCAGAATTGCTCCTTGAATTTTGCAAACTACAACAGCCTATGGTTGGAATTACAATAGTCTATTGGCCAGGAATAGGAGGGTGATCAGGTATGGGTCGGCTACCATAGGCCTCTCGCC
Source organism: Rhytidiadelphus loreus (assembly GCA_947034895.1). NCBI lineage: Eukaryota > Viridiplantae > Streptophyta > Bryopsida > Hypnales > Hylocomiaceae > Rhytidiadelphus > Rhytidiadelphus loreus. The sequence goes on along the minus strand of OX344765.1, from coordinate 9,285,514 downwards.
ATTTGCAGTTATAGGACTTGTTTACCAAGCCTATATTGCAAATGCTCTAAATAAATGTTATCAACTCTAAATGTCAATATTAAGTTAGGAACGCCCGAATGTGTTTGAAGCCTTGAATCCCCATTTATATAGATTGCTCACATTTTTTACACGTCTTCACCAATATTTATCTATTGTTGAAGAAATGATTTTAGAACATCTACTAACCCTTAAACGACACTATGACCGAAAAGTGGTTGATGGATGACTATCTAGATCAAGATTGCACATCATGGTTGAGGATAAGCTTTGCATTAGAAGAGCTTGCAAGACACTTATGGTAGTAGCAATGTCAGTGGTAAAAATGAGGAGATTGACACCAATCTTGCTTCACAACAACCATATGCAACCATAAGACACAATTCTAGGCATAACGGAGGAATGCAAGCTTTGAAGGGTGCAATCAAGGGCAAGAATTTTGCAACCAATCAGGAGCATTAGCTCACCTGGAATGTGTTTGGGGGCTCCCAAGACCTAATACCATGGTTGCTATTATGTGAGCCTAGGATCTTGAGCCCACGAGTATAGGAGCCTATGCTCCTATATTATAAGCACCTTCCATAGTTATAGGATGTTTATATTATAAATGCCTATGTTGTAGGTACCTATGTTATAAGCACCTTCTATGGTTATAGGATGTTTCTATTATAGGTGCCTAATTATATTATAGGTGTTTATGTTATAGGCACCCATAATAAAGGTGTCTATGTTGTAGGTACCTATGTTATAAGCACCTTCCATGGTTGTAGGATGTTTATATTATAGGTGTCTATGTTATAGGCACCTTCCATAGTTATGTATATTATAAACATTTCTAATAGTTGTAGAGTATCTATGTGCCTAGGCTTAAGGCTCGTAGGTTCACATTTCTAGGCTCACATATAAGCACCATTGACTTGGTATAAGGTTACAATCAACAATAATTTGGGGCTTAGGGAGAAAGATATATGCGCATTACAATCCTCTATTAAAACCTTATCGTGAAAGAAGAATGAGATTTATTAAGTCCAAACGGAGTGACAAAAAGCACAATGTCAACAAGCTCATTGGTACTCACATACAAATTTCTTCTTGCACTCAACTATGAAGAACACCGCAAATATTATGGAGATGGCTAAAAAGTTGTCCAAAATAATACATCACAAGGGGGATGAACTCACCATTGAGCACATGTAGAGAATACAATTTTTTTTCCCGAATATGCAAATGGTTAAGAGGAAGCATCTTCAAATTAGGAAAATTAATTTTTGAAATTTTTACTATTTCCTAAAAGTCAAATTCCAAAGTATCTACTTTCTTGTCATTTCCATCATTATTTTTCTGTGCATATCTTTTAGAAATAAACTTATATAGGCCCAAATTTCCACACACACACACTATTTTGAATGCCTTACAAATTATCCATATCTTATTTCATTTTTAAAAAATTGATTTTGAAAGTCAAAATATTCCAATTTTGATGTTGTTTTGAGTGAAAAATGGTAGGTGGTTATTGCAACTATCCATATTCAAGCTTCAAAAGCATTCATAGTTCTATCAAACTTTATGATAAAAATCTATTGAAATCTATCAATTGAAAGTTGAATTTTAGAATTGCTGCAATTTCTTGATATTTTATTGAATTTGCACCATGTATTTACTCTAAATTCAACATCAAAAGGTAAGTATGCCTAATTTCAACCCTATAGGAATTTTTCATCTAGATTCTTGTTTAAAAATGAAGCCTTCTAACTAGGAGAGTCTAAAGTCAATTTTAAGTACACTCATAGTAAATACAAGTCTTTTTTTTTATCACACAAAGTATGACAGACTTGTCATCCACTATAATGTTTGAAGTATGAACTTAAATTTTGTATTGGAAATGGATGTTTCCATTGTAATCATATCCCTTATTTTTTATAGAATTTAAAATATCATTTTATAATTTAAAATCAATTTTGCTAATTTGTCACACTTTCATATTTAGGGATTTTGAATACTATGGAGTATCCAAAATTAGTGATTTAAATCTAAATTATTTTACGTCTTCCACTTTTGTACAAATAAGGGCATAGGATTTTCTCACACACGCACTTCTGAACATTGAAGATGCTTTCAAGCTTATTCTTTTGGTGAAATCTCATCACCTTCAAGTCCTTCTAAATGTTCAATTTTTAGTTTCCATTGCATGATTTTTTAGGCCATTGGGAGGTTGTGAGTTCCCCGACATTCCCAGACTATGAGTACATCGCACTCCCTAGGACCATGAGTTCCATGTCGGACTCCATAAATTAGTTTATATATATATATTGATATTGTTTAATTTTTTTAATTTCAAATTATTTTTTAATGAGTAGATAATCTGATTATTCATCCATAGTTCACGACATAGGGAATCATGGCCAAGCAGAATCTTAGACTCCTCATAACTCCCCTAATGTTTGTAAATTCTTTTCCCTATTTTTTACAAATTAAAACATCAAAGTACCTATTTTCTTTTTATAGATTTTGTACTTTGTTAGTTTTCCTACATAGAATTCTATTAGTTTCTTTCAAGGGTTACTTTCTTTAGTTAATGATTCATGCATAGGCTATATTTTTATATTTTTAAAATTTGTTTTTCAAATTTTACAGTAATCTTGAAAAACACATAAAAACTTCAAAAATGCTACAAAACTCATCCCGACATTCTTTCTTGCAACTACACTAAAGATGATATTTAGTGTTGAGTGACATTTAGTGTTTTTACCCCCCTACTAGCTACAACACTAAATCTGAACTTGTCCACAATTAGTGTTAGACTTGAATGTGCCGGCTGCAAACTTCAGAGCCTTGTAACTTTTGCAAAAATTCTTCAAATAAGGAAAATGAGATGTTTTTCGGCATCTACAATTTTTTGTAGATGCCGAAAAACATCTAATTTTCCTTATTTGAAGAATTTTTGCAAAAGTTACAAGGCTCTGAAGTTTGTAGCCGGCTAGTCCTAATCGGTCCGATTCTGTCGGTGAACAGTGATATTCCGTCTGATATGACAACTCTGGTTCACATTTAGTGTTTGAATTGACATTTAATGTTACTTACTTTCATAGGGTAATTGGCTTTTAGTGTATGCCTTCGTATTTAGTGTACAAGACACTAAATATCATCTTTAGTGTACCCTATTCCAATTTTCAATGAAAGGAGATTTCAATGCACAATCATTAGGAAACCCAAATTACAAAAGTTATGAGTGACTAGTCAAAGTTTCTTGGGTAGATGTTCTAAAAGCCTTTTTTCAATTGACAATAGGTACATATTGATGTAGGAGATGTTCATATTGTGATCATCTATTCACGTGGTGCTTCAAGGCACCTAGTACATTTGTGTGTCTCTACCTTAATGTTGACATTTAGAGTTTATAAACTTAGTAATGTTGTTGACATTGAGTGTTATGGGCAATTTCGTTAAAATAGTGAAATTCCTCAACTTGGGAAGTTTTTACAGTTTAGACCGAGTGGTTTGAAATGTACAACTGTCCTAGATTTTTTAAATCTATATCAATCCGAAGTGTCCGAAATCTACATGAGTCATTGATATCGTTGTCATAGTTCAAACCATGCAATCTGAACTCTATATCAAACCTAGACATTACTTTTAAAGTTCACATCCAGCAATGAGCAATCTGAAAATGGGACATGGATTACCACTATTTTAACAAAAATCCACATTGTTATATTTTGTTATTAAGTATTGCAACACTAAATAACATTATTAGTATACCATCCAGGAGGTGGAGAAATCATGATCATATAAATTTTGATTTAGGATTGAGCCACTGAATCAAATTTTCGGTTGAAGTCCGTTTGCAAATGCTTGCGAACTTTAGTAGACAGCCTTAATCAAATACGCTTTCGACAACCACATTTGCTGCTAGCGACTCCCATGAGTTAAGATCACTGACGATTCAAACCCGAAACCCCTCCAGACTCAATTTTTCAATAAATCATATTTTCCTTCACCAATACTTACTAGCATCCAACGGATGTGTGGTTTCTTCGTTTCTTCTCAACCCCAGATTTTGAAGACAAAAGAATCATAATTTACTGCATTATTGGATTCATTGTCCACCTCAGAACAATAACAGACGTGAACTTGAATCGCCAATAAACTAGACACGTAAACTTGAAATATCATGCTATGAAGAGCTAGCTAGGCTAATTAAGGTTGTGGCAACAAATGCAACTCGTGTACTAAGAACTATCAATGAATCGCGTTTTCCTTCAACAATACTTACTAAGGTAGGAGGCTTTGAAATAGAGCGGGCATTAAGAATGGACCCTATAAATGACTGTGAAATAGACAAACAATAGTTCATAAATTGACCTCCATAGTCATTGAATGAATCATTCAAGGAAAAAAGTATTATTGATTACAAGAGTCAACCATTTTCTTTGCTTTCCCATTTTTCTTGAGAAGTTGCAAGTGAATAGTTTATGAAAAACCTAGGGACATAAATAATTAGAGACCTATGACACAACTCCTTTGATAATCCATAAGTAATTCAAAAATGCTTCAAAAAATATGAAACCACTTGTATTAGATTCCTCTTCTATTTAAGAAAATACGTGAAAAAGGCGGATCAGCCCTCATTACAGAAAATTTCAGGCCTCTAGAGCAGTCAACCCCGGCAACTAAATTTTATTTTTTTTGAGGAAAAAAAAATGTAAAACTCAGTTCTTGTGCCACTGGTAGCATTAAAACCTGCAGGTTTTGAGGTGTGCGATTTTAGGGGGAAAAAAACTTTTTTTGCCAGAAAAAAGAGATGAGAGAGTAGTTCAACTAGTGCTGGAGCAGCCCTCCAGAGGCCTCATTTTTTCTCTAATGTAGATGAGTCATTTGTCAGCCTACTACCTTAACACCTCAACGAACGTGAGTCTTCATATAAACTTCCAAAAATCATACTAGCGAGAAGAGCGCTAGTGCAACGAGCGCAGCTCGGGTACGTCGAACTGCCATTGAGTCATAAGTATTCTCCTTCACCTATACTTAATGATTTCCACCACTATCAAGCTGCACGATTTCTCCGCGATTTCGTACGTGTACTGAATTCCAACGAACACTTACTTTTAAGCTAATCAACCCCAGTACCTCGGAGTCCCACTCTTCAAATCCTTCACAGTAGTGGCATTCACCCCGAACGACCTCTCAATCACAGCACTGGTGACATTGGGCACGAAGATCTGGTTGGCCGTGAACGTAAATCCAGGGTTTTGCGACGTCAACGAGTTGAACGTGATGGCGGTTTCGTTCCCCACGTTGAGCTGGAAGTGCTGGCTCGCTTTCGGGAAGACGGTCAAGTCGCCAACTTGGAGAACGGAGGCGAACAGCTGGTTGTCGTCGCTGATGAAGCCTGTGTAGATGGAGCCTTTCACTACGAAGAGAGTCTCCGAGGCGCGAGGGTGGGTGTGGAGGGGGACGACGCCGCCAATGGCGAAGTCGAGTCGGGCGTGGCTGACGCCCATCGTGTTGAGTCCGGGCATTTGTTGCACGGAGGCCAGGTCGGCGGTGGCTCCCGTCTGGGACACGGAGGTCGGGTACACTGCGGGGAAACACAACACAGAGTTACGTCTACGAATGGATCCGAGGATATACATCATTAGTCATGTGCACTCACGGGGAGTCCAGAACAGGAGAGAGATGCAAAAATTCCACAGACCGAGCATATTGCATTGTGCATCGATGGAATTTCATTACTTGAGTTAGATCGAATAGAGCCTGACATTCCATACTCTAGCTTCGAAATTCCATTTGGTTTCTGTACTTCAGCTAGCTTCGACATTCCATGGATGCACTACAGACTCTTTTTGATTCCATACTGAAGCTGCTTCGAAGTTAATTCCATTGTTGCACTATGGACTATTTGGATGAATTCCATACTCAAGTTTCGAAATTCCATGGTTGTACAATTGACTAAGTAGATTTATGTAAAGTGATACCCCACTGAAATTAACCATAGAAAACACTACACGAAGAGGAATCTGAAACGATACATCAAAAGAAACTTTCAAGACTACCCCATAGACCGTACAAGTAACAACCTCACAAGAGGCACAGTTCGAACATCTCACAAGAATCCTAAACATTTACGACGGGCCGGGTACCCCCAATACAACCAGCAATTTGCACCTACTCATTGCTCGATCGATGAAAACGAAGAGAACGTGATTCCCATTCTCCAAGCTCCTCGGGATTGAATTCTAGATTTCACTGTCCAAATCAATACTGACAAGAGTACGTGAATATGAATTGGAGCTTACAAGGTTTGCGGAATCCGGTGTACGTGAAGTCCTTGGCGGTGACAGTGTCTCGGGCCTTGCACGGGAACCCATTCACCACCACCGTGGACGTCAGATCCGCAACGCAGTAGTCCTGCAGGGGGTCGGGATCCGCGGCATTCGCAATCTGCAATGCGCCCAGAAATGCGCAGGCGATCACAAGCCAGTACATGGCGGCCATAGCTACTAAGACAGTTGCAATTGAAACAATTCTACGAAAGCCAAACTGAGAAACTGTGATCGATCGAAGAACTAGCTTCAGTAGTAGTGAATGAGTAAGGTTTGGTGAATTGTGGTTGTATGATGAGCTATTTATTCCCCATGGAAGCTAGGTTCCTTGTCTCATCAGACAGCAGTAAGCCGTGGCATGTCGATGCTGCAGCAGGTTCCGGGACTCATGAAAGTATGTTGATTGCACGGAAGTTGTACCTAATGTCGTCCCAGTCCTGACTCCGTGCTTTTCAATTCACTCCATTCTCGGTTGACTTCGTCGAAAGCAGTGCCTCTGTTTCGAGAAGTTGATAAGGTTGACTCTGTCAACCGCCCATTGAATTTCGTCATTGAGGGTTTTGTTAGAGTGTTTTCAATTTGCTTCTAATTAACTGTGCTTGTGAAAATTCGACAACTTTACACATAGCGCTACAGTCAACGGTTTGGGAGTGTTTTCCAGGAGGTGAAAGCGTCCAGCAGTGAGATACTTTAACCTGTGACGGTGACGGTGACCTGTGCCCAAAATATGATTTGATTTAATTTTTGAACCATTGGGATGCATTCTTCATTCCTACTCTGATATATATATATATATATATATATATATGCAAAGTCATCCATGATCGGCCAGTTTTTTAGCTGCAGTGTTTTTCTACCTGGCTTGATTGTCCATCGAAACAAGCAGACTGGTAGCTTGGCGGCTTGTCTGTCGGAGTCCCGGGTTCGCAGGTTCAGTGGAGGTGCAGAGGAAGGCACAGGAAGATTTGCTAAACTGACGGCACAGAGAGGTTTGCTACTCCGAAAGGTGTCAGTCACATGGAGTGAATAGAAACGTGGAATTGTTAGAAAGTTGCTGACTTTTGCGTCACGGTGCGTTTGCTGTGGTCAGCACTCAGCACATACAGTACTCTTGAATTTTGATTTTCATTCTCAGAGAAAAGAAGAATTCTCTCCACGAAATAGTGAAATTAGATTGCCCCACACTAATTTCTCTACATTTGACACTATATAAACATTTCACTGTTACTTACAGGAATGCACTACACTAATAATGGTATATAGTGTTGGCAACACTAATTACGAAGTACAACATTAAATGTCAACAATTTTACTAGTGTTACTAACACTAAATGTCAATATAGGCACTATTTGATAACTTTTTGAATTTTTTTGGTATATAAATTTTTAACAAGACTCCATTTAGTGTTAAAGGTAATTTCATATTAGAAATGAGCTCACAAGAGGTGGAAAGTAAAACTCTAAATGGATGTAGTAAAAATTAGGTAACACTATTAGTAACATAACACTAAATACCATTATTAGTGTACTTCTGAATCAAGTATTATTTGTTGTAATTGGGACTCATGAACCTCCATTTGTACAAATGGAAATATCTACAGAAGTATTTGTTGACTTTGATGGCTTGTAAAGTACCTTTCTTGGGATAAGGCAACCTAATTTCACTATTTAGTGTAGTGAATTGGACGGGAGGGGAGTGTTGGAATTAATTATGCACAAAACTTCAATGGCCCCCATTTGTGGATGAGGAGAGACATGGTTTTTCTTCATAAAAGTATGAACCCCATATAATTGATATGAACCTATTCTTTTGAGATTTTTTTATTTCTTGGAGAAGCTTGATAACCCCTTGCGCTATTTGTTCATAGTGCACTTCTTCCACCTTCGACCTGACTATACGCCCAGTTGAAGTTCTGCTTAGTTGCAATCCGTCTTTCCTAGTCACTAAGTACTATGCATGTTTTTTCTTAATAAAAACCATAATTTTGAAGAAAATCAGCTAGCGAAGGATTTCTCTCACTATCCTTCAATTGTCAATGTTTGAGTTTGAATTGTTACTAATCTTAACTCATGGCAATTGCTAGTAGTTATGGTTGTTAGAGCGTGTTTGATTAATCCTTTAAAGCCTTGATCCTTTTTCTAATTTTGACACATTTTTGCTTATATCTTTCTACAGAAATATCATTAATTTGCCACAATTTCATGAAATTGATCATTAAGGAAAGTTGTCTTTTCAAGATTCAAGTGTTATATTGGATGAATGAAAAGTTAGTTGGAAAAAACATGGCCTTGAAGCCCTCTATTCAACGTCTAGAAAATGGACGTTGGAGCGCTTAAGGGTTAAGGTTGTTTTCTAAACTTCACAAGCTTTTACAAATAGACTTCTATCAAAATTTTGATTAAGTGGCTCAATTCTGAATCAAAATTTATGTCATCATGATTTCTCCACCTCTAAAGCCTCTTGGATGGTATACTAATATTAATGTTATTTAGTGTTTGTATTCCTAATAACAAAATGTAACAATGGAGAATTTTGTTAAATAGTGGTAATCTATGAACCATTTTCACATTGCCCTATCTGAACTCTAAAAGTAACATCTAGGATTGATATAGATTTCAGATTGCGTGGTTTGAACTGTCATAGCGATATCTATGACTCATGTAGATTTCAGACATCTAAGATTGATACAGATTTAAGAAATCTAGGACAAGTGTATATTTCAAACTTGAAGGTGCACTTAGTTCTACTATAACAAATCATGTGCAAACAAGTGGTTTCTAATCAACTATAATTTCAATCTAAACTTTTGACCATTGTTTAATAATGACTATATTTTCTATTGCCAAAATTTCCAACTCAAATAAAATATGAAATGATTTCTAGAAGAGGTTGAAAATGAACTAAAATGGCACGTTTTTCATCTCAAATAATTATAGAAAATACATGTAGATGACCATTGAATCAATATTCAACTCAAAATGAGCTTTCAATAGAGAATTTGTTTTTTATTTTTTTCTTAAATAATAAAAGGATGTGAAAGTTATTTTTTAGTTCTAATGTATCTTTTTACTTCAAAAATTTGTAACTAATTATTATTAATAAATAAAAATAAAAATAATTCAAAACATAAACTTTCAAAGTAGGAAAATCTATTCATATTTTTTAAATTTTGTTTTATTTAAAATTCAAAAAGTATATAGGGTGTCCAAAGTTTTATTTGCACGTGGTTTATAATGCATTAGAAGGGATTCGGGGGGGCTGGAGGGCCGTTTCAGGCCCGTTCCTAGCTTCATTCCCCCGGCCCCCATCGAACGCGGGTGTCAAAATTTATTTATTTTCAAAAAACAAAAAACAAAAAAACAAGGTTAAATTTCATTTTTTTTCATTTTTTTTCAAAAAATATGACCTGGCAGTCGCTTGGCCAGGTCAGCACAGGTGGGTTTCGGCGGATTTCGACTGGGTTTCGGCTGGGGAACTCACAGCCCTCCCCGATGGCTGAATCCCATCTAATGGACACTCTAAGTGACGCCCCCCCCCCCCCTTTCAAACCATCTGGTTTGAACTATAAAAACTACCAAAGTTGAGGAATTTCACCATTTTAACAAAATTGCCCATAACACTAAATTTCAACAACATTATTAAGTTTAGAAATTCTATATGTCAACATTAAGGTAGAGACATGCAAATGTACTAGGTGCCTTGAAGCACCACATGAATAGATGATCACAATATGAACATCTCCTAAATCAATATGTTCCTATTGTTCAAGAAAGGCTTTTAGAACATCTACACAAAAATCTTTCACTAGTCACTTATAGCTTTTTTAATTTGGGTTTCCTAATGATTATGCATTGAATTCTCCTTTTATTGAAAATTAGAATAGGGTAGTCACAAGAAACAATGCCAAGATGAGTTTTGTATCATTTTTGAAGTTTCTAGGTATTTTTCAGGACTATTATAAAATTAAAAAAACAATTTAAAAAAATATAGTTAATGCATAAACCATTAATTAAAGAAAATAACCCTTGAAAGAAACTAATAGAAAAATTCTCTATGTAGGAGAACTATCAAAGTACAAAATCTTAAAAAAATAGGTGCTTTGACGTTTTAATTTGTAAAAAAGAGGAAAAACAATTTACAAAAAAACTAAAAATTGAATATTTAGGAGGACTTGAAGGTGATGAAATTTCACCAAAAGAATAAGCTTGAAAGCATCTTCAATGTTCAGAAGTGCATGTGTGAGGGAGCCCTATCCTCTTATTTATACAAAAGTGGAAGATATAAAATAATTTATTTTAGATTTCTCTTGTTAGGCACATGCCCACCTACTACGAAAATAGACTACAAATTTTTTTAATCTAGATCACTAATTTTGGATACTCCATAGTATTCAAAATCCAAAAATCCAAATGTGTAAGAGTGTGACAAATTAGCAAAATTGATTTTTAAATATAAAATGATATTTTCAATTTTAGAAAAAATAAGGGGTATGATAACAATGGAAACATCCATCTCCAATACAAAATTTAAGTTCATACTTCAATCATTATAGTAGATGACAAGTTTGTCTTACTTTGCATGACAAAAAAAAGACTTGTGTTTACTATAAGTGTCAATATCCAAAATTGACTTTAGACTTTTCTAGTTAGAAGGCTTCATTTTTAAACAAGAATCTAGATGAAACACTCCTATAGGGTTGAAATTAGGCATACTTACCTTTTGATGTTGAATTTGGAGTAAATACATGGCACAAATTCAATAAAATATAAAAAAATTGTAACAATTCTAAAATCCTACTTTCAATTGATAGATTTCAATAGATTTTGATCATAATGTTTGATAGGGCTATGATGCTTTTGAAGTTTGACTATGGGTAGTTGCAAGAATCACCTACCATTTTTAAATGAAATAAGATATGGATAATTTGTAATGCATTCAAAATATTGAGTGTGTAGAAATTCGGGCCTATAAAAATTTATCTTAAAAAGGTATGCACAAAAAAATAGTAATGGAAAAAGATAGTAGAAAGAAAGTAGATACTTTGGAATTTGACTTTTAGAAAATAGTAAAAATTTCAAAAATTTCAAATAAAAAAAGTTGTTTTTCCTCTCAACCATTTGCATATCTGGGGAAAAAATAGTGTTCCCTACATGTGTTCAAAGGTAGTGCACTTTGAGCACATACAGAAGGTATATATACACTATTATTATTTTTAAATCTCTTTCATAGGCTTGTGTAACTTTATTTGAAGTCCTTGGATCCAAATTTTGACCTTCAAATTTACATTCTAGGGTTTAAAACAATACTAAATCCGCCGAAAATTAATGGCCAAGGTAGATATCCAATCACGGAGAGTTTTAAAATAGTAAACTCATTTTAAAATATTAGAAGAATTACTCAATGGTTAAAACTACTACACATACCTTTATTTCAAATTTCATAGAAAATAAACATATGACACAATAGTTATGAGCAAAAGAACACATGTTTGAGGCCAAGGGGACAAAAAATTAGGACAAGTGTTTCTTGCAACTACCTATAAAAGAGTTAGAGTGGTGACAAATCAACTCAACCCATCATATAAACTATTGTAAATAATAGATAATAATTAATATGTACTCTCATATGTGCTAGATAGCCTATTGAGCACTTGAATGACATATTGATTATTAGCCATAATATTCTCTTGTAATTAAACAAAATCTTGATTGTCAAGGTTTGAAGATGATCAACAATTCTTTTATAAGGTGAACAAAGGATGGTGTTATGATTCACCATGCATGTAGCAATGAAGGTAACAAGATAAGCTTTGGTAAACAATATGGATTAGGTTATGTGAAAATAGAGTCTCATGAATGATGAGAAATAACAGGTTGATGTGTAAGAGTGTCTGGAGATGTTATTTTTCACCACAAGCCTCTATTTACACATTACCAAACCTAGCCATAGTACTTCAATGGTTGGATCTTGGTCCCTAACCATATTAACTGAAGGTCAGTATGTAAGAAGAAGGGGTTCATACAAAGGTTCATTCTAGTAACATAAGACCACATTATGCGAAATAATATGCCTCCCCTCATTTGATAAGAAGATATCATTTGTATCCAAGATTAAGTAATGTGCGAAAGTAAAGTCTCATTGTTAGAAATAACATGCTAAGAAAAGAAAGTGTCTATGGATGTTTATTTCTCATAACAAACCTTTACTTTTACATTACTGGACATAACTTCAATGACATTATGGTTGGATCTTGATTAGCCATGTTCCTTTCAATTGAGAATCAAAAATAAAAAAATCTCAAAAGAATAGGTTCATATCAATTATATGGGGTTCATACTTTTATGAAGAAAAACCATGTCTCTCCTCATCCACAAATGGGGGCCATTGAAGTTTTGTGCATAATTAATTCCGACACTCCCCTCCCGTCCAATTCACTACACTAAATAGTGAAATTAGGTTGCCTTATCCCAAGAAAGGTACTTTACAAGCCATCAAAGTCAACAAATACTTCTGTAGATATTTCCATTTGTACAAATGGAGGTTCATGAGTCCCAATTACAACAAATAATACTTGATTCAGAAGTACACTAATAATGGTATTTAGTGTTATGTTACTAATAGTGTTACCTAATTTTTACTACATCCATTTAGAGTTTTACTTTCCACCTCTTGTGAGCTCATTTCTAATATGAAATTACCTTTAACACTAAATGGAGTCTTGTTAAAAATTTATATACCAAAAAAATTCAAAAAGTTATCAAATAGTGCCTATATTGACATTTAGTGTTAGTAACACTAGTAAAATTGTTGACATTTAATGTTGTACTTCGTAATTAGTGTTGCCAACACTATATACCATTATTAGTGTAGTGCATTCCTGTAAGTAACAGTGAAATGTTTATATAGTGTCAAATGTAGAGAAATTAGTGTGGGGCAATCTAATTTCACTATTTCGTGGAGAGAATTCTTCTTTTCTCTGAGAATGAAAATCAAAATTCAAGAGTACTGTATGTGCTGAGTGCTGACCACAGCAAACGCACCGTGACGCAAAAGTCAGCAACTTTCTAACAATTCCACGTTTCTATTCACTCCATGTGACTGACACCTTTCGGAGTAGCAAACCTCTCTGTGCCGTCAGTTTAGCAAATCTTCCTGTGCCTTCCTCTGCACCTCCACTGAACCTGCGAACCCGGGACTCCGACAGACAAGCCGCCAAGCTACCAGTCTGCTTGTTTCGATGGACAATCAAGCCAGGTAGAAAAACACTGCAGCTAAAAAACTGGCCGATCATGGATGACTTTGCATATATATATATATATATATATATATATATATATATATATATATATATATATATATATATATATATATATATATATATAAATAAATAAAAGAGTAGGAATGCAACGGTAGTTAGGTCTAATGTTTTGAGGATTAGCTCCCATTTTAGCCTCTTTTTGCAAGGCGTTTGAAAAATCTTGGGTTCTCTTTGTTAACCGGACTTTAGACCTCCAAAAGGATCACCTTGTCCAGGCTAAAGTCCCAGCTAACATAGAATGCATTACCTTAGGATTAATTTTTGTTTACATTAGCCCCAACTAAACCATCCTTTGTTAGTGGGGTCTAATGCTATTTGTAATCAAATTCCACGCTGCACTTTTTACAGGGGTGCAATAGCATTGTGCCAAATAGGCCAATACATATACAAGTAGTACAACCAATAACATTGGCAAAGACTTTAGAAGTTTTAATTTATTTATAATAAAATTCATGGTGAGTACAATATATATGTGTCACTAGTTCTAATGTACTATTGCCTCTTGCCTAATTCATAATAACTACAACTACTCCTACTCCACCTTCTCACCTCCTCAATGTGATGGACCTACATTCACACATAAGCACCCCACTAAAGACTTACGTAAAACTCTTCAAAATTCATAAAATATATGATAAAACCATTAGAAACCAAAGCCATCACATGAGAATAAATTTTTTTGGACAAAATCAAAAGCTCAAGAGTGGGATGTTAAGGGTCCAAAAGAGGTAGCGTTTACATTGCATATGAATGCTTCTGATGCAAAGAACTAGATATTGCTTCCATGATGAAGAAGTTGACAATAAAAGAAAAAACAAGTATTAGAGAAAGCAGATTGAAGTCAATTGGATCAACTACATAAAAAAAATTGAAAAAGAAAAACTTAAGACATGGACACATCATATTAACCATCAGTAATCATCAAATACCTGAATGTGCACTGTAAGTGGTACAGGACGAATGCTGGGCTAAAAACTATACAATCCAAATTCCTCGATTCCTAGCCAGTTTGCCAAGTCTCAATACAACAAAAAGCACGTTTAATATAATGAAATTTGAATAATTATTTTGGTGGTTTAACTGGGACCTTTAGACCTTGAGCAATGTCATTGCAACTGTTTCAATATCAAATGGAGTTGTATTTTACCGAGCATTAGGAAGTGCTGCAAGCAATCCAATGAAGTGAAGAGGAGCTTCTATCTTAGGAGATATGTATCTCATTCCCAAAACAATAACCTACAAGTACAATATCATTATACCAAAAAAAGTCAGTCTTTGAGAATCTTATCTAGCTTGAAGAGACGCAACAATGAAGAATGTATCCATATGCCCGTACATTTTCGTACAATTACCATCACTTGACTACCTGATATATGCCATCAAACTCTAAGTTGTATTTTACCTCTCAATGCCCGTCTGCATATTAGTGTAATCATCAAACTACACACAGCCTATTTCAAAATAGACTACAAATCGAGACAGCACGTATATAGTCTGACCACCAAAATGCACACAAACAATCAAAAGACAGTGATGAACAATATTACTTATGCAAGGTCGAGGATAGTTACGGTGAGGACTGGGATCTAACTGGATGTTGTGGGAGATGACGTCTTGCATGCTTGCCTCTAATACTTTCTGTGTCGGTGTTATGAAAAATACATGCCAAAGAAACATACAACGCAATTTAACACCAGAAGAGTATAAACAAAATTACATGAGTGAATGCAGACCACCTTGTCAAGAGGAGTGCAAACAGGCCATTGTGTAGTGAGTAAAAAGGCCTGCACAAGCACGTAGTAAAAGAAGGATACTGTAGTGTTCTTGTTCCACCTTGTGACAAAGGTGGAGTCACCAAGAGCCCCATCGATGGGCAACATTAATACATCATGAAGCAACCCACACAGCAATATGTCGCAAGTCAGATACGTGCATCACATTCAGCTTTAATTGTGAGAGCAATACATACTGCATTTCAAGTCATATCCAGACACTTTGTGCCAGCTTACTTTGGAATAAGCACAGCCCACATGGGAACCTGCTGATAAAGACACACCTTCTCTTGCTACTTGGGAGGGATGCCACTTCGGATTATTGCTCCAACACGATACACTGATACACTGAGACTAAGGTAAGCTTCATTGTTGCTCACTCTTCCTCACAGTACTACTATTCAGTCTCTTTTTCCTTCAAAACTTTCACGGAGGGAAAAGTAATGACTTCCTTCATTTGTATTCACCAATTGAATTGATTTCCTGCTTTGATCGAGCAGTTACATTGTGATCCACAATAATTAAATGTACTCTCTCAACTAGTCGGTATGATCAGTGTAACTATGCGGCACTTTCAGAAAGCAAATCAAGAAATTTAGTACATTTTAGACAGAAAGTAGTACAGTTCAAAAATACCCCCCCAAACCCCCAATTTTAAGAGTATATTGTCGGTTAACAAAATTTAGGACTCCAAATTCTAGTCTCTCAAAGAAGCCTAATCTTTGCAAAATAAATTATAACTATTGTACAATATATCGATTCAATGCTCGTCCTACAACAATTTCCACGCACACTGATGACTTCAACTGCATTCCAAAATCCTTCGGAAACCCTTAAACCCATTCTCCTTCACAAGTCAAAAGAAGGATCCGCTAAATCTAAATGACCACAAATGGGAAAGAGAACTAATCCACTACAAAATACGATTTGATCATGAAAATCGACACAGGAAGAATTAAGGTTTTCTTCAAATAGAAACTCAGTCTTTGAATTATGAGCCTGGTGGGGTGGATTAAAGGGCATTTTTGATTGGTACCTGATGATAGACGACGTGTACTGATGATGAGATTTCTCGGAAAAACAAAAAAAAGGAATCTTTGGGGTGGATTGCGGAGCAGAGGCGTTGCCCAATTGCAAATCGGGAAGCAATGCTCTCGGCCTTCTTGCTGTGCGCGAGTTCGGTCTGGTGGGGGAGATGATGACTTGACAACTAGCCAATTGATTGAGAACCGGGTTTACATTCTTTCTCCGGGCTATATGGCCTCTAAATTTAACTAAAATATAGCCTCTAAATTTTGGTTAGCAATTGGAGTATGGGGTATTCTTCTGCGTGTATCCATGTACTTTCAACTAAGGTACAATTGCCTATATCTTGGGGTCAGTTCCAAGAGGGGCACATATTTTCAAGGATGTGTGCTTGTTTCACGAATCAAATTCAAGTGGAATTATAATTTTCCAATTAAAACTATAATTTCTGTGAATTTTTGAAGAAATCACCCTCAAATTACAAAATTGCTTATAGATTAGAGTCATAAATGCCCTGTCAACAACCCATAACTACCCTTCTATGCATCCATTAGCACTTAAGTATTCACCAATTGAGGGTTGACATGTTAGCCCATGTTGACATTAAAACCATAATCTTGTCAAATTTTGCGTACTTGGGCAGTCACCAAGAAAAAAAAATCAAAAGTAGTAAAATTAAATTATTTATTTATTTTTCCTTCAAATATTATATATTTGTCTTTATGCTAAATTTAGAGTAAATTGTAGTAGGACTTGTGATGAGAAACTCTTTGCATATTTTCAAATTTGAAGTAATATAATTGTTCAATTTCTTTTTTTGGCAAAGTCCAATTTGTTTGCTAGTTTATCCTCACCATAGAAATGAACTCCTAAAGATCTTTTATGTTTATAGATCCAAAACTCTTTTGAAATACCAATGTATAAATCAAGGCTAAAGTCTTCATCTACTTTAATATTTTAACCCCTAAACATCGGAGACTATGTTTTCACCAAAACTGCTCCAAAAGTGCCCTTGCATTTATAAGCACCAAATTTTAGATGAAAAAAATTTCTGGACAAATATAACCATAGGGTCTTGTAGTAAAATAGCTAGAAAAGATGTGGAAAAAATTTCAGAATTTTCCACCGTGTAGATTGCAAGATATTAATGTTTGAAGTGACAACCCCCTTTTTTTTTACCTTGTGAAAATACGGGCAGCTGCACTTCACAAGGTCATATTTGTATGAAAAAATGTCCAAAATGGTGGTTACTCTTTGGATTCATTCCTCAAGTCAAGTTGGCTACATGCTTGAAAATTTTTAGATCATTTGGAATTGTACAATATATAGGAAAAAAATAGTAAGTAAAAAGAAGTAGATAATGATTAAAAATACTAAATTGTTAACAATTTATTTATAGAATTGAAAAATGTCAATCCCAATGGTTGTAATGTTATAGTAAACAATATACACTCAATGTTTTATTTTTTCCAAAAATATTTAAAATTGAGTTAAATAAAGGACTTCAAAGTTTATTTTAGAGTAGAGACTCCATAACTACCCACAAACTAACCCAAACTAAAATTCCTCATAACTTTCATCTTACTAATCAAAATGGAATGATTCAAAGCTTACGACATATATAAAAATCTAGAGAATCAATTTCAAATTTTTATTTTTTTGAAAAGTGATTTTCAAAGAAGTTTTTCTTTTGCCCGGACCTCCTGATGAACACTAAAAATTATATATCATGCAATAACTTTTGAACCATGTAGTCAAAAGTTATGAAAATTGTTGGGTCTTAAAGCTACTCCTCGTCCCTATATTTTGTGAAATTTTCAAAGAAAAAGAAAAAAAACTCCGTGTGCAATGAGTTGCCCAAAATTGCTATCTTGCCAAAAACTTTGTTTGGACATTTAGGGGTTAACAAATCCAATTGCTATCTCATTTAGTTAACTTGTTAGAATACATCCTCTTGAAATATAAAACAAACAAACTATCAATTGTCTGATTCCATAATCATGATGCTTGAAGTCTTAAAAGAAGTATTTTCAACTATTCCCAAAAGTCTAGATTTCAGCACTCAAACTTTTTACACCAAAAAGAGCAAATTCTACAACTTCTTGTATTCTAGCTATAATATGCTAGAGAATTCAATTGGAAATACATATAAAAAACTTACCCCAAAAAACAATTCCTATGTAGGCTTGAATAAAACACTAAGTAAAAAGAAATAGAATATAATTCAAAATATTGAATTGTTAATAATTTAATTTTTTTTGGAAAAATTTCAATTCCAAAGGTTGCAATGCTAGAAATAGATAATCAACATGCAATGCTTTTATCACTCATTCAAAAATATTGAACAATGAGTGAAATAGAAGACTTCAAAGCTTATTTTAGAGTAGAGATTCTATAATTGCCTACAAACACGCCTACAAACTAAAACTCTTCATAGCTTTTACTTCATTAATTGAGATGGACTGATCCAAAGCTTTCCACATACGTATACATGTAGGGAACCAATATGAAATTTTTTTCCTTAAAAAAGTCACTCTTTGAGGTGCTCGAGTTGAGAGAAAAAACAACATATTATGAAATAACTTTACAACGTTGTGGTAAAAAGTTATAAAAATTGTTGTGCCTTCAAGGTACTCCTCACCCACATGTTGTCAGTAAATTTTAAAAAAAAAATCCGTTTTAAGTGAGTTGTGCAAGATATTTCTAATTTATTAGATAATGTTGTTCAGTCCTTTATAGATTAATGTATACTAGTTCCATCTTAGAGCTATTAATGATTTAGTTTCCTGTTCAATATTTGATTTATTTCTACTTCATAATTACTTAAGGAATGAAGATTAGTTTTTTTTATGTTTGGATATATTTCTTAGACTTTGTATACAATTTTTCAATGTAAAATATTTTATTTTTAAAGCCCAAGGAACAAAATATGAGGACAGAAGGTAGAAACCTTAGCCCTGCCCAATACAAATCTTGAATCTATAGCTATGAAATACAAAGGACTGTAGCCTTGCCTAAACCTAGGAGTCTAAAATTGGGCAGTTTAGGTCCCCCATGAACATTAGACCCTAGGGCTAACACGGCCAAATCTTCATGTGATGAAGAATGCATCCCAATGGTTCAAAAATCAAATCTTATTTTGGGCACAGGTCACCGTCACCGTCACAAGTTGAAGTATCTCACTACTAGATGCTTTAACCCTTCATCACCTAAAGCTTGTTTGAGTTCAAAATCATCATTGCTTTTGAAGTGTTGTAGTTCAAAATTCCAATAAGTTATAGAAATCTCAACCGTACAATCTTGTAGTGTATGTGTTGTAGATGATGTGAATCAAATTTGGAGTCATTTGACCACGTAGATTGAAAGATTATAATGTTTTAGTGTTGAAAAAGGATGCTGAAATTTTTGTAGAAACACATTTTGAGGCGAAATTCAATTTCCAAACCTACTTAAATTAAAAAACCTTAAACTAAAAAGTGATTCAAAACCATCATACAAACACATTGATGGAAAAAAATATCATTGAATTGACTCATTGTGTTTGCAAAATGGCTTTCAAATGTCAAAAAATTAGCAAGAAAAGTTGCAAAAAACACATCTAAGGTTGAAACTTTTTCTACTAAAATGCTTGTTAGTCACTCATAACTTCTTGGATTGATATGAAATTTTGACCACACAAACTAGACTAGTATGCGCAACATTTCCAAAAAAATTGATTGGAAATTGACACTATATGAAGAAGATACAAGCTCCCAAAGTTCATTGTAATCCAAAAATGTTGGGATTTTGAACTTCGAATTGCTCCCAAAAATTCAAAACAACTTGTATTAATATGAAAAATTTACCACAATGACTATACTTCAAGTGGAACGCAACCCATAATTTTTTATTTATTAAAAACAAACCTTAGATGAAGGAGATACAAGCCCCTAAAGTTGAAGCCCTTAGATTCAGGTTGGTGAACTCAATATTGAACCTGTGAACTTTTATTGGCTTCCAAGAAATCAATACATCTTGGATTGATCTAAAAATTTTACCACTCAAACTAAAAGAGAGAGCACAAATTTCCCAACAAGTTTTATTGAATTTGGACATCGGATGCAAAAGTTAGAACATTTTGAATTGGACTTGAAACTATGTGAAGACACTTTTGGTCCTAAAGGGTCAACCTCCTTCAAAACACCCTTAACCATTGACTGTAGCGCTATGTGTAAAGCAGTCGACTTTTCACAAGCACAAGCATGCAGGGTTTGAAGCAAATTGATAACACTCTAACAAAACCCTCAGTGACTAAATTAAAGGGGGGGTTGACAGATTCAACCTTATCAACTTCTCGAAACAGAGGCAGTATTTTCAACGAAGTCAACCGAGAATGGAGTGAGAAGCACAGAGCCAGAACTGGGACGACATTAGGTACAACTTCCGTTCAGTCAACATACTTTCATGTCCTGGAACCTGCTGCTGCAGCGTCGACATGCCGCAGATTACTGCTAGCTGATGAGACACGGAACCTAGCTTCCACGGGGAATAAACGGCTCACCATACAACCACAACTCACCAAACCTTAACCCCTAAACGTCTGGATTCATCTCCAAAATTGACAATTTGAGAAAAACCATTATAAACTACAATTTGGAAGAATATTTTGGAATCGGTATACAAATGAAAGCTGTAGATTTTGATTTTTAAATTCTATCTATACGATTAGATCTGCTAATGCTATCACCAATCTTTTTCTATAAATTTTGAAAAGAAAATTTCAGAATTCCTTCTAAATGCAATTACAAGTAAAATATTATCATTTTTTGAGTAAAACTTGTTGGAATGGATTCTAAATAAGGTTCTCTTCATATGGTGTTTTTTGAAATTTTTGTGACCTTTACATCTTTGACCTCATTTTTGCACATCTAGTTTTGAACTAAAGTCAATGCAAATTGACCACTTGACATACTTCCACATTTGTAATTTTAGAAATGTATATATATTCTAGTAACACCAAATCGAACCGATGGATAGGACAACAACTTGATAAAGTACCACCAAAAATTAGGACGACTTTCATCCAAGCAGCAATGAGACAGAAACAAGGTTCTGAATCTGTTCATCGTCCAGAAAATGGACGTCAGAGCGCTCCAAGGTTAATCAATCATTCACAACAACTGAAACTAGTTCTTTGATTGATCACAGTTTCTCAGTTTGGCACAAGGAGATTATTTGCTTTACTACCTAGTAAAACACCACATTTTACTACCTCTTTTACCACCTATTTAACACTAAAGTAGCAAAACACACAAACTATTAAACACACTACCATCTCTACATTGTGAAAGTAGTAAATCAACAAATGTAGTAAATGGGAACTGCAGTGAATCAAAAATGTAGTAAATTGAAACAAGTAGAGTGTAGTCTTTTATGGACCAATTATTTATGAGAAATATTAATATCAATACACCATTTTGTTCCTTTCATAAGGATACAAAGTATACATTATTGTTGCATAGTGTACAATGTACCCCACTGTATATATTGTATATTGTGGCTGTTACAGCCACTTTTGGGTGCATAGTGACACTTCTGTCACTATGCACTCAAAATTTTAATTAATTAATTTTAAACTCCCTTCCACCCCCCTACCCCAGGTTTAAAAAAAAATTTAATTAAAATTAATTTCTTAATTTTTCATCCCCCCTCCCCCTACTTGTAATTTTTTGAATGAGATTTACATGATAAACAATATGGGACAATGAAAATCCCGTATCCCATATCCGTATATCGTATCCATATCCGTATTGTATAATATTTCAATATCAAGTATCTGTATTTTGGTACCGTATCCATATCCATATTTTGGTTCTGTATCCGTATTCTAATTTTGTATCTATATTTGTATTTGGATGGATGACTTAGATTCAATCTCAAAGATCAACGGCTTAAGAAATTTTGAGAAATCAACGGCAATTTGGAGGGGGAAGCATTTAAAAAAAAATCAACTGCCTATTCACGTTTGGAAGAGGGGAGGGACAACTAATGGCAAACCAGATGTGTGACTGCCTCTTTTGGGTGCATAGTTGTATGTTGTATAACATTGTAGTGTACAATGTACCCCACTGTAGAGCACTTTGCACATTCCACATGGAGGCAAAAGTTGTTGTGCAACTATGTGGGAAGCTTGCCTCTTATACTCCACTGGAGTCATAACACGGAAAATCTGTATGGGATAATGTCCTCAACAAAAAAACTACATGATAAAATCACATTTTTTTTTCAAATTATGTGTATGAGAAAGTAGTAAAAATGTGTTGTTCACCATGTTTTCTATTTCACTATGATCATGTATAATAGTAATGTGTGTGAAAAAGTAATAAAAATGTGTTGTTTACTATGCTATGTAGTAAATTGATTGAAATTCTACATAACAATTCCAAATCTCCACATATTAACATTTTGAGAAGTGGTGTTTTCCATGATTTTACTACATTGATAACGTAGGAAAGTAAACAAATCTCCTTGTCGACCTGGCCTCCGTGCAACAAATGCCCGGACTCAACACGACGGGCGTCACACACACACGGCTCGACTTCGCCATTGGCGACGTCATCCCCCTTCACACACACTCTCACGCCTCGGAGACTCTCTTCGTAGTGAAAGGCTCCATCTACACCACAAGGAGATTTGTTTGCTTTCCTATGTTATCAATGTAGTAAAATCATGGAAAACACCACTTCTCAAAATGTTAATATGTGGAGATTTGGAATTGCTATGTAGAATTTCAATCAATTTACTACATAACATAGTAAACAACATATTTTTACTACTTTCTCACACACAATTGAAAAAAAATGTGATTTTACCATGTAGTTTTTTGTTGAGGACATTATCCCATAAGGATTGTCCGTGTTGAGACTCCAGTGGAGTATAAGAGGCAAGCTTCCCACATATTTGCATTGCAACTTTTGCTTCCATGTGGAATGTGCAAAGTGATGTACTGTGGGGTACATTGTACACTATAATGTGATCCAACATACGATAACGTATACTTTGTATTGTTATGAAAGGAACAAAATGGTATATTGATATTAATATTTCTCATAAATAATTGGTCCACGAAAGACTACACTCTACTTTCCTTGTTTCAATTTTTACATTTTCATTTGACTGTAGTTCCCATTACTACATTTGTTGGTTTACTACTTTCACAATGTAGAAATGGTAGTGCGTTTAGTAGTTTGTGTCTTTTGCTACTTTAGTGTTAAATAGATGGTAAAAGAGGTAGTAAAATGTGGTGTTTTGCTAAGTAGTAAAGCAAATAATCTCCTTGTGCACAGGCTTCATCAGCGACGACAACCAGCTGTTCGCCTCCGTTCTCCAAGTTGGTGACTTCACCATCTTCCCGAAAGCCAGCCTGCACTTCCAGCTCAACGTGGGGAACGAAACCGCCATCACGTTCAACACGCTGACGTCGCAGAGTCCCGGGTTCTTGTTCACGGCCAACCAGATCTTCGTGCCCAATATCATCAGTGCTGTGATTGAGAGATCGTTCGGTGTGAATGCCACTACTGTGAAGGATTTGAAGAGCGGAACGCCTCGTTACTGGGGTTGAGAACAGTACACGCATGCATTCTTCGGAATTGGTAACCGAATTGGCGCCCGGAATCGTGCATTCATGGCAGCTTGATAGTGCCATATGGTGAAAATTATTAAGTGTAGTTGAAGGGAAATATGATTCATTGATAGTTCTATGTACACGAGCTGCACTGATTGTGACACCGCTAGCTCTTCCTAGAATGATGTTTGCAAGTTTATATATGTCTCTCTATAGTTTAGTGACGATTCATGAACCCCGTCTGTGTTCTGTATATGGTGGACGGGGAAACCAGTAATGCAGTAAATTATGATTCTTTTGCCTTCAAAATCGAGCTTCGGGGGTGATCCTGCACGGACGCCCAGCCTTTACTTTTTGCAGTAAGTAGAAAGCCGAAATTGCACTGTGCCAACAACCCGCTTGAATTCCGCCAGGGACGAAGCTAGTGCAAGATTTCAAAGACTGCCGGTCGAATTCTTAGCCAAACCACAAAGGGTTTCATAAGGAGATTTGTTTGCTTTCCTACGTTATCAATGTAGTAAAATCATGGAAAACACCACTTCTCAAAATGTTAATATGTGGAGATTTGGAATTGCTATGTAGAATTTCAATCAATTTACTACATAATAGTAAACAACACATTTTTACTACTTTCTCACACACAATTGAAAAAAAATGTGATTTTACCAT
Source organism: Rhytidiadelphus loreus (assembly GCA_947034895.1). Lineage (NCBI taxonomy): Eukaryota > Viridiplantae > Streptophyta > Bryopsida > Hypnales > Hylocomiaceae > Rhytidiadelphus > Rhytidiadelphus loreus. The sequence continues at coordinate 9,260,784 of OX344765.1, read as the reverse complement.
GTAGTTTTTTGTTGAGGACATTATCCCATAAGGATTGTCCGTGTTGAGACTCCAGTGGAGTAAGAGACGCAAGCTTCCCACATAGTTGCATCTTAGCTTTTGCCTCCATGTGGAATGTGCAAAGTGATGTATTGTGGGGTACATTGTATAGTACAATGTGATCCAACATACAATAACGTATACTTTGTATTGTTATGAAAGGAACAAAATGGTGTATTGATATTAATATTTCTCATAAATAATTGGTCCACGAAAGACTACACTCTACTTTCCTTGTTTCAATTTACTACATTTTCATTTGACTGCAGTTCCCATTTACTACATTTGTTGGTTTACTACTTTCACAATTTTGAGATGGTAGTGCTTTTAGTAGTTTGTGTCTTTGGTACTTTAGTGTTAAATAGATGGTAAAAGAGGTAGTAAAATGTGGTGTTTTGCTAGGTAGTAAAGCAAATAATCTCCTTGTGGTTTTTTCTGGTTCCTTGTGCGATTAAGAAGGAAACTTCATAGCACCATTGGACGTCACCGCAAGACGTACATGGACTATTGCAACTCGATTGATTCTTCATCATCTTCCATTGTTTTGCATTCTTCAGGTGGCTTGAAAATCCCTTGTGGTAGATTCATAGTTGTTCGTAGATATAGTACTCCACTGCCTCCAAGTTGTGTGCCTTGTTGAATTTCTCCTGAGTTGCATTCCCTCCTTCCAATTCCCTCCTACGCATGCATTTTAAAAAAGAACCATAAATTTGAGGACAATGCTGTAGATCTCTCTTACTGTCCTCCTACCAATGAAATGGAATGTTTTTTTTTCTTTCTTTTACACAAATGAAAAGGAATTCCATTGCGAAGGGGGTACCAATTTGGATTTGAATCGTCACTGATCTCGACTTATGGCGGTAGCTCTTAGCAGATGTGGTCATTGAAAGCATTTTTTATTAAGGTTGTCTAGTACTAAGCTTTCCAAACATTTGCAAACGGACTTCAATCCAAAATTTGACTCAATGGCTCAATCAATCAAAATTTATATGCTTTTCATTTCATTTGTGTCAAAAAAGAAACAAAAGAATATGGTCATGACTTTGTTGGCTGCATTGCATGAGGCCGTCGTGCAAGCTAGAATCCAATACACTTGCTTGGTAAATGAAGTTGTCTTTCAATGCAATGAGATATTGAGATTTGAGAAAATTAATCTAAATTGAAGGTATTGTTGAACAACGTGGATTAGCACCAATAATTGTAAACCTAATCTTAATCAAATTTGTTGCTTCATTATTGACATAATGGCAAAACCGCTTTCAAATTTTTGCATGTCATCATGGAAGAAACATGCATACATTGACTATAGTTTAATTATGCAAGCAACTACTGGAATGTATGTAGATTTTGCCCTTCCTACCTTACTCATAGTAGTCAAAAGTGCTCCACTATCATAGACTCTTGTTCCTTTTCATTTGTTCAAAATTTTAGAAAAGAAAAGAAAAGACTCTTTGTATGGTACACTGTCTAATAATGTTGTTTAGTGTTTGCAATATTAACAACAAACTATAACACTAAATGTCTACAACAGTACAAAGAGCATTTGCAATGCTCTCAACTTTCAAGATGGTAATGACAGGTTATTGATTGGCAAGTGGTTTGAAATTAAATGAGCACTCTAATGTGACTAAGTATTATCTTTAGGGTCTCTAGCTAGTTTCATGGCTTCAATATGTAATCGAGTAGGACGGTCATTTTTGGTCTTTTTGCTTGTCACTCAAAGCATCTTGTTAAGTTGAGATTCTAGGGTCATCATGATGACGACTTTGCTTCCCACTTTGCTTTTGTTGTATTTTACAAATTAAAAAAAGTGTCTTTAATTAAGTATGTGGGCCTTAAATCAAGTATGTCTATTTTCACAGTTTTCAAAGTTGGCCTTGGAATACATAGCAGTCATTAGGCTATCCAAATTGTAGTACTTCACCCATCAGATTTATTCTCCTAAATGTAAGCTAATTTGAATAACTTTTCAATATCATTGTTTAAGAATTCCTAACGCACATTGTGGCACCCCTACCAAAAAATAATGGCACTATGCAAGCCTTGTAGAATGTCCACCATTTGTAGTTGTAGGACTAACTTATTAACCAAGCCTACATTGCAAATGCTCTGATGTTATCAACTTTAAATGTCAACATTAATTAGTTAGGACCACCCAAATTTGTTTGGTGCCTTAAATCCCCATAGACTTAAATAGATTGCTCTCATTACATACACGTCCTCACATTAGTAGAAAACTGTATTGCAGTCAACAAAATCCAGATGACATTTATGTTGATTGCAACACAATTTTTAGAAATTTGTGTTGTAGTGAATACGAATTTCTGAAAATTGTGTTGCAGACATCATAAATGTCATTTGAATTTTGTTGATTGCAACATAGTTTTCTTTTAGTGTCAACAATATTTACCTATTGGATGTTGAAGAAACAATTTTAGAACATCTACTAACCCTTAAATGACACTAAGACTGAAAAGTGGTTGATGGATGACTAGATTAAGATTGCAAGTTGTGGTCAAGGACAGGGTCGGTTTGCATTAGAAGAGCTTACAAGACACGTACTCATGGGTGCAATGTCGGTGGTAAAATTGAGGAGATCGACACCAACCTTGCTTCACAACAACCACATGCAACTACAAGACACAATTCCAAGCATGAAGGAGGAACGCAAGCTTTGAAGGGTGCAATGAAGGGCAAGAATTTTACAACTGATGAAGAGCGTTAGCTCACCCAAAGCATGTTGGCAAGCTACCAAGACTTGATACAAGGTTACTATCAACAATAACTTGGGGCTTTGAGGGAAAGATATATGCGCATTACAATCCTCCAAGACCTTGTGGTGAAAGAAGAATGAGATTTTTTGAGTCCAAAGAAAATGACATAAAGCACAATGTCAACAAGTTCATTGGTGCTCACATGTCATGTACAAATTTCTTCTTGCACCTCATTGTGAAGAACACTACAAATATCATGGAGATGGCTAAAAGAGTTGTCAAAAATAAAGAATCTCAGGGGGATGAACTCACCCTTGAGTATTGTTGGATTTGGATCCGAGATTATTCTTGGTGGGTAGGGGGCTCAAGTACCATCAAAGTAACAACATTAGCTAAGAAAACAAGGGCTGCCTTTGATTACAAATTGCAAGAGTATACACAAGTGGATTCAACCATTTTAGGGTTGAGGATGAGAGTGAGACTAACGTGAACAAATCCATAAGAGATAGATCTACGAGAACACAAGCAATCAAGGGATTGGTGGTGTAAGAAAAATGGAGAGAAGGGGCCTTCCATGAGCAAATGGCAACAATAGAGATCATTGCAAATGTAACTTTGAAAAACTAGGCCCTAATAGAAACCATTATAACACAATTATGTTGATGATCACTCTCGATTTTTTACATAATTCCATTTATGTGGCTCAACATTATTCAAGACTTTGTTAAAAGGAAGAATTAGAAATTTAAACTACATGAGAGATTGGCTAAAAGTGACCATGAATCTCAAGCCAAGACTGCAGTTGAGTGTGAGGAATGGGAGTGGAGAGAATTTGCTAATATTTGTAGTTGAAGAACATCAAAAAATAGAATGACAAGAGAGGGAAGAACAACAAGATTAGGGTAGACAAGCCTTTTACGACCTTGATTTGGAATTTGAATATCTCGGGGCCAATTCCAAGAGGCACATATATTTCAGAAGTGTGCGCTTGTTTCATGGATCAAATGCATGTGGAATCATAACTTTTTGATTAACATTGCAATTTTTATGAATTTATGAAGTGGTCTGCTTTGAAATTACAAAATAGCCTATAGAGTGGAGTGATAAACATTCCTTAAATAACCCATAACTACCTTTCCATATATCTATTGGCACTTAGATTTCCACCAATTAGGATTGACATGTTATCCATTTGGGTATTAATGCACTAATTTTGTTAGAATCTTGAAAGAATTTGGATATTTTTCTAAACAAATTTGGATGTTTGAATGGACGGAATAGGGGTCAAAAGTAGGGGATGGAATTGGGCTGGTGTACCTTAAGAGGAGTCAAGATGGTGGAGATTTTTATAAAAGAAACCAAATTGAGGAGGTAAAAAAATTTAGTCAAATAGACGATGACTCTGAAAATTTGTGTAGTCCTATGAAACAAACACACGAAGAAAATCATGGATTTCACTGAATGTCAATTGCTTATTGAAATCTACAGTCACGGGTAGGTTGGCACAAATGATGTGCCTTGTATTCTTTATGGATGGCTATGTAAAAACACTTCAAGGATTTCATCACACTACTCTCATTTGTTTGGAAAGACTTGTCCATGGCATTTGCACAAAAGCTACATGGCAACATAAGCAATGCAAAGATAATCTTTTGTTGCGGTGACAATCCCATAATTCCAATGCAATCCTTCTTTTCACAATATAAGTGTCACGAGTGCACACTTTTTCTATGATGGTTGTACGTAGCACTGTTGTCGAAAAATACCCGGTCCATAATAAAACCGGTGTGTCACAAAAGTGGTCTAAAGTCCACTTCACATTACGGTCATCCAAGTCAAGAAGTTGTGGGATTGAGTGGCCAAACTTTGTTGAGAGTCCAAAAAAATGAGCAATAAATAGGCAATAAAACATAGGAATTGGAGCCTTTGGCCAACCATAATATGAAGCCTCCAAAGGCTAAGCCCAAAGTCCAAATCCTTGGCAATGAACTCCCACGGCCTCTCAACTTGGACAACCATAGTGTGAAGCTTTCAAAGATCAAGCCCAAAGTCCAAATTCTTAGTAATGAACTCCCACCTACCAATCTAATGGTTGAGATCTAATTCTTGGTTTCTTGAAATTTGATTGGTGGAACCCATATCCTCTCGACCTTTGGCCATAGTGTGAAGTGTCCCGAACATCATTCTCAATCTCGTGCATGTCATGGAAGATTGCAAGAAACAACTATTGATTTGGTTGCATTTTCATGGTACTCGGGATTTTTTCACTTGAGGAGTACTTTAAAATGAAAATATTGCCAATATATAAACCTTTAAAAAATATTGTATCTTATGAAGAAAAAATATAGAAAAATTATTTAAATGGGAAAACTAAAAGAGTACAAAATCTCAAGAATATAGGTACTTTGCATTGGAATTGGTTAAAAATAGGAAAAAAGTTAAAAAATATACTCCCTCTGTTTCCCAAAAAATCCTAGGTTTTACAAAAGGTGCTGTATTAAGGCAAATTCCGGGAATGGTAGAACTATAACACGCTTATGAGAAAGTTAACATGCTAATGGAGTAGGTAACACGCTTTCCCAAAAGTCGACATGCTTTTGGAAGAGGAAACATGGTTATGCAGGGAGTGTAAAATATTTTATTGATGCTTCATTACCGAAAGCCTCCATTGTCATGAAAAGTTTTCTGTGTGCTATTGTGATCAGCATTTGTGTTCCATCATGCCTCAAGAAGCACCTGTTGATGAGAATTCTCATTACCTCCACGTTGGCCAAGTGCTTCAACCTGTCTTGCCGAATGACACTTGCATTAGTAAGCATGAAGATTACGGTGGTCTTTTGTAGCCCCTTCTCGTGAATGTTGCCATCAACAAGCGAAAGAAGCCGAATCTAACAAACCAGCAACAATAAGTAGTGATTGAGTTTCTTCTAGCAAGGCAGAAGAACCCAGATAAGCCCATGACTCTCAAATACGGTGCTTTGAAGGCAGTTGTTGAGAAATTTGGGACAACAGTTGAGGCAATCAATGTGATTTGGAGACGAGCAGTGCAATCTTGGGCCAAAGGCAACATTGTTGCAGATGTGTCTTTGCGCAAGCGTGGTCGTGTTGGTCGCAAGAAGCTGAGTATAGACAACGATGATGTAAAGGCGATTCCTTTGAATTTACGACAGCACATGTGGTTGCTAGCTTTCCATCTTGGTGTTTCCCTTGCGACTCTCCACTGCTGCACTAGACAAGGTGAATTGAAGCCCCATACAAACGCCATTAAGCCTTATTTGACTGACACAAACAAGACTGACCGCTTGAAATTTTGCCTCAACATGTTAGACCCAAGCTCACCAAGAAAAAATTCAAGGACATGATGGACCATATTCACATAGACGACAAGTGGTTCTACATCACGAAGACAAACAATAGGTATTACCTGGCACTTGGCGAAGAGCCGACGCACTGCACTTGTAAAAGTAAGCGATTCATTACCAAAGTGATGTTCATGACTGTAGTTGGAAGGCCACGATTCGACTTGTACCGATCTTGCCAATTCCACGGCAAGATTGGAATCTTTCCTTAGAGCCTGCTAAGCGTAGCAACAAGATTCGTCAAGCTAGGACATTGGAAATGAAGTCCATCCAGTCCGTCTTAAGCGTAAGATGTTTATTGAAAACATCTTGCTTGCAATCAAGACGAAGTGGCCACATAATTGGCCTGGCAAGAATGACAATACGATCTACATTTAGCAATACAATGCCAAGCCGCACGTCACTAGTGACGACCCCGTTCTCATGGAGCACTTGGTAAAGGACGGTTTCAATATGCAATTGGTATCCCAACCACCAAATAGCCATGACATGAATGTCCTTGATTTGGGATTTTTCAGGGCGATTCAAGTACTCCAACATCAACTTGAACAACACACAATTGATGAACTCATTTCCGCAACGGAGCAGGCCTTCTGGTCTTTGGATAGTTAAAAGTTGAACGCCGTATTCCTATTGTGGCAGTAGTGCATGGTAGAAACGATGCGCATTGGCGGTTGTAACTGCTATAGATTGCCGCACATGGGCAAGGCACCACTTCAACGGAAAGGACAGCTTCCTATGGTGCTCGATTGTCCTGAAGATGTAGCACGATGTGTCCAATAAGCCATTCAACATTAATAAATAAAAATTTACAGTACAATACTAACTCCTTTTTCCATACGTTTGCTACATTGAAATCAGATGTTAGCTATTACGAGATCACACTTTTGTGAGAACATGTGCATGTATGTATGCTTGAATGAAAAGGAGCAATTACAATTCAATAACATTGAAGCTCGTGGTGGATGACTCGCAAACCTAGAAATCAATTTCAGTCACGGCAAAAGTGCACCAGTCTGGTGTGTGATGGACTCAAGCAGTAACATTGAAGTATGATTTTCCAAGTATGAAGTTCTCAGACTTGGTGCAAGGAATGTCTGTCTAGCGAAGTTGATAAGCCTTTTGTTGTTGTATAGATATTAGACACTGTGAAGTTTAGAGTCTTCATCTCTGTAAGCATTTATGTCATGAATGGTTGCTTGCTGTGATTGTTGGCCTTGCATTGTCAATGAAATGATCTCCTTCACGAGCTCACAAATTGATAGGCCATAGAATTGCTTGGAACGAATGTTTGGGTACAGTGTTCAAACATAGTTGAGACTGCTCTAACGGAAAGCTTCATGCTTCAAATTTCATTGGCATATTGATGAAGACAAAAATATGCAAATCATAAACACTAGGATGAATTATGGAGTCTCTAATGCTTTAGAATCATTATGGACGATACTTCATGAAATGAAATTTTTTCATAATGACTGATACACCTAACCACCTACAACACAGTAATAAGTGAAACTTGTGTATTTCTAATAACTAATTTTTCCTCAATAGAAGCTAGTTTATTTGTCATTATTAATTCTCTCATATTGTCATAACTACTTTTTTCTCATTAGTAGTTTGTTATCACATATGCCTTTCCTCACATAATTTTGAAAGGTAGCACTTCTTTTTGCAGTCATTGTGAAGCACTTCTTTGACCTATTGCGCAGCACTTCTTTTGACAACCATTGCGAACCGACCAAAATGCCAATATAAGTCCACCAACCTATGTACGTGATAATGCATAGTTTGTCTCCATCATTTAGCGCCTGGATTGGAGGGAGACCCAAATCCAAGTTAAAATTTGAACCAAAAAAAAAGCACAAATCCCTCTCTTATTCAGAAACAGAGGGAGTATATAATACTAATATGTTCATTATTAACAACTCTATGGAGATGGTCATTCACCAAAAGATCCACCAAAAAATATATATTACATGTTTCAAAATGCAAGCCAAAAGAAGCTTACTTTGAGGGACTTTTGTACAATGCAAAATTAGATATTTTCAAATTTCTTTCAAAAAATATTTGCAAGTCTATTAGAAGACCATCCCCTCCAAATTTTAGCTCCAAATTCAGTTTTTGGGCTAGAATTAATATAGATGATTGCAAAAACACTTGTACTATTTTCTATATTGATTTGTTCTTTGTCAAGAACTTTTGCATTATAGCTCCAATAGACTCAAGATTCACAAAAAAGGTGTTCATGACTATTATAAACTTTGCCTAATTTTTTTTAATTTTTCAAAAATGTTTTTGTATCCAAAAAACAAATTTGAAGCTGAAACTCGGAGGGAATGGTCTTATAGTAGACTAATAGCTAATGGTTAAAGGAATTCTAAGGACCGTTAACTGTATATTGTATGGAAGTCCACAAAGTGAGCTTCTTTCTACTTGCATTTCAAAACATGTAAAATATTATTTTATTTTTATTTTTTATGAATGATCATCTTTATACAGTTGTTACAAATGGTGAATTTTTTATTTTTTTCCTTTTTTTTCAAATTGAAACATCAAAGTATTTATTTTCTTGAGATTTGGCATTTTTCTTGTTCTCCTATTTAGAGAACTTTTCTATGCTTTTCCTTTACCTTCATTGTAAAGGTCCAGAATTAAAAGAAAATTTAAACAATTTTTTCTTCTAATTTTAAAGTATTCCAAAAAAATATGAATGAATATTGTGAAAACGCAATAAAATCAATAGGTATTTCTTGCAATCACCCATATATAGTACTAAAACCACCCATGCAGTAATGAAAAGTGACAAGACAAGGTGTGGTAAACAATATGGATTAAGTCATGTGAAAATAGAGTTTTGTTAATATAAGAGATAATAAGATATGCTACATGAGAATTCTGGATTTTTTTTAATCCCATTTGGATACATATGAAATTTTCTCATTGGATGAGGACAAGCATGTTAATTTTCAATTGCTTTAGCAATATGAATACCTTCTTCCTACTTACGCCTTTGATTGAACACATTTGACCACCATCCAACCATTCATTTGATGAGGCTATGTTTGCTAATGTGAAAGTAGAGGTTCATACTTCATGAAAAATAATAGGCCATTCCTCATCCAATGAGAGCTTATCATCTTGAGAAGGTTTTTTTAGGGGCAAAATTTTGCACTCTCTTGATAAGTCAATCTTGTCAAACTCCATCCCTCCAAAATTGTGCCATGATTGTTGTGAAGGCTTGTGGCAGATACCCTAAGATACTGTTAAGGTAGCCAACCTCATTCTGACCATTTAAGCAATTTAGTGTAGTTCTAGTATGCATTTGGTGAGAAGAAAAATTCCAAATATAGAGAAATAGATTTGAATAGGGTTCCAAATTTTTTTATTTTTTCCCTTCAAAAACAAAATAATTATGAATTTTTTTCGTAAAGATTCCTTTCAATCCATTTTTGTTGTATAGGGCACTACATTTTCAACCATAGGATGATTACAAAATCGACCATGCTTGAAAGTAGGTGATAATAATAAGATAATTGTGGCTTCAAATGTACATCTTGTGATCATTGTGTGAATTCAATGTGCACCTCCCCGACATTTGTGCTACGTGAGTACCTAACCACGTGAGGTGTCAAGTGGTCAGTGGTCAGAAAGAGGTTGGCTACCTTAGTAGAGATTTCTTCTCTCTGAGATTTCTTCTAAATATTCGACAGCATGGTCCCTCCATGGCTGACCTTAGCAATTTCCTCTAGCGTGAAAATGATGCAACCTTCAACTATTTATTTATTTATTTTTAAACAAATGAAACGGAATTTCCAACCGTCACCTATTTTATACCATTCCAGGCCTCCGAGGGAAAAAGCCCCTCATTGTTTCAGTATTGTTTCCAACTATTCATAGTAGAGTATTGAAAGTATATTGTTGCAGTACTGCAATAGTATAGTTTCAATGCAAATGCAATCCCCCCATTGCAGCAGTATTGTTGCATAGTGTTCGCAGTACTATCACAATATACTTTCAATACTCTACTGTGAATAGATGGAAACAATATTGTTGCAATGGGGGTACTTTCCTGACGTCCATATGTGAACTTTCGAATCATGAATCCTCTCAATCTAATTGCAAAATGCATATCCTACAGGTGCCTTTCTCACTCCCTTCACTCCCTTCCTCTGCACCACCACTGAACCTGCAAACCCAGGATTCAGACAGACAATTAAGTCGATGTAGACCGTCAAGCTATCAGTCTGATTGTTTCGACAATCAAGGTAAAAGACAGACAAGTCGATGTAGACCGCCAAGCTACTAGACTGCTTGTTTCGACAATCGAGGTAAAAAGACCTCAAACTATAATTCACTAAAGCTGATGTGCATAGATAGAGTCAAAATTTATAATTAGGAAACATTTTTTTGCTCGTTGGCAAATCAATATCATTCTTTTTGGAAATGGAAATGGAAATTTCTATGAGGTTCTTTTGCTGATTTAAGAAAAAATTCCAAAGTAAAGATTTGAAGAAACCTTAAAAGTGTCTTGTAGGTGTGTTGTTTAATCCTTGAACGCCAGGGCGGTCACCATGGAAATCATTTGTTTTGTCATCGTGTGAATTATTGGCTTCAAAAAATGGAAAAGTACTCATTGGAAGACAAACTACTGTTGATGATCTTCCGTTTCCACACAAATTTTGGAGGACGAATAGTTGCATTTCTGTCCTACACGGAGAGATTCAAGATTTATCATGCATCGGCCGAAAAACGTCCTTTATGGGTTAACCTCCTACAAAAGGATCCAAAACTATTCACTGTACCTCCATGTGAAAAGCTGTCGAATTTTCACAAGCACAGTTGGAAGCTAATTGATAATACCATGCCAATATTAAATGGGGGTTGACAGTACCATGCCAGCCATGAGCTTATCTGCTTGCACGAAACAGTGACAGTATTTTCGACGAAGTTTACCGAGAATGAAGTGAAAAGCACGGAGCCTGGACACGAATAGCCGTGCGCTAAAACTTACTTCCGTGCAGTCAACATACTTTCATGTCCTGAAACCTGCTGCAGCTCCAAGATGCCGCGGTTTAATGCTAGCTGATGAGAAACGGGACCTAGCTTCCATGGGGAATAAATAGTTCATCATACAGCCACAATTCACCAAACCTTAATCATTCACAACATCGAGTATATTGTGCACTACTACTGAAGCTGGCTCTTCGATCGATCACAGTTTCTCAGTTGGACATTCGTAGAATTGTTTCAATTGCAACTGTCTTAGTAGCTATGGCCGCCATGTACTGGCTTGTGATCGCCTGCGCATTTCTGGGCGCACTGCAGGTTGCGAATGCTGCGGATCCCGACCCCCTGCAGGACTACTGCGTGGCGGATCTGACGTCCACGGTGGTGGTGAATGGGTTCCCGTGCAAGCCCCGAGACACTGTCACCGCCAAGGACTTCACGTACACCGGATTCCGCAAACCTTGTAAGCTCCAATTCATATTCACGTACTCTTGTCAGTATTGATTTGGACAATGAAATCTTGAATTCAATCCCGAGGAGCTTGGAGAATGGGAATCACATTCTCTTCGTTTTAATCAAGCAATGAGTAGGTGCAAATTGCTGGTTGTATTGGGGTACCCGTCGTAAATGTTTAGAATTCTTGTGAGACGTTCGAACTGTGACTCTTGTGAGGTTGTTACTTGTGCGGTCTATGGGGTCGTCTTGAAAGTTTGTTGTGGTTTATCGCTTCAGATTCCTCTTCGTGTGATGTTTTCTTTTATAAGTTCCAGTGGGGTATCACTCTACAGAAATCTAATTAGTGTATAGTACAACCATGGAATTTCGAAGCTTGAGTATGGAATTCATCCAAATAGTCCATAGTGCAAAAATGGAATTAACTTCGAAGCAGCTTCAGTATGGAATCAAAAATAGTCTGCAGTGCATCCAGGGAATTCGAAATTAGCTAAAGTACGGAATCCAAATAGTCCATACTGCAACCATGAAATTTCGAAGCTAGAGTATGGAATGTCAGGTTCTGTTAGATCGATCTTAATCAAGTTGTTAAATTCCTGGGATGCACAATGGAATATACTCGGTCTCTGGAGTTTTCGGATCTCTCTCCTGTTACGGGCTCCCCTCGAGTGCACATAAGTAGTGATGTATATCCTCGGATCCATTCGTAGACCTAACTCTGTGTTGTGTTTCCCCGCAGTGTACCCGACCTCCGTGTCCCAGACGGGAGCCACCGCCGACCTGGCCTCCGTGAAACAAATGCCCGGTCTAAACACGATGGGCGTCACACACGCACGGCTCGACTTCGACATTGGCGGCGTCATCCCTCTCCACACACACCCTCGCGCCTCGGAGACTCTCTTCGTAGTGAAAGGCTCCATCTACACAGGCTTCATCAGCGACGACAACCAGCTGTTCGCCTCCGTTCTCCAAGTCGGCGACTTCACCGTCTTCCCGAAAGCGAGCCTGCACTTCCAGCTCAACGTGGGGAACGAAACCGCCATCACGTTCAACACGCTGACGTCGCAAAACCCGGGAATCTTGTTCGTGTCCAACCAGATCTTCGTGCCCAATATCACCAGTGCTGTGATTGAGAGGTCGTTCGGGGTGAATGCCACTACTGTGAAGGATTTGAAGAATGGGACTCCGAGGTACTGGGGTTGATTAGCTTGAAAGCAAGAATTCGTTGGAATTCAGTACACGTACGAAATGGCGCATTCATGGCAGCTTGATAATGGTGGAAATCATTAATTATAGGTGAAGGAGAATATGACTCATTGGCAGTTCGACGTACCCGAGCTGCGCTGGTTGCAATAGCGCTCTTCTCCCTAGTATGATTTTTGGAAGTTTATACGAAGACGCACATTCGTTGAGGTGTTAGTAAGTATCGTTGAAGGAAAATGCGATTCATTGATAGTTCTTAGGACACGAGTTGCATTTGTTGCCACAGCCTTAATTAGCCTAGCTCTTCGTAGCATGATATTTTAAGTTTATGTGTCTAGTTTATTGGCGATTCAAGTTCACGTCTGTTATCGTTATGAGGTGGACAATGAATCCAATAATGCAGTAAATTATGATTCTTTTGTCTTCAAAATCTGGGGTTGAGAAGAAACGAAGAAACCACACATTCGTTGGGTGTTAGTAAGTATTGGTGAAGGAAAATATGATTCATTGATAGTTCTATTTACATTACAAGGGCTGTACATGGAGCTCTGACTAGCTCTTCCTGGTACGCATGACTTAAATTGCGAGTTCGTGTCTCTAGATTAGTGAGGATTCATGAACATGTCTGCAACCTGTACATGGTGGACAGTGAAATCTGTGATGCAATAAATGTCTCCTCTGCCTTCAGAATCGAGCTTCGGGGTTAATCGACCGTAGTTACCTCACAGGGACGCGCAACCCTTAAAAACTGTTTGCAGTAAGGATGAGGCCGAAATTGTGCTGACCCGAAACAGACTTGGGCATGAACTGGACGAAGTGTAAGTTTCCAAGCATGGCCGGACGATTCATCAAATCGTCCATGCTTCTATCATCGTCAATTTAGTTAAATTGGCATGATTCTGGAGCCAAAAATTGTGACACAACTCTACATAATGCTCTTAAATTGAGAGTAATTATAGATTTTCTCAGGCCGCATAGAGTATAAATCAATCCTTTGCTTTGGATGAACCTCTCTTGTGCCTTCATAGAAAGCTCGTAGCATCGTGTGGCTTCTTGCACATTGAACTTTTCCTCATGGGAGTTTAGGATCATCCTTGTATTGAGGTGGATGTGTCCCCAAAGGCCCAAACTGGTGACATTGCGTATTGAAAAATTTAGTCTGGAGGGGTAGAGTTAGTTTAGAATGGTTAGGACCATTGCTTATGAATGACCCTTACTTTTATGCAAGAGGTCAAAAGAGAACATAAGGTGATTGAATCTTTGAGTTCAAGGACTTAGAGGAATTTCAAAATCAGGGAACAAGAAATCTCCCTTTGAAAACTCTACAAATCCATCGAAATCCATGGACCTACCATCAATGATCGCTACCCAAATTGGGACTAGCCGAGCTCATGGGTAATTGTAAAGCCGGTGGACTTCGCCGGAGGACAGTCACCAACTACTACAGCTCCTGACCATTGATTTTTCGTCATCTTCCATGGCTTTGCATTCTTCGGGAAGCTTGAAAATCCCTTGCGCTATTTGTTCATAGTACGCCTCTTCCACCTCTGACCTGATTGTACGCCCAATTGAAGTTCTGCTCAGTTGCATTCCCTCCTTCCAATTCACTAAGCAATACGTATGTATTCTTTTTAATAAGAACCATAATTTTGAGGAAAATCAGATCTCTCTCACTATCCTCCGATTACCAATCTTCGGGTTCAAATCGTCACTGATCTTAACTTATGGCAGTCGTTAGAAGCAGATTTTGAAAATGTTTTGCAAAAAAAGTGACGTGGCAGTCGCTGTGCCAGGACAGCGTAGCTAGCAAACTGCAGTTTCGGCCAACTTCGGCTAGTTTCAGCTGGTTCTCAGATTGGGAACTCACAGCCCTCCAAAGTAGGAAAAAAACATCCAATGAGACTATTTTGGGTTGGTTTTTCATACTGTGAATTATTATAATTTGGGTAGTCAAATTATTAAATAATAATAAATAAATCAAAATTAAAACATTCAAAAATAAGTAAATATATATAATTATATATATACATATATAATTTTAATTAATTAATTAATAATAATAATAAATTAATATTATCCAATGTGTTAGTCTCTCAACCACACCAAATACTTGCGGCCAAGTTCCTAGAATCCAAGAACTACAAGGAACTCAAAGGCCTGAAAAAACATCTAATGTGACCCTTCAAAAATGGCTTTACAAAAATGTGCACTACTAGAATAATTTTAATGTCATAGGTAGAGTTACCTTACCAACTTTTAGATGGAAAAAAACATTTTGAGGCAAATGTAATTGTAGGATCTTGTAGTATGCTAGTTAGAAAAGATGTGGAAAAAATTTCAAAATTTTTCACTGCATGGATTGCAAGGATATAAGCAATCAAATTTAGTTAAATCATTTTTTTGGTCTTAAAAAAAACTAAGCAGCTATGCTTCACAAGCTTACTTTTCTATGAAAACATGTCCAAAATGGTGGTACTTTTTGGATTGCTTTTCCTAGACAAGTTGGCTACATGTTTAAACCCTAAGCGCTCCGACGTCCAATTTTTGGACGATGGACAAATTAAAACTCTTGGTTCTTTCTCATTCTACTTGAATGAAAGTCATCCAAATTTGTGGAGCTACTTTATCAAGTTCTTGTCCTATCTAATGGTTGGATTTGGTGTTGTTCGAGTACATATTTTTCTGAAATTACAAATGTGAAAGAAAGTCAAGTGGTTGACCAAGCCAAAATTGCATTGACTCTAGTTCAAAATTGGATTTGCAAAAATGAGGTCATAGATTTAAAGAACACAAAAATTTCAAAAAATCACCATGTCAAGAGAACCTCATTTCAAATGCACTCTAACAAATTTTACTCAAAAAATGATAATATTTTGCTTGTAATTGAATTTAGAAGGAATTCTGAAATTTCTCTTTCAAAATTTATAAAAAAATATTGGTAATAGCATTGGTGAATCTAACCATACAAATGGAATCTAAAACTCAAAATTTACAACTTTTCTTTATATTTGAATTCCGAAATATTCTTCCAAATAGTACTTTATAATGATTTTTCTCAAATCTTCAATTCTAAAAAAGGATCTGGACGTTTAGGGGTTAAAATATTTCACATCATTTGGAATTGTACAACATATAGGACAAAAATAGAAAGTAGAAAGAAATAGAGAATGATTCAAAATACAAAATTGTTAAGAATTCAGTTATGGAATTGAAAAATGCCAATCCCAAATCACAATGGACAATGGTTGTAATGTTATAATATACAATCAACATCCTATGATTTATTTTTATTCAAAAAATATTGAAAATTGAGTAAGAAAAAGTATTTCAAAGTTTATTTTAGAGTTGAGATTCTATAACTACCTACAAACTAAAACTCCACATAAATTTTGACTCATTGGTCAAAATAGAATGATTAAAAGCTTTATGCATATATATAATTCTAAAAAAACAATTTCAAATTTTTGTTCATGAAAAAAGTGATTTTTTTAATCTACCCAAATTGCCTATGCGGGGAAAAAAGTAACATATTTATTTAGGCCATAGCTTTTGACCTCATATTTCGAAATGTCATGAAATTTAGTGTATATGAAAGATATTCTTCATCCCCACCTTCTACTAAAATTTCAACTTAAGATATGCAAATCTCTAGCCACATGTATCTACCCAAAATTCCTGTGTTGCTAAAAAATGCATGATGGTCCTTTAGGGGTTAATAATTAAGTAAACAAAACCCTTCAAATATCCCCGTAATTAAAACTTACTTAACATTTTGAACTCAAGAAAGTAAAATTATGTAAAAATAAAAAATTTCAATCTATAATCAATTTTAGAAGAAATTTAAAAAATTTTGGTTTTAAATTTTATTGAAAAATACTAAATCATATAGTAGTTGATCCATATTATCTATGGATCAATTCTTTCAACTTTTTTCTAAAAATCAATGTTAAATTATTCTTCTAAGTTTGCATTTAATAATTTCTATAAATATGTTTCTATAATTTAGAAATTTGAACTACCCCTAGTCCTAATTCCATAAGAAATTAAAGTTTGTATTTTTTAGATATTGTATAAGTAAGATATCACAAAATTTTCAAAGTATTTATCATAAGTGTATTGAAAATTGACCTTAAACTCTTACGTTTAGAAGGTATCAATTTTAGACAAGAATCTAGATGAGACACTACAATAGGGTTGAAAATACGCTTACATGCATATTTACCATCTGATGTTAAAATTTGTAGTAAATAAATGGCACAAATTCAACCAAATATCAAGAATTTTTAACAAATTTCAAAATTTAAGTTTCACTTCACAAATTTCAATAACTTTCAAATCCTGATTGATTCTAGCCATGAAGTTTGATAGGACTACAAATTCATTTGAAGACTGAATATACACAATCCTAGGGATTCATTTGATTTGTCAATTCAATCCGTCACGTGAGTTATTATAAACAATACTCAGGTAAATAATATGTGCTAGATTGCTTGTTGAACATCCGAATGATGAGTCGGTTATAACCCATACCACTCTTTTGCAAACTAGATTATAATCATCAGGGCTTGAAGATCAACAACAACTTCAAAAGGTTAATGAAGGATGGGGTTAAGATTCACCATGTAAGTGTCCATGAAAGTAGCAAGACAACCGAAGGTTTGGTAAACAATATGGCCATTAGGTCATCTAAAAGTAGAGTCTTGTTATAAGAAATAACAAGCTAAGTCACATGAGAGTTCTTTTGATCCCATTCAGGTATATATAAAATTGTTTATTGGATGCATGACTATTATTTTTTTTATTATGTAGGACTGCTTTACATATATGAACCCCTTTTTTCTAAACTTAGACCTTTGATTCATCACACTTGACCAAGATCCAACCATTCAAGCAGCATTGAGGCTATTGATAGGTCAGTAGAGAATTCTTCTCTTTGAGAATTATTAAAAATCCGACAGTACTTGCCCTCCATGGCTGGCCACAGCAATTTCCACGAGCATGAAAAAGAAGCAAACTTCAACAACCGTTTGTACCATACTTCTAGGTCTCCATACGTCACCTTTTCGAAGCATGAATCCTCTGAGTCGAGTTGAATATGCAAATCCTATGCCTTTCTCACTTCCTTCCTCTGCACCACCACTGAACCTGCGAACCCAGGACTCCGACAGCCAAGTCGATGTAGACCGCTAAGCTATCGGCTGTGTGCTTGTTTCGACAATCTAGGTAGAAAGATGTAAAACTATTCAGTTAAGCTGAATGATGTGCATAGATAGAGTCAAAATTACAATTCGGAGTCCTTTTTTACTCATTGACAAATCAAAATCAAGTGTCCATTTTTTTCCAGCTTGTTTGAACTTTTTCAAAGTGAAGATTTGGCGAAACCTAAAAGTGTCTTGTAGGGGCATGATTTAACCTCCAAATAGACCCCAAAAGTATTTACTGGAGTGCCATGTGTAAAGTTGTTGATAGTTGTTGACTATTCTCAAGCACAGTTTGAAGCATATTGATAACACTTCAGCAAAACCGTCAATGACTAATTTAAATGGGGGTCGACAAAATCGGCCTTATCAGCTTGCAAGAAAAAGAGGCAGTGCTTTCGACGAAGTCAACCGAGAATGGAGTGAGGAGCACGGAGCCAGGACTGGGACGCTATTAGGACGTCAACTTCCCTGCAGTATACACTTGCATGTCCTGGAACCTGCTGTAGCTCCAAGATGCCGCAGTTTAATGCTAGCTAATGAGAAACGGGACCTAGCTTCCATGGGGAATAAATAGCTCATCATGTAGTCACAATTCACCACACCTTACTCATCCACTACTACTAAAGCTAGCTCTTTGATCGATCACAGTTTCTCGGTTGGCATTCGTATTGTCGCCTCAGTTGCAACCGTCGGTTACTAGCTATGGGCGCCATGTACTGGCTTGTGATCGCCTGCGCATTTCTGGGCGCACTGCAGGTTGCGAATGCTGCGGATCCCGACCCTCTGCAGGACTACTGCGTGGCGGATCTGACGTCCACAGTGGTAGTGAATGGGTTCCCGTGCAAGGCCCGAGACACTGTCACCGCCAAGGACTTCACGTACACCGGATTCCGCAAACCTTGTAAGCTAGCTCCAATTCCAATTCATAGTGCTTGTCAGTCTTGGTGAGGACAATGGAACGGAATCTAGACATCAATCGGTCTCATGGAGCTCGAGGAATGGGTAATTAGCACGTCGTAAAATTTTGGTCGAACAGTGTGTAGAGGGACGTGTGTAAATTAAATCCCCTAAATTGGAAATTGTTAACTAGTTGTATTGCGCGCACAACTAGTGGTTTTACAATTCTTGTGAGATGTTCGATCTGTAACTCTTGCTTGGAGATTCCTGCATTTGTACCGTCTACCCATGATCCATTTCAACGGGGTACTACGCTAGAGAGCTCCAAATAGCTAGTCCAAGGAATTTCGAAGCACAAGAAACTTTTTTTCCTTTCCCTGTAGGCATTTACAGTTTTAATTCCCTGTCTGGATAGCCTTTTTTTACAAAACACGGGGAAATAAACTGTTAAAGGGAAATGTGAGAGAGGTAAAACTTACATAGGAGAATTGAAAGCAAATCCTCATAGGAGAATCGAAAGGAAATGCTCATAGGAGAATCGAAAGGAATTCCTCATAGGAGAATCGAAAGGAATTCCTCATAGGAAAATTGAAAGGAAATGCTCATAGGAAAATCGAAAGGAAATCCTCATAGGAAAATTGAAAGGAAACTCTCCCAGGAGATACAAAAGGAATTCTTGAAAGAAATTTTCAAATTCTCAAAGGTGATTTATATACAAATATCCAAAGAAAATTTGTTACAATTTGCCAGAGGGATTCTCAAAGTAAAACCTAATAGGGAAATACCATTTTTTTTTGTACAAGTATGAAAATGGTATCTCCAAAACAATTGAACAGAAAGCCACTTCAGTGTCCTACTATACGATGTCCTATCAAAACAAATCTCCAATCTCCTATCTATAGGAGGCAGGCAGTCATCAATTCATTGTTCTAATTTCGCCAGTTTGATGTCATAAGTTTGACATCTGTACATTCCAACAACACAAGTTGTCATAATTTGAAACTTGATCGTGCCCCTGAGAACCATGCTCGACCCTATGCACACCATTAATTTTGATAGAATTAACAAAAGTAGCTAAAGCAACTTGACTACTTGAGAACTACTCTGCAGCATTTACCTCAAAACAAAGAGTTCAGTTTCTTATATTACAAAAGTGAGAGTGATCAATGTTACTAAAAGGAATTACCTGACTACTGTATCTTCCTTCAGTAATGCTTAATCTCGATGGCGTAACGTACAATATCATCGACTTTCCAACGTAGAGAAATCCCTTCATCAACGAACAACAAAGTCACCAATTCGGGCTCTCTAGCCTTCACAAACTCAGTTAGTCTTTTCATCATGTGAGGATCATGTCGAATGGAAGGATGTTTAAGGAAATCAGTTACAAATTCATTGTCCAATTTTGAAAACCAGTGTCGCACATCCTTGTGGTTGAGATTTAGCTTTTCGTGTTGTCTCTGATAGTGTTTCTTCAAAAAACCTTTCCCCCACAGTTTGTGAGTAGGTAACCTCCTAGGTCTAGGATGAAAAACACGCTCATAGGTTAAGAGAGTGTCTGGGATTCCAAAGGCATCGTCAACCTCCTCCTTGTGATTCTCTGGTTCGACCTTGTTGTCGGACTTGCGTTGGGTTGAGCATCTCAGGGGCACCATCTGCCGATCATTTCACACAATCACACAATGAACTCACATCATTTTGATTGACAAGGAAATTTATACTCAAAATACAAGACTAATAAATTAGCGCTATATTGCACTCAAACCTTATGAAAATCTATAGATTGCATGAGTGATTGTTTGGAACTGGTATAGAATTAATTGTGCATCAAGGTATTGTACACATTGATTGGATACATACCCCTACTTCCGGGCCTCCTTGCCTCCTTCCGCATTGTTCGCAGAATAAAGAACTAGGACTCCCTAGTTTTACTTTACAGCTCCAACAAAGGTCCTTCATACCACTTGGAGCTTTGTACTCCTCTACTGCTGCTACTGCCGCTTCAGTGATGTTTATAGTTTTTTCCTTGAGAAAAACCTGATGACCTTTCATCTTATTTCTCTTCCCCGCCAACTCTTTTCCCTTCTCCGTCTCTTTCTTGCTTTTTTGCATGTTGTCAATTTCAGGTAGTTCTAGCGCTGAGAGCACCATAGTGTTCCTCTTAATGTTCACTGCTCGAAGCTTCTCATAATCCGTCAGTCCGTCTTCATTGCTTGCCTGAATACATGATCGCATCTTCTTTTGATCAAGACGTCTACAGTCAATCTTAGCAAAAGAAGATTTTCCTTTGTTTACAACCTTCCCCTTCTTGAACAACACAACATGTTCAGGAGGAGTTGGAACAGAGTCGGAATCCATCTCTTGAGTGCTTGCTTCCAAGTCACAAATAGTTCTTGATTTCGTCCTACGCTTCATAGGAAGCGTTGTGGCCGTGTTATCCTTGCTCCTCATCTTACAGCTCTCTACAAAAACAATTAATAAGTGAGAATGACCATGAGAATGAAACTATTCTTTACTAAAGCTTCTCACATCTAACATCTTATAGAAACCTCATACAGGCTCAGGCAACAAATGTGTGTTGAAGCTATGTGTTAAGCGACAAATAGCTGATTTCCTCAAGTTCAAGTTATGCTGTGAACTTCTCACGCATCAACAAGAACGTGACCACAAACTTTATGCAAACTAACTAAAGCAACCCTAGCTAATCTTGGAAAGCATTCCTACATAAAATTTGCAAAGCTGTGAATGAATAATGAGTTGAAGAAAGACTAGAGAAGATATACCTTGAACGAAAGTAAATTGCACGCTAATTTTAAGTGAGAGGATGCTTCAACACGAATCTTGAATCTACTAACCTTTGTCCTTTGACGTCCTAAATTTTGAATCGCTCGAAATGAAAAGAATGGCGAGAATGACTCCTGGAGATTTCCGATGCAGGCGGGAAAGAGAAAACTACTCCTGCGTTAAGGCACGATCATAGGGCATCCAGAAACCGAGCATCGATGACCGTGAATTATACCTCCTACAGGTGCAAGTTCCAGGGTGGAATGACCACGAAAATAAGACAAAACCTTCATCCTTACGTTTGGAACTCATCATAGACTTGTCTGAGGAGCCAACTACTCCTAATCACCCTCGCACATGAATTATGTCACGCCCTGCTCCAAGTGGCGCGGTCCCTTGAAATTGAGATAAGCTTAAATTCTAAAAGGGTTGAAAGGTGGCGCGGTCCGCTCGTAAATGCATACATGTATGCGTATCTTGCATGCTTTGTGTGTCGTAGCATTCCTGTGCCGACACACACTCTCAACCCGATTCAGTCCTGAGTCTGCATGGCAAGTGCTAATGATTGGAATTGATGGAGATTGAAACCCTACATCACAAAAACAGAACAGACCCTCAGAACATTCTCCACCAAAAGCGACACAACACCTCCAGAAAAAATCAATCTCATAAACTCTTGAAGGAAAAAAACAACGCCACACATACGTACAGATATGCATACCTTGATTGCAAGCAATCACAACTCTCAACTTTTGCACCAGTGAGTTTTGCTCCAGTGCCATTCACTCCTGAACCTAAAATCCGTCACTTAAATCTCTCCCAACCGCACCACCACATCCCGTATCCAGTAATTTAGGTCTTCCAAGACGAGTACAATCAACCGCGCGCAACTACTCCAACCACGAAAAAACATAGCATCCACAACAGAAAGCTTCACTCAAACAGCAGCAGCAACACCGCCGACGCCGCAGATAACGAGAAGCCTCCCTTACACGCATACGATCCTGAACTCGAAAGTAGCAAAATCATCAAACATCCAAGTGCTCTCACATCTAATCACAGCTTCACATGAAACTAACCAACAACTTCAGCGCTGGTTCGATCAACTCCGGCTCTAGTCTGACCGAACACGAAGTTATGATCCTTCCCAGCAAAACTTCCACCACAGCACACATCGAGGCAGCACACACTACTGAACGACTGTTACAGCGAAGCAGTTTCATCCAAGTTCTCTTTTCATCCTACTTTCGTTCACTTGCCATCAACAGCGATGGTACGTGGGGCGGCGATGTATCTTGACGTGGTGTACTTGATTTAACATGCTGGGCGGTGATGATCTCTTTTGATCTGTACAGCTGTATCATGATGGTGTATTCATGAGTAATATCTCTCTCATCTCACTAGAGTTGCAGGTGTTCGTGAATCAGCTCCTTTTCTGAAGCTCATCGTTGGGTTCGCTTGATCACATTCAGGGTGTCTCACCAGAGTTGCAGGTGTTCGTGAATCAGCTCCTCTTCTGAAGTTCAACGCTAGGTTCACTTAATCACATTCTGAAGCTCAACGCTCTTGGTTCGCTCTTGAATGGTACTTTTGGTCTTCCAGGTACGTTTTTTTTCCATCTTTAGAAGCTTATTGCGCTTCCAGGTTTATCGGCTTTGTTTTCTAGTCAAGGTTTATCGGTTTTGTTTGAGGATCTGAAATGTGGCGATTGCTGGGCTAGGTATGTGAGCACAAGAGAGAGGAATTGTTTACAGAGGATTGACTAAACTGTGGGGTTGTTGGGGGGTGCCTTCTGCAAGTTTTCCAGACACCGGCCAGCCTCACATGCTCCTAGTGTAGGAGTTACTACACGACCACATTGTAGAAGAAACAGTTTAAGAACGTTACAGGTCTGCGATCTCCAATCCTCCCTTGCTTTATTAGGGTTTAATCAGGTTTAATGGTTTTCGTGTCCTCAACCTTCGACCTTCAGTTTTACAAAGCATATGACCCGTTTTTTTATTAATATTGACTTGGAAGTGTCTTGCAGACGGAAGTCTCGAAACTGGAAGATCGAACACGGTATCAGTTTCAAGAAAGCATACTCAATACGTTCATCGTGCAGGTACCCAAACAACTTACATTCCTTCCTTCGTACAATTGTGGGTAACCTCGAAGTGTAAATTTGTAAAATCCAGTGTTATATTTGTGCACTTCAATCTTAACAGAACATGGGACATGAACGTGATTGATTTGCACTATTGTGGATCTGCGAGGAATTCTTTGTGAATGTTTTGAGATACCTTAAATCTCACTACCTCAATCTAGGATACACATAGATATGAGGATTTTAGTTGAATGTATCAAACCGATCCATCTTCAGAGGGTCAAAAACGTACATCATTACTCTAAAATTTCAGTTGTTTCAGAACCGCTCCTGTTCCTAGTTGGTTCTGCCAACTTGTGAAATTGCGACAATGCAAGAAATATAACCATCGAAGCTTCAGTACAGATTAACATTTAAATGCACGTCGTATCTCAACCAGGTCACCCTCAAATTAGCTGAACGGACCTGAGAATTTCCAGAGAATTCCTCACAGACCGAATGTCTTGCCAGATGAGGCTCTGTTATCACAATCTAACCGGAACTATCGATATTATGATATTGAGATTTGTTTCTTCAGTACGATGTAACATTTAATTTTGCCTTGTTGAAATGGTTTGTGAAGGTTTGTGAAGGCCATAGGAGATTATAAGGCCATGGAATCCACTGGGAGGAAAAAGAAGAGGAAATTTCGTTGCTACTCTCCTAACTGCAGAGGAAAAGAAGTTTCTGAAGCATCGTTTTATAGACACAAAAAAAGCAGAAAGATATTGGAAGATTCAAATGGTTCAGAAGAAGTGGTTCGTCACGAAGAGTTTCTTGATGATTCAATGGCAGAGGAGGTTTTGCAAGGTGTAGAAGTTGTAGTTCAAGAGATTGCTGCAAAGTTATATGGTGTTGATTTTGTAGATGGAAAAATTCCACCTCCTGTTGGCAGAGATTCCACGTTGGAGTTGGCCATGAGGACACAAATGGTACTACTTCAATCGGATATGGATTTTGCCAAGGTTCCTGTCAATCCTGTGGCTCTCCAAGAGAAGATTATGAAAAGAGTTTTTTCTGAAAATATTACTACTTGTTTCAATTCCATGAGCATTGGTCAGCTATTTACACATGCAGGTAAATGATACTCCGTATTGGATTTATGATACTGTTGTGCATGTATAATTCGATTGTGCATGTATAATTTGATTTTTCAAAGTATTTACTTAAGGTTCTTTTTTTCTGTGGCAGGATCAATTGGAGAGGAGATGAACATTCCAACCTCGTATGATCAACTGTTGAAGGATTATGAGCTAAAAGGGATGTCAAAACCAATTCGATGGAGGGTTTGTACTGGAAGTATAGGTAAACCACATACGCCGCAATTGTTTAGTCCTAGTACAGAAGATCTATACGAAGGCCCATCCGTGGTGAAGTGCAATTGCGAAAATGGACCTAGACTACGTAGAAATTGTGAAGAGTGTGGAGAAAAATGTTTTGTTTGTAATGCTCTTCGAAAAGATATACTTCCTTTTGATTACTTACCAATAGTGAGGGAGTTAGAGCAACTTTGTAGTAGTAGAACACAATGCCATGAATTCTTAGAGCACTGGAGGAATGAAAGTAGGTGGCGTGGTGTAAGCTCTAATGACCCTGTCTCTCATAGTTCAGAAATATGGGATGGTTCAAAATTCAAAAAGAACCAAGCGTTTTGGGATCCTCAACAAAAATGGGAGGTTCCGGTGAAATGTACGAATGTAACTTGTAAAGAAGTGTATCATGCCTTTCCAACTCCATGTCAAGAACTATTGGAAGGTTGGAATGCAACTACTCAAGAGTATATGTTCGACTGTTCAACCTACTTGACAACTATCACCTCTAAGAAGTATTTTTGCAAGTAAGTGTGAAATTATAAGTTTGTATTTTATAAACTTTTTTTATCTTATATTGTATGAGAGTATACATGTATTATTAACTTTCTGTGTATGTTGTTGATTTGTTTAGGGAGATCCAAGAAATTTTGCTTTAGCAAGGCATTGGGATGGGTTTCTAACGGCTACCACGAAGTTTAAAGACACCTGGGTGGTTGAAATTGAGGTCTTGAATGGTGGGAAGAACAATAATCTTGGACCAATTCCATTGATTTTTATACCGGCATCATCAAAACAAATCATCAAAGATTGTGAAGATCGTATTTTGACAGCATTTCTTGAGCCATTGATTCACGATTTAGAATTGATTTTCATTGAAGGTTTTGTGGTGAAATACAATTACCCTCTACATCGCATTTCTTCCCATTTGCCACCTACAGATGATGGAAAAGCAAAGTTACGAGGAATGTTAATGCTTTGGACCGGAGATCATCCAGCTCAAACAAAGATAGGGGGCTGAAAGACAAAGGTTACAATGCTTGCAGGAGGGATGTGATGGTAGAAGGTTTATATAGAAAGAGTGTAGTTTATCCTGATACCAGAAGACAAGCATGTTATCCACCACCATTGCGTACTATAGAGGGTTTGATATCTGAGGTTAGTGAGTTTTTGAAGTATTTTAGATTAGTTATTATTTTCCTACAAAATTTACAATTTTTGAACCTTTGTAGTAGATTATTAATGTCATATTGGAGTATCTTACTAGTTTTGTACTTCATTTATATAATTTGTTGTTGTTGTTGTTTACTAATACATTTGTTGTTGTCTTCTATATTGTAGGTACATAAGTTGGGTACTGTGGATCCTAGACAGATTTGTGTCATTGGTGTTTCAAAGTTATGGCGTTTATATTATTTGTATGGATTTGACCTATCCTTAGATTTGGTTTATGATGTGATGCATATCTTACCACTATGCATTTTCAAAAAGTATGTTTTGAAGCTAAAAGAAGATTGCCGCTCTAGAGGTGTTCTTCTTGAAAAAGCTTTAGTAGAAGTCACTAGTCATAGACCAAACAATTTAGGTGCAAGATGGCCAAGTGGTATCATAGACAGATTTGGGTATTGGAAGGCAGAAGAGTTTGTTCTTTTTATACAATGGTGTTTACCATATGTGTTGGATCGAATGGGGTACGAGAAGACACACGAACTTTGCTTTCTGGGTCTTATTTTGATTGAAGTTTGTCGATTATTCTTCAATCATACCCGAAGTCATGGATGGACTATTGAGTCTATGACCATTGGAAGGGAATATTTGGCAGCATGGAGAGTTAGATGGGAAGAAAACTATGGGCCAAATGGCTCCATCTTGGAACATGTTGCAGGTATGGTTAAAATAAACTTGTTTGGATGGTTTTTATTTTGTATTCTTCAATGCATTTGAAATCCATTATATGTTCATTTATTAATGTTGTAGTAATATGGTGGTTTATGTGTTTTTTGTCCCCTAATGTAGGAAATGGCGAATTATTTGATGATGTTTTAAGGCATGGATCACATGATATTTTTTGGTGTTTCCGACATGAGAGGAAGGTGTCAAGCTACGTGAACATCAAAACAAACAAGAAAGAAAATGAATTGACCTATGCAACTTATCATGCAAGAACATCTTACACTTCTTTATACAAGCAAAAGCACATAGATTTGGATTTACTATATCCACAACAAAGAGCAATTCATTCGTTGCATACGAATTTGATGACCACTACTAGTAGGCAAGGACCTAAAGGTATGTTTTTCTTCTCATTTAGGAATTTTTCATTGTTTGTAAATAATATGAATTTATAGAGTTTTAAATTACTAATAAAATTGCATGTTATTAAAGATAATTTTACTAATTTTTAAAATTTTGTCTTGTGTCAACAGGTTCTTATATGAAAGAATGCCCTCTAGATCACTTGAATGGATGTTTAATAACTTCATCTAGAGATTCTGCAATGGATTTGTGGAACCTACATCAGATTGTGCCTACATGTCCATGTAAAGAAGTATTGAAAAGGAAGGGTGTGAGTGTGGGGTGGAAGCATGGAAACAAGAGAGGTATGTTGGAGACTGTGAAAAGCTACTTGATGGGATACTGGAAGGGGCGAGGGCTTTTAATGGAAGAAACAATTTTTGAATTTAAAGATGAGATTGAGAGTTTGTCCTTTTTAATACATGAAGGGACAAAATACAAGTTGAATGACTTAGTGGTTATCAGGCCTAATGGATTCGAAGATAGTAAAGTAGAGGACTTAGGATATTGGACTTGGAAGGGTAAAATAGTCTCTCTTTTTATGCATGAATTTCTTGGAGTACATGAAATTTTCTTTAGAGCTGAATACTTCGAACAGTTGCCAGCATCAGAAGGTAGCAATGAGGCATTGCACTTAGATTTATCATTCATGAGGGTACTTAAATCTAAACCAAGACGATATTTTGGAGACGACACTAGACCAGTGCAGATGTTACTACACAAATTCATGGTGCACCCTATACCAAGTAGAAAAGATGTATTCATAGCTTACGAGTTATGCGATTTAAGCATTAGATTCCATTTGTTGTCTAAAAGCCACAGTTCAATACTACCGCCATGGCCAAAAGTGGGAGAACTATATTGGTTTGAAGAAATTGAAGGCTCAGGAAGGTACAAGGTTGGAGTAGTGAGAAAAGTGACATTGCCAACACATCTGCAAATAGAGGAGGACAATGAAGGGGTAACAGGAGATCCAAATCATCCTTATGTTGGGTTGGTTTATTTGAGCGTATTGAAGGGAATTGCAGGGAAGCATGGTCAATTTACAGCATCTGTCAAGGCTTCACCGTATTCTTGGAGGTGTTTGGGGGAGTATGTGGTTTCAACCTATACTGTGACAAGGTTTTCAAAAGGAGTTGCCGTTACATGGGAAGGTGTATAGATCAGGTTCGTTTCTAATAACTACCATTTAGACTTGTCTAGACCTTCTCTGTTTTTTTCTTTCAGAACTACATCATCAAGACTTTAGGGGCACATGCCATATTTGAATGACATGGAATTATGTTCATATATATTAATTTCCTCCTGTGTAGTGAAAAATATATTTGAGATTCTTCATCTGCTTTGCGAAGAGGCAATAAGCATATGGCTATTGGATTAACTGAGGTGTCTGTTGGTTGACCAGTTGGAGGCAATGGGTTTCAACCGAGCTCTTGTAATTGAGGCATCCCTTGCATGTGATAAAAACAAGCAACTAACTGCCAACTACATTTTAAAATATGCAGGTGATGAAGATTTGTAACTATAGGCCCGTATTGAGTTTATGTTGAGTTTATACATTTTCATGAACTATTATATATTATGTTTTTGTTCGAATCACTTCTGGTGTGATAATTATTCCCATCTTTCAATTGTAGTAATAGCATTGGGCTGTTGTTCAATTTTGATGACATGATCCAATGATCCTTGCTTGAAGGAGTATTCCCTTTGATAAATGTTAGCACTTTTCTAGTAACATGAAAATTAATTGTTTCCCCTGCAAAAAGAACCCAGTTTTTCCTCTCCAATAGAAATGTTTAACGATTTTCTGAATAGGAGCAGTAGAATACAGGAAAAATAGTGAATTCATAAAAAGCAACAGGAAAAACGGAAAGAACTCCCTATACTTATACGGGGATAATAGAAAAAGTTCCTTGTGAAGTTTGAGTATATATGGAATTTCAGGCTCTATTCTTTACTCACGTTGTGAAATTCCATAATTGCTCAATGGAATCTACTAGGTCTACAGAATTTCTAGAAATCTCTCCAATCCTGTTATGGGCTCCCCGTGCACGAAAGTGCTGGACTACTGCATATGCTCGAATTCGTGGATTGCCTAACTCTGTGATGTGGTATGTGCTTCCCCCGCAGCGAATTCGACCTCGGTGTCCGAGACGGGAGCCACTGCTGACTTGGCCTCCGTGCAACAAATGCCCGGTCTCAACACGATGGGCGTCAGCCACGCACGACTCGACTTCGCCATCGGTGGCATCGTCCCCCTCCACACCCACCCTCGCGCCTCGGAGACTCTCTTCGTATTGAAAGGCTCCATCTACATAGGCTTCATCAACGACGACAACCAACTGTTCGCCTCCGTTCTCCAAGTCGGCGACTTCACCGTCTTCCCGAAAGGAAGCCAGCACTTCCAGCTCAACGTGGGGAACGAAACCGCCATCATGTTCAACACACTGACGTCGCAGAGTCTTGGGTTCTTGTTCACGGCCAACCAGATCTTCGTGCCTAATATCACCAGTGCTGTGATTGAGAGGTCGTTCGGGGTGAATGCCACTACTGTGAAGGATTTGAAGAGCGGAACGCCTCGTTACTGGGGTTGAGAACAGTACACGCATGCATTCTTTGGAATTGGCACCCGAATTGGCGTCTGAAATGGCGCATTCATGGCAGACTGTTAGTGGTGATAATTAGTAAGTAACTAAGTCAGTGGTTGAAGGGAAATATGATTCATTGATACTTCTATGTACACGAGCTGCACGGATTGTGACAGCGCTAGCTCTTCGTAGAATGATGTTTGCAAGTTTTTGTCACTCTCTATTCTAGTGACAATTCATGAATACGTCTGTCACTTCACTCACTTGTATATAGTGGACAGGGAAACCAATAATGCAATTTGCTTTCAAAACCCATGGGGATGTTAAGAAAACACACATTCATTCAAGTAAAGTTAAAATATGATTCATTGATGGTTCTCCGTACTAGGGATGCAAGTACAATTTAAGTTAATAATAATAAGGTAGGAGGTCCATAAACCACTCATCTAAGAGCTGAAGCTGACTTTTGGGGAGGTAGAACTTCTTAAAATATTTTTCAGTAAATTTTCCTTGAAAGGCAAGAGAAATTGGCATCTAACCCAAGTTGTTTCATATTTTTTGAAGCTTTGTAGAATTAGTTATGAATTTCTGAAGTTGCAGAAAAGTACATTTTTGTGGCCTCTAAAACCGACCACCTCCTCAAATGCACACCACTTGTACATTGGAAAGTGCAAAATGTACCTCTAGAGCATGATTGGTTTTAGAACCCACTCCATTTTAGGACCTCCTACCTTATCTATGCTCAAATGTAATTGGTGACTATTAGTGTTGCACATGATTTATACCGTACATGGTAGATTGACAAACTCATTGTCATTCGTTGATTTGTGACATCAATTATGAAAAGATTTTGTATATGGTGCTCGAAGTCCAAGTCACAGTAAATGCTGCATTTTCATTACAATGTGCAATAAACCAAACATGTGTTTAAGATCTTCATATAACGGTGTTACATTGAATCCAAATATTTTCTCTTCCATTAAAATATGGCTATGATGAAGGAATACATATAAAGGTTGAAATTTTCATATGGTTTCAAATGGGATTTTAGTACATCATATATAGAAAAGATGATCTTCCTATTATAATTAAGATGAACTTCCATTATAATAATTTGAAATGTACCTCATTTCTAAACATTGAAACTTCTTAGTTTGTTCATAGGATTTTCAAAATGTACATTCTAAGAGAATTTTGAGCCCCTTCTTGATTCCCAACAAGACTCAATAGAACCTCTTACATTTGAATGATGGGTGATTGCAAGAAAGACTAAATGATTTTGGTAGCATTCAGTTTGCTAAAACTGTAGTTTTCTATGCTTAGTACTATAAGTATTACAATACTATAAAACAGAACAATTTCAACCATTGATTTGAAAATCGACTGCTAATAGTACTTTTGACTACTTGTAAGTACTAAAAAATTACTATTTGAAAAAATATATAATTTGTCAAAAAAATAATAATAATTTGTCATAAAAAAATTACTACAACTAAGTATAAATTAATAATAACTAGAAAATCATGAATAAAAATCCCCTAAAAATTGGCCATTTGTAAAGACTTGATAGTGATCACATTTCACTAAAAAATAGAAGTCTAAACCATCTTGAATGTTCGGAATGTTGCACGCAACGGATCCGTATTTGTATGCACGTGGAAGACAAAAAATAGTGTTTTAAAATTTTTTCCTTTGGTAGGTACATAAGTGTCTAGTGTGGGAATAGCCCACAAAAATTTCAAGTGTATATTATAATTTTTGGATACTCCACAGTACTAAAAAACCCTAAAACACAAAATGTGACAAATTAGCTAAATTGAATTATAATTATAGAATGTTTTTTCAATTTAAAAAAAATAAGCTCGGGGGTGTACTTAGTTCTACTATAACAAACCACATGCAAACAAGTGGTTTCTAATAAACTATAATTTCAACCTAAAATTTTGACCATTGTTTAATAATGACTATAGCTTTCTATTCCAAAATTTCCAACTCAAATAAAATATGAAATGATTTCTAAAAGAAGTTGAAAATGAACTAAAATGGCATGTTTTTCAACTCAAATAATTATAGAGGACACATTTAGATGACCATTGAGTCAATATTCAACTCAAAATGAGCTTTCAATAATGAGTTATTTTTAGGAATTTTTTGTTCATTTTTTAGACAATTTTTTCTTATATAATATAGAGGTGTGAAAGTTATTTTTTAGTTCTACAGTGTATCTTTTCACTTCAAAAATTTGTAACTAATTATTATTAACAAATAAAAATATCAATAATTCAAAATATAAACTTTCAAAGTAGAAAAAATCTATTCATATTTTTTAAATTTTGTTTTATTTAAAATTCAAAAAGTATATAGGGGTCTAAAATTTTGTTCGCACGTGGTTTCTAATGGACACTCTAAATGACCCCCCCGAGAAAATAAAGAATCTCATAACTTCCAAGTTAGCCATCTTTAGTATAAATTTCACGTACATTGAATTCATTTTTCAAAAGTTATAGCCAATGGCAACTTTGTCACTTCAATTGTGATGCAAAATAGTAATGGTCTTTCTTGCAATCACTCTGATAAGAACCATAATCAAAGTGCTTATGCAAACAACTTTAGGGGTTATTTTCTCATAAAATCCCCAAAGTTTTTTAAACAAATTTTTTGTTCCAAAGGAATGTAGAAAAAATATTGAGAGAATATCTGATAACATAATCTTCCTTTTTCAATGGTTGATACAACGCTCAATGTCTTCAAAATCCAAAGAGCCAATATTGACACTTTTGGGGATGAGTTAGTTAGATTTCATATAGATATTGCATGCTTCATCCATGCCAATGGACAAAGATCACTTTCTCCACTATTTACACCAAATAGGCTCGTTAGATTGCCCATACTACTTTTTCTCAACATTTGACACCAATTTATGTAATCAATAAAATAATGAATAAAAAACTTCTAATTGAGTTTCTATTAACAATCTGCATGATAGATTTTGAAATCTACTTTTTAATCATGAACCTACATACATGTTAGATTGGACAACCTAATTGGAAGGGCAACCTCCTGAGCCTCTTTGGTGCACCCAAAATAAATACTTCAAATGAAAAACCCTGAGCCCACCGCCTCTGATGCCCACGGGGATCCACGGTCACCGGAGACCGTCCTTCGTCTCTCTGAACCGAAGTTCCATTTTGGCTCCTGTAAGCTTTCCTTCGTCCCTTTGATCTGACGTTCCGTTTGTAATCGTTGCTTAGCTTTCTGTTCTGTGGGGTTGAAATCGATTTGCAGCTTTGAATTGGGGAGCATTTGCACGCCCTGCGGCTTGCTGTCACTTCAATTTTCGTCCGATTGTCGACTCGGTTCGCTGTTCCTTGTTCGATGCTTAGGGTTTGATCTACCGTACTTCAATCCGGAGTCGGCGGTACATATTCGCTTTGTCACTGGTACGTGGAATCATCCCTGACAGGATTTTGCAAGTAGTTTTGTGCCTTTTCTTTTTGACCACGGGTGTGATTAGGTTGCGAGACTCCGAACGAATCTTGTAGCGCCCGGGTTCCTGGAGGATGGAATATTCCGTGTAGTTCTGAATTGCGATTCTCATTTGCTTGCTCTGTTTTCTGAAATTCCTACTTCTTGGAAGTTTCCTGAGGGTGGGGATGCAAGGACGTTGTAGTTCAGGACTTAGGGATCATGGAGTTTGAGTAACTAGATGAATGCCACGTGTAAGAATTCATTCAAATACTTTGTTTCCGCATGCCTCTGTCTCTGATCATGTCAGTGTGGAATTCAGACTTGTTGAAAGCATCGTCACCAGCCTTTTTTAAAAGGCTTGTAAGGGTATCTGTTTCCAAATCCAGCCTTGCACGATTTTGAGCCTGAATATCGTCTCAAACTAGGATCTCCATTGTAGAGATCTCCAACTGCATAGCCTAAACTGACCTCATATTCGGAGCATAAGTCTTGAACTGCGACAAGCCTTATTCATCTGTCTCTGACATTGATGATGGTGCGAATTTTGTTTTTCAGGCGATTCTTGAGTTCTTCCAGAAGTTCGTGGATTCTGCGGGCTTCGAACTGGAGTCTATCGTAGATGACATGACCACTGGTGATCCCGTTGCTGGTGATGTGACATGGCATTTAGGTAAAGGAAACCCTCTGACCTATGGTGTTTCCTTTTGGACACGATTTTCAGCAAAAACAGATTGCTTTCCGGTGCTTTGAGAAAATATCGTCAAGCGAATCTGAGATCTCTCTATGGTCACAATGATTACAGTGATATTCTCATGATACGAGACCTCTATATGGTCATCATGATTATATGGGAATATCATTATACTACATTAGGGAGAC
The DNA here is from genome assembly GCA_947034895.1 of Rhytidiadelphus loreus. Classification (NCBI taxonomy): domain Eukaryota; kingdom Viridiplantae; phylum Streptophyta; class Bryopsida; order Hypnales; family Hylocomiaceae; genus Rhytidiadelphus; species Rhytidiadelphus loreus. Next base: position 9,226,462 of record OX344765.1, on the reverse strand, counting down.
TTCTCCATGAGGCATGGAGACGAATGTCTTTGTGATTTTGTGATTCCCTGAGTTGAATGCTTTCGAAACCATGTAATTCTACTGTAAACCTTGATGCTTCTCAAGTGAAGGTGATAAAACTCTCTCCCGTCATGTTGCTCTCAATTGTCTCGCGAAAAGGTTCTCCTTGGTGTTCATGAAACAGAGTGGAATGGCGAGCCATTTTCATTCAGAAAGGGTTGTAGCTTTTGTCACTGCCAAGTAAACGGCAGTTTGTGTTGGCACTTCAGCAGCCTGTAAGTTATGTGAACTCCAGTAACTATTTCTTGGTTTCTGTTTCTTGCAGTTGATCGTGAATGAAGTCTCTGATTTGCAGTGACTATTGCAGTTAGGACAGAGACGCTGTAGAGCCTTCAACCCGGTGATCTGACACTGGTGAGTACGCATGAACACCTCTTTCCCAACTGAGCCATTTGTCCCCCTACTGATGAACCCACTCTGTTTGTTGTGTGTACGGAAAAGACGGTAATTTCTCTCGACCTTAACACACAATACTAAGCTTTCAGTGCTGTATATGTATGCATGTGGCTTTAAAGGGGCGTTGTGCATTGCTTCGGGGGGGTTTGCATCACTTGCTTTTAATGCGGTTTCAAAGAGTTGTCTCTGAATGTTTTAGTGCAGTTCAAAGATTGAAAGGCGTGCAAATTGGAGGATGAAATATAATGGTTTGATTTTGTTTTCAGGTAAGCCTGGTTCACTTCACCATCCCTTGCCATGTTGTGCAAGTCAGTGTTCTTGTCAAGTTGGTGGTCTGATTGGAAGGTGTGAGTTCGTGTAGCTTCCACCGCCAAATGATTTTCTTGAACTGTTTTGCTGAAATGTGTAGGTAACTTGTGTCCGAATATGTATTTGAGCATTGTTCCTATTATTGAATTGTCTATTTCTTTTTTATGGATCTTGTTAAAAGGTCAAAGAGTATTGTAGATTCTCTCCTTATGCATCTTTTGGATTTTGTAGGCCTCAACTAGGACTTTTGAAAGTTTTGAGAAAAGTTGTATCACAATGCTATTCAAGGTTGTTATGAGTAGAGGAATGAATAGTGACGGTCCATTTTAGTTCAGGCAAGACGAATAGAGGCAAGAATTTGTGTTTTGTGGTTTTAGAAAGCAATCCCAGTTGGGTGCAATTTCGGTACGTCTTGTTTTTGAGTAGTACCTTTGTAGATGTGTAGTCCATTTTGTTCAGCCTGTGAATTGAGAATTTGATTTTTGGAGAGTCTATAGACATGGACGTCCAAAAGGAAGGACTTTTTATCAATTTTTCCTTGTAGATATTCTTAAATTGTTTTTTCTATAGTTGGTACATATTGATTTAGGAGATCTATATAATGACAATATTTGATCAAGTGGCAATTTTAGGCATTGAGTGCATTTGGGTGTCTCTACCTTAAATCACAATATTTAAATATGATGGCATTTTTGTGAGTTTCCTCCAAGTTTGCACTATCTTCAAAAGTTGGGCACACAAGGTATAGGTTGGGAAATCTTCCTTGTATGTGCCTTGAAGGAAATACATGCCTCTCTTGAGAGATACGTTATAAATTGATTATAGGAAGGACTAAAGCTACTCAATATTACTTCTTCCTTTGATCACCTATTGCACATCAAATGTACCATGGTCAACAATTTGTTTTTGAAGTATTCAATTTTAGTACATTGGGGTACCTCTTCTCTAGTGTAGGGTTGTGAGATATAAAGTAGTGTTCTTTTTTGTTCTTAAATTCATAGTTACCAATTTCAATTTTGTAGTGGTAAAGCATGATGAGTGCTATGGAGGGTTGTGATGAGTACTACAAAGGGTGGTGATGAGTACTATGAAGGGTGGTGATGAACGCTATGGAAGGTGGTGATGAGTACTACGAAGGGTGGTGATGAACGCTATGGAAGGTGGTGATGAGCATTCCAAGAAATTATGTGCACTTGAAGGTATGAGGAATTTTATGTCTAGTCATTTTTCCTTTCCCTGTTGAGTTTTGAATATCATGACTTGTAGTTTTTTTATGTTGAATTTCTAAAGCAATCCCAAACATAAAATTGATGAGTTGTTGATTTGTCAATAAAATTGATCATTGGTTGTGTAGATGAATTTGGAAAATATGATGTTTTCATAAGTCATAGAGGCCCTGACACCAAGACTGGCTTCGTGGGCTATTTATATGAAGCTTTGAAAAGAGTTGGGTTGCGTCCATTTTTGGATTGCAAATCCATTGGTAAAAGCCAAGATTCTTGGAAATGCATTGATCATGCTATCCAAACGACACCCTTAGCCCTAGTCATCTTTTCCAAGGCCTTTGTCCAATCAGAGTGGTGTTTGAAAGAATTACATGCCATATTGAACTCTCCTTCAGTGAAGTTACTTCCAATCTTTTACAAAGTTCAACCATCGGAAGTGAAATTTCCAAAAAAGGATCAACTAGATGGTGAATTTATGAGGTTGGTAGAGGAATATGGTGAGATTGTGATTGAAGAATGGAGGGCTGATTTGAAAAGAGCTTTAGTTATCAATGGTTGGGAGTACAAAGTGGGAGATCAGAGGTATGTATTTGCATTTGCATTGTATGTTACCAAGAATATTGTTGTTGAATTTGTCATTGATTTTGTAGTTGATGTTTATGAAAAAAAATTCCAATTGTTTGTAGGTTGGAAGAGAATTGGATGCAGAAACTTGTTGGACATATCTTTGAATTGGCCAATAAGCCCCTTCCCTTGGATGTGGGTGATCATATTGTGGGCGTAAAGAAAGTTGCAAAGAACATCATTCAAGCTCTTGATGGGAAGAAAGTATTGATGTTGGGATTGTGGGGAATGGGTGGAATTGGAAAGTCCACTTTGGCTCGAGAGTTGTACAATCAATTGGTGCAAAGATTTGATGCGATGTGTTATGTGGAGGATGTGGCCGAGACGGTGGATCAAGTTGGTGTGACAAGTGTCCAAAATCACATTTTGAAGGCCTTGTGTGAGAATGAGTCGATGGAAAATATGTAGATAGATCGAGGGGGAAAGTTATTCTTGAAGAAAGGTTATCTACGAAGCAAATTCTTTTGGTTTTGGATGACATTCATGACAACAACGAAATGAATTATTTGATGTCACGCAAAATGCTCAAAGAAGGTAGCATGTGCATTGTTACTTCTCGAAATCGTCGTGTATTTGAGAAGTCTGCTTCATTTCATGATAATCATGAGATTCTTACTCATGAAGTTCAATTCTTAAGCAAGGAAGATTCTCAAAGTGTCTTTGCATGTTGTGCATTTGGGGGTGATTTGAAAGTGCCTCCAAGATTTGAAGGTCTTGTTGAAGATGTTAGTATGGCATGTGGTGGAGTTCCTTTGGTATTGGAAGTTTGTGGATCTCTTTTGAAGGGTGAGGAGAATGTAGAGATTTGGAAGGAAGTTTTGAAGAAGTTGAATTGTGGCACTATCATGGACAATAAGAAGATATTTGAATGTCTTCGGATTAGCTATGACTCTCTTGAAGAAGAACATCAAGAAATGTTTTTGGATATTGCATGTGCATTATTAGGAGCATCAGTGGAGATGGCTAAACTTGTTTGGAGATCCCAAGGTTGGTCTACAACATTGGGTGTCTGAAGCCTTTTGGAGAAGGCCTTGATTAGAGTGGATGCAAAAGGTGCCTTCGGCATGCATGACCACTTACGAGACATGGGTCGTGCAATTTCCAAGCAAGAAAGTTCAATTGTAAAACGCTTGTGGGGTTCAAAATCCTTGGCATTGTTGAATAGAAGTGAGGTATGGTTTGTGATCCTTGAACTTTAATTTGGTTATTCAATGGCTTTTTATTATCTAATTTGTCAAAATAACTTGAATACAATATAGGAGAGTTTATTGAATTTGATTGTGAAGAGATCTTAGAATTATTGTTTTTTAGTCTTCCTCTAATTATTGTAATTGATTTTTTTAATATATATATTTTTAATTTATCTAACCCTTTTTGTATTTTGAAGCTTTTTGAATTTTTTTTTGGATATCTCCTTGCAGCCATTGCCACTTCCAAATTCTCTTCAAACTTTGGTTGTTGCATGGCATCTTCGAATTCGTGGTGATCTTTCTCTCCTTCAATCTATCAAGTCTTGGTGGAGTCTTAGAAGTCTTGTTGACCTTTCTCATTTGAAAGGATTGCGTATATTCAAATGTGAAGGTGACTATTTTGAGGTCGCCACTTCCAAAAAATTTGCTTTGGCTTGATTATAGTAAAGGTAGCCATGGATATTTTCCGAAGGCACATAAGAATAGTGAAATGGTGGTATTGTTTTGGGCAGACTATTCATTGTATAGATTGCCTAAATCTTTTAGGAATTTGAGAAAATTGAAAGTGTTGAATTTGAGCAATTGTAGTGGCCTTGTGGAGCTACCAAATTCATTTGAAGGCCTCCAAAACTTGAAAAACTTGAATCTCCATCGGAGTGGAATCCAAACTTTACCTACGCTTTTTGGGAAATTGAGCAACTTGGAAGTGTTGAATCTTTCTTATTGTAACAATCTCAAGAAGCTACCAAATTCATTTGGAGGCCTCCAAAATTTGAGGATTCTTACAGTCATAGACAGTGGAATCCAAAGTTTACCTATGTCTTTTGGAAAGTTGAGCAACTTGGAAGAGTTGAATCTAAACTATTGTGGAGATACCAGATTCATTTGGAGACCTCCAAAATTTGAGGATTCTAAAATTTGATTGGACTAGAATACGAAGTTTACCTCTATCTTTTGGAAAGTTGAGCAACTTGGAAGAGTTGAATTTGGATTTTTCTCGTAGACTTGTGGAGATACCAAATTCATTTGGAGACCTCCAAAATTTGAAGATTCTAACAATCACACGGAGTGGAATCCAAAGCTTACCTTCGTCTTTTGGAAAGTTGAGCAACTTGGAAAAGTTGAATTTAAAATGTTCTTATAAGCTTGTGGAGATACCAGATTCATTTGGAGACCTTCAAAATTTGAAGATTCTAAAAGTCACAGAAAGTGGAATCCAAAGTTTACCTACGTCTTTTCAAAAGTTGAGCAACTTGGAAGAGTTGAACCTAGATTGTTCTCGTGGGCTTGTAGAGATACCAAATTCATTTGGAGACCTCCAAATGTTGAGGATTCTAAAAATCACAGAGAGTAGAATCCAAAGTTTACCTATGTCTTTTGGAAAGTTGAGCAACTTAGAAGAGTTGAATCTAGACTTTTCTTGTGGGCTTTTGGAGATACCAGATTCATTTGGAGACCTCCAAAATTTGAAGATTCTAATAGTTACATGGTGTGGAATCCAAAGTCTACCTACATCTTTTGGAAAGTTGAGCAGTTTGGAAGTGTTGAATTTAGAAAATTGTTGTGAGCTTGTAGAGATACCAAATTCATTTGGAGACCTTCAAAATTTGAAGATCCTAAAAGTCTAAGGGAGTGGAATCCAAAATTTATTGAAATCTTTTTGGAAAGATTAGCAACTACACTAATAATGTTAATTAGTGTTTAGTGAAGATTAGTGTAGTCTATAGTGTTTACCCTTGAACAACAATTTTCAACCACTTTCTATTTAGTGTTGATAGTAAGATTCAAAATCAATGCGTCGCCTTCTGCTTCCCCTACCTTTCTTTTCGCTGCGTTCCTCCTCTCCACCTGCCTCCTTGCACTCCTCCTCTCACTACTCTGCCTAGCTCAACCCTGTAAGAACACTGCGGCTGTGTGTAGAGTTGTGTTTCCAAGTATTTCGCTTTTTGAATTAATTGGTTCTTGATAACTTGTGATGATATTTGGTACTATAGTTTTATTTCATTGTAAGATCTAGATGTTTTTGTTCATTCTGTGTACACATACCTTAGCCTCAGTTAATTGGTGTACTTGGTTTGTTAAATTACCCGAGGTTATGAATGTTTTTTGCATCATTCTGATAGGTTTGTAGCTTCTTATAGATTAATTAAACGGTCACACTACAATCACACTGCAAATTTTTACTCAAGCTAATCTTTAGATGACAACTCATGTGGCTTTTGTACCTCTTGTGGATCTCAACCACAACAAGAATCTTCACATTGGCAGAGTTGTAGAGGACAACCACAACGAGAATCTTCACACTGGTAGCAGAGCAAATCCCCCACACCACCTTGCTGCTTCAGCGAACCATTTTGTCAATGTCGACCCCCTCCCTGCCTCGGGGGGGTCATTTAGAGTGTCCATTAGAAACCACGTGCGAACAAAATTTTAGACCCCTATATACTTTTTGAATTTTAAATAAAACAAAATTTAAAAAATATGAATAGATTTTTTCTACTTTGAAAGTTTATATTTTGAATTATTGATATTTTTATTTGTTAATAATAATTAGTTACAAATTTTTGAAGTGAAAAGATACACTGTAGAACTAAAAAATAACTTTCACACCTCTATATTATATAAGAAAAAATTGTCTAAAAAATGAACAAAAAATTCCTAAAAATAACTCATTATTGAAAGCTCATTTTGAGTTGAATATTGACTCAATGGTCATCTAAATGTGTCCTCTATAATTATTTGAGTTGAAAAACATGCCATTTTAGTTCATTTTCAACTTCTTTTAGAAATCATTTCATATTTTATTTGAGTTGGAAATTTTGGCAATAGAAAACTATAGTCATTATTAAACAATGTTCAAAATTTTAGATTGAAATTATAGTTTATTAGAAACCACTTGTTCGCACGTGGTTTGTTATAGTAGAACTAAGTACACCCCCTGAGCTCCCTGCAAGTGTACCGTCCACATTGATATATGCCTTGAATTTAATTGCAATATTCTGTAGTGTTGATTTCGTAAATTTTGCTTGCTTAGAATTCCATTTACAGAATAGAATTATGAAATCAATTCATTTACTACGAATACTTGCATTATCAATGTAATTAAGTTTATTTCCAAGTTCAAATTCATATTGCAATGAACTCATGAGATCTTCATTATGTGGATTGAAATTAAACAAAATGTTGAAGCATCAAGAATTATTCTATCCATACAATTTTGAAAATTTGACTAAATCCTCAAATCCAATGAATTATTGCAATCACTTGCTTTATATGTTAGCATCCAAACTTCAAGAACTTACTTGTTTTTTATTTTTATTTTCAATGTCAAATATATTTTTGAATATAAATTTAGAAGTTTGTTTTACATTCTCAATTTTATTTTAAGTTTAAATTCTAAAGTATTATACTCTTTATTCAAATTCATGAGTTCACTGCAATAATTTCACAATTATTGCAAACTGCAAATTAAGAATTTACAGTAACTTCAAATTTAAATTAAAAAAGCATCACAATACTTTCAATTTCAAATCTAAATTTATTCATTAAATTTTGAATTTTGAATTGTCAATCAAATTTTCAATTCTCTACTTCTTTTTTAATTCCATTTTGAACCGTCATTTTCATTTTAAATTTCATACTTAGTTCACTTTTCAATTCAATTTTGAATTAATGTAATATGGTTTTCAATTTAAAAGATGCTTAAGAGCAAATACTTATTGAATAATATATTGAGGAAGAATTTTTTTAAATATGGTTTGTTTTCTATATGTCGTTTTGTAGATGGTCCACCTCTTCATGATCTTCCTATCAACACTTCTTCACGACGTTGGCAACGAGTTTCCACTCTTCTCAACCAAAAAATAGTCATTGCTTGGATGGTAGAAGATGAAGCAATTCACAAACTTGCTGGCCTTAATGGATGCACTATTCAAGTTTTTCCTAAGCACTTTCGAGGTTAGAAAGCTGCCAATTATGTGAGAGCTACACGATGGTGGCAACAACGAGGCAACTACATTGAAGTTGATGAAGAATTACAATTAACGTGCAACCGCAATCAAATTGACAAACAGAAGAGACTCCGCTTCAAAGCCAAGATAGGACGTGGCAAAAAGCGCTTCGATTGGGTCCAATGGTTGTATCCAACGGTCTTGGAGGCTTTCGAAGGACTTCGAAAATCTGGTGTAAAATTTTCTTCCAAAATTTTGTTAAAGTTGGCTCTAGAAGTGTTATTGGGGCCAAAGTCAATTTATATCGCTAAATCTACTAATCTTGTAGACCAGAAATTGCTCACCAATAAATTGTGTCATAGTTGGATTCAATAGTTTATGGAAGTATATAACGTTGTATTCCTATCACAACGTGGTAAACTCTCTTGTAGTCTTGAGAAAGAACTTCAAATGCAAACTGCATTTCATTTAGAAGTTTTGCAGAGGGGGTTCTAATCCGATGTTTTGGATGAGAACTTAATGGAAAATATAGATGGAACACACTTCGTTGTCAATGTTGACAATGGCTGGACATTGGGTTTTCGGGGAGATACCACGGTGAAATATGTCGAGATAGTTTCAGGAGGAGAGTCTATGACCATGGTGGTCAGAATCTCTAGAGGTCGTAGATCAGCTATTGAAGCTCCTATGTTGATTTTTACAAATTAAAATAGGAGCTATCATATTCAAGGATTGGAGGATAACATTCATGAAGTTTCATATAGGACTAGTCCAAAGGGTTGGATGGATCAGTCTATTTTCCTTGATTACTTTAGGGAAGCTCGTGCTTTTCAGCCTGACCTTCACCAACAGTTGAAAACTGTATATGTAGATAATTCTACTACGCATACGATAACTCCAGTGTTGAGAGATGTTCTAGCAACTAAGAATACCACTTTGACTCTTTGAGGTATTTGCCTCCATGCTCCACCCACTTATGCCAACCTGCAGATACCTTAATTATTTCAAAGATAAAGGATGCTTGGACTACTCATTGGGAAGCCAAAAAGAACGAATTGATTCAATTAAATGCATGGCAAAATATCCCTCGTGAAGATGGTCAGTGGTCTAGCAAATTGACAAATCCTGGTAAGAGATTTTTTTGGCAGTTGGTAGCAGATATTGTAGAAGATGTGAATAGGCAAGTGGATTTTGGCAATATGTCTTATGCCAGAAAGGCCATGATCCGTTGTGGAATGGCCTTAGATGGTCCATGGAATGTGAACCAATTGTTTCCTCATCTACAAGAAATTATTGCAAAGCATTTGCAATACTTCCAAGGTCAAAAAGTTCCTAATTTTATTAGAGCACCCTAAAAGTATTTTCTAGTGCTTTGCACTGTATGTGATGGACACATGTTGTATGTAATAAAATGGTTGGCTTTTTGAAAATGTCTTCTTCATTGTTTCATGATTTTTGTGCCAAAGTCTATAAAATGTGGTTCTTTTTCTTTGAAACACTACAAGAAATCGTTGTCCGATGTGACTGTCCGGAATGACTGCAAAACTGTCATGTTGCAGTCACGTGACTAATAAATGACTTCAGGGCCCTACTGTCATTTCGGACAAGTCATTTATTAAATGACTTCTAGTTTATTATCACCATCCAATATTGCCTTGGATGGAAAAGTGGATGATAACAGTGAGGGAAAAGAAGGATAAAGAAAAGAGCCTAAAGAAGATGTGTTTAGTCATTTTGAAGTCATTTTCTAGTTGTAGATGACCCTTCATGAATCTGACGTGGACTTCCACGTAGGCAGTCATTTACTAGTCATTTTGTAGTCATTTTAAAGTCACGATAGACCCTTTACAAATCTGACGTGGACAGCCACATTAGAAGTCATATTGTAGTCATTTAGAAATTGCAATGGAGTCTTTGCACCACTCTAGTGGACTGACACATGGCAAGTCATTTCTGAAGTGATTTGAATTTAGGATTTTCAAGTTGTGGCAATGTGTAAAAAGGACTGTACTAACAATTGCATGGGAAGTAGGCATTCTACAATCACATATGAAACAAGAAATCATATAAAATACATCATACGCCATATATAATACATCATACATCAATATCATATACCACATACAATACACAATATTTGACAAATGTATTGCATGACTTTTAAAGCCACTTAGTGTGTAAGTGTAAAGAGTTGAAATGACAAACTTTTTATACAAGTGGGGTGATAGGAGGCAAGACAAACCATGTGGGACATGTAAAACACAGAAATTGTGTTGTAAGTAATATTTTAGATCTCATTTAGGACTAGTAGATTAATTGTTTTCAAAAAACTTTGAACTAATAAAAGTTTGGAATTCAATCTCACTTTCATCTCCAAAAATTTGTTTTAGATTTTGAGCCTCAAATCAAAAGTTGTGGATAAATTTGAGAAGAAGATTGGAAAGAATATTTTCTTAACATTTGTTTTGATTCTAGTAATGTAGAAGAAGTAATGTAGTTGCATAGAAGTGGGGAATGCTGGTACGTGAGCGGGGAGCGGCGAGCGGCAAGCAGGGAGCGGGGATTGGTGAGCAGGAAGAGACTATTTTGAAATATTTGATCAAATAGATTGGAAAAAATGGATGATAATTGGAACAAAAGTTTAGGAAAATTTCTATGAAAGTTAAAAAATTTCTATGAAAGAACAAAAGTTTTGGGTTTAGGATTGAAGGTAAACTAATGAAAGTGCTTAAAAAAATGGATGAAAGTGGATGAAAAAAATGAATGAATGTAGATGATGAAAGTGGATGAAAAAAATGGATGAATGTAGATGATGAAAGTGGATGAAAAAAATGGATGAATGTAGATGATGAAAGTGGATGGAAGACATGGATGTAACTCAGGGAAGTGGATGAAAGTGGATGGAAGACATGGATGTAACTCAGGGAAGTGGATGAAAATAATGGATGATATTGGATGCATGAATTCAATGTAGGGTCTTCTAACGAGATTAAAAGCATGCATAAGTGACGCTAAATAATACAAAGAAAATCACAGAGAATTCCTCTGTGAAGAAAAGCATACACCATAATCATGAATAGCACGCTGTAAAAAATCCAACAGGAATTCCATGTCCAATAGAGAACTGTGTGTAGAGAATGAAGGCTACATTGTAAGAAAACATTGCGTAGGACTATACAATACATGCCCTTGGAATTTATTAAATAGATGGTTTTTGAAACCTGACCTACATGTCTTGGAACTTCCAAGATTCAACAAATTTCAAAAGATTTGAATATAAGTACACTACAGAATTGAGTACGTCTTGAAATCTTTAAGCTCACCATGTTATAACATTCATCATACACTTTCTTCGCCATATATCGATATTGGCTATTATTACTCTTGAACTAATGAATTGAAGAAGAGATAGATCACAAAACGAATTTTGTGCAAATTTTTTGGAAACAAAGTCCAAATCAAGCGAGTTGGGATCAATGTCGAACTATAATTCAAAAATTCAAAAGTTGTAATGGACAATTCTGTCATTTGGCTGAAGAAAATGCACGATGAATGTTAGAAGATGGTGTTCTTGTATGATATTTTTCCTCTCTAGCAGCACATGTAACTTATACAGTCGGTTTGTAAGCTGGAAGCGGACCAACAACCTGGACAAGCAAATAACGTGAATAAGCATTGCTAGGAATATGTTCATGTACATGTAATTGAGCTTCAGTTACTCTATACTGAACTGCTGTATTTGGATCCTACTTCAAGATCGTATTGTGCAATACCAAGTAATTGAAGACAAAGACACGTATTTAGCAAATGGGGTGTACAACTCACAGGGGGGGAAATATCCGGGTGTATCTCTTCCTCGTATAGTAGTAGCAAAATCATTGTAGTTGGGCATACAAAGACCTATGCTTTGGCAGGCCCTGTGCAACTAAGACATTGCTCGAACACTGCTCCGCCTACACAAACATGAAAACCAAATGTTACATAATAAGATGTATACACTGTGAACGTAGTCGGCTTCACAAGAATCAAGAAAAAGGTGACATAGTAGTGACATACTGGTTAACGAGGACTTCAGAAAACATACAATGGATATGTGGTGTCGTCTAAAACTCTAGATATATAGTCTGGACACCGGGTCACACAAATTCTATCAACAAACTACAGCCAGTCAGTCCCCGCGGAGCTATCGGAGCTTTAAAGATAACCTTATCATTTGAAGAAGCTACAACAATGCAATATGTGGCATGAGGAGCATCGATGTAGGGACCCACATTCACCGAGAACAAGAATAATGAAAACTGAAGTGAAGATTACAATGCTATTTTAAGAGAGCAATATGCAAGAAGAAAAAATAGAAGTACAATTCGTTTCAAGACGATTAGACAAATGGATTTTAGTGGATGTATGGAAAGGATTTATAAATTCAATTATAATGGGGTTAGGGTGGGCTCTAGGAGTTCTTCATGTAATTTGCCATCAGAACCTACACATGGTTTATGATTAGGCATACTGTGTACCGCAGTTATTCTTATTGTAATCTATTAATAATTATAGGAGAATAGAATCGTTGGCTCCTAAACCCACAATCGATTCGCGTATGTTGAACTTGCAAGATTCGGAGAATTGCAATCCATGTCCATAGTTTCTCGTACCCACTACTTTTAGATCTGAGTTCTTAGAAATTTCTGAAGACTTCATCTCTTTATAGTGCACCTCAATTCTTCATGAAAGCGGTGTTCTTCTCCTTCTGCATGAATCTGGTGTGCGTCTAATGATATTACATGATTATTTTTTTGGTTATCAATTACAAACTGTAGCAAGATAAAATCGTCGGCCCCTAAACCTATGCGGCAGCGCAACCTTCCGCGAGGGACTGCCGGGGGACAGCGCAAGCTCTTGCTTTGGGCTACTACAAGGCAACATAGTCCTTGCGAGGCGCCGCCTCAAGGCAGCACAGTCCCCGCGAGGGGCTACCCCAAGGCAGCATAGACCTTGCGAGGGGCTGCCCCAGGGCAGCGCCGTCCTTGCCATCTCCGCGAGGGGTTGTCCCGGGGAAGCACCATCCCCGCGAGGGGCTGCCGTGGGGCAACGTAGCCTCTCTTGGAAGGGTTGCTGCGGAGCAGCGCAACCTCCGTGGGAGGTGTTGCCGCGGAGCAGTACAAATCCTACGAGGGGATGCTGCAATACAACGCTCTCTCTATCTAGCGGGGTTGCTAGGTGGCACCCCTGAGCCTCAAATAGGATTGTGTGGGGGAGCATAGACCCTTGGCAAGACTGCTTGAGGGTAGCATAGATTCACGAGCAAGGCTGGGGGGGAGTGGAGACTATCATCGATCTCAGAATATGATATTGATAAAGCACTATGTTATACTAAATGTAAATTAATTACGATAGTAATACTATTTGTCATCGTGTAGTCCATGCGTTGACATTGAAGGGCAGGATCTTTTTAGTGATGGAAGTAAAATATAACCCAATTTTTTTTGTGAGGGGCAGACTATGTGTCGGGAAGGACCAGCTTTTGGGACCGAGACCAATGTTTCAATTGCATTAATCTTGCTCAGTGGAATCAATGATTCATCGATAGGAAAAGAAAATGAAAAACCAGCAATTGAAGAAAAAGGTTTGTACACTGTGGTTGAAAAATCCTCAACGCCGCGGAGGACTCTAGTATCATTTGAAATGACAGTATCTTCAATTATCCCCCCTATTCCACGAATTAAATAAGCGAGAGATTACTAGAATTAGTCAAATTACTGAAGAATGCATCTGTGATTTTAAATTAGAATGGAAAAGTGTTAGTCACAATTTTGATTTTGAATTAGGGTTGTATTTCATTGAATTGCTTTGATGCATAACATAATGAACACCAACTCAGGGATAATAAGTGAAAACCGAGACATAGGTCCTAGGGGGTATGGTAAGGCAGATGTACCTGATTAATAATAATTAGAGCATGAACAACAAAGATGTAATGCCTATTCAATCATGACTACTACAAAGTAACTTTGATGTGAACCTATAGATAATACAAAAACGGAACCAACATTGGGTGGCCCTCGGGCAAGCCCAACCACAAGCTGATGGAGCCCTCGGGGCCGAGATTGAAGGAAGCTGGCCTCACTGGCTGCATCCCCGAAATTAGAAAACAAAAATGGAACCAACATTGGGTGGCCCTTAGGCAAGCCAACCGCAAGCTGATGGAGCCCTCGGGGCCGAGACTGAAGGGAGCTGGCCTCACTGGCTGCACCCCCGATATTAAAAAAACAAAAACGGAACCAACACTAGGTGGCCCTCGGGCAAGCCCAACCGCAAGCTGATGGAGCCCTCGGGGCCGAGACTAAAGGGAGCAGGCCTCATTGGCTGCACCCCCGATATTAAAAAAACAAAAACAGAACCAACTCTAGGTGGCCCTCGGGCAAGCCCAACCGCAAGCTGATGGAGCCCTCGGGGCCGAGACTCAAGGGAGCAGGCCTCACTGGCTGCACCCCCCATAGTAAAAAAACAAAAACGGAACCAATTCTAGGTGGCCCTCGGGCAAGCCCAACCGCAAGCTGATGGAGCCCTCGGGGCCGAGACTGAAGGGAGTTGGCCTCACTGGCTGCACCCCCGAAATTAGAAAACGAAACCGAAACCAATAGTGGGTGGCCCTCGGGCAAGCCCAACCGCAAGCTGATGGAGCCCTCGGGGCCGAGACTGAAGGGAGTTGGCTTCACTGGCTGCACCCCCGAAATTAGAAAACGAAAACAAAACCAATAGTGGGTGGCCCTCGGGCAAGCCCAACCGCAAGCTGATGGAGCCCTCGGGACCGAGACTCAAGGGAGCTGGCCTCACTGGCTGCACCCCCGAAATTAGAAAACAAAAATGGAACCAACATTGGGTGGCCCTTAGGCAAGCCAACCGCAAGCTGATGGAGCCCTCGGGGCCGAGACTCAAGGGAGCTAGCCTCACTGGCTGCACCCTAGAATTCCAAAACAAAAACGGAACCAACACTGGGTGGCCCTCGGGCAAGCCCAACCGCAAGCTGATGGAGCCCTCGGGGCCGAGACTCAAGGGAGCTGGCCTTACAGGCTGCACCCTGGAATTCCAAAACAAAAACGAAACCAACATTGGGTGGCCCTTGCGCAAGCCCAACCACAAGCTGATGGAGCCCTCGGGGCCGAGACTCAAGGGAGCTGGCCTCACTGGCTGCACCCCCGATATTAAAAAAACAAAAACGGAACCAATTCTAGGTGGCCCTCGGGCAAGCCCAACCGCAAGCTGATGGAGCCCTCGGGGCCGAGACTGAAGGGAGCTGGCCTCACTGGCTGCACCCCCGAAATTAGAAAACAAAAATGGAACCAACATTGGGTGGCCCTTGGGCAAGCCCAACCGCAAGCTGATGGAGCCCTCGGGGCCGAGACTGAAGGGAGATGGCCTCACTGGCTGCACCCACGAAATTAAAAAACAAAAACGGAACCAACACTGGGTGGCCCTCGGGCAAGCCCAACCGCAAGCTGATCACTACAAGAACTTTCCTGTCAGCAGTGACAGAAATTTGACAAGAAACTGTCAATTGAGGTGTCAATTCAGACGTGTTGATTCGGGCACCAAATTGTCAAATTACTGTCAACTCTTTGTCAAGTCTGAGCTTAATTTGGTCAAAATTTGAATTCGTTTTGTCACGTTTGAAGAGACTGATATTTGGGGCTAATGGCCAAAATTCTTTCCAAACAAGTAATTAATTAAGCATTATCAATCAGAAATATTACTTATCATAATTAGTCTTCACATTCAAATACTTACTTTCAAATGCCTTTTCACGCGAGTAAATTTGTTAAAAGAAGACAAGTGCTTTATACAAAAAGGGAAGTGGTAGGTATGGCAACCCATATGCGATATATAGATTGCAGGAATTTTTTTAAAAGTGGAGTTTCAGACCTCATTTAAGCATAATATTATACATTTTTCCAAAAAACTTTGAACTAAGAAAGGTTGGTAAATCAGTTTCTGTTTCACCTCCAAAAATCCGTTTCAAATGTCGATCCTCCAATCAAAAGTTATGGGAAAAATTCTATAACTTTTGATTGGAGGATCTAAATCTAAAACAGATTTTTGGAGGTGAAACTTTAACTAATTTCCCAACTTTTCTTAGTTCAAAGTTTTCTGAAATTTTTTATTTTACTATGCCTAAATGGGCTCTGAAATTTCACATTCAACAAAGTTCCTATGTTTTGATTATGAGCGGTCAAACCCATTATCCCATAATTTTTGAGGATTCTTAATGGACAATACATTTCTCTATAAAAGAAACCTCTTTAGCTTCTAACTTCACAAAATTATTTTGACAAAAATCTGAAGAATTGACAATGATAAGTTGTAAATACATTCATATTGTCATTTTTGATAGTTTTGTGTCAAAATTTTGTAGGTTTGGACTTGATTTCGTTGTAGTGGATGGAGCCCTCGGGCAAGCCCAACCACAAGTTGATGGAGCTCTCGGGGCCGAGACTGAAGGGTGCTGGCCTCACAGGCTGCACCCCAGGATTAAAAAACAAAAATGGAACCAAAATTGGGTGGCCCTTGGGCAAGCCCAACCACAAGCTGATGGAGCCCTCGGGGCCGAGACTGAAGGGAGCTGGCATCACTAGCTGCACCCCCGAAATTAGAAAACGAAAACGGAACCAATAGTGGGTGGCCCTCGGGCAAGCCCAACCGCAAGCTGATAGAGTCCTCGGGGCCGAGACTGAAGGGAGCTGGCCTCACAGGCTGCACCCCCGAAATTAGAAAACGAAAATGGAACCAAAATTGGGTGGCCCTCGGGCAAGCCCAACCACAAGCTGATGGAGCCCTCGGGGCCGAGACTCAAGGGAGCTGGCCTCACAGGCTGCACCCTGGAATTCCAAAACAAAAACAGAACCAACACTAGGTGGCCCTCGGGCAAGCCCAACCGCAAGCTGATGGAGCCCTCGGGGCCGAGACTGAAGGGAGCTAGCTTTCTTTTCATTTGCCACCATGTTTCTATTCTTGTATTGAAGTTCATCTTGGACTTCAAACTTCAGATTTAGTTCACCTACTTTGAAATCCTGATATTCACTAATTCAATTGAGTTTCTCCATCATGGAGGATTATATACATATGGTGGTCATCCGAGCTAACGATGACGGTGTGCCTGTTATTTTCCTAGTAGGAACAGATGGGTTTGCCGTTGTTTCGGCTTTAAGATTATCCCTGAGATTTCACTTTAGGCTTGATTCCATTCATGTAGATGAAGAGGTCTTTGAAAATGAGTCTGGCAACCTTCGTCACATTGTTGGGCAGATGCGGGCAATTGGGGCCTCGGATATTCTGTAGAACTTGAAACCTGGTAATTATCGAGCCTACGGAGTGCCTATTGTCCTTGAGTCCAAGCCTACGGATATGGGAAGTTTTCCTGAGTCCTCCGCTTCTAGATTTCCTAAACCGCCTTTCACCAATGTCAAGCTAGAAACTTCTGCAGACATGGTCACCAATCTGAGCTCTGACTCCGATGGGATTTCTCCAATAACTCGCTTCACTATGAAGACTTCATCTTCAGTAGAGTCATTGCCACCTTCTTGCGTATTGAATTCAATCGAGTCGCCTAACGTAGGTCCATTGGATGATTAAGGAACATCGGTAGTTAATTGCTTGAAGGGACTGCATACATTGAAAGGATGTAGAAACGTCTTGTCTAAAATAGACTATGGTAATATTCAAATTCATAAAGTGACTGTATTGCCTCCATCATTTAATGGTGATGTCATATTTGAATTGCCAGCTCTCGATAACAGTAGTACCGTCTCTTCAGCGAAACAAATGTCGAAGATGGACAAACGTTACGATGGACACGTCTGGTCGAAGACTATGACCACAAATATAGTCAATCCAATGGGCTTGTCGTTCCGCAAATCTGTTTGTGTGGGTCATCTTCGTTGTGTGAATACTGAATGCGACTTCCTTCATCGAGTTCATAGAATGAGAGATGTAAACGAATTAGAGAGGGAAGGACTATCTCCGCTACCACTAGGTGTTGGACAACTACATCCGCCTGGTTCTACGCTTGTATGCAAGATTTGTAAGGATCCTCCTCCTTGTGTGACGCGTTGTAATGTGCACATGTATTACGTTGCAGGCAAGTGCACTTTCAGTAGGGCATACGTCCATCTTGGTCATCACGAGCATCCGGTTAAGGATGGTGAACTCAGAGATATGAAATCCATATCACGAACTCTTATTGGGGAGCAGTTGGAACGGATTCCTTTTGCCAAGAATTCCACTATAGTCCTAGAGGCAACAAAGGAGCTGTTAGGAGGTCTTCTTCTATGTCCTAACGGAATGCAACCGAAGAGTATGGACCTTGCCTCCCTTGTTCTTGTACTCGAGAAATGCAAATACTTAAGCTCCCCGAGCATAAGGAATGAAGTAACTTCCTTTAAGTTCTTGCGTAAATTCGGAGTGTTAAATAGCATTACTAGGTTGAGGGGGTCAAACACATGGGCTTTTGTGTAGAAGAGTAAATTCCTAGGTCAAGGGACCGACATAGATAAGGTTTTCCTTTTCAAAATGTCTGAATTGGGGCCAGGGAGTGGAGTCGATTTGGTGAAGCGAATACAAACTGGAGGAGACCTTGAGCATGGATCATGTTTGATCACGTTAAGCGTGTAAAAGATTGGACGACCATGGCGTATCACGTTTATGACTCCGGATTCTATCGTGTCATGACAATCCCCTATTGTGACATGCAATCTGAGGATTGCGCAGCACAGGTTCTTTTTTGGACAAACCTCAATTCAGTTGTAGAACAACATGGTGTGGCAAGGACTCAATTCAAGGGCTTCATGGCAGACAGTGCGCAAGCAAACTGGAATGCGGTGAGGACAGTGTATGGGCCTGGGGACATTTCCATACCAATGCTCAACCGTGAACGAACATGCCTTTTTCACTGGACTCAATCGAAGGAGAAGCATACAAAGGCAAATATTCAAGGAGACCTGCAAGACCAACATCGTTTACTATGTAAGCAATACAAGAACGCCAGTTCTACGCAACAATCGGAAGAACGGTACTTAGCCATAAGGGCATGGTGGTTGTCATCTGGTGCCACCACGAAAGAAGAATTGCGCAAATTAGAATTATGGTTGTCGTTCTCGCATTTTTGTTATCGCCAGTGGGGAGGCTTCATAGAACTTGTAAGTTTATCTCTATTTCCTCATTACTTTGGAACAATGTTTGTTACGGTTTATATCATATGATTCATGCTTTTATATACCCTGCCAAGTGCCAAATAGGAACAAGCTATTGCCCTTTCTTTTAAAATGCGCCATACTTGGCTTTATTTCATTTTAGTGCAGAGTTAGGTTCCATTCTACAGTTGTCTCTGTCCCAAGACGATGTTCGCTAGCCACAATGCTCTACACCATTGACGCTTTTAAACTGTACTTCAACTTTGTCATATGCGGGCGTTGACCTAATCCTTCCGTGGGCTCCGATGAATATGATACTGCTTTTGAATGGCATCAAAGAGAGGCTCATACATAGAAGACTATAGGAACTAACAATAGTATGTATCCTCTATGATTTCAAGATCTCACTACGTCCAAGAAAGCCGAGATGCCGTCTTGCAACCTTGCCGAAACCGTGCACAACAAGTGGCTTCAACAATCTGGAAAAGCGTGGAAATGACTTATACGTAGCTACTGTCAATGACTTCGTCAGAGTTTTCATGCAAATGGTCAATACCACCAATATCTCAAGGGAAATGAAGCAGGGACAAGACCGGAGAAGGAAGAGTTATTGCTAAGAGTTGCTCAACATTCGGCAGAGCAAACTGGTAACCCAAAAGCACTCAGTGAAGCTATCTCGTCTATTCCAAGTGTTGAAGCTTTCGTCAATAGAGAGCCTCATCTCGAAGGTCAAGAAGTGTTTGGATCACAGAAGAGAAAAGCAGATATGCCCCTTGGGTGCGAGTTCGACTCACACAGACCCGACAAAGTTAATTTTTCCCATCCTTGTCGGCAGATTAGATCCTTCAGAGCCAGTTCCAGTGTTCAAGATTTGAACACTATATTGGAGGACATTTCTCCATGCACAAATGTTGATATCGAAGATGCTTTTTCAATGGAGATTAATCTTATGCAGAGTACGATTCCTAATTCAACTCATGTGTCAGCAATTCAAGAAAGCGAGTGTAACAAGATGGAGTGGCATATTTCGCGACTTCCGAAAACATCGGCGAAAGTGTGCTTTGTTCTTTAAGCAATGACAAAGAAAAAATGCACAGCACAAATAGTGCAAAACAACACTGCAACAGCAGCTCCAACCTATACAGGTATGATGGTCAATTACAAGAAAAATCGTAATGACCGTATGCAATTTTTCTTTTGCAATGACGACATTGAACGATGTGTCAAAGGCACACGGCGCAAATGGGTGCTCTCTGTACCACCTGTTCCTGCTATCTGGCCGGTGAAATTAGACACCCAATTGTCGATGGCCGAGATACTAGCACTTGAAGCAGCCGGTTTCCAGCTTCCACAACGCCAGGTCATTTCCCCTCGGAGGTTGTTCGGTGGAGAAGCATGCATTGAAATTGTGCGTACTTATCGTGTCCCAGATTCAGCCAATGAACATCCTACAACTCGAGGTAGTAAAGTTGTTCGCCGAAATGCAAAGGCGCCCACTACAAAGCACCAGAACAACTGTGCATCGGCCTTAATTCTAAGTGCCCACATTATCGGTGTAACTATGGTCCTCCACCCTGGATTTGGATGCATAGTATCAATGGACTCTGGTATAGAGCCACGGATTGAGAAGTATATGCTCACTATTTCCTCATTTCCGGACTGCACGTGCTCCTATTTCAAAGACATGAAGCTCAAATGCTTGGGTAAGCGTGGAGCTTGAGCAAATTGCAAGCATCTATACTTTGTTTTCAATGTCATTTGCAACCTTCAGTCTTCCTCAGATGTCTTCATCCATGCTTCAACATTCAGTTTCAATGAGGTCAAACGAGTGCTTCTTAGCGGAATCCTAAACCATTTGAGATCAAATTAGGATTATTTGAAGCATTCCGACTATTGTCAATCTATTTATTTGTTTTTACAGACATGAATCAAAATGTAGTGAGACTACAAGGGCCACTACTTCGATACATTGAGCTTGCAGTCTATTTCCTTTTTGCATGTTGTTAATGTATACAAGCACACTAGCAATGCCTCAAGCAACTCACTCATTACATTGGAAATAAGTCTATTGGAGTGTTCTTGAAATGTAGTTGCCACCTTGCAATGTCCCATGCCACCACGGTTATAGGGTACTTCATGTAAGCACTTATAGATCATATATTACAAGTGTAAACTTATTGTAGTGGTCCCCTCTTCCTCCATTGGGTTCCATATATTCATTTATTGTCGTAGAGATGAGAAGGTACTCTAAATCCTTTGTGCCATGTGAACCGCCTTAATGTAGGCCATTATTTACCATAATCTTTGATGGATTCTTCATTTAATGTGGAACTACTTTCATGCAATTCTATAGTTTACTTCCATCGTCAATGAGTCCTTTACTCCTACACTTTTTCAAAGTACTTTTACCGTAACAAAGAGGTAATGTCTTCCATTTTATTAATCAACTTTCAACATGATCATAGATTCCTAAACCCTTAAACTTGTATCATGTACGTTAATCTTCATTATGCACTACTTCCATCCAAAATTTTCATCCAATTTATTCATCCAAATACTTATTTCCAATTTTTTTCATCAACATTTTTCATCCAATTCATTCATCCAAATCTCTATTTTCAAAATTTTCATCCACCTTTTTCATCCAATTGTCTATTCTAAAGTTTTCACCCAAATTTTTCATCCAAATTTTTCGTCTACTTTCATCTCAGTAGTTAATAACTTTCATCCATTCCTGTCATATGCTTTCATCCCCCCCTAGTCTACTTTCATCTACTCTTGGCATGGTATTTTCCCTTTGTTTTTTTCTGTGCCTCCATTTATTTTCAACCATCTTTTCATTGAACTTATTTTTAATTTACGCTAACTTGCATCCAAATTTCACAAAAAAAAATCAAATTCTATGTCAAATTCCCCCTTTTTCTCATTTTTCTCATTACTTATTTCCTATTGTTTCCTAAATCCCCGCTCCCTGCTCTTCATTCCCCGCTCCCCGCTTCCTGCTCCCCGCTCTACGCTCACGCGCTAGCAACGTTGGCATAGAAGTCATAGACCCTACATAGTTACATAGAAGTCACAATGCAGTGTAAACACAGTCATATATCTTTCCTCCCAATCCTTCTTACGCCGTTATCTTTATCTTTATGAAATACTGAAAGAAAATGTATGTATAGTCATTTTCTAGTCTTGAGGAAGTCATTCTGCAGTCATTCTTAAGTGAGTTCCAAAAACTATGCGTGACTTCACTGTGACTACCAAAAACCAAAAACCAGTCAGGAACGCGACCTGCCATGTCACGCTGTTCGCAGCATAGTGGACGGAACGCTATGGATGAAACTGTACGCCGTTCTTTTGTTTATCCCGCAGTCACGGTCGTGACTGCTACGTGATTGTGCCTGTGCGGTTTTTGGCAATTTGGTGCAATTATGGAGGTAGAGTCATGCTACAATCACATCGGACAAGGAGTCACATTTCTGCAATCATTCTGGACAGAGTTTTCTTGTAGTGAAATTGGAAAAGAGTGGTACTCTCAATAAACACTAAATATCAACTTTGTAAAATTTGGAAGGTGTAAAACATCAACCACATCATGGATGATGGCAATTAGAGTTCAAGTTGAGATTTAGTGTACACATTATTGATTCAATTGACATTTAGTATTCAAGTTCATAATTAGTGTTACAAACACTAATTAACATTATTAGTGTAATGGTGAGCTAATGGAGCTAGCAAATTTGTTTGGAGACCTCTAAAATCTAAAGCATTTGGATCTTGGACAAAGTAGAATCTAAAATTTGCCCAAAACTTTTGGAGGTTTTAGAAGTCTTTGGAATTTGAATCTTCCATCATATATAATCTTGAATTTGCTTGCATCTTTTGGAGGTCTCATACTCTCATAACTCTTAGTACTTCATTCTACTTGAATGTATTATCCAAAATTTGCTTGAGTCATTCTAAAATTTTGCAACATTATAAACCTAAATCTTTATAGTACCACAATTTTAAGTTTTCTTAGGTCTTTTAGACAATTCATGAATTTTGGAAAGTTGAATATGTAGAAATGCTTTGTGGTTTGAGATCTTCAAAGACTAAAAAGTTTATTATTAGGCAATGTTGAGGTACACCTAGAAGATGGAGAGTTCTTCTCAGAGGAAGTGGAATCCAAAATTGCCTTGAATGCTTTAAAAGGTAAGACAAAGTAGAACTGACAAGGTGGATTTATTCTAGGGAAAAACAAAATAATTTTTTATTTGCCATATGATAAAATTTGCAAATTTTGAATTGATATTTGCAATTAGAGACCCTACATTCACTACGGAAAGTCAAATGCATACTTTAAACACTACATAGAATAAGACACTTTTTTCTTTTCTTTTCCCCAAAAAAAACAAAATTTATAGGCTTGTTTGTCCCACTTCATGCAATAAGTTTACATCTTGCCTTGAAAGTTGACTAAATTGGAAATATTGAATCTATAGGATTGTTGCAAATTAAAGAAGTTACCTCCAAAATTTCAATGAATTGATTGTAAGAAGAAGTGGAATTTGAAATTTTGCCAAATGTTTTGAAAAGTTGAACAACTGAGAAGTGTTGTGTATATAAGGTTGTTGCAAGTTTGAGAAGCTACCAAATTGGTTTAAGGTCCTAATATGAATCAATTGGATTTTAGAGAAAATGAAATCCAAAGTTTACCTAAATCTTTTAAAAAGTTGATCTAGTTAAAAGTGTTAAATCTATGATATTGTTTGTAGTTTGAGGAGCTACTTAATTTGTATGAAGGCCTTACTAGTTGGAAATGTAGTGATCTATGATCGAACCTTAAGACTCGGTATCATTCAATAATTATTTTGAATAAAAATACAATCAAATCTGGCATGGTGGTGGAACCCATTGTGATATTCTTTATATGTGGATTGGAATTAACTTCATGGACCTATTGCTTTGTCAATAGTATACTATTCATAGGAAGTCTTATCAATTCATTTGGTACTTGAATAATTTTTCTTTTCAATTCAATATTGAATAATGAACTTGACTCATCCTCTTCATGTATGCATGGATGATTTTCCACCATCACTTTGAGTTTGGTCTTTAAAATAGTGCTTGTAAAATAATACAAGCAATAAACAAAACTCCTAGAAATCTACTTTTGCTATTCAATATTTTCATTGCTAAAAACACTATGACAAACATATTTTTTGATGGGCTCTATGACAAACATATTCACTAAACCTTATTGAAAGGTTTTTTAGGAAGGGTCTCTATTTTCTTTTTGTTCTTTTTTTATCATTGGGTTTAGTAACTTCTATGGTTTGTGGAGGAGAGAGAAGTGCAATAAGAATTTGATGGCTATCTCTTTTAAGTGTTGCACATAGTATACTAGAGTCCAGCAACATGTTTGATCGAGGAAACTCATCTTCAAATTCCAACATCACATGTTTTTTCTGTTTTTAAATCCAGCCTTGCACAATTTTGAACCTGAATATCGTCTCAAACTAGAAGCTCCATTGTAGAGATCTTCAAGTGCGTAGCCCAAACTTACCTCCATTAGCGGAGCAGAAGTCTTGAACTGCGACAAGCCTTATTCATCTGTCTATGACATTGATGATGGTAGTCATGGTACTTCTCAAGTCAAGATGATGAAACTCTCTCCCATCATCATGTTGCTTTCAATTGTTTCACAAAAATGTTGTCTTTGTTGTTTATGAAACAGAGTGAATGGTAAGCCATTTCCGTTCAGCAAAGGTTGTAGCTTCCATCGTTGCCAAGTGTTCAATGGCAAACGGCAGTTTGTGTAAGCACTTCACCAATCTGTACAAGTCATGTTCCGGTAATTATTTATGGGTTTTTGTTTCTTGCAGTTGATCGTTAAGGGAGTCTCTGATGTGCCTTGACTATTGCAATTGTAGCAAAGATGTTGTGGAGCCTTCAACCAAACCCGGTGATTTGACACTAATCAGTAAGCATAAACACTTCTTTTCCAACTGAGCCATTTGTCCCCCTTCTACTAATGAACCCTCCTTGCTTGTTGTGTGTATGGAAAATAGGGTCATTACTCTTGATCTTAACACACAATACTAAGATTTCGGTGTTGTGTATGTGCGCAAGTGACTTTAAAGGAACTTGGTGCATTTCTGTGGAGATTCACATTACTTGCATGTAATTCGGTTTTGGAAGAGTCGTCTTTGAAGGTGTTAGTGTAGGTCGAAGATTGAAAGGCGTGCAAATTGGAGGATGAAATACAATGGTTTGATTCTTGTTTTCAGATAAGCTTGGTTCATGTTGCTATCCCTTGCCATATTGTGCAAGTCAGTTTTTCTTGGCAAATTAGTGGTGTGAGTGGAAGGTGTGAGTTTGTGTAGCTTGCACCATCATTTGATTTTATTGAACTGATTTGCTAAAATGTGTAAGGTAACTTGTGTCTGAATATGCATTTGAGCATTGTTTCTATTATTGAATTGCCTAATTTCTTATTGTTGAATCTTGTTGGAAGTCTAAAAAATATTCTAGATTCTTGTCTTATGCATCTTTTGGACTTTGTAGGCATAAACTAGGAACCTTGAAAGTTTTGAAAATAGTTGTATCCCAAAGCTACTTGAGGCAGTCATGAATAGAGGAACAAATAGAGACAATTCATTTTAGGTAGGCAAGAATTTGTAGTTTGCAGTTTCAAGAAGTCCCAATTGAATGTAGTTTTCTTATGTCTTGATTTTTCTTACCTACTTAGCTTTGTAGTCTACTTTGTTTAACTTGTGAATTCAGAATTTGGATTTTGGAGAGTATATACATGCATGGAGGTTTAGAAAGAAGGATGTGTGGAACATACATTAATCAACTTTTGTATTGTTGCTATTGGAATAGATAATTAGATTGATGAATGTTCTTGTTTTGAACTAAGATAATGCTTTTGGATGGGCTCAGTTGTAGGGCATTCTTGCTTTTAAATTCTTTCTTCGAAGAATAGAATTATGTCAACATCTCAAATTCATTATTGAACCACCGATTAAGGTTTGCCAACACCTATTCACAACTTTATTTGTTAGGTCAATCACAGCTTCCTCTTGAAACAAGCTTTGCATTTCTTCTTTGAATTTAAGGCTAATTGTGGACATTCCTACTAACTTACATATTTGCACAAACTTTTAGATCTTCTCTACATTGTTGCTATATTTAGGGAACTCAATACCACTTTTTGAACATTCATAATCACTAACTATAATGGATAAAGTAATTTTGAGTTTCCATTATGAATGCATGTTGTTGATATTGGAGTCTAAATTTTTATCATGTCCTTTATGTATTAGCTTACACAAAATAAAAGAAACCTAGACTATTGATCAAATGTAAAGGTCACATATTTGAAAACTTGAAGATGAATTTTGTTGTGTTATTATCTTTCTACAAATATTTGAATGTGGGTGTGTACCATTGGGCAAGTATGATTTTTGTGTTGAATGATCACTTTATATTGGATAGTGAATTGGATCAAGTATTTTAATTCCGCCGATCTAATGTGCATTTGGATTATACTCTAGGAGGATTAGCTTTAGAATCACTATGTGAGTGCTTGGATAGGGATATTCACTACTTTGAAAAAATTAAAGAGATTGGGTGTGTTTAAGGTTAGAGTCCTTATTGAACCTTGAATCAACACTTTGAAACGAGGACTGTAAACTTTATCCCCTCCTGAACCTTTTTTAGACATAAGGATCTAAACACCTCTTTTTAACCAAACTCTATGCCTTTTCTAATTCACTCTCTTGAATTGGACACATGAAGAATAGGTTGGCAAATTTTCCTTGCACGTACCTTCAAGGAAATATATAAATTATCTTTTGAGGGATACATTATGAAGTCATTTCAAGAAGGACTATAGCTACTTTAGATTAGTTCTTCCTTGATTCATTTATTGTACATCAAATGTACCATGGCTTGCAATCTGTTTTTATAGTGTACAATTTTACTACATTGGCACCTTGTAACTTTTGAGGTGTAAAGTGCTAAATATAGAAATGCAATTTGACAACATTTGAGAATATTGAAGCCCCTTCTAGATTTTTTTTCATGGAACATGTATTTGAGTTGTTGAAAATCCTTTGGGGAACTTAGGATTCAAAGATGACTAGAGAAAGTAGGTCTTTTCTAATGTGGGGTTGGTGAAACATAAACTAGAATTCTCTTTTGTTCTTAACTCATAATTATCAATTTCAATTTTATAGGGGTGAAGCATGATGAGTTCTATAGAGGGTGGTATTGAGCCTTCTAAGAAATTGTATGTATTTGAAGGTATAGAAAATTTTATCTCTAGTGACTTTTTCTTTTCCTATTGAGTTTTAAATATCATGACTTGTAGTTCTTTTATGCTAAATTTCAAATGCAATCCCAAATATAAAATAGATGAATTGTTGATTTGTCAATAAAATTGATCATTGGTTGTTGTGTAGATGAATTTGGAAACTATGATGTTTTCATAAGTCATAGAGGCCTTGACATTAAAATGGGCTTTGTGGGCTATTTATATAATGCTTTGAAAAGAGTTGGGTTGGGTCCTTTTTTGGATTGTGAATCCATTGGTAAAGGCCAAGATTCTTGGAAATGTATTGATCATGCTATCTAAACGACACCCTTAGCCCTAGTCATTTTTTCCAAGACTTTCACTCAATTAGAGTGGTGTTTGAAAGAATTACATGCATTGTTGGATTCTCCTTTAGTAAAGGTGCTTCCAATCTTCTACAAAGTTCAGCCATGGGAAGTGAGTTTTCTAGAAAAAGGTCAATTGGCTAGTGGATTTACAATGTTGGCAAAGAGTTATGATAAGATTGTAATTGAAGAATGGAGGGTGGATTTGAAAAGAGCCTCTAAGCTTAGTGGTTGGGAGCACAAAATGGGAGAGAAGAGGTAAAGTATATGCTTTTTCAGTATGTTATGAAGTATATTGTGGTTGAATTTAACATTGATATTGTAATTGATGTTAATGAAATGTGTTTTCAATTGTTTTCAGGTTGAAAAAAGACTTGGTGGTCAAGGTTGTTGGAAAGATCTTTGAATTGGCTAATAAGCCCCCAACGACGCTAGTATGTGAGCATATGAGCGTGAGCCTAAGAGTGGTGAGCAGGGATTGTGTGAGCCTAGAGCCTAGAAATGTAAAATATGATGTAATTTGTAAATGTTTTTGGTTAAAAAGTTAAAAGATTGATTTTTTTCCACCAAAATTGCTATGTCTAGAAAAAAATGACCTATTACCATGGGACCTATGCCCGTGGATTTTGGTGCTATTGCATATTTTGAAATTTATATTACATTCTAAGAGGTTGTTTGAGGATGGGTTGATCAAGTGAGAATACATATAATTTACAATGAATTCTAAAGATAAGAGGAAAACAAATGCAATGAAAATATCGTAGGATGTAAAGCATTGTGTACATAATAAAATATTCTTTCATTGCAACAAAGAATACATATTGGAATATGAAAATAATACTTGTTACTCAAATTTAGAGATTTTGAAGATAATATATTGATACTACATATCTACTTCATATCATGCTATTATCTATCAACTAACTTGAATACTCGCACATCTTGATGATTTTGGCAGCAACAAGCACTTGCTTAACTTCATCCAAGTTGAGGGTAGGAGCATGGATGAATGTGTCTGTCTTATAATCAAATTTACACAAATAACAAAAGATATAATAAACATGTTTGTAGTTTATGTACATACCATGTTTTTCAATGGAGGCCTCATTTATATTTTCATAATGAGAACAAATACAAGTTCATGGAAAATTGCAAAGTGTAATATTATAAACCTTTTGGTTAGGGTTGGTACCAAACGAAAATACAATAAGAGCACCAAGTCCAGGATAAAGAAGGAAGTTCTGAAGTTCACACTAATAATATTTGCGGTAACATTCCTTGCACTTTCCCACTAATTGCGGTGATTTTTGGTGGATGCCTTATTGCTTTAATAAATTTTCTTGCCATTTTGAATGAAGGGGATTCTTTCAACATGTGCCGATCGAGATAAGTCTACAATACAATCTCAAATACCCTAGATGAGGTGAATAAACGTCGAGGTGACATTCATACGTTGGACTACAAGCGGAACCCAACTTCTTCAATTTACTTAGACATTGCAAGACACTTAGGGAATTGCAATGATTGGAAAGGTGAAGAAGATGAGAAAACCTAGACAATGCAGGATTACTAAGGATGATATGGAAGGCAATAGGATTAGATAAATCCACTATAGATGGCAAAATAACATTCGAAGAGGAAGATTGACAAAATGTAATTGGTGTCTCACCTTTAGAATCACTGAAGAACTCTATTATTGGTTCTAGGGACTCACGCTTAACAATGTTCACATAGAACAGAATTGTACTCTCCAAACATTCACTCCCAAATGACTCTACTTTACTAGATGTAGTAGTGGACATTCAACATTGAACTTATCATAAACAAACATTATTATTTCAGTCAAAGTTGGTAAGAGCTCAAGCGAGAGACCATAAATTAAATAGCGTCCTACTGGAAGAAACCAGTAGAATCATTTTTAATTGCTACATGATCTTGACTACAAAATTGATTCTTTAACAATGTCGGAATTACCATGGACTTTTTTCTCTACGACAATAGAAGAAGGGAAGAATCTATAGCAAACATGGAGGAGAATGATGGACAGGGACATGTTCAAGACCTTGACTACCTAATGATAAAACAAATGGGACCTTATGACTTCTAGCAACAATACTAGCCACAATGAAGTATTAAAGAAAGTTGTAAACAAGTGGCAGCATTAGAAAGCAAAAGAAAGCAAGTAATGATCATTGTGAGTGCAAGGAGTGCGAATATAAAGAAAAATGTAAGACCTATAGGGTTTTTGAAAACGAAAGAAAATTTATCATGGATGTAGTAAAATTTAAAATTGGATTGATGATCTAAATGCTTGTTATTACGTATCATATCAAGATTTGATATAGAAGAAGATATATAAAGGAGGTCTCAGATAGAGGTGGATAAGGTGACGTATTGCATGGCATCAATAAGCAAATCACAAATAATAAATGAATAATAATATTAAAGGCGTATCAATCTATATTTAACCATATTAATATTGTTAGAATTGGCACTGACAAAAGATGATGAGTCATCATTTGAACATTGATAATGCTCAACATGTTTGCAATTATAATTGTATATTTAGAAATAGCTTTGAAGATCTTGTATTTGATGATGATAAAATGAATAATATATAGAATAAGCCATCACTTACTGATAAAATTAAATTGCAATTTTTTGAAGAGGAGTTGTTAAAGTCTCATAAAGTATATGGACTTGTAGAGTGAATTGAAGTAGTATGTAGAAATGCATGTTATAAACAGTGGGTGATGTAGTATAGAGGATGTTGATATAGTAATCCTTTATAAGTTTATTATTTCAGATGCAAGAATTTTTTTCCTTCATTGTTAGTGTTGGACACTCCAATTGAGGATAGTAAAAAGAAGAGGAAGAAAATAGCTTTTGTTATTTGAGTAAAAGGCAATTGTTGAGAGCTAGAATGATTAGACGGTTGCCTCGAATCATTGTAGTTGATATGTCAAGCACAACAAGGAATTTGACCCACAAAAGTATTATTTCATATGAAGCAATTGGGGAAGATATTGTAAAGGTTGAATCCATCTCTTGTAGAGCTAAGAAATTCAAACAAAATGGTAAGGAAATAATTACCTCAATTGATATTAACTTTGAATGTATGTGTAATTTTTTGTTAGAGACAAATTTTGGAAGTTTATATCATTTTGTGCACTTCAGAAGCACAATTCCAATGGTATATAGCATATAAAAAATGGATGCATATTGAGTCATTTATGACCTAAAAACTAAAATAGCATCTTCAAATTTAGCCTGAAATGTTTAGATTTCAAAGTTTTTAAGGTGTCTTGCTATCCCTAGCCGTTGGTGGTTGCGATTTTTAGGGCTGCAATTTAGGGCAACAAATGTTAGGACATAGTCAAACGTTGCACTTCATGTGCTCTTTGCTACCCCTCGCCATTAATGGTTCCGCTTCATAGAATTCAAGTTGATTTTTTTTATAGACCTTCCTACTTCACCCCTTGCCCTTGACGGCTACACTTCACAAGATTCAAGTTGGATTCTTTTATGAAACTTGCTACCCCCTTGCCGTTAACGGCTGCGCTTTTAAAGGATTCAACTTCGCTTCTTCTATGAACCTCGCTACCCCCCACCATTAACGGCTACGCTTTTAGAGGATCCAACTTTGCTTCTTCTATGGACCTCGCTACCCTCCGCCGTTAACGGCGACACTTTTAGAAGATTTAACTTCGCTTCTTCTATGAACCTCGGTACCCCTTGCCATTAACGGCAACGCTTTTAGAGGATCCAATTTCGCTTCTTCTATGAACCTCGCTACCCTCTACCATTAACGGCAGCGCTTTTAGCTCAGGGGTGCACTTAGTTCTACTATAACAAACCACGTGTGAACAAGTGGTTTCTAATAAACTGTAATTTCAACTTAAAATTTTGAACATTGTTTAATAATGACTATAGTTTTCTATTGCCAAAATTTCCAACTCAAATAAAATATGAAATGATTTCTAAAAGAAGTTGAAAATGAACTAAAATGGCATGTTTTTCAACTCAAATAATTATAGAGGACACATTTAGATGACCATTGAGTCAATATTCAACTCAAAATGAGCTTTCAATAATGAGTTATTTTTAGGAATTTTTTGTTCATTTTTTAGACAATTTTTTCTTATATAATATAGGAGTGTGAAAGTTATTTTTCAGTTCTATAGTGTATCTTTTTACTTCAAAAATTTGTAACTAATTATTATTAACAAATAAAAATATAAATAATTCAAAATATAAACTTTCAAAGTAGAAAAATTTATTCATATTTTTTAAATTTTGTTTTATTTAAAATTCAAAAAGTATATAGGGATCCAAAGTTTTGTTCGCACTTGGTTTTTAATGGACACTCTAAATGACCCCCCCGAGGCTTTTAGAGGATTCAACTTCACTTCTTCTAGGGACCTCGCTACCTTCTGCCATTAACAGCTGTGCATTTAGAGGATCCAACTTTGTTTTTTCTACAAACCTTGCTACCCTCTACCATTAACGGTAGGGGGGTATGGAGATGCAATTTATTTTTATGGACCTTGCTACCTCCGTCATTAACAGTGAGAATATGGAGATGTAATTTCTTTTTATAGACCTTGCTACCCCTGCTATTAATGGCGAGGGTTTTGGAGATGCATTTTTTTTTTATAGACCTTGCTACCCCTTGTTGTTAACGGCGGGGGGCTTAGAGATTCAACTTTTTTTTTTATGAACCTTGTTACCCCTGCCATTAACGGCAGGAGGTTTAGAAATGAAAATTTGTTTTTTTTATGGACCTTGCTATCCTGCTGTTAACAGCTACGCTTTTAGAGGATCCAACTTCCCTTCTTGTATGGACCTTTCACTACAAGGGAAATGGGCCCTAATTGACTGAATTTTTGACAGAAAAGTGTCTAAAATGACCACCACAACTTTTGGAAGTTGGTACCCTGTCAATGCGGTCAATATTGCAGTGTCTGTCAAATTCTTAACAATTTTGATAAACAAGACAGTTAATGTCTTTCAAAAACCCAACAAGTTTTATCTATTGCTAACATTTATAAATAATATTAGGAGATATACCTCATTGCAATCTTCAACCACTCACCATCTATACATTATCTTAACTTGTCTAGAGTGGAGTAAAGCTCTCTCCATATATGTAAGGTGATCGACCAACCCATGTGGGATATGTCAATTCTAGAAGTTGTAAGAGCTCATAGTTAAGTTACAAATAGAAAATTTTGTATTAAAATTACGATTTCAGACGTCATTTAGGCATAGTATAATGTGTTTTTGAAAAAACAATAAAACTATTATTAGTTAAAAAATCAATTCAAGTTTTGCATCCAAAAATTCTTTTGAGATTTTGAGTTTTCAATAAAAAGTTATGGAGTTTCAAAGAGGTGTTCAAAATAATTCTTTTTATATTTTTTCAAGTTTCTACTTTGAAATTTGTCCATTCATTTGAAACTTGAAATGTCAACCGGATTTTTGAACATGAAACTTCAATTCATATTATAATTATTTTTAGTTCAAAAGTTTTTTTAAAAAGACACTCTATTATGTTCAAATGAGATCTGAAATCTTAATTTTAATACAAAATTTCTTATTTCTAACTTAACTATGAGTTCCTATAACTTTTAGAATTGACATATCCCACATAGGTTGATCGACCTCCTACCACCATATGTGTATATAAAGAGCTTCTCTTCCCCATTCTTTCCACAAATTACAAATGGTTCATGGAGTCTAATAATTTAGTGACTAAATTAATTCTATATTATTAGTTTGTTTTGGTCAATATTTGAAAGTTAATTAGAAAATAATAATTTTTTTAATCATCTAAAAAGATATATAAAATACACCATATAGAATACATTGTACATCATACACAATACAAAATAGGCCATACACAATATATTATATACCATATACAATACTTTACATCATACATTATACACCATGCATAATATACAATATACTATACATCATATACAATATGTCATACATTGTACACCATATATAATACACAGTATATTATACAACATACACAATATTGGCAATTATGTCTAATGGCCTAAAAAGCCACTTATTACAAGTATATTGACATGACAAGACAAGGTACTTGTACAGGTGTGGTGATAGGAGCAAAGACAAAGCATATGGAATATGCGAAACTTAAAGATTGTATTTTATGAGAAAACATTTGGACATCTCAATTGACGCATTAGTTGACATTGCAAAAAATATGTAGACATCCTCTAAGATGTCTCAGTTGATGTGCCAGTTGACATCGCAAAATACATCTAGATGTTTTAGAAGATGTCTCAATTGACGTTTAAGTTGATGTCTTTCAAAATAGTGTTAATTTAAATGTTTTTGACTATGCTTTCACCAAAAATGCTCCAAAAATGCCATTTCTAGGACAAGTACTAAAGTTTAGAAAAAAAAACATTTGTACACATGTAACCTTAGGATCTTGCAATACACTAATTTAAGAAGATGTGGAAAAAAATTCAAAAATTTCCATTGTGTAGATTGCAAGCTATTAGTGTTTGAATTGACAGAAATTCTTTAATTGGCTTTCCAAGAAAATAGGCAACTACACTTCACAAGGCCACATTTATATACAAAAATGCCCATAATGATGGTACTTCTTTGGATTCACTCTTCAAGGCAAGTTGGCTACATGCTTGAAAAATTTATGATCCTTTGGAATTGTTCAACATATAGGAAAAAAATAGTAAATAGAATAAAAAATAATGATTGAAAATACTAAATTGTCAAGAATTTAGTTATAGAATTGAAAAATGTCAATTTCAATGATTTCAATGTTGAAATAAATAATCTATATCCTACAATTTTATTTTTTTACAAAAAAATTGAAAATTGACGTAAATAAAGGACCTTAAAGTTTATTTTAGAGTAGCAAATCCATAATTGCCCGTAAACTAAAACTCCTCATAACTTTCATCTCATTAATCAAAATGAAATGACTAAAAGCTTTTTACTCATATATAAATCTAGAAAACCAATTTCAAATTTTTATTTTAGAAATAAAGAATCTTTTAAGAATTTTCTGAGTAGCCTGTTAAGCAATGAAAATTACATACCATGTAGTCAAAAGTTATGAAAATTATTGTGCCTTAAAGGTATCCTTCAGCACATGTTTTGTGAAAATTTCAAAGAAAATAAAAATAAAAATTCAATTCATAGTGAACTGCCCAAAATCACAAAAATAGTGTTTGGGCATTTAGGGGTTAAAATTTTCAGACGGCGTCAACATGTACTTAAGCGGCATGCCACTTTAGCTTCATTGGATGCCATATCATTGAAATGCCACGTCAAATACCATTTTTTTTAAACCATGCCATGTGGCTGCCCTTTCCATGTCTTTTTCATATGTAGTCAACATTTCACCTCAGCCCCCAATAATTTTTAGAAACTTATTCATAGTCAAATCGTAAGCCCATGTGGCCATGCAAGTCATTTCTAGTCTATAAAGTATAAATCTTATGAAAACGAATATCTATTATGATTTTTCCTCTAAGATGTATTGTTCTTGATGGGCAAATGCACACTACACTGGACCAATATGGATTGTCATAGTCTTTAATTCAGTGGGAATTTTTGAAAGTCTTGTAAATTTAAAAATATACAAGTTGTAGAACATTGAAAAGGACACATATTAATGTTATATGCTTGATGATCTATAAAATACAAAAGAAATCTTTACAAAATTGTTTATATTCTTTTTGTAAAAGACTTTAAAAGGTACTCTTACGTACTGTCACAGTCCACAACATTAAAGATAAAGACTCATTGATCTATTAGGAATTCAAATATTTTGCAAAAGAAGGACTTATATTTAAATAGGTATATATGTAATCAAATGTTTTGATTTGAAATATATAGAATTTTATCCCTAAATTTGAAGATATGGACTAATTTATGTATCATTATCTTATTAGAATAGTATTGATTTTTAGGAGTACATTAGACATACATAAAATCAACTTTATACAAATCTATCTTATTAAAATAATTGTAATAAGTAATTCTAAAGAAGGTCTTACTTTCAATAGAGTTAATTTTCATTATAATCAATTCTACAATTTATTAAAGTAAATCAAAATTTGATGTCATCTTTGAAGTTTTTTTACATAAATATACAAAGGAAATTTTGATTAAATTTTTTCACCTTTAACTTAAACACACTATAAAAAAATTATAGAAAAAAAATAAAAAAATTTAGAGATCATATGCAAAAAAATGAAATGGACTTTTATGTATGTATTTCTAGCCAAAAATGGTTCATCCTAGTGTGCATTTACCCTGATGCTAATTTTGAAGAGCCCTCTACAATAGAAAATGAAGAATTGTAGTGGTCACCCTTGCATAAAATGTTGAATTGAAAAATCATAATCATTTATTATAAAAACAAATGTCTGATGCTAAAACTACACTTTAAGAAGACATCATTCTTAAGAAAAAATTAATTAGAATACTGAGTAGTTTTAATAAGGATTTCATGAATTCACTTAAAAGTTCTATCAATACCAAAATGTAGTGCCTTCTGCATTTCTCATTTAAATGTTGTTAAAGTAATAGTAGAAGGTTGATACCTACTTTTACAATACTATTACTTTACTACACCATCAAGATGAATTTTTCATTAACAAAATAATGAAATGGAACAAAATCTCAATTTATAAAAGAAAAGTTGCCTCATAAAATTCCAAGTTGATAGTGATATTGTTTTTGAACATGTAAACAAGAATTTGCAATGGGAGTATTGAATTTGAGTATTGAACATATGAAGATTGCAATGTCTTCTAATATATTTGCAATCTAGTTATTTTGAAGCCCTTAATGGAGAATGGAAAAAGTGCAGCATATAATGGAAGTGAGTGCAAAGTCATTGTTTTGTTTCCAATATTCTTTGTTGTTTGGGAGAAGATATGAATAATAACTTTAGCAAAAAAAGAATTTTATTTGCAATGCAGTCAAAAAATGAATCTTCAAAAATTGACAACAAAATACGTTTTTTTATGAAGTATATGGGAGCATAAAGACAAATATTTACATATAGTATATATACTATAACGCATTGTACTAATTTTTTAGGACTTGTTAATACAATTTGTGCTACATTGGAAGTACAATAGAAAATGAAGTCATTCCACAACTTTCCCATCCATGCATGCAAGGTTTTTGAGAAAAGATGCCAAAAAGCTGCCCCTTCTTTGTATTTTTCACATGTAGTCAGCGTTTTACCTCAGCCCGTAGTAAGTTTCAGTAACTTACTTGTAGTCAAACTAAAATCCTTTGCTAGCGTGGCAGTTACTTGTTTCTTAAGACGTCAGGAGAAACATGACTATGTTTTCTGTGATGTTCTCTAAAACATGGACATCATACATGATAGAAACTTGTTATGACCCTAATGTTGACGTGTTTCTTGCAACATCCAACTGAATTAAGCCTTCCATCACCAAAGTCCCATTTCTTTGCTCATGTTTTGAAAAAACATTCTTGTTTCATGCTACCATCCAAAAAAACAAAGGTTCCTACTAGTGGTTTCTACCCCTGCCGTTAACAGCTAGGGTTTTCAAGACCGCAATTTTTTCTACATACTACCATAAGTGAAGGACAAAGTTGGCACTTTCATGCTGAATATTTTGAAAATTCAACATGATGTTGAAAAAAATCCAAAATGTCCATCAGAAAACTTCAAAAATCACTTACATGGATGTTTGTAAAATTGAGGAAGATAAGATCTTTATACAAATTGGATGGTAGGAGGTGAAGCAACCCATGTAGGATATATTAATGGTTAAGATTAGTAGGAGTTCAATCTTCAAATTATCCCATATCTTTTGAGGGTTCATAAGAAACAATAGATTTCATTATAAAACCACCTCTCTACCCTCCATCCTTGCAAAGTATAATTGCAAAATTTCCTTTAGTTTTTCATCAAGAATTTATTTGATTATATATGGTCTTTGAACATTTTAACTTGTATTAAAAAAAATTGTTTTTTTACAACAATGTGCTCAATTAATTCTAGCTGAATTCGACAATTTTTTCTTTTCATTTTATTTATTTTTTCGCATACTTCAAAATAATTATTTTCCACTGATTTTATCTTTCACCTATAGTAGAATCCATATATTGTATCCTGAAATTTTTCACCTTACTACCTTTAGCCATTAATCGCTTCGGTTTTTGGAACTGCAATTTTTTTTTCTACATGCTAAAATTTTCACCTTGCTACCCCCCAACTATTAACGGCTACAATTTTAGGGACTTAAATTTGTTTGCAACATATGCTACATTTGATTAAGTTTTGAAAAAAAATTGCCTTCTTAAACCAATTAATAGCTACTATGTTAAATTACATATTAATCTTCATTTGGATGTAATTACAAAGATGTTGGTACAATGAGATCTAGAATTACTTCAGCCTTTTTTTGAAGATCAATTGGAGTTACAATTGCATGGCTTTTTAAGAAAAGTAGATTGTGAAGACTTCTTCTTGTCTTGAGTGGTTTAGGGGCTAATGTTGCATTTGAGAAAGAATTGGAAAATGATGAAAATCTCAAAGTTTTCTCTGGCAAGATCTTTATGGTGTGGGATGGCAACCACCGTTTGCAAGCATGGTTGCCTATTATCAACTGCGATCGTGCAAACGACTTCATGTGGCATTATGTTGTTGAAATTATTGTTCTGAAGGTCAAGAGAGACATTGTAACTATATTGGCAACATTACATGAAGTTCAATCATTTGCCTCCCCTATTGCAAGGCAACCTCAAGAGCTTGTGATTACTATTGATCCCTCAATTCTTGAGATTGATTTAGCCACAGATGACGTCTTCGTCAATTCTATTACTACAACAACTCAAATATATACAAAGGAAGATGGCAAGGTATGGAGGGGTGCAAAGAAGAAGTCTGAGGTTCTAATGAAGTTTTTTGTTCACTGCCTAAGTAAGTCATGTAGGTGGTATTGTGGTAGACATGACTGCCTCTACATGTATTCTAATCTATAATATTGATTTACTTCTTTCTCTATATTTTATTTCAATTTTTTTTTGTATTTCAATTTTGATACTTTATTTCATTTAGGTTCTTTTATTAGAGCGGTTGATTCCTCTAATTATTATATCCTTGCATTAGAAAGTGATACCAAACTTTTTGATGAGGTACGAAAGCCTCTACAGACACCTATTACTATCTCCAAGATTTTTGATTCTACAATCACATGCAATGGTATGGAGATTGATGATGACTCTTTAATTGAAGATGTTGCACTACTGCACAGTTTATGTGAGTAAGTTTTATTTATTTATTTCCTTTTCAACAACTTCAATTATAAATTCTCTACTTTGTATTTAAATTTGTTACTATATTTTTCGATATATGGTTTATTGTTTGTAGTTGAATGAATCCATTGCCAAAGCAAACCTAGCCTTTTTATCAGCACCCTAGATTTCTTAGAAGTCCCTTTCTCAATCCTCACGGCCTCCATATTTGTGCTGAAGATTTAGCATTAGCTTATACTAATGCTTCATTTGGTTCATCTTTGATGTCTCTATCACCTTATAGATCTCATGATCATAAAGTATACTCATATTTTGAACTTAATGTATATGAGTTAAACGATATCTAAGTTTATTTTCATGATTTGATATTTGATTCATATTGTCTTGTTTCTCAAATTGAATCTACCTCTATATGATGTGGCAACAATTTCATTCAATGCCTAAAACTTCATCCTATGCCCAAATTGAACAATAAAACATGAGTCCTAAATCACACTCTACCATTGAACTTTATGAAATTCTAGAAAATGAAATTTAACTTAGAATTCAATTAAACTACTACCATTGAATTAATCATGTCTTCTATTTATTAGAAATTCTATTTATTTAATAAATAAATAAAATTTAAGTAAAGATAATTAAAAAAAAATGGGCATCAATTAGAAAAATGGTCATTTAGAGTATTCAAGGTTAATACATTTATTTGGTGTATAATATATGTCTACTATATTTATTTTATATTTTGCATATTCAAGATATTTCTAAAAAATTTAAAGCATAGTTAAAAAAATAAAATAAAATAGGTGGACCATTTTCATCCTTTAAATTTATATAAAGGCCCGTGGTTCAATATTTTGGTACAAAATCATTAGTAGCATATTCATTTGTTGTTTAATCAAACTATAGATCCTTTCATCTAATTCTACGATCATAGGTCCCCAATGGATTTATAATTTCTAAATAGAAAAAAAAAAATTAGAAGCTCACAGGCTCATAGGCTCACGTTCTTAGGCTCACATACTAACATCCCTTATAAGCCCCTCCTCTTGAATGTAGGTGACCATATTGTGGGCGTGAAGCAAGTTGCTAAGAACCTCATTTATACTCTTAATAGGAAGAAAGTATTGATGTTGGGATTGTGGGGAATTGATGGAATCGGGAAGTCCACTTTGGCATGGGAGTTTTACAACCAATTGGTATGATTGATTTATGTTAATACCTTTTTAGGTAATAGTTTGACTGGAATGAGTTAAGAAGGGTCAAGATTTTAGTAAATACTCGTTGAGCACTCAAAAGCTAATATTCAAATTATTACTTGCATTTGCTACTAAAGAAGAAATTAATTGTACTACAAGGTAACATGCTTGATACGACATAAACTCTAATATCATAAGTAATTGTTCACATGAACGATAGTGAAGTAGTGAGTGAGTTTGGAATTACATAAGCTTAATCCTTGAAAGGCCCTTAGGGTCCCTCTATATGACATGCATTTAGCTTTATAACTCTTCAATTGTTGTTTAATATATGAATTGTGATACATTAGTATTTACATACTAGATCATGATCATTAATTTACTTTGTATTGAACAATATTTGGTCAATGTTTTTATAATCGAATACCAACAAATTCACAATATACCATATTGCTACAAAAAGCTTTTAGGCCCTTCAAGGATTAACCATGCACTAGTCCTTTCCATGCTTGGAAGTTATTATGCCTCCCTAGATGCCTAGGAGAGACTTTTAATATAATTCAAGAATTGGGGGTGGTTGAAGAGGCATATAAGATAATTGTGTTCACTGCAAGGGACCCCTTTTCAAGGGTGCAAAAGAGACCTCTACCTCATTAGTAAACAATGTTATATAGTGAGCCCCCCAAAATCCCTGGTCTCTATATAATATAGCACTAAAATTAGTGACTCATTGGAAAGTCCCCACATAGCATTTCAATTCACTTCTATTGACTTTGTGACTACTAGGCCAACTCATCATTTACAAACATGGCCAACAATGTTGACTATTGACACAATCTAACCACCAATTTCACAATCAACAAGCCAATTTGTTCACTCAAATTATAATTGAATTTCTTTCTAGGCATCTAAAGAGGGATTGTCCCTGCTCCAAGGAGGTATGATCTAAACTAGTTAAAAATATTATGCAAGTGCCCTAATGCAAAGGAATGGCCACCTCTCACATTGAAGGGATAGGTTTGAATCTTGTTACTTACATAGGGTAGGGACTTTATTCTAAGGTCTTGTACTTACACATCTAGGATTCATTTCAGTGTAGAACCTCAAACCATTTTCTATATGAATGTAAAATTAATGAGATAAAAAATTAAGTAAACCCCTAAATACTTCTTGACATATGACAAACTTGACTAAGAAGATGACCTAGATCTTAATTCCTAAATGTTTTGGATATTCATGTATTTTATAACCCCTCAAGGTCTATGAGGACTAAATGTTTTATTTTTTTTATAGTTTTGATTGCAAATTTTGAAAAATTGGAAGAAGATCTCATAATATTTTAAACTAGTACTA
This sequence comes from Rhytidiadelphus loreus, assembly GCA_947034895.1. NCBI lineage: Eukaryota > Viridiplantae > Streptophyta > Bryopsida > Hypnales > Hylocomiaceae > Rhytidiadelphus > Rhytidiadelphus loreus. Next base: position 9,185,022 of record OX344765.1, on the reverse strand, counting down.
GTAGAATTATAGGCATTGAAGACCAAACTTTAAGCTTGGGGTTGGAGTCATAATTGACTTGGTAGACAAGAGATTCATTCAAGCTAATTTGGTCCCTACACTAGCTTGTAGAGAATCTTCTCGTCCCAAAGTTAATTTCTCTAGTTTGTCCCAATTGTTGTCTCCTTGTGATTGAAGTCAAGCTTAATTTATTATATCCCAATGTTGAACTCTATACCATTTGTTGTCTCCATGTGCTGGAAGGCAAACTTAATTTGGACCTAGTGTTGTGGCTAAAATATTTATTTTATCATTTTGAGTTGTTGTCACTATGTGCTTTAAGCCAAGTTTAATTTGGACTTCAGTTGGGATTGTGGCAAAAGTGCTTAATTTAGATATTTTGATTAGCATAGTAAATTATATAGAATGCCTTGGTGATTTCTTCAAGACAATCCAAATTTTTATTTTTTGCATTCTCAAATATGTGGGTTCATTTGTAGCTGGCATGGCTTTAACATCTTAAGATTCATATGGCAACACCAAATTATATCTAGAATGACAAATGGAAGACTTATTAGAAATGGTAAATTTTTTTGGGTCATATGCATATGAGAGGAAGGGAACAAGTGCTCTGATGCCAAGGAATGGCTACTTTTCATGCCAAAGGTGTAGATTTGAATCTTGTTACTTACATAGGGAAGGGACTTGATTCCAAGGTCTTGTACTTGTATAGTGGGGTCCCAATCAAAATGGCGTTTTTGGAATTGCAATGAAGGAAATTTCTATGCTGCCGACTTTGATAGCCTCTCAAGAGCTGAAAAATTGATATTTTTTTACTATAGCATCATCTTTATACTAATAACACGTGTAACAAATTTCAAGGCCAAAAGATTTATAAAAAAGGAATAAATTTGAAATTTACCAACATGTGTAGCCATGAGAAAAATTTCACTACTTCCAACTTTGACACCCTCCGAAGGATTGAATTTTCTTTTCGTATGAAATTTTTGGCATAGGATCATCTATATGTTTATTACATGTGTAAAAAATTTCAAGTCCAAAATATTCCCCACAAAAATAGATATTCAAAATCTCCCAACATGTGTAGTTGCGAGAGATAATTTCAATACTATCAACTTTGACACTATCCCAAAGGTTGAAAAATTGCTTGGTTACCATGAAATTTTTATCGTCAAGTCATCTCTATGTTAGTAACATGTTTCCCCAATTTCAAGGTAAAAAGATTCACAGAAAAGAAGATATTCTAATTCTACCAATATGTGTAGTTGTGAGAAAAAAAAATTCAGCCCTTGGGATAGTGTCATTTTTTGGGTAAAGTTTGACACAGATGTAGATTGAAAGTCATTCTCACAACTACACATGTTGGTAGAATTAGATATCTTTCTTTTGGTAAATATTTTGGACTTGAAATTTGGCACACATTTTATCAGTATAGAGATGGTCTTATGCCAAAAAAAAAAATTAAAAAAATTCAGCTTTGAACATTTTTTTTGGGTGAATCTTTTGGCCTTGAAATTTGGCATACATGTTATTAACATAGAGATGATCCTCTACCAAAAAATTCATGGTAAATTAACAATATTTTAGCCATAGGGAGGATGTTGAAGTTGGCAATAGTGAAATGGTTTCTTTAATTGTTTCTTACAACTACACATGCTAGGAGATTTTGAATATCTATTTTTGGAAGTATTTGTGTTTGTAGAATTCATAGAGGAAAATAGAATATGCATAGTTACACGTACGTCAAAAACCACATGCATGTGATTGCAAGCAACACTTGTCCTTTTTATGTCCCCTTGGCCTTGGAAAGATGGTTTTTCAGCTCATAATTTTTGCATTGTATGTAAATTTTATATGAAATTTGAAATGAAGGCATACTTGGAAGTTCTAAACATTGAGTAATTTTTTCTACTTTTAAAAATGATTTTTCTGTTTTTATTTAATAGCCATTGATTGGATGTCTACTTTCACCATTTGGGGTGGGACTAGTACTATATTTGACCCAAAAATGTGAATTGGAATGTCAAAATTGGAAAATAAGAACTTCCACTAAAGCTACATGAGCGCACAAATAGATGTTTCTAAAAATAGTAAAGTATCCATCTTCCACATGTACTCAAAGTACACACTACCTTTGCGCAAATGTAGAGAAAACCATTTTCTTTTCCCAAAGATGCAAATGGTTGAGAAAGAGCATTTTTCAAGTTAGGAAAAATGGTCAATTTTCATTGAGTTTTATTGAATTTCAAAACTATTTTCTTAAATTCAAACATCAAAGTATCCATTTTCTTAGCATTTTCAATTGCTTCGTTTTTTAGCATAACTTTTAGAGATAAATTTTTATAAATCTGAATTTTAGAAACATTTTATTTTTAGTGTTTTAAAAATTATACATCTTTTATTTCATTTTAAAAAATTATTTCAAAATTTATAGTACTCATTAAAATAGATCATTTTGAGACAAAAACAACAAGTGTTCCTTGCAAGAACCCATACAAAGTCAATATTTTAGAAATTAGAAATTTGTATCTCTCATTGGAGTGTTATTGAAAATCTGAACAATGAGGACATGACATGTCTTGTAACTTAGCCCTTAAAAAAATTTCATAAAGAAACTTGAATCTCTGAAATTGGTGAGCAAGATTGAATTGCTCCAATTATTTTGGAACTTGGGCAAACTCAAATGGTGGGCCTCCTGTCCAGTTCTGAGAGTTTGGGGCTGACTGAGTCTTTTCTCATGTCCTGTGCGTTGTTGCTGGCCACGGTTTGGCTCACTTATAAGAAAATATAAGCTATACACAACAAATCGTGCTATAACTTTTACCTTGTTTATCCAAAGGTAATAATAAAAATTGCACATCAAAGGTACTCCTCAACCGCAACTTTTATGAAAATTTCAAAAAAATATGGAGAAATCTTTGTTTGTACATGTAGGAGAACACTATATGGGAGCCAACCCATTCTTGATCGCCCCCCATTTTGGCAGTGTAGGGTGCTCTCTTTTCATGAAGGCAAAGATGAGTAGTGATTAGTTATGGTGTAGTTCCCCATGGAATTGTGTCGCATTATGATTAGCTACAAGTCTCTCGATATTGCAACCAACCCTTGGACGGAAATAGGAAGACCTATATGAAGAAAATGGGTTGAATAGAATCTTCAACAATAAAATTCATGGTAATTATGTTTTGATACCAAAAAATCTGAAAAATTATGGAATCCTTCCAAATTCTATTTCTATATATGGGAAAATTTTCCAATTCAAGAAACTTGCACTCTAGATATGTGTAATTGCTTAATTGGTCATAAATAGATTGGCTCCTTTTTGCTAGAAAATGGTAGTTCAAATTGATCTTGGGTCGTTTGTGTGGTCATTTGACTAGTCTATTAAGACCATGATTCTACTGGTATAAGGTATTTCAAGTATTTCAAGTCTACATCTAAGTATGTAGCACCCTCAAAAAAATTTAAAATTTAAATATGTAATCTTCCAAAATTAAATAAGAAGATTAAAATATTGTGTTGTAAAGGAGAGGACAAGATGTTAGGACAAGTTCTTGTTACAAGAGTAGAATGGATGGAAGAAACCCAATTTATCATAAAACTTGAAGCAATTATGGAATAATATTTTAATTGAATGATGAAGTGGCTGAATTTTCTATGGTGTTGAAATTGGTGCACTGAATCTTGGAGATTTCAATTATAAAGGAACCATTATGATCCTATAAAAATGTTTGGATGTTGCAAAAAGTACTTTGATCATCAAGTTGCATCTATCATTCAATTCTATTAGATATACAATATATTGGTAGCAACTTCGGCACTCAAGTGCCAAATAGTTTTTAATGTGTAAAAAAAGGTTCAACAACACTAAATTTGTTCAACACTAATTTGGCAACCCTTGGATATTCAATAAAATTGCATCAAAAGTGGTTTGAGCTAGGCCACTAAGGATTCAACTAAAAATTGCAAGAAGTTTTTGGCATCTCACATTGGATTTCGATCAACAAAGTTGCTTGTACCTGCTAAGTACTCCCTCTGTCCCATAATGATCTTCTTGTTGGCTCTAATTTTTTGTCCCAAAATGATCTTCCTATTGCATTTGTGATGTTGCAAATTGGTCAAATTCAATTTTCGATTGCTCTCTAGGATCAACAAAACAATTTTGAGGAATAGCTCCCCCTCCATCCATTCAATCATCAATCAAAAGACACATGAAATGATTCAAGGGGTCAATCAACATTGTTCAATTTTATTTTTTGCATTTCTTTGAGTATTGTCTAATTGAAGGAGAAGAAACTTTTGGAGTCAATATTGAGGTCCACACATGGGCTTTGGCTTATTCTAAATGCCCATAAAATTATAACCTCACACTCAACAACTAAATGCCCACTGGTGCTATTTAAAAATGCCCAAAAAATTCTACTTTTCAATAATTTAAAACTGCACTTTGAAAAAGGCTTCTAAAGTCAATGTTCGTAGGACACTAAGAGTATACTAAACTCTACCTACCATGCAAAATGGGTCTTTAAAAAGTTATTTTTAGCCTTAATCTGGAACATTTTGTCAAACATGAAGATCATTTTGGGACAGAGGGAGTATCTACTTATTATCTTAACCCTTTACATACTAAAAAGCACAAACTAGGCCTCAATTTTTTTAAGCAATTTTGAATAGTTTATATAGGAATTTTTATTTATTTATATTATTATTTATAAATCAATGCATGCAATGTTCTTCACTCAAGCTAATGATATAATAAAATTTTCCATTTAGATTATACGTTCTACAATATGATCAATCAAAGTTTGCAAGTTGAAATCATGAATTCTTAGTACATAATGAGTTAAAGATTAGATGTTCAAATTTCAAACAAAAAATGAATGCAAATGCATTCTAAGCACATGAAAGTGTATTTTTCATTCATCAATTCTTCTATAGATTCTTGTGTTAGGTCTTTAATATTTGTACAATAGAGATTTTGAAGACTTTATTTTGCAAATATTCTATAATTGAAAGGATACTTGTAAATCTAGCCTCAAAAAATGACCTTAAAAAATCACTTGAATAAAAAGTTAAAATAAGAATCTTTAAAAGTGACTTTGATTAGAACTTAACATTTTGAAATTAAAGAAAAATATTCTTGTCGAAATCACAAATAATCAATCTATGATGAATTTTAGAAGGAATTTTTAATTTTTGGCTTCAAATTTAATTGAAAAATATTGGTTGGTGTAGTAGTTGATTAAACTATATGGATATGATCTATGGATCATATTTTATAACTATTGTTTGAAACTTGCTATTAACCCTAAAATACTACGGTGTTTGAGGCTCAAAACTACTTCAAAACACTTGTATCCAAATTATGGCCAAAATCTTCATCTGTGTTTATTCTCTAACAAATTGAACTGTAGGATCCTTTAGTTAACTTGTTCAAATACTATACATCCTTCCAAAAAATTTGAATCAAACTCCCCACCAATTGTAAGTTCAATGTGCCCTTCCTAAAGGTGACATTTTGTCTTTCAATATTTCTAGAAAAAAAAATATGTGACCAATTTTTTTTCATATTCATCATTAAAAAAAACTGAATCTCTAATATTTTTTTGCAAGAAATTGAGAATTATTAATCCCAATGAGTGAATGTTTTAGTAAGCACACATATCCTATGTTTTTGTTTTCATTTAGAAATTTTCTAAATTGAGTTCAAAAGAAGACTTTATATGTTTTTCTACCTTCATTGCCTTGCAAGATAAAACTCTTCATAACTTTCACCTCATTATTTGGAATTAAATGGTTCAAATATTTTTGAGTAGGTGTCAATCTATACAATCAAATAGATTAGTTAGTATTCTTCTTTTAGAATATATATTTACTTTTCCATTTTATCATCAAAATAACAAAATTTATTTATTGAAATGACCTGAAACAAAGCTTCACGTGTAGATTAAGATGATTAGCATCCATCTTAAAAGTTTCATGTCAAAATTCCAAATTATGGTGTCAATAGAGTTTGTCTAAGTTCTCCAAAAAAACAAAATCAATTGTTTAGTCTCTTAGGGGTTAAATTATTCTTCTAGGTTGCATTTGAAAATACATCTTTACAATTTTGGAAGTCTAAACTACCCTTTGTCTTTAAATAGAACTCTAGTATTTTATAATTGTTTCTTCTTTTCATTTTACAAGAACTTTGTAGGCAATGGCATGATTTTGGCATAATTATTTTGAGAGATAAAAATTGTGGTGAAAAAACATATAAGGTACATACACTCATGATCAACATTGCCCAAAATGAAATGTACATCTATATTTGGATTTGAACCAAAAAGCAATACAAAACATAGGTATTCATTATACATTCAAGATATATACAATCAAAACATGAGAGTCTATGAGAGCCTAGTGTTGTTTTTTCGGACACCTAGAGATGACTCCTAGAGATACAAATTCATGATTTATTCATACCCTATCCAAATAATGCATGCAAAAATGCATTGGAATCTTCATTTAGTTGCCAATGAGATCCAATAAAGAACAATTTAAGTTATTAATAATATCTATGCTCAATTATAATTAGTAAAGGTTATTGTTGCACATAATTTATACCATGTTAGATTGACAATCTCATTGCCATATGTTGATTTGTGACGTTATTAATGAAAAGATTTTGTATAATTATGGTACTTGAAGTTTAAGTCACATAAAATGTTGCATTTTCATTGCAATTTGTAATAAATAAGTCAAACATGTATTTGAGGTCTTCATTTAAAGGTGTTGCATTGAATCCAAATATTTTTTCTTTCAACCAAATATGGCTATGATCAAGGAATCTATATAAAGGTTGAAATTTTCATACTATTTCAAATGAGATTCTTGTACATCATTTATAGACAATATGATCTTCCTATCATAAGTATAATAATTTTGGATATACCTTGTTTTGAAACTTTGAAACTTCTTAGTTTGTTCATAGGATTTTCAAAATGTATATTCTAAGAGAATCTTCAGCCCTCTTTTCACTTCCAATAAGACTCAATACAAACTTTTATAGTTGAATAATAGAATTATGCTCTGAAAGTGCTTGTTCAAACAATTTTAGGTGTTAATTTCTCATTAAATCCCCAAAGGTTTTTAAACAAATTTTTGTTCCAAAGAGATACCAAAAAAATTATTGAAAAGAATATGTGATGACATAATCCCTCTTTTTCAATGGTTGAAACAACTAAATGCCTACAAAATCCAAAGACGATCTAATTGCATTTTTGGGATGAATCAATTAGACTTCATCTACATTTTGCATGCCTCACCCATGCCAATGGACAAAGATCGCTTTTTCCACTATTCACAACAAGTAGGCTTATTAGATTGTCCCACATTAATTTCTTGACATTTTACACCAATTTATATAATCAATAAAACAATGAATAACTAAAGTCACTTTAATTTAAATTTCTATTATTAACCCATATGATAGATTTCAAAATCTACTTTTTTTTTATCATGAACATATATGTTTGGATTTACCAACCTAATCAGAAGGTTTGGTGTAACCTACCCTAAATAAATACTTGAAGTTGAAAAACCGTGAGCCCACCAGACCTCTGATGCATCCATCCCCATGGGGGATCCACGGTCACCGGAGACCGTCCCTCGTCTCTCTCGTCTTAGCTTAACCCTCTTCCCTTTGATCCCACGGTCCGTTCTCTTCGTGCTGCGGTCGTTACTTAGCTTTCTGTTCTGTTGGGGTTCTATCGATTCGCAACTTTGAAGTGGATTGCGAGCGGGAGCATTTACATGCCCTTGCGATGGAGGTGCTGGAATTCCGCTCGAGTTCGGTGGATTGTCGTCGGTGAGCTAGAGCGTGTCGTTAGTCAGAGCGTGTCGGCAGCAAGAGATGGTGAAGTTTTCAAGGCAGCGATCACTGCGGCTTGCTCTCACTTCAATTTTTGTCCGATTGTCGACTATGTTAGCTGTTCCTTGTTCGATGCATAGGGTTTGATCTAGCGTACTTCAATCCGGAGTCGTCGGTACATGTTCGCTTTGTCACTGGTACGTGGGATCATCCCTGACGAGATTTCGCATGTACTTTTGTGCATTTGTGCGTTTGTGCAGCACCGATGTCTGTTGTTCTCTCTTCCTGGAGCTCTAAAACGCGTTGCCAGGTGAAATCAGTTTGATATCGTAAAGTCTGTTTCGCTGAATGCGATTCGTTCTTGCTTGGTATCCTTCAGTGAAGAAGATGAAGCACTCTTAGGACATCTGGTTGGAGTTTAAGTGCCTGCATCGGAGATGATTCGCCTTCAGTACGTCGGCTGTGTGTAAAGGGACCGACGCGGGTAACTTCTTGTCTCAAATCGTATCAATTTCATTCGAGGATCCAATTGTTAGATCCGAAGATCCTGTTTTTCCTTGATTGTATCTATGCTGACATGTCCGGCAAATAAACACTATATTGAGTCTATCCCTTCATTGGTCTTACTCCCTGTCACTGTTTCTTTGAGTTCAGTATGGCGAAACAGACTCATTATTACATAATCATTGTCTAAGCACGATTTAAACACTCTTTATTAGCAACTTATCATGCAATGGTGATTTTCATCGTGTGCAGAGAGTAGTATTCTCTTCAGTGATTATGAATAGTTGTAAGTTACACCTGTGGCTGAATCAATTAACCCCTAGAGTCCCAAGGCCATTTTTCTATCAAAAACCACTAAAAACTGCCATTTTTACTGCGTTTGTCCAAAAAAACAAAAAACAAATACTTTTTTTGGAATTGAACCGTAGGATCTTGAACTTCACTTGTTTGAGATTGTGTGGTAAAAATTTCATGAAGTTTGACCGTACAGATTGAGAGATATGAGCATTCAAAGTTGAAAAAACAAGTTTTTTTGAACACTAGACTGCAATTTTAGATGACTTTGATTGCTATTTGTGGAAAAAATGTGCACTATGAAATTTGAATTTAAAATTTATTGTGTTGAATAATTGAGTTGGGAGTCTAGGAAAAAAAATTCAAAAAATAAAAACTTGATTATCATACTTCAAAAAATTGTCAACTAGAAGTAGGTCCAAGATTGAAAGAAAAACTAAATTATTAATAGCTCTTAGATGGGATCGAAATACAATAATCCCAACGGTCAGATTGTTCTAGCAAGAAAACTTAACCTTGTCATGAAAAAAAATTTGAAAAAATTTGAAAATTGCATTCTAAAATGAATCCTATAAGTTATTTTTTCAAAAAGATGGTTAGATTGCCCGAAAAATAAGATTGTTCATAACTTTCACATCATCAATCAAAATGGAATGAATCAAAGCTTTAGATGTAGACAAAAACATAATCTTTGAGAAAAATATAAATTTTAAATTTATTTTGAATTTTTGCAATATTTTTTGTGTTGCCCGCTGAGTTCAGTTCTAGGCTTGTTGTGGTATAACTTTTTCTTCCAAGCACCGATTGAAATAAAAATTATATTCCCACAAAACTTATCAGATTTTCTATCTTCAAAAAAAGTTTTAAAAAATTAGGGTAAAATTTCATCCCATAGGAACCTGCCCAAATTCCAAATTGTTCCCAAGGGGACAATGGGACTTTAGGGGTTAAATTCGAGTTGAAGTTCCTGATGATTGGTTCTGAAGTTTTGTACTGTTTACTGTGAATGTTTTATTTGAATTATGATTTGGATATCTTGTTGATTTGTACCTTCTTACCTTGTTTCTGTTTCCATTTCAGATACTAGAGTTAGGGTGGCCCAGTAGGCATCACGAATACATTACGAATACCGACTGTGATTGTCGCATTGATCGAAGACACGGAAGAAGAAGTGGCCCTTGAAGCAGCCCAAGGACTCGGGAAAGTAAGACGTTCTAAATTGATGTGTATCTTTGATTTGATATGATATGATATATATATATGTATGTATGTATATATGTATGTGGTTGTATGTTTGCTTGGAGGACATGCACGAGAGTCTTTCGAGAGAATTTTGTTTGAGAACTTTCTCCCTGCTGTGTTGATTAAAAAAATATTTCTAATTTCATAGTTGAGGTTCAACAAGCTGCCACACTCTTGGTGGATGAGGCCTCATCTAGACATACAAACATTTGCTACTTTAATAGTTGATTTCGGGTTTTAGATAATGAATTAAAATATGAGAGGATTAAACGACTGAAACAATGTGAGTCACTTACATCTTTACTGATGAAGCCCCAAACACTTAACTGAGTCTTTGAAGTAGTTTGACAGCACGAAAATGAGCTCCACAATTCTTCTGCAAGCCAAAGCTCCTTGCCTTGTGCGGATTCTCGTTCTTGTCTTAGTTGTGATGAAAATGGACTTTGTCGGAAACACCCCAATGGAGTTTCATTAAACACTTTATTTATTCTTTAAATCGTCCAATTATGCATCCAAATATATTTCGGGTTTCATTCATTTGCAACAAAGTCCATTTCCTCATACAAATTCCAGAAATCGTTTGAAATTGAACAATATATCATCGAGTGGATATACATTCGTTTCTTAATGTGAATTAGCAATCTTTGCGGTCCTTCCCTTCTTGTGGGCTGTGCGTTGTTTAGTAATTGGGACGGTAGCTGTCCGTTATTTGAATTTGTACGGTAAATGGCAGGGTTACTTTACTCAAAATAAATCCTTGAAATAAAAAACCCTGAGTCCACCACCTCTGATGCATCCAATCCCACGGGGATCCACGGTCACTGGACACCGTCCCTCGTCTCAGTTCCAGTATTGCTCCTCTAAGCTTCACCCTCGTCCCTTTGATTCAACGTTCCGTTCTCTTGGTGCTGTGATCGTTGCTTAGCTTTCTGTTCTGTAGAGGTTGTATCGATTTGCAGCTTTAAATTGGACTGCGAGCGGGAGTATTTGCACGCCCTTGCGATGGAGGTGCTTGAGTTCCGCCATTGTCGTCCGTGAGAGCGTGTCGTTAGCCAGAGCGTGCCATGGTGAAAATTTCAAGCCAGTGGTCACTGCGGCTTGCTCTCACTTCAATTTTCGTCCGATTGTCGACTCGGTTCGCTGTTCCTTGTTCGATGCTTAGGGTTTGATCTACCGTACTTCAATCCGGGGTCGGCGGTACATATTCGCTTTGTCACTGGTACTTGGAATCATCCCTGACGGGATTTTGCAAGTAGTTTTGTGCCTTTTCTTTTTGACCACGGGTGTGATTAGGTTGCGAGACTCCGAACGAATCTTGTAGCGCCCGGGTTCCTGGAGGATGGAATATTCCGTGTAGTTCTGAATTGCGATTCTCATTTGCTTGCTCTGTTTTCTGAAATTCCTACTTCTTGGAAGTTTCCTGAGGGTGGGGATGCAAGGACGTTGTAGTTCAGGACTTAGGGATCATGGAGTTTGAGTAACTAGATGAATGCCACGTGTAAGAATTCATTCAAATACTTTGTTTCCGCATGCCTCTGTCTCTGATCATGTCAGTGTGGAATTCAGACTTGTTGAAAGCATCGTCACCAGCCTTTTTTAAAAGGCTTGTAAGGGTATCTGTTTCCAAATCCAGCCTTGCACGATTTTGAGCCTGAATATCGTCTCAAACTAGGATCTCCATTGTAGAGATCTCCAACTGCATAGCCTAAACTGACCTCATATTCGGAGCATAAGTCTTGAACTGCGACAAGCCTTATTCATCTGTCTCTGACATTGATGATGGTGCGAATTTTGTTTTTCAGGCGATTCTTGAGTTCTTTCAGAAGTTCGTGGATTCTGCGGGCTTCGAACTGGAGTCTATCGTAGATGACATGACCACTGGTGATCCCATTGTTGGTGATGTGACATGGCATTTAGGTAAAGGAAACCCTCTGACCTATAGTGTTTCCTTTGGACACGATTTTCAGCAAAAATAGATTGCTTTCCGGTGCTTTGAGAAAATATCGTCAAGCGAATCTGAGATCTCTCTATGGTCACAATGATTACAGTGATATTCTCATGATACGAGACCTCTATATGGTCATCATGATTATATGGGAATATCATTATACTACATTAGGGAGACTTCTCCATGAGGCATGGAGACGAATGTCTTTGTGATTTTGTGATTCCCTGAGTTGAATGCTTTCGAAACCATGTAATTCTACTGTAAACCTTGATGCTTCTCAAGTGAAGGTGATAAAACTCTCTCCCGTCATGTTGCTCTCAATTGTCTCGCGAAAAGGTTCTCCTTGGTGTTCATGAAACAGAGTGGAATGGCGAGCCATTTTCGTTCAGAAAGGGTTGTAGCTTTTGTCACTGCCAAGTAAACGGCAGTTTGTGTTGGCACTTCAGCAGCTTGTAAGTTATGTGAACTCCAATAATTATTTCTTGGTTTCTGTTTCTTGCAGTTGATCTTGAATGAAGTCTTTGATTTGCAGTGACTATTGCTGTTAGGACAGAGCCTTCAACCAAACCCGGTGATCTGACACTGGTGAGTACGCATGAACACCTCTTTCCCAACTGAGCCATTTGTCCCCCTACTGATGAACCCACTCTGTTTGTTGTGTGTACGGAAAAACCGGTAATTACTCTCGACCTTAACACACAATACTAAGCTTTCAGTGCTGTATATGTATGCGTGTGGCTTTAAAGGGGGGCGTTGTGCATTGCTTCGGGGGATTTGCATCACTTGCTTTTAATGCGGTTTCAAAAGAGTTGTCTCTGAATGTTTTAGTGCAGTTCAAAGATTGAAAGGCGTGCAAATTGGAGGATGAAATATAATGGTTTGATTTTGTTTTCAGGTAAGCCTGGTTCACTTCGCCATCCCTTGCCATGTTGTGCAAGTCAGTTTTCTTGTCAAGTTGGTGGTCTGATTGGAAGGTGTGAGTTCGTGTAGCTTCCACTGCCAAATGATTTTCTTGAACTGATTTGCTGAAATGTGTAAGGTAAGTTGTGTCCGACTATGCATTTGAGCATTGTTCCTATTATTGAATTGCCTAATTCTTTTTTCTTGGATCTTGTTGGAAGTTCAAAGAGTATTGTAGATTCTCTCCTTATGCATCTTTTGGATTTTGTAGGCCTCAACTAGGACTTTTGAAAGTTTTGAGAAAAGTTGTATCACAACGCTATCCAAGGTTGTCATGAGTATGAATAGAGGAATGAATAGAGATAGTTCGTTTAACGTAGGCAAGAATTTGTGTTTTGTGGTTTTAGAAAGCAATCCCAGTTGGGTGCAATTTCGGTACGTCTTGTTTCTAAGTAGTACCTTTGTAGATGTGTAGTCCATTTTGTTTAGCCTGTGAATTGAGAATTTGTTTTTTAGAGTGTATATAGACATGGACGTCCGAAAGGAAGAACCTTTTATCAGTTTTTCCTTGTAGATATTCTTAAATTGTTTTTTCTACAGTTGGTACATATTCATTTAGGAGATCTATATAATGACAACATTTGATCAAGTGGCAGTTTTAGGCATTGAGTGCATTTGGATGTCTCTACCTTAAATCACAATATTTAAATATGATGACATATTTGTGAGTTTCCTTCAAGTTTGTACTATCTTCAAAAGTTGGGCACACAAGGTATAGGTTGGGAAATCCTCCTTGCATGTGCCTTGAAGGAAATACGTGCCTCCTCTTTTTATTGATATTTTATAAATTGATTATAGGAAGGACTAAAGCTACTCAAGACTATTTCTTCCTTGTTATCAAATGTACTAGGGTCAGCAATCTGTTTTTGAAGTATTCAATTTTAGTACATTGGAGTACCTGTTCTCTAGTGTAGGGTTGTAAGATATGTAGGGTTGTAAGATATAAAGTAGTGTTCTCTTTTGTTCTTAAATCTATAGTTACCAATTTCAATTTTGCAGTGGTGAAGCATGATGAGTGCTATGGAGGTTGGTGATGAGCATTCCAAGAAATTATGTGCACTTGAAGGTATGAGGAATTTTATGTCTAATGACCTTGTCTTTTTTTATTGAGTTTCAAATATTATGACTTGGTAGTTTTTTTATGTTGAATTTCTAAAGCAATCCCAAATATAAAATTGATGAATTGTTGATTTATTAATAAAGTTTGATCATTGGTTGTTGTGTAGATGATTTTGGAAAATATGATGTTTTCATAAGTCATAGAGGCCCTGACTCCAAGACTGGCTTCGTGGGCTATTTATATGAAGCTTTGAAAAGAGTTGGGTTGCGTCCGTTTTTGGATTGTAAATCCATTGGTAAAGGCCAGCATTCTTGGAAATGTATTGATCATGCTATTCAAACGACTTCCCTAGCCCTAGTCATCTTTTTAGAGGCCTTTGCCCTATCAGAGTGGTGTTTGAAAGAATTACATGCCATATTGAACTCTCCTTCAATGAAGTTGCTTCCAATCTTCTATAAAGTTCAACCATCAAAAGTGAAATTTCCAGAAAAAGATCAACTAGATGGTGAATTTACAAGGTGGGTAGAGGAGCATGGTGAGATCATGATTGAAGAATGGAGGGCTGATTTGAAAAGAGCTTCAATGGTCAATGGTTGGGAGTACAAAGTGGGAGACCAAAGGTATGTATTTGCATTTACACTATATGTTACCAAGAATATTGTGGTTGGTCTTGATATTGACATTGTAGTTGGTGTTTATGATTCTTTTTTGCAATTGTTTTCAGGTTGGAAAAAGACTTAGTGAGGGAGGTTATTGGAAAGATTTCTGAATTGGCCAATAAGCCCCTTCCCTTGGATGTGGGTGATTATATTGTAGGAGTGAAGCGAGTTGCAAGGAACCTCATTCAAGCTCTTGATGGGAAGAAAGTATTGATGTTGGGATTGTGGGGAATGGGTGGAATTGGAAAGTCCACTTTGGCTCGAGAGTTATTCAACCAATCATTAGGAAGAAGATTTCATTCAAAGTGCTATGTGGAACATGTGGTTGAGAAGGTGGATCAAGGTGGTGTGACAAGTGTCCAAAATCATGTTTTGAAGGCCTTGTGTGAGGATGAGTTAATGGAAAATATTGTGGACAAATCGAAGGGGAAGGTTATTCTTGAAGAAAGATTATCTACGAAACAAATTCTTTTGGTTTTGGATGACATTCATGACAATAATGAAATGGATTATTTGATGTCACGCAAAATGCTCAAAGAAGGTAGCATGTGCATTGTTACTTCTCGAAATCGTCGAATATTTGAGAAGTCTGCTTCATTTTATGACAATCATGAGATTCTTACTCACGAAGTTCAATTCTTAAGCAAGGAAGACTCTCGAAGTGCCTTTGCACATTATGCATCCGGGAATGATTTGAGAGTGCCTCCAAGATTTGAAGGTCTTGTTGAAGATGTTAGTATGGCATGTGGTGGAGTTCCTTTGGTATTGGAAGTTTGTGGATCTCTTTTGAGGGGTGAGGAGGATGTGGAGACTTGGAAGGAAGTTTTGAAGAAGTTGAATTGTGGCACTATCATGGATAATAAAAAGATATTTGAATGTCTTCGGATTAGCTATGACTCTCTTGAAGAAGAACATCAAGAAATGTTTTTGGATATTACATGTGCATTATTGGGAGCATCTGTGGAGATGGCTAAAATTGTTTGGAGATCCCAAGGTTGGTCTACAACATTGGGTGTCCGAAGCCTTTTGGAGAAGGCCTTGATTAGAGTGGATGCAAAAGGTGCCTTCGGCATGCATGACCACTTACGAGACATGGGTCGTGCAATTTCCAAGCAAGAAAGTTCAATTGTAAAACGCTTGTGGGGTTCAAAATCCTTGGCATTGTTGAATAGAAGTGAGGTATGGTTTGTAACCCTTGAACTTTAATTTGGTCAATCTTCTGAATGTTGAGTATTATTTGGTGGCTTTTTATTATAGAATTTATTTAAAAACTAGAATACCATGTATAAAGAATGTTTATTCAATTTGATTGTTTGAAAATCTTAGAATTATTGTTGTTTAGTCTTCTTTTAATTATTGTAATTGAATTTTTTAATATATGTTTTTTGAATTTACCTAATTCTGTTTGTATATTGAAGCTTTTTTAATGTCATTTTTTTGGGATGTGCCCTTGTAGCCACTTCCACTTCCAAATTCTCTTCAAACTTTGGTTGTTTCAAGCCATCTTGGAATTCGTGGTGATCTTTCTCTCGTTCAATCTATCAAGTCTTGGTGGAGTCTTGGAAGTTGTGTTGACCTTTCTCGCTTCAAAGGATTGCGTATATTGTACTTCAACAGTCATTATATTTCAATATCATCACTTCCAAAAAATTTGCATTGGCTTAATTACAATGAATGTAGACATGGATACTTTCCAAAGGCACCTAAGAACAGTGAAATTATAGTATTATTTTGGACATATTGTTCATTGAATAGATTGCCTAAATCTTTTGGGAATTTGAGGAAGTTGGAAGTTTTGAATTTGAGCAATTGTAAAAGCCTTGTTGGACTACCAAATTCATTTGAAGACCTCCAAAATTTGACAAACTTGAATCTCCATTGGAGTGGAATCCAAACTTTACCTACGTTTTTTGGGAAGTTGAGCAACTTGGAAGTGTTGAATCTTTCTTATTGTTACAAGCTCAAGAAGCTACCAAATTCATTTGGAGGCCTCCAAAATTTGAAAAACTTGAATCTCTATGAGAGTGGAATCCAAAGTTTACCTCCATCTTTTGGAAAGTTGAGCAACTTGGAAGTGTTGAATCTAGGTTGTTCTTGTGAGCTTATGGAGCTACCAGATTCATTTGGAGACCTCCAAAATTTGAAGATTCTAACAATCACACGAAGTGGAATTCAATGCTTACCTTCATTGTTTGGGAAGTTGAGGAATTTGGAAGAGTTGAATCTCGACTGTTCTCGTGAGCTTGTGAAGCTACCAAATTCGTTTGGAGACCTCCAAAATTTGAGGATTCTAATAGTAACACGAAGTGGAATCCAAAGCTTACCTTTGTCTTTTGGAAAGTTGAGCAACTTGGAAGTGTTGAATCTAGACTATTCTTGTAAGTTTGTAGAGATACCATGTTCATTTGGAGACCTTCCAAATTTGAGGATTCTGAAAGTCTCTCAGAGTGGAATCCAGAGTTTACCTGCATCTTTGGGAAAGTTGAGCAACTTGGAAGAGTTGAATCTAGACTATTGTTGTGAGCTTGTGGAGCTACCGGATTCATTTGGAGACCTTCAAAATTTAAAGATCATAAAATTCGATGGGAGTAGAATCCAAAGTTTACCTGCGTCATTTGGAAAGTTGAGCAACTTGGAAGAGTTGAATCTAGACTTTTCTTGTGAGCTTGTAGAGATACCACATTCATTTGGAGACCTTCAAAATTTGAAGATTCTAACTATGATACGAAGTGGAATCCAAAGCTTACCTTCGTCTTTTGGAAAGTTGAGTAACTTGAAAGAGTTGAATCTACAATATTGCAATGAGTTTATAGAGATACCAAATTCATTTGGAGACCTTCAAAGTTTGAAGATTCTAATAGTCACAGAGAGTGGAATCCAAAGTTTACCTGTGTCTTTTGGAAAGTTGAGCAATTTGGAAGAATTGAATCTAGATTGTTCTCATGAGCTTGTGGAGCTACCAGATTCATTTGGAGACCTCCAAAATTTGAAGATTCTAATAGTTACAGAGAATAGAATTCAAAGTTTACCTACGTCTTTTGGAAAGTTGAGCAACTTGGAAGAGTTGAATCTAGACTATTGTTGTGAGCTTGTAGAGATACCAGATTCATTTGGAGACCTTCATAATTTGAAGATCCTAAAAGTCCAAGGAAGTGGAATCCAAAGTTTATTGAAATCTTTTTTAGAAAGTTGAGTAACTAGTGGTGAGCTCATGCAGATACCAAATTTGTTTGAAGGCCTCTAAGATCTAAATCATTTGGATCTTGGAGAAAGTAGAATCCAAAATTTGCCCAAATCTTTTGAAGTCTTTGGAATTTGAATCTTCAATTATGTACAATCTGGAATTTATTTGCGTCTTTTGGGGGTCTTATAACTCTTAGTACTTCATTTTACTTGAATATAATATTCAAAATTTGCTTGAGTCATTCAAAAACTTATATCATTATGATACCACAACTTTAAAAAGTTTTCTTGGATCTTTTAGACAACTCATGAATTTGAAAAAGTTGGATATGTGGAAATGCTTTGTGGTTTGAGATCTTCAATTACTAGAAATTTTATTGTTAAGCAATGTTGAGGTACACCTAAAAGATGTAGAGTTTTCCTTAGAAGAAGTGAAATCCAAAATTACCTTGAATGCTTTAAAAGGTAAGACAAAGTGGGACCAAATAGATGGATTTATTCTAAAGGAAAACATAAGAATTTTTTATTTGCCACATATGATAAAATTTGCAAATTTTGAATTCATATTTGCAATTAGAGACCCCAAATTAGCTATTGGAGGTCAAAAGCATACCTTAAATACATCATAGAATAAGACACTTATTATTATTTTTTCTTTGGAGAAAACAAAATTCATAGGTATATTGGTTGTACTCCATGGAATGGATTTAGCGTCTTGCCTTGAAATTTGAGTAGATTAAAAATATTGAATCTATAGATAGAATTGTTGCAAATTAAAGAAGCTACCTAACTTGTTTGAAGGCCTCTAAAATTTGAATGAATTGATTCTAAGAGGAAGTAGAATTTGAATGAATTGATTCTAAGAGGAAGTAAAATTTGAATGAATTTGAGCAACATAGAAGTGTTGAGTATATGGGGTTGTTGCAAGTTTGAGAAGCTACCAAATTGGTTTAAGGTCCTTCTAATATGAACCAATTGGATCTTAGAGAAAGTAAAATCCAAAGTTTGGTTAAATCTTTTTAAAAGTTGACCTACTTGGAAGTGTTGAATCTCTTGTGTTGTTTGTAGCTTGAGGAGCTACTTAATTTGTATGAACACTATAAGAAACCCATGTTTTCTATAGTGTTACAAAAAAACGGGCTATGTTTTCATTGACATCAATGTGTCACAAATTCTAAGCCTATGGGAGGCAAATTTTTACTAATGTTAAGGAAGACGTGGGGATGTCAGAGCAAAAATAGGTGGATGACACAAGGAATGTGTATGTTTTTCCGGACATCAAATAAAACATGGTCATGTTTATTAAAACATCTTAAAAAATATAGAAGTGCCACATCAACTAGAAGTTTTAGATTCATTTGAATAAATTTCTGTAAGTTATTGTGGAATGAGATAAAACGCAAACTAGGTGATAAAAAAATAGAGGAAGGGCAGTCATATGGCATATTTTGAATAAAAAGGAAAATAGATGGATGTACATTATGAATGAAATAATGAGCTCTTTATCCCCTAAAGGACCATTGGGAACAAATGAAATTTTGGGCAGGTACCTATGGGCTGAATTTTTGTCATTATTTTTTGAAACTTTTTTTGAAGATAAAAAATCTGATTAGTTTCATGGGAATGTAAATTTTTTTTTCAGCGAGTGCTCAAGAACAAAAGTTATGCCCAAATAAGCTCAAAATAAGGGATGGGGGGCAACAAACAAATTTGAAAATCAAAATTGAATTTTTTTTTTCCTCTCTCATAGATTATGTTTTTGTCTACATGGAAAGCTTTGATTTATTCCATTTGGATTTGTTATGAGAAAGTTATGGACAATTTTGTTTTTTGGGCAATTAGAGTATCTTCTTGAAAAAATAACTTGCAGGATTCATTTTTGAATGCAATTTTTACAATTGTTCAAAAAAGAAAAGTTCCACATGGTTTAGTTTTTTTGCTAAAACAATCTCACCATTGGGATCATTGCGTTATAATTCCATTAAGGATATTAAGGATATTAATAATTTAGATTTTCCTTCTATCTCATATCTATTTCTACTTAATAATTTTTTAAAGAATACAAATTAAGTTTTTTTTAAGTCCCTTTTTTTCCTAGATTCTCAACTCAATTCCCCACAATAAAGATTTGAAGCTCAAAACTCTGTAGTGCAAAAAATTTAATTTAAGAAGGTTCAAAGTCCATTAATCTAGTCCCGTAATGTGCTAAAATTTTGTTTTTTTCACTTTAAATGCTAATATCTTGCAATGTATGCGGTCAAAAAATTTGAAATTTTTTCAACACATTTTTATACTAATCAAGTGTAAGAAACTACGGTTAGATGTGCAAAAGAAACAATTAAGTTTTCTTTTACTCTTTTATGTGTAGATGGCAATTTCGGGTGTTTATTTGAATAAAGATGCCTTGGTCCTTTAGGTTTTATACTAGTGGGTTGGTAGGAAGTAAGGCAACCCGTATGGGATATGTAAAACAATTTTTTTGTTCAAAATTGAATGTTTGAAAAAACATCTGCATGTTATGTGGTCAAGTTTTCAATTTTGAATTATCCCATATCCTTTGTCATGGACGGACAATGGATTTCGGTATAAAAGGGACCCTTCTTCCCTTCATTTTCACAAGCACCAATGATGTAATTACTTGACTTCTCCATCAGAAGTTCTTTAAATGGTAGGTCACAAATTATTTGTGAATTTTAGAATTTCTTTTGATTTTTTCTCTTTGGCTTTTTTTTAAATAATTATTTTGTATAATTAAATAATTTTAATTCTAAATAATTTAGTACCATTAATGCCATGTATTTTCAGTGAATCATGTGACATGCCACATTTTCATAGTGGTTATTTATTTATTTTTTAAATGAACATTGCTCGAACAAAAAAAATGGTGTGGCTGTTGTGACATCGATGTGGCGGATTGGAGGGTGCAAACACGAGGTATTTACAGCCATTTTCATCAAACATGTAGACATCAGTGTGCGTTTTAGAAGATTTTAGCTGTTCATAGAAATGCTACCTTTGACAGATTTTAAGTGACATTGAAATTGACATGCCTTCAATTCAAAATAACGCACTTTGACATCTTTTAAAACAATACAAAAAACAAGGGTTCTTTCTAGTGGAAGGCCTTACTAGTGGAAATGTGGTGATCTATAATCAAACCTTAAGATTAGGTGTGGCTCAATAGTTATTTGGGAAGAAAGGCCAACCAAATTTGGCATAGTGGAAGGATCCATTGTACTGTTCTTCATTTTGAATGATGGGCTTTGATTCACTACACTTTACTGAAAGGTTTTTGAATAAGAGTCTTTTTTAATTTTTTGTTCCTTTTTTAACATTGGATTTGGTAACTTTTATGATTTGTGAAGTAGAAAGAAGTGCAACAAGAATTTTATGGCTATCTCTTCAAGTGTTGGTTATAGTTTAGCAACATGATTGATTGAAGAAATCCACCTTTAGATGCCAACTTTCATTGTTGTAGGGAATGGAGCATGAAGTCGTGCTTGGTCATGGAACAAGAAGATGGTAGTGTAAACACTTGGGGGGGGGGCACTTAGAGTGTCCATTAGAAAAAAATGTGTGAATAAAATTTTGAACCCCTTATATACTTTTTGAATTTTAAATAAAACAAAATTTAAAAAATATGAATAGATTTTCCTACTTTGAAAGTTTATATTTTGAATTATTGATATTTTTATTTGTTAATAATAATTAGTTACAAATTTTTGAAGTAAAAAGATACATTGTAGAATTGAAAAATAACTTTCACACCCTTATATAATATAAGAAAATTTGTCTAAAAAATGAACAAAAAATTTCTAAAAATAATTCTCTATTGAAAGCTCATTTTGAGTTGAATATTTATTCAATAGTCATCTAAATGTGTTCTTTATAATTATTTGAGTTGAAAAACGTGCCAAATTTCAATTTTAAAAGATTTTCCTAGAAAAAAATATTTGAAATCTACCAACATGTGTAGTTGTGAAATAATTTCTAACAACTACTTTTGTTTGTAGATTTCAAATATCTTTTAATGGGAAAATCCTTTGAACTTGAAATTTGGCACACATATTACCAACATAGACATGATTTCATAACAAAAACTTCATGGCCAAATTTTAATTTCTCAATCTTTGGAAGGGTGTCAAAGTTGGTAGCATTGAAATTTTTCTCACAACTACACATGTTGGTAGATTTTGAATATCTTCTTATGTGTAAATTTTTTGGCCTTGAAATTTGACACATATGTTATTGACATAGAAATGATCTTTTGGAAAAAATTTCATGATAAAATAACAATTTTTCAGCCCTACAGAGGGCGTCAAAGATGGAAGCAATGGATGGCAGCAATCATTTTGTCCCTGTGAATGCAAAAATTCGTAAATGAAGTAAGAAAAATGTTCCTTGCTAGCCTTCTCTGCATTTTCTCCATAAATTTTTATTTCAGACTCAAAATACCAAACGGATTTTTTAGATAAACTTTAGCTTGATTTTACAACTTTTATTAGTTCAAAGTTTTTGGAAAGAAGTTATTCTACTATGCCAAAATGGCCACCAAAATCTGCCAATTTTTAAAAAAACATCAAATTGTGAATGATTAAGGTAATAAAATTCCTTTTTACATAGAATTTCAACCATGGTGATTTAAACACTATTAGAATGGCAAACACTTATTTGAAACTCTTATAAGTAAAAATGAACAAATAAGTGTTTTTTGTTTTGTTGACTTGGATGTTCTACTATTTGAATAAATAAAAAATTTGTGACCATTTTGTTAGCTTGTGCCAAATAAACTAAAAAGTATAAAAACAGTCGATGTAGTGCACAAATCAACAAAAAATTGTTCATATTTTGTTTATTTGGACATCGTTTTCTAATAGTGTCTAGAAGATTGTTTTATGGTTTAAGATCTTGAATTTCTAGAAAAACTATTGTCAAAGTATAGTGAGGTATGCTTGGATTGGGACTTGACAATTTGGTGAAATAAGGGAAATCAATCTTGGTACAAGACATGACTTTGGCATGCTTGATTTTTTTAGTACTTTCTAGGAATCACTAAGAGTTAGATTGATAGATTGATTGTTGATGAAGTAATGCTTGCATTCTTGATGTGCTTTTGTTTGCTTCCAAGTGGAATTTTCTTGCCTTTGATTTTCATATATAGTGCAAATTTATAAGACTAATGTGTGTCACAATACCTGTAGATGTTGTTGGAACCTATTCGGATTTTACCCAACTAATAGTTATGTTCGTTCCTAGGGAGGCAATTCTAATAGGATTACTTACTACAATGACACTAAGACGACAAATAAGAGAACAAAACACACAAGGGATACATGCTTCCAACTAATATTAACATAATCTCCTCACAATTACTTAATTACTTATTTAATTTATTCTCTTTTTATTTTTTATTTTTTTATTTTTTATTTTTTATTTATTTTTATTTATTTTTACTCTTCACTCTTATAACCACCAAGGTTAGTATCACCCCAAATTGGATTCAATCTTCAATCTCCAAGTCGGAATCTTTCATCTTTCCCAATTCGGACTTGATCTACACCGGCTCGACAAGAACTCCCAATTTGGCTCCCAGCCTGGCTCCAATCAAGACATGTCACTTCCAAGTTGGCCTTTGTCTCCAACTTGGCTTATAGCCATATTTTCTTTCACCAACTTGGTCTTTATGTCTTTAACTTCACAACTTGGTTTAGTATAATTTTTATTACTGCACCATTGACACTTCTTCTTTTCCAAATTGTAACTTAAACTTATACTCTAGGCATTCTCCATAACCCACCTTGTTTCTATTTCCGACTTGGATATACTTAACTAACTCTCATGCCTTAAACACTTTTCCTAATTGGATGATTGTCAGGCACTCATAAACAGACAAATTCCCGAATTGGATCACTCTTCATAACAACCTGTTTACTTCCAATTCAGTATTACTCACTAACTGCCAAACTCCATCTTGGTAAACACAACAATATATACTGAACATCCAAATTGGACTCATGCATACATACAAACTGGCAAACACACAAGGAACACCAATTCGCTTAAATCATCCTTTTATTTAGCCGAATTGGTGACAAATCACCATTCCACAAAAATAATGTTTCACTAATTGATTCACTCAGAATTAGCTACTACTTTAGATTCCCAACTTGGACACTCCAACTACCAAGTCCAATTGGGTCTAATCTCACTAAAAATACTTATTAAAATTTCCAACTTGATATCAATACTCTATCCTGATACGTTGGCAACACCTATGCATAAATCCTAATAGAACTAAATCATTTCTCCACATGTAG
Source organism: Rhytidiadelphus loreus (assembly GCA_947034895.1). NCBI lineage: Eukaryota > Viridiplantae > Streptophyta > Bryopsida > Hypnales > Hylocomiaceae > Rhytidiadelphus > Rhytidiadelphus loreus. The sequence continues at coordinate 9,161,003 of OX344765.1, read as the reverse complement.
CCATCTTCATGATGCTGCTCATCAAACACACCAAATTGGAATTTAAACTTTCTGCTTCACAACATAAAATTCCAATTTGGACCCTTGCAGCAACCGCTGTTCTTACTCAACCAATTCCGAATCACAATTCATAGACTCAACCAATTTGGACTTAAGCATCCCATCACACGTCCCAAATTGGATTTTAAACATAAACCATAGTATCCAAAATCACATCAACTTGGACACCATCTCATAACCAAACAGACTCACAAAAGAATTGATACACAACCAATTGCCACACAATCACAACAATCCGACTTGGATCTCTCACACAAAAGCAAACAAATAAAACATAGCACATCTAGCTGGGACTCGCATTGGCACAATCTCTCCAAGTGGGTGAAAATGAATTCGGAAAACTCCTCTTTAAAACTTCCCAACTAGGCGGTTCCTCAACCAACTCAAAAGTCACCTCAAAAACTCACAAACTGCCAAATAGGAACCTCGAAATTTAACTGCACAATCACAAGCACAACTTCCCAATTTGGCATTCACTCTCAAAATTCCAACTTGGGATATCCACCCTAACTGCCGATAAGAAGACAGATTCCAAATTGGAAAACACAGCAACCCTAACTGATTGCGACAGACAGACAATCCAAATTGGAATATCGCCGCACGCCCAAGCTGATAGGCCAGAGACAATTCCAACTCGGAAACTATACACAAGATTCCAACTTAGACTTATTCTCTAACAACTCATACTTGATTGTTTCTAACTTGGAACAACTTGACAAAATAACTTCCCGAATTGGTTCTATAAACATCCAAAATCATCCAATTAGAACACCAAATTAGAAAAACATAAACAAAACATACCAAAAAATCACAAAAATCACCACAAAAATTTACAAAATAAAATCCTAATAGAGTATTTACAACACCTTTGGATGTTACCAACCTAGAGACAAAGTAAAAAAGTACATTTTTAGAAGCTAAAGTTCTAAACTTGACACTAGCAGAAAATCCAACATTCTGTCATTTTGGTCACCTTCACCTGGACAAATTATGTCAGAAATGTATTGAAAACAACACATTTTTGATAGAATTTGTCCAGGTCAACGCAACCAAAATGACAAAAAAAATTGGATCTTCTACTAGTGTGAGTTAGCCAATGTAAATCAATAATGCTAGTACATGAAGGCAAAGATGTTGGCTGAAAAGCCTTGAATCTAGTTATAGGTATGTACCTATAACCATTTGAAGGTGTTTATAACATATGTATCTGTAATATAGGTAGATTATAATATTAAAAAAAGTCTATAACATAGATACTTATAACATAAATATCTACAACCAGAGAAGGTATCTATAATATAAACTTCTAAGTTCATAGGCTCATAGATTCTATGCTCACATGCTAGCAGTCCACAATATCATACTAAAATAAGATATTTAAAAAATAAAATGATTTTCAAGAAGGGTGAATGATTATTTTCTTAATTTATATATACTTTGTCATAGAGAGAGGATAAAAAATTGAATGTAAATCAAAGGCTTTGATAAGGAAGAATTTTTTTTTAAATTGCTTTCATTTCTTTATCAAATCTTCAAATCATTTATAATGTGTATAATGCTAAAAATTAGGAATTGAATATTTCCTTACTGGATTAGATTTGGCTTAACATAAAATTTGATTTGATATCCAATTCAAATGTTTACTAGCTATGCACCACCTACCTTACCTAGTAGGCCATAATAAAATACTCCCTTCATTGTCTTGGATTGGTTTTTGTAACGATAAATGTCAGTATGCTGCATTTAACTATTGTGGGCCTTTCAAAGGGTTTAGAATTAATAATAGAAAAAAATGGTCATTTGGAGATAATGCATCAAGAGATCTATGAAAAATATTGGGAGATCAATACAAAACATCTAAAGATCTCTAAATGTTATTATCTAAAGATCTTTGAATGTTTTGTTCAAATTTCACTTAATAGTTCAGTTAAATGTAGCATCACTCCTAAAAAATTTAGATTGTTGATTTGGTCGCGTTGATTTGGTTCACTTTTCTGTTGATTTTTGTCCAAATCAACATATTGTAGTCTAAATCAACCAAAAAGTGAACCAAATCAACCGAAAAATTGAATTTTCTAGTAGTGTTTAGAAATTTGTCTCTTATTTTGTATTTGATATCATTGATGGTAAATAAGGAATTCTTGCAATTTTCCTTCCAAAGATGAAAGTAAAAACAAAAAAATGATAAAGAGAAAGGTACCGTAGGTGAAGGGCAAGAATCAGCACTTTAATGCCGAATATTTAATTAAAGTTCCCAAAGTAGGATCAACATTTTAAAATTCAAATTTCAGAAATCCAACATTATATTTATGTAAATCCAACATATTCGTCACTGGTTCCAAAATTCACTCACTAGGATGTGAGTGAAGTTGAGGAAGACAAGTTCTTTATACAAATTGGATGGTAGGAGTTAAAGCAATCCATGTGGGATATATGAATGGTTAGGATTAGTAGGAGCTCAATCTTTAAATTATCCCATATCCTTTAAGAATTCATAAGGAACAATGAATTTCATTATAAAAATGACCTCTCCACCCACCATCCTCCCTATGTGTCAATGTAGAATTACCTTTAGATTGTCATCAAAAATTTACTTGATGGTACATGGTCTTTGAACATTTTGACTTATATTGAAAATTTCTTCTTTTTACAACAACTTGCTCATTTGATTTTTGCCAAATTCGGCAATTTCTTCCTTTTAATTTATTTATTTTTCGGCACTCTTAAAAACAATTATTTTCTGCCGACCCTGCCCTTCACGTACGGTATTAGTTCTCTATGACTACTTTATTTAAGGTATAAGCCTCTCTTTATGCCACAATTCACCTATTTGTAGTAGGGTAGAACCATCCATTATCGATCGGGGATGTAATTCCAACCAAATCTAGGGAAGGTACTTATTTAAGAACTTAAATGTTCTGACACCATAGATTGCTTATCATTTCGGATCACCTACGATAAGCAATCTATGGTGTCAAAACATTTAGTTCTTAAATGAACACCATCCCTAGATTTGGTCGGAATTACATCCCCGATCGGTAATAGGTGGTTCTACCCTAGGATGCATCAATAATGTGCATTTCAAACTTTCTAATGTATTCTATTAATACATGTTGTTCAAAAAGTGGACCAAATAGGATCTCCTTCCTTATCTTACATTGATGCCATATTACATGACTAGCAAAAATTACTAACAAAGTATAGATACTTATTTTGTTCTTAGCACAATACAAGAAAACATTCAAAGGTGAAATTTTTGTGTCGTGGCATTTACAAAACATTGTTAGCACATACAATGTAGTGGGCTCATTGCCAATGTACATGAATTGTATGAATAATCATTAGAAACAATTTGGGGTCGGAATAAGGCCTTTGGATGGGCAGTGTAGTCAACAGCAGGGATAGCACGGCCAGGCTTGCTCTGAAGTCACCAAGACTGCCAGCAACGCCAGTTGCGTCGGATATATCACAAGTGCAGCCAATTAGAAAGAACCTTAGGTGGATGCTTCTAACTGTGCGGTGTACTCCTGGAAGTGCTAAAAGTATAAAATAAGGTAACCTAAGGACACTAAAGTTGACAACCACTCTTGAAGCTCAGATCTCGAAATGATATTTTAATTGCTCTCCCCATTTGTTTAACATAAAAAAATTGGTCTTGTCAGCATAGAAAGGGACCAATGTTGGCGGGAAACTCGCTGACTATGCAGCATCTGCCATGGTAAGTGTTTGTGCTGTTTTAAATTTATAAGCAACAGTGTGAAATTGTGAAAAGCAGAGTATTCCTGCGCCCGCATGCAAAAAGTCTAGAGTTCTGCCAAAGTTGTGCTCAGTCATTTTTTTGTTAGCCATGGATGAGGCAACTGAGGTGAATCAGCCTCCAACGGAGGTTCAAAGTGTAGTTTTGTATAATGATCAGAATGCTCATGGCAGGTGGATCCCCATGCGCATCGAAATTGGCTCTTGGATTAAGTTAAAAGCGTCGAGTCGAGGTCTGTGGGCTAGAGATGCTCGCATTCATGGTGGCGAATCGTTTGCCGGTGCATGGAAAGCTGAAGTGCTGAAATTCAGGTGGATTTCCATAGTGAACCGTGGGAGGCAGGTGATTAGGTTGGACGCAATCCTGGTGCGTCACGCTTACCAACGACGACAACTGCAACTGGACCCGGTAGTTGCTGCAGCAGAGCCGCGAGCTTGCAATCTTTTGTATGCTTCCTACTGGGACGACTAGGTGTCTCCTTCGTCGGTGCTAGAGGTAATTTTGGTGTTGCACCATGAGATTGGAGAGGCAGGCCGCAATGGGCGTAGTTACAAGCAGTTGCTCGACAATGGGACGTTCTTTCTCAAGGCTGTTTATGTTCCACGGTCCGGCGAGGAGTTGTATGGGAGTCTTGAACCGCTACCGCTGCCTGAGCTCACTGATCCTGCTTGACCCGTTCCTGACATGCATACCTCGGAAGCCTTCCGTCTGAAGTTGGCTATGGACGTTGCAGCCGCAATGAAAGGCGGCACTGGCAGCAAGGTTGCGCGCGTGCAATGGTTCATGCCAATTCTCGTGATGGCGGACCTGTTTGGAGTGGCAAATGACATCCGGTGTACACGCGCTATGTATATCTTTAATGAGCCATCCGAGACACTACTTGCTAGTTTGATGGACCCTGGTTGGGACAAAAAGTGGCAAGCTGGGCGGGATATCATTAAGACTGTGGTCAGTCGAGGGAGCATTAAATTTCGATTTCATGTTGCTCGGCAAACATTGTACATGACTTTTTGTTATGTCAAGTACAAATGTGAGGGAGGTCACAATTGGGTGGCCATGGATCAAGTAGTCATCCCTGACATGGTCACATGCCGTGTAGTTTTTGGAGACACAATGCTTCCAACATTTGAGGTTGGTAAATCGTGGCCGATGGCACACATCCGGGAAGAGATTGCTATTGTGTTGCCACGGGAGAGCATCCCAGACTCCTACGACTTGATAATTGAGCGACCAGGTCACTGCGACAAAAAGGTGCGTGGCTAATACATATGCGCTTGCACATGGTCTACTTGAAGCAGTGATCAAGAAGCATCTTTTTTTTGACATTTTGGTTGTTTGTGCAACTGTGTTGTGGTAGATAAATAGCCAACTGGAAGGAAGCACCGAGATTGGGACGGTGCTACCAGCCCATGGGACACTGAAGATGGTGCCATATTGATGTGGGCACAGAGAATATAATTGCAGCAATTTATTTGAATAGAAGAACAGTGTGCTTTTTGAAACACCCTTGTTTTCTGCAGCATAAGGATCTAGAGTTTAGTACACTTCTACAGTTTGCCTACTTGAAGATGGAAGTGGTTAGGGTCTTTTTTGGTGTACAACATCAATGACTAGGTTCCTCAATGACTGGGTTTAGCAAGAACACTAAAGTGACTGACGGCCTTGAAATATATCTATCCTTTATTGTAATGACTTCATCTTTGTACTGAAGTTGAATGCAATACACTTTTGAGCAAAACCTGATTGAATTGGATATGAATTGCATGCCATCCGTTTGCTGTGCACTAGTTTTGAAGCAACTCAACCATTGCACAACAAACTTGCTTATAGCGCAATAGTGTGTAACTAAGTAACCAACATCTCTATGGAAAAAATTGATGTGGAGGCCGGAGACTTTTAAGTGGAACATGGTGAGTCAAGCAAGCAATGAGACCATCAGTACTCAGCACAAACAGAAGTAACGCCCATTTAAAACTAAAGTACAACACATAATTATTTGAAAAATGTTTAGAGTGCTCGGCTCAGCTTCAGCAAAGAACCTCTGCATTTTCATAAGTCAGATTCATTTGCGTCTACTTGAAATACAAAAGTACAAGTCCAGTAGGAATGCATAAACCCTCCAATTCATAAAATACCAATTCATATAATTCCAACACCATTACATTCAGTATGCACGCATGATACTTCAGTACACCAAAATTTCAAAATGGTTTCATACTTCACTTTCAAAGTGTATATTTACAATGAAGAGCTGTAGCAAGGAAGAGGACCTGTTAAAAACCCTATAATTACAATGAAATGCTACAGTAGGGTAGTGAGCCGATCATATAGCCTGTGATTATAGACAATAGTAGTTGGCATTGACATACAGTCGGCAACAATGACACTATTCCACCATCGTCGCATTCTCAGCGACAATTACTTGTTCCGCAACGTTCTCTACTGCAGCAGAGGAACCATCAGCCCCCGATAAGATAGGATCATTTGCGTCCGGCTCAAACTCGAACAAGATGGTAGAAACGGCAGGGTCAACTCCAAAGGTCTCACAATCGGACGGAAGGGAAACGCCTTCCAACGTTGGTGCAGTTGCTTCAAATTGGGGCAGAAGGGAAGCGCCTTTCAATTTCGGTTTGGTTGCGCTCGCACCATGATTCATCCCGGCGACTGTGCAATCCTTCAGCTTGGCGATGGTGGCTTCAATCTCCAGCTCTTGATTCTCGTCAGCTTGGCCGTCCCACTGTGCCACCCACGCCGGATCAAGAATGGAAGTACACGCCGAGCAAACTCTGTTGTTGGAGTCAATCATCTGTGCCACACATACGTTGTGGAAGAGACAACCACATGAACCAAGGACTGCTGCTTTAGCAACAAATCCTTTGTTGCACATGGGGCATAATCCACCAACATTGGATTCAATCACAAGGACAGATTGGCCAATCGGGTATTCAAACACTTGACGCGGGCGCAAAACTAGGCTCTCTTGCTTCGCCTTCAACAAAGTTGCTTCTGCGACTACCACGTCCTCCGAGGCCTGCTGCTCATCTGCGTTTGCTTTTTCAAGTGGACCTGCCTCAAGCTCGCTTAATGTTGCTCGCGCCATCATCTCAACCTCTTGCAATTCGACCAGCTTTACTGAAATACCCCGCGCGACTTCAACAGCAGCCTTGAATTCACTTGGCGTCCCTGTGCGATAGAGCCACTTCCACTCTGCACTAGCTGCCGCACTTTGTTCTTCCAGCTTTGTGTACTCTTCATCAGAGCATGTCGCCAAGGCATCCTTCGCGGCGGCGTACTTCTTCTGCATCTCGACAAGCACCTTCGATGCTGCAGTATGAGCCCGCCTTGCAGCATCTAAATCTCTCTGTGCCCCTTCAACTGTTCATGTCATTCTATGAGCTGGGGTTCCAGTCGCCAAATTGAGGATGATACTGCATAAACCCTCCATCTGCACACGCAACGCAACTGGTCCGGTCTTCCGAGGGTTCTTCCCAGCACGCAAAAGTCGCTTGTTGCGGCGCCCTTGCGCTTCTGCAACCCAATTGACGGGCTTGCCATGCACAAACGTTGCATACGCAGCCTTCAAGAAGCGCATAGAAAAATACGCGTTGTCAGGGCGGTTGCCATACACCTTAAAATTGTGTTGAGAGAAAAGACGCACTTGCTCCGCATCCTTGCATTTGGCAATCTCGTGCCGATTTGGTTGTGATCCCGGACACCATACCGCATGGATGTCAGCTTCCAAAATGAAAGTGTACATCGAGGGGACTTCGTCCACTAGTGGTCCCTCATCACTCAGACCCACGCAATCGCGAAAAAACCCGCCGTTGTATTCTGCATTTCGACCCGCAAGCACAGGAGTTACCGCCAGCATCCTGTCACGCATCCCTACTGGCAAGTTTGTGAGGTCGAATGCACCATCGAACTCTGAGTTCCCCACGTCATACGTACTTAGTGGTTCAGCGGGCATTTCATCGTGCTCCCGACCTGACTCACCTTCACCTCTCGCTTCGATTGAAGAACTGCCAGATGAAGAATGGACAACTTGGTGGATTACCTTGGCGGGCTTCTTTGCTGGACATCATTCATTCAAGACCTTCCGCTTAAGCTTTTGCCTTGCTTCCAGCGAGAAATGCACCATGGTGACGAGTACTTGCACGTGATTCAAAAAATACTAAGCAAAGGACTCAACAGTACCGCCACTCAAGAAAACGCAAGGAGTTGAAGGACAGAGATGTTGAAAGCCACTAAGCAGCAAGAGCACGACGACTAGGGTGATAGCAACAAGCGCAGCATCAGGAGCTGAAGTACTCTGAGCTGCAATGTGAATCCTTCCAGACTTAGATCGGGCGATCGGAGGTGGTCATGAGGAATAGTAAATTGGAATAGACATGCTGAAACTCGGCACTGTTGGAACTAAATTTGAAGTTGACACTTCGCTTCAACATAATTATTGTAAATTTATTTTGATATGGGTGGTTTTGAAAGCATAAATATCGAGATCGAGAACTAATTGATGTATTATTATGATCTAAATATTTTGATTTAGACACTTTGCCTCACAATTGACATATAAATGTATATAATCTCCAAGAAATTGAAATTGAAATTTAGCAATTAGTGTGAAAATTTCAAATCAAAAAGATTATATCATATCTTTTAGCCCCAACCATTCATGTAATTCATGATATTCTTGGCATTTACATGTGCTACAAACACAATTGTCTTTAGTCTTGCACACGGTCTTGCAGCACACACTACACTATTTGACAAAAATAACTCCACTAAACCCTTAAATTTTTGTATCCTACTTTGACTCATGTTTTGAAAATTTTAGGGTGCTCATGCTCATTGAAAGTGAGATTTTTTTAACCATGAAGTGTTTCGATGTCCAAAAAGTGTAGACAATAACTAGATGAAAACTAAATTTTCTTTCTCAAACCTACTTGAATGATAGCCATTTAAATGATTGAATATCCTTTATTAAGTTCTTGTCCTATTTAGGGGTTTGATTTGGTGCCACAATAGTACATATTTTTGCATTGGGCGATTTGGGCCGTAAGTTCCCTGGGCTAGCAGCATTGGGGTAACAACCCCGCAATTGCTGGGTGACGTGCCAGAGTATTGAAACGGCCTTCCAACCCCCCCAAATATATTCTAATGGTAAGTTAAATGACTGGCATGAAGGCCTTTGAGCTTGCAGTCTTGCATTACAGTACCCCTAAAGTCCCGTTGTCCCTGCGGGGGACAAAATGGATTTTGGGTAGGCTTTATTTAGTCTCAGTTTGTACCATATATTTAAGAAAAATTTTACAAGACTTTCCAAAGTTTGAGTTCCGGACTAGCTACTGAAGTGTGCAGGGCAGTGGGGAACATCTCGGGTCATGTAAGGAACCCAATATTCAAGAGCTGCCCTAAGTCTTGGAGTTGATATTAAGCTACAAATTGACATAGAAATTAGAGATTTTTAGATTTTTTAGTTTTTTTAGTTTTGATTTGTTCATTATGATTACGTGTTTCAATTTACCGTTGGGAATACTAAGTTATGAACTATGTGGTGGGAAAATGTGTGCAAAAATTGGACAATGTATTATCAAATCTTGAGACATAGTGACATTGTAGGAATTTTTTGAATGTGCTCCACTTATTGGATTGACTTGAAAATTGGTGGACATATGCCTAACATGATATTGATTATGAAAAAATATTAAATTTGGAGTTGTAGTGTAAAAATTGACCACAAGAAGCGGTCAAAGCCATCTGAAATTTTTGGGTAAGGCCCCAAAAAAAAACCTTGTCACTTTGAATGCAATGATCTTTCAATCCGTACGGTCAATAGGTTTTCAAGCCATTTTTACCACATCATCTCATATAAATTAAGTGAAAGATCCTATGGTTACATTTTTTATTTTTTTATTTTTTATTATTTTTTTATCAATGCATTAGAAATGGCAGTTTTTAATGTTTTTTGAGGCAGAAAATCCTAGAAAATGCCTTGGGACTTTAGGGGTTAAGTGAATGCCCATAAACGATAAATCCTATGATGATTTTAGAATGTGGTAGTTTCATTATTGAATCCCACACCTTGAAAATTCTCACATTCTAATGAGTAATGACTATGTTCTAGCATTTATCCACGCAAATTCTATACCCTAAATTACTCACCCTAAACCCTAAACCCTTATTGAAACCCTTATTGACCCTAAACCATAAAGGTCAAAACAAGGACCTGGTACAACAATCGGCATTCTTTTAGAAAATATAAAGGTACCCTCGATTTGCCCATTCTGTTTCACAATATATTAAAGAAAAAGCACCTTCGTGTGGATTTGCCTTCTAAGCTGCAACTTGGCTTTGGTACAGTACCAAAATTAAATATTGTAACAATTTCTTTGTTATAAACAAATTAAGTATATGGTACGCAATTTCATGGTGCTTCAACTTGACTGTGGTTAGTGGTAGTGTAGCACCACCTGTGATGACTGCCATGCCCCAAAAATGCTGCAATACACACTTGTGAGGAAAAAAATTTTAAAATGCTACACTTTAGTACTTGACTGTTGAGACAAGGCAAGTGGACTTTTGATGAGCTTATGGTAATCATCATTCTAGCACACTATTGGATCGTGTCAACATGATGAAGCATGAAGTGAAGGACATCATTCCCAAGCATTGAAGGCCACTTAAGCTGTTTAAATCAATTGATGATGGGGTCGTGAAGGCAGACCTCAAAACTAAGCCTCAATGAAAACTTTTAATCCTAAAACATCAAATTTTCTATTAACAACATGATGAATGACTACTCAATTAAATATAGATACTAGTTTTATTTTCCATAAATCCTATGATGTATTTTGAATGTTGTAGTTTTCTTTCTAAATCCACATGCTAAATGATAGCCATTTCTTACATTTATCCACGTAAATCCTATACCCTAAACTACTCATCTTAACCCCTAAAGGACCTGAATGTTGTTTTTGGCATTATAGATTTTTTGGGCAAGTACTTGTGAGCGGAGATTTGGTTTATTTTGGCCCAAATTTTTATAGAAGGTGTGGATGAGGAATATCTTTTAGTGTGTCAAATTTCAAGACATTTGGAAGAAATTTGTCAAAAGTTATTAAGCAATATGTTCACAAATATGTTGTTTGCATGTCAACTTCGGCAGCTCTAAAAAATCATTTTTTTCAAAAGTTAGAATTTGAAATTGGTTTATTATATGTTTGTATCCATAGAAAGCTTTGAATTATTCCATTTGGATAAGTGAGTCAAAAGTTATGAGGATTTTTAGTTTGCGGGCGGTTTTTGACTTTCTACTCTATAATAAACTTTGAAGTCCTATATATAACTCTATTTTCAGTATTTAATTAAATTTCTTAAATTATAAATCCAAAGTACATGAATGATTAAAAAGATAATATATATTTTTTAAATACAAAAATTGTAGTAATGTGTTGTAATGTGACTGACTAAAAATAAATATCCAAACCAAAGATTTAAAGAAATGTGACCAAAAGAATTATAAAACTTTGGCTTACAATATCTACAATTTGAGTTTACAATAATTTGTAAGAATTAAGTTTGGATAAAGATTGCAATTATTTAAGTGCAGTTACCAAAAGTTTTCCTTACTAAGCAATCCTAATTTATAGACTTGGAAACTACTATACTATAAGATCCTACGGTTAAATGCGTTCAAGAATGTTTTTTTTAAACCTTTGATATTGGTACTAAGAATGACAGTTTTGGAGCATTTGAAGGATAAAAATATAGTCTAGGAACTTTAGGGGTTAAACCCGAAACCCCTTTATTGACCCTAAACCAAGAATGAATTTAAACTGAGGACCTGGTACAACAATTTTAATTCTTTTTGAAATATATCAAAATAGAGTTTGGAAAGTAGTGGCCCTTGGAAATCGGTACCAACTACTTGTCTTTTGACTGACCACTCCGCTTTACTACTTACAATCAAGTCTTTTTTTTTCATTTTTTACAAAGTACCAAAGTACCAATATAAAATATTGTAGTAGTGCTTCAAATTACAATGGTGTCATCCATATCTTGGATGTATACCCTCGATTTTATACACAATAGTAAAATTTCATCCCTTTTATTTTTTAATCACAAATTTGTGGCTATTTCATCTCCGTTTTTTTCAATAAAAATTGGTTCACTATTTTATGTTGTTCTATTTTTCCTTCAAACTTGTTTGATGATTTCATGTTTTTTTCAACTACAATTGAAAGGCTATTCTATCACGTTTTTTTTTCCAATCAATTGAATATGGAAATTTCATTCAATTTTTTTTTAATACTAAAAAAATTTGCCTATTTTACCGCACTTGTTCCCCATTTTGTTCAATATAAAGATACCGCATAGTCTTTGGCTTGTGCTAATGTGCTCCATTGCTATTGTGTTCGGGTCTCCGATATAGTTTGTGAGCACTTTTGCTGCAGCATTGCCTTCATTCGATTGTTAGTAGTCATTCCTCTCGTAGCGTGGTCAGTTATTTGTTCATCGCCCTCCTTCTTCGTTGGATTTCCATACTGCCGGTGTATTCTTCTGCATTCTCATCTAAACCGAGTCGCTTGAACACGATGAGTTCGTCAGGGAAGTCTGTGGGAAGGATGCAAGATGTTGATGATGTGCAGTCGAATCACTTCAACGTTTGGAAGGATCCTTTCGACATGAATAACTTACCGCACTCTCTGACTTGTGAACTGATCAAGCATGCTCCTTTCTTGTTGGGCTCAGAGAAGGCTACATACAGCAAGTCGTTCTTCAAAAATGTTGGTGGCCTCTGTGCTTCGGGGCTTTCTATTGACAGCTTGGTTAAGGAAGAGCACGGAGTGCCGATGGATGATCTGGTGGCTACATACCCACTGAATGCTCGCGGAAATTGGCACTCTACGAAGGCAATGACGGATCGTGCTACTGCCCGGGATGCTTTATACATGTATCAAAGAGTGTATCGTGGCACTACACCCGACAATGGGGAATTAGGGACGGCCTTCATTCGGGCTCTAGTTTTGTATTTTCAATGCAACGTAAAGGTCAATTGGGCCGAGTATGCAGCAGATTTGGCGAAGAAGCGCTTATCAAACCCGAGCGTGAATCCGCATAAGCTCACTCCACCTTGTCTCAGAGAGCAAATTCGAGAGATGCTGCATCTATTTACGCACTACTTGCGTTTGGCGTATGCGGAGAAGGAATCTGCTGTAGCACAGATGCGGCTATTGAGTATGCCCATTAAGCCCTCTACTTCTCTAGCTCCAAGGAGAGAGGCTTCTATCCAAGACGTAGGCAATTCCAGTAGCCCTGTCCGGGTGCCGACCGTGCGGCAGCTACGGAGTGCAGGTCATGGACAACCTCTGCTTAGCGCACAGGCGGATGCAGGCATGCAGCATCTCCGCCAACGTTGACAACAACACCAGCACGACCTGATCCAATTAAAAGGCTGAAGGAGAAGAGAGAGAAGTTGGAGCAGCAATTATTGATCGAAATGAAGAACCGAGATGCCGCCAAAAACAAGCTCAACGCTTTGGCCACAAAGAAGCTTGAGTTGGAGAATTCAGAGGAGGCGAATTGGGAGTTCATGGTTCAAATTTGAGCCACGAAGAAACGTGATGGACTGGCAGCAGAGGAGCATAAAGCAATGGAGGTGGAGCTGCGGTCTAAGACCTTGACAGCAAATACCATTGCTGAAGCCATCTCTCAAGTTTCGCTGCAGATGGCGGAGGTGGATGAGCGCATTCATCGTCTTGGTCGGACCACGAAGGAGATGCAAGATGTTTTGGGTGAGCTCACACGAGAAATTGACGAGATAGTTTTTGACAACAGTAGCATTTGACCCAAGCGCGTCTTTGCAAGGCTACCCGTGACTCGAATGGACGCAGTGAAGCTTGAAGCAGATGTGCCGTGTGTCCTTTGTGGTCGTTTTTGGATTGAGAATGTTGTTGTATGTCTGCCGTATGGTTGCTTGCTGCACCCTGCTTGCATGTACCAGGTGGCATTGTCGGTAGATCCTCGTTGCCCTTTTTGCAACCACGTGCCTGGTACGTTGTGGCGGGCCCAATGGGGATTTTCAGCAGACACTGACGCCTTGCTTAGTGACAGTGTCAATGCTTGCAATGCACGTATGGATGTTGCGGGTTGGATGAAGCCCCTCCATCCAGTTGCTGTACGGTCCAAAGTGGAAGAGGTGCTGGCCTCCATTACTGGTAAAGAGGCCAACGCATTTGCTTCTCTAAAACGGTCTCTAGCAATGGAGGACATCGATGCGAAGGAGGTCACTTCTAAACGGGCGCACTTGGAGATCGTACGTACCAATTCAGTAGAACCGGACTCTGCAACAAAACTGATGGATGAGGTTTGTGCCATTGGAGCTGAAGCGGCGCTAGAAGCCTCAGCGGTGGAAACTAATGAGGTCTGTGCAACGGTCATGGAAGCAACGCTACTAGCCTCAGCGATGCAGATCGATGCAGCAACAACAATATCGGCCCCACCAAATTAGTCAGAGTCTCTGTTAATTTAAGACTTCGGCGCTTAGTCCCTATTGGTAGTAGTTATGTGGGGCACATTTTGTTTTCTGCAGTATTGGTGGTCTTGATGCTTTTCATGTAGCCATCCAACTTCGTTAGGATTTTGTAAACCTAAACACTTCCCTCGAATACCAACGTTTGGCAGTGCAGAAATATGCAATATACATACATGTTTTGGAAGTCCACCGCTGTCCCAAGATATTGATTGGGATGCCAATTAAAAACCTTTTTTTTTCTGTTGTGGGTGCTGCATGTAGTTCCGTTGAATTTGCTGACGTAAGCACCACCAACTACTACAATGTCATGAGACATGGGGCGGTTAGGGTTTGGCATGCTAGACACCTTTGCAGTCTGTTGACACCTTTCACATTGTGCTTGAATTTATGTGCTGTTGAAGTTGTAATCTTTGTTGTAATTCTAGGATAAAGCATGTACTGAGAAAATGGCGGCATGCAATTGCGTGGACAATTTTTTTTTTATCACTGTCTAGAACCCACAAGGCCACAACATCAACATTATATTAATCGACTACACCCTGTATAGCTTCTTACAATGATGTAATATTGGAGGCACCCACAAATCCATACTTAACCCTGCAATAAAATGTTTATGACACTATGGTATTGGGAGTTCACTAAAACTCTAAAGATAAGCTGACTACTCAAATCGGTAGCTTGTTTCTTCTCGGAACAGACCGTACTGATGGTTGTCAACACCTAGGACGCCTTCATTGCATCTGGAACTCTCAGTCCCTTCTGCTTCCATGTGCTGGGATACATAGCGCGAGCCGACTCGGTTACGCCCCTCTCGCCACGCTTCACATGATGTTGGGGCATCCGACGCCCACCATGCTTCACGACGCTTTGAGGCCGCAGTTGTCGCGGCCATATTTGGTACAGAGCGCAGAGCATGTTGACGCTTCAACTCCAGCTTAGCTTCATACCAATGTTGTATATTTCTATACCAGAATTGGTATTGCTGCACTACAATACTAACCCGTTTTGTAGTCCCCCCGTGCTGAGAGTGGTATTGAGTACTAGCCTTGGCAGCATGATGCGATTTTTCCATGCCTTGGCAACTCCACACCGACAAACTTCCAAACTTCTCAACAAACCAAGGCCCACGTTTCACCAACACGTGCTGCACATCACTCCAGCCAACACTACACTTCACTATACTGATTCCTTGAGGTCACTTGCTTAACGCAAGCACTTCAGCGGAAGCATAATAAGAAACAAGAAAGTAAATATACGTCAAGAGTTGTCGAAAGACTCACAATGTAATGAGTGACGTGGGTCTCTCCAAATGCTGCAATAAACGCCCGACCGAATGCATCCATGCGGGGTCGATAGCATTCTCTCTGCTCGTCTGACAGCACCAATCCTCTAAAATACGGCAATAAATCCTCTAACGTTTCCCACACACGCCAGCGTTTCACCCTAGCAGCACCTCCTTCGAGGTTATTGAGCTCTGATATACACACATCTTTCCAAGCTTTATCTAAATTAGACCAGGAACTGTCTTCAAAGAACTTGCTTGCAACAGCGCCACTGAGGCTTGGCTTGGTAACAACATTTCCTGTCTTACCTGAGCGCTTGATGTCTTGCTTGAGCACGCAGTTGCCCTTTTCCACACCAATGGCTGACAAAGATTTTTCAATTCTCTCGATGGCTTCAGTCTTTCTTCGATCATCTTGCATATTCTATATGAATTGCATATGCAAGTGAAGGATTTTCTCAATAATTTGCACCATTGCATGCAACGTGCAAATGTGTGTCCTAGATAGAGGAATCGGCAAGATCTGCTTCCAGCGGGGATGCATGCTAGCATCGCATGGTTCCGCTGCAATCCGTGGGGCAAAGAGTCCGCCCTGCCACTCCCCCTTTCCCCGCCGACTTGCCTGCCTTTCAGCCTCTGTTGTTGAACACTTTAGCAAGTGCTCGTGAATCTGCTCACAATAAATACAATTCATTTTTGAAGAAGGGCCATGCTGAAGACCATTCATGCATTTGATAGTTTTCATATCCACACTTAAGTGCCACTCAATCGCAAAGCTGCCACGACCAGGCACCTCTAATAGTTGTCCATCAGTCTATGCTTTAATAACCTCTGGATATTTGGTTTGTTGAAACACCCAATCAAGAATTTCGAATGACTCCTTACCCACCTGGAAGCAACCAACAGGCCAGATTTCTTGCTCCGATTGGACAGAAAAATACCTCTGGTCATTTTTTTGAATACTTGGGTCAAGAGCTCGATTCATAAGGGTAAGGCTGACGCGTTCATATTTTGCTCCGTGTACAATCTCCGCTTCATCCAGTTTGAGCACAAAAATCAGAGGTCCATTCCCGCACTCTGCCAGCAAGGATGGAACACCCAAATCAATTCACAAGCACCATAAAATGAAAAAGGGAAGGAATTTGAAGGCATGTGCATGTGTCCATATATAGTAGAGTTTCACTGACTTCTACCTTCGACAGTCATGTCATAAAATAGAACCATTGAACGCTGCACAACTTCCAATTTAGCAAAGAGGTTGTTTTTGCTGTCAAGAGTGACCTCTTTGGCTGGCCTGATAACCTTCTTGCCCTGACGCACTTCTGGAATGTGGCAACGACCCTCTATATGATAATAATCCCCAATGAATTGTGGCAAGTTGTCATTCATTTGCTTCCGCAACTGCCCCAACCGGTGAGGCGATGGAAGCATACTCCCTTGTAATTCCGGAGCTACCATGCCAATTCTGTTCTTAAGAGTCCTATAAATCCCTATGTACCCTCTATGCGTCACTGATGATCCATCAACAATGCCAAGCATGACTTCTTTCGTGAGCACATCTTGGACTTTCTTGAAAATGGTTTGTGCTGCAGCCATGGTCGCTTGACTCATCTGGGACTGTTCGACCAATGCTTTAGCCTCTCCCCACGAAAGCATGCTAGCAATTATAGCTGTTGTTTTCTGCTGAGAAGTTTCCTCACCCCCTAGCCTCCTCTTCTTGCCAAACAGTTTGTTACTTCGCTGCACACAATGTAGCACCTCTGGTAAAATTTGGTATCGCAATTGCGCTGTTCTACACTTAAAATATCCGGTACCACTCCTAAGGTCGGTAATATTCTTCATGATTCTACCATGGACACGCTGTCGCAAGCTAGCAGGCGTTTCTACCATGCGTCTCAATTTTTCGTCAAGTTTACTATACTTGGCTCTCAATACTACCAACTCATCTTCCATGACTACGGACCTCTGTCGTTGCTCATTCAATGCTGCGATCGACAAGTTGCTTTCAGCCATAGTCGCCCTCAATTGGACACATAGGGCCTCTGATCTAGCGACTTCAATCTGTAAACGTTGGCGTTCTTGCGCCTCAAGACTTGCAGAACTGGCCATCACTTGTGCTTCACTTTGAAAGTAGTCCTGCTGCTGCCATAACAGAGTTGATTCTTGCTCGTGTCGAGCCAACTCCCTCTCTAGAGATATAACGCAAGCTTCCAAGCTTGCTGTTGATTGTGAGCTGGAAGCACTAACAGTATCTGGCACAAAATCCCTTAAACGTTTAATGTAAC
The DNA here is from genome assembly GCA_947034895.1 of Rhytidiadelphus loreus. NCBI lineage: Eukaryota > Viridiplantae > Streptophyta > Bryopsida > Hypnales > Hylocomiaceae > Rhytidiadelphus > Rhytidiadelphus loreus. The sequence goes on along the minus strand of OX344765.1, from coordinate 9,143,085 downwards.
CCAGCAAACCATCTTCCCCGTAACATAGAAATTGGAGAAGTTGTTTCAAAGTGGCAAAGCCAGGTGCACGTTTTGTCGCAGGGTCTTCTGGATATAGTGCACCATCAATCCACAGGTCAATGTGAGTTTCACCTCTAGACCTCCTCTCTGCAAAAGTAGACCTATTCACTTGATTCTCTAGTCTCCTACCTCTACGAACAAGAGGAAGGTATCTTGCGTCCATGTGAATTTGGGGAATGCATCCACCTGTAGTATTCGTGACATCTCGAAGTGCCATGCTGAAGCATGAGTTATGTAGGCGACGACCCGGCGTGCACGGTAGTAGCAACACACGCCCAAGCTGCCAGAAGTCCACGCACTGATTCCCAACAACATCTCCCGCCACATTTAGCTTACCTGTCTATAGAATTGGCGCCAAGCTATCAGATTAAAGTAGAATAAAAATAGTTGAATACTATAAACAAATCTCCGGCAATGAAGGACACAAACTCATGATCCTTACCGGGGTTTTGGACGTATTGTCCACCAGCGCTGCCACATCGGCCTATGTCGTTGCGGACGTTCATGAGAAAGGGACGGTTGGTCCCTACCCGCACCGCTAGATGCCAAGCCCCCAGCGTGCCCCAAGCCGAAAGTCAAACTAAGAAGGCTACCCGCACTCGGCTTAGAGGGCCTTTCTTTGACCCCAAAAAGTTTCTAATGCAATGTTTACACCATAGAATCAAACAAAAGGCTAAAATTTTAAAAGGCAAGAAAAAAAAAGAAACCCACCTACAAACCCACAAGCGGAACCTACTCCACACTATTCCAGATAAGATAACTAAGACTTAGGTGCAACCATTTTGAAGAAACCCAAAGTAAGTTCTCCACTTGATAACTTGTCATTGCCAGGATTCAATTCAGTGCCTTCACGTTGCTCAAAAAAATTAAATACAAGGAAAAAAAATTCCTCACCCCTTATGTTTGTGAGCTTTGAATTTGGCATTAGGCTTTCTCCCATCAGTTCTCTCTCTCATTCATTCCACACTTCTTCATACATTCTTGAATAGGAATAATTTAATATTTTTTCTACACCAATATTGTAAAACAAATATATATTCATGTTACAATAGCATGATTTGGGGAAAGTCTTTCATTCAAGAATTTTTGAATGAGAGGCTTGATTAAGTGATGATGAGATGGATTCATTTGTCATAATTTGATCAATAATGAGTGACATGTAGAATTCAAGCTTTCCTTGAAAAATAAGGCCTCCTTTAATGACTATTTTTATTTCCTCGATTCAAGAAACTACCTAAGGTAAACCAACTTATGACAAGCAAAATGTGAAAATTTTATTATTTGGTTGTAGGAGATAGATGTTGAAAATTTCAATTTTTTTTTATATAAAGACAATTGTGAAATGGAGAGAGCAATTCAATTTTTTTTTTGACAAAGTATGAATTTGTTATGAATTTTTGAAGTGTGCACTCCAATTGGCCCAAAAGAGTCTTTAGACTACCCCAAAAGGCTAGCAAAAAATGTATCTATAGTGATCATCTTACCACCTAAAGTAGTCACAATATTTTCTAACATAGACACAACATGAAGGAATAAAATAGTCACTTATTGTGATGGATTTACACTAAAAAGGTGGAACTTCCTATTGTAGACACTAATAACTTTTTCACCATCACTGGACATTGATTGTGGCTACTAACTCACTTAATATAGCTCAAATCTTATTTATTGGAAATTTTTTTGCCATGGGTTAATGCAAGAGCAAAATGGGTCATTCTCTAGGTGCTTGTCATGGGAGTTTTTTTTGTCATAGGCCAGTTTACCTTAGTTTATGTAAAGTTAGGACTACAAGATGTGGCAAGTAAAGGGTGGCTTCTGGTAGTCAATTCAAGAAAAGTTATGTTGATTATTCCTAAATTCTTCCATTGAATAATTCCCAACACTATAACAAAAGCAGTGTTTTATGACTGCAAAAAACAACTGCAGTTAGTTGTAAAATCAAAAAATATGACTGGTGCAGAAATCATTGTAGATGACTCAGAATATGACTGCAGCAGTCGTTTAGAAGCAGTCGCTTTAGACATCAGTCATATTGGCAGTCATATAAGTTGAAGGGTATAAATACCCATAATTAGCCATAGTATGCCAACAAGGTGTATATTTTGACTTTCTTTGACTTTTTATGGAGCTGCCCGGGTAAATGAAAAAATCCTACGTGGAATATGACTACGTTGAGTCATATTTTTTGATGACGTGAAATATGATTGGTTAGTCATATTTTGTGGAATATGACTACGTTGAGTCACATTTTTTGATGACGTGGAATATGACTGTGGTTAGTCATAATTTGTGAAATATAACTGCGTTGAGTCATATTTTTTGATGACGTGAAATATGACTGTGGTCAGTCATATTTTGCAGTCATGTGGAATATAACTGCGGTGAGTCATATTTTGCAATCATGTGGAATATGACTACGGTGAGTCATATTTTGCAATCATGTGGAATATGACTGACCACAGTCATATTTTTTGATGATTTGTAAAATGACTCTTCTCAATCATATTTTTCAGTCATATTAAGAGCACCTAGTCATTTTTTGGAAATTATTATAATCATTTTGTGACTCCAAGTAGTCATTTTTTTATTGATATGTATTTTGAACTATGAATTAAACAAATCATACAACGGTTGTAGGATACCTAAGCATATTTGCAATCATACATTAAAATGATTTAACAATTGAATAAAAGATTTCATGTAGTTAAAAACAAATACATATGATTTTAAAGATATACAAGAAACAATTATATTGGAGAGGGAATATATAAGAAGGAATGTGACTCCTTTCAATGACATTTATAATTTATTAGTCACAAATACAAAATATATATATCACAATGAATTATTTACACAAGTCAATAGAGACTATATTTCTTACAATAATATGAAGTGAGTTGCAAGTAGCCTCCAACGACTTTGTTCCAATTTTGTTGCCTGCATATACAATTAAAGAAATAGGAGGTTAATTTTTAATGAACATACAATAAAGCTCAATCCTCAAAAGCTTACAACAATAAAAAATATGTAATACAAATTTAGGGTAAGAAGAAAAACAATGGTGATGCAAGGAACAAGAAGAAAAAAGGCAAAAAGCGCTAAAAGATAATAATAAATACAAGTTAAGATGCACAAGAAACAATAAAGAGCAACGACTAAGAGGTAACAAGAAACAACAAAAAAGAATTAAGCTGCAACAAAAAGAAATAAGAAACAAAAAGAGAGAACAAAAAGTAAGAAACAAGAAAGAAGAAGAAAAAAAAAAAAAAAGCAAGAGTGAAGATGCAACAAAAGACAACAACTCTAAGAAGTAAAAGTAACTCAAGATGCAACAAAAGACAACTAAGAAGCAAGAGTGAATTCAAGATGCAACAAAACACAACAACTAAAAAACAAGAGTGAACTCAAAGAGACAAGAGACAACAAAAGGTAAGGAAGAAGAGTCAAAAGAAGTAGTGGCTAGGATTTCAAAACCCTAAAAAAATGACGGTTAGGGTTTTAAAACCCTAAAAAGTGGTGGCTAGGGTTTCAAAACCTTTTAAAAGTGATGATTAGGTTTCAAAATTTTAAACAATGGCTTGTCTATATTTTTTTTGATTGCCCATGTTTTTTTTGATTGCCCATGTTTTTTTTAAGTTGCCCAAAAACAAAAAAATGTTACTACCATGAAAACATGACCAATAATATAACTCAATATTCTCAAACGAGTTCCCTACTGTTCCCTATGAAATACTTTAGTGTTCCCAACGGATGTATAATATACGCCCATGAAGTACAAGACCCAAAAACGACTGGCAGTCATATTTTGCAATCATATTTTGCAATCATATTTCTCCCCAAGGTATTGATCTCCAAGAATATAACTGCAAGTAGTCGCCAGTCATCCTCAGTCATATTTTTGTAGTCATAAAACACTGCCGTTGTTGTAATGCAATCCTCCCAAAACTTGAGGATCTAAACTAGCTAATTTATCATTTGAGGACTATCATTGGAAATTTTGGATTGAAAGATATTGCCAATGAAAATCTGAGTTTTATAGTCAAAAAGTTAAAAGATTTTAGAATTTGGAATATGAACTTATCAGCATAGGGGAGAATTTTTTTTTTAATCATTTTAGAGAAGTATCCAACTATTTCTTCAGCACTCATGTGACACTTGGATGATACTTAGTGATATCTATATCCAAAGTAGGTGAGACCTAGGTAAAATTTGGCTACTGATCTTAAAATTCAACAATAATATGGTTATTTTGACCAAAACATGAAAATTTCCTTCACAAAAAATATCCAATGTCTTTTGGTCATAGCCAATCTACAAAAAATTGTGCATAGAAAACATTGATGGGTTTATTGAATTGTTTCATTGTTTATTAGGTTTGTTGAAACTAGTTTGGAGGTTCATTAAAAAATCAAGCAAGTTGGACTAGTGTGCTTCATCACTGATTGTCCTAAGAGCATCTGCAATGCACCTGGGAAACATGACATTATCGGCATTGTGCCAGGCCTGGACCAATATCTAATTAAAACTGTGTTCCAATGCAACCGTCATTGTGGCCTTCAATTCCGCAGCCTCAGTATGCAACCACCTGGGACCGGCTAATTTGCAATATTTGAAGGGCCCGCAAGTTGGCCCGGTGTAAGAATAATAATGATTGTCAACCCTTTTTTGCATTGTAGATTGTGCCAATTAATTCAAATGTCCCTTGTTTCAATGAATTTTTTTTTAAATGTAGATTTTTTTTTATAATGTGGAAAAATTCAATTGATGTTGGGATTGTTGACTTTGCATTGGGTCAATTTTTCCAAAGAAAGAACTGGCACTTCCAAGGCCTTGTGGAATGGCCCGGCATTTCCTGTTACAAGACTAGTATACCGAGTCTACATCGCAGATGCTCTAAAGGACAAGCTTATGCCCACAGATTCAAGCTTTACAATCTTTTTTTTCCTTTGCTATTTTGCAACTAAATATGAAAGAAATTTTTAAATTTCTTTTTTAGGGATGAAATATCATGTCTTCTATAAGTTCTACAAATTTCATATTTTTTTGAAAAATTTGAAATTATCATGAGTATTTCAAGAAAAAAGTGAAGAAAATTGATATCAAATACAAAGTATGCTAAAAAAATTTGAATTTTTTAGAATGGGTGTATTTTGTAGTGTAGAACATCATGGTATAAACCAAAGTTATCAACGTCCTTTAGGGGTTAATTGATTGCTAGGCCTATGCTCATAAATTGATATGCATTTTATGTATCCACTATACATTATAAAAACCCGAGAATGCCATAGGAACTTGAATGTGGCTTTGGATGACAAAAAGAACGTGTTGGAGGATATAAAATGACATATTTTCATCCATTTTCAGTTGGTAGAGAAGATTCTCTTTGCCACAAGAGACACAAGAAGGTTTTTATACAGGTGTCCAAAAATTTACTAAAAATAAGGAATTGTGTGCCATGGATCACAAAAACGCCCTTCTAGTGTATTTTGGCAACTCCTACTTGCTCTTAATCTGAATTTAAGACTACCAAGAAATTTAAAAAATGTCAATGATGGGAACAGGAATGGAATTTGGAGTAAACCTTGCATTGGTGGAGACGCTCGCCCGGTATTGAAGACTGTATAGAAGACCTTCATGCCGACGCTCAGTGGATATGGCGCAGGCAGTCCTCAAGCTCATCTTCCAATCCCAATTCCTTTTGCTCGCAACGCACAATTGGCACCATCTCGATGAGTCCCGTCATTGGCATTCTAAGTTTCGAGAGCTTCTTATGGCATTTCTGAACCCATCTCACGGCAGACTTTCCTTTTCGTAGAGTAAATTTGAACTCCACCTCGGTTTCCTGAACAGTGCAGGGGATGCAAGTCCTAAAGAGTTTTTGCTGATTGTCTTCTGAAATGGCCATGACTGCTCTTTCGTGCACCGGCTTACCCATTCCTTCTTCATCGGCATCTTCGCATTTAGAATGCGCGAGCTCAGTTTCTATCAGGGCTGCCGTGGAGCCGTGTGTTGGATTCCGGTTGAGAGTTTGCTCGACATTCTGTTCCCCGGATTCGTGGACTCCATTAGGGTTAGGTTTGAGTGATTTGAATCGTAGAAGGCTTAGGAGAGACAGAAAGGAGGAGAAGAGCAGTCGACGGCTTGATGTTGTACAGGAAGGAGTGTTGAGAGGTTTGGAGAGAAACCCTAAACCCTGGGCTAACCCGTTTGGGGTTAGGTCATCATTCGCTATTGTTCAAGCTGCTTTGACGCCTGGGGAATTGGAGGGGGGGAATCGGCTGACTTCGATCAAGGATTACAATTCTGCGCTTTTGAGATGTGTTAGGTATTCTATTTTCCGCCATTTCTGCATTTGTTTTAGAATCGTTTTGCACGTCCCTTTTTACTATACCAATTTTTTCGTAATTACCAAAAAAGTGTGTGTCGAGGGTCAGGCTATCTGCAAGTTTCTACTGCTGAGTGTGGATTTGGCCAGGTATATCGTGCCTGCCCTTCTCCTTATCCCTTTTGGATAGGGATTCTGTTGAATACAGGAGGAGAATCTAAAACGAACACATTTTGCATTGAGTTTAGTTCCTATTATTGGAATGATCAAATTCCTGTTAGCTATTGAATAGGGATTCAAATGCACCAACGTATGCATTATACGGACGCCAGATGCAAATGTCAATAAGGTTCTAAGTTTTATTGGTAGATGACATATCGCCAACACAACTTCTAGTGTTCAGTTGATGTACATTCTCACAATCAACATGGACCAATTGTCCAAGATTGTTGGTTTTGGGAATTTAACTCAGTTGGAATGGGATTCCCCGACCTTGGATTGTTAGTGTATTCCTTAAGCTTTTGAAAATTCATTCAGATTGTGGTGTGGTGTGGTGTGGTGTGGCAGAGATGGACGCATGAGAGATGCAATGATAGTGTTTAAGCGCTTTCAAGGAGCTGGTTTGAGACCTGACGTAGTTTCATATACAACGCTTATCCAGGGCTTTGGAAAGCTCAAATTGTATAAAAAAGTCACTGATGTATTCACTCAAATGCAGCTCAACAGGTACTACTTCAATGCATCCTCAAGTGGGAATTTATTTCTGCGTTTTTCAGCTTTTAATAGCGCCTACACTAGTCCTGTGTTGCAAAGATTATTGCCCCTTGAAATTTATTGTCTCTTTAGATTTGGCATGTTTTAAAAGCAACAGGAGCATGTTGAGTCTCATCATTTCAATCTATGAATTTTCTTATGTCTAATAGAATAATGACATGTGGTTACTGGTGCAAGTCTCATTCTAGGATTGTCAAATATGATTCTTTCATATTTTCAATCAGTGATGATTATACTGAAGATTATATTGAGGATTATAGAGACGATTGTCCTGACGATTATATAATAAGACAAATATGAAATATTTATATTTAGGGTACCGATAGCTGCTTGTTATGGTACCTGACTAGGAGTGTTGCGGCGTTTTAAAACTTTCATCCGTTATGAAATTTCCTGGGCTGCTGTACCTGTAGAGTTAGCCGGTTGTCGTTGACGTTAAAAATTCACGTGCTCTGGTATTAGATATGATGGTTGTCCCCCTTCTCAGCAAGTACATCACTCTCTCTTTGTATGATTAATTGGTGGCATGCTTCTTGAGGCAGGTGTCAAGCAGATCTCAAGTTGTGTACAGTTTTGATAAGCACATTTGGGAACGGAGGACTGCCAGTTTTGGCAGAAAGTGCGATGCAATATGCCAAAGCTCAAGGCTTGCAGCCTGATGCTATTGCTTATACTGCACTTGTCCATGCATATGCTCAAGAATGCCTGTGGGAAGAAGCGGAGAGGGCCCTAAGGTGACCCTTACAGAGGAAAACATTCTTCCCTGGAGTGTTTGGACTTGTATTACTTTGATGTTCACGAAGGTGCATGACCATATTGTAATTGTCATCTGTTGCTTCATGAAACTCAAATTGACCAATTTCCACATCAATTTCTTTTACTATTCAATTGTATTCATGATTTTAACTTACACTTCCAGAATTGAGGAACTACCAAGATTTCGAACTTTGGATTGGAGCAGTCCATCAATATTTTATTACTCCAATATGTAATTTCGAGCTCACTTCTCTTGTTTGTAAATATTAAAAGAACCATTCGACTGAAGATTTGTCTGCCTAACAGATTTTGTCGTTGTTGTCCCAGAGATATGCTGGATGCGGGAATAGTGGATGATAGACCCTTCGCTGCTCTTGTGTCAGCGTATGGGAAGGCAGGTTCAAGGAACGAAGTTGATAGGGTTTTGGAAATGATGGAGTCTTCTGGGGTTGAGCCAGGCACAGTACTTTTTAATACTCTGATTAATATCTATAGTAAGGCCGAGGATCCTGAGAAAGCTCGTTCAGTGTTGCAGCTCATGCAAGCTAACGGTGAGTTCAATTTTTTTTATAAGTAGCCGATTATACCACTGGCTGTGCACTGAAAAGGGATGCTATGCATTTACATTTCAAAAGTGTTCAACAACAAACTCGGAGGAATTTTTATGAACTTGGTTCATGTGAAGTGCTTTCTATTATGTATGGCTAGTAGACCTTACCTCTTGTCAACAGGAGCTGATTTTGAACCTTGCTCGCTGTCTGCGGAACTTGAAATTATCTGGTTCCTTTGTCGAACTTTAATTTGTTTGCAATATACGTATGTGATCAACTCGCCGTGCACAGGTTGCCAGTGTGATGAGATCACGTATACATCTATCATGGAAGCCTATACACGCACCAAGCAACCCTTGCAGGCAGAAAGTATGATGGGGGAGATGAAACAGATGGGTATCCAACCCGGTTCTGTGAGCTATGGAGTTCTCATTAACGGGTATTGTCAAGTTGGCCGTCTAGGAGATGCAGAAAGGATATTAAGGTGAGGACCATTGGTTTCCATTAGACCTGAATTTTTTTTGTGGACGCTTTTTGCTCATTGATGCTATAGGGGAAGTGCTACCCTGGATGTTTGCTAGTCTCTATTATGTAATATCTGTGATGTTGCTGCTCTGCAGGTCAATGCAAAATGCTAACTGCAAACCAACAGTGGAGATTTATAACATCATGATCAATGGTTATGCTTTTGCTAAGATGCGAAGTCAAGCTGAAAGGCTATTTCAGACTTTACAAGACTCTGGCTTGCGACCCGACACAGTCACATTCAACACTCTCATTTCTATGTACATCAGATGTAGGAGACGAACACAGGTAGGTTACAAAATCCTTTGGATCTCTTCTACATGTACCTCAGATGATCTGTGTGCTGTGGACGTGCGGCAGAGTTGTGATGCTTGTAACCATTGGTAGTTAGTAAGCTATTTGATTCACATTAAGCAAGTGCTCATATATTTATGTGTGCGTGTGATTCAAGGTTTGGGAAAATTTGGGTGTGATAGTCAATGAGGTTTGTTGTCTAAGACTGAAAGGAACACGAGTTTTGGACATATCTTGAATATCTTAAGATTGTGAAAGTTGAAAACCCTAATCACCTTTATCTGTCATCTACAAGTGTTGTATATTCTATACCTCAATCTCTACCAAGATTTGGTGAAGAACAGGAACAGATGTGATGCCCGTAACGATTTTAGTATCAGCTACCGCAATATTTGATATCTATAATAAACTTTGATGGTGATTTGGTTCTTATTCCTAAGTTCTCTAAATTTATTGTTCTTACTTGACCGCAGGCAGAGGAATGCTACATTCGTATGCAACACTTGGGCTGTAAACCAAACACTGTCACGTTCAAGATACTACTGAAGGCTTATACGGATAATAATAATTCAATTGACGCTGAGAGGATACGACTTGACATGCGGAAAGCAGGAATCAGCTTGGAAATCTGAACTGGGAGTTTTGAAGCGCATCGACCAGACCCAATTTGGGGAAATAGCTGGAATTACGCTTACTTTACTGCTGGTGACCGTCAGAACTTGGATTCTAGGAGCGCTTTAGCTCAATTTCTGTGGAAAAGCTTGAACAACACACTTTGGATCCACTAGTTGCCATTGAATCATAGAGCTCCATCGATTCCAGCTCCGAAGGATGCAATTGCGTATTGAGAAATGGAGAACTGAAACTAGATGTCTACTTATCAAGTTTAGTGACAATCTTCCACATATGACGTACTACTCAAAGCCTGGCGGTGGATTTTCTTGAGGATTCGGTCCAGCTAGTTCCGATCATCGAGTGGCATGTCTCGACTGAGATTTGTGAATGGGTGATGTAGAACCAAAGGTGTGGATTCTGGAGCTGTAAAAGCAGCGTCCCACCAGCCCACCGTAGTACTGTACTCTAGTCTTTTCATGACAAAGCTGCTGCTCTCTGGGAGTAGCCGATCTTTTTTAATTCTAGCAATCTGTTGGTTCAGTTGTACAGTACAAGCTCATCTTGCCTGTAGATTGTACACCTGCAAGATCCTGCTCCGTAACATTCTTGAGGAGCTCTCTCAACACCCTTGACAAGGAATCCAGATTCTTTTGTGCACAATCTTGAGCTCATCATACATGGGAGGCTCCACAAGCTACATGAAGGCAAGCGATAGCCATGCATGCCCTCTGTTTTCAAATCCAGTCCCTGTTTTGGTTGCCATCTACTAAGGCAGGATCACCCAATTGCAATCATGTTTCCAAAACCAAGCTCTGAGAAAACTGGAGAAAAAGTTTGATGCTTGTTGCACTCTCTCCAAGGTGTGAACATTGGAAGTAGAGCATGGTTTTAGAAAATTTACTAATTCAACTTTGACCTCTTATAACTTTTGTGTATTATAATCAAATATCTTTCTTGGAATTCTCCAAACTTATTGCAAAATTGTCTATGTGATTAAAATATGAGAGCTTTCTAGTTCAATAATGCTTGTTAGAGAAACTTGCTCAGTTTAAGGTGGTCCTACTTTAACCCTTAACTACTTGATTGACCACATGTACTCATTTGTGTGTGGGTAGTTAAATTATTTTATTGTTTTAAAAAAACTTTACAAATAGTTTTGAAGGTTAACTATTAGATGCTTTTATTTTTAACCAAAAAAGATAAATATTTGGTTTCTGAGAGGTCCTAAAACTGTATATGTATCATTAGTGTATAGTACCTTGTGCCTTTGTGGAGTTATTCCCATTATTTAGACAAGCTTGCCAATTTTATTTGATTTTGAGGTCTAAAAAATCATACTTAGCCATTCGCTTTGAAAATGATCTCATTCAATGAAAAGAGTAAATTATTTTTATGATTTTCACTATTAAAAATTTAACATGTGAGTGTTGATATGGAGTTACTTGCAATTTTTACTTATAAAAAAAAATTATATTTCAATAATTGCAAGGTGGATTGTGTAATGATTTGATAGTTCTTCATTTGAACTTAAGGTTTTGAAAGTGCATTTTAGTGTGCTAACATAATTTCTAGTTGTTCATATCACCTCCAATCTCAAAACCTCATATATGCAAATTTCTCAAATATTGTGGGGAGGGTCAACATACTAAAAATAAGATATCTACATTTCGCTTGTTATAATCTCACAACTCCTATGCAATTTCACATTCAAAATTGGTGTATATACTAATAAGCAAGCTCTTTAAACATCTATATGGTTTGATTTTGAAAAAAAAAAAAAAAAAAAAAATTCATTGGGGATAATTATAAGCCCATGCTCTTATTTCATAGGAAAAACACACTATGAAAGGCTTGGGCACTTGGAATTTGGACAAGATATGATGAAGTACAAAATGGACAAGTATTTTTGGAAATTTTGACATGAGATGGAAACATTCACTTCCTTAAGTTTATACAAAAGTAAATAGAATTTTGATTGGATGTTTGGATCAAAAGTTACATTGTTGGAAAAAAATCTAGGTAGTTCAAGTAATTTAGACACTTTCAACAAAATTCCTCATCGATTGTCAAAATTTGGCATGCATATAACTAACATGATACAATATGCAATTTTCAAAAGAAAAATTCTACTAACAGTAATAAAAAAATCCACTATAGTATAAAAAATCTACTAATAGTAAAAAAAATTGCTTCATTGGGGATAACTAATACTTATTCGAAGAGAAATTTGAATTTTACTAATCCTATATGGCAAGATAGAAAAAAACATTTATGTCAAACTACAAATGCTATTATCTTCAATCCACTCCTTCAAAATTCTTGAAATTTGTTTCATACATTTCTAATAATTATCTCTAAGTTTTTGCTATTTAGATTTCAAACAAAAAATTTCTTTGTTGCACAAGAAATCATCAAAGTATGACTAGCATATTGCTAGTTTACTTGACTTCATTGTATTGTAGAGTGATTTTGTTTAGGGCAATGACTAAGGTAGAAGGAATTTTTAAAATAAATAGGTTGACGAGGAGGGCAAAGCTCAACAAGGAATGCATATTCATTTTCAAAATTCCTAACAACAAGGAGATTGCCCAACATAAACATCTATTTAGAAATGGATGAAATATTTGATCAATGGATGAAAAATCTATAATCACCAATTACACAAATTTTACATTGTAAGAGGAGATTACAAGAAATAATCTTCTCGTAGAATGAACGGGACATTTCTTGGCAAGGGTTTTTGAGTAACATAGATCCCTTATTTGGTTAGGGACAATGGGAAATTTTGTCCCATTGTCCCTAACAAGATGTATTACTTCTTGGTGTGGTGTAGAGGCTCGATTTTGTATAGAGCAAGAATTTTACTCCAAAAAGGCTTGAAGTCTATTGACCCTTGTCTACAAGAATGAAAAGAAGTTTTTTTTGTCATGTCAAATATTAGAATCTTTCAATCCACATGTTAAAATGGGTTGAATTTTTTTTTCCATAGTTGTCATAATAGTCTACACTTTTGTATTGTTGAATGATCAATTGAAGAACTATCCGCAAAACCATCATTTTTTCCTAACTATTATTAGATTGGTCAAATTTTCACAATTTCTTGTTAAGAAGTGAGAGGAGGTTTCAACACACCAAAGAATGCAACATTTGGATCCCATATGCAAAAGTTACGACGGGTCAAAGTTTTTTTTGGTGAATGTTCTAAAATCGTTTCTTCAAAATACACGCATATTGATTTGGAAGATGTATACAAAGTAATGATGGCAATGTTACACAAGGTACAAATTTGCACCTTAATCTCTTGAGTGCAAAATATGATAACAACCCTACAATGGATACAAAACATGGATGTTGTTAGTAATGGACAAAGATAACAATACCTAAATCTTCTAAAAAAGCATGATTCCTATTTTTAAATTGTAAAGCTTTTTGGTGGGTCTTATTGGTAGTCAAAAGGGTCTTAGAATTTTTTACATTGCAATTTTTGGACTTTGTATGAATAAATTAAGAATTTTTAAAGTATTGAAATAGGTGTACTAAAATTGACTCTATCATTAAAAGAGATTTTGGGGTCCTAGAGGGCCGTTTCAAGGCCATTCCTGGCGCTATTCCCCCGGTAGTGAAAGAACGCCGCTGTCAAAAAAATAAAAATTTGAAAAAATAAAAATAAAAATAAAGTCCTTAAAATGGGAAACAAAGTTAAATTTTTATTTTTTCGAAAAAACTGACTTGGTAGTCTCTCGGCCAGGTCAACACAGGCGGGGAACGGCGGGTTTCGAGTTGGAAACTCACAGCCCTTCCCGAGAGCCAAAACACATGTAATGTCTTTTATCAATAGAGGTTTTACATTTTTGACAAGAATATATATGTAGGGGTTGGTTGAAGAAACAAGTCGCAATTAGGTGCACTAACCTTTAGTTACTCTCTTGTTAGTTAGTTTTTTGAAGTATTTAAAAATTTGTAACATCCAAAATAAGAAGATTTTTTTGTCTTGTATACATAATTCTAAAAAGACCCCCCAAAATTTTGACATCTATACTTTGATATTACTTTGCCAACCCTAACTGCTACAAATAGATAAAAATGCTAAATTGATACAAATTTTTTAACTAGTACTGAAATAGGAGGTTCTAAAAATGCACACAAGCTCTAATATGGCCCACCTCCTTAAATGTATACTATTTATACATGTTCTTTTTTCATAGCCTTCAACAATGTACAAACAATGTACCTTTTAGGAAGGGAGCAATTAAAGAGCCCAATGCCATTTCAACTTCAAAATTTTATAACTAATTCCACAAAGCTCCAAAAAATATGAAACGACTTGCATTAAATGTCAATTCCACTTGTATTTCAAGGAAACTTTACTGAAAAATATTTCAAGATGTTTCTCCTCCCCAAATTCAGTTCAAGCCCTTAGATGGTCCATTTATGGACGTCCTACTTTACTCGTTTTGATTGAATGTACACAATTTCTAATGAAAAAAATGTAATTTCATTAATATTTTCTATGTTTCATCAACACCAAATGGATATAAATTGCCTCATCTCTCCAACGAAGGTCGCTTTCGACATTGCCCCAAAATAAAATACCTCCCCCCCCCCTAACTCCTTGATACATTAAAATATTTCTTCCATGTAAACAAAGCAATCTATAAAACACCATCAATGTACATTTGAGTCCAAATTCCAATGCAGCCCACAGTAATTGCACGAAAAAAGAACCCTGACACCCGAGTCAGGGAACGTTTTCCCAGGTATCAATAAATGCCAGGGCCTCTGTCGGATCTCGCAAATCGTAAGGACTTGGTCTGACTGTCCCAAACTCAGCTGACAGGGCTCCAGCTCAGATGTTAACACCCTTCAAAACCATGACATGGCAGACACCACCACCCGTCCCTATTCAAAATCCCCCCCCACCTGCTTCTCACGCGCCTCCCAACGACGTTTGTTGCAGCGCTGCAGACCTTTCACCATCGCTCACCATGTCCAAGCTCCCTCAATTTCTCTTCAGACAAGCCCCTTGCGGGAGTCCTCTGCAGCTACTTCAGTGACTAATTGCGTCCGATCCATGAATTTTCAAATTTCCTGTCTGCATGCGCGCGTGAGGTACATTGTAAGGACGTATTTGTTGCTGTTGGCAATTGAGTTAGAGCGTTATGGAGCTTCATGGAGTTCGCATTCGTTGTGTAGGTTGTGTTTGAAGGTCTGAAGCGCTAAGGAGTAAGAGAGAGTTAGATAGAGAGAGAGAGAAATGCACCGGTGATTTCTGTTTTTGAGGAGATTTTTTGTTTTGATCGATTTGCGAGGTTGTACGGTGATTTTGAGAAATAGGTGGTGGTGCGGTTGACGTACTGCAGGTCGCAGGTTGAGAGGTGCGGTGATTGAAGCGCGAGGGTGCTGGAGCATTGTTACGTGAATAATTTTCAGTGTGTTGTGATCGAGAGTCCCGATGACGAGGACCAGCAGAGGCATGGGAGCTGTGATGACGACTGAGACCGTTTTGTGCATTTTGTACATGTTGTACATTTTGTGTATTTCGCTGGCCGATGGAGCGACTGACCCGAGCGATGGTTCGTTACGGTTCATTAATTTTCTTCTCTCACCGCCCTCTAATTGTTTGTACATTTTCTACTTGTTTGGTTTGGAAACGGTTATTACTCGGGCCGCTTAAAGGTTTAGCTCATCAATGTAATGCTTGTCATGGGAGCTTTTGTACTCTTCATTAGGAACGGCTCAATTTTTTCTGTGATGCTTAAGTATCCTTTCAAAGTGATTTCGTTAGCATCGGTAGTCAGGAACGTAATGCCCTCGTAGCTGGAAATATCGCCATTGGTCGTAAAGGAGGAGTTGAGGGGGATTAACAGGTAAATAATGTTTAAACTGTAGCTCTATTTTCTGTGAAGGAAGCATGTCTGAGGTGTATTGCTTAATTGACGTTTGGTATTGATCATGACTTTTGAAGGGGATATAGTGTTTATTATTAGTCGCGTGGTCAAGTAATTCTGCTCTCAAATGTGAACTTGCGCTGTACAGATTCTAACTGCGTCACTTCAAGTATTTTAAGTCTTTATCCAATGTGCTCTCATTGGGAGATCATTCAAAAGAACTTTCTTCGTAGCTGGAAATTTCCATTGGTCTTCCCTCGGGCTTAGGGGGAAGGAGCAGTGAAAATAATGTTGAAACAGCACTATGTTGAGTGAGACTACTTAAGGAAGGTGTATCAATTGACGTCGTCTATTGACCATGATATTTGGAAGTTGAGGGGACATCGTGTTGATGATTAGACGGTCCATCAATTATGCTCTTAAATTTGAACCTAAGGTAGAGGATATTGTTTGCTTCACTGTATGCATTCATTGGGAGATAGATCAGTCATTAGATCGCGCTGGAGAGGTCACTCACTTTGGGCGCTACAAGAGCCAAATTCTGTTGGGATAAAGATTTTCTCATTCAATGTGCGATGGTTTCTTATGAAATCATTCATAGTAGGAGGTTGTTGGCCTCTATTGAAGTGACAGTAGACAAGCGCCCCATTTCCATCGAAGAAGAGTGACCATTTATTAAGCCAAGTCATGCTTCCGATTAACTCTCTAGTTGAAGTACATTTGAGTGTATTGGAAGAGATGATTCACTATTGGAAACAGGGGTCAGTCAAAAGGTAGACGGAATCCGCCCCCTAATGGTTTTAGTGTCCTCTCGTTATCTTCTAATGCAATTAATTTAGCACGTCAGGTCTGGTCTAAATGATATGTAACGATGGTTACTTACATTTTGATACTTTGAAGCTAATTTGGGACACATGATACACTGATTTCAGGCTTAGTAGCAGTTGTGAGAGTCTGACATGTTGATTCTTTGGTGTTTTTGAGTACAGTGTCTGCCTTGAATACCATGTTCACTGACTTTAACAGCGACGCAAGGCTCTTGAACTGGGTGCAAAGCGCGGGTGATCCCTGCAGTAACAATTGGACGGGTGTTACTTGTGAGGGCCCCTTTGTTACCTCAATGTGAGATTTTCCGAATACGACTCCCCCTATACTTTCAGTAATTTAATGCAATGTGTTCATGATTTAGAGTACTTACTGTTGCCATTCTTTCATTTGGTTGCAGCAAGCTACCCAGTATGGGGTTGAATGGGAAAGTGCAGGGATGGGTTTTACAGAATTTGAGACACCTCTCTGTGATGTAAGCAACTGAGTGTAGTTATTGATTATCGCCAAGTTTAGTTTACATTTTTGTTCATCTCGCTATGTGAGTTCTTCCTGGCAGTACGTTTATATACATTGTTCAATTATTTTAAATTTGTGAAACGGACGCAACAAGCATTTCTTCTGAATGATGGGTAATGTGCATGGTGCCTGCCCTGCAGGGACCTCAGTCAGAACAACGTTAACAGCCAGATCCCTGATTTGTTCCCTCCCAAGTTAACTGACTTGTAAGATTCTTTTCAAATCCATCAAAGAATTTATACGGCTCTAAAGTGGATTAGAGTAATTAGTCAGCATTCTCAGCTGACTTGATATGTCTCGCCGAATTTCAATCTTTGATACTTTTCTTTTGCCAAGGATTAATGCACGAGTCGTTGGGAGTTCATTTAAGAGGTCATGTTAAGACAATTTAATATTGACTAAAGATTGATAACTTAGTCAAATTAATAGCTACTAGATAACATTAAGTTTAACATGAAACTTGTACTTTGTATTAACTCATAGGAAAAGATCTGACAGTGTGATATTGGATATGGCAAATACTTTAAAACGATGTTTCTAGCCAAATATTGCTCCTTCCATGTGTAGGTCAGTTCTCATCGGTGACGTACTCGTGCAGGAACTTGTCCAACAACCAGATTACAGGCACTTTCCCCTACTTGCTCATTAACATACCTACTTTGATAAGCATGTAAGTAATGCTGGCTCCGACTGTTGCACATGAAACGTGATCCAAGAAATTTTGAAACAGGATACATTTCGAGCTCGCACAGGTTGTAAATTGCTTCAGAGTTTGCTGTCCAGGCCCTATGCTTATGAAAGTCGTTAAAACATCGAATTTATGTAATAGAACTGAATTATGGTTCTTGGCAGCAAATTGAACAACAACAAGCTTGATGGTACGCTTAACGGTCAAATTTTCAGCAAATTGGTCAACGTAACCACACTGTAAGTTCTTCATGTGGTAGCCTCTGTTCCTCTTCTGTATCTATGAGAAGATGGTTGCTGCACAGTAGTGACTTGTTTGCAGGCAGAGAATGGGTGCACTTATATTTACTTATCAGTAACCAAAAGGAATTGCACACTTTCGGAGTGAAGGTGGAATCAAAGTGTCTAACATTTTTTTGGAGGGCTTCTACTTTCTGCAGTGATATTTCCAACAACGGATTTACAGGACCGATTCCTGAAGCTATAGGTGACATGACCAGCCTGCAGTATTTGTAAGTCTCTCAGAGAATTTATATTTTCCTTTGACAACAATGACGCTAACGTCACTCACTAATTTCGAAGGAATGCTGCTTGCATAAATGCACAAAGGTGCTGTTCTGCAAATCCAGTACTTGGCATGAACCTCGTTTATTAGATTTGTGGACTGAAGATGATGTTGCCATGGGCCTAGGTACTTGCAAAACAATAAGTTGACTGATCCAATCCCAGCGTCCCTGTCTAAGCTTCTACTTTTGGACACCTTGTGAGTTTTCTGACGCTTATATGACTCTTTTCTTGCCTGTGCAAATGTTTCCAATATCTTCTTATGTTAATGCACCGCTTGATCTGATTTTTCTAAGTTTGATTCTGGTTGCATGAAACAGGGACGTGTCTAATAACATGCTGACAGGTTTCCTCCCACCTAATTTGAACCCACCAAATTTTAGGTACGTTTACTTTTGCTCTGTTCTACTACAATAGATTACTAATCCCATATTTGATATGACGAACTTTTGAATGTGAAGTTAATAGAAATTAGATTCATATAGTCCTTCTGTTTGAGTTACTATAAAAGTGAATGTTAGTATTATCAAATGGTGCTAGCAGCTTAATGTCAGTGTGGTGTTAGAGTCTGCGACATGGACTATTGTATTATAATGGAAAAGTTTAAATTCCGTCAAGTCAACATTAACTCTACATTAGTTTAAAATGATCTTAGTATTGATCTTATGTACGTTCTTTCAGCTTAAATTAAATTTGCCGTAAATATCTTAATGAATCGAAAAGGAATCTTTTGAGATGCAATTCAGTGGAAAGAGCGTTCTGCTATTTGTGCAGGCACGGAGGCAATCAACTCAGCCAGCAAGCTCCTCCACCACCTCCATACACTCCACCTCCATATGCTCCACCTCCACCTCCACCTCCAAAGAGCCCAAAGCCAGTAACCCCACCAACAGTTACCTCATCTCCAGCTTCTTCTTCTAAGTCATCAAGTTTCTTATCAGGCTCCAAAATGGTTGCATTAATCGTAGTAGTCATTCTGGTGCTTGCTGCCGCTGGTATAGCGGTGTGGTTCTTTGTTATCAGGAGCAGACCTGAGCATCTGAAGGCATCGGACATCGAGGCTAATAATCACAGCAGCCGACGAACTTGGTTTTTGCCTCTTATTCCACCTGGAAAAGGTCAGTGCACGTTCTTTCTGAGTAAAATCACAAATCACAGATAATTCAGAACTAGAACACTTCGAGGATCGATAACCTTAATTGACTGCATGAATTTAAAGTGGGAATAAAAAAAAGGGTGACATTTCGTACCATTGCTGATAGGATCACTCTATTGAGAGAGCAAATTCAATCTAGTGTTCCTGTGTAAGAATGCCTGGTGACATGGAATCTGAGCTTAGGTTTATAGTCAAGTCTCTAAACTCGTTTGATGACCTCCATGATCACACCGTCCCTCTCCGGGTATGAAATATGAAATAGTAACCCAATGAATGGAAGTTGATTCAGAAATCTGACTTTGTTTTTGTCTGGGTCAATACAGAGAAGACAAGAAAAATGAAGGTATTTGAACCAGGTGAGGATGTTTGCTGCCAGACTTTAAGATCTATTAAATGAAAGTGATAAGTCCATCTGCTGTGTGAGAACTCTGCCAACACTTTATGAACTCTGCTAACACTTTATGAGCTCTGGTATACTTTTTGTCAGCAGTCACTATGAGAATAATTTGCAGATGTAGTCCCTGAGTTCCATTGAGTTTCCTAAGTAGTTGACCATGAAAAAGTTAAAACTAATTACGATTCAGAGTCTTTGCTAACATGGGGTTTTCGGTGACGTAGAATGCTCTCATCATGCAAAACCAAAGCCCTTTAGGGATTGTGTTGTAGGGAATACAGGGAAAAGGACTAGGGCCCCAGATGATTTTTTCTAATGTCATATCTAAGTATTGTTCTAAATTTAGTTCTGTTGCGAGTTGGCCTTTTAGATACATATGAGAAGGGAATGGAAGAAAGAAAAATCAAGGCCTCGCCTCCAGTGAAGACACTCAAAGTTCCTCCAGCATTTAATCGCGAAGAAACCATTATTGAGAATGCTGTATTAGGGAAGGCGAATAGAACTAGTATTTCAGCGACAGCCTTCTCCGTGGCAGATCTTCAGGAGGCCTCCAACAGTTTCTCGCAAGGCAACTTACTCGGCGAAGGCTCCCTTGGTTGTGTGTACCGCGCTGAATTTCCCAATGGCCAGATATTTGCTGTCAAGAAACTTGACACTAATGCGTCGATGGTGCAGAATGAGGATGATTTCTTAGGCGTGGTGGACGGCCTGGCGAAGCTGCAACATGCCAACTCGGCTGAGTTGGTGGGCTACTGTGTCGAGCATGGGCAACGGCTTCTAGTGTACGAGTACATCGGTCGAGGGACACTCCATGAGCTGCTGCATGGAGGTTCAGTTGAGAACTCCAAGAGGCTGACGTGGAATACGCGCGTGAAGATCACATTGGGTTCAGCTCGCGCTCTTGAGTACGTGAATATCTGTCTTGATGATATCAATTTAGGGTTACGTTCTCTCATCACATGAGTAAGGCCTGTTAGATGTCATAACTTATTAGGAGTCTATCGTCTCGTGTCTGCATGTGTCTTTCAGGTGTCGGACATAGTAAATGAGTTCTTCAAATATTCCCAAATACTTCGGAATACTCGATCTAAGATTATGCTTATCTCATAGACCACGGTCTGTTAGACGTTGTGTTGAACATACTAGATGTTGTGTTGTCTGTGTGAGAAGACAACGTCCCGTTCTCCAATTGGAGCAGGCCTTTCAAATCTTGTGTTTTGAGCAGTAGGTTGGCTGTGATCAGCAAGGTGATCAGTATGCGTACGTACATCCCTGAGAAGTGGACCTATTCAAACTTTGAGTTGGGTACATGTGGACTTGCAGGTATTTGCACGCAGTATGTTCACCACCAGTCGTGCATCGCAACTTCAAGTCTGCCAACATTCTATTGGACGACGACCTCAATCCACATGTCTCGGATTGTGGTTTGGCAGCTCTTACTCCATCTAGTGCCGAAAGTCAGGTACATATCCCTCTTTTAACATTCTTGTGAAACTGAGGATGCGAATTTTTGGAATTTAAGATGGTGGCAACGGATGGAATGAAGTGCTAGAAATAACTTTTCAGCAAGGTCAGTGATTCCTGTTTCGTTGATGTAAGACGTAGTTCAATTTCTGCAAGAACCGGCTTATTAAAGTTTTATGACGAGTGTTTTTTTTGGAATATTGGCAGCTTTCTGCGCAAATGCTGAGTGCCGTTGGGTACAGCTCCCCTGAATACTCTATGAACGGAACTTTCACGACTAAAAGCGACGTTTATAGCTTCGGTGTTGTTATGCTCGAGCTCTTAACTGGGCGTAAGCCTGTTGACAGGTAACCTCTTCCTTTTCTCGTATTTGGAGATATTGCTTATCATTTCACCAGATGGCAAATTTCTACTTCACTGGAGATGATGGACAATCTACCCTCTCTGATTGCACATTCTGTAATTTATTGCATATTCCTACAGTATTCTGTCATGTTGTGTACACACCTGGCTGGACAACTTCCGCATTTCAAGTTGTGAACGCATGCAACAGTAACCCATTTGTACGTGCCCCCGAGGCAGTACGATTAGAGAGAGCTAAGTGTCCCATTGATGAATGCATCAGAAGTGCTGTCCCAGTAAAAGCATCAACACGTTTAAAACTGAGCAGATTTTTGTCATGAGTGTAGTTAAAGCATGAACATGTTTCGTTTGAGTTTCTGTTTTATTCTGTCCCTGGTTTTGTTCTGAATTCTCCAAATGTATTGAACTCGCAGCTCGAGGCCGAGGTCAGAACAATCACTGGTGCGCTGGGCAACGCCCCAACTACATGACATTGACGCATTGGCAAGAATGGTGGATCCAGCACTAGAGGGTGTATACCCTGTCAAGTCTCTCTCTCGATTCGCCGACATCGTTGCCTTGTGTGTACAGGTGAGATTGTCTACCACCTGCTTCTTCCTAACTGGCAGCTACACTACAAGTGACTGCTTCTTGTGGTGCAGCTGCTAAGCTGCAAAGCCACAGGAGGCTCTGTAGCCTATTTCATAGTGACGCTGTAAGTTCTGTCAGATGAGCTTAGGGATCAGTTTTTGATCAGCAACATATATTGCACATAAGAACCTACTCAAACTTTCATACTGTCTTCATTCTAGATGCAGCCTGTGTTGATGCCTCTGCTCTAGTCCGGAGCGAACAAATACCGCTACGTGACTTGCTCATGTGAATTTCATCCGAGGCTCATAGTGCTATATCAGATACTCAGACACAATAGCCATTGAAACACTTAATAGTGAAGAAAATGTTTTCAGTGGACCTCAGATCATAACACTCTTTAGGGATTCTATGGAATCGACCATGGTACCCCGAACCTTGGGTATCCGTGATGACATTTTCCCGTTCTTAATATTAAGATGCCACAAGAGGAAGATTGAAGATGTAAAAAGATGACAGCATTGATGTCCTTGGTTGCATTTTAGGTCTATAAAGCCAAGCTGGAATAGAACTTTTTTAGTGCAGTATCTTGTCCTCTGGGAATAGAAAAGGTGCAGCGCTTCAATGGCTAAAAAATGTTATGTCACTTCTAATACATGCCTTCCTCGTGGCGTTTGTTTGCAGCCCGAACCCGAATTCAGGCCTCCAATGTCTGAAGTGGTACAGTCGCTGGTGCGTCTTATGCAGCGGGCCACTTTGAGTAAACGCCGAAACGAGTCCGACTCTGGCGCTTCTCAGGCCGACATGCCAGATCCTTACGACTACTGAGAGTAGAATGTATCGATTTCCACCAAGGGTAGCCCTGGCAATCTGTGTCCATCGATGTGGCATAATTAATAGAACTACCTCACCAAACTCGTCCTTCTCGCTGGCCACAGTTATTCTTCTTACTGAGAAGCACAAAGCCTTGTCGACCGGCCCTTTCCAGTTATAAGTTTCAAGAGCCTCCTGCGCGTTCTCTTCACAATTGGTGAATTGGTTCAAAATTAGTGAACAGAGCCCGAGAATTGTGTTCATCACGTCACAGAAGAGGTGCGAATTCCAGCTTCTTTAATTTCTACCTCTCATTCCAACCCCGAGCAATATGAGAAAATGATGGTCAGGGCTACATGTGATGCTGATTGCATCGCAGAGCTGTTGCAGAGGTGGTAGCTTCTACCTGCAGAGCTACAGCTTGTGGATGCCCACATCATGATGCGGAGAATTGATCACTTCGGAAGAAACACCGGTGATCATTCAGCGGAATCAAACACATCCTCAAGGAGCTACTGCACTATGTACAATGGTGGAGAATTTTGTTATTTTCTAAAGAGCCTTTCCCATGGATGTAAAAGGAAACGTTGATACTTAGAGTAAATCGAGGTCGGCAGTGTTAATGTTAGCAAAACCAATTCTTTTCTGGGGTATGTTACCACTAGCGGGTTTCAATTTTGAAATAGGATACCGACTTGTAGGTTTGATGCAGGTACCAATATGGATTGTAAAAATGGCTACTGCAACAATTCGTCTAGTGATCTCCTTTCTCATAGCTTGACAATTGTCTCTTTTCTTGTCCTCTTAAACCTCTGAGAGTAAGAATTTGAACTTGTGAGTGTGCAAGGGATCTTCAAGCTCTTCCTTCATGGATGTAAGTACCATCGCAGACTAACGTATCACTGAGATGCAAATGCAAATTAAAGGGTTGCAAGGGAATTGAAGGGCTCTCTTGGAAGCAGAAACATACTGATTATTACTGATTTGAACCCAGGCCAGGCTAATAAGCATAAACTTCTCTTAGCATCTTCAGTTGCAGCATCTACCAACCTGAGAATATTTCAAAGATATTCGTAGGTGAAGTAAATGGAATAAACCTTTGATTCTATCACATTTCTGGTTTTTTAGATCCAATTGGTGAATTTGAACTTGAATAGATGTATTTAACCTGTAAATGCAGAAGGCACCAAATTTTGTTGTTGACAATACTTTGAAGTTAAATAAAACCTTATCAATTTCAATTTTTAGTGGTTGATTAATATTTTTGAAAATTTCTTTTTGAACTGTAGTTTTACCATCAGAAATCCAATTTTGAAAATGAATGATTATGATTTTTCTATTCAAGATTTTGTGCATGGGTGTCCATTGCAAATCTTGATTTTCTAATGTTGAGGGGTTTTGGAACTGAATCTCAAATACAATAGATCTTGGAGAAAAAATCACATTAGAAATTCATTTAAAAAAATAGTAGAGTAGATTTTGAGATGTTGTACATTGATTGGGGTTATGCACGTTATGCCCTTTAAGCTCATATTTTTGGGGTGACAAATTTCTTACTTTTGACATGTGAAAAGAGGATTAAAAGACTTCAAATTACTTTCATGGTTTTAACACTCTCATGATCAAACAAATGTTATAATCTTTCTATCTATAAGTGATATTATTGTATTCTCTTTTCACATGTGATCTCTAACATGTTTAGTTTGAATTTTTATGGTTAAAATTTAAAAAATTGTTAAAACTTATCAAAGTATTGGCTTTTTATTCAATTTAAAGCAAATTTCAAGGAGCTCAAAAAAGGCCTTGGGCATTTAGGAGTTAACTTCTACTAGCCAATGCAAACCTATGTATCTATTTTATTAAGTATGTAGACAAGGCAAGAAACAAGGCAAACATAGGACAAATTAAAGGAATGTTTATCACACACTAGGTTTGTCATCGTGAACGTTAGATGAGAAAATTGGATGCTATATCTCTGGGATGAAAATGTGATGGAATTTGTGATAGAGGTAGTAACACTATATACTTAATAACTCCTAATTGCATATTTGGAATTGTTTAAAAAAGTGCATGAAGTAAAAAAAAAAAACTTTGAGGGGTCATAACTTTTGTCTCACAACTAGGATCTTCATCTTCTTTGTATTGATGGGCATATGCTTTCATCACCTTTGTAACCATACATATATATAACACAATAACATATGTTTTTTTGTTGAGTAAAGGTATATTGTATTATATTGTCCATTTAGAGATCGTCATTAAATTCCTATCTAGTTTTAGGGTTTAATTTCAAATTTGAACCATTCCTAATCATTTAAGGGGTAATTTTCAAATTATTAGAGAATTTTTTAATTATGGCATTTCACATTTTACAAAGAAATAATAGCTCTAAAATAATTTATTCTTTATTCTTTATACATTGATTAACCCTTAAAGGACACTAAGACCAAAAAATGGTCAATGGATGACTTCATTGTTCACTGTAGAAATAAAGAATGCACCTATTGGTTCAATAATCAAAGTAGTTTGGATGACTACCTTGGTCAAAGAGGGCCACGTCGTACATGGGTTAGCAATCTTTGGGCATGCTTCAAAATTTTGCTTAGTAATTTACGAAATCAACCAGTAAATGTACTAACTCTTTTCCAATCACCTTGTGCACGTGCCAATGAAAGTGACAGGAGAGGGTTCTGTATACCGGTGATTGGGTGGACTTGAACATGTGGCCTGCACTCTACCCTCGAAGCAGGATGCAGCTTGTGCAGTCGGGGAAGCTTAAGAATCCCCGCCGCAGCTGCTTCAAACTTCGAGTCAGTAGCGAAGCAAATTCCAATCCCCGAACTATTTGCACCAACTCCTATCACTTGTTGCTGGGAGGCGCGGCATTGGTGTTCCGAACATGGCTTAGGTTGCAGTCCAATTAGGTTTTCTTCGATTCGAAGACGGAGAGAAAGCAACGCAGTGAATGCAATGTCAGCGATGGCTGCTGCAGGAGTGCGACGAGTGTTGGTGCTGGCTAAACGAAGTGCGTATGACATGTATGTGGCCCGGCACCAGGACCCGAACTTTACTCGTCTCCTCTCCGAACCTCAGGTTTGTGGCTTCTCCTCTGTTTTGTCTGGACCTCGTAACCGGAGGTTTGAAACAGCGCGCTCTCGGAGATTCAGTTTCATGATTTCTAGGTCCAGCATTGATCTTTACGGTTCAGAAACATGGCGATTGTTGTTTAGACCTAATATTCTGGATTCTGGATTTTATGTGATTCGCCTTGATTGTGAAGTACGTAGTCGCCATTCTTAGTGCTTTCCGTGGAACAGACGAGACGAGAGATTTTCGAATTAGGATTAATTCGTTTTGAGGTGGATTGGAGTTGATTGGACTGGTCTTTGTGAGTCTTTGCGACTGTTTCTGGATTTGGATTTAATTTCATCCAACCTGGAAGCATTAATTAGGTTTAGGAAATTACTCTACGACTGTCAGATTGTGTGTGAGGTGGGAAGACTGATCCGTTTCCTTCAGTTCAAGTATTATGGAGGGAAGAATGTTGGAAATGCTAGTTTTATACATAAAGGAAATTGAAAATCAGAAATTTGGAAGGAATAAATTAAATATAATTAAATTAGACTACACTAATTACAGTGTTTTCTTTGCGAATTTTGGAAAGTGGAATTGTAGGGATACCTATATCTATCGTTTAGAGGAGACTATCTCCGACATCCAATTGAACCCTAAATCTAGGGTTCTGAATGGCGGAGGCCCTCTGCTATTGATGGTTTCAATTTTCTAACAGATTCTCGTTTATTTTAAGGGTACAGATTCAGTTAGGTGATAGGTGTGTGCTTCCAACTGATCACACCTTGTCAGCGTTTTGCAATGGGTTTAGGATGTTTAAAATATAATGAACGACTTGCAAAGGGTTTGCAAACTAAGGTCGAATTTCGCTTTACACTGCAGTATTTTTGTATTTTTTGTATTGTAACTTCAATCAATCCACTTTCTCTTAATATTCTCAAAGTAAGTTTCGTCTCTATGCGGGGATTGAATTCCAATAGATATAGGATTTGCCTGAAGGTCTCGAGCAAGTACAAGTATCACGTAGTGACACAGGTATTCGTGCTGCATGATTCTACTTGTACTTTAATAAGCCAGGAGCTTAATCAAGGAAAAGGACAACAAAATGTAGCTTAAGAACCTAATTTGCCAGGCGATGCAGGTGGTTGCCAATCTTTCACGTCAACATGAAAACGAATCTATTCAGGTGTGGTTACGTCTGCTCATTTTACTTGATACTGGATTATCCTTCTCCGCATCTGTTGTACTCCTCTAGTGCTTGATCTCCTGTAATTGTCACGGTCTTCTGAATTTTAGCATCGGTCAAAGTTGGTAAGCTACTCTGCAATAACATCAATCGTGTTAGTGAATGCACATTGTGACGATATGGATTGAAGGTCTACCAAATTGCCAAAGATTTAAAATACTATGTGCTTTTCTTGTTGATGATGCATGCAGATGGTGGGCAATTTACAAGACAGACACTTGGTCCATGAGCACACTGTTCAAATGTGTAGAGATATTCTCAGTCGCCGGCAAGGGCATATCCAGTTTGAGATGCATTTAAGAGATGAACTTCAGTCTCCCATTCGTGATGTGGACTTGGTGATTACTGTCGGAGGGGATGGAACACTTCTGCAAGCGAGCCACTATGTGGACAGTTCTATTCCTGTTCTGGGCGTGAATTCCGACCCCACTCAGATTGATGAGGTTCGCAATGCAAATTTTGAATAATTGTTTACATGGAAATGCGACATGGATGTTGCTAAGCGGCCTCATGGTGAAGGCTGATGAGAGTATTTCTAATCGGCTGATTGGTTTCAGCGAAAACTTGGCTTATCCAAATCCTGTCAGTTATTCAACTGGCCTGAGGACTCCAATCTACCTTTTGGATATATATCATCTTTTTTCTTTAACTTTTCAGTGACTACTTTATCTGTTTGACCGAAACCAGTATCCTGGACCTGTTCTTGTCTGCGATTATGAAGTTTGCCTTTAGAATTCCAGAATCCACTTCATGTAGTTTTGACGTGCAGTTTGACTTCTTTTTCAACTAGCTGCCGTATTATGTTTGAGCTTGACTAGTTGTTTACTTTACTTTGAAATGCAGGTTGAGCAGAATCTCCATCGTTTTGATGCAAGTCGGAGTACTGGACACCTTTGTGCAGCCACTGCTAATAATTTTGAGCGGGTAATTCCAACTACTGACTGGATATTCTACTTCTTGGTGACTATGTTCTAGAGCAATTTTGGTATGCTAACAGTTTCTCAGTAATACAGTGACAGATACCAAGATTGCGAAGGTGTGACCATCTAGGTTGGCATGCTAACTGAGGAAGGGGTGCAACTCTGAAATCTTTTGGATACTCTCTAGTCAATCCCACCTTCCTTTGTTGGTTTAGATTTACTCTGACTACTCTTCTGTATTTCGAAGGATCTTTTGACAATTAGTTTTACCAATTTAATGTTTTCACACTCCAACCTGGCGGTTTGGTGGAAAATTCATGATATCATATCAGATGCTTGACGATATCCTTCATGGAAGTGCAAAACCGGTGGAGCTGAAAAGAATTTCAACATTTATTGATGGGGTCAGGATTGATGCACCCGCTTTGAACGACATTCTCATTGCTCATCCAAATCCTGCTGCTATCTCTCGCTGCAGTTTCAGGTGTGAAACTCTACTGGCTTTGATGGTCTTGTATTTGAATATAAGGAGCACACCTCTTTTTCTTTGATGAAGGGACCTCCGATTGTGAAGAACATGCTGTCACTGAGTGGTTCAGCTTTTACTTACCAGTTAGGACTCCCTTGTATCAAATAAATGTGAGAAGTTGATGGAGACCGATAACACAGGGACCTGTGCTTACCCTTTTACTATCTTGATGCAGTATTAGAAAAGAAGACACCGAGGAATTACTCAGTCCCGTCATACATTCGCGCTCAAGCGGATTACGTATTTCCACCGCAACAGGTTCAACGGCAGCAATGAAATCAGCTGGTGGAACTGTGATGCCTATATTATCTCCCAAGTTGCAGTACATGGTCAGAGAGCCGAACTGCCCACACCCAAATTACACTAGCTTCATGCAAGGTTTTCTTGAAAACGACCACGTACTGGAGGTGAATTGGCGCTCCAGGAAAGGCGTTGTCTATGTCGATGGGTCTCATTTGTGTTATCCCATCAATTTTGGATGCAAGGTTGATGTATCGAATCATGCACCCCCACTTCGTATTTTTTGGAATCAGAAGTGCCGGGTCTGAAACTTGGCTTACTATCTCAACAAAAGTCCTAGTGCGAGCGAGATCTTGGCTCAGATAGTCCAATCTGAGCGTAGCACAGGAAATGTGTACTTTGATTGAAAGCTGTGCTTCTGGCGTGCACACAGGTAGCAACTATTCAACCAAATTCCGTTTCGCTCATATTGAATGCCGTTTCTAGTTTTTTTATCTGCCATGTATTAGTAATTTCTCAAATTAATTTTGTTACTCGTTTCATCTTTTGAAAAACACCAGAAGCCTGATATGTTTGGTGAGTGACTCGTTTGGTGTGAAAGTAAATTAAGTGGAGATGTTGGACAAAGATGTAATAGACCTCGGGATGATATCTGGGTTCTTGTATTGATCGAGGTAGTATTGTGAAGCCTCTTTGTGTCTCTTTGACGTTGGAACCTGACTGACCGCGTCCTTATCTGTGACTGGTTGCAGATTGAAGCAATCTCCCATTCTGTTGATGATATCTCCTCTTTGCTGGAGAGTAAGCCCTGGGTGCGAGCTTGCAGAGGTATCGTGATCACAAGGCATGTGAGGTTAGAAAGAATTGAAATACCAGTGCCTCTAGTAAATACGATTGTTGGTGGTATTGCCGATCCTTCTCATTTGGTGGAAAAGTTTGATGTGATATCCCCACGGTCACAATAGTATCTGCCTCTGGTGTAGCTGAATTGTATATGAAGAATATTTTTAAGATTCGTAGATTGCCTTCAAAGATCATAAGCAATCATTAGCAATAGAGATTGTAAGTGTGAGTGAATCTCGGGAAGCATTCTTTGAGAGGTGTGGACTTAAATTAAATCAAGCACATCTTATCATCATGGGATTCACGGTCAAACTGACAAACTAATAGAGTAGTGAAAGATCTACTTGAATTGATGTTTGTAGGAAACAACATTCTTGAAAGTGTCTATTTTGGTTGAGTTTGCTGGTGTCAGCCCTAAACCTTGAACAACCCAAACCTAGAGCTACTTCAAATAGATTTATATCAGGCGTGTTACTTGTCCAGCTATGCTGAGGGGAAAAGTGCAATGTCTACCAAGTTATGCACATGTGGATCATATGCATACTCTGTCTTGTTCTTTTCCTGAAACTAGCAGCCATCGATTATATATCTTGATATGGTACAAGTGATCTGACCAGACTTTGTTCACTCTTGCAGATCTTGCATTATAAGTACATATATAAGACAGCAGACGAAATTATGGGATATAATATCTTCCAGGAGAAATTCTTGTCTCGTAAGTATGCTAATGATCATAAACCTCAACTTTAAGCTCTTCCCCAGTAGAACTCACAGAATATATTTTTCTCAAAATCTGCATGTCAATTCTTTGTCAATCCTGAAATCCTCGTGAAATGTCAGAAGAGATTAAAGCCAAAAGGGGGTGAGAGATTTGCTTCAACAATTGTTCCACGCGTCGCTGGACTTTTGTGTGGTTGCTGTGTATACGGTGGAGTTATGGATTTCCGAATGCAGTATATATCTCCTAGATTACAAACTTAGTGGAGAAAGTGATTTGGGATCAACTTTCTTTTTAAGTGTGGATCGGAATGGATAAACATTGAACCGACTTGGATCGATTTTAATGTAAAGAACGCCGTGAATTGCGGGAATGCATTTCCAGTGATGCTTATAGAGAGTACCTTCACTCACAGGAGTGACCGGACCATAACATTGTATGACCAAGGCAATGGTCCTCCCCATGCTGCGAAGGTTTTATGCTTTGGTATATGCGTGGGAGGGACTTATCAGTTAATTCAAGGTCTGGGATTGGCTGAGGAGCCATAGAAGACAGTTTTGTGGTCCCTTTTTCAAGGATGCAAAAGGGAGCCTTGTCTCATTGGTAAACAATGTTATGACATCGTTGGAGGCCATTGCATGCAATTGAAACTAGTGTGAGCCTAGCCTGAGTGTCAAGTGGTTCAATTTCCTCAATTTTTATATAGCACTTGTGAAAAATTGGCATTTAGTTATGTTCATGCAACCCTAGATGACAAGGAGTCTAGTTTTATTACTTAGCTCAATTTGTAAGAAATGAACTTTTCAATTTACAAGATTTAGGAAAAAACTAGTTTTTCCTCCAATGCTTGAATATCTTCTCAAATTTGTTCAAATATATTATTTACCTTGATTTCATCAAATTGGTCATAAGGAAAGGTCATCTTTTAAAAATTCAACTAGCTTAGGAGATAACAATTAAGCAAGTAACAATAAATTTTATAGCTTTATGTATAGTTTCTTATATAGAGACAATACATTTGATATTCAAAAGTTGTATATGTGTGATAATGTAAAATTAAATAAATAAACAATTCTTGTACAAGGAAATTTTGGTGAAGTTTAGCTAAAATATTATTATGTTTTTGTTTTTTTATTGGAATAGGTTGGGTAGAAGAAAACTTACTTTGTAGGCCAATGTACTTGAATTTTAGATTACTATTTCTAAGCGTGAAATATCTATTTCTAAGTTGCCTATTTTCTAAGTTACTATTCTTTGTAGTAATTAATTACTTGTACAAATTGGCAATTATTTTGTTGGGCTTGCAATATGAGTCCTTCAATTATTTAAGCAATGATATTGGATGGTATTGGTATTACTTCACAAGTGTTTAGAATCAAGCTAGTTATTTTATAATTTGAATCACACTAGAATTTGAGAATTCTGATTTTAGAATTGTAAAGAAAGATATTATGAAGAAACAACTTCCACATTCACTAGGTAACCTAAGATTCAAGTTAATTTTTCACCACCAGATCTATTCTATTTTGTTAGGAAAAAAAAACTAATGTTAGTATTCCAATATCTTAGTTAAACCTCACCAATCTTTTCTTATATGAGAAACATTTTGCTTATTTAATTTTATAATATCACGCATATGCAAATTTAGAAAATCAAATGTTTTGTTTCACTCTACAAGAAATTATTTTATAAAGTCATGAAATTTATTGTTATTGTTTAATCATAACCCCCTAAATGCTCCAACATTCATTTTTATTTGATGAACAAAGTGCTTTAGGTTGATGTTTTATCTAAATACCTTCTCATTTATATAAAATACTAGTTGAATCATGACTTTTTGTTACAACTAATTTGATGATGAGATAGACGTAAATATTTCATTCATACAAAAATATAAGAAAAAATGTGCAATAAAATAAAATAAAAGGATTCAAACATTAAAAGATTGACTTTGAAATGCCCAAATGAAAGTTTTGTATTCTTTGAATTATTTTAGGTTGGCATCAGAATGGAAAAAAAACATTTTTTCATCCAAGTTTTTTTAGATATTTGCTTGAACCCAATTTCAATGAAATGTGTTGGATATTCCCTCCTAATATATATTCACTTTCTTATATAAGAAAATGGCAAACCCATGGATCACTGTGTAGTGTATTTTGACAATATTTATTCTTTCCTATTTCTCTTAATATTAGTCATAAAAACAATTTTTTTTTAAATTCAAGGCCAACTAATGAAATTAAGCATGTTGAATTTAGTTTCTACTCCAATTTGAAATTCAAAAATTCAAAATCTCATAGTAATTTGAACCTTGGACCTATTACCATGAAGTATTAATAATTTTAGAATGACATGGTAAAATTAATGTGCACTAAGATGCCATACACTATAATATACACGTATAGAAAAAAAAATCAGATTTTTTAAAGCATATTTGTATTTGATATGAATTTTTATTTATTAAAACATTCACATTAATTTCAAAATTTCTGGAAAGAATCTGAAATTTCTATGACTTCTAGAAGACAATCATGTGCTTATATCTCTCAAAAATAATTGCGAAAAAATTCTCTTAAATATAGTTGCAAAATGGGAATGTGCAGAGAGAGGGACTTTGAAGTTTGAAAATGTGGTTGTAGGCCAATCCCTAGAAGGATGAGACCTATCACCAAGGTACGTTGCCAAAACTATTCAATCCAATTATTGAATCAATAGGTGCATTCTTGGTTTCTATAGTTAATAATGAAGTCATCCATTGGCCACTTTTTGGCCTTGGTGCATAATATTGTAGAACCAAGCAATGGACAGTGAAGTCCTTCTCCATATTAGGAAAGTATTATGCTTTGTTAGATGCCTAAGAGAGACTTTCCAATTAATTCAAGGATTGGGTTTGACTAAGGAGCCACATAAGACAATTTCATTCATTCCAGGGGTCCCTTTTCCAAGGATGTAAAAGTTGAGACCCTTGCCTCACTAATAAACAATGTTATGCATCCTTACAAGGTTAAGGCGTGGTTACCTCAAAGGTTACCAAAAAATGGTACTTGATGTTACAATACATAACATTGGACAACCAACCTAAACCATTCCCCCTTGTAGACAAGGAACATTCCCTCCTGGAAAACCCATGACTGAATTCAATTTAATCTAAGGTAGGAGGCTCGAATGTTGGAGGGGCAATTACAATCACCCAGTAGAACTGTCATAAATAGTGCACAAAGTTTCAAAAATGGATAATCAGTTCCTTCAATGCGCTTTTTGCTTTCTAATTGTGTTCTTAAATCCCTTTGAGTAAAATATACATGCCAGCATGATGTAGATCATTCTATGAGAGTCAAAATTATAGAAACTTCCTAAGTTTGAAGTGCTCCATTCCAAGGCTGATTTTGATTACGATGCGTCCAGTCTATGAGCATCAATAGCTTACCTATGCACCTCTCACTTTGAAAATTCATAGTTAATTAATTCAAAGTCAGAAAATTACTATTAAAATTTTCAATGAATTCGTTTCTCTTTTCTCTTTCTACCATAAATATGTGAAAAATGTTATACTCTACTGATTTTCCTACAGAGGTCCATCACCCCTTAAATGGTCGGTTTAAGAGCCTCCTACCTTACAGAGACAGAGTCGTTGACTGCCTAGAGAGAAATATGAATTGCATGAATGTGGAGATTGGAGAGAGTCAGTGGACTAGGAAGTTGCAACACTCAAGATTCAAGAAGCTCCCGCTTTCTGGGGGAGCAAAAAGGACAGCCCCAGCATTGAGTTATTAATTATGATAAGCCAGAGTCAGGGTGTCTGCGTCTGGACTCACACATTTGTCAGTGTCCTTTTATCTGGCTGACTCACCCCCATTTCAATATTGAATCAGCAGTGATGTCCACCTCATGCTTGGAGTTATGCAATCCTTTGGATAAGCACTGTGAGTTGGGGCCTGCCAAAATAAATAAAAAGGAATCCTCCGATGTTGCCTTGCCAGACACTGCAATCAAACTGTACAAGCAAAAGAATGACTTATTTTAAGGTAAAACATGACTTATTTCCAAGCAGATTTGCTGTCTAGGTACCTTGGAGAAGCTATTTGTCAACTCACGTATTTCCCAGAGATTGAAAAGGTTGAGAGAAGCCATTTGCAAGTAGAATCGAGACATTCTGACAAGAACTGAATTTTCTGTGATTTTTCAAAGTTTGTTGTTGGAGACTAAATAAATTCGTAAAGCCTCAGCGGGTAAACCCATGCTAAACCATATCACTGATGTGTCACCTCCCCAACAATGCAAGTGCATTGTCGTGATGCTAAAGGATTGTTAAGATTGTGGTGGTAATGGGTGGGTGACGGACTAAATCCAAATCATGGGAGGGTCCAGTAGATGTGGGAAATGAGTGACTCATGGCGTTGGTTTGTTCTACCTTGACGTGTGTACACTTCTAATTGCAAACCTCAACCAATGCAACTTTGACTAACTTGCATGTCATCGACCTTTACTCAACACAAATGTGATTGTCATTAAGTGTAACTTTTGCCCAAAGATGTATGAGAAGACTAAGATTGACCTTAGATGTAAGAATTACAAAGAGCTTATTGTGGGTGATTATACTATCTTTGTTTCATTGATGTAGGTTTTTGTCTATAAATGAACATTATCAAATTATGAGAGTTTAAGGTCAAGTTTAGGTGCACCAATAATAATCACTTCAAAAATTGATTTGTGGGTTTTTATATAATGTTAGAGAAGTGCATGCTAAGATGGTTTGGAATTATCTTTTGTTTTGCCAATAAGTTATAACAAAAAATTACAATGATTTAATAAATGCAACTATACTTTTAGATACTTTTAGTTGCAAAAATCCAAAGCTAAAAGTCCAGTTGAACTACTACACTTATTTTATAGTATTGGTAATTTGAGTATATAATCATTGAAAGCATCCAAAATAAATTGTATTAACTCCTAAAGGACCAAGCTATATTTTTTTGGCAACTTAGTGATTTTGGACAACTTACTATGAATGGAATTTTTTTTTCTTTGAAATTTTCACACAATATGTGGACAAGGTTTTTCTTTGAGGCTCAACAATTTTCATAACTATTGACTGCATGGTTAAAAAGTTATAGTAAGAAATGTAGTTTCTTTCTCAACTTGGGTAGTCCAAGCAGTTAAAAAAAATCATTTTTTTCATAAACAAAAATTTGAAATTATTTTTTTAGATTTATATACACATGAAAATCTTTGAATCATTCCATTTTGATCAATGAGATGAAAGTTATGAGGAGTTTTAATTTGTAGGCATTTATGGAATCTCTACTCTAAAATAAACTTTGAAATCCTTTATCCCCTAAAGGACCAAGTTGCATTTTTATGCAACATAAAAATTTTAAATTTTAAATTTTTTTGCTCACTACAAATGGAGATTTTATTTTGAAATTTTGAAATTTTCACACAGCATGGTGTTCAAGAGTATCCTTAAGACCCAACAATTTTTAAATCTTTTGACTACATGGTTCAAAAGTTATTGTATGATATGTAGGTTTTTTCACTGGCCAGGTAGTCTGGGCATTATAAAAAATCACTTTTTTTTAAAACAAAGATTTGTAATTGGTTTTCCAGATTTATATATATATATATATATAGTGAAAACTCTCATAATGCAAATTCCCTACTCACATAACTAATTGTAGTTCTTTATTTGCATACCCTTTATGTGTGTAAAGTCTATTGCACAAACCATCAATGGAGTTGATTATGTCAAACATCACTAATTTTCTTAGATGAGCAACCACTCAAATACAATTATTGTACAACATGAGCATGTTTAAATAATTGGCCTTTGGCACTTGAACTTCTCTCTATGCATATAGCTAATAATTGCTTTCCACCATTCCCATGCAACAAGGGAAGTTTGATTGCATGTGGTAAATTTTGGATCATTCCATTTCAATTAATGAGATGAAAATTATGAGGGGTTTTAGTTTGCTGGCAATTATGAATTCTCTACTCTAAAAAACCCTTTGAAGTCCTATATTTAACTCAATTTTCAATATTTTTGGAAAAAAATAAAATCATAGGATGTAGATTTTTTATTATAAGATTACAACCAATGGGATTGGCATTTTTCAATTCCATAACTAAATTCTTAACAATTTAGTATTTTGAATCATTCTCTACTTCTTTCTACTTACTATTTTTTTCTTATATGTTATACAATTCTAAATGATCTAAAACTTTTGAAGCATGTGGCCAACTTGCCTTGAAGAATGAATCCAAAGAAGCACCACAATTTTGGACATTTTTTCATACAAATGTGACCTTGTGAAGTGCACCTATTATGTATTTAAAGGGCCAAAAATATGTTTTTTGTCAATTTTAATTTTAATTTCTTACAATCTGCATGGTAAAAATTTATGAATTTTTTTCCACATCTTCTCAAACTAGTGTTCTACAAGATCCTATGGTTACATGTGTCCAAAAATATTTTTTTTTCCTAAAATGTGAAACTTGAACTAGAAATGGCAGTTTTGGAGCATTCTAGTAAAAATATAGTCAAGGAACTTTAGGGTTAAATCAATGCAAAAATAAAACAAAAATCTAGATTTGAAATTCTAACATCTAAAATGTATCTAAAAACACAATTGGCTATGTATATACTTTTCAAATGTTAGAATTTCAAATGGAAGCATACAGAGTGATGGAATTTGACCTACTCAACTCTGTTGTCAAAGGCAAGACATTTCAAGGTTAATTGAAAGACATGTCCATAGATATGTATACAATAAGGTAAACCAACCCATGATAGGCAAAACAACCAATGTAGCCACACTTAGAAAATGACCCATTACAGTCTTACATCAACCCATGACAAACTTTTTTTAATAAATGAGATTAGGATTATATTAGGTTGGGTAGTGGCCAAAAATCAATGCCTTGGGGTGACAGTGATGGAGTTATTAGTGACTACTTTAGGAACTTCTACCTTTTCAATATAAATTCATCAAAGCAAGTGATTTTTTCGTTAGTAAATATTGTGATTGCTTTAGGTGGCAAGATGACTATTATGGATACACTTTTTGGTGGTTTTTGGGGTAGTCTAAAGACTGTTTTGGACCAACTGAGTAGTACACTTCTAAAATTCATAACAAACTCATATTTTGTCAAAAAAATAAAATTTCAACTGCTCTCTCCATTTCTCACATTTGTCTTTACATGGAGAGTTTTTTTTTTTTTTTTTTTTCAATAATGTCAATAAGGCAAACCAGTTGTTCTGCATGTCATAGGCTGCTTTACCTTACAGTACAGACAGGGACTGAGTATAAACTTTTGACTTGTAAATTGATGGCAGTGCCTATGTTACGTCTGTCTTTCATTTTGACAGTTGAAATGACCAAGTCAAGTTTGACAAATCCCGTCATCACATGACATCTAATAAGCTTAGGTAAGACCAACTTCAACAGCAATCACCATCACCACAGAGAGAACATGCCATTGTGTGCGTTGTACTGTACAGTGAGTACATTAGAACTTCATTCAGCGTACCCGGACACAAGCTATCAATGTGTGTTTTGCACTTCACCTCAAGCCCATTTTTTGCTACTGTGATGGTACTACTGGTGAAATTTTCATATTTTCTTGTTGGCAAGTGGAAGGAGGTTCCAACGTACCAAAGAGTGTGGCATTTGGATACCGTATGTAGAAGTTGTGAAGGGTCAAAGTTTTTTGACAATCCAGGTTCAGGAATCGTTTCTTCCGCACAGGGGCATGTTGATTTTGGAGATGTAAGCTTATGTAGAGTGATGATGGCAGTTTTAGGCAGGGGTGTGATTTTGGGTGTACCCACCTGATACCAAAAATAAAGGGGCCAAAAAAATAAGAAGTCTCCTGTCCCACCTCCCCTCCCCTTTCATTTGCCATGGAGAAGTCCTCCTTTTTCCATCCACTTCTTTCATCCACTTCTTCATCCACTTCTTCATCAAAATTTTCATCCACATCTTCATCCATTTTTTGAATCCACTTTCATTCATTTTTTCATCCACTGACACTTTTTTTTCATCCTATTTTTCCTTAACCACTCTCTTTTCTTCCAATATTACCACTCCCCACTTCCCACTTGGCACTCGTTGCCCACCGCTCGCATACCAACATTCCCTCTTACCTAGATTGGTGAAAACTGCCAAGAGGGCATGAAATGGCAAAAAATATTCTCCCTCCGCCTTGAAATAAATCCAGGGTTTCTAAATATACTTGTCCCAAATTAAATTTGAAATTGGATCTCCACAACTTGATGGACAACAATTGAAGCTAGTTTAAACACCTTGAAGCAAAAGAAGCCATAGATATCACATTGTTTTTTTAGTGTGGACCCTAGAAGGTTCAATGTAGGTTTGACTATTATTAAAATTTAGAGACTTTTGTTGCCACATAGGAAAATGTATGCTATATATAATTGGGTCTTTTTGGAGACTTGTGACCTCTTCATTGGATGGGATTTGAGGGGCTGGAGGGCTGTTTCAGGCTGTTCCCAGCTCCGTTCCCCCGGACCCCATCGAACGCGGATGCCAGTTTTATTTATTTAAAAATAAATAAATAAAATTTAAGTTCTTAAAATGAAAAAAAAAAATTTTAAAAAAACAAA
Source organism: Rhytidiadelphus loreus (assembly GCA_947034895.1). Lineage (NCBI taxonomy): Eukaryota > Viridiplantae > Streptophyta > Bryopsida > Hypnales > Hylocomiaceae > Rhytidiadelphus > Rhytidiadelphus loreus. The sequence continues at coordinate 9,103,748 of OX344765.1, read as the reverse complement.
AAAAAACGACGTGGCAATCGCTCGGCTAGGATAGTAGAGCTCGTGAAAAGCCAGTTTCAGCCAGTTTCAACCAGTTTCGGGGGGTTCCCCACTTGGGAACTCACGGCCCTTCCCAGTAGGGAAATCACATCTAATAATACCATGGTGTTAAACCATTTCAGTCAATCAAAACCTTCAAAATTTGGTCACCTCACCTCTCAATTTGGTATAAATCAAGACTTTATAGGTATACATAAGTCTATTTGTGAATTTTGGTTGCTCAATTTGAAGCCCTAATTCCTCCATTAGTTTATCTTTGGAAGATTTATCGCTATATAGCTATTTTTGTTGGACTCTTGTGATTTTGTTGCAAAAGATTGATGAATTTTTTGAAGAAAAATTGTGGCAATCATTAATTTAGTAGAGTAATGTAGCCATTTTTGAATGAATGCATTCCTATTTGGGGATGAATGTCCAATGCCTATACAAAAAAAATTTGCACCTCCCTTTGTTTTCTATGCAAATGCTCCACTTTCTTGCAATCTTTTGCAATTCTTAAACCCTAACTACATGAGCGACCATATATGGTCGATCTAGAATTTGAAGGTCATTTTGTAGTAGGCAATTAAATTTGTTTGACCATTTAAGAAAATTAGGGGGGCAGTTTTTAGGGTTAACTATTGAAAACTTTCATTTTTCACTAAAAATGGTACATATTTGATTGTTGAGAGGTCTCCAAAGCCAGATATGTCCATTAGTAGAAGAATAAAGTTTGTTAATTTTACTTCATTTATCAACTTTGAGCAATTTCAATTGATTTGAGATCTAAAAACTTATACTTACCCATTTGCTTTGAAAATGGTCCCATTCAATAGAAAGAGTAAAGTGTTTTCATGATTTTTACCATTGAAAATTTAAACAAGCAAGTGTTGATTTGGAGTTATTTGTGATTTATACTTATAAAAAAAATGCATCTCAACAATTGCAAGGTGGATTGTGTAATGAGTTTAATAGCTTTTCAAGTGATATTAAGTTTTTTGAAAGAGCATTTTAGTGTGCTAACACAATTTGTAGTTGTTCATATCAGACCAAACCCAAAAAACTATTATGTGCAAATTTTTGAAACATTGTGGAGAGGGGCAACATATTAAAAATAGAAAACATACATTTTTCTTGTTATAATCTCACAATTCTTATGCAATTGGTGTGTAGCCTAACAAGCAAGCTCTTTAAATATCCATATGGTTAGATTTTGAAAAAAAATCAATTTGCTTCAATGGGGATAACTATAAGCCCATGCTCTTTTTTTATAGTCAAAACACACTTGAAAAGGCTTGGGCATTTAGAGGTTAATATGCAATTTTTGCATCATTGTATTCTTGCATAGTTCCAATCATGTATACAAAATTTCAACTTCAAAAAATGAAAACTCTATTTTTGATGAGTTTTTTACATCAAATTTCATGGTATTACATGATAATTAATTGACAGCTATCAATGATGAATTTTGGAAGATTCAATTGCACATACATGTTGGAAATATCTATAAGTATATCTTTCCTTTTAGGAAAAATTCCACGAAGGTTTTAGAACTCAATGCTAAAAAGTATTTCATGCCCAAATTCTATAAAATAGATGTCTATGTGTTGTAGCTAGATTTTAATATTTGACCCTCAAGGATTAAATACAAGACTTGAAACACACACAAATCAAAAGACCTCTCACTCTTAAAAAAAGAATCGTGGAGTACAAGCATGAGAAAAAAAACAATGTTGACTAATCATGGCAAATCCTCCATAGCTAAGCAAAACCCAAAACTCTCTTTACATAATCTACAATACTCACTGGACAAAAAATGCCAAATGAAGGGAACCCTTCCACCCTAATACCTCAAATTCTGAAGTTCAAATAGTTAAAGGCTCCTATAACAAGTCTAAACCACATAAACTAATCTATTTTAGTAAACTATATCCATCCAAAGTAGTGCACCCAATGCTACATTACATGACAGAACAATTTCAAGAGTTTATTGTAGGAGCTTCATGAAACAGATGAAGTACATTCAAGAATGTTGAAGAAGCAATTTTTATTTGTTCTTTAACCATGATCACTTATTGCTTCATGATTTTTGTGCAAATTTCTGGATTAGTTCATATAGGGTAGGGAAGAAAAAAACACTTGTGTAAGTAAAATTTTTATATGTACATTCTCCTTAAACCAATATATATTTTGAGTAAAATAAATCTTTAAGGGGGGTAAAGCTTCAACGAAAAGAGGTCCACAACGAAAAGGGTCAAACCCAAAGAATTTTTCCGCTTATTCAGTCCGGGGTGCAGAGTCAGCCCCCTGGCCGGGCATCCCAAAACGCGCCCCCGAGCCGCCGCGTCTGACTATTCGGGCAGGGGCAGTCAAACCAAAAAATACAGGGGACCCCACCAGCCAGCGAAGCTCTTGCTCCCTCCTTCGCGACGCCTCATCGGGGCGAAGAATTCCTCCCCATTTGCAAGCACGTCTTCTCAATTTTGCACCCGAAGCACCAAATTGCGCTCGCGAATCGTCGTGCAGGAGATGTGAAGGTCGCATATTATCCATAGCACCGTTTTTGGGAAAAATTTCACGCTCTCGTGTTTCTAGGCGAACCCTCTCTGAAGCGCCACAATCTCGCAAGGACTACTGTAGGGGCAGGCTTTTGGGCCACCGTGTGGGACCACGGCTTCTTCGTCGTCGTCGTCATCGTACTTAGCATTCGAGCATATCTGGCTAGCTCGTACTTTCTGGCTAAGTCCGCCATTCGGGTTTCAGTTGTTTTCCGCGTTTCTTCGGGGGCTTGTTCGTTGTCGAATGTGGAACGTCGCTTTTCAACCTTGGTCTCTTTTGTCTTTTGGTGCCCTAGGTTTTCCCTTTTCCTGTCTCTTTTTATACCCTCGTCTGGGCTCGGTCGCCTTCCCTGACTATTGATATGCTCGCCGGCTGGCCGTTGCTGACACAGTGGTTGCTGGTTGGGGTCGGGTGTTCCATTAGTAGACGTGGGGTGTCCTTCCCGGTACAATTGAATTATTGCAACTTCGCAGGAGCGAGGTACTCTTCTGCATAGCCTACGCGCTTCTTTCAGTTTCCTGTCTTAGGTTTGGATTGTGTGCGTCTGTTCCATACACTTGGCTGTCTTGCTAAGTCATGACCACTCAAGGGAAGAAGAACCTTCGTTAGTTATTCTCTTGTTTTCTTGCGTTTCTGTTTTTTTAATGGTTTCCCTTATCTCTGCTATTCGTTTGCGTGTGGGGCTGTGCGCGGTGGCGAACCAGGGATGTATACAATTTTGAAGATAATGTCCCTTTGAAACGGTGCCAGGCGTCTTTCTTCCATACGTCTCCTCACGCCGTCGTCGCAGTGGATTGTGCGCTCGTCTTAGCTTCCCCCCGTTGAATTCAAATCGGAGCTAATTTGAGAATAGTACTTTTGTAGGAAAGCACGCAAGACTCACAGGGAGGCTAAATTTCTTTTTTCATAGCGACGAGAGTTTCGTAACGAGGTGATTACCGAATGGAGGTAGGGTTAGCAATTGAATTGCGATTCTTCTGATTATGATGGATTCATTACGATCGGAGTTGACGATGAAGCATTATTCATAACAATTTGGGCTCCCAAGGATGAGCCCCCTTCCGGCGCTGTTCCAGCTGACCTCCATCGCCTTCACCCCGGAGTTGCAGCGGGCGAGGCAAGAGGCCGCGCTCAAGAGTCAGGAGACGAAAGCGAAGGAGGTCGCATGGACCAACTTCCCCAAGGACCTCTTGGTGGGGGCGTTAATGGGCGGGGTGGCACACACCGTGGTGGCGCCCGTGGAGAGAGCCAAGCTCCTGTTGCAAACGCAGGACAGCAACATGGTGGTCATGGACGGGAAGCACCCGCGCTACAAAGGGCTTTTGGATTGTATCGTGAGGATCGCCAAGAACGAAGGCGTGCTGTCGCTGTGGAGGGGTAATATCAGCAGCGTCATGCGGTATTACCCGTCGCTCGCCATCAATTTCGCCTTCAAGGTTTGTGTGCTCTTCCCTAGGGTTAGCCATGTTAGTGACCGCGCACTCTCCTGACTACGCATTTTCACTTGCGTCATGGGGTTGGTTCGAAGATCATGTGATTTATGGTGGATTCTGTGATTAGCGTTCAAGTTTTCATTGGAAACAAGCGCTTCAGATTCATCTACTGCTCGTAGGTGCTTTCACTCTCGTTAAGAGACACAACTGGTCATACCATGAAGTTCCTTGTAATTCTATCATCAATGAAGATGTAAATAAAGTGCAAAGGAAACGAACCGACTTTCTATCAGTATGACTGGAAATTCCATGCAACCATTCCGCGCGGAATGATTGCAAAGAAATTTCGCTAATATTGTAAGAAATTTGCGTCTCTTTCTTGTTCAATTTATTCACGTATTCATTGATTGTAGAATTACAAGGAACTTTATTGTATGACCAATTGTGCCTTTTTAGGAGAGAAAAAACACGTCTGGGCAGTAGATGAATCGGAAGCGCTGTGAAAATTTCAACGCTAATCATAGAATGCGTCATAAATCACACGATGATCCTTGGACCATTATTCTTGTGAAAGGTTATATATATAATTTTTGTGCACGACAACTCGCAATTCGTTGAACGGCATTACTTTGGAAATCTTTATGGATTGTGACTGATGCATGTTTTCTGTGATTGCAGGATTTCTATCGAGCGTTGTTGACGTCGGGGGGCAGTCACGAGTCTAAGGGGGCCTTGAGCAACGCCCCGGCGAACTTCCTGGCCGGCGCCCTGGCGGGTTGCACGAGCCTTGTCTTCGTCTACCCGCTCGACATTGCGCACACTCGCATCGCCGCCGACATCGGCCGCGGCACGTCTCGCCAGTTCCAGGGTCTGACCGACTTCCTGCGCACCATTTACAGGAAAGATGGCTTTCGTGGCGTGTACCGCGGCTTCCCGGCGTCCGTGCAGGGCATGGTGGTGCACCGCAGCGTCTACTTCGGCGGCTTCGACACCGCGAAGGAGTATCTCTCCCAAGACACGTACCTCTCCTTTTGGAAGCGCTGGCTCATCGCCCAAGGGGTGACGACTTCAGCTGGCCTGATCTCGTACCCGCTGGACACCGTGCGCAGGCGGATGATGATGCAGGCGGGCCTGGAGAAGCACATGTACAGCAGCACATGGGACTGCTGGCGGAAAGTGTACCGCCACGAAGGGGGGATGGCGTTCTACAAAGGCGCCGTCACCAACTTGGTGCGCGGCACGGGCGCGGCCTTGATCCTCGTGCTCTACGATGAGATCCGGAACTACATGCACTGGACATCCCCGGCCACGCTGGAGCACCGACGGGAGTAATGTTCAATTAACCAGGCCAGGGCTTCGTTGTAAACATTGAATCACCGATCAACATGGATAGCCAATCATTTCTGGGTATCTGATCTCCACACCAATTAAGACGTTGTTTCACATCAAGACAATTTGCCAGGTACCATCTCCGTGTTACTTTGTGTATGACTATTTTAAATCGGAGCTAGTGGAACAACATTCGGGTGTCTGCTTGAATTGAGCACAACATGCCCTTTCGAAGGCACATTGACTTCAAGGGTACATAGAAAAGTAGCTGTCCACGAGTAGAAGTTATGGTCCAAGCAGTTTGGATTCCTTTTTTAAGAGTAGTCAGTGTTGATGGACAGATCCTTTTGGACGTTCAGGGTATATATATACACTTTGTAGAGCTCTGATATACTATATTAGACTTGTACCGGCAGCCAGGACGCTATAATATTTTTTAACATTCACTTTTAGGATGTGAATTGTTGTCTGGAACAGTCGATCTGCTGCATTTTATGCATTGCGCCCAGATTTGAAACGTACCGTATGAGTTAAATCACATCATTCGGCACTTTACTCATTGTAATTGTTGCAGCGTTGTGTTTTTCCCTTCCGAATGTGCATCCTTGTGTACCTTCGATGGTGGGCTTGTGACATGGACTAGCATTTTTTGTTAAACGTTTCTTGGTGTGATTGATGGAGGGTTTAATTGGGCACGCAAATTAATTTGTGGACAGGCATTGATCGTTGAATTTTGCCAAGAAATTGATTACGCTCTCTCCATTGTTGTTTCAGTAACACTTCTGATATGATTGGAAATTCCAGTGCTTACAATTTGAGGTTGATCAAATGAATTACATTCTGCCAGACGGGTGTTTTTCGTCATGTAGAGTGGCTTGGAGATTATGCGACACCTTAAGTAGTGGAATCGATGAATGGTTAGTAGTGAAGACTGTAGTGTATTCTGGTATAATTATTGACGCTCAACTGATTCCTGGTTGTTTTGCTGTTGTCCTCAGAATGGGGAGTCTTTATCAAATTCCAGCGCTCTTGCTGTTATAGGATGTGTTTCTGTTGCTACGAAGCTATTACCTCGTATTAGGGTTTTTACTTGCTTGAAGTTGATACCAGCATCTCAATAGGCAGATTTGTGGCTCTTTTGCAAATGGCTGGTTCTCTTCTTCCGATGTCTTGACCTCGAGTAACCTGTTTTTCCATGGCTTGGGTGCAGAAGCGTACGCCTTTGTGTTACTAAACAGTGCATCCAAGAATATGGATTGATGGTCGACTTATATATGTTGAGGTAGACTCCTAATTACAAGGATGGTCAGATATTTGAATTATCACTTGTTGTACTTCTAGTTCACCCTTTTCAATCTGTTTTTTTCCCTAAAAATTGTTTGACCCACTGTTTTCGGTTCAATTGGTTCTTTTGCAATGAGAATTTTGATAACTGGAATAATACTATCGAAGTCTATGCAAGCAATTTGGGCCTTGTGACTCAATCGTGCTCATGAGTTTGCTATGGCGCTTCCTGCCCCACCTTTTTTAGACGTCATTTTCGTTTATTTCCTCTTTGGTGAATTCTGGCTGGGTTTAAGTTTGTTCCTCTTGTTGCAATTTCATGTAAAACACAATTAGTCTATGTTACATATGTACCCTGTGTTGTGGAGCGGTGTTTTCTACTGTCAACCTGTAGGCAATCACTGAGCATTTATGACACTGCTTTGTGCAGGAAATGAGGATATATGAAATCTTGAGCTGAACCAATTATCCCACAATTCGAAGGAAGCATGGGATTCGATGTCTTCCCTTCCATTGAGCCAACTTTTGCATGATCGGTATTGCCGGATGCCATTCCTTTGCTATTGAGATGCCTAAGGTAGAGGACCCATTCTTGCGGCTTTCAGCTGCTGAGTGTATTAAAAGGAGCGACTAATTTTTTGTTGGAGCTTGCTCATTTTCAAGAGTACTCCACTGCACTGAAAAAGTGTATTTTTTGGATATTGTACGAATCAGGTGTGGGTAGGCTTTGACACTTCAGTTGATGAATTTTGTCATATTCATTAGAATGTTAATGTACTTGTGTTTCTTATTGCCATAAGCAGGCTACTGAAAAATGTCACAAGTAGCCTGCTTATGGCAATAAGGAACACAACACGCAACATGAGCATTCAGATTTCAAATATACCCGACAATGTACATGTACTTGTGCTTATGATTTTTGAGTCATGTTCTATAATTCTGGATTCTACATATGGTCCATATTGTGGGTACCATGTACTATGTTTTGGCAAATATGTACAGTGACGAACAAAACTGAGTGCTCAATTGAAAAATCCAACTTCGCCAAGCAATATGTGGTGATTTAAATCACAAACCATCAAAGTGGTTGATCAAAGTGTTCACACATGTAGTCTTGTTCATATGTGTGAACAAAATCTCAGAAGGTAATAGGGTTTCCTGAAATATAATTACTGAAGTGACTAGGGTTTTTGTACTTGGTTTTGTTCGTAGCCACCTCTCCAACTTCACAATTCATTTGCTCCTGGTGCATTGTGAAGCTCTGCTTGTTTAGATTGTATGAAGGTGAGGGTTCTTTCAATTGTTCTTGTATGCTTCTGTCATCTGAGACACAAAAGCATGATGCGTTGGTGCAACTCCGAAGCGGCAATCCAACTTGGAAAGTTGTAGCTTCAGTTGGCAATTACTCAATCTTGGGGATCTTGGGGAGCTCACGTGAGAAAGGAGATTGCTGGGGAGTTGAGAATTAAAGAGGAGGGCGCCCAAGACATCTTAGTGTGAGGGAGGCGACATTTTATGACCTTATTCACTGAGGGTCGTTTTGGAACTCCATCACTGAAGACATCAACAAAACTTTGAAACATCAACAAAACTTTGAAACATCAACAAAACTTCGAAACATCAACAAAACTTCGAAACATCAACAAAACTTCGAAACATCAACAAAACTTCGAAAAGAATCACGTAAAAATGTGTATGATAGTGTACTTTAAGAGGGGAAGGTTTGACTGTACATGTGCAATAGAAGCCCCTTTGGGCACAAAGACATGTTTTAGCACAATTGAGGTTTGCTCAAAGGTATGTCCAACTGCAACATATCCAGGAAATAGTCAAACATGGTGGTGGGCATGTCATGATTTGAGGTTGTATGACATTTTTGGACCTAAAGTATGGTACACAATCAAGGGTATGATGGCTCAAAGGTATGTCCAACTGCAACATATCCAGGAAATAGTCAAACATGGTGGTGGGCATGTCATGATTTGAGGTTGTATGACATTTTTGGACCTGAAGCATGGTACACAATCAAGGGTATGATGGATCATGTGTACAAATTTATTTTGGAAAACTTGTGGTCTAGAATCTAACATTTCAATATGGTTCCAAGCAACTTGGTGTTTCAACAAGATAAAGATCCAAAATACACAAGCAAGATGGTGCATAAATCGCTTACATCACAACCATTTCAACTTCTCTAATAGACTGCTCCATCACTAGATTTGAATCCCTTATAGCATTTCTAGGCTTTCTTGAAACAACGTTTGAACAAATTTTCTACTCTAAGAAGAATTGAAGAATTATGGAAATGTGTGCAATGTTTGTTCTAGTTTTAGTGAGGAGGATTGCATGGCATTGTATGAGAGCATGCCATAAAGAATTGTTGTTGTATTGGCTACTAGACAGATTATTGAAGTTCAAAGAATTAGATTGCATATAGTTGTTGATTGTAGATTGTAAAAGAGTATCTAGTTTTTGATCTAATGTATAGCTCTACACACATGTATATGATTCTATTTGCTTTTGAATGCAATTTTCAACTTTCAATTGAAAAGAAGTATCTACATTGCTTGTAGTTGCTTGCCAAAGTGGGTTTCTTGATCTCAATACTTAATTTCATTCCTCACTACATGCACTGATTCAAAAAAATTATTTTTATTTTTATTTTGAACAAATGGGAAACTCACTACATTAATAGAAAGAGCCAAAATACAACCACCAAGCACCAAAAGGCTGGACAATGGAGAGAAAAAGAGCACCAAAAAAGAAATAGAACACAAGACACCTAAAAACTAAACAAATGAGTACCTCAGAGGGCCCTCTCTATTCCAAACAATGAATCCATCTTTCCTACTAGCTAAGACTGGAGACTAGATCCAGATTTTTTCAAATTTCATTTGCACTTTGTTCGCACAATGAAGTTGTAGATGGGCATTGCTTTGAGTTCTATACTGTGCAACATGTTTTGAATCCAATAATGCTTCCCTTTTGACTGGCAACCTTTAGCCACTTTGATTGCGTGTTTACCTTACTACTGCATGCAATTTAGATAATCCATAAGGATGACCCTTAGAGAAGAAGACCAAATGATGCGGAGGTTTGCAAACTTGTGGGGAAAATGTGTCACCAAAGATACATTTGGTAGGAGAAAATCTCGTATGGGGTCCCAAGATAAATAGTATCCTTTAAATATGATGAAGAATAGATGGAACATATTCCCATACATCCTGAGTTTATAGACAATGATAGAATCTATGAATCAAAGTCTCTTCAAGATTGGTGGAGTTCATAGACAATGATAGAATCTATGAATCAAAGTCTCTTCAAGATTGGTGGAGTTCATAGACAATGATAGAATCTATGAATCAAAATCTCCTCAAGATTGGTGGAGTTCATAGACAATGATAGAATCTATGAATCAAAGTCTCCTCAAGATTGGTGGTGCAACATTTGCCTCTAACATCAATGCCACAAGCTTTGTGCAACATGACCACATTATGCCAAACTGACTACATGAACACTTTTTTTGTGAAGATGGATTCATTTTATTTGGCTATTTTAGGTTAGGATTTTGGCGTCCCAAGGATGTTGTGTATGACATAAGTTGGTTGCCGTCAGCCCAGAGCCATCTACCAGGGTCGAAAGTCAATGGTTGAATAGCTCCTGAGAAGAAAAGTGTTGGGGCTCCACCTCCGTTCTTGTTGATTTCTAGTATCCAAACTCTGCAGATGTAGCTGCGAAATTTCTAGTTTGGCATTCAAGATTGTTTTCCATAATTGTAATAGATTAAATGTATCCAAAATCCATACCTCATAACAAAACCTTGTACTATTCTCTAAAATAAGTAAGTAGCCTATTGCATCTATACTCACTCTTATTTTTTTTAACATATTAAATAATAAGATTTCGTAAATTATTTTTATTGTTTGTAAGGCAAGAAAGAATACCAGTTATTAGCTTTCAGGATAGGGCTAACAACATGATCATGGTAACTTTATTACGGACTATCTCATCTTGAAAGTAAAGGTTCCAGATTACCATGTAGTTCATTCTAAATACAAACAAATCCCGAACATCATTTTTTTTTACAATTTATATGCTCAAGAAACCCCTGGCAAAGCTATGATATCTTTCAGCAATGATATTTTTCAGCTTCCAATATCATCTGCACTCCACACGCAAATCAGCACTATGTGGAAAATGATATAATCTTTGATTTTCTCAGAATCAAGTTCAGACCTAGATTATGGACACACTAGGTTTTGCAATTGCTACTACAAAATGTCAGTCAGTTTCATAACCATCTCTTAGTGAACACTAAAACCTCTGACTCCTCTCATTGGCTCTAGGGCCTCACGGAGTAAGGAGGAAGAATATTGTCTTCGGAGTGGATCATACGTAATGCAAACAACACTTCTAAGGACATGGCTTATCAAGGTCCCAATGCAAAGAACTCCAGACCACAATGGAAAATGCCACTTACTAACGTGCATTAACTATAAATAGAGATTCAGATTTAAATTTGCGGGAATGAACCTCTGACGAGTAAATTCCTCTACAACGAAACGCAGACTACACGATTAGTATTTACATCGAAATACAAATGGTGTATTCGATACACCTGAGAAACATTAAGAAGATGTAGCACATGACGGGGGTAACTGGAGCATATCAGGTACAGCTAGCGGTCGATATAAAAACAATAGGAAGGAGGATTTACATACATGCGAACACTCTGATGCAATTCGTTGACTTGGAAGAACACAAAAATGAAGAAGTTCATGACGGTGAAAATAACGATTGACTGAAACATTCCGATGCAAAGATCAAACTAATTATCATGAATCCATCCCTAGTAACACCGTTTAATTAAGGTCACAAAAACAGTCACAGTGTAGTTGCAGTGCATTTCAAAGTAGAGGACAGAATAAACTCAACATTTGTCAATTTCCGTTATATTGTATTGACCTCAGAAGGCACAATCAACACAAAACCTGACAATTCTCCATGTAAGGCATCTAAGCAGCATCAACAGTAATACGACCAGCAACCTGGTCCAAATCACGTTGCCCGTTCGACGTGATACGTCGTCCTCTGCCACAGAAACAGGAATACCATCAAAAAAAGAATCTCTAATTCTTGAACTGAACCATGCATTGCATGGTAACTAGTAGAGAGCCATCCTAACAACAAACTAGTAAATCCATTCAAGAAAAACTAACCACGTAACTCGCAAGTTACAATTGGCAAAGTTTATGCCAGAAGCGGCTATAAATAACGATAGAAAATGCCAGGTTTCGAAGAATATAAGAAAAGCTAGGTTGGGGAGGGAGGGGTTTTCCTACTAGTCATGATGAGTGCCAAGCTCAATATACCAAAATAGAAAGAACAGATTTTCTTTTCTTTCAACTGGTGACCAGTCCATTGTGACACTCAAGAGTTCAGAGGCAACGAAAAGCAGGCCCAGTCCAATTTCAAGTACAAAAAAATTGCGTCAAACTCACCCCTTGGGATCCTTCTCGACAATATCAAGAAGCTCGAGCTGCTTCAGGCAGTGTCTGGCGATGGAGCCACTAGCCTTGGCAAAGTGCGACGGCCTCGATCCATTGCTCTTGCGGCCACCATAAATCTTGCGGAAAGCGCCCACTCCAATACCTCCCCTGAGGTAAATCTTCCTCGCCATGGAAGCTTTTGAAGACAAAAAGTAATTCAGCATTATTATCATGCACATGTCTCACATATTGCATATTTCCAGTACTCTGAAAACCTGAGTTCCATCACTAATATCCGTTTCACGTCACTCCAAACCCTATTTTCGGAGCCAGGCCACCAACTCCAAAATACCCTAAACCCTAAACTGCTAACAATACAGCAGCCTACCTGTTCTGATGTAGAACCAATCGGCGTCATAAGGAGCAAGCTCCTTAAAAGTTGCGGTCTTCACAAGATCGGCCCATACTGGGACTTCGAGCTGCACAAACGAAACAAAATCAGCGGACAGGTAATATCGAGCGCTAACGCGTTACAAATTAGGTCAACAACAAAAAGCTTCCAACAGAAAGAGAGAAAAGAAGAACAATCGAATACTTTCAAACCCCTCTCAAGTATACAAAATCCTCCTCAACACGACATTTCCCAAAACTTTACCAGTCCCGGAACTCAAATAGGAAAATGCTTACCTTGCCGGATCGTTTGAGATGGGCAGCGTAACTGCGCACGAACTCGTGGGAGGAAACATCCTTCACCGTCTTCGCCATGGTGTTGGCAGATGAGCGGCGACAGAAGGCGAAAAAAGAGGTTTGCAAGTGCGCCTTCTTTCAACTATAGGCTCCCTTCGTCCGTCCCTCAAACCCTAATATGTAAGAACCGGTCTCATCTCCGGGTATCTACCGAATCTGGGTAAAAGTAAAAGGTGCCTCAGTGGGTAAATTAATGCCAGATAAAAAAAGAATTTGGTTATAACTTAGTTTTCGGTCGGGGTGATTTTTCTAATCTCTACACCTCCCCCTCCCCTTGCTAATAAGGGATGGGGTGGATTGACCCCCTCGCTCGTCCTGGTAGGGGTGCAAGTAAAAAAAATGCCCCCTATTTTGGGCCATTCTAGGATATAATCTTGACCTCACTTACCTAATTTGGGGTCTTTGATCGCAGAAATGAATTCAAAATTTGCAAAAAAATTCATGTGCGGAAAATAAATAATTCCAGGGTTTGCCCGCATGGCCGAGCAAGGGGGTCAGTTCTCCCTTGCCCTAATAAGGGACCATTGATTGCAAATCTAAATTTAGAATTTGCAAATTTTATCATCTGATTGCAAATAGAAAATTGCACAATGTTTTTCCCAGGGGTAAAACGGGGCAATCAGGGGGTCAGTTCACCTTGGCCATAAGAACATATGATGCTTTTTATTTAGTTGTTCGTTGGATGCAAAATACTATTGGGTGGGTCACTTTCTATTGGTTATTGGCATTGGAAAAAAAATTACTGTATGGCAAGGAAATGTAGCTGGTGATATCGTGTAGTAGTTCTTATGAGTAGGAAATTTTTGGAGGTCTTCTAGTTGATTTCTTCCTTCTAAAAAATGAACTGGTTTTTTTGCAATGGGCATTGGTTGCATCCTTGGAATCACAAAAGAAATACTGGTTTATTTCCTCCAATTTTAATTTCTCATCAACTAATTTCCTCCAAATTGAAATTGACACCGGCTAAATTGCAAAATCCCTATGATATATATAAAAACAATTTAAAAACGAAAATACTAATTTTTTTATTTTTTTACTTTTTATTTTTATAAACAAATGAAACAAAATTTTAGACCCTACCTTTTGGGGGCTTCTTTGCCATGGCACACTAATGCTAAGCCATGAAGTCCTAATACTCCTAAACTCCTCTTCAAGGTTGATACCCTCCATGTCTACTCTAATCTTACAAGGTATTAGCTACAGTAGTGGAGATTGACCAAAGCCAACCGAAATCCTCCAAATACTTAAAGGAGGTAGTTAAATATCTTGAAATTTTTGCTCAGGGGGTGCACTTAGTTCTACTATAACAAACTATGTGTGAACAAGTGGTTTTTAATAAACTATAATTTCAACCTAAAATTTTGAACATTGTTTAATAATGACTATAGCTTTCTATTGCCAAAATTTCCAACTCAAATAAAATATGAAATGATTTCTAGAAGAGGTTGAAAATGAACTAAAATGGCATGTTTTTCAACTCAAATAATTATAGAGGACACATTTAGATGACCATTGAGTCAATATTCAACTCAAAATGAGCTTTCAATAATGAGTTATTTTTAGGAATTTTTTGTTCATTTTTTAGACAATTTTTTCTTTTATAATATAGGGGTGTAAAAGTTATTTTTCAGTTCTACAGTGTATCTTTTTACTTCAAAAATTTGTAACTAATTATTATTAACAAATAAAAATATCAATAATTCAAAACATAAACTTTCAAAGTAGAAAAATCTATTCATATTTTTTTAATTTTGTTTTATTTAAAATTCAAAAAATATATAAGGGGTCCAAAGTTTTGTTCGCACGTGGTTTCTAATGGACACTCTAAATAACCCCCCCGAGAATTTTTGGGTGGCACTCGTTGATTTCCGACCTTTCAAAATTCCTTCTGGTTTTGCATCCGTTGTTTTTGAAATGCAACTATTATTTATTTCCAAATCCACAATCTAACTTTAAACTAGCCGCCGATTTTTCCCAATCATTAGGGCTTAGAGGCACTTCACAATATGACTGTCTAAGTTGAGAGGTTGTAGGATTGAATGGCCAAACTTTGTTGAGCGTTCAAAGAAATGGGTAATAAATAGGAATTCGAGTCTTTGGTTGGCCATAGTGTGAAGCCTCTAAAGGCCAAGTCCAAAGTTCAAATCCTTGGCAATAAACTTCCATGACCTTTATAAGTCCCCATTTTGTCACTTGAGGCTTATAATTATATATATATTTTTTATATATATTTTGAATGTAGTTTTATTTACAAAAAGTCCCCAAAAGAGTGTAAAATCAAAATAGCTATGTCACATGCCAATATAGTATTTGATTCTAAATAGAGTATTTTCCTTTAAATACAACCAAATCTCGCATGTAAATAGGATAGAGGCTTAAAATTTATACAAATTATAGATAATTAATAGAAATTGACTAAATATGCTTTGCACATGATAAATCATGGCTAAATTGGTCCAAAGGAACCTGCATGAGAACCCTACGTCAATTTTCAAAGAGAAGTTTCAATTTCCTATTCCATTTTGTGAAATAGTAAAAACTCTAATTGTTATGGTAGTATGTGGGTGAAGAAAACTCAAGATGGACCAATGGAAGGCATCTACAGCTAGAGTAAAATGTTTCAAGGTATAAATATATTAGGAATCTAACAGCAAAATCAATTTGCTAAGATTCTCTTATATATGAAAGATTTCCTATTCACCAAAAATTAAAGGAGATAGCAGGATTTGATTCTCCTTCTTTGCATGTGCAAAGTAAGAATATGAGCTTGTACATCTTTTGTAGAATTCCATAAGATGTTCCACAAAAAGTTCCAAAATTTTCTAATAGCCAAAAGATCCTCTTCCAGACAATCAACCACCAAAATTTATAATGAGAAATTCTTAGAAATTACCTAGGGTGCAATAAAATCTCACTAAAAATTTTCATAGCTTCTTTTATGTTGATAAAATGTTCCAATAAGTTTCAAAATAGTATAATAGCTAGAAGTACCTGAACTGGTAAGATTCTCTCAAAAACAACAAATTTAAAGATTGTCAATGGAGTTGACTAGCATTTTGGGAATTTGGGAATATATACAAAATTGGAATGAGGTCAAAGTGGGGTCTTTTCTTACTTCTTTATACCTACCAACGTATTTTGTAAATTTTTTGGGATGGTGCCAAGGTGGCACAAAATAAAAGCGAAGGAAAGAAAGTTTGGCTTTATTTCCTATTCATAGAGAGAACGAGTGTGGTAGAAAGTCTTTCTTTTGTGTTGAACTTTGGCACCCTTCTCTATTAGAAATTTGCCACCATCAAACATTCCATTTTTTTTACAGAATGTTCATGATCTACTGACTACCAGGTTAAAGAAACAATCATTCAACAAGCTTTGAAGTTTAAACAAAAGGTGAACTAACTGGCGACAAGCAAAAACAGTTCAAGAAAAATACAACAAAATTTCAGCAGATTACGCCTTGAGTTACCACTCGAATCAAATGACAAAAGATGATCAATGAATCTCATATATGAGAGAGTAAGCACACAATTACCACCTGAATCAAATGACGAAAGATGATCAATGAAGCTAGGCTTAGGTAGTCTCAGAGCCTAGGTTCTCCCTTCTCAACAATTTCCAAACATAGGGCCTTAACCATTGACCTACTTAGACTAGGCACACAATGATCAACCTAGTTAGTCTAAGTCCCTAAACACACTAAACAGAGTAATAATGATGCATAAAATAAATAGATACAGGAACACAAGCACAATAATGTCCAAAACAGGCAAATAACACATATAAACATTGCAGACTCTAAACACTAAGCAAAAATTGTTGAGAAGGGAAGAATCTGGCTTTAGGGACATAGAATTGGCAGACACCAATTCTAAGCCCCCTTCTCATCATCCACTACAGAGCCTAACCTGCACATGACAAAAATCATATTAGTAAATCTCAATCTTCCTTGCGAAGACTCTTCTTCCAATCATCATACGCTGCATTGTAAGGGAAGTTTGTTAGAGTGTAAAACTCCTGTGCATACATAGCTACCACTAGGGGTAGATGATTGCTAAGTCAGTTCCGAAGCTTGTTCTTCATGAACGATAACATGTTGAAGGTACGTTCGTCTTCAATGCTCCCCAACAACACAGCGACGACAACAAGCTCAACCACTTTCAAGTATTTGGAAAGCTTGTGCCTAAATAGTCCTGAGGCCTCAAGGCGGCGCCATAAACAAGTGAGCGGGTTCAAAGGTAAATCTCCTACCATAGCGCCTTCACAATTAGCCTTCATTGTAATGACAAACATCTATGCATGCTCTTCCAACTTTGCTATACTCTCCCTTCACCTGGCACCTACAAATCCTAATCTAAGAACTGTTTTGTTGGGCTTTCCACCTCCAGGTATCTATCGAGGTTGAATTTACTTGTGACATGGTTGTTTGTCTTGCTATGAATTTCACATGGTATAGTAATTGTTGCTTATCACCATTGAATTTGTGCATGAAGTTCTAGTAGCCATGAAGTAGAAGCCCTTACAATGACTATTGGCCAATGTTTTGTTTGGAAATCCATGGGTCAAGGCACAAAGAAATTATGTAGGATGCACCCTTTACTTGAATAAGTTGCATCATGGTGCCAAGGTTGTCAGCTCGACGTCAAGTTTGGACGGACGTGACACTGACAAAAAGTCCGGATCCAACCCCAACGTTTGTCAGGATCAACAATTTTTTTTTTTTTTTTTTTTTGTGGATGAACTCGACGGTCAAGCTGTCCACATCGACAGTTAGGCCGTCCATGTTGATAGTCAGGCCGTCTAAGTCACCGGACAAGCCATCGGCCGAAAAAAAATAAAAATAAAAATTCGTCGACACGATCTTGACACGTCCAGACTAACGCTGACGGACATACTAGCGTAAAAAGCCAGCATCACCATGTTGTTGTTTGGGAGTTTAGAGTTTCAACTATTCGCAAATGTTTAGAGAGAGTAAAGAGCATTGATGAGTCTTGGTCTTTTTGCCTCTACGAGCTTTGATTAGACAAACAAAATAAAGCAGAAGGAATTGAAAGCTGAGACATGAAAATGTGGACAAGAACAATACACGAAAGCTGCCAAAGCAGTTGCAATATGAATGTTTATGAACCCAAAGTGAACGTGTGTTCATTCTAGGGGTTTTATTTCACCTCCCACTATCTTGGAGGAAGGTATTGATGGAATGATCATTGACTCTGATTAGGCAAAAAAAGTAGAGCAGAAAGCTTTGAAAACTAAGACATGAAATTGTAGACAAGGACAACATCACAAAAATCGCAAAGGAATTGCAGTATTAATGTTGTGGAAGTGTATATGCTCATTTTAGGGGGTTTGCTTCACCTCCCACCAACTTGAAGCAAGGTACTGATGGAAAGATCAAAAAGAGTGAAGCGTAAGGGTTCGGAAACTAAAATATGAAATGTGGACGAGGGCAACAATACCAAAGTTGCCAAAGGAGTTGTAGCATGAGTCTTGTGGGTCTAGAGCAAGCATGTAATCATTTTAGGGTTTTTGCTTCACTGCCATTTTAAAAGCAAGCTATTGATTGAATGATCTACTGACTTTGATTAGGACAGTGTATCATTTGGCATCGAAAGAGTGGAGTCAAATGCAACAAGATGCAATGAATGCCATTTGCTTGTTCATAATATGGCTTAGGGTGATGACTATGCTCCATATAATCACCATTGTTCAAAAATTTACACATTAGAATTCCACTAAACCCTCTCTACTAACACCCTATAATTGCACATTTCATATATACCCTATGGATTTGTCATGTTGTGTGCACAACATGAAAGTGTAAACACATGCGAGTGTTGCATTAAGAAGCCTATTTGTTCCTCAAGGCATTGCCATTAGAGAAGGTTGAGTGAGTATATCAAGGAATTGCTCTTCTCAAGCATTTCTCATAGCTATTGGTTTGATAGAGCATTTTGAACACTCTTCTACTCTGAAGCAAAGCTCTCCTTTAGATGAATGTTCAAGAAGATGCTAGAATGGCACTTCTTTCAACATATAGAAGTAGAATAACCTAGGTCTTACATCCATAATAATTTGACTTTAGGGATGGTTCTATATACTAATTGTGCTATATTGTGTGTAGATAGACTTTCAAATTATAAAGGAGCTTATTTGCATGGATGAGTCCTTTTCAGTTTCATCATATTTACGGAGGTGTGGCCCCATTTGAAACTTGTGTTTTGAGATGATATAGCTATATCATTACCTTTGTGATACTTGTTTGAAAGCATGCATGAGCGTATGGATTGAGTTATAGAAAAGGCTAACAAGACTTGATACTTAGCACTTAGAGCTACAATATTGCACTTTCAAAAGTTTGACTCAAGTTTGGAAGCCTATCTTTTGGAAGCATTAAGTTTGGAGGACCATTTAAGAAAAAAGAAATTTTACATGAAAAAAATGAATATTTTTATGTTTAGTCATTTGCTAAATCACATTAATTAATTATTTGATAAGGAATGTTAAACCTAACCACTAGGCATAATATTGAACATCCTAATTATAGATCTATTAGGGGGAAAGAACAAGAAGGTCCCAAATTCAATTGTTGATCAAGGATTGGTATTCTTTGTCCATTGTTGTTTTCTAATGAACTAAATCATGTCCTATTAAAGCTTCATTTATAAAGTTTGGTTCACTAATTTGAGTGATAAAGGCATAGGTGTAGAGATTTTCATCATGGAATTTTGTTGATTGCCAAGCTCCACAGTTTTTACGTCGAGAAGTTTTTAGAAGAGAATTTTGTTGGAAAGTTGTGCATAATTTAGAAGTTGTCTGAGCTTGGTGATAATGTGCTCAAAGATGAGGGGACAATTCTAATATCAAATCTCTTGCCCAATGTTGCTAGATTAAAGGGATAGGTTGAGAAGGTTGATTGGGCAACTCAAGTAGAACTGAGTAAGGCACAAGATAGTGTCAACTTTTGGTTAGATGTTGCATGTAGGTCAAGGTCTGTCTTTAGAAGTGAGGATGTCATTGGATCAAGGATAGTACAAGTCTATTAGTAAACTTAATAGTGACTGCCTCTTTTGAGTGCATAGTGACAAAACATGTCACTATGCACCCAAACGACCCCTTCCAATTTTTTTAAATTAAATTCATTATCCCCCACCCCCTATTAGATTTTTTATTTAAATTAATTATTTTTTGTATTGCACCCCCCCTCCTATTTGTAATTGTGAGGGAGGTGAGGAGCTACAAACAATATGGGATATCATGTTATCCCATATTGTATCCCGTATCCCGTATCGCATTCCATATCCGTACCCCCATATATTCGTCTCTGTATTTCGTATCCATACCCTCCAGTATTTATACCCGTACCCGTCTGTTGTATCCGTATTGTATTCCAGATGTTGATTGGACGGTTGAGATTAAATCTCACAAGATCAACAGCTTCTAGTTTTTTGAGAAATCAACAGCAATTTCAAAGGTAAGCATTTAAAAAATGATAATAATCAACGGTCTGAATTTTTTTTGAAAGAGGGGGGTTGGCAACTAATGCAAACCAGGTGTTGTACGCCTCTTTTCAGGGGATAGTATAAAAGTCTTCCAAGTCTATTAGTAAACTTAATCTAAAATTAAAGAACTATTTTGGATCATTTTGATTTCAGAGAAAATGAAGTCACAACTTAAAGAGATGTAATAGGATTCAAGGTCATGTAGTCAATAACCTTTAATATCATTGGGTTCACCATAGCCAATGAAAATGAATTTTAAACTTTTGATGTTGATTTTTTTTGCTTTTCATTGGAGATATGAATATAGGCCTCAATATAGGCTAAGCATCCAAATATTCTCAAGTGTAAAAAATTGGATACCAAACCACAATTTGATAGGGTATTGAATTGATTAAAGCTTTGGTGAAAGAAAGTTTTTGCAAATAGCATGCTATTGCGATTGCTTTAGCCCAAAATGAGTTGTGGAGATTGGCAACTTTGACCATGCTCCAAGTTGATTTGACCAAGATTCAATTTTTGCATTCAAAGACTCTATTTTGAATTGGATTATAGGTATTTATGAATTGATGCTGGATGCCGGAATCTATACAAAACTTGTACAGTTCTTTAAGGTAAATTCACCACCATTGTCAAAACAAAAAAACAATATCTTGTATGACTTGTCTGATTTTTGACCAAAACTTTGTATTGTATATACGAGGAGGTCATGAACAAATACTTGTAGTGTTCATAGATTTATAGAGCAAGGGAAAGATGCCTTATATTGGGATTGAGTGGAGAGAATCCCTATAGAATTGTAGAGGTTGGTTGCTACATATCTATCAGAGAAATGGGGGCTAGTAGTTATGGCATTACAACAACTGTACCAAATATATTGCAAGCTTCATTTGTAGGTAGTAAAGTGATTGTGTTAGATGGTTCAATAAATCAAACTTGC
Source organism: Rhytidiadelphus loreus (assembly GCA_947034895.1). Classification (NCBI taxonomy): domain Eukaryota; kingdom Viridiplantae; phylum Streptophyta; class Bryopsida; order Hypnales; family Hylocomiaceae; genus Rhytidiadelphus; species Rhytidiadelphus loreus. Next base: position 9,082,453 of record OX344765.1, on the reverse strand, counting down.
TTTCTATATGACACATTGCATGAAGTTTACCACACTTTAATCCAAGCGAGACAAGCTACAATGCTAGTTATTGAAAACTCAGAGACAGAAGAGTTTCAATACACTAGTACATCTTATATGGAACCCTCATCAATTTATGTGGTACAATCTAAAAGAGAAGGAAGAAATACTTACAAATAAAGAAGAGGATGTGCAAGACAACAAAGATTTATACTCAATGGATACTCTAGTGAAAGAAGAATATGAAGTAAGAAAGGGATGTGCATATAATTCATAAAGATGATCTAGCATATGTGGAAGGAGAAGAAGAGGACAAAGTAGAAGATGACTTAGAAGAACATATATCTTACTAAGAAGATTGTTCATTAAAGTTCTTTTCTAATTCATCAAAACAAGAGAACGATTCATTAGAACAAGAGAAGAATTCATAATTAAATAGAGTAATCCTTTGAAAGGAGAGAGCAAAAGGCATGTAAAAGATATTCCTCGTCCCCACCTTAAAACCTCAAAATTTCAGCCTAAAGTATGCAAATCTCCAGTCACACGTACGTGCGCAAAATTTCTATGTTGACAAAAAATGCATGTTGGTCCTTTAGGGGTTAATAGTGTTGTACATTCCCTCATTATGATATTATTGACTTACTTTGAGAAAACAATACCAATTGTACCTCTAAACACTTTTGATATAGTTTTGGCTATTTCTTGCTATGAGCTGTTGATCTTCACTTCTATATGAAAATGATTTCTTTTTTAACCATTTTGATTCTGCTTAGAGTTTATTAAGCAGGATTGGCACCCAATCCCCCTATAAAATTTGTAAATTTTGGTATTTTAACCCCTAAATGCCCAAACTGTGTTTTTTGGCAACATAGCAATTTTGGGCAGCTCACTTTGAATGGAGTTTTTATTTGTTTCCTTTGAAATTTTCACACAACATGTGTCCAAGGAGTAGCTTTAAAGCCCAACAATATTCATAACTTTTGACCGCATGGTTAAAAAGTTCTTGCATAATATGTAGTTTTGTTTGATCTTTGGGTAACCCGGGCAGCCAAAAAATTTCTTTAAAAATCACTTTGAAAAAATTAGAATTTGAAATTGGTTCTCTAGAACTATATATACATGGAAAGCTTTTAATCATTCCATTTAGATAAATGAGATGAAAGGTATGGGAGTTTTAGTTTGCGGGTAGTTTGTCGGTAATAATGGATTCTCTACTCTAAAATAAACTTTGAAGCCCTTTATTTAACTCAACTATTAATTTTTGTGGAAAAAAATAAAAACATTAGGTGTAGATTGTTTATTACAACATTACAACCACTAGGATTGGCATTTTTCAATTCCATAAATAAATTGTTAACAATTTAGTATTTTGAATCATTCTCTACACCACTCTAATTATTTTTTTCCTTATATGTTGTACAATTCCAAATGATTTGAAAACTTTCAAGCATGTAGCCGAATTGCCTTGAAGAATGAATCCAAAGAGTAACCACCATTTTGGAAAAAATTTCATACAATTCTGGCCTTATGAAGTGCAACTGCCTGTTTTTTCACAAGGACAAATAAATAAAAATTGTCAATTCAATTGCTAATACCTTGAAATCTACATTATGGAAATTTCTGAAATTCTTTCCACATTTTCTCAAACTAACGTACTACAAGATCCTATGATTACATCTATCAAAAAATGTTTTTTTTCGAAGATTTGGGTCTTGTACTAGTAGTGGCAGTTTTGGAGCGTTTTTGGTGAAACATAGGCAAATACATTTGGGGGTGAAGGCAATAAGAACTTTGGTTGTTAGTATGATTTGTTGATTTTTTTTATTGTATAGAAAGACAATGATGATGGTTTCTACAATGATATAATGTGCATATATCCTACAATTTTTTTTAATTTTTTATCCTACTTGTTACATAATATGAATTTTCATCATTTCATAATGAAAAATGAACACCAACTTCAATTTCTTTAAACAAAGAAATGAAAACGTTTTGACTTAAAGTGAAGGTAAAATCCCTTCTTTGAAAAGAGATACGAAATTTTCCCACTTATATCTACTTTTCAAAAAAGGTAGCAAAGAAATGAATGGACAGGGAAGCTTGAAATCAGTGGTCATAGGTCCATCCTTAAAAAGGTTAATGGACATGAAAATATGTTCCAAACACATTCTACCCCTAACAATTAGGATATAGTTAGTTCAGATTTATGTAAATCTGTCTGTAATACATCTTGATATGTTATTGAAGTTGATGTGAACTTTCTAATTGTCCATTGCATGACCCAAGCATGTCATCAAATTTTAGATCCCAACTCCCCTAGTGTTTTCTTAGAAGACAAATAGGGTTTGGAACAAGATCCATTTAACTCAATGTTTCACTTTCTTTTTTTGCGCTACATACATTGATTTACATACCAAAAATATATGCAAAGATCAAAATTTCATTGAAATCGGACACAAAATACAAAAGTTATAAGCAATGCAAATAAAATGTTGCAAGAAGGGGAACATTGCATATAGAAGGTTAGTGAAGGGGTTGTGGAGATGGACCCTAATTCACAATGATGACATTCAACATTTAGAAATGATCATTTATATTTGGAAAACATACCTAAACCATTGACAAAAACAAAAGTAGTAAACACTCTAGGCCATTTTTCCCAATGGGATAAAAAGGCATGTGGAACTTATTTGTAGTCACATTCTATTTTAAGTTCCATGGTAACATAAAAATTTGAATGTTTTGTAATTTTTTGGATTATTTGTAAAGAAAATAAGTAACCTAGCATCCAATATTCTAACTCTTTGAATTTAGAAATAACAAGCAGGAGTTACATTTAAAGGACGTCCAATGCACTGTAATTTCTTTACACATTGATGCATTTGATAATTCTACAAAGGGGTGGTTTATGCAAAAATGTTTTTTTTCTAAAATTTGGTACTTGTATTAGAAATGGTAGTTTGGGAGTTCTTTTGGTGAAAACACGGTCTCTGACCTTTAGGAATTAAGCTTGGGCCGCAAACTTCTTGGAGTTGGGCCCTATTTAAACTTCTTACGCTTGGGCCCCAAATTTCTTGGATTTACACCTCAAAGTTGATGGGTTTGGTCCCCAAACTTCTTGGATTTGGACCCCCCAAACTTTTTGGGCTTAGGCCCAAACTTCTTGGATTGGGTCCTAAATTGTCCAAAAGAAGAAATAAAAGGAGGAAGAAAGCAAAAGAAAAATGGGTGAAAAAATAAAAAGGAAGAAAGAAAAGAAGCAATAGAAATAAAGGAAGAAAAGAAGAAAGATTTAAAACAAGAAAAAATATAAATGAAAGTAAAAGGAAATAAAAGAAAGACCGAGGAAAAAAAGAAGAATAGGAAAAGAAAGGACACTAGAAAACAATATGAAAACAAGAACAAGAAAAAAGTAAAATAAATTACAAGAAATGTAAAACCTTCTAAGAATAAGATGTGGTTTGATTATAAATAAACATTGAAAAATTATAGATAAAATTTGTTACAATGAATGGAAATGCATTACTTGAAGCGTCTAATTTTTCTACACTTTCTTGGTTGCTAAATTTCATAACTTGATGTTTTCCACAACACTTACGAATTGACATCTAAGAAGTTTTTGGTGAATTGATGAAGCATAAAATGAGGTATTAAAATTTCAAAGATGCTTATTTTAATTACATTTTTTTTTTAAATAAGTGAAGTTAGATTAGATTTTATGCTTTAACTTGATTATATAACAATAATCCATAGTAAAGAAAACTATTCTACCTTAAAATGACCTTAAAATTAAGGGCTCATTATATTTGTATGACCTCTAATTGCTTGGGTCAAAATACCTTTTTGTTGATGAATAAAACTTTTCACTTTTGAAATTAAAAGTGCTTATTATATAATACATGTTTTGTTACATCTATGCATTTCTTGGAGCATAACAATTCAAGTTCAACAGTGAAGCTTCAGAGCGGTTTCAAACAAGAGACCTTTTTTTTTACTCATGTGGTTCAATAGAAGCTTGTGCTAGGAAAAGCGTACAATTTGACATGTTTTCATTCATTCAGTTCTCAAATGGTGAACTTCAAATCTTGAAGGGACTAGGAAAACCTTAACCTTTGCTAGACAAGTTTTAAATTCATATCTAATGATGAAAAACAAAATTCTTCATCAATGAATTGGAAGTAGAAATATACTTAAATGTTAACCCAAAATATGTAGTTTGTTTCTCAACTCTAGTAGTCTAGGTAGATAAAAAAAATCACTTTTTTCAAAAATTAAAATTTGGAATTGGTTTTCTAGATTTATATATACACAAAAACCTTCGAATCATTCCATTTTGATCAATGAATCAAAAGTTATAAAGGGTTTTAGTTTGCAAGCAGTTATGGATTCTCTACTCTAAAATAAATTTTGAAGTCCTTTATTTAACTCAATTTTTCAAAAAATTTAAAATAAAATAAAATCATAGGATGTAAATTGTTTATTACAAGATAGAAACCATTGGGATTGGTATTTTTCAATTTGATAACTAAATTCTTAAAAATTTAGTATTTAGAATCATTCTCTATTTCTTTCTACTTATTATTTTTTTCCTACATATTGCACAATTCCAAATAATTCCAAATTTTTTAAGCATTCAGCCAACTTGCTTTGAAGATTAAATTGACTATTTTGGACATTTTTTCATACAAATGAGACCTTGCAAAGTTCACCTACCCGGTTTTTGCTAGGGCCAAAAAAAGGATTTTTGTCACTCCAATGCTAATATCATGCAATCCGCATGATGGAAATTTTTGAAATTTTTTCCAAAAATCTTTTGAAACTAGCATTCTATAGTATCCTACGGTTACATGTGTTCCAAAATTTTTTTTCCAAAAATTTGTTACTTGTACTAGAAATGGCAGTTTCAGTGGAGCGTTTTTGGTAGTAAAGTAGTCAAGGAACTTTAGGGATTAAAATGACAACATCAAAAATATTTCAATGGAATCATTTTGCAATGTTCAAATTTGCCCTTTAATTTTTTTATAAGAAAAATATGGTTGTACAATATTTATATCTCGAAAGTAGTAGCTTATAAAAATTATTCATTTTCAACCTAGTTTGGATGGATAGAAAGATTTATACAGTTTCAAATTTTTATAAATTGTACAAATTAAAGGACCAACCTTGTGTTTTTTGCAATATAATTTTTTGGAGCAAGTAAATGTCAGCAGAGATTTCCATATTTTTAACCCAAACTTTAATAGAGGGTGTGGACAAGGAATATCTTTCATGTGCACTAAATTTCAAGACATTTGGAAACATGAATCAAAAGTTATGGTCACATGTATTTTTTGGATGGACAGAAAGATTTATGTAGTTTTTATATGGAAAATGCATTGAAATTGTACAAACTAGACATGTATTTCTTGTGGCAAAAATGAGGTTTTAAATATTTTCAAATTCATGTGAAACTTCATAAAAACTTCATAAAAAACAAACATTTTCAAAAAATTCAATGCAATTTGCATTTGGAAATTAAAAATAAACATTTCAATTTTTTCACTCTTAGTATACATCACAATTTATGCTATTTCAATGCATTTTGTTATCGTTGAAACAATATCAACCCTCGTATTCATGCTTACCTTGTGAAATGTTGTCACTTTCTGTGGTCTTCTAAGTTTGAGATGCTTAAGTTCAGTATCCAATGACTTAAATTTTGTAGTGGATTCTTTTATTTGTAGATTTGTTTTGAACTTCTATTTTAGCGTTGAAGATGATCTCAGTAGAAGTTTATGAAGTTTATGAAGTTTGGTTTTTCATTCATTCCAAAACATTGAATCATTTTAGTATTGAAAGACTAAAATTGCAATTGAATGTTGCCGGTTGGTATAATCATACATTTACCATTTTGACATGTTATCATGGTGGACACTTTAAAGTTCTTTATAAAAAAATTTAGCTTGCATAAAAAATTAATTTGTAAGTATAATTTTATAATGTATTAATATGAATTATTGTCACACAAATCCTTCAAGGATTTCTTCTATATTGTTTCCAAGAATATTTAAACCATGAAAGTCCCATTGTCTCCTCAAAGGAGAAAAGCATTTTGCGTACACTCCTGCAATGTCAAAATATGTGATGATTTTTTGAAACTTTTTGTAAAGATAGAAAAACACATTAGCTTTTTGTGCATTCCACTATAGACATAGTACCCATTTTGATTTTTCCTTAATCTGGAACCTACTTCAACTTAACCATTTTTTAATGAGTGAAAATTTATTATTATTATTATTTTTAATTCCTACGGTGTCAATTCAATTCTTGAACAAGAAATTCAAATTTAGTAGGACAAAAAATTTAAGTTAAGATGGTTCAAAGCAAATAAATGTAGTCAAACAAGGTGCAATTATATTTTTTTCCTTCTCTTCAAGTGCAAATGTCTTGCACTCTTTGTGGTCAACGTTTTTGAAAGTTCTTCCACACATTTATACAATAGTGTAGTGCATGGTCCTATAGTTAGGTGTATATATGGAAAAAAATTTAAGTATTCCACACTTTGCAATATACATTGTAGTGTTTGGTTTGGTTTTTGATGGAAGAATGGCTAGGGGACTGTAGGGGTTAAAAAGAATAATGTGTATACAAATGGGTGTTTTTGAATGTAAGTACTTTGCTTCTCTTACCCCCCCCCCAAAAAAATTGTCCTCTTGGGGACAAAATGGATTTCGGGCAAGTTCATAAACCTTAAGTATTAGTGAAAGTTTTTAAAACTTTCTCATAAGAAAGGAAAACTTACTAGCTTCATAGGAATATAATTTTTATTTCAATTAGTGCCTGGGAGCAAATATTATGCCATCTTAAACATAATTTTCACATCACCGGGCAGAAAAAGAAATTCACAAAAATTTGAAAGTAAATTTGAATTTTTCTTCTTCTTCAAGATCATATTTTTGTCTACATGTGAAGCTTTGATTCATTCCATTTGGATTAGTGATGTGAAAGTTATGAACAATCTTGTTTTTCAGGCAATTTGAGTATCTTCTTGAAAAAATAACATGTAGGATTCATTTCTAAATGCAATTTTTGTAGTTTTAAGAAAAAAATTGTTTGCTAGAACAATCTCACAGTTGGGATTATTGTATTTCAATCCCATCTTAAAGCTATTAACAATTTAGTTTTTCTTTCAATCTTGAACCTACTTCTACTTCACAATTTTTTAAAGAATGAAAATCAAACTTTTTTTTTTCTTTTTTTTTTTCTAGACTTTCAACTTAGTTATTTAACATAATTTTTTTTTATTCAAGGTCCATAGTACAGAAAACTTTCACAAATGGCAGTCAAAGTCATCTGAAATTGCAGGCTAGTGTTACTTTTTTTTCTCCAATTTTGAATGCTAATATCTTTCAATTTGTACGGTCAAACTTCATGAAATTTTTACTACATTATCCTAGTCAAGTAAAGTAAAAGATCCTATTGTTAGATTCCAAGAATTTTTTTTGTTTCTTAGAGTGAATGCAACAGAAATGGTAAATTTAAATGGTTCATGATAGAAAATGGCCTTGGTCCTTTAGGGGTTAAGCCTTGCATATTTAAGATTGCAGAAGTAGCAAAGTTTTGGCATTTGAATCCTTGAATTTCCTTGGTTCCCTCATGGGTGACAAGAACACTCTATTAGGCTTTGATGTTATTAATATTGATAATTCTTTTTTGTTGAAACTGGAGAAGGACATTACTTTTATGGAAATATTAAGTTTTTTGGATTTTTGTCCGTGAGCAAAAGTTGTGGTACAAGAAGCTATAAAGGTAGAGGGGGATTACATCTAAAAATTTGAAGACAATGGAAAGAAATAACTTTAAAATGTCATTCACAAATGTCATTGACCATTTCTATTTAAACCCTTGAAGTCCCATTGTGTCATTAGGGGGTGAAAGTGGGTTTTGAGCAAAGTGGTACAATTGAATGTTCGTTATGGATGTGTAGAAGTCCATTTGAGGATAAAAGAACACAATAGTTGTTTTTGGGGGCTTGTGAGTTCCCTTGCATTTCCAGACTGTGGAAACTCTATCGTATCCATTTTAGATAATATTAATTAATTAATTTTTAAATATAGAATATAGAATATTTTTTTATTTGAATTTTTTAAAACATATATTTTTATTTATTTAATAATCTAACTACGATGCAATGGTTCACAGCCTTGAAACAGTCTCTTAGAGGCCCCAAAAAACATCTAATGTATCAGTTTTCTTATAATATAATTTTTATTTAAATTAGTGGCATATAGCAAAAATTATGGCACTATAAGGCCTTCTTTTAGGTTTGGCAAGCTAAACCCCTCTACATTCAAAACAAAAATAATAAAATTGAATTTTTTTTCCTTCAAGACTATACGTTCCTTTGTATGGGAAGCTTTGATTCATTCAATGTACATGATGATGCAAAAGTTATAGAGCTTGTGTTTTTCCAAGCGATTAGAGCATTTTCTTTGAAAAATAAGATCTTTTGCTTGAACAATGTCAACACTAAGATTTGTGTATTCAAATTCTATTGCACAAGTATGAAAGATTTCATTTTTTTTCAAATATTGAAAGTACTTGCATTTCTCTTTTATAGAAAGAAAAATTAAGTCCCTTCTTAAAACATTTTTGTAGATTATCAACTAAGTTGTTGAACATAGAAACTTAGAAGTTCATAACCACTAGTCCTAGCATTTGAAGTTGTGTTGAATCCAAGACAAAAATCTAGCCAAACAAAAGAAATTTTATTCTTCGATTTAAATTAAAATATCCTGCATTATATGTGGTCAAAGTTTGTGAAATTTTTTCTACATGTTTATGTACTAGCATAGTAAATATTGGGGTGACAATGGAAGCTACTAAAATAATAGCAAGAGTGCCATTTTATGTGGGAAAAGTCTTGGACTTTGGTCAACGAAAGTGGGCAACAAAGATGAAGATTATATAGTATTGGCCATTTCAAAGGCAAGAATTGGAAGAGGAGAAAGCTCAAGCACAGATTGGTACACAAATTATATAGAAGCATTGTAGGAGCCATCCAGTGAGAGGTATGTATGGATAGAGGAAGAAATAGCTATATTCTTCTGGAATGGCATATCTAAAAGAATAAAGAGTATGTTTGTGCAAGAGAACAATGTACTAGTGCACAGAGACGTAATGGAGAAGAAAGTCCCAATACTAACAAAACCTCGTTTGTTGGAATACATTGCAATGCAATTGGAGAAGTTGGACATTGAATGATTGTGGAATGATATAGGTGCATATTAAATTCAAGTTTTAGATTCAAAAGGACTTAGAAGGGTGGTACATTTTGTAAGAATCCATTGCGGTAGGAGATTGCAGCTTCATGTAATACAATATATGAAATTGTAAAATTATCTACAATTGCAATGTAAAATCATATTATTGGTCTTTAGTTTTCAATTTTGTATTGAAATGCATTACCAAAGTTGTGAAGGTGATAAAAAAAAATGCAATGTATTTTGTATGATAAATAGGAAAAACAATTTGCAAACATGTTGCTATTGCACAAAGAAAAATTGATGTCCCATTCTACAATTTTGTACAAACCAAAAAAATGGCAAGTGCCCCCCACCCTTATTGGCAATAAGGTCAATTTTGCTCGTATGATTCGTAAGTGCAATTTTATATGGCCAAATGCAAAAATGACGAATCGCATGTTTAATAATAATAGCCATTTCATTCAATTCATTTTTTGATCTGCATCTTTCAAAACAAACCCTCTTGTATAAAATCCAAAAGAACATAATCAATTAACCCCTAAAGCCTTTATGAATGAACCACTAAAGTGGTGTTGTGCGCTAGCTACTGTAGTTACGCGCCTAACAACACTTCACTATAGGCCTAAACTCTACTCGTTCCACTACGTAGGATTTAGGTGCTACATCCTTGTCTTTAACTTTGGCAAAATAATCTCGCTTTACGATGATGGTTTCACAAATATTCCCTAAACTATTGCCAAAAGCTGCAGCTATGCTGAACAACTTGCAAGATGAATTGAAAAATCTCAAGAATTTATTAAAATCACTTCCATATAAGCGCTAGTTGCATACAATATTATCGATCAGAGTACACATGAATTAACTAATAACTACCGGTGGACAATTCCAAGTTTGGGTTGTTGTCAAGATCAAAGTGATGTAAGTGCATAATTTAGGTCCACAAGTTGGTCAATGAAGTGAATTAAGTCATAGCCTGGCCTCTACATGAAGGCATTGCCCCGCCCAATTGTTGGCTATAGACTACTTGAAGTATTTAACGAGAATAGTTGATCAAATTGAAGGCTCACACTATGACTGCAATATCGTGTAGCTGGTGTGAAGAGGAGGATGGAATTGTGTTGTAGTTGGAATTTCATAGTGAATAACTTCAATGGTTTGACCATCAAATGTTATTACGAGGGAAAAAAAATTTAATTCTTCCATTTCTAGTATAGTTATATGTAACCACGAAAACTTATAATAGACGGGTGAAATTAAGTGTGGACTACTCCTAAGAAAATTACCACTAGATATATTTGAAGATATTAGTGTTTTCATTGAAGGGACCGAATTTTTTATTCTTGCCTTGCGAAGAAATGTCCAACTTCCATTCACAATGTCATAGTACATTCTATGAAAAATTGTTCAATCATGTCGTTGGTACTTTTTGGGATTCATTCTTCATAGAACTTTACAACATGCTTAAAAAAAATGTACAATGGTTTGGAATTGTACAATAGATCCACAAAAATACAGTAAATAGAAAGCGGGAAATGATTCAAATACTCAATTGCTAACAATTGTATTTGAACATGTAAAAATGTGGACAACACTAGCTCATTTATTAAAAACTGGGAATCCTAGTAAGACACAAACGCCCACATAGTGAAAGACGATATTGACATGATGTTGCAAATAGTGAATCCTTATGGGCTAAAACCGTCTGTAGATGGTGCATTTGCACCTGCAATTAGGGTCAAAAAACAAAAGTCAGATAGCTCACTACAACGTATATGCAAAATTCTTGATAGTCCACAAATTGCAAGAATTAGATTGTGAAAATCTAAAAATCCCTCTTTGATTTTTATAGATTCTTCATCAATATGTGAGAAGCGAGTACTTCTAGCTGTCATAGTACATAAAAAAAACCTTTCCAAAAAGAAAGCAAAATTGACTAGAAGAAAACATAAATACATAATGGACAAGTAGAACAAATAAACAAAAAGGCTGCCATGCTAGAAAAAGTGACATACTAGACTTATAATGTTTAGGCACTTGATTTTGTGAAGCAAAATACTCCACACTTGATCTAAATTGAGCTAGTTAAAGCCACAACTACATGACTTTAATTTCATAGCAAATGATAAGTTAAGCCCCACAAAAAGATTGGAGAGTATGATTACCAAAATGATACAACAAATGCAAAAGGGAACACACCGATCTCTCCCGGACACACCTCTGTACATATCAGCAAGTCCAAGAGCATAGAATCTTTATCAAACAATGTCGTGGCACCTGATTGTTATAAACCAGTTCCTAGAAATCTCATATTGCTACAACAATTCTAAAGAAAATGAATAAAACTATGAGAAGAAACTTTTGGAAACGTTCAATGGAGTCATCCTTAACTTTGACGCAATACAATTCAACATTTTATTTGAGATTTACCTGCTGAAACCTCAGCTCATACGCATTCTCCTCTATATTTCCCTCTTGACGTCCCACCAAAGTACTAGAACTTGCAAAGAGAGTTGGCGGAGGAGCCATTGGCTCCTTCATCTCTTTTGAAACAACATCACTCACGTGTCTTAGAGCTGAGAGAACACTCTGTCCAATTGCTTTTCATTTTAAAGAACCTTTGTTTGATCCTCGAAGACTTGCATTGTCCTTTTCCTAGAGGAATTCTTCCAGCTCTTGAACACGAGCCTACATCGAGAGGAATTATTCAATGACAAAAATGTTTGGAATCAAAATAAGGGTCATAGATAGTAAGGGGACCTTAAGCTCATTCTCAGCTTATTTTTTAACCACAAGTGCAAAGCTCTTTCCTTTGCCCTCAGTCAAACAATTAGCAGTAGTAATATTATCTAAATGGTACTAGTCAATAACAATGAAAGACAAAGATCAAACAAACTTGTATGTCATAAAAAAAAGACTAACAACTTGTGGAGCTCAAAGAACTTCGAGTGAGTATGGATAGGGTAGATCTAGTGAGTAGGATCTTTCCACAATGCGATACCTTCATCTTGTTGAGTTGCTCAACCGACTTCTCAGATTCTTCAAGTGTACGACTTTTGCCAATCCCAAGCTCTTTACATCAAGCCATCAATTGTTTATAAGACCTATATGTGAAACAAATTCAACTTTAGACCACCGGTTTCAAACCATTTGGACTCACTTGACTGAGCAGGACTGTAAAATTTTGCAGATCACGACCTAGTAGAAGAGTAAATATTTGATCCTAAACGAATGAGAAATTTTTACAAAAATCCCAACACATTGCGTTATTGTTTGATCCATTTCCAAGGTTGGATAAAATGAAAATATTTTCATCATGCATAATTGGAGATATAAGAATAATCTAGAGCCATCAACTTACAACTTATGGGCCTCCAACTCCTTGGCCATTGCTAGATTCTTCTTTTCCAACCATTCCAACTCATTTGTGCACCATTGTAGATCTTGTAAAGAATGAAAGACCTGAGAAAACAATGGATGGAATATCTATTTTGAGATGCTCTCAGCTAGTATTGAGAGCACAACAATTGTATGACACAAATCGAATTTCCTCTAACAAGCTAGGTGCTCCGAAATGCTAGATGGTCAACTACGTGACATATATAAATTACATGATTTCAATACTACCTTTTTGACTGCCATTAAATGCAAATGTGGTCAATAGGTACCACCTGAAAGATACTTGCACAAGATGCTCTACATAGAGATAATTCTTCTCCCGCAAACACATGGTAAGACTCGGCATTCTCTACCCTCTAAAAGTTGCCTGTGTTCTGTAGAAATCATATACAATTAAAAATTTGGCATAAGCTTTATCTGGTGGAAAATACACCCACCCAACAGCACAAATGTTGCAAGTTTCACATACAATGGAACTTAAGAGCCAACTCAAAAATGAGACCAATGCTTGGAGTGTGATATCTCACCATGGGATGCAAACAATATGAGTAGGGAGCTAAACATTCAATTCGTTCAAATATTCATAGATACACGACAAGTATGATTTGAAAAACCTTAGAATCGAGCTCCCTCAGCCGCTCATTATGGCTTTGTATAGCTATCATGGCTACTTCGAACAAGTTTTCCCATTTGCGATGCTGGTTTTTGAATGAGCGTGTAACAAGATCATTGATCACCTAAATCCAATCCTTTGAAGATGAAATTTACATAGAACAAATCAATAAAAAAGACGCATTGCACTAAACTACTTTTTCAACGCCTGCAAAATTTCCAAACCATTTTTCCACTGATTGCAATCAGAGATTTGATAACACTCTTGCAAACCTGCTGAGGGTCTTCCACATTTGTCCGCAAGTTGATTGAGTGTGAAGACTTTGAATGGGAGGATCCGTTCTTTGCAAACTGAAAATAGAATCGATGGACATCCTCATGAGTGCAAGATTGTTTGTATGTTGGGCAAGAAGATTTTTGCCCCAATGGACAATATTCCATCCATTGTTGCAAGCTAAAAGCCACCACAAAAACAACATCAAAACAGTGGATGGTTTGCACAGTGGACAAAAGCCCAAAAAATCCCAATTACAAAAATAGTTGATAGAAAATCCTAGAGTATACAAGATTGACATTACTCTTATAACATTTGTCTAAGCCTAACCTAAAAACTAAAACACAAGACAATAAACCAAAGACCCTAAGCCCTAAAACCTCAAGAGATCTTTGGATACAAGAGCTAAATCTGTCATGAATATATATTTTTTAAACCTGAATTCTTTTGTGCAATTTTAAAGTGATGGGGTGTGGACCACAATAAATGATAGTTGATGGCTTCATATCCATTCCATGATCAATGGCTAGAAATATTTAGAGAAGCCCTGTTTTCACTCTTGCCTAATTAGCCTAGACATCTACCTAGACATCTACTAATCCGCATTAAATAAAAAAACAAAGAGAAATTTGCGGAAAACACACCAAGGCTTATAGAAGACGTGACCGCAACTGCAGATAGACTGTAAATCTATGCACGCAGGTCGCGCATCCTCGTAGCAGATGGCACAAGTGGCTTCGCTACTGTTATGTACCTCCTATTATCCGTAACTTCAAATAACAATGGAAGCACAATAAAGACACAAATATACTTATTAACATAACGTTTCACAAGAGCTCAAACCACCCGACCATAGAGAGAGATCAATCCTCATCAAAGAGAGAGAGTCTCCTCACCCCCGAGTTCTATCTTATATATCGAATAAAGACTAGGTCTTTATTTCTATCTTTAGCTTTCTATTCTTGATTCTATCTAGAACCATCAACTAAAGTAATAGTCTTAGTTATACTTAGAAGTATTCTAAGTATCCATTCCTATCTCATCTAATCTTGATCTTCTACTTGAAGTTGTTTAACTCCAAGTTCCACTTCACAAATCCATCGTCTGGAGATGTCTATCCATTGCACTTGTCATCCAACTTGAGTTGCCGAACTTGAGTTGCCGAACTCCAGTACATAAATCCATCACCAAGACATGTCTATCTCCAATTAACTTTTGCTTATTGACTAATTTACATTACATCATGAATTAGTTATCCATCATTGCATTCATCCATCTCTGGTCAACATGACCAGTCATCAATCATCTATCTCTCAATGCATTCATCCATTAGAGATTGTAACAAGGGTCATAGCAGCTACTCATGGTACTCGCTAGATCTAAGGAGTGAGAAGGAAGTTGAATTCAGGGATGAACGACGTCTCACCCTGGAGAAGTAAACTAGGGCGTCGTACTTTGTGAGCTTGATCAATTACAAAAATCCGTTACTCCAAATATATGTCCCTAATCCTAAACGTAAAAACAGGTCTTAGAAAATGTGTATGGAAAAATAGACAAGAATAATAGTTATGAACTAGCAACTCGTTCACTTGAGTATGTTGTATCAATAATATTATATTGTATGGCTAAGTGTAATACAAACCATATTCGTCTCTAATAATTGATAGGTTTTCACATTTGACTCAAAGTACACTTATTACCTAGATCGTCCTATTGAAAACTAATCTACACACAAAATCTTACTTCTTTAACCCAGTATTAACAACCTTAGCTTGAAATGTGAGGTAGCTGATGAAGAAGACAATGCTCAAGCTTTCTCTCGACGACAACGAACAATGAAACGTAGGTGTATACTTCAAGCGGGCAACAATGAATCCTAATCCCTCTCAACTCAATTGTAATACAAACCGAGGTGAACGAATCGGTACAACTTTTGTCACGTTGGTAATCCAAATCAGGGTTTCTCGCTAATTCTTACCATTGCTAGAGTTAGAGCAGTCAATCTACCAAAGCACTATGATCGTTAGACTTCCGCTCCAGTCAATCCAACCTACATTATCACCGTCTCAAGAGCACGACATCAACCACTTGTGGCAACAATAGCAACACATTTGAGAGACATGGCGTCATATTTCGAATAAAAGAATGACAAAGGTTCGAGCTTCAAGATAGAAAAAAGACACAAAAACCAATTATACGAGAAAAATCCGAACTAAAGGACTCCGGTAGCAGCAATGCTATTCTGTGAGCGTGTGAGCATGAGCCTGTGAGCATGAGCCTGTGAGCAGTGAGCAGGAATTATGTGAGTATTGAGTTCAAAAATTTGTAGAAGCACTAAAAAACTTAATAATATTTCTAAAAATAGATTTCATTTAGAAAATTTAGTCAAATTTTACTATTTCTAGTAAAATTTTGCACCTATTACTATAAACCTATTACCATGGACCTATTACCATGATTATGTAAAATTTAGATGAAAATTATATAATTTCCAATGTTGTCTAAAATATTAGAAGTATAAATTATGAAAATGATGAACTTAATTGATATGAAAGATGGATGGAGATGGAAATAAATTTGTATAGAATATTGATTGATCAATGTTCTATAGCAATGTGGGTCTTTACGGGGCTGATAGGAGGGTATCAATAATATTCTCTTGTTGCGCCATCGTTGGACTTGTTTAGATTTTTTTTAAATTGTTAATAGGAATTATTTTTATATCTAATGATCTTTGTCATAGTAAATTTTATTTTGGTTGATCATTGTCTTGTAGCATCATAGATCTTCTCATAGTCAATGAAAAGGTACCAACACTTCTTTGTGGATTTACAAGTCAATGAACTTGTTTAGATTTTAGAAAAGAAAGATTGTTAATTAGAATTCAATATATTTGGAAAAAGTTGGGCTACACTAAATTTCATTTTTGTTGATCACTATCTTGTAGTAGCGTGGGTCTTCTCGAAGCCGACAGAGGGTACCTATACTTTTGCCTTGATGTGCTCTTATTATGATTTTGGAAGACAATATTTGGTTGATAGGGATTATTTTGTAAAGAGTGAGCTTAGTTACACCAAATTGTTGATTAGTTGACCATTAATCTCTTATAGGACCTTCTAGAGATCCAACTCTTCCATCTTTGATCAGATAGTCATTTGGTTAATCACTCCCCTCTTGTTGCTTGATACCTCTCGGTGCTGAGAGGAGGATCAAGCACTTCTCTTCAAGTTGATGTACTACTTATTGAACTTCGTTAGGTTTTCAGCCTCTAGGGGGTTCCTCTCGTCATCAAGAAGTATCCAACAACAAGAGGGGAGTGGTTATAAAATCAAAATCTTAATGGAACATCTTTAACCGATTTCAAGCGAATCCTATTTAATTATCAATTTTTTTCTTCTTAAAATCAAATAAAGTCCAATAAGTAGCAAATCAAAGTTGTTCAAGGGCCCATGGTAATAGGTCCACGGAAATAGGTCCATAATAATAGGTACCAAAAATAATAAAATTTGACCAAAATTTTGAAATGAAATCTCTAAAAAATTATATGCTCATAGGCTCACAAGCTCACGCTCACACGCTCACAGAATAGCAACCCTGCTCTGGTAGAAGAGTGGCAAACGGACACCTTCGAGGGAGAGCGATGTGAGTCCCATATTTGTCACTTAGAACTCATCATTTTTTTTTTGAATTTCTTGCAATTTTGAGTATAGTTATTATACAAAAAGACTTAAAAAGAGTGTAAAATCAAATAGGTATGTCACATACCAATATAGTATTTGGTCCTATTTTGAAGTATTTTCCTATAAAAGTACCTAATCCCACGTGTAAATAGGGTAGAAACCCACAAATTGTATATAGTAGTGTCGTTTAATAGAAACGCCCAATTGTCTAAACTTGTTGTTCATGTGAACACAAATTGGCTAAAAATGGTCCGAGGGGACTATATGAGAACCCTAAGATAGTTTACCAAAGAAAGGTTTCAGTTTCTCCATTCTATCAATGAAATAGTAGAAACCCCAATTGTTAGCGTGCAAGTGAAAAAAAATCAAGATGGAACAAAGATGGGCATCTACAACCTAAGTACAATGATTTGAAGTAAAAATCATGCTAGGAGTCCAACGGCGCAATTGGTTTGCCAAGATTCCCTTCCATTTGAAAGATTCCCTACTTATCAAAAGTTAAAGGAGATAGCGGGATTTGATTCTCTTTAGAAAAGGTGCAAGGCAAAAAATCTAAACTTACACATGTGTTGTGGGGTTCCATGAGAGATTTTACAAAATGTCTCAGTTTTTTCTAATCATCTAAAGATCTTTTTCCGAGTAGTCAACCGCCTAAATCTACGATGGAAAATTCATGGAAATTATCCGAGGTGTGGTAAAATCTCACTAAAAATTATCATAGCTTATTTTATGTTAATAATGCTCTCTAACAAGTTTTGTAGTGTTTTGATAGTCAAAAGTATAAAAAATAAACAAGATCCTCCAAGACTGGCGAATTTGAAGATTTAACGTGGAGTTGACCAGCATATCGGGAGCACACAGAGTCGGAATGAAGTCAAAGCGGGGTCTTTTCTTACTCCCTTACACCTACTAAAGAGCCTAAGCTAATTACTTTTTATAGATAAATCAAACTCCCAAAGCTGGATTTTTACGCCATTTTCAGTGTTAAGTTGTTGTTAGGGTCTTTGCGTTTTTGAGGCAGGGAAAAGAGGTGGGTTTTTTTTTAAACTAAAAATGGCCTTCTGAAGCCAATGGCACAATTTTGGAGTTGAACTCCAAAAGTTAGAGATTAGGACCACTGTAAGAACCTTAAAAAGGTGAAAATCCTAAAAGATAAAGATGAAAATCTAAAGGGATAAGGTGACTTGGAGTGCACTCCAAGTCTTCTTTGACTTTAACTTTGACTTTGGGGAACCAGGGGAAGGTATATAAGGCCTCCCCTCCTCTGACTTCACGACGTCTTCCTTTCTTTTGTGGCACTCATGTTGTACTAAACTCTAGCCCTCTGGGGCCACATTTTGTGTTCTCTTTTGGAATTTCCTTTGTTGTTTGTTTATTTTTATCACTAAAGAAGTTTTGGTTGGAACAAAACTCTCAATGTCCAATTGTGTACTATTTTGTTGATTGTGTCTTAGAATTTGAAGTTAATCCCTCAATATGGGAGCTTTAACTTCAAGTCTTAGGATTGTTGTAGAAATTTGATAGTTTTTTAAAAGATGGCGAAGCTTTCGCCTTATCATTAATCTCATGCATTAGAAGAGATTTCAGGATTTTGAGGGTTGTTTCAGCGCTGTTCCCCCGGCAGTTAAAGAACGCCGATGTCAGATTTATTTTTTTTGAAAAAAAATTAAAAAAAAAAAAAAAAAAATTAAAGTTCTTAAAATGAGAAACAAAGTTAAAAAAATTATTTATTTTTTCGAAAAAACTGACCTGGCCGTCTCTCGGCCAGGTCAGCACAGGCAGGTAACAACGGATTTCGGCGGTTCTTGAGGGGGTTTCAAGTTGGGAACTTGCAGCCCTCCCTGAGAGCCAAAACACATGTAATGTGTCTACTTTTTTATTAATTTTTTAGGAACTAAAGTTTGGAATTGAACAAGAATTGTTTTGCAAATGTAGGGCATTTTGGACACTTAGAAAGATTCATTGCTTGGAAGGCACAATGGACCAATGTATAGACACCCAATTCGAGTAAAAAGAGATTTAATTAAGAACCTAGTTGAGCATGGTTATTTTCCAAGGGTGAATAAATAAGTGCTCACAAACGACCGCTTCCTTGCAACAAAGCAAAATTATTATTCTTTCACGGGGAGTGAGAAAGCCAACGTCCTTGAATTCTTTTTTTTTGTGCCTGTTGACTTGCATTCTCAGTAACTGTACATACGATGAGTGCTTCTATTTTTATTTGAACACCTTTTTCAGTCCTGTAAACTAAAACTAAGTTTAGGGCGGCACTACAGCTTCAAACCGCAATTGTTGAAATTTGACTTGGCATTGAAACTTTTCTTTTTGAACTGATGTTAAGGGAAGCTTTTATCTCGTACAACTACAGTTTATTAACACTTTCATTTTCAAACTGATGTTAAGGGAAGCTTTTTCTTTATCAAATTGTTGTGCAATTGAAAATCCACCTATATCCTAAATACCATTGTGGTTTGTGTGTCTTGCATGATTTTGGAGTTGCTTCTAAACCTCAAGGATTTTTCATGTTATCCATGTTATAAGTCTCCCTCAAGAGCTTTGACAATACCCTTACCCAAGGGGGGGCTAAGCAAGTACTCCCAAACTCAAGTGTATCGAACCTAATCATTAAGTACGTTATCTCCATGAGAAAGTCCACTATCACTTGACGTCATATCGCTTGGTAGTTAGTTGTGGTTTGTGTATCTTGCGTGATTTTGGAGTTGCTTCTAAACCTCGAGGTTTTTTTTTTACAATTCCTTAGTTCTACTAAGCGATATGACGTCAAGTGATAGCAAACTTTCTCATGGAGATAGCATATTAAATGATCAGATTCTATACACTTGGATTTGGGAGTACTTGCTTAGCCACACCTTGGGTAAGGGTATTGTCAAAGCTCTTGAGGGAGACTTGTAACATGGATTTCCTGCTATAGTGAGCTGCTTGCGTCAAATGCAATTTTTGCGTGAGCTTACCGGCTCATCATGGCACCATTTGGGAGTGATTGGTGTGGAGTTGGCAATTCATCAAGTGTGTTGTTTTGAAGAATCATTGCTCCAAGACGCTACACTGAATGTGCAACTATCGGAGTGGGGACCGGGCTTCAAGCAAAAATCATTGAAGACCAACTCATTGCATCAATCAATCATGATTTTGAAGGAAACTCTTGAGGGGTTTAAAGGGAAGGACAAGGGCAACCGTGAAGTCCCGCAAACCCTACAAAAGTTGCTCATGGACTTCACAGAGTCAATATGGCCATTGTTCGGACATCCGATCTTAACTCAAATTGCAAGGGATGTTGTGGCTCGAAGGAAGCAAGAGTTCTTGGCATTGGCAAGATCTTCAGGAGAGTCTAAAGTGCAAATGCAGAAGCTCCAAGAGGCCTCAAGGCGACAGTGCACCTTGAATGCCGAGTTACGAACAAAAGTGGGAGTTGACATCAAAGCACTCCAAGCAAGGTACATTGAACTACAAGGAAAGCAAGGACCTCCCATGGTGTCTAACAAAGTCGTGGGGTTTGTCCCAACTAAATCACTGGTGATGTCAGCCTACAATTTTACCTCTAGGTAAATGTTTGGAAAACTTCTTGAGTATTACTAGCTAATTTTGTTTGATTTTCATGATTGAACCATTTTTCGGATAATTCAGTTAGATGATATACTCCATTATTGAGCTTTAAATAGGAATTTTGAATATTTTTTTTATTCAATGGATTTTCGTGGATGTTTTGAAATTCAAACCAAGTTTTTTTCAATTCCACAAGCTAACTTTGAACCACCGTTGGTTTTGTATTCTAAACAAAAGTCTACTTTGGAGCTAACTAGGAGCTCTCCGAAGTTGGTCTCGACGTAGAATACCAAAAAATGCAATTTCAACTTAATTTCCAAGGAAGAGCCCATTTCAGTGAGAAATGCTCGAATTTTGGTTGAACCAAAAGCTGAGAAATCACGCCCTTCGACTCCTACACCGACCACGGATGTGCATCCTAAACCTCCAACATCTTCAACTCCGACCATGGATGTGCGTCAACCGCGTCCTGCCACAGTTGCAACAAAACATCACTCAACTGTTGTTGCACCAAGCACACATGGGCATCCAAAATGTTCCAAACATTTTTTTTCAGATGAGGAGGACTATGCCATTATGTCGGGCTACAAGATTTTTTGACATCAATGGAAGAAGATACTTAGCAAACATCCAAAAGTTCTAGAAGGACGTACGGGCGAAAATATCAAAGACAAATATCGAACTATTACAAAGAACAAACATGGGCATTTCAATCACTTCTTACGCAAAGATCACTCCCAGTAGTGATTGCATCTTTAGGTTACCAACGGCTGGGTTTTATTTAATGATTAGGGACTGAGTTTCAATTTCCTCTCGAGTTGTACTTCTCTCTTGGATCATAATTTCATTTTACAAATTTCAAAGTTACGAGTGTGGAAATATTTATAGTTTTCAAGTGTTGTTTATTCGATGTTGCAATCACCCATGGCAGATTTGTCAAAAGTTGAAACTCAAAAATCTGAGGGTCTTAGTGTTGTAGTTGTACGGGTCACTACAATGGAAGAACCTCATGACAACTTCAAGCCCATGGTAGGTGGTCAAGTCTAGGTAACTTTTCCATCACTCATCCTAAACATTCTGGATTGAATTGGTTATATCGTTTAGCAGGAATGAGTTGTGAGAAATCTATGGGAGGATTGAATTGACAATTATTTCTATAGTTTGCAAAAACTCAATTTCAATATTGAACCTAATATTTGGACTTATATTTTAAGTGAAAGTTGTCCAAGTATGAACTTGACCACTAAAGAGGCCCAAATTGGTCCTCATTTTTTTCTACCAGTTTTGAGTAGGTCAAAGCCAAAAGAAGTAGAGAGAGAAGTTGTTTATGAATATTTCTCTTCATTCATCGCTACAGTTTTATTTCTTAGATATTGAGTGTGACCTTTTTGATTGCTTGGTTGTGTAGCTAGATGGGAGTAGTAACATTATGTACGCAGAGAAAGAGGCAGTCGGCACTTGCTTGCTTGTCGATGGACACACATGCCTCCTATTTTTTTGTAGAGATTCTTGATATGAGACTGTACTTTTGCATCAGCTGCACGTTCATAGTGATTGCATTTTTATTGGTTCAACTCTTGTAACTGGATGTGTATGACTTGTTGTGCAGAACAATCTCGACCCATCTCGATTCATTGTTGAAGGGCCTTGCAAGTTGATGTGTTTCCTAGTAACGAATGGTAGCCTGCAGGGCAAGCTAAATTGCCCAATAAATTTAAGGATACATCCACGAAATTGATAGATTGCTGCAAACTGGAGAGCGCTGCAGTTGTGCAAGTCAATACCTGTCATGATACTACACATTGTATTGGAACAGGGGACTACGAAGATGAAGTGGAGTTATCCGTTATTGAAGAATTACGAGAAAAATGCCCTTAGTCCAATTGAATTTCGAAAATATCCCTTCTAGGCAAGACTTCTGAAAACTTCATCTTATAAAAGGGATGGGGCATCGACTGCTCATCTTCTTGCTGTTGTTTCCTTGTTCTCATTCATCGTTTTTATGAGCTCTAAATTCTCTAGGCTTGAATGACTAACGGCAAGAATCTTGTGGCCTGTAGTTACAATTGTTAACAAAGCGGGACGAGTGTTGGAATCTCTGGGTCTTTCTGATAGTTGCATGTCCCCAGGAAAGGCCAACGTAAGTATTGGTCTATTCCTCTTTGGCCTTGAATGTTTCAATTACTTTTAGATTCTACAATGTTGGATGTAGCTTGATGTGGTGTCAAAACTTATATATTTAGGCAGCCTATGTTTCATGTGACTAGATTGACTCAACATGCTCTATATGTGATTTCCAAAGAGTATTTGTGAATCTTATCATGCCGAAAATGGCTAGCTATTAACTCCTCTAGATTGTGAAGGCTTCCTCCGCTTTCTAGGAGGTTTCAGTTATTGTAATGTCATCTGCAAAATCACAACAACCGCATCAAAAGGTACGCTTAATTTATTACATATGGATATTGTACCTCCAAAAATGTGTTGGGGTCTCATGTTGATACTGCTTTGTGTCCTCACTGTTTTGTTACCTTCTTAAATAATATCAATAGTTAATGAATATTAGCTGGTATATTTAATACTTGAGTTCAATTCTAATTTTCTATTATTTGTCGTGCGGTTGCCTTGCAGAGGTTGTTGAAGAATTTATCATCAAGTCTGTACAAATGGAAGATATTAAGCAACTTTGGGGTCACATTAGACCTTGTATTAGACCTAATGAGAGCTTCAATTCTTTGATTCGTGGAAAGAAAAAATTCCCCAACAGTTTGCAACCAACTAGCCCTCCAAGAAGAGCGAGAGATAGTGGAGTGACCTTCACGTAGGATGAATCTTATATTTCTCTCCGGCATTTCATTTTAATTCTATAGAAGGAGCTCAATAAAAATCAAGCGAAATGCTACACCCACGATTCTTCCTATCATGTGTAGGACACCTATCTGATTGAAGTTGACTTCTCCATACAATAATATCACTCCTTGATTGGTATGCACATCTTCATGTCTTTGACCTCTATATACGAAACATTGGTGTCTACATGCATGGAAAAGAAAGGACTCAAGGTAGACCCTAAAACTATGATATATTATGTTTGCCCCTATGATGTATTGTGTCAGCCCTTGCAAGTTGGTGATTACTCAAACTCCATATGCTTGGTATCCTAAATTTCATGCTTGTAGTCAATTTTTGGTCAAATTTACTCTTTGCATCATGTGCTTAGAATAGCTTGTTTTAGCATTGTCGTCGTTTGTTGTGTGCACACTCTTCTTCTTGACATTGAATTGGTGTTCCATGCATTTCCATTTGCCTCTTCGTACCATGGCTAGTCTTGGAGAAGCCAAAAATGGATGCACAATGCAATGGCACTTTGATCAATCATTTTGACCCTCAATGCTCTTTGCACAATTACTTTGAATGTGTCGGTGGTTTTGGCAATCACTCGCAAGGAGTTTTGCCTAAAGATTTCAATTCCAGAGTACTTGGAATGAATTGAAAAGTTCCAATGACGTAAATTTTTGACCCATTGTTTTAAAACAATACCTTTTTAGTTGTTTGTTTTGACATTGAATTTTTTTTTAAATCTAATTTTTGCACTATTTATATAATGCAAAATAAAGCTTCTCATGTAGGTGATGATGATTATAATCCATTCCAAATATTTCATGCCAAAATTCCAAATTGTGAGTGAATGGAGCTAGCCCCAATCCTCAAAAAGTTCAAAATAGGCTCCACAATCTGATCAAGGGGTTAATCAACATCTAATTTTATTAAAGACAAGATTAGAAAACTTCTACCAAATTGAACTTTGACCCTTTATAACTCTTGCATACAATATCCAAATGAACCATGTTTTGGTGCATTAAAGTTTTCTTCATTTGCAAGTAAGTGACGCTAAAAATTCAAAGATTCTAATAACAATATCTATAATATGACAAAATAAAGTGGTACTTTGAGAGTCCCTACCTTAATCAACTAAGGAATAAGTTAGGATTAACTGGTAGTTTGGTTATGTTGTTACAAGTGGATGGGGTATTCTATTGGAATAAATAAATATCCACACAAAATAGTATCATGCCTTGCAAGGGAGCACTTTAATCCATTGCTTTGAAAAATAATAATACAATATAGTAATTTGCATTGGCAAAGGTTAGATCAATTCATAAAATAAGTTTTGCACCTTGGCAATCCCATAGTGGAAAGTTGGATAATTAGAAGGTTCTAAAACAATACTACTTTCAAAATACTAGTATCCAAAGCAAGACAAAAACCTTAATTAGTATTTTTTTCCTAAACCCCTAAATTTTGGGCAAGGAGATCTTTTAGTTAATTTGATAAACTACACTTTAAACCTAAAATGTCAAAATAGAACAACTTCCCAAATCCTACACAAAAACGCTTGGATTTCAAAAAGAAATAGTTTTTTACTCTTCCTAAATCTCATGTTTTGAAACTTTTTACCCTAAAATGTGTAGATCCTTGAACTTTAAGCCCTCTTAATATGTTAAACAAGTGAATTGGGTACATATATAAATAAAATTCAACAATTTCTTTTTTTAATATATCTCTTGCTAGGAAAAAAAGTTAGAAGAATGAAGTAGGATATGACTTAAATTGCTAAATTGTAAGAAGTTCAGTATCGAATTGGAAAATGCTAGTTCTCAAGAACCTGTATTTGTAATAAAAAATCTTCATCCTATGATTTTATTCTTTTCTATAAAAAATAAATATCAAATTAACCCCTAAAGGACCAAGGCCATTCTTTTGTCAAAAACTACTCAAAACTGTCAATTCTGCTGCATTCATCCAAAAAAACAAAACAAAACACTTGTCTTTAGAATCTAACCGTAGGATCTTGTACTTTACTAGTTGAGGATCATGTGATAAAAATTTCATGGATTTTAACCGTACAGATTGGAAGATATTAGCATTCAAAGTTGAAAAAAGAAAGTTTTTTTGAACACTGGCCTGCAATTTCAGATGACTTTGAATGCCATTTGTGGAAAAAATTTGCACCATGGATCTTGAATTAAAAAAAAAATTTGCTGAACAATTGAGTTGAAAGTCTAGGAATTTTTTTTTTTAAAAAACACGCTTGATTTTCATTCTTTAAAAAATTGTTGAGTAGAAGTAGGTCCAAGATTGAAAGAAAAACTAAATCGCTAATAGCTCTAAAATGGTATTGAAACACAATAATCTCAACGGTGAGATTGTTCTAAATAGAAAACTTAACCTTGTCAAAAAAAAAATTGTGAAAAATTGTGAAAATTGAATTCAAAATTGAATTCTATAAGTTATTTTTTCAAGAAGATGCTCAAGTTGCCCGAAAAACAAGATTGTTCATAACTTTCACATTACTAATCCAAATGGAATGAATCAAAGCTTCACATGTAGAAAAAAATATGATCTTCAAGAAAAAAAAATTTCAAAATTAATTTCAAATTTTTGTAGATTTATTTTTCTGCCCGGTGATGTGAAAATTATGCTTAAGATGCCATAACTTTGTTCCCGGGCACCAATTGAAATAAAATTTATATTCCCATGAAGCTAATAAGTTTTCCTATCTTATGAGAGAGCTTTAAAATGTTTCATTAAAAATTGAGATCATAGGAACCTACCCAAAATCCATTTTGTCCCCCGAGGGGACAATGGTCCTTTAGGGGTTAAATAAAGGACTTCAAAGTTTAAACCGTAAACTTATTGGTTGCTTTAATAGCCCTCCACTTACCCATGGTTGCTTCAGAAGCCTGACTTCAGTTGGGGCAACTTTAGATGAACGTTAGCAACCATAAGAAGTCCAAAAATAAATGGCCTGAACAACAAATATCCTAAATCCTAAATTCTTTCTTATTTCAATGTTAACCCCTAAAGGACCAAACACTGTTTTTTGACAACATAGCGATTTTAGGCAACTCACTACAAATGGAATCTTTATTTTTTTTCTTTGAAATTTTCACGCAAAATGTACCCAAAGAGTAGCTTTAAGGCCCGATAATTTGCATAACCTTTGACTATATAGTTAAAAAGTTATTGCATGATATATCATTTTCATTGGTCGGCGGGTAGCCTGGGTAGCTCAAAAAACTTCTTTAAAAATCACTTTTAAAAAGAATAAAGATTTGAAATTGGTTTTTTAGATTTATATATACGCGGGAAGCTTTGAATCATTCCATTTTGAATAATGAGATAAAAGTTAAGAAGAGTCTTAGTTTGAAGGTAGTTATGGAATCTCTAACCTAAAATAAACTTTGAAGTCATTTATTTAACTCAATTTTTTTTTTTGAAAAAAAATAAAAACACTGGGTGTAGATTGTTTATTACAATATTAAAACTGTTGGGATTGGCATTTTTCAATTCCATTAATAAATTCTTAACAATTTAGTGTTTTGAATCATTATCTACCTCTTTCTATTTACTATTTTTATCCTATATGTCTTACAATTTCAAATGACCTGAAATTTTTCAAGCATGTATCCAACTTGCCTTGAAGAATGAGTCCAAAGAGTAACCACCATTTTAGACATTTTTTCATACAAATGTGACCTTGTGAAGTGCAATTGCCCGGAATTTTGCAGGACAAAAAAGGATTTTTGTCACTACAAACTCTGATATCTTGCAATCTACATGGTGAAAAGTTCTGAAATTTTTTCCACAACTTTTCAAACTAGTGTACTACAAGATCCTTTGGACATTTTTTTCAAAAATGTTTTTTTTCTAAAATTTGGTACTTGTATTAGATATGGCAGTTTTGGAGCAGTTTTGGTGAAAACACAATCCCATGTTAGTAAAAAATAAACCGAAAAAAACAGCTTTTTCAGTTTACAAAATCTAGAAAAAAAAAGTGCTCAATTGAGTTTGGATGGAGGGCCGTATGGATGTCAAATTAGGTAAAACTTTCCAATAAATTCTAAAACCTAAAACCTAAATAATTACAAAATTGGCCCTTTCCCACCCACAATACGCCCTAAATGTCACAACACTAAATGAAAATTTTGAAAATTGACAGCAAAAAATGACTTTATATGTATTTTCTAACTTCATTGCTTTCAGATTAAAACTTCTCATAACTTTTACTTCATTATTCAGAATTGAATGGTTCAAATGTTTTTGAGTAGGTATAAATCTATAAATTCCAAATCTTTTTTTCTTTTTTAGAATGTATTTTTTAGAATATATTTTTTGCTGCCCTGTTTGACATTGAAATTTTAAAAACTTCTAAATTTTTGCAATATTTATTGGAATGACATGAAACAAATCTTCACATGTAGACTATGATGAGTAGCATCCATCCTAAAAAATTAATGCAAAAATTACAAGTTATGAAGTCAATAGAGGCTACCCAAGTTCTCAAAAAGCCCAAAATGGGTTCCATGGTCCTTTAGGGATTAAAACCCCAAACAAATTGTGAACAACATATTTTGCATTGCAGCAAAGTTCAATCCCTCTACAATGACTAGGGTTAAATATTTTAGAAATATTGTGATTTTGGTAAACTAGTATTACAAAAGCAAAGCAAAGCAATTATTTTAGTTATATCACATTAGTCAATATTACAAATTACACTATCTTCATAAACAATAAAAACAACCAAATAGTCTATGCGAAGATCTATTCTTGTAGCAATGGGTTTTTAAGTAAAGGTTCATTAAAAAATTAGGTTTTCATTGTCCCTGTCTACTTTTTGGTCATGACATCTATAAAGGAAACTACACTTAGTTGCAACCCATTTCTAAACCACTTTCTTGCCTAAAATGTACAATCTCTACACGAGAGTCTAGTATCAAATTTTGGATGCACCTATATTCAATACTTTGCAGATTACTAATTTATTAAAATGGTGCCAAAAAATGTTTGTTAAGAGAAACTTTTGATTTCTAAAAAAATTCAACAAAAATGTAGACACTCTAATAATACTAACCATGTGCAAATACGCGTTTGGACAATTTTAGGTCTAATTATCTCCTCTTCTAAGTGCTAAACCTAAAGAAAAAAATGACATTTGAAAAAGTATAATAGATAATTAAAATTCCTTTAACATATCAATATAATTGACTTATGTAGAGCATTATTTCTTCTTTCTATAACATAACAACTTTACTTACATTATTAATCCATGCTAGAGGATCCTTTTTGTTCCCTCCAAACATTGGCCGTTGCAAGTGAATTATTTTTTTAGAAACAATGCCAAGAGAGATAGAAGTTGGGTGTTGGATTTTGACACCCAATATGCCATGGGAATGAGATGGGGTGTGCATTGGATTGGACGTCAATGTGCCACCTTAAGAACCATTTTACATGATTTTTGTACTATTTGGTACCAAAAATTCAAATTTGAAGCTAAAAATTTGAATCTAAGATCATTTTATATATTGAACAAATGGCTTCCTAAAAATTCTATTCCTCCATGTTGCACATATGTTCAAAATGTGCTATCTTTGTATTAAGACGTGGATGATAGAATTATTTTTTATCAAGATGTAACTAGTGATTAGAAGCCCTTTTAGATTCAAAATAATGGTCATATTTTTTCTTAAAGTTTATTCTATTTTCTAAAAGTAAAAACATAAAATTACATGTTATCTTAGGTTTTCTATTTTGTGCATAATGTTTAGAAAATATTATTTCAACCTAAATTTTTGGGAATACATTATTTTACAATGTTATACTAATTGTTAATATTTATCTTTTTATTTTTTTTGTAAATCCAAAAGATTTTTTGCCAGTATAATTTCCAAGTATTTCTTATAGTTGACCATATTTTTCAAACCCTAAGATATTGTTTTAGTGACAATGTCAAAAGAGAGAAACGTGACATCATCTTGTTTGATTTTGACACCGAATATACTTTGGAGGTGGATCGTGGTCTAGTAGGGACAAGGACTTTCAAAGTCTACTTCAACAAATGATTATGGATATCCTAGGAAGAGACATCCTTCAAACGTTAGGATTCTTTACCGAAAACAGTGTCGCAAGAGAGAGACAAAAGTAAGGTTGGATCTTAACACCCAATCTATCTCAGGGATTAGATAGTAGAGATCATGCACGCATCACAGTGATAAGAGGCATTCAAAGTCTACTTCAACATCCCTTGAATATCCTTGGAAGGAATATCCCTCAAGCCCTGAGATCTTCAATACATCAAAGAAAGCAAAAATGTACCCATGTGTTGGTCATGATCGCTTTTTAGAGCACATACACTCTTTCAAAACATGTATTTATATCACATAATATTGCATAATCCTACTTGGACTTCCCTTGATAATTTACATTTCAGGAGAGAATTGCTTTTTATTTAGCAAACCACTGCATTTCAACATCAAAAATTCATAACTAATTCCACAAAGGTCCAAAAAAACATGAAACAACTTCAATTTGATGCCAATTCCATTTTTTTCTTCCTTTTCTTCTTAAAAAATACATTGTTTCAAGGGAGTTTAACTGCCCGCAAAGAAGCCAATCAGCTCTTAAAACAGTTGCTTTAAAAGCAAACTACATTATAGCTATGATCCCACTTTACTTCATGTCAAAATCTTTGACCATAGTTAGTCAACTCTGGAAATGATGTAACAAATCCTGTCAACTCCCCCCCATCAATTGAACGTTGCTGCGGTAGACGTAGTCTCTCACACAAGCCTGATGGCGGGAATCATTCACTCCCCTCCCTACTACCTCTAGCCTAATCTTCATCCAACCAAATATTTCATCCATCACCATTCATCCCTAATATTTCATCCACCGCCATTCATCCCTTTTCTGCTGACTGTGTTTCCACCAACCCCCCCTGTTGTTGGCCTGCCACTCACTCAGGTGGGGCCATCTCTTTGGGGGTGGGGTGGGTCTGTCTTAACCTATTATAATCAGAGCCCCAGTAGTACTGAATCAGTTTTTGGGGAAGCTCATCGCAACAGCCTGGACAAAAAAAAAGGGGGGGGGGGAAGTGACGACATTGGAGAAAGGCATCAAATGTTATGGCCCCATCCCATTCTCTCTCTTTTTTTCGCTGCTTACGATGCATCAGCAGCAGTCAAGTAAGTCAGTCAGTCAGTGAGACAGACACAAAACCAGTGGGGAGCAAGAGCTAACGTATTTCATGTGTTTGAACTCATTGGGAACGGGGACTGTCATCCCTTGGTGGGGAGCTTCGTCATCCCATGGTCGTCCTCTTCTTACACACATGCAGCGGGCGGGAGGAGGAGGGAAGGGGGGGAAGCAATTTGGCGGCCATTTGCACCAAACTAAGTTAAATAGGCCCCAGCACCCACACCCATGGAACAAAATGGTATGGTATTGAAAGGGCGGAAAATCGCCAAGAAAATAGTTTCAAATAAAAACAAACAAAATTGGATGAAATCTTCGAATTGTGGATGAAAACCAAATGAAGGGTATTGAATATGCAATGTGTGTTGATGTGATTGATTTTTCTATCCAATATGTGGATGAATGTTGAAATTGGGGAGCAGGCACCGCTATAACATTTAATATTGCCACACTTTGGCACTTCATCATAAAAAAATGGGGGAAAAAAATTTAAAAAAAACAAAGAGCCCTGCCTTGCCTTACAGACATGGGAATGAATTCTACGCGGATCCACTCTCGCCTTGCGCGGACAGATCCAGTGATCCAGTCCAGTCCGGTCCCGAGTACTGTACCTGTACTCCTGTAGTAGTCCTGTACACAGAAGATGTGTGTGATGAGTGCTGCCAAGTGCACTTCAGTATGGCTGAGGGCGAAGTTGGCAGACTGAGGTGTCATTCCTTCATAACACTTTGGTTCAGAACCAAAAGACTGAGCACGCACAGCGCGCCTCCTGGAGACTCCCAGTAGGATGTACTTCACAATCTGAACAAAAGGTCAAACAGGCAAGGCTTTAACTTAACTTAACCCTGTGTTGCCTGTAAGTTAATGTAATGTAAGTAATGATAATAGGAGGAGGACGACGACGACAGGAAGTGTCCAATGAATGGCTTTCAGGTTACCGTAGAAAAAAAAATCAGAAAAGGCAGACAACTATCCTCATCAGCTGATCCTCCTGGATCACGGGGATGGACCAACTAAGTAGAAGATAAGTAGGAGGTTCATGAATTGATTGGGTTCTAAATGTGTCTCCTATCAAGGAACAAGTAAGGGTATTGTGCTTTTAAAAGCGATCATTTAAGGGCTAGTCTGCCTTTTTCATAGATTTCCGTGGACGTAATTATTTTTAGATCATTTTTCCTAGAAAAAAGAATAGATGTGGAACCTAATACAAACTCATTTCATTGGTGCTTTACTTAACCATGTATTACCTGTAATGTAATGTAAGTAATGATGCAGAGGAAAACGACGACGACAACAGAAAGTGTCCAATGAATGACTTTCAGGTTACCGTAGAAAAAAGTAGTAGAAATCAGAAGGGAGGAGGCAACACCTATCCTCATGGATCAGGGGGATGGATGGACCAACTGGGTTAAGTTAGGTGGAAGATAAGTAGGAGGTTCATGAATTGAGTGGGTTCTAAATGTGTCTCCTATCGAGGAACAAGTAGGGTAGTATGCTTTAAAAGCAATCATTTAAGGGCTAGTCTGCCTTTTTCATAGGTTTTTGTGGACATAATTATTTTTAGATCAT
This sequence comes from Rhytidiadelphus loreus, assembly GCA_947034895.1. Classification (NCBI taxonomy): domain Eukaryota; kingdom Viridiplantae; phylum Streptophyta; class Bryopsida; order Hypnales; family Hylocomiaceae; genus Rhytidiadelphus; species Rhytidiadelphus loreus. The sequence goes on along the minus strand of OX344765.1, from coordinate 9,050,081 downwards.
TTTTCAGAGAAAGGAAAATAGATGTGGAACCTAATACAAACTCATTTCATTGGTGCTTTACTTAACCATGTATTGCCTGTAATGTAATGTAAATAATGATGCAGAGGACGACAACGACAACAGAAAGTGTCCAATGAATGACTTTCAGGTTATCGTAGAAAAAAGTAGTAGAAATCAAAAGGGAGGAGGCAACACCTATCCTCGTGGATAGGGGGGATGGATGGACCAACTAAGTTAAGTTAGGTGGAAGATAAGTAGGAGGTTCATGAATTGACTAGGTCCTATCAAGGAACAAGTAGGGTGGTATGCTTTAAAAGCAATCATTTAAGGGCTACTCCGCCTTTTTCATAGACTTCCGTGGACATATTTATTTTTAGATCATTTTTCAGATAAAGGAAAATAGATGTGGAACCTAACCCAAGTGCTTTTGTATTCTTTTTTCAAGCATTTTTGGATTACTTAAAAAAATTAAAAGATTCAAAGTATAGGCACCTATTTGTGACCATAGGTCTCCCAAAATTTGTCCACTTGCAACTTGTAAAGAGATGTGAGGAAATCAAAGGCAATGATTGGCTTTTGCTATAGAAAAAATGATTTTTCCTTGATGCATTCAATTGCTAAAGTGGTCCATTTAAGGATCACCCCGTCTCCATTCTCCACCCCCAAATAGGGGTGTTTTGAAGAAGATGGGCGTTTTTAGAGTATGCTACCTTGACTTGTTTCTTTGAATTGTCTATTACTCTCTCATTGGTGAGGTGGATAGGTTAACCCCTTTAGTTCTTTGACTATGTTTTTATCAAAAACACTCCAAAACACTTCTAAAATGTGGTATTTAGAAGGGAAAAAAATTTAGACACATGTAATTTTAGGATCTTGTAGTATGCTAGTTATTTAAAATGTGGAAAAGTTTAATTATGGAATTAAAAAATTCCAATCCCAATGGTTGTAATGTTGTAATAAACAATCTACATCCTATGATTTTATTTTATTTTTAAAATATTGAAAATAACTACATATCATACAATAACTTTTGAACTATGTAATCAAAAGTTATGAAAATTGTTGGGCTTCAAATCCACTCCTTGTCTCCATATTGTTAGAAAATTTCAAAGAAAAATAAAATCTCCATTAGTAGTGAGCTATCCAAAATTTCTATATTGCCCCTAAATGTAGCTTGGTCCTTTAGGAGTTAAAGGGACCATTTATGGACCTCCTAGTTGAAAGCAAGCTACTATGTTAGATATATGTATAACTATCAAGCAAATGCATATGTGTAGAAGTCTAATGTACCTATAGTAATGTGAAAAATCCAAATTTGAATTGATTTGCTAACAATATGGGATACCCTTATATGCATATGGATAATAATAGAAGGTTGGTACTTAGTACCTTCCAAACTGCCACTTTTTTGCTATTGTGCATAATTCCTGTTATTAGAATAGTCAAATTTCATTGATTTTCTTGTTGGCAAGTGAAAGGAGGATTCAATGCACCAAAGAATGTGACATTTGAATATTGTTTGCAAAAGTTACGAAGGGTTAAAAAAATTAGTAGATGTTCTAAAAGCATTTCTTCAACATAGGTATATATTGATTTTGGAGATGTACATAGAGTGTTGATGTCAGTTTTGGGTTAGCATCGCATTTCAAGTACCTAACCTTGTTGTAGAGAAGTGATCCATCTCACTTTATGTCTTATATGCAATTTACATAAAATATATCCAACCCTTTTTTGGCACCATGATTACACCATTTCAAAATAATATCTACTTTTTGCCATATAGAAGTAATCTTTTTCACCAAAAGAATTCCATTTCTATTAAAAATGTGGATGAAGTCACCAAATTTGAATGAAAAAGTGGATAAATATGATTAAAAACTGTTTTTTTCCAAAAGATGGATGAATGTACTGTAGAAATACAATGCTTCACCACATTTTAAATGATTGCCATCTTGGCACTTTCTAAAAAAGTAAAATAAAAGAAGGGCTGGATGTACCAATATGTCATACTGTTGTTATTTATTACTGTTGGCCCTGCCACTTCTGCTCCAATCTGCTGACACGTACTCCCTCAGCCTGAAATGCTTCAGAATTTAGGGCACACACACTCAGCAAAGATTTGAAATGGGAACTAGATCACATCCAACCAGCCGTTACCCAGAATGATGACCAGACAAAAGTTGACAGAATTTTTTTGTTTCTGGCAAAACCATATAAACTTAACATAAGGTGGGTACCCGCGAACCGACACTTTTTTGCTACTATGCCTAGTTCCTATTATTAGAATGGTCAAATTTTCATTGATTTTCTTATCGACAAGTGAACAAGTGAAAGGATGTTCCAATGCACTAAAGAATGTGAGATTTGGATATTATGTGCAAAAGTTATGAAGGGTAAATCTTTTTTGGTAGATGTTCTAAACCGTTTTTTCAATATATGTACATGTTGATTTTGGAGATGTATATAGAGTGATGATGGCGGTTTTAGGGACGGTGTGATTTTGGGTGCACCCACCTTAACCCTTGAATGCCAGGTTGGTGACCGTGGAAATCATCCCTTCTGGTATTGTGTGACATCAACTATTTTGAAAATTAATAACAAAGGTATTCATTGGAGGTCAAAATATTGTGCAAGATCTCCAATGTTTTGCACAAAATTCCAAGGACGAAAAATTGCACTTTTGTCCTACTGATAGAAAGATTCTTTGTCATTCATTGGCAGAAAAAACATTGTGATATTGTTTAAGGGTTAAACTTGTACGAGAAAGGGGGACATTTTGCTCTATTTGTGAAGCGATGAGCTTGTCAATAATCACTCAATTTTTTTCAAAGTACACAGAGGATGACACTGCATACTTGAATGAATAGATACAGTTGAATTAATGTATTATTTTTCATCAATAATCCATGTATTAATGCAGGTAAGTACTCAAAAAAAACTTATGAGTAGGGAAACGAAATTAATGTCACTGCAAAATTAGTATTATTACTGTTTCTTATGTAGAAAATAGTACAGTGTTGTAGTGTTTTAGCCTCTACTAATTTAATCCCTAATGACCTGTAACAACGATTTTGCAATCACTCCCTGTCTTTGGGCTACTTTTTTGGGCTAAATTCAATTTTTTTCAATTTTTTAGGGATATTAAAATGAATTATTATTATTTTTGAACAAATGTGAAACCCACTGCATTGAAAAAGAGAACCAGAACAACAACCAAGCCACCGAGCGGGTGGACAATGAAAAATGAATTATCTTTGAATAGCTGTTTTACAAATTCAATTTTTTATAGCCAAACCTTTTCTTATTGAATTGTCAAAAATTTTACTTCTAGAGAAGAGAATGGTTTTGATGATCAAATCTTTGAGTGACCATTTTGAGCTAATCAATGTAAAATGAAATGTTTGTCAATGATAATAAAAATTCTCACACTAAATCTATAAATTGTATTTTAGATTAATTATCACTTGCTTTGAAATTGATTTTAGTAATAGCTACAAATATTTGTTCAAATTCAAACATATAGACCATATGTTTATATTCATGATGCATAACATAATCTCTTTGATTAAAACCCCAAAGAAATTGTGAAAAACATATTTTGTGTTACATCTAAGTTAAATCTCTATGGAATGACTAGGGTTCAATATTTTAGAAATATTGTGATTTTGGTAAATTAGTATTACAAAAGCAAATCAAATAAATCACTATAGCTATATTACTTTAGTCAAGATTGCATACTACTTTATCTTCATAAACAATAAAAATGAGCAAATATCGGTAGTCTATGTAAGAATCTTTTCATAAAGCAATTGGCTTGCTTTATGAGTAAAGACACATTCAAAAACTAGGTTTTCATTGTCCTTGTCTACTTTTTAGTCATGACGTCCACGAAGGAAATTACATTTAGTTGCAACCCATTTCTAAAACCTAACTTTCTTGCCTAAAATGCACAATCTCTACAAAAGAGACTAGTATCAATTTTGAGTGCACCTATATTCAACACTTTACAAATTCATAGTTTATTAAAATGGGGCAAAAAATGTTTGTTACGATAAACTTTTGACTTCTAATAATAGACATTCAACAAAAATGTAGGCACTTTAATAATAGGAACCACATTCAAATACTCATTTGGACAATTTTAGGTTTAGTTATCTCCTTCTAAGTGCTCAACCTAAAGATATTAAAATGACATTTGACAAATTATAATAAATAATTAAATTTCCTTTAACATATCTATATAATTGACTTATGTAGAGCATTATTTCTTCTTTTCATAGCATAACATTGTTACTCACCTTATTAACCCATGCTAGGGGGGGGGGGGGCTTTTGTTCCCTCCACCCTTCCTACAATTGAATTAATTTTTAGAAACAATGCCAAAAGATAGAAAAGTGAGGTGTTGGATTTTGCCATCCAATTTGCCTTGGGGATGAGATGGTGTGTGCATCATAGAGGCAAAGGTATTCAAAAGTTTAATTCAACATACCAAAGACATCCAAAGAAGGGATGTCCTTCAAGCCCAAGGATTTTTTTAGAAACAATGTCCAAAGATATAGAAGGAACGATTTGAATCTTAACACCTAATTTGCCTTAGAGATGAGATAGTAAAGATTGTGTGTGCTGATCATAGGGACATGTGTATTTAAAGATAAATTCAATATGGATAATTGCAAGAAATAATTATACTATTCTGTCACTTGTTGCACAACAATATTTTGCTTATTTTTTTACCATAACTTTTGTTTTAAACCTCGTAGGAATTCTAAATTCATAATAAACATAGATTATGCATTTTTTCATATTTATCAAAAATAATTTATTATTTTGAAAGTATTATTGATTGAATGTTAATATGTCACACCACAAAATATTTTAGAAGATTTTAGTGCTATTTTGTACCAAAAAATACACATTTGAAGCTAGAAATTGGAATTTGAGGTCATCTTTATGGATACCATGTAGTGAACAAATGGTTTCTAAAAATTGTATTCCTCGATGTTGCGTGTATATATACATTATTTTCAATGTTATACTAATTGTCAATATTTTTCTTGATTTACAATTTTTATCCCAAAAGATTTTATTTGTAGTCAACAAACAAAACACAACAAATGTTTCTCATCATTGCTTATATTCTTCAAACAACAGGATCTTATTTTAAGAACATTGCCAACAAAGAAAGAAATGAGGTCATGTTGTTTGACCTTGACATCCAATATACCTTGGGGATGAGATAGTGAGGATTGTGTGTACCAATAGAGAGAGAAGTGAGGTCATCTTGTTTGATCTTGATAGCCAATGTACTTTAGGGAAGAGGTGGTGAAGATTGTGTGTACCAACAGAGTAAGAAGTGAAGTCATCTTGTTTGATCTTGACAACCAATGTACCTTGGGGATGAGATGGTGAAGATTGTATGTACCAATAGAGAGAGAAGTGAGGTAATCTCTTTTGATCTTGACATACAATATACTTTGGCGATGAGATGGTGAAGATGTGCATACAAAAACATTTAGAGTCTACTTCAATAGACCCTAGATATCCTAGTAAAAGACATCTTTCGAGCTTTAGCATTCATTTCTAAGAACCTTGTCAAGAAAAAGTGAAGTGTTGGATCTTAATATTCAATTTGCCTTGGAGATTAGACGGTTGAGATTGTGCATGCATTATATAGACAAAGGCATTCAAAGTCTACTTCAATAGATCCTAAATATTCCGGGAAGGAATGTCCCTTAAGCCTTGAGATCTTCAGGGAAGTCCAAGCAGGATTATACAATAATATGTGATATCATACATGTTTTTTCTCCAAACTTCTTCAATAAATTATTAAAGGACAAACCTAGTGAGGGGCTATGGCTTTAGGTTCAAATTTGGATTTCATATAGTTTTTTTATTTTAAATGTTTTGGAGCTTGACTAAGAAAATTTAGTTCCACTAATATAGTATTTATTCCTTTTTGTCTATTTTCCAAAATTGTTAAGGTTGTGATTTTTGTGACACATTGAAGGTAGCATCTTGAAATTTTAAAATACACAACTTTTGAACTATTCTATCAAATTTTCATCTCAATATGAGCTCAAAGAATACACCAATTGCACCAATCACACCGAGATGTTTATAACTATCATCTCTAATGTTGATAAAAAATTCATACTATTTTAAACATTTCAAAATTAGTATGAATTTTACAAAGAAATTAGTTTAAAAATCATGTAAACATATGGTTTTAAGTAAGAAAAAAAGAAGCTACATTTTTAATTATATAACTACATGAGGTAAATATTAAATATTTGAAAGGTGTATTTTAATATAGAAAACTAATGAAGTTTGACATCATGTCTTTTTAAGGTTTAACATTAATTAGATGAAGTGCAATTTTCATAGCATCCATCCTCCACCTAATAAATATTTTAGTGTTTAATGATTCAAATTCTTAGTCACATGCAACCTTAATTTGATGGCTTTGGCCTTGGCACACTAGTGAGGTGGTTATGACTTCAAATCTAGGATTTGGTGGGATGTTTATCACTGTAGTTCACCCAATTGTGGTGGGTTAAATGACCTTGTCATCCTATGAAGAGTTGAAAATTTTGTAGGGAAGGAACATGTCAGCTCTTTGTAGGGTCTACCTCCTAACATATCACCAAGGATGAAATTTGCCATCTAAATTCACGAGGCTTAGGGATGCTTTATACTTAGAGGGCGAGCCAATTTGTTGTGTAAGAGGCCACAAAGGCTAAAATCTTCACTTGTGATTGGACAAAAGGTTGAAATTGTGCAATGGGTCTCAAGGAGAAGTGACCTAGCCTACACATGTAAAGAGCCCCTTAGATAGTTCAAATATCCCAACGAACACTTTGTTCATTCCTATATTTAAGACTAGAACTATGGAGAAAACACACATTCCCATCTCTGTACCCAATTCCGTCATTATGTACCAACATAGTACATTCTTACTAAGAAAATGTGCACCCTTGGTACACCATGACGGAATTGGGTACACGGACTCGAATAGGTGTCTTCACCTTATTACATTACCCTCCTCCTTCTTCTTCACATTCCATCAGAATCAGTTTGTTTGTCGACACGAAGCATCCTCCGTCCCATTTTAATTTTAGCCCCCGATAAAAATAAAATAAGAACCAGTGCCTGCCTGTCCTTTCAGCTGTCTGGTTTGCCCCTTTGTTTTTTTCCCAGAAAAAGAGCCAATTCTACAATTGAGAGAGAAAAATTAAAAAAAAAAATTAAAAATCCCAGCAAAGTGATAACATTTTGTCTGACGAGAATCTTGGCAAGAAAAAAACATGGCCAGAGTCGAAATCAATCACGGAGCAGGCTTGCTGTCAGGCTGGCAGGCCGCCAGCCCTAAACCCCAGCACCTGTCATGAATGAAAGGCGGCTTCCAATAAACCGCCCTCGCAGTTCCCAAGGCCCAAACTTCAAAATCAATGCCTGCAACACTCAGTACAGTTTGTATTAATCACTTAAATAATGACCACCACAGGTACATTTCCCGACTGCACCGTGCGAAAATCTAGGCGCTCGTGAGATCTCTCCTCCGCGGGTACCGACGCACGACCGGGGCTCTCCATGAAACCCCAACCCGTCCCCGTCCCCCGACCCTGTCCCCCGTCCCCGTTCCCGACCCTGTACCTGACCCTGGCAACCGATCCTGTACCCGATCCTGTGTTCCCGATCCTGTTCCCCGACCTTGTTCCCCGACCTTGTCCCGACCCTGGGTTCCCAAACGGGTGTTCGTCTGCACGGGTCTACATTCAAATTGGAGAAAATAGCAAGAACGGATACGTATTTCGTTACGGATACGAATACATTACGTCTCTCTCTCTCTCTCTCGTTGGGCTCCACCCCCGCAATGTTCAATTGTTGGTTTCCGCTTTGCAGGGCTGCTCCTGCTGCTGCTGCTACGTTGCGGCTCTTGCGCTCTCTGCTTCGCTTTCTGATTGTTGATTGATTGTTGGTTGGTTAATGTCTTGCGCTTCTTCCTCTTGTCTTGTTCCCCGTTCGTCGGATTGCTGTTATTCTTACCAATGCCGCGCTCTGGTCGGCGGGAATGATGTTTTTTCTACGGAGGTGGAGTGGAGCTCCCATTTTTGGCTAGTGTCGGTTGTGTTCGCGGAGGACAAACAGGACGTTAATTCTGGAGCTTGAGGTGCAGCATTGTGAGAGTGGGAGCATCGGAGGTGATTGAACGGTGGAAGAGAGTGAGGTTTCTGTTGATTGATTCCAGTGGTGACGAGTGTGATTGGAGGGGTGGAGGAAGTGTGGACGTTGGAGACGAAGGCCGTTCTTGAAGAGATCAGTTTCTGCAATAATCAACTTTTGTGTGGAAATATGGTATGGTGATCTGGATGTAGGGATAGGTAGGGCCGAGCCCTAGTAGTGGGATCTTGAGAGAGAGAGAGAGACACACACACACAAGTAAGGTGAAGCTCATTGATAATAGCAGCGATGGCGATGTAGAGCTGACCGCGTGGTTTGCTCGTTTCTTTTGGGATGAAAGAGTGAAGAAGTGACTGATTGCTCATCCTCCAAATGCTGTGCTGTGAATGGCGTCAATGCCGCCACGATGCTTGCAGCCGCACCGCAGCTGCAATGGTGAAGCCCGACCTGGAAAATGTTGAGGGTTTAATTGATTTCTGGAAGGGCACGATGCTGCAGTTGGTGCTTATAAGCATTGCTGAGGTGTGATCGGGCATTGTAGGGATCGGAGGCTATGTATCAGAAGGATCCGTGGAAGCAGAGTGGGGTGCGTCATTTTGAGTTTCTTTCAATCGTTGTCTCCTGGTGCATATACCTTACCCCCTCTCTTCCGTCCGTTACCCGGGTTTACTTACTTCTTGGCACAGTAGCTCAATTGCATTTTAGGTTCAGTACCTCGAGCTCCCACCAAATTGCCACTTTTGCGATGGGACAGACTAGCGAGTCAGAGCCTAATTTTCAAAATTTTCAGTGTCAGAATCGGACCGGGCATGTGATGTAGTAGTATTCTTGTTCCGTCATTGTGACAGTTGGAGGTTTAGCGTTTCTTGGCTGTTGCAGCCTAATTCTGGAATCTCACTTGAGTGTACTCACTACCCCCTGTCTGCCTAAGTAGCTGCGGGCCAAGCGTAGGTTTCGTTATGTTCATCATGCATCAGGTGCTGTTGTACCGTATTCTGAGGTTTCAATTGTGCTGGAATGTGCAGAGTGCTTCGAGCATTGTTGCCACTGGTTGTCAAAAGCTCACTACTCCGAGCATCTTTTCACCCGGAAGAACTTTTAGTATCTGAGTGGAGCTTTGTGTGTTCGTTGTGGTTGAGTTATCCCGATGGGGTGTTCCAACTCCAAGGTTGATAATGAGGAGGGGGTGGCACGATGCAAGCAGAGGAAGCGTCTGATGAAGCAGACTGTTACATCTCGCCACCACTTTGCAGCTTCTCATGCGCAGTTCGTGGTTTCCTTGAAGGGAGTGGGTGCTGCGTTTCGTCAATTTGCAGAGGGGGAGGGTAAAGATGGTACCAATGGACTATATCCTCCGGACACGCCCACCACACCACCAAGCAGTCTGTCACTAGGCCCTCCTCCTCGTCCTTCCATGTCCCCAGCTCTCTCGTCTGTGTTCTCGTCTCCTCCGAGTTCCCCCCCTTCCCAACCCAAGCGCTCGGCGTTGAAAGGTGCCAGAGCTGAAAGCTCGCCTGAAAGTATCATGAGCATGGACTTCTTGCCCCCTCCCCCTCCTCCTATTCTGGTGAAAGAGTACCGAATGGAACACACGCCCCCTGTTATTCCAACCCAAATCTACAGGTACACTCAAACCTCTTTTAGTCTCACAACCTTCGGTCCCCAACTTTGTCAAGAAATTTGTATGTGATATCTCCCTAATTGAGTGCCTTTTCACTGGAAGATTGCTACAGTCAATGATAGTGTGGCAAGTGTGCTGGATATTCTGGAATGCCATTTTAGAGGCGGTCATGATAAGGAGGTGTGAGTGCAATATCCCGTTTGTGATCTTTTCATTCAATGGCAACCAAATATTGTCTTGTTTTAGATGTACAAGCAGACCCCCTCCCCGGAGCTATCTAATCTGACTGCCTAGGGTCCCAAACTATTGACTGAAGCATAGATTGAATGCTCTACAGTCAATGGTACTGTTGCAGTGTGCAGGATAGTCCAGGATGTTATTTCAGAGGAGGGTCTTGTTAAAAAGATCTGAGTGCAGTATTGTTTGTAAGTAATACAGTAAAAAGTGCAATTACTATAGTTTCGTTATACTTTATGTTTTTGCTCAAACGTCACTTGAGACATATTCAAATGCCATCGTTTTTACGAATATGATGTTCAGGTTTGAAGATGCGCGGAACTCGTTCATACCGAAGTCCGGGTACCGTATGGAGTCAGACTCGCCAGCACCACCTCCCATGATTCCACCTGTGCAAACGGATGATGAATGGCGATATACTGCTCCCCTGCAAGCTGCTGGTGCCTCTTCCCAAAGCACCGTCTCTCCCACTCCTCCACCCCCGGTCGTGAGGAGCAGCTGGCAGGACTTGTTCATGGATCCGTTTCGACCTTCACCCCCCACATTCAACTACATGGAGCAGCGACGCAACCAGGAAGCTGAGGCCAGGCTTTCCCAGGAGGAGAGGAAGCACGAGGAGCAGAGAAAAGCGCAAGAGGTCCAAGAGCTGGAGCAGAGAAGGCTTCCGGAAACGGAGCAGCAGAGGAGAGAGGAGAAGCTTCCCGTTAAACAGCCGAGAGAGAGTTTTCCTGAAAGGCCGCCACCTCTAGAGGAGATTCAATCAAAGAATGTGGACATGGATGTTCCTGAGCTGGAGGAAGAAGATATCCCAGACCTTGAGGATGTTGATGATGGGCCACCTCCCAAGGTAACCATTTTGCTTGCAGTTTGCAAGAGAACAAGTAAGGGTTTAGGATATTGTTTTCGTCACTTTCAGTACTTAAAACCAATATGGAGGAGTATGCTTTCATTGGGAGCTTTCTGGAGAGATCACGTCGGGTAGAGTAGGCGAACTCTCTTGAGATTAAACTGTCTCGTCACTCAGTTTATGATTTTTTCTTATGCTATCATTCAAATGATGGGAGGTCATGTACACCACTATTGAAGGGATTCCTCATTTCCATTCGAAGATGAGTGACGTGGAGATATATTAGCTAAAGTCTTGATTTCTACACCTAACTTGCTAATTGGAGGCCAACGGAGTGTATTTGAAGAGATGAGTTGCTGTTGTTAACAGGGTTCAGTCAATTGGAGACAGGATCAGCTCCGTAATGGGTTGTATACCCCTCTCCTTATTAGCCAAAGGTAGACTTCTGCTAGTGCAGAGATTTTGATGCTTTTCCTCTTCATGTCTTAAAGGACTCGGATGACGAGAAGGACAATAAGGCTGTGAAGAAACCAGAACCAGAGTCTGAGACTCCGTCCAAGACCCCGCCACAGACCCCCCCGAAGGCGAAGGAGAAGCCACCGAAAGCAGCTAATGCAGTGAAGACCCCCACGCCAGGAAAGCCTGGAGGGAAACCTCCAAAGCCTGAACAAAGAGAAGAAGTGGTAAAATCGAACCGAGAATTGGCAGTTGTCAGGACTGACAATGGTGGCCGTGACCTGCTTGATGTTCTCAAGGAGGTTGATGATCGTTTTTTGAAAGCTGCAGAAAGTGGAGAGGAGGTATCACGCATGTTGGAGACAAAGAAAGCTCACTACCATTCGAGTTTTTCAGATAATTTGAGAGGTACTACTTAGTCTTCGTTCCCTTTTCCCTGTCATTCCAAGTGATTCGATCCAGTGGTTCGATTTTTTAGGTTTAGGTTTTGTTGATATTCATTCTTCACTTGGTGGTGCTGCAGGGGTGGGTGAATCCGCAAGGATGAGCTTCAGGAAGCTGTCTGGAAAATCTGGGCCACCTGGTGCGAATCATTTTAGAACTTCCAGTAACATGAGCGTTCTAACTGATGAATCTGCGAGTATAATGAGCATGCAAAGGGCTAGCAACATGAGTATGCGAAGTATTGGCAACATTAGCAGCACACGGTGGTCTGAAGAATGTGGACTGACAGGCAGCCATGCAGCAACTCTGGACAGGTTGTTTGCTTGGGAGAAGAAGCTTTACTTAGAAGTCAAGGTGCGTTTCATACCGAGACTCGTAGAGTTGTCATATAACTCCCAATGAACCTCTGTTGACCTAGAGTTTTTTTGATCGGTTTTGAGTTGGTCACATGGGGACTTTCTATTTATGTTTTAACGGGTACATGCAATTTTCATCATTGATTCTGGTACTACATAATTTGACCTCATCTGAAATTTTCACACTATGATCAATCAAATTGACCATTTAAAAACCATGAATCCTTGGTCCTTTAATGCATTTTTCATGTGAGCTATGGATCAAGGATGGACTATTAGTTTCAGGGTTTGTGGAACACTGACTGAGTTGGAATGTCTGGGTGTTTATTAAACAGGAGGCCGAGGCACTTCGAATTGAGTTGGAGAGAAAGTATGCTTTGTTTAGAAATCAGGATGCAAAGAACGAGGATCAAACTATCATTGACAAAACCCGTGCTAATATTAAAGCTCTTCAAACGCGGATGGTGGTAGCTATTCAAGCTGTAGATAGTGCTGCGCAGCAGGTGCAGAAGCTAAGGGATGAGGAGCTGTACCCACAGCTTTTGGAATTACTCGAAGGGTGAGTTCGCTTGTTTACCTCAATCTTAGTTAGTTCTCAAAGCGTTGTGACATCGTAATTGGTTTCTTCCCCACTTGGGTTCGTAAAATTGGGAACATGTAAGATGAACTCCACTATTTTCTGGAGATATTGACTGTTACGATGTTGGCAACAGTAACTTGAATTTAGATTTTAGTGTTTGTAAATATTTCTGAGGTGTTTCTTGGTTGCATTTATACAGGATGGGTACTATGTGGAGGGATATGTCTTCCTGTCACCAAGCGCAGCTGCGAGCTGTAGAAGTAATGAAGAGACTTGATAACTCTGCTGCCTGTGAACCAACTACAAGCTCTCATCGCCACTCCACGACACAATTGGAAATTGCACTCAACAAGTACGTCTCCATTTTTCCCTTTCGCTTTGTAATCGCCAACAAGATTATGAAGCCAATGATTTCTATAGTTCTTCACTGCTCTTTCACATTCAAATGGATAGATTTCTCTGAGCATAATTGAAGAATTCGTCCGTAGGTTTTGTTGCTAAACCAGTAGTCACTGATCGTGGTTGGAATTCTCTCCTTGCAGGTGGTCCGAGAGCCTGAACAGGTTTGTATATTCACAAAAAGACTATTTGAAGAATTTAACATCATGGTTAAAGCTGAGCCTCATGCAATTCGGGGCTGAGGAGGCTGAGAGAAGTGACTCCAGGTCCCCGTCGCGGTCCCCGTCCCCGAGGTCGCCCCTCCTCGGCATCCAAGCCAGCCCTATTTACGCAGTCTGCTCCAGATGGCTGGACTCGTTAGACCAGCTCGCCGACCGGGTGGTTCTGGAAGCTATCGGCGCCTTCGCCGCCGTGGTGAGGGAGATGCTGAGGTTACAATGGGAAGAGCTCCGAATCAAAAAACGCGTCGAATCGTTACATCGGGAGCTGGAGAAGAGGGAGCATGCCCTGGTGGCTGCTTCCATGAGAGACCCCGGCATGACCTTACCCCCTCCAGTCCTGCCGCAGACCCCTTCGACGACATCTGGCAGTGACATGGATGACAACAGCCGGTACGACAGCCGGTCAGACGGCCGGTATGAGGGCCGGTACGACATTGTCCCGCACAGGGAATTCTCCGAACGCACTGAAGTTACAGACAAGCGGCACAAAATGGAAGCCACAAGGAGAAAGCTTGAGAGCGAAATTGAAGCCGAACGAAAAGCTTACGTTGACACGCGGTTATACACTCTCAACAGTCTGCAAGCCGGGTTGCCGCAGCTCTTCCAAGCTGTGATTGCCTTCTGCAATCAGGAAGCGGACATTTTCGACAAGCTCAACACCCCGGTCAGCACCCCACAGCCAGTGAGGTGAGCCAAGAATCGGAGCCACAAGTGAGTCGGCAGTTCTGTAACAACTGAAGTGATCTTTCCTTTCACTGTAGATTTTCTCTTGTCTGGATTGGACTGTTTACTTTTTGTTAGATCGAGAGAAAAGTACTCGCAAGGAAATATGTCAAACACGACTATTTTTAAGAAGTCCTTCACGAAGGCCACGCAAGCAGTTCATTTTCCCCGTACTATAGCAAGTTCACCCTTGCTGCTGCTGCAGCTGCTGTGCTTATATTTAGTTAAACTCGATTTTTGGTCCCTGCATGCCTTGGTGTGAATTTTGGGTGTTAAACGCTGAGGCCAGGTGATTATAGTCTGCGAGATGTATATCACTGTCGCTCTAAACTCAAGAGAAATAAGCAGTTTCTGATCTCGGATGTAATTTTACTGTAGTCCTGATTTGTTTATACTCCCTCTTTTGTTCCTTCTTTTTTTGCTCTTCCTTGCTGTTTTTTGGTTGTTATATTCTAGCTCCGATTATATTTGTTGCAGCAGGTGCCCAATCTGCACTCTAGATTTGAAGCCTTTGTTGAGAGTTTCTATGAGTTTTAGGCTTTTCAATTCTGGCAGGTATTCCGTGTTCCAAAAGTCCTGACTTGAAATAGTTGCATAAGGTGAGATGAGAGCACTCAGAAGCGCCACATGTTCTGGTCCTGCAACAACCGAGTTTCAATACGTATCTTTAATATTTTAATTTTTTGTAAATGAGAATATTAATGACTTGAAGAGAAATTCAATCCCAGTTGTTTCCTAATTTTCTGACACTCAAATAATATTCTATGAATTTGCTAAGTTGAAAGCATAGGTACCTCTGACATTAGGCTCCCCTTAAACAAGCATCTTTGTTGTGAGAAAAGCTTCAACTTCCATTTGGTTACCTCAAAGATCTCTGCAACTCCCATTGGTCAGTCTTGAAAATTTGTGGCAATTTTTGGTGACTACGGTAGTGCTGACCATTCAAGGCCCAAATGGAGATGGTGCAAAATGTAATGATGTGCATTGGGGTTCATCTATCTTGATGGTTTTTTGTTTTTTGTTTTAAAATTAAAAATGTCCAATATATATAGTTCTAGTTCTGGATTAGGGCTGTAAATACAGAACTAAAAAACTCTTGACATTCCAACTTGAAATGCCAAATTTGACATTCAAGAGTTGAAAATTAGAAATTTTCAGGAGTTAAGTTGATATTTAGTTACCCTAAAACCCTAGACGTGAACCCTAAAACGTTAGACGTGAATTCTAAGACGAGTAAAGATCTTTTCTAGTTCCAAACGGGAATTTTGAAGCTCAATAGCCGGCTATTTAAACCCTAAAGGACCATTTGTGCCTTTGGGGGACAAGTGGGATTTTGGGGGACAAGTGGGATTTCGGGCACGTATTTATGGTCTCAATTTTTGTCCTGATGTTTTGAAACCTTTTTAGAAGATAGAAAAATTGATTATCTTTGTGGGAATATAATTTTTTTTCCAATCGGTGTCCGGGAACAAAAGTTATGTTCAAATAAGCTAAAAATAGGGGAGAGGGATAGCAGAGAAAATTTTCAAAAATTTGAATTTATTTTATTTTATTTTTTTCTCATAGCTTATATTTTTGTCTACATGGAAAGCTTTTATTTATTGCATTTTCATGAAAAAATAACTTGTAGGATTTAATTTTGAATGCAATTTTGACAATATATATAAAAGAAAAAGTTCCATATGGTTTAGTTTGCTTTCTAGAACAATTTCACCATTAGAATTAGTGCAATTTAATTCCATCTTAGAAATACTAATAATTTAGATTTTCCTTCTATTTTTTGTAACTACTTTTACTTAAAAAAAATTTAAAGAATAAATTTTTTTTTTAAAAAATTAATCAATTTTTTTCTAGACTCTCAATTCAATTCTCCACTATAAAGATTTAAAGCTCAAAACTTTGTAGTGTAAAAAATTAAAGTTAAGAAGGTTCAAAGTCAAATAATCTAGTTTGGCAATGTGTTGAAAAACTAGATTAATCCTTAAACATCAAGGAGGACGTTTGACATCCAATGGATGATAGGGAATCCTTGTAGTAGAACTTCTATAGTACTTTGACTTCCAATGAGTGTTTTTGCTATTTCTAAAGCTCATGATTCACACGGTAATGGAAAGGGATGATTTCCAAGGTCACCCCTTCATCCTTTAAGGGTTAAGTGCAGATATCTTGCAATGTATGCAGCCAAAAATTCTAAAAAAATTCCCACACATTTTCATACTAGTTAGGTGTAAGATCCTATAGTTAGATGTGCAAAAAAATAATTTTCAAAATTTTCACTCTTTTGCTATAAAAATGACAGTTTTGAATGTGTTTTTTGATAGAGAAAAGGCCTTAGTACTTTAGGGGTTAAACTGTGCTTCAGATAAATTTGCCATTTATGCAAATTTGACCAAAATGACGAATATGTCTCTTAGTTCCTTGGACCAAGGAGTAGAACCTTAACCCAAAGCGCTCGAGCGACCATTTTTGGGTCGCTGCCTGACTTCGGGCAGAATTTTCGGGCAGAAAAAAACTTTTTTTTCAAATTTTTTTTTTCAATTTAAAAAAAGATTGGATTGTCTTTCAATATTTTTATTCAAAACTAAGATTGCTATGGTGAAAAAAAAATTATACAAGAAATAGCACAAAGAGTTTAGAATTGGCCTAGTGTTGAAAAACTTACTATATTGGAAAAGTGTTGATGTTCTCATTACTAGATCTGATGCATTTTTTCACAAATTGATAAAAAACACAATTTTGACCGATCACAAAAAAATTCAATTGCTAAAGATAGAAATTGTATTTTTGGTGAATTTTTGAAGTTATATCTTCAAAATTCATTTGAAGAGAATCTAAAAATAGTTTTATAATTTTGACCGTATGGATACTTTCTACTTTTCATGCTTCACATTATCTTCCTTGATGCAAACTTCAAAAAAGTTATAGAACTTATATTTTATAGCACATTTGTGTTTTGTCCAAACCCCTTGGGCTTTTAGGGGTTAAGCTTCTTCACTAGGTCCAGCACTTCGTGTTCACGGTCGCCACTGTCATCTATCATCAAACTGAACCATAGCAAGAAGTAAAATCTCTCAAAACTACTAGCACTGCAGTCTACTTCCGGAGAGAGCACTGTGCAAGTTCATAGAAATGTGATCTGAAAATTCATGCAGAACAGCAGGATGCTACCAATCAATGTGCCTTCTTCATAACTGCACTGTACGCTGGTGGAAAAATTGTGACTCTTTCTAAACAAATGTGAGAGCCTGTCGCTGACCAAATGCCTAAAGCCTAGTTATGCCGATTGCTGCAAGACGCACTCAACTCTTAGGCCAGATGACTCGCGATTTGACTAGAATACCGTAATCCCTACATTGGAATCCGTACACGCATCAAGGTTGGGAAAGCGATTGTGCCAAATCTAACAGTGCCTACCAGAAACGCCATGGATCTTTGTATGGAGGGACAAACTCTTCTGTTGGTGGAATCATGCGGAAGGAGGCAATAGTTTCATTGAACGCTGGTCCCATCTGTAAAAGTGCAATGATGGCTTAATGATTTTTAATTTCACTATACGATGAGACCAAGTAAACGTTGACAGCAATCATTGCAAGATACCGAGTCAAAAGCTACTCTAAATCTCTGTAAAGAAAAAGAAACATGGTAGATGGAAGCTCACCATATCCCATCTCGAATCTAGAGTTGATGCGTTCAAAGAGTATAAGTAACCTGAAGGAATCCCGCCACATGATTAGTAATACAGTGGCAACTCGAGCGTGATGACCACAAACTTTCCATTTGTAACTTGACTATTCAGAAGGACTTACAGACGGGCAGACAAGGGACGGGCATTCATCAAACCTCTTAAAATGGTTACTTAAAATGATATGAACCACCATCATGGTGGTTGGTTGACTGAGTCTAATTTTAGAGAAGAACAGAAATATCAGCGACGAGGGATAGTGAGGACCCACTCGAAAACAGATTATAAGAGCTCACCTTCCCTTTCAGCAGTCACCGCCACTGAATGTCGATAGACATCAAATCCACCATCCTGCCAAATAAACACGTCACACTTTCAGTGCACACATTCCCCGAATGAAATGCAGACATGATATCAAACAAAAATCTTGGATACCCAACGGCAAAAAGTCTGCTTCGTAGACTATGTTGAAAATACTGCAAAGATACAAATTCGTACCATCATAGTTGGCGACTTCTGAACAAGGTACTCGTAGTAGAAATATGGTACACCATCCACCTACAATTCAGTAGGATTTCAAGTTTGAGTTTGATTGACAGCTCTTTTAAACAGTCTCTCGTTCCAAGACACCAGAGTCTCGGCTAGAATCTAAGGACGGAAAAAAAAAGAGCACGAAATTATGAAATCCGTACAAGTGCTAGACAGGCCCTCAGCATTGATTGCATATGGAATAGGATAAACCTGTACCTCCTCTTTGTGAGCATCCACAATCGAGACCTCCGCTATTCTTTGTCCCATAGTCATCCGCTGATACAGGTTTGCAAAAACACTCATGTGAGTAATCTCAAATTCCAACCAGAGCAAAGTAAGGTTACATTCAAAACTCTTTAGCTGTTTCACATAAGATTATATAAAAGTGCATGACAGTGAGGTGAGAACTGACCGCAGTTGATTTGTCAGCAAGGACGGATTGTGCAACAGCTTTCGGTACCCAGGTATTGACGTCTTTTGTCTTTATAAATGCAGTATTTGGAGGCCCAACCTATCAATACAAGTCACAGTTTATATTTATGTGTTGTACGAAAAAAGATAAATCCGACAGTAGGTTCTAAGTTGACATCCACTTACAGCTTTGAAGTGGACTATGACATACAAATAACACCAAAAATAATCACGTCTACATAATTCGTAGAGATCCAAAAATCCGTTTCAGACAGCATTAGCGGCTTGTATGGGAACATGAAAAGCCGCAGATAGTAGCTGTGACCTATCCTATAATTTTTAAAGATAATTTTCCGTCTTATAAAGACACTGGTTAGTGATGTAAACACTGTCAAGTCTTTGCCCTAAAGAGCTCGAATCTGAACAGGGGAAATGTTTCAAAAGTTAATGACAATGAAGGCCTTACATAATGGAAGTTCATGAAGGATGTAAGAGACAAAGCAACCTACCGACACAGATATGACAAAGTTATTTTTTAAGTCAAGACGTTCTGAAACGATCCTTTGTCGCGCATCGGCTGCACATATGTTCAAAAACTTTAGCTTTAACGCAAACAAGAAATACCTTGACGAGAAATCCTGAAGACCTATATCACCTGACCACCAATATCAAGAATTCTGGTACAATTTGCTCGTTCAAAATAGAATCAACAAACACACACAATATCTTCACCATTTCATAGAGTTGGAGATACTAGTCATTTAGATCTTCTAGTGGTGGTGACTTCAGTCTGGACCCAAGGAGACTTACGTTTGCTCACAGTTGGCACTCATCAAAGGGGAAACCTCAACAAGAAGTATTATCTAAGACCTTTACTGTAGCCACGAACTCCAAACATTCATGTTAAAGAGCTTACGCGAAAGAGGCGCAGCTGATGAGTACCGCTCCGGTTTTCTAGACTCCACCCTGCAAAATGATGTAACGATAACTTCAAACAGTATTCACCAGGACCAATATTGACTAGTCACATCAGAAGGGCACGAAGACATGAAGAATCTCTGAAGACAGAGTAAGTCTACCAGCGAAGTAGAAGTTACTTACCAGGATAAATTTTTCCCTTTGCCGAAGGTTACAGGATACGAGTAGGTATAGGCGTTGATTTCATCAGCTTGCACTTCCCTGGTCGGTCCGTCAACTGCTACTGAATCTACCAAAAGCTAAAAGAACCCATTGAGTAATTGAGCAGTATATTCCTGGGTTATAACCTCTAGCCTTCTTTTTTCAGAAGACATAACAGAGATTAATACATGATAACATGGTGCACACTCATGCCTAGTCAGAACGTCATTTCGAGTGAAGTTTGAGAAAGTTATACAAGCAATTTTACTAGGACGGTGCTAGCATGACTGCTGTTGACGTTCCGTGTTCTTTTCTGATATTTCGATACAGGACACATTAGCATGAATGAACCTAATTCTTTGAGACGATTCCTTCCAGGGCTGCGATTGAATAAATGCTGAACTTGATAGTTAATTTCCTTAATCTAAGGAGCTCAAAGTTTACGATAGTACACCTAAAAATCATTACAAGAATTGTTATCGATCTGAAATTAAGTCTTCTTAACTGGTTGATAGACAAATAATTAATAGGTTCAGGTTTAAGATAAATCATTATTTTTTCTTTAAAAGTATGTACAGGAATTCATTGTAGAAGGGTGACGACAAGCACAAACTATTCTTTAGATTCTCGTCTACCATGCATCTCTCCCTCCATATTATGCATAAATTAAATGTTCCTAGAAAAGCTCAAAAAGCCATACCCGTTGGCTCCGCAGAAGCAGACCGAAGACCGATAATCGAAGGAACTGCAAATCCAGTCACTAGTCCCTTCACTAATGCCTGTCGCCGAGAAATAGAGGACGCTTGAAGGGAATCTGCATGATTTGCACTCTCAGCTTCAGATGTGTCAAAGCTGTCACATCGAGGCCTTAGAGACCTAAATTGCAGCTTTGCAGGCTGTCTGCCCTGTGAAGATCTGCATTGCAGACTGTCACTGCAACAAAATGACGAATGAAATTAGCAACTCAAGTTGAAGGCACGAGAGATAGTTCAGCTCAAAAAAAAGTAATACTTGCGTCTAGTTCATCTTTTTAGACATTCGATTGAAAAGATGTTCTGATATTTCTTTCATTGCAAAATAAAGAGACAACCGAGGTGTAAAGATTAGCAAATCGAATCGACAATCAAGGGTTGAGGGAACTAATTCTTGCCACGGTAGCATACAATGGAAACAAAAAGGATCTGGTACATAAAATTTTCCAGGAAAAGTATGAAGAACGGTTTCAAGTATCAGTTTAAGAAGCGATGGAATAAAGAAGAAATACCACCAGTGATTGAACTGATAAATACAACAAACTCCAGAAATTCGGCAGACGAATGCATCACAGGTTAATTGATCAGTACAGGATATTTCCTGATAGAGGGAGCTCTGCGGTAAAAACTCTGGCAATGGAAGGAATGAAACTCCTAAACTATTAGAAAACGAGAATTATCATCGTTCCTCTACACTTAATATACGCCTCATAACCGAACACGGTCCCCGACACTGTCCTAGCTGAAAATGTTGAATGCAAGATGACAGCAGAACGAAAATTTATGAAAGATTGCGAGAAGAACACCTCAAAAGTAATACCAGTGTCACGTTTCCAGAGTTCACTACAGAAAAATTGACATTCTCACCGCAATTTCAGACAATTGGCGGTGGAACCATAATTGGACAGATTTTAAGCCACGTAATGTGATAAATATTTCAAAATCTCAGTTCAAGCTCTAAAATATACATATCAAAGAAAGCACCTAATATCTTCGGAGTCACCAGTAACACCCTGCCCTTAACCGGTTCCGAAATCCTCTACACCGGCTCCAACCAGACCCTAAAACTTCAGACAGCACGAACTAATCGCAAGAAAGAGGTAGAGAGAGATTCAAAAACGCTGGAATAAAATGCGTGATACAGTGAGGCCGCAACAACTCACTGCTTTCACTGCGCATTCACAACCTCAAGAACTTGCAAAACAAAAAAGAGATTCAGATTTCGTTTGTGTACAAGAATAAAGGATTGTGCAATGAAGATTCACTGCGAGGGAAGACCAGCACCTGCGTAGCAACGGGGACGGGCAGGGTCGCGCCAAATGCAGCGCCATATCCATTCCTGCTCGAGCTTGCTCCTCTGTCTCCTCCCTTCGTCAAAGCGACAGTTCTAGTGCTCTAATGCGTGATACCCTGAACATCTTATCCGGATCACAGAATATCAACTGAAATAGAGTATCATGCGGATATGAATTCTCCCATTCCTTCCGGATATGTATCCGGTTCTTGAGAAGTCGGTGAATAGCTATTTCTGTTAGGGTTTAACGTCTGCGGTTCTTCTCAGTATTCTCAAGACTTGCTGTTGCAGAGTGTGGATCTTAGTGTGTTTATAGATCACTGCAATTTGTATTACTTTTTCCTACGTTGCTGTGATTCCGATACGCGATTGTGGAGATTCGCGTTTGTTTTCAGTTGAGACTTCGATTGTGAGCATTGAGCGGGATGGCGTTAGGTTTGCAATTGGTCACGGAGCGGACTGAAACAGGGGTGCCGGTAGTGGACACGGAGAACGACGAAAGTATTGCGCACATTCAGCCGGACGTTGGAGTTGTGCTTGGGGAGGGGCATGTTGAAGGTCCTGGAACACTCTACGTGACAACCAGGTTGGATGCAATGCTTTGTTTTTTGTTTATTTCCCTCCTTAATTTCGTGGTCTTTCTCCCGCTAAGTGCCGTGAAGTTATGCGCTTCTTTGACAGGCCAGTTCATAGCTGTTTTAAACAAAAATTCAAGTCGTGGACACGTAGGTTTTATGATCACAAAATAGCGTACCTCACCAGGATATGCACAGATTCGCGTGGAAAATTTATTGGATTGGTTTTGCGCTTGTTCTTGAATTTTGAAGCTGTGGCATATTACCGTGCTGTCAAGTTTTTCAGACTACCGGTAATCGGGATGATGGTAGTTAAGAATGTAAACAAAGCCGGAGTGATTGGATTCTTGCCATTCTGATTTTGGCTCACGTCGTAGACTCTTTCACCTACTTTTTACTATAGAGTACTGGAAGGAGGAAACCCGGCACACTAAAGGGGTTTCCTCCGCAGATGCAACCCCCCATTCTGGCGTCAAGGTTTCCCTTGGTCATTCTCATAAATCACAAACCCTATGGAGCAGAGCGAAGCGACTAGGGCTTGTGCAAGGAGGTTGTCCCGCTTAGGGTCTAATATTTTTGGTTGTAAAAACAAGGAGTCTCCTAGGAAGTTGATCTTAGTGATCTTCGGTTTTAATTAATACACTAGGGTCCTCTGTATTACCATACGCCTGAATCCTTGTGGGTTTAGGGTTTTAGGATTCCATTTAATCTGAGCCTTGTCAGTCCCTGTGGTGGCCTCTGAAGGAAATAATTCGCTATTAGTATTAATAACGTTGTGAACATACTGTTGCCATATATAGTGTATCGGCATTATACGATGCTGCTTGAGCGTTTAGGGGTTATCGTCGCCAATAAGGTAGCCGCACCCAGAACCGTCTACCATCTCCTAAGGTCGAACTCTAATTTCTTTTTGATACGTTTTTTAGCGACCTCAAGAAAAATTCATCCCAAGTCGTTTCATAATTTTTCGACACTCACGTCTCGGGGAAATAATATTTTGTGAATTTTCAAAGTTGAAAGTACAGGGCACCTACTTATGCTACTTGTGCCACTAGACTCACCCTTAACCAGCCACCCCGAAGAAAAAAAATGCTTCAACTCTCATTGGTTGACTCAAAGAACTCTTGAACTCACATTGGATTTGGGGGACTTAGTGGATTTGGGAGACGCAGTGGCTCTTTTGTCACCCTCTATGCTCCTTCCTTCTCATAGGTGGCGGTAAACGGAAGGTGGGGACATTGGGTGCCTCTACCTTACTAGCTTTCAAAATCGGAGCTTCTTACGAACATGTGTGCAGGGTTACATTTTATTAGCTTCTAGGGAATAATCTCATGTGAATAAGGTATTAGATAGATTTCTTTTCGTGGGCTGTTTCTATCATTCAGCTATTAAATCTCTAAGGACGTGACTTTGGGAGTTCTGTTGCAGCACCATCTTGGACTGGCCTTGAATAGTGAAATGATCGGTTCGTAATCGTTACATTAATTTTGTGTGAAATCAAAAGTTGTGAGGTGGTATTGGTTATGTGTGATATCTCTTCAGTGGTGTCGTCCTACTGGCTTATAAGAATTAATGTGGTGCATCTGAATTTCTTGGTCAATTCTCTCGATCTCATTTTAAATTGCGGATGTTTGTTAAGGATCCCTAATCTATGTTATGTAATTTTGTGCCATATTATGTCGACTAAGACAATCTTTGCTCGTTGGAATGGCAGACGCTTGGTTTGGTTCAGTAACGAGGATGTGCACAAGGGCTACGGTGTTTCCTTCATTGCACTGACTATGCACGCTATCTCTAGAGATGTTGAAGCTTATCCGGAGCCGTGCATCTACACTCAGGTTTGCATTTCGATTGAGTTCTGCAGAATTGTACTTTGAGATTTTCTTAGGGTAGATGCTCGATTAATTCATGCAGAAACATTTTGTATAATACGATTTCCTTTAAGAAGGATTGTTGAACAGAAATTTGGGTTGAAATATATGCAGATTGAGACTGGAAAGGAGGAGAATGAGTTCGATGAAGATGACGATGCAGAAGAGTCCCTTCCGACTGAAACAAATGGCTCAGTGAGCGATTTGTCCCTTGTTGAAGAGATGCGGCTTGTTCCTAAAGACCCCAGTGTCTGTATCCTGCAAATTCCCATTCACTCATTGATGTTCTTGTCATCGTTTTGCTAAATTACGTTTCTTTTTGTCATGGTTGCAAGGGTGCATTGAAAGGACTGCTTCAGTGTTCTAGTTGCTGTCGCCGTGGGTTTCCAAACTGAAGCTTCGTAGTATCTGGAGGGCAAAGAGAATCTCGGATTGTCACTGGCGGTGAATGAGCTTATTGATTTAATGTGCAGCTCGTCTAGTATTTCTAGTGCAGTGGTCAGCGCTATGTTATTCTCGTTCTCTATATGGTGCTGGTAGATTTCTGCCTCGTCTTGCGGTTTCTATTACGAAGGAACACCTTAATTCTATACCTTTCACGACAGTGGATCATCTGTTTCAAGTGTTGTGCGATTGCGCTCTATTGAACCCCGATGCAGAAGTTGGTACGTACACCTTCGCCAGCCTGTTGAATTGCGTTCTCATTCACTCTCTACTTATTGGGTTTTACGATTTTATCTTCTATTTCATGTATGGGACAAGATAAACTCTAGAACTGGCTTCTAGAATATTTGATGACTCCTGTTTGTGATATTGTATTGCAAGACAGTTTTGTGGAGGTGCATTATTTATAAGCTTCAATAAGGCTTGATTTTTAGACTTAGGCTGCAAGTTCTGACATTCTATCTAATAAAACTAATTGACTGTTGTTTCCAAAAACAAAATCTATTTTGTGGACAGAACAAGAAGGTGAAGCTGATTGGATCTTTGACGAGGAAGAAGTGTTGGGAAATGGCATCGGAGCTAAACATGAGAATAACAACATTGATTTAAATGTAGACCTCGCAGAGGTACGTTTATTACGAGTGTTGACATACTGTTTGAACTTCTCTCTATCATTCCTTTTTAACCCCTCAGAATTCTTTCCTCATGAAGCGAAGTAAAGTAAGGCCTATGTTCCTTAGTTTAATAATATACTATCAAATTTGAATAGAGCACTCATTTTTGCTTGCACTGATTGATTTGATTCTCTTGTTCCAGTTGATACATCAAGACTCACGTTTCGAAGATGCAGAAGAAGAGGAATCTGATGGCAAGTAAAGAAACAAATCTCACTATTGACAGGGCTCAATATTATGCATCAATTCTACGGAAGCCGTTCTCAAATGAACTGTTTGAACTTCTGAAGTAGGAGCGACCAATTTTGGTAGTGTTGGCATCTTTGAGATAGTTCTGGTTTGACTCCTTGGCAAGAATGAGAGCACAGGAGCTTCTCCTCAGCAAAATTTCCAGCAAAATGTTCTACACTTAGATTTCTTCTGACGTAGAATTCTCTTTTGGTGTGTTTGAATTCTCATGTATTGGAGTTCGTATTTGAGTTGAGGGCTTGTAGTAAGCACTATTTGTTACAAGTGGGAACGGACTGCCGGCATTAATTACAGGCTCGATTTCCACATATAATTGATAAAACTATACAGCATTTGTTGTAGGTGAAGACTGGCTGGAGCTTCTTTCTGCATTTAACCCTGAAACGACCAACTTGCATGATTTCGATGGAGCAGTGTTGCTGTTTTTTTTCCCGTGTTCCTTGACTTGGCTGAGAACAATCTTTCTAATGATTTACTTTTGGATTTCGAAGAGTTGCTCACGAAGTTTCATTGTTACGGAAAAAGGGATTGCATTTATCATTAGCCTTAGTAAATCTCACCAGACACGTCGTTGTTGAAGAGTAGGTTGTAATTGATGACTACTCCCAGGCAAGCTTTTAGGTCCCCAGATTCCTTTTATTAAAGGTCTTGTAGGTCCTAGCTAGAAATTCCTCAGGTTGAACGCTGGAAGAGTTATTTTCGCAGGGGGTCTTAAACGAAGTATTTGCTTCCCCTAGCCATCGCTGGACTTTTAGATTGTGCGCGTTCGAATGCTTCGTCGCCATTGCCATTTTGGAAAATGTGGAAATTTTGATTGTGGAAATTTTCCGTTCACGGGATGTCGCCATTCTGAAACCATCGTGGAGAGAGAGTTTCAATGGGCACGGTAAACTGGGAACCAGCGATTGTCTTTTGTAAGCTCAAAATTTGGGCCTCGCAGGTACGATTGTTTCCTGCATAATCCTGGTTTCTTTTCTCGGACGTGGGCTTTGTGTCCGTGTGTTTTGGTGATTCTCTTTTTAATCAAACGTATGGTGCGTGGCTGAAGCTCTGTTTAAGAGGTTATTTTACTGTCAGGCTGAAGAGATTTGAAGGTTAGATTTGCTACCTTCAGAGCTGGTCACATTCAGTTTCGTTCAAATTGGGAACCCACAGCCATCCCAGAGGAGTCAATTGTGAAATTCTAAAACCCTAAACCCTGATATTATTGCGTCACGACGTCCTCAAGAGCGACTCTCTGTCATTGAATCGTGGAAATGAATAAATCGAGCAGCGTGCACTTATGTTAATAGGGGATGCGGGGAGAGAGAGCTGGATTTTTTCCACTAATGCATCGATTACCTTTGCCAGAAAGGTCTTCAAGCAACCGAATTTACTCTAAATTTCAACCAGTACTGATGTTTATTGTCATTACAGAACGCAGGTATCACTTACAATATCTGAACCCAAAATAACGACAATATTGTATCCTTCATAACAGAACTGATTGCACTTCTGTTTGCAGGATGAATCTATAGAAAGAGCTTTAAAGCCTATTAGGAAAACAAAATAGAAATTCGGTGAAATGGGTTGAGTCACTGACTTTGTTTCTTTGGTTTCATTCCACGTTTAGGATTTGATGTTAGAGGTTGGAGCCTAGGGCCAACCTTTCAGAAATTCTGGGGCGCCCTCGCGGGCACCGCAGGGGGGTTGGAAATAGTTTTCAACCAGCAATTGACGCGTCTCGGTAGAACCTCACTAACTGCGTCATTGCCCCAAGCGCAAAGATGAAATTTGCTTACCATACTTCGCCTTCTTGTATCCTTGGAGGAGAGGTGGAGGTGACCATGGTTAAGGGATATGTGGCTTTGCTTTACGTGAAGGAGACTCAACCTTCATCTGTCAGGCTTGGTGTTTTGATGGATTTACTTCATCCATCATAAAAACAAGTCATATGTCCTTCGTTTTGCTCTCGGATTGTGTGTCGGAGAGCAAACGTGTTTGAGAGAATTCAGAAGAGTGTGACTCATTTCATTGATGTGCCCTTGTTTTTATTTGCTCCGACTATTTGTCACGGTTTTATTGCTGACTTGTCTGTTTTGTTTTGTCCAGACGCTGCTGCTGCTTCATATCATTCCCAAGTGTGAAGGACCGGACATGTCAAGTCCATTGTGTCAAGGAGATTTCACAGTTGAAGCTGTGGAGGTTCGGAGATGGCTACCAGAGAAGAATCGTGAGGAGAACAAGGATGAGACTCTTCAGCCAGTTGCGAAATGAACCCAGCGCTTACAATAGTATCGATCGGGAAATTGATGCAAGTTCTGACGGACGGACTGGACATTAATTTCTTCGGTACTGATCTTATCTGTCATATACAAAACATGTCGTTCTCCAATCTCAAAAAATTGAAACTAAGAAAATTCATTCATGAGTTTAAAAAACCAAAACGGAAACATGCATACAATGGCGAAGGATTATATGATGTCTAATTGCATGGTCATAGGCTGTGTTCTTACACGGTGAAAGGATCCAAACGTTACACGACCATGCGAGGCCGGAAAAGGCAAGGGATTCTGTAATAGCAACAGGTGATAACAAAAATACACCCACCGAAAGCCAGCCAGGCCCATAACGTACTGAATTTTTTTTTAAATCTAATCGTGTGGGCTTTGCCATAATGAAGGGTAAAAGAACAGAAATAAATAAATTTTATATGATAAAAAAAGAAGAGAATTCAAAAGGAGAAATTTGTTGTTAGCATAATCACATATCACGTGCACTTACCAATGAAATGATGCCACGTGGTACCTTGGTGCCAAAATTCCAATCCTTTTATTTATAGAAAGAGAAAAAGAAGGAGAAGGGGGCTTTGCAAGTGGCCCCGCATTTGGGGCACGCCTCCGAGGCCTCATTGGCTGGCATCCCAGGCCTCATTAGGTCTTACCCACACTATTTCTTAGTTTACAGTAATTTACTTTTCTTTTGGAGCAAAAGGGGGGGAAGTGAAAGAAAGGCCCCATTGCTGAAAGTATTCTTTTGTCTCATTCGTTTGGACTCACACCGCCACTGCAGGGGTGCCATGGAAATGATAGCAGCACACCGACCTCCCATTTTTCAAATGGCAATAAATTTTTATTTTTATTTTTATTTTTTATAAGTGAAGGACACCGACCTCCTTTACTTTTTGCAAAGTCAAAACAAGAAGAAACCTTAATTCTTTGTAGGGCATCACCACCGGGCTTGGAGAATTAGCCTATGAAAAGAGAATGATAAAGAAGTGGAGTGATGTGTTGGGTGATTAGTGATGTGTTGTAGGTCATTTGGTAGGCTTGCAAAACTAGATTTGTTTTTGGGTTTGGGGGGCCGTACTCGCCCCTAAAAAAATATATAATTGAAGGACACCAA
Source organism: Rhytidiadelphus loreus (assembly GCA_947034895.1). Taxonomy (NCBI): domain Eukaryota; kingdom Viridiplantae; phylum Streptophyta; class Bryopsida; order Hypnales; family Hylocomiaceae; genus Rhytidiadelphus; species Rhytidiadelphus loreus. The sequence goes on along the minus strand of OX344765.1, from coordinate 9,021,030 downwards.
CCTCTTCCACTTCTTTTAAAGTCAAAACTCGAAGAAACCTTAATTCCACTAGGGCATCACCACTAAGTATGTAGAGAAGTGCTTTTATAAGTGGAGGACACCGATCTCTTTTATTTTATCAAAGTCGAAAACTCAAAGAAACCTTGAAGAACTAGTGTGAAAAGAGAATGATAAAGTAGTTGAGTGATGTGTTGGGTAATCAGACACAAGTCAACCAAGTGTCTTTTTCTTCTAGGCCTTTTGGAAGGCTTGCAAAACTAGACTTGTTTTGGGGTAGGAGGTCTACTTGCCCTTTGATTTTCAAATGGTAAGAAATTTGATAATAATTGGAGGACACCAACCTCCGCTTTTTCAAAGTCAAAATTTGAAGAAACCTTAATTCTTTCTAAACCAACCACTGGGTTTGAAAAAACAACTTAAAAAGAGAATGATAAAGAAGCCGAGTGATGTACCGAGTAATTAGCCACTAGTTAGCCAAGAGTTTTTTTGCAAGCCCTCTCATAGGCTTGCAAAACAAGCCCTATTTTCAAGTTTGAAGTGCCTACTTGCCTTGCAAAATGGATTACCTCTTAATTAACAAGTCATCTAGTTTGCAAGGTGGGTGGGCATGCTCTAAAGTCACTTGGGGTACATTTTTGATAGAAATTTTCAAAAAGTACCACTTCCTAGAACAATAAAAAAGATATGTATTTAGAGAGATTTCAACCTAATTCAAATTGTACTAGACTATTATAGGAATATGTGTAATTGCAATTAATGCATACATTAATACTTCACATCTACGACAAAAGTAGCTTTTCTCTTGCTATTTCTTCATTTTAACCCAACCAATGAGAGTCCAAGTTGTCTTTGGAGTATGAGCACCGGAACAAAAATCAAAGATTTATATCATTATAATTTTGATTTATCAAAAAAATTAGGTAGTTAAAAAAGATACTAGAATTTTTTTAAATGATTATGTTGTAGAATTCAACTATTTCTCCAAAGAAAAAATTTTCACCTTCCTATGTTTATAAATGAGGTAACAAAAAAATGAGGGATTTTTTGGCCAAGTCAAAGTAATTAATGGGCATTTTGCACCACAATGAATGTTGAAGTGTGTATGGTTCTATTCAGTCTTTTTGCCATTGGTTGCTTTCTACTCAAATTCACTCTTCAATTTAATTGAACATGCTCCAAAACTGAGTTAAAATAAAAATGCCACCATCAAACATTCCATGAGTTTTCAAATAAATCTATTAATAAATATCAAGATAGGATGCAAAATTTGGTTTATAAATTTAATTTAATTATGAATTTTACCTATGTACTTTTGAAGAGGGTCATATTTATAAAGAATTGGGATTTTAGAAAACCCACCTAAACAGGCAAGAATTCAAACATTTTGAGTTTTGACATTTTTATTCTTCTCTATCTTTTTCTTCCTATTCTCTATCTTCCCTTCCTCTACCATTTTTTGTCCAACTTGAGGATTAAAGACCAAACTACAATAGATTTTGAGCCTATGATAGAATATTTCTTGATTTGGAGAAGACAAGTGCTTTTACCTTTGCAAAATAAAAATAAATAAAAAACTTCATTCATAAGCACAATGAATTTTTTGAAATTCGTATAGACTCTCACAACCCTATCCTTTTAAGGTTAATTTGACAACACCCAAGTAGTTAAATAACTCTTTGCAAATTACTACCAAAATATTACAAAGTACCTAATTTTTGATCCATCTCCTTTTGTAATAGAATTAAAAAAAATATTTAAAAAAAAATTAAAAGTGGGTGAAATAACCTAAAGCATCTTTAAGAAATATGAGGTTCACCAATATTTAGACAAAGTTCATTCAACTTTTAGATAATATTGTAGACAAGTGACAAATTGATGATCAAATTGGATGATTTGTCTAACTTAAGGTGGGCCCGTCCAAATGCGCCATCATCCGATTTGTGCACATCTCCAAAATCAATATGTACCTATACAGAAGAAGCGATTTCAAAACCTCTACCCCAAAAAAACTTTGATCCTTCATAACTTTTGCATAGGATATCCAAATGCTACTCTCTTTGGTACATTGGAACTTCCTTTTATTTCCCAACAAGAAAATCAATGAAAATTAGACCCGTCTAATAACAATAGCAACTAGGCACAATAACCAAAAAAAAAAGTGGCGGTTTGGGTAGTACTTTCATTCCATGGTCAGTGTTAAGGTAGTATGCTCTAAAAGCGACCATTTAAGAGCTGGTCCGCCTTTTTCATAGGCTTACATGGATAGAATTATTTTTAGATCATTTTTCAGAGAAAGAAAAATGGATGTGAAAACTAACACAATTGGTTTTGTATTTTTCCAAGCTTTTTTGAATTACTTATAAATTTTCAAAGATTCAGGGCATAGGCACCTATTTGTGACCATAGGTCTCCCAAAATCTGTCCACTTGCAATTTGTTAACAGATGTGCAGAAATCAAGAGTAATGATTGGCTCTTGCAATAGAAAAATATTTTTTTCACCATGCATTCAATTGCTACAGTGGTCCATTTAAGGAGCACCCTGTCTCCATTTCTCACCCCAAAATAGGGGCGGTTTGAAGAAGGGGGGTGCTTTTACAACATACTACCTTAGGGCCAAAAAAAAATCCACTGGCCAAGTCACCGCGGACCTTGATAGAGAATAAGGTAGTGTGTTCTAAAAGCGCCCATCTTCTTCAAACCGCCCCTAGTTTTAGGTGGAGAATGGAGATGGGGTGATCCTTAAATGGACCATTATAGCAATTGAATGCACCAAAGAAAAATTGTTTTTCTATTGTAAGAGCCAATCATTGTCTTTGATTTCCACACATTGCTTTACAAATTGCAAGTGGACAGATTGTGGGAGACCTATAGTCACAAATAGGTGCCTATGTCCAGAATCTTTGAAAATTTGTAACTAATTCAAAAATGCTTGGAAAAATACAAAACCACTTGTGTTAGGTTCCACATCCATTTTTCCTTCTCTGAAAAATGATAGAAAAACAATTTTGTGCACTTCAGCCTGCGAAAAAGACGGACCACCTCTTAAATGGTCGCTTCTAGAGCATATTACCTTACCACGTCGACACTTTCATCCCAAAGGTAAAGGCCCACCATAACTAAACGACAAGTAACAGATTCGGATGAATCTCATCGACAGTAACTCAGGGACGACATTCATCCATTGTAGGCCGGCCCCACTCCACCCCCTCGTTCCCGGCATTCTGATTCCCGGCGCCCGAGATTGTGACCGGTCCCGGACTTCCGGGGCCCAGCCCGCTCCCGTCCGGCGGATCCGGCGACCGGGCGTGTGGAGCTATTTGGAGCGCCTGCCACGTGGGTTTCCTCGCTAATATTTCGTAACTGATACTTTATCCATTTCGGGGTTGCCCTCATTTGTTCCCTCCCCGTCTAATTTCTGAATCCACAACATTCGATTCCCATTGCCACCTAATCTCCTTGGATTCCCCCTTTTCCAAAATTAATTTAATTAATTAACTATAATTATATTATTTTTAAAGATCTCTGATTATATTTTTTTAATTTAAAAAAATATTTGGTTTGGGGTACATATTGGAAATTAATGTGATGCCTTCCTTTTTTTCTAACTAGAAAAAAAAGATGCATCTTAGATGTTGGGGATCTGTCATTTGTTTAGAGCTTTGGAGTGTGGACATAACATTATTAACCAACATTTTGGGGGCCCTTTTGCTTCTCCCACAAAGTTGGAGCTTTTCGTGTTGCAACTTCCCAACTATCCAATGACTTTGCAACTTTTGATTCATCCAATGACATTAGCATAGTAACTTCTCAGCCAACCAACCAACCAACCAATGATTCTTTACAAATTTAATTAAATTCACCCTTTCCCAATTTTCAAGGAAGAATGGTTTAGATTGGTTAACCCTTAAAGGACCGTCACTATACTTTCACCAAAAACGCTCCAAAACTGCCATTTCTAGTACAAGTACCAAAATTTTGAAAAAAAACTTTTCTTGAAATATCTAACCGTAGGATCTTGTATTATATAGTATCAAAAACATGTGGTAAAAATTTCAGACATTTCCACCAAGTGGATTGCAAGATATAAGCATTCAAATGAACTAAAATCATTTTTTTTACCCTGCGAAAAGCAGGGCAGCTGCACTTCACAAGCTCACATTTCTATGAAAAAGTGACCTAAATGGTGGTGCTTCTTTGGATTTGTTTTCCTAGACAAGTTAGCCACATGCTTGAAAAATTTCAGATCATTTGGAATAGTACAACATATAGGAAAAAAATAGTAAGTATGTAGTAGTAGAGAATGATTAGAAATACTAAATTATTTACAATTTAAATATGGAATTAAAATTTTTCAATCCCAATGGTTGAAATGTTGTAATAATATATCTACATCCTAAGATTTTATTTTTGTCCAAAAATATTGAAAATTGGGTAAGATAAAGGATTTCAAAGTTTATTTTAGAGGAGGAAATCCAAAACTGCCCGCAAACAAAAAATCCTCATAACTTTTGACTCATTGATCAAAATGGAATGAATCAAAGCTTTTTGTGTATATAAAACTCTAGAAAATCAATTCCAAATTTTTGTTTATGAAAAAAGTGATTTTATCTAATCTGCCCGAACTGCCCGGTTGGGAAAAGAAGTAACATATTAGGCTATAACTTTTGACTCATATTTCCAAATGTCATGAAATTTGGTGCATATGAAAGATCTTCCTTGCCCCCACATTCTATTAAAATTTCAGCCCCAAATATGAAAATCTCCGCTCGTAGGTACCTGCCCCAAAAATTTATACAGCCAAAAAATACAGTCCGGTCCTTTAGGGGTTAACAATGTTATGAATATTTAGTCATGCAAGGTAATTTTTTGGTCCTCCAGCCATGTTGTTCATGTGGTGATTGTTTGGAAGATAAAGACATTAGTTTATACTCCAAATTTTCTATACTCCTATCAAAAAGGCCTTTTTGAGGTTGTGATAGATTGCCAAAAACAAATATGTTGGTTGTAAGTATGGAAGATGGGTGAAAGGAAGGTCCCACTAGACATTTAGTTCATTACAATAATCAAGGATTTTTGTTGATGGACAAATGAATAATGGCTAAGGTAAAAGATGGGCATTGGCAAAGCTTCATTACATAAGGTATGTGCACAAACTCCCAATTTTTTACTTCAATGGATTTTAAATGTAAAAAATGTTTCCTCTACATTCAATACATTGTAGTTGGTTGATTTTATATTCCTTGCAATTTACAAGTTTTCCTAACTTCTTTTTGTTAAATTGGTGTCTTTGATGGGCAATATGAATTTATTTTTTCTGAATTTTCCATTGATGGTAAATACAATAGTAAATTTTTATGTCCTCTTGTGGGAGATGGGGAGGGGATTTAGTGGCAGGTCTATAATTTCAAATGTTATGTAGCCTTTATCTTTAAAGTGGATGGGAAGCAAAAAATGTATGGATAGAATTCACATGTGACTAGACCATAATAGTGTGAATTAATTTTCAAATAAACAACTATTCTACAAGAGTCTCTATATAGCATGGCACAATATTTATGTAAGGTTTTACTTAAACACCTTCACTTATACATTCATGAACAACACAATTAAAAGGACTAAAAACAAGAGCTTTATAGTCACCAATGTACCTAATTCCACCAAGTAAGTTACTACTAGTAGTGAATTCCATTTATTGAGGTAAGAACACCAAAAAGCAATGCTTTTTGAAATTTGACAATGTGTTTGGTTTTGGATTTGTGTCCATTATTTACCTATAATCACCGCAAATATTTAGGAGCAACAAATTGGAATTGAAGCAATTTATATGTTGAGGACATCCGTTTTAAAGGACTCTAATGGCATGTGTAGGGATAATTTCAACAGTTTTGAAAATTCATAGAAAATTATTTGAATTTCGGGAAATTACAAAATGAGTTGAGTTGGATTTCTTTTGGGCTTGCTAAGAACTTTGATCATGCAAAAATCTTTTTCATCTCTCTCATGAAGAAGCATAATTTAAATAAGTGTTGTGGTTGCTTTTTGATGTTGCAACTTGGATTCAAGTATAGAATACACCACAATGATTGCCGTAATAGTAGTGGTGGTGATGGTGGATATTAGTGTCACTAAATTTTTTTATTTTTTTGGAAATTGGTACAATATAGTAATAATGTAATCAACCTACACTAATTCAAAAAAATTGAATTTGGTAAATTAGTATGACATGCTCTATTAGGTCAAACATTATATGGAAGTTGTACCTAATTTCGATCCCTTTCTAAAGTTGACCTCTACAAATTATTGCCTAAAATCCACTATCTTTATTCATGCATGAGAGCCTAGGATTGCTTTGGAATATTTGTACTTTTAGCAATTTGAAAATTCATAGTTTGATTTATATGGTGTTTACAAAATGCATAAGAAAAGAGTTTAGAGTATAGCCACATACTCTCTTCACTTGGAAAATTTCATAATAAGAACCAATATTTATTTGGGGTGAAATTTTACATTCTCCAATAGGTTTGAGCATGTCAAACCCCATAACTTTAGAATTGTGCCAATGTTGAGAAGGCTTGTGGTACGTACTATTCCAATAAAAATGCATTAATAGGAATTGTGCACAAATGCTTATCTAAGCTTAGTCCCAATTAAGGTAAACCAACCTACGATAGGCACGAGGATAGGCATAATGATAGCTTTGCCATATTGGCATTGATCAACATTTAAAAAATATTTCTACATAAAGACAAATGTGAGAAATGGAGAGAGTGATCAATTTTTTTGACAAAGTATAAATTTATTATGAATTTTTAAAGAGTGTTGTCCAATTGGTCCAAAAGAGTCTCTAGATTGACTACCTCAAAATGTTAACCAACAAAAAGTGTATCCACGATGGTTGTCTTACTCACATGAAAATCACAATATTTCCTTGGGGGTTGCACTTAGTTCTACTATAACAAACCACATGTGAACAAGTGGTTTCTAATAAACTATAATTTCAACCTAAAATTTTGAACATTGTTTAATAATGACTATAGCTTTCTATTGCCAAAATTTCCAACTCAAATAAAATATGAAATGATTTCTAGAAGAGGTTGAAAATGAACTAAAATGGCATATTTTTCAATTCAAATAATTATAGAGGACCCATTTAGATGACCATTGAGTCAATATTCAACTCAAAATGAGCTTTCAATAATGATTTATTTTTAGGAATTTTTTGTTCATTTTCTAGACAATTTTTTCTTATATAATATAGGGGTGTGAAAGTTATTTTTCAGTTCTACAGTGTATCTTTTTACTTCAAAAATTTGTAACTAATTATTATTAACAAATAAAAATATCAATAATTCAAAACATAAACTTTCAAAGTAGGAAAATCTATTCATATTTTTTTAATTTTTTTTTATTTAAAATTCAAAAAGTATATAGGGGGTCCAAGGTTTTGTTAGCACGTGGTTTCTAATGGACACTCTAAATGACCCCCCCGAGAATATTTCCTAACAAGGCCACAACATGAAGGTCTAATAAAGTCATAGACTTTCTATAATGAATTTACACTTTAAAGGTAGAAATTACTATTGTAGATTTGTAGTTACTAAAGTGAGCAACCCCAATCCAAACAAAAATCACCATGCCATTGCCACAATGTCAGGGCAATTCTAAAAACAACAACCAATGCAACTAAAATTGGTCTCTCTTTATTCCCAACCCTACCATTTCCTTCCTAAGCTATGTAAATTGGCAAGATATGGAGAGCCCTCAAGTCAACTCACAATAGGAAAAGTCATAATTGTCATACTTTTCCAAGATTTGTTATGTGTGCCAATAAATTAGAACTTTTGTTTTTTGTATGAAAAGTATTTTTAAAATGTAGAATCTTTTCCTTTCCTTTATTTTATAATGTGAAAAAGTTCATTTGAAGTTTGGATTGTTGACTTCGCATTGGGTTTATTTTTAAAAAAAATCAATGGAATGGAATTTCAAAGGTCTACTTCCCTCCATAGACTTGAAAATTCTAGTACTCTCCTTGGATTGATGATGCATCATCTTCATCCAAGGCATTGATTGTGGTCACTAATTCAACCTATGCAAAATAGTGAAATTAGGTTGCATTAACAATTGAAAAGTTACCTCATGACCCATTGCTTGTTCATGTGGAGGTGCATGCAACTCTTTGAACCGCCCCTAAATTGGTGCACTAGCCCATGCCACACACATAATTTTGGGTTGATGAAAATTATTGCATCTTTGTATAGTGATAATAAATATTTATATCGTATAAAATGTCAAGAGATTAGGGCCGGTTTACACCAAAGTCAAATGAAGGGACTTTAAGCACTTCAAGGTGCCCCACTTTGTTAGATGTGACCATGGGAAGCAAAAACTTATACAAAAAATAGTAATGACATTTAGAATGGGCTTGATGTAAACCCAAGAGAGACTATGGCCATGCCATATCTATTTATTTATTAGATCCAAAATTGTCAATGGTAAGATCAAATTAAGTTCATAAAATCTATGATTGTGAAATTTTAGCTTGTCATATTCTCCTAGAAATTTCTTAGGCCTACCTCAAAGAGATGGTTAACCCCTAAAGTCCCAAGGCCATTTTTCTGTCAAAAACCACTCAAAACTGCCATTTCTACGGAGTTAGTCCAAAAAAACAAAACAAAAACTTATTTTGGAACTGAACCGTAGGATCTTAAACTTTACTTGTTTTAGATCATGTGGTAAAAATTTCATGAAGTTTGACCGTAGAGATTGAGAGATATGACCATTCAAAGTTGAAAAAACAAGTTTTTCTGAACACTGGACTGCAATTTTAGATGACTTTGATCTCTATTTGTGGAAAAAAATTACATTGTGGAGTTTGAATTTAAAATTTATTGTGTTGAAGAATTGAGTTGGGAGTCTAGGAAAAAAAATTCAAAAAATAACAACTTGATTTTCATACTTCAAAAAATTATCAAGTAGAAGTAGGTCCAAGATTGAAAGAAAAACTAAATTGATAATAGCTCTTAGATGGAATTGAAATACAATAATCCCAACGGTGAGATTGTTCTAACAAGAAAATTTAACCTTTTCAAAAAAAAAATTTGAAAAAATTTGAAAATTGCATTCTGAGATGAATCCTACAAGTTTTTTTTTCCAAAAAGATGCTTAGATTGCCCGAAAAATAAGATTGTTCATAACTTTCACATCACTAATCAAAGTGGAATGAATCAAAGCTTTAGATGTAGACAAAAACATTATCTTTGAGAAAAAAAAAAAATTTTAAATTATTTTGAATTTTTGCAATATTTTTTGTGCTGCCCGCCAAGTTTAGTTTTAGACTTTTTGTGGTATAACTTTTGCTTCCGGGCACCAATTGAAATAAAAATTATAGTCTCACCAAGCTTATCAGATTTTCTATCTTCAAAAAAAATTCAAAAAATTAGGGTAAAATTTTAGCCCATAGGAACCTGCCCGAATTCCAAATTGTCCCCTGAAGGGACAATGGGACTTTAGGGGTTAAGAAAAAAACTACTCCGTACTAGAAACCAACAAAATATTATCTACTTTGGCAATGTAGATTTCCAAGTTGGGACTTCTCATCCATGAAAAATGGCATAGGCCTTGGACCCTGCCGATTTCTCCACAATCATTGCTTTGATAATTTTCTAAAGAACCTTTGATCAAATCCTAGTGTAAACCAGCCTATATAGTGAGATACAATCTAATTTTACTATTCAATGTATTAATGTAGCCCCAATCTCATAATTTATTGAATTTTTTTGTGTAATGGGTTGATGTAAGACTTTAATGGATTACTCCCTAGCTAATTGTCTATGATGAGTCATTTGCTTGTCAAAGGTTGATTAACCAACCCTTAGTGAGGGACAACCTAAGTAATTTCACTATTCAATGTACTACTGTAGCCCCAATCTCATAGTTTATTGAAAAAAAATCTAGTATGGATTGATGTGAGACTTTAATGGATCATTCCCTAGTGTTTGTGATGCATCTTTGCCCTATCCTAAACTAATTAATCGGCCCTTAGTTAGAGGGTCAACCTAAGTAATAATTTCACTATCCAATGTACTAGTGTAGCCCCAATCTCACAATTTATTGATTTTTTTGGGTCATGGGTTGATACGAGACCAACTTTAATCGGGATCATTCCCTAGGTGTCTGTGGGATGAATGGCTTTTGCTCAACATAAACTGCTTATCCGGCCCTTTAATGAGGGACAACCTAAATTCACTATTCAATGCACTAGTGTAGCCCCCAATCTCACAATTTATTGAACATTCAAAAGTCTCTCATGGGGTTGGTGCAAGAGATACCGGCTTTAATGGATCATTCCTTAGGTGTCTATTGGATGAGTGGCTTTTGCTTGTCATAGGCCTCTTAACCCCTAAAGGACCAGGGCCGTTCTTCTGTCAAAAACTACTCAAAACTGCCATTTTTGCTGCATTCATCCAAAAAAACAAAACAAAACACTTGTCCTTAGAATCTAACCGTAGGATCTTGTACTTTACTAGTCTAGTATCATGTAGTAAAAATTTCATGGAGTTTGACCGTACAGATTGGAAGATATTAGCATTCAAAGTTGAAAAAAGAAAGTTTTTTGAACACTAGCCTGCAATTTCAGATGACTTTGAATGCCATTTGGGGAAAAAAATTACACCATGGACCTTGAATTAAAAAAATTTTGTGTTGAAGAATTGAGTTGAAAGTCTAGAAAAAAAAATTAAAAAAGAAAATGATTGATTTTCATTCTTTAAAAAATTGTTCAGTACAAGTAGGTCCAAGATTGAAAGAAAAACTAAATCTTTAATAGCTCTAAAATGGGATTGAAACACAATAATCTCAACGGTGAGATTGTTCTAAATAGAAAAGTTAACCTTGTCAAACAATTTTTTTTGAAAAATTATGAAAATTGCATTCAGAATTGAATCCTATAAGTTATTTTTTCAAGAAGATGCTCAAATTGCCCGAAAAACAAGATTGTTCATAACTTTCACATTACTAATCCAAATGGAATGAATCAAAGATTCACATGCAGAAAAAAATATGATCTTTAAGAAGAAAAAAATTAAAAAATTAATTTCAAATTTTTGTAGATTTATTTTTCTACCCGGTGACATGTAAATTATGTTTAAGATGCCATAACTTTTGCTCTCAGGCACCAATTGAAATAAATTTTATATTCCCACGAAGCCCATAAGTTTTCCTATCTTATGGGAAAGTTTCAAAAAAATTCACTTAAAATTGACATCATTGGAACTTGCCCGAAATCCATTTTGTCCCCCAAGGGGACAATGGTCCTTTAGGGGTTAACCCAGCTTAAACGCTCAACACTTAGCATACGGTTTTTGAATTGCTTGAGTACAATACCATTAGATGGGATTCAGCCATCGGGGAGGGCTGTGAGTTCCCTAGTCGAAACCAGTCTAAAACCTGCCGATACCCATCGTTCCCCGCCTGTGTTGACCTGGCCAAGCGACTGCCAAGTCAAAGTTTTTGAAAAAATAAAAATAAAAAAATAAAAATTGTTTTTCATTTTAAGGACTTTAATTTTTTTTTTTGAAAAAAAGAAAATCTGCTGTTGCGTTCGATGGGGTTCCCGGAGAATGGAGCTGGGAACGGCGCTGAAACAACCCTCCACCCCCCTGAAATCCCATCTAATGCATATGCCTAGCAATAAAGAGAATGAATTGAAAAGCCTTACAATGCACAAATTTCCACCCATTGACTATTGATTGATTCTACAATTTTGTGATTTTCTCCCACATCCCAAGGTTGATTAGATTTAATTAAGGTCCAAATGAGTAAGTGAAGAAATGAGCCATCCATTCAAAATTGGCCAACTCAAACCATGGTACAGAAACTACATTCATCTTATTAAACAATTAATGAACAACCAAAAAACTGAACATTGAATTTCATTAAGACCGAACATAATATATGGTATCAAAAATCGTAGGCCATTTTGGGCTGCTCTGAACATTTAAGGGTTAACCAGCCCGTAAGGTAGTGTGCTCATAAATCACCCCTCTTCTTCAGATCATCCTGTAGGTAGCTGTAGAATGGATGCAAGGTGATCCTTGAATGGACCTCTTTGCTCTGTTAATGAATGAAGAAGAATTGTTTTTATTTTATTGTAAGAGCCAATCATTGGCTGTGATTTCTACACATTTCTTTATAAGTCACAAGAGGACGGATTTTGGGACACCTATGGTCACAAATAGGTGCCTATGACCTGGATCTTTGAAAATTTATAAGTAATTCAAAAATGCTTGGAAAAATATGAAACTACTTGTGTTGGGTTCCACATCTATTTTTCTTTCTATGAAAATGATCTTAAAACCATTTTATCCCTGGAAACCTGTGAAAAAGACAAATCAGCCCTTAAAGTGACGGTTTATGAGCACACTACCTTAGTGAGGGGCAACCTAGTTTCAGTATTCGATGTACGAGTGTAGCCCCAATCTCCCTTGTTTATTGAACATTCAAAAGTCTCTCATGGGCTTGATGCAAGAGATACCGGCTTTAATGGATCATTCCCTACTTACTGTACAGTAGGTGTCTGTGATGCGTCTTTTCCCTTGTCGTTGCCTGGTTTACCTTTTTCTAGTTGTAGGTCGTTGGATTCTCCAGTTCTTCAGTCCTTGCACCCCAGCCGCTCCCTCCCCGCTTGAGTGGGTCCAGCGCCAAGACTGAAAATATCCCCAGCGCAAGTTGTCCCGAGAGCAGGCGTAACGTACAGTAGCACCCCAATCACAACGTCCTCACTGCAAAGCACCAAAATTCAGTTATTACTCTCGTACAGTTGACCTGCAGACATGAAAGCCAGGCGGTGCAGAGTCCGTCACCAGTGTCTTGCTCCCCCCTGGATTTCGCCAAAGCTGCTGCTGCTGCTGCTGCCTGCTGGGTCCGGCCTCTCATCGTCGCACTACTGAAAAGCAGGCAAGTTGACGCTAGGCACAGTAAACTACTTATAGCAGACAATTAAGGCGTGGACTGTCTTCAAAATCGCTACTGTAGCAGCTAGACTCGACAGCGCTCTCATCAGTCCTCCTCCGGCAGAAGCAAAAGCCGGCGGCCCCAGCCAGCCAAATTAAGTTCCATACCCGAAGCCACCGGGAGGCAGGCCGCACTTGCTGCGAAGAGGACAAGGAAGCACGCAGGCACGGAACGGGGGTGATATATATGCTAGCTACCCAGGAAACGGACTCGGCGGACGGAGGAGAAAACACCCAACGGAAGTCACTGCAAATTAAAGGAAAAAACAACAACAACAACAACGAAAGAAAACGAAAGCAAAGGAATTTCCCGACCTGAAGGCGCGCTACTATACTTGACTTACCCACTAGCTAGTGGCCAGGGGGGAGTGGCCACAGCCTTGCGTGCGCCTAACTTGGGGTCCTCCTCATTTGGTGCTCATTGGGTCCCCATTTGCTGATGGTTCCTTGATGAGTGCGCTTCACCAGTTCCGTTTTCGACGCGACTCATCACACCGGGAGAGAGGGAGTGAGAGAGAGGGAGGGACACAGAGAGAGAGAAACGGGGACATTCACACAGAAGACGGAGCATTTGGAATCAGTTGCGTCTTTCCTGGATTGTCACTTTCCGATAGGGGAACCATGAAGCATCTTCCGCGCAGCCAGTCCATCACGGAGCGTTTGATCTATAGCTAGTTTTCGCGATGGAGTTTTTGCGTCTGTCGTGGAATTGGACGAGGGAGGTGGTGTGGGGGATTCGCTAGTGAAGTGTGTGGGTGCGCCGCGGGGGGAGGAGTGTGTGTGTGTGTGTGTGTGTGTGTGTGTGTGTGTGTGTGTGTGTGTGTGTGTGTGTGTGTGGTGAGGGTTGGTTGTGAGTAAGCTTAGCAGGTATGCGGTGGAGACTTGGAGTTGCTGACATTCCGGGCGGGAAAGAACGTGCAGGTTGTAAGATTCGGATTCCGCAATACTTTAGAGGTGGAGTGTCACGAGATCGCTGGAAGACCTTCGGTGCGCGGAGGAATTCGAGTGATGGACGAGGGGCTTGTGTTTGGGTGAAACTGTTGTCTGGTGCAGCTGGAATCGAAGAGTGATTAGGACCAGGAAGTATGTAGCGAGTGGGGCCGGGAAACGCGCGAGGACAAGGAGAATTTCGTACGTTTTCTGACCTTCGCAATTTTGGGCTGGTGCTAGTAACGCTATTGACGTGGAGGTTTCCATCGAAGATTTCTATTGAAGGTTTCTGTTGAAGGTTTCCGTTGAAGGTTTCTACGGCGCAGGACATTCTTGGTCGGTAGATGCTTACTCACGATTGAATGCTCGTGGAACGGGATGTATAGGTTTGTAGAATGCAATCATCCTCTAGGGCAATCATCACCTATCACTCTTGCGTTTCTTGTGATGTTTGGTATTCTTCGCCACCTCCGTCGTTGCTAGAGTATTGGAAACAAGTGTAAGAATAATGTGGGGTTTACACTGGAGGTGCACGGAATCCCGCGTGGAATGTCCACTTCGATGATGGTCGTGGCGATTCCTTGAGGTCATGGCGCAGCTTTTGCTTCAGATTCTTGAGGGTTCCATTCTCCATAGGTTCACGAGTTGCGGGAGTTGATTTCTGATTCGATGTAATGGCAAAATGGAATGTTGCGAGGGGCGATAATGTGCCTCAGACGTGGTGCTCTTCATATTCACGATCCAGCAGCTTTTCTTGCGTCTGTTAAAATCCCGGCAAAGTGTTGACCTTGGAAAAACAAGTCGATGGCAATGCTCAACAGAAGAACAAAAGACGCTTAGAGTACCAGACCTGGCTAGCTCTATTGCCCCCGAATTAGTTGCAAATATCAATATAGAGCTTGCATCACATTTGGTAGAACAAGATTCAGAATATCTGGTTAGGATTCAATTCGGGTTTGGAACGGGAATGACATTGGATTCTCAAGCGATTAGGTCTGATTTGTTTTCTCAACTTATTCACTTCTGGAAGTTGATCGAGGGCCAATTTCAATACGAGAAGGTCATTTCTCCATGACCAGGCCTGCAGTTTGCCCGTTGAAGGCATGAAGGGTTAGCCTAGTTTTTGGTCACATTAGTTTTACTCGCTGAATTCCAGTCCCACTGAGGTACTGAGTGCTACTCTCGCTACTCCGACTGACTTTGTCCGATTTCATGTTCTTGCAGGTGGGAAATTCTGAAGTCGATCCAGCATGAGTATCGTGGATCTTGTTCCTGGTGGTCTGGGCCAACGTGCCGTGTTCGTGTGCGACAGTGAGGCCAAAAACATCTACACAAACTCCGCGTACCAAAGCATGACTGGGACTACCCCGGAGGAGTTGCTAGGGCTTGGATGGATCTCTTTCGTTCACCCCGACGATTTGCCAGTGAGTAGTCATTCCCCAGTGCAAGTATTCCTAGCTTATGATCATCATGATCAATCCACAAATCTTACTTAGACCTCGAGGGGATAGCATTGTGTCGTCAATCTGTGGAGAGAACTTGCTTTCCCTGGTTAATCGTTTTGCGTGTTTCAGTTTCAATTGTTGACGTGGAATGATGGAAATGACCGCAATAACTGACGCAGGGTTTAGGGTTTAGTGTCTGAGTTGGAAGCTAGAGGAGAATCAGCTAAGCAGTTGGATCTCTGAATTCGTGAATCAGGCGGTATGGGCGCTTGCGTTCGGGCATTTCTCGTCTCCTGTGGATGGGAACCGACAAATTCAGTGCGAGTATCGTCTGACGCACAAATACAAGAAGAATTATTTCACATGGGTGAACGTGCAGTCCGTGGACATGTCCGGGTGCCCTGGAATTGGCAGGTATTACTTTGCACTCGAAGCTTCATCCTCGAAGTTTTCATACAGTCGCTATGTTGGGGAGGTTCGATCTGACACATTGGTGTGACCCTGTTGCGTAGCTTTGTGGGAATACTGGAGGACATTTCCTGGAAGAAAGAAGCGGAGGAGTCGTTACGGCGCAGCGAGGAGCGGTACGTGCTTGCGGTGCGGGGCTCCAATGATGGGCTGTGGGACTGGGACATCGAATCCAACCAAGTGTTCTACTCGCAGCGCTACAAGAACATGTTAGGGTTGGGACCCAGTGATGCCGCTGATAATCTAGGCGTCTTTGAATCTCGATTGCATCCCAAACACCGCGGTCAGTCCCCAGCCCTGGTGCTGTTGCTCTGCTGATTCTTCTTCTACAATTTCGTATGAAGACATGTTCAAGATGGAATTGAGCATGGAATTGGTGCCTCGCAGATTCTTATGCTTTAGTTCTTGCACTGAGATTTCCTCAGCATAGAAAACTCACCATGGAATCGATGCCCCGCAGATTCTGTGTTGAAAACAATGAAAGACTACCTGGCGACGAACAGCTCGGATTCGCCACCCTTCGACGTGGAGACGCTGCTCCACACTGGGGACGGCTTGTACAACTGGTTTCGAGTGCGCGGTCAGGCTCTGTGGAACAAAGACGGCAAACCGGTGCGCATGGCGGGCTCCATCACCGATATCACGGAACGGCGGAAATGGGAAGAGGAGCAAGCTGGCCTGATTGCCAACCTCGCCATTGCTCGCGACAAGGCAGAGAAAGCTGCGACAGCAAGATCTGAGTTCCTCGCTGTGAGTGAACCCAATTCTCCTTGCTTTAGGGTTTTAGGGACTAGGGCATGACATTCTGGAAAATGTTCTCCACTTGTCATATGATTGTTGACTATAGCACACTTTCCACCCCTTCAAACTATATTATAGTCATGCTTTGGGGGACCGCAGTAAAGATTAAAGAGGTCATGATTTACCAGACGAAATATGCTTATACAATTGGCAGTTTTTTCGTAGCTCACGATGATAACCTGTTCCTTCCAAAATGTTCTTCGGTAATTAAATTGCTAAATTATAGCATAGGATATTGAAATCATGCTGTGTTGGGTTCCAATCCTTTTCAAAATCAAAGTCCTGGACTGGCACTATGGTTAAGGTTTACAATTTTACAACATTTTTGGACGTTAAATCAAAGGATAGGGTCTCAAAATCATGTTCTGTTGTATTCCAATCTTCCTCGTAATCAAAATCCTGGATTGACACTATGGTTAAGAGTTACAGTTTTAGATGCCGAGTTTGTGTTGATTCAGTGTGCACTGAGTAACTTCAGGTCATGAGTCACGAGATCCGAACTCCATTGAACGGCGTGATCGGGATGGCGTCGGTGCTCTTGGACACGGCGCCCACCCCCGAGCAGCAGGAATGCCTGGAAACGATCCGCTCCTCTGGGGAGTGCCTGCTCTCCATCATCAACGACATCCTCGACTTCTCGAAGATCGACGCCGGAAAGCTAACCATTAGCTCGGTGCAGTGCAACTTGCGCAACGTGGTGGAGGAAGTGGGGAGCATGCTGGCGCTGCGAGTGGAGCCCAAGGGGGTGGAGATGGTGGTGCGCTACCGTCCCTCCCTCTCCGCCGTCTTCGTCGACGCCGTGCGCTTGCGCCAAGTGCTCATCAACCTGGTCGGAAACGCCTGCAAGTTCACTCACGTGGGATCCATCGCCTTAGACGTCTCCTTGGTCTGCGAGCTCTGTCACCAGGGGTTGAGCACTGGGGAGCTTCACTGCTCGCATTGCAAGGCCAAGCCCTCCTCTGAGGTTTTGAAAAAGGTAATCCAAGTTCAATACAACTGGTTCAAGTTCAGTCCTGAAATAAGTGTCCTAATTGAAGCTCATGTTTTTTGAAGGTTGTTTTGAGTAGGTCACATGGAGGGTTGTTTCCGTCCAATTTTATTTAGGTTGCATTGAAGTCATGATGCAATGTTCTACATTGATTCTGGTGATATAATATCTGGGTTCTTCACATGAAACTATGCTTTTTCACAAGATGATCGATGAAATTAGTACCAAACGTTTTCATCGACACCGTGGACACTTATTTTGGGACGGAGGGAGTACTAAACTTCGCGGTTTATACTGAATTTAACTGAATTTTACGTTAGGCTGTGCCGGTGGACGTTGCGCACGGTTTGGATGCCACGCTTCCCAACGGGCACTGGGATCCTGGCGACCCGGAGCCCATTTTCGTGCACAACCTTGACAACGGGCAACGCCGTAGCCACGCGGTGGAGAACATCCGCGCCCACATGCAACTTTGTGAGTCCTACAAGGGCCTCACCATCAACAAGGTTAGCCAGACGGATATCTTTACCGAAGGCATTGGAAAATCCGATCCTATGACGGAGGACTCGGAGGTGAAGCTTCCCGTGTTTGCGAATCATAACAAGAGGAAGCGGTTGAATGGGCGGATGGAGGATCATGAGAATGTTGTGGTCCGTAGTAATGGGGATAGTTCTAAACCTGCCGAAGAGGAAGCTGATTTCTGCTCTCCGACGTATTGGTGCTCGGAGAGGTCTACTGCCGATATGAACTGGGACGCTGCCACTACCAGTGGTAGCGACAGAGACTCCGATGATGAGAGTGGCGCGAATATGGCGGAGAATCCGCGCATGGTTCGATGGTTTCGATTCTCGGTGATTGATACGGGCATTGGGATTGCGGCGGATAAGTTAGACTCGTTGTTTGAGAAGTTCACGCAATGCAGCACCAGTACCACGAGTACGGATGGGGGCACTGGCCTTGGCTTGGCCGTCTCGAAACGACTGGTAATTGCACCGATCTCCCTTTCTCCGTCTTGTAATCAGAAAACGTGCAATCTTAGTACTAGTGAGCTTGCACCTTTTCCACCACAGGTAGCACTAAAGCAAATTGGAGGTACCAAATTCATATGAGAACTACACTTGCTTATCTGACTACTTCTGTTTGACACTCAAAAAAACTACTTCAGTAAGGAACTGACAACCCAATGACCCGCTGTGCAATCAATGAAGTTTCTCATGCTGCCTTTCGTTGTCGGAGTATCGAAGCTTTCAATCTTAAACTTGAGACGTAATAGAATTCCTGTCAAAGAAACAGGATGGAAACGTCTTGGAAACCTTGATTCTTCTTTGAGTTCTTCTTCGTTTTCAGAAGCTTCTATCCAGAACCTTGCGATGATAGTCTTGAAAATTTCTGACCCACTTACCTATCTTCCTGTCACGGTACGCAGGTGGAGCTCATGGGCGGCACCATCGGCGTCGAAAGCCTCGAAGGCCAGGGCTCAAAATTCACATTCACCTTACCTTTCGAGCTCGACTCCTCTTCCGAGGAAGGTGACAAACCTCCCACAATCTCCTCCGAGTTCACTCCCATGGACACCAACGACAACCCTTCCTCTTCCCATCACCACCACCACCAGCACCGCGTCCTTGTTGTCGACCGTCACGAAATGACCAAAGAAGCTCTCTGCGACCAGATCCGCGCTTGGGGTTTAGACGCCACCTCCTGCAACACCTCCTCTGACGCCATCTCCCTCCTCCGCCAGGCCTCCACCACAGGACACCCCTTCCAAGTGGCCATCATCGAGCGTTCTGTTGTTGAGCTTTTCAGCCACGAGATGCGGAAGGTGCCTGAGATTCAACCCCTGCAGCTGGTGATGCTGGGGAGGGTGGGACAGAGCTTGCCCTCGCAGCGCATGCTGGCGGAGCTCGGGTGCTGTGCGAGCTTTAGTAGGCCTCCGAGGCAAGCTTACTTGAGGGATGCATTGTCGGTGGCATTCTCCGGTGGTGGGGAGAAGTTTATAAGAATGAAACCGGACTTTACTCTTGATATGGTTAGGAGTGCGCCTAAGAATTGGAGACAGGCATCGGTGGCGAATAGTTTTGGGGTGTTGTCTGGGCAGTCGAGGAGCAGGAAGAGCTTGGATCTGGATAGTATAGGGATGGGGGGGAGTTCGCCACCATCGCAGTTCCCGATCAGGGATGAGCTCGGAAGGATCCCCAAAATTCTGATTGTGGTAAGAGTTGGAACCAGTTTGTGTTGTGTTCCTGTTTTGGTGTGTTTTGGTGAGGGATTCACTGCGTCTTGGAAGCTGTCTTGTTGGATTGGATGTTGACTTAATAGGTTCATTGTATTCATGTAGTTTTTATCGTGAAGTTTAGTGTTCTTTGTACTGCAAATGGTGTTGACTCGGATGAATATTGGCTCGTGCATTCCTTGTTTTCTACAGAAACGTTGAAATTAATCCCAAATCTTACACCCTAATCCCTAGAACTCTATTCCCCAAATCCTTTCATCTTCCCTCAGTCTTATAAATTTCTTAGATGAATATGAAGAAAATTCCCTGTTAAGTACTTTTTCATGTATTCCCGACTCATTTTCCAACATGTTATCAAGGTGCACAAGTGGTGCGACACAGGCGTTTTTATCAAAATTTTGAAAGACAAATTCGGGAAAGGTTTGGGAGAACTTGTTTTTGAAGTTCTCCCATGTATGATCTTGCAAGCAATGGGGGTTTTCACTAAAAAATTTGAAGAGAAAATGTTTGAACAAGTGAACCAAAAGATTCTACGGTTGAATTAATTAAAAAATTCAAATATAGTAAGATTTTGGTAGTTTGGAAAGCAATCCTTAATTGAATATTGATCTGAGATCCTACGAGATCAACATTGGTTTACCTTTAATAGGTATGTTAATGTAATCTGGGACCGTTGAGATGTGTGCCACGTGGTCAAATTCTGAGTTGCTTGTTGGAATGATTTCAGGAGGACAACAAAGTGAACCAAATGGTTGCGCAGCGACTTCTCAACAATCTGGGTTGTTCTGTGGATGTGGCGTGCGATGGCGTTGAGGCCATTGGTATACTCGAGCGCTCCGATGCTTATGACATTATTTTCATGGACTGCCACATGCCTGTAAGTTCAGTTTTTTCGCTTTCATGTTTCATTTCTTGTAGTGACAGTGTTATTTCCCGCTTAGCGTAGACTTACAGTGTTTTGGACGGTTCTCATGGACAAGCAAAAAGTTGAGGCCAAGACATAACTATTTGGAGACTTCAGGACAAGATGACACCAATGGAATACTTGCATGACTACACTTTTACGAGTAGTTTTGTCTCGTTCGACCGTTTTGTGGGTCAATAGTATTTGGAGTACTCCACAAAATGGTCACACGGACAAGACCACTCACAATAAGTGTTGTTATGTCAGTATATCCATGTCACTTCTTCATC
Source organism: Rhytidiadelphus loreus (assembly GCA_947034895.1). Taxonomy (NCBI): domain Eukaryota; kingdom Viridiplantae; phylum Streptophyta; class Bryopsida; order Hypnales; family Hylocomiaceae; genus Rhytidiadelphus; species Rhytidiadelphus loreus. The sequence goes on along the minus strand of OX344765.1, from coordinate 8,999,960 downwards.
CATTTTCAAGATTCTTTCTCCATGATCGTTTGGATTTCGTAAAGCCCATAAATCCTGACTTTCTTTGGTATCCAAAACATCATTGGGGAACACAGAATGCACGAGTGAAAGGGTGTCACTCATGGTTTTAACGTTTAGGTAGACTACTCCGAATATGCTAGTATGCTACCAATCGAGGTGCAAGAACAGAGGGGCACATACTCTATGTTCAAGGACAATTCTTCAACTTCTGACAAATCATATTACTAGATTCTTTCATATGGTTGAAAAGATAATCCTGGAGACTTGTCCAGAGAAGAATACACCAACCTTCAGTTTCCGAAAAGAGGCCACCAATGTAGCTAAACAACAACACTTTCATTCACATCCGCAGTCTATTATTAGTATTTCTCAAAACTTTGTGTTCATCACTTCAATTATTCCGTGAAAACCGTTGTTTTCCTTTATGAAGAATCTTTTTTTCTAGAAAAACACATAGCTGCGCCTCAAGAGGCCATGCACGTGTAGCATTGGCTTATCCAGTAAGGCTCTACTCAAACTTCCTCAGATGTAGCGTTTGTCAATGCAAAGCCTACTCCCCTTCGAACCTGATTCAATAATTTCTCATGAATGTCAATCTACCTACTTGTAGATTTACGAAATTAATTGAAGTTTTTTTTTGACAAAGCTGCTGTTTGGCCACTGTATCTTTGAAACCAAGTGTTGATTATGATGTAACAACTGGCTTGTGATAGGTAATGGATGGCTTCGAGACGGTACGACTGGTGCGACAGAAGAGCTGCATCTCGCATGCCATCCCCATCGTGGCCCTCACGGCGGCGACCTCGGAAGGGGAGGTGGAGAAATGCATCGCTTCCGGCATGGACGATTACATCAGCAAACCTGTGACCAAGGGCATCTTGCATCGCTCCTTGGAAAAATGGGTCGGCAAGGAGTCGTCCAGATGGGTGGACATGTATAGTACATTGTAGAAAATCTGTGACTCTCTCTTCATTCATGAGGGACAACGTCGGAGGGGAAGACCAACAAAAGATCGGGCTTCTTTTCTGCTTCGTCCCCCTCAAGCCATTAGTTTTGGAAATTTATAGGAGTTTGCAGCAACAAGTTTGACAGAGCATTGAGTCTCTCTAAGTCAACAGTCAGATTGCAGTAAATCACATCTTCATCATTTCGTTCCTCTGTTTCGCTTCAAGAGTGATCTCAGTGATGGCAATTCCTTTGTTGTTACTATTTGATTCTGTTCATCTCATGCATTTAGACGAACGTGATATTACAGGTGGAAAACAGAATCAATGATCGCAATGAGGCCATCAATGTTCTTTAATTTGACCGTGGTTGATAATTTTCTAAAAATTCTCTAACCTAGCTTTCTGCTAATGAGTTGTCCCTCTGGAGGCATCAGGAAGGAATCGCCTACTTCCAATTACGTGCACAGCACATGCACAAGTCTTTCTGGATTCTCAGCAGAATTATGTGAAGTCCGGCAGCACTTAACTGACCTAAGGTAGGTGAAGGGAAACACGACACCCAAATCGAAATCTGGCCATCCTACCTGGCGAAGGATGATATATTTTAAAACAAATTCCAGCTTAATTCACAGTGCATCTCTCAATTTTTTCAGTACTGTAGTTCAATAAAACCCATGCCTAATTTGATAAATTTGCAAGTGAATCCAAAGAGATTTCAGTGAAATTGAAGTGTAAGACACACTGCGAAAACTCTGCAAAAATTTGTCTACATGTGCGACGCTCCAACACAACTACTTAGTACTCCATATAAAGCTAGAATCTTTAGTACACATGCAACTTTGGTTTCATTGCGGTGAAACGAGCAATGCTACTGAAGAGAAATCAATGCTACTGATGACTGATCAACCGCCGCAGCTTGCGCAGGGGTGAGTACGAGACAGACAGCCAAGAGAATCACAGTATACTCACAGAGATTTCAGTGAAATATATGTTGCGAAACTTGGCAAAAATTTATTGCCAAGTGCGATGCTCCAACACAACTACTGAGGACCTACAGTGCACACATAACTTGGGTTGCATTGCGGTGAAAATGGATGATACTGATGCGTAATCAACCGCCACAACCCCTGCCGCATCCGCCACCGACAATCCAACTTCATTCACAGTACATTTCTCAATGCAGTTGTTCAACAAAATCCATGACTAATTGTGCCACAAGAGCGACAAGTATTCATTGCGAGAGAGAATCCCTCGCAACTGCTTGTTCATCCTCTGCACAATTTTACCACCACAATCCTTCGCATGCGCAGGTGCGTGCACGAGACAGACAACCAAGTGAATCACAGTACACTCAAAAGAGATTTCAGTGAAATTGAAGTTTAATAAGACAAGTTGCGAAACTTTGCAAAAAAATATATGTACATCTGTGCTGCTACGCCACAACTACCGAGAAAAAAACTACAACCTATGGTACACACATCTTTGGTTTCACAAAAATTAATGCTACTGATGAGCAAATTACAATCAACCGCCGCAGCCCCCGCCGCATCCGCCACCACCGCCGTCCAGCGCGGATCCGAGCAAAAGCCCGCCCAACAGCCCCGCACCCAACCCCGCGCCCGCACCACCAAACCCCCCGCCTCTTCGCGGTTTCTGCTGCTGCTGCGGGGGATACCCTGCTTGCGAGTATTGCCCCCCAGCATACTGCTGCTGCTGCGGGTAATACTGCTGCTGCTGCTGCTCATATTGTTGCTGTTGATACTGCCCACCCGCCACCATAGCCGGTACGCCCATGCTCGGAGGTGCAGACCTGGCCGCGACCTCTTCGTCCGAGAGTGCCTTGCCTGCTTTGACTGCGACGTTGATCACGCCCTGGTGCTTCCCCGACTTCTTCCGCACCTGGTAAGCGGAGGCTTTACTCGACCCCGTGCCTGCCTTGGAAGCGCCTTGCACGTCTGCGAGAGGGATGGAGGCCGTGCCGATGAGCTTGCTGGAGAATTTGCCGTGGTTGTAAATCTCGACGGTGATGGCGGCGTCGCCTTGCTCCAGGATGGCGTCGTCGACAATGAGGGTGATGATGGCGTTCCAGGTGGGGTGCACGCCGCCGCCTTTGTTCACGGGACCGGAGACTTTGGAGTGAGGGGAGAGCCAGGCCACGCAGTAAGGGTCCATGGCGCCGCCCAGCAGCTTCACGTTCTTCAAGTCACGGGCGGAGAGGACGGTGACCTCGAGCTCGCGCTGCCCCATCGCGACAATTCACACAATTCACACAACCCCAACAAACGCCGACAATCTCGAAGATCCCGACAATCTCGAAGATCCCAACAATCCCAACAATTTCAACGATTCCACAAACCCCAACGATTCCAAGCAATTCAAACTTCTTTCAATTTGGCGTGTATCCCGAACAAACTCCGGTTGGCTCGTCACTGCTCCCTCTTGCACAGTCAGGATCCGTATCCGTTCTGTCGATTTGTACGCCGATTTGGGACCCGATTCGCAACCCAATTTGCAGAGTTCGAAGGAGAACTTCACAATGTCTCAAGTGCAGTGCACAGACAATCTTTATAGCTGCAATTGCAGCCCCGAGACAAGGGAAACGGCGAGGGAAGGCGCGAGTGGCGACGGACGGCGGAAGCGTGTCGGCACAAGCCAGAAGATGGAGTGCAAAAGACGCCCTCCCACCGAAAACCTGAAAACTAAGAAGAAGAAGCGTCCCGATTCCTGAATCCTGATCAGTTCCGGGAACTGTGAGTTGCTGAAACGTCTGCGGATTTGGCACGTCTTTCCACGCGTGAACTCACAACTGTTGCTAAATTTGGCACCACTTGTAGCTACAGTTCTTTTGGGGGGAAGCTTCCCAGAATCTTTCGGTGGCTATAATTAAGAAATGTACGTGAAAACTCTTAGTGGTGGGTTTGAATTTGGAGCAGCGTTTAGCCAGCGTTTTAGCTCCCTTGTTTGCGAGTGATTTCAGGAGCTGGAGCTAATTCTGGAAATCGGGGACCACTGCGAAGCACGACGGGAATCAGTGAGTGGCTGTGGAAATCGGTCCATTGAGTGGGGATTTGGGGCTCCGTCAGTGCTCACCGAATACTGATGAAACAATTTGGGGTGCGTCGCTGCACTAAACGCCGCCATTGCTAAAAGTTCGAGCTTCGCACAACATGACGTCGTTCTCGAATAGATACAATAGACGCGAGGGAGCGTCACTGTTGCAAAGGACATGAGCTACACTATGAGAGGCTCTATCATTGTTGTGCTTTTCAAGTACGGTGGGTACACCCAAAATCAAACCTTGCCTATATATAACCATCGTCATCAATACATCTCCAAAACCCGGCCTTTGGGTGTTTTCGGCTCTTGGGCGCTTATTTATAAAGATCCACCCTTTTATGGGTTTCTCCACTACATTTCCAAAATCATTATGTAGGGGGAGACAACCCATACCTGATCACTTAAGCAATTACACATATTTGGAGCTCAGGTTTTTTAGTGCCAAATTACAGAAATAGAATTTGGAAGGATTGCATATTAATTTCTTTAGAATTTTATTACACAAAAATGTAATTACTATGAATTTTTTAGTGAAAGATTCTCTTTGACCTACAATGGTGATATAGACCTTTCTATTTTTAATTGTAGGCTCATTGCAAAATCGACCAAGGACTAGTTGCAATATTGATAAGCTTGCAACCAATTATAATGTGCCAGAATTGCTCCTCAAATTGTGCGACTTTATAGAACTACAACAATCTATGGTCAGGAATACAACATTCTATAGGTCAGGAATTGGAGGGTGATCAAGTATGGATCAACTTCCCTATGTATGTTGAAGAAATGATTTTAGAACATCTACCAAAAAAAACTTTGACCCTTCCTAACTTTTGCATAAGGTATCCAATTGCACTAGAAGAAAACTAGAAGAAAACTGCATTGTACTCAACAGAAAAGTATCATATTGATTTTGTTGAGGTCTCCCTTTGTAACACAAAATTTTGCATTCTAATACAAAATTATGCGTTTTACTTGTCAAAAATTTGCATTTTACTTGTCAAATTCTGTGTTGAAACATTGGAATGCAGAATTTTCCGTTACAAAGGGAGAACTCAACAAAATCAAAATGATACTTTTCTATTGAGTACAATGCAGTTTCTATAAAGTAAAACACAAATTTGACAAGTAAAATGTAGTTTTTGACAAGTAAAATGCAGTTTTCTTTTCATTGTTGCGTTCTTTGGTGACATTGGAAGCTCTTTTCACTTGCCAACAAGAAAATCCATTAGGGGAGAAATGAAGCCTCTGAGAGACCATTTGGCTATGGTTCCCTATGCTACGAACCATGGCTGGACAATCAGAATATTAAATAATAATTAAAATAATAATAATAATAATAATAATATTTAAAATATTCAAAAATTAATTAAAAATTAATTAATTAATGCAGTTCGACGTGGCAGTCTTTGTGCCACATCGAATTGTTGCTTCTGCGACATTCCCACAGTCCAGGAATGTCAAGGAACTTGAGGTCTTTCAATGACTTGAAAATTTCTCTAATGAATGGAAATTTGACCAATTTAATGATAGTAACTAGGAATAGTAGCAAAAAAAGTGGCAATTTGAAGGGTACCCACCTTAATGTAGCTACTAAAACTTCCTTGGGGTAGGTGTTGTTGATGCAAAGTCTTGTTCCCTTTCGTCTAAAGTCATGATGATTTGTGTTATAGTGACTCACAACTCATGGAGAAGCTTGCATTCAATCAAAGATTTTTTGTAGTGAAAGGAGTCTTGATTTGCGGAATGGAAAGGCCATTATCTCTTGAAGTTTAAGAATGTTATGAAGCTCATGACAATGTGACCACAATTAGAGATTGAAGCAAGCTAGACTTGTACGAAGTAGGTGATGCCAAACTAGGTGCATGTTATCTCCAAGTGAGATAAGATTACTTTGAAAAATTATAATAAATAAATAAAATTCCTACGACACTTTTGAATTGTTGATTCATGTAGAGCATTTTTCCTTCTTTCCAATGACATATATTACACTAGCTTAAATTCATACTAGACACTTTAAAAGTGTTTCCATGCATAGGACATTAAAATAAAAGTTAAAATAGAATAAAGTAATTATATGCACTTTGATTCATGTATAGGAAATATAAGTAGAACTAGAAAGTTTCTTCATTTACCAAAAAAATAATATATTTTTGACACAAATTTTGCAAGTGCCAAGACAAATAAGTGTAGCTTGGTTCTATACCAATGAGTTGGAAAAATGCTCACCTACATAGGACATAAAAGTTAAAGTTAAAATAAAATAATTATTATTATATGTGACTTTGACCCATGGATAGGAAATAAAAATAAAAACAAAATTACCTACTTTTATACCATATGCATGAAACAAAGTCCATTATTTTTAATTCTTAAAAAAATTGAAATTTATATTCAACTGAAGTAAGCAAGAGTCAAGCTAAATATACTAATTTATTCTAATAGTTAAAATATAAAAATCATTTCATTTGCCAAATAAGTGTCGCTTCAATTTATTTTTTAAGCTAATAATATAGTAATACTTCACCTATTACTAATTTACAAGAGTGTAATTTTGGTAAATTAGTGTCATTCACACTAATGAGATAATTAAAAGCTACTTTTGTAATTATAGCTTTTGGATGCTCAAGTTATAAAGTACTCTAATGATTAAGAGTTCTTCCATACTTAGATTTAAAAGTACCTCTATAGTTATGGTTTTTCCTATGCATATACTGGAAGACTAATTAATTGAAAAATGAAAAAATAGAAACTTTCATTGATGACACTATCAATGGTGAGTAGGAAATTAGTGCCACCTAAAAAATTAGTGTCACTACAAAAGAATTATTTTTGTGAAAATTGATACAATAGAATGACATTTCAACCTACACTAATTTAATAATCTTAAAAATTATATGAATTTGGTAAAAATTAAATAATTAATATCATAGGCATTAACTGAATAAATAAATCTAAAACATTGAGTGTTATTTAGTTAAATTGAAAATTTGGAACTGATAGACTTTTTGGTTTTCTTTTAAACTCTTTGAAGAAAAAAACAATTAGACAAGTTAAAGTTAATTAGGAATTGAAGTAAAGTATGAACCGGGACAAATAGACAAGTAGTTATAGAAATGACCTAATAGACAACAGTTAAGGTTAGTTACAGCCCGTTGAGGACTAATAAACAAAGCAGTTAGCTCTCAATTAGTTACAGCCAAGAAGTACAAAGACTAATCGACCTTGGTTTTTTATTCTTTCTCACTCTCAAGCTTGCAATAATTGCATTGCCATTTTTGTACTTGTGCATTCCTTCAATGAAATTGTGTTTGGGTCAATTAGATAGTAAGGGATGTATTCATTCTACGTGTTCTTATTATGGTCAAATAGACAAGAATTTATAATTTGTAGTAGCCTGAGTAGTAGCCAGAGAGTAGTGCTAAGTGTGTCAAATAAACTATAAGCTAGTGATCGGCAAAATCTATAATAAAGTCAACTAGTCAGTGATTGGTAATGACCTATGTTTGTATTAAGTTAAACTCTTTGATCATTTGAATCTATTGGACAAATGTTGAGTTCTTCACTAGAAGAAAACCAAAAGAAACTGCGTTTTACTTCACAAAAACTGCGTTGTACTTAACAAAAAAGTATCATCTGGATTTTGTTGAGGTCTCCCTTTGTAACACAAAATTTTGTTATCTAATACAAAATTCTGTGTTTTACTTGTCAAAAATCTGCATTTTACTTGTCAAATTCTGTGTTGAATCGTTGGAACGCATAATTTTGCGTTACAAAGGGAGAACTCAACAAAATTTAGATGATACTTTTCTGTTGAGTACAACACAGTTTCTGTGAAGTAAAACATAGTTTCTTCTGGTTTTCTTCTAGTGCTTGGATTGCCTATGATTGGTCATGTGTGATTTTGGTTAAGAATCTATTAACCAAATTGTTTGAAGCTGAATATGCTTTGTTATAATTAAGGTCAATTAGTCTTTGCTGGGATAACATTAAGGCTTCTTGATGCACTTATGTATGTAAATCTGGTGTTAGAAGTCAAATGGTCTGTGGGTATGAAGTGGATATGTATGTTATGCCTTAGCTGTGATTTCTAATTTCAATTTTGGGTCCATTAGTCATTAAACACAAATCTTGTTAATGCATGATTGTAGAGTTAAATGAATGAGCATTTGAATCGGGTTATATTGGACCATTAGACATAATGAAGTTAATGGTGAATGACTATCAATTTGCTTGATTTATGAGTAATGTTGTGATGTATTTAGTGACAGATTCATTGTTCTTAAAGTTGTGAATATCTAATCGACTATATGGATGTTTGGGTGTGGTAGTAGTCAAATTGTCTATGGATATTTACGTTAAAATGACTTACAATTATAACAAAATTAAAGTAAGACAAATGGTCAAGTAATTGTGGTTGAATTGAAATGACCAATTGACAAGTTGTGTGAGTTCAACAAGTGCAGTGCAAGTACAAGAAGGGCAATTTTATATTATAGGATAAAATCTCTATGTACTTCTTGTTGTGATTTGATGAGGGAAATTGGCCAATTTGACAACTTATCCTAGATAAAATCTGTATGTGGCTTATGTTCTAATCTTATGTGGGAACTTGGAAAAATTGACCATTTGCTAGTGATAGAGAAACTAGTTGTGCATAGAAAGACCAATTGACAAATGACTATTTGACATAGGAATAATTAGAAGCTTGTTAGATTGTAAATGTAAATGTGGAACTTGGTCCAAATGTCCAATTGACATGCCATAAGTTGTAGAGCTTGAAGAAAGGGTTGAATTGACTATTTGACTTGTCCTAAGATCAAAGGACGAATTCTTACCCTTGTATACTTTGCATACAAAGACCAATTGACATTCACGGATTGTAATATTTGCATTTTGCATTGTAGCAATTAGGCTAGTAAGATAGTTACTGAACCAATTGACATTTCACAAAGAAAATAAGAGGTAATTAAAGAATTTTTGAATGTATAAATGTGCATAAATATGTATTGTGGTCTTGATTAAGTCGATAGAACAGCAACCAAGATTATTTGACATATCCATGACTATTTGATATAAAAATTCTAGTATAAGACAAAGATCGTATGTACTAGAATTATAATTGTAGGTAATGGAGTGATACTAGTATAGGTTAGGACAAAAAATATACCTATATTGCACAAATATCTAATTAATGGGATTTTATTATTCATTTATAAGAAGAGAGTGATTTTCTATGTAAAAGTGACCTTAGATACAAAACGATAGACTAATCAACCTTTCCCCAAATAAAAGAACCACCACTAGAGGATTCTTTGGATTTTGTTTCCCGAGCAAATCTGTAGATAATGTGCATATTCAAGTTTTGTTCATTTTGCAATTTTTGAGGCGTAGTTTGCTTTTTGTACTATGCTTCTCCAATTTGGATGTTAAAATATTGATTTTAGGCTGATTTTGGTCTAATAGAGCTTTTTATCCTAGTTGGCTGGAGTGAACTGAGTGGTTGCAGTTGAAGTCCGATTTGGGAGATCCAGCCACGTGACTCAACCGATTCGGTTGGGTTGGTAGTCAATGCCATTGCTCTTGAATCCTATTAGATGTGTAGTTGCAAGCTGATTCAAGGCCCATTACTGTTGAGTGCGAATGGAATCCCAGTCAGATTTGGCTGTCTGTTGCTTTGTGTCGTTGTAGATTGGTGTTTATGTGTGTGAGTGCTAATTGGATGAGAATCTATGAATTTAGTGTGCGAATGGGGAAGGATTTGCTGTTGAGATGAACTTGAATCTGTGTTAATAAAAATATCTTGGAGATAAATTGGTTTATACTGATAGAAATTTGTAAATTCAATCGGAGTTATAATAAAAATATTATTAAATCAAATTGGATATGCTTGGTGTGTGTGTATGTATTGATGTATGAATTGCTTTGAGTCCTAATTGGAATTCAGTCTGTTGTTGTCGATGTATGAAACAAATGGGATTTATTGTGCTTACCGTGATGAATCTTTTACAATGTGTGGTTTCCTAATCGGTTTTTATTGTAGTATTCTTTGTGATTGGGATTTTGCTTGTGTATTATACCAATTTGGATTTTAGTCATGATTTATGTTGATGAAAAATTTGGTTGTGATTTAATGCTTTTAGTTGATGAGTCCAAATGGGATATGAGTGTATTGCAAGTTGACTATTTGGTTGTTTAAGTTTAGTCTGTCTAGAAGTCTGTGAGTGTAAACCAATTGGGAAGTTGAAGAATAGAAGTTGTAAGGATGCTATCTCCTATGTTGTCTTGAGAGCTATTAGGTGTAAATTTGCCGATGCAATAGAATCAATTAGGATGATGGAAGTCCAAGTGTTGTGTTGAGTAATCACTGATTAGAGAGTAAAAGCAATTTGGATGATCGATGTTGTTGCAAGTCCAATTTGGCATTGTGTTGGTGTAAAGCCTGCTTACTATATGTTGTGGTCTAAAGATCAAATTGGATCGGTTCTAGCTGAGTGCTGTAATGCCGATTTGGATGTAGAAGCTGTTAAGCCCGTTTGATGCTATGTGATATGCTGTGAAGTCAATTCGGAGAAGGCTCGAATAAGGTAAAAAGAATAAAGATTGAAATTGGAAAAGCTTAAAGAAAAATTTAATTTAAGAAGAAGAAATCAAATGGGAGCAATTCTTACCCTTGTGGCCTTTAAAAGTGGAGAGCAAATTGCAATTAGGCCTAGTGTAAGGTTTTGCTATTCTATGTCCTTGTGTTGTGCTACCTAGTAGAATTTGATCGACTAGTTCATTATCCTATTTGAAATTCTCCCTAGGAACGAATTTAATATACTACTGGGTATTTTTCTTAAATTGTCAAATATCCTATTCTACAAAATCCTTACTACATTTTGGCGTTGTTGCTAGGGTCGACGTTGTTCTAGCTATCGATGTCTAAAAATATAAGTAGGATGGAAATTTCTAAATTTCATCGCTATAGGTGATCAAAATTGGAATTAGTTCGGAAGGATAGAAGATGCAACTTTTTCAAAGAAAATTTTTAGAAACTTGAAAAAAATGGCATGTATTCTATCTATGCTATTTTCATAAATAAAATCCATCGTTAGAAATTTTAAAAAAAACTATAGTTCTTATATATTTTTTGAGAATGAAAAATTTATTATTTCTTACAAATGGAATCCAAAACCAAAACAAATAGTGCTCTTATAAATGAGATGTTAGTTGAAATATTCCAAAACGATCTATTAATGATAAGCCTAATTCTACTATACAAATAATAGAGATTATTTATTGACAACTAGACCTCAGTCTCCAAATGAATATAATAATCCTCGATTGAAAGAATCCCTTAAATCAAAGTGGGAAGATGTTAAAGTAAAAAAAAAAATCTCATAGAAATAAACGCAAATCTAAATGTAATTTTTGTGGAACAACTAGCCATATAAAAAGAATGTGCCCTAAAAATCAAGCTTTTATAAATTCCACCCAAAAATAACTACAAGTATTAGATGATGAACCAAGATTTTTAAAGGTTATAAAATTTTCAGATTTATTACAAATTCAACCTATAACAATTCCAAAGTTAAACAATTGAAGACTATTATTGATACCTTAATTTATTTTCACCTACCTCATATAACCAACATTATCCACCACCCCTTTAAAAGAAAATGAATAGGTTTAACCATGGAACAAATACTTCCGTAGAAAGTGCCGGAATGATTAGACGACCACTTTTCTGGCCCATGCCTTTTTAAAGCTTTACATCGATTTTATAGAGAAGCCTATTTTGGACAAGGTTTTCATTTAAGTGGAGAAAATATTAAAGATATAGAATTTAAAAATTCTATTGATTGATTACCCTTGGATATAAAACAAATAATTTTTAGTAAAGTTTGGGATGAAGAAAAATCCTTTAAAAAAATTGTAGTTAAAGAAGAAAAGTTGCATTTAGCTTTTCCCTTACACTATTTGTTCCTTCAATACGAAAAGTTAAAACATATTATAAAACCAAATGTTCCTAGAGTACATGCTGGATGGATAGGTAGACAAGTAGAACAAAAAACATATGTTTTTACTTATGGACTTGTTGATCTAAATTGTACTCCTTTAATCCCTGAGTTTATGTGTAGTGAACAGAAAAATACCTTAGGTCCATCTTTTAGTTTAATATGCCCATAAGGGTGGATGCAAGAAACACCGAACGATTTAGGGAGCGTTCTGCCAAAATTGCGTTTTTTCTGCCCAATACTACAAGTACTGCTAATACTGCAAAACGGAGCAATCTCAGCTGTTGATCCGAAAAATCAACGGCTAATAGTACTTTTGAGTACTTTATGATATTGAAATAGTACTACTTAAAAAAAATGATAGTTTGTCACAGAAAGTAGATAAAATTAAGTATAAATTAATAATAATAATTAGAAAATCATGAATATAAAAAAACTAAAAATTGGTCATTTGTAAAGACTTGATAGTGATTACATTTCACCAAAAACTAAAAGTTGAAACCATCATGAATGTTTGGAGCACTATGGGCAAGGAACCCCTATTTGCATGCATGTTGAGGACAAAGAATTGTGTTTTTTTGAATGCCCTTTGGTGGGCACATGCCCTTCTATTGTGGCAATAGCCCACAACAATCCTAGACGTACATCATCATTTTTGGATGCTCCACAGTACTAAACCCCCCTAAAACGCAAAGTGTGACAAATTAGGTAATTACAATTTAATTAAAGGATTTTTTTTCAAAATTTCTCAAAAATAAGGAATCTGAGGACTTCCAAGTTAGCCATCTCCAATAAAAATTTCAAGTACATGGATTTCATTTCCCAAAAGATATGGCGAATGGCAACTCCGTCATTCCAATTGTGACGCCAAATAGTACCGGTGTTTCTTGCATTCACCCATAAGAGAAAACACAATAAACTTAAATCCATATTGATTAGAAATAACCCGAGTAGAGCCTTGGAGGATTAAGGTAGATAACTTAGTAAGCATTGGATACCCATTACCCCAAAGACTTACAATGGAGGGTCCCCAGTATTTCCTAGTTTTTTGTTAAATTTTTGATTGGCATATCTATGGCCTCTTTAAATGTCTAGTCATTCAAAGAAGCCATTCAAAGAATCCAAAATGGGATAAAACCAAGACATAGAGGTATCCACTTATATTGCCCCTTGTTTTTCACCACCAAGTCAACTACCAAGTCTAATAGATAATATTCCATGTCCTCCTAGCCCAATAGAATCAAATACTACAGAAATCTCTTTAGGACAATTTCAAAGGTTTGTAAGACAAAATGAACCTCATAGTGAAATATTTGAATTTGATATTGACTTTGAGCTAAATTTAGTCACTATGATAGGTTATGAAGCATCTTCAAGTAGAAGCATACAAAGACCAAAAAGTCCTCTAGTAGATACTACTACATCTTTGGTTGAAGGAGAAAATATATCTCCTATAGCTAAAACATCTAGCAGTCCACCGAGAACTTCAACACTTGTAGATTACACGTGGACATTTAGTACTCCTGAAACTAGTACTTTGGTATTTTTTGAGTATTTAAGAGAAACTTGGAATCAACAAGGAAGTAGTGTAGGAGACCAATTGGAAGATTTTTTTATCCCCTATTAGAAACAATGTAGAAATACCTTTTGCAAGTTCAATAAATTTATATCATCCAGAGACACCTCTATATTTGGAGATATCTGCTGGACAATTTTTAAATTTTAATACAAATATTAATATAAACCCTTATAGTCTTCCAAACACACCTTATCAGTTAGAATTAGATTTACCTTATACATTGGAGTTGGACCCAGTTTCTTATTTCAAGAAGAAGTGTGGATAGAAGACTATAATATGGTAAATCCACAACCTTTAAATTTGGTCACACTATCCCAATATTATAGTCAAGCGGGTTCAGACCCTATAACCATCATTTAAATTGATTTAACATAGTTTGTGCAACCAATTTAATAACTAAGGCCATTGTATGAGACTAATGGACCTTTTAGGACTTGGGACGCATTAGGGATGCATTTCTTATACAGTTGAGGCCATTGGCTTCTACCAAAAGTTTACAAGAACAATTAAGATCCATTAGAATGGCTATATGAGAGAGTGTTGTGGGCGCTTATTTACTCATCCGTGGTAAATAACAGATCACAACCAAGCTCTTATTCCTATTTCTACCTATGGGTGTCTAGTGCCAATCCATTGTGCCTTTCAAGCAATGGATGTTACTATTTCCTAATTGGTTATGTTTACCAAAGAGACACTAATTAGCTACAAGGTTCCTAAGAACTAAATTAGGCTTTAACTGTTGGTGATTTTGGAAAGAAGTTGTGGGCACTTATTTATCCACCCTTGGTAAATTGGAGAACACAACCAGGTTCTAGTACTATGGTAGATTTCTATTCTAATGGGTGTCTAAGCGTCAATCCACTGTGCCTTCCAAGTAATGGATCTTTTGCTAATTTCCTAAATGAGTCTTTCTAATTGTGGCTCTGGACGACTCTTAAGCTGACTTATCATGCTATGTTATGTTTCTGTGTTTCCTATTTCTAAAGTCTACTCTATCATTCTAAGGTAGAAGCTTATCCCATGCCATTTCTAAAAACCTAAGACTCATTCAATTCGGACTTCCTGGTGAACCACTATGAGCGGATGAAGTTTTGGCCGCAAGGCTATCAAACTTCATCTGTAGTTTTCTATAAGCTCCTAATCTCAAACGAATGTGATATTTGACCTATGAACCTGGATTCCTATAATCTAGCTAAGTTCCAAGTTTCGACTTGGATGGATGAAAAATCCTAGGTTTCATCCATTACGGGCCCTAAACTTCATCCCTCGATATCTTGGGCATCCTAACTCCGATTCTTATGTGTCTTATGTTTTCGGAAACCTCTTGGTGCCTAATCTAAGCTTATCTACTTGATTTTGACCTGACTTGTGCCCTACTAGTACCTAGCTCTCGGCCCTTACCTAATCACTAACTCCTAACAGTTGGTTCTAAGGAGGAGAGTTAGGGTCTTACTCTTGCGTGAAGATCCATGATCAAGGTGGTCAAGTCTCCCTCTTCTACCATTGAGAGTTGCAAAGATGAGCCCACTTGTTGGCCAAAGTGTTTTTTATAGCCCCAAAAGATTGGTACTTCTTTCTCGAAGTTGTCTTTCCTCCTTCCTTTTCTTTTACCTCAACCTTTGTGCCCCATTGATTGGGAGTGGTTGGGTTGTTACCTACCTACTTAGAAAGTCAAAATACGAGTTAACTACTAATTACATCCCAACCCAACTTCCTTACGCATTAGCTTACCCTAATGGTGGAAGGGATTTCCTCCCTATCCTTTACTAGGGCATCCTCCTTCTATCTAAGCTTCTCTCCACCTCTTCACTCTTGTATTTGGAGATGGTTGCTTGCGGTGATGATGTAGAAAGTGATGATGTTAGGGTTGCTCTTGTAGAGATGTCCTTTGCATACTCTTGGTTCCCCAATTTCAACTACACCTCCTAGTGTTTCTATGCTAGTTCTCTAGGTCCTATGCTAATCCTTCTAGTTTCTATGCTACCCCCCCAACTTCTTTCTTCTTCCTTTAGTTTTCTTTCTACTCCCTAGTTTCTTTTCTATTCCCCAAGTTCTTCTTCTATTTCCCTAGTTCTTTTCCTATTCTCCTAGTTCTTTTCTATTCCCCTAGTTCCCCCAAGCGCCTGACACCCCCAAGTTGCTAGACCCTCCTTGAGCTACTGGACCAAACTCCCAAACTGGCCCAAGCCCAAACTGAATCCTAGCCCAACTGTTGTCCCAACTGAACTGATCCAATCCCCAGCTGTTGGCCACCTCCGAACTGAACCCCAGCCCGACTATTGTCCCAGTCCGACTGAACCCCAACCTCGACCGACCCAACCTCTGGTTGCTAAATCCCCAAACTGCCCCAATCCCCGGCTGACCTAATCCTTGGTTGTTGAACCCCTGAATTGACCGAACCCCTAACTGTTGAACTGCTGAACTCCAGCCCTGACTACTGTCCCAATCTCCAATTGCTGGACCTCCAAACTGAACCCCAGCCTTGACTATTGTCCCAACCCAAACTGAACCGGCCTCCTTGGCGAACTGGCTGGCTTGGGGTCGAGCTAGCTTGCCTTGGACTGGCAAAAAGAAGGTGACTCTCAACCTCTCAACTGTGATAATTTGGAAAGTGAACAAAGCATTGACTTTTAATGAACTTGAGTGACTCTATTTTGGATACTAAACTTTGGTTAGTTTCCAACAAGTTTTGGAAACTAAACTTTGGAGTTAATTGAGGGGAAGTGCAAAACTTCATCGTTGATTTGGTTTTAACACCAAATTTAGGACTGCCTACCCCTAAGGGTTCAAAGCTCCGCCGTTTGGTGAACTTTTAACACACGATTTAGGACTAAAACTGAGAAGGAAAGGTAGAGTTTTGTTACCCCAAAGGAAACCACACCACTCTTTTCCTAACAAAGACGGAAGAACTAAACTTAATGCAACACGAAAGACTTGGGTTAGTAACAAAGATGGAGAGGACACATGGTTAGTAGAAGGGAAGTTAGTACAACAAGGAAAACATGGAGCTAGAGGTATTGCCAAGGTATGGTGGAGGGTTGCTTTAGTGTTAGTATAGTCACAAAAAAAAGGACTATCAAGGACACTCAACTAATAGACAAGGACACGAGGACATACACAAGGATTACGAGGACTAAAAGAAGGACCCCCACAGACCTTCAAAACTGAAAATATAGAAACAAGAGGAGCCAAAAGTGCTCCAAAAACACCGTAGGGAGTTTTGGCCAAAATGCCCAAATATCCAAGATAGTTTGGACCCACAGACCCAAAACAAGTATTGGGGGTGTTTGGGGAGGGAGAAGGGTTCCCTTTTATACTCTCCCAGGGCGCCCTTCCCCTCCTTTCTAACCTAAGTAACCTTATCATGCGAGATTTTCATCCTTATCTTTTAGAATTTTCACCGCATTTAGGTTTCTATGCTAGTCCTACAATCTAACATTTGGAGTTTAACTCCAAATCGCAAACGAATTGCGCCAATGGCTTCAGAAGGTCATTTTTAGTTCAATGAACCTCCTAGCCTCTGTTCCTATCACAGAAAACCCAATGACAACTGGCGCCAACTAGAATCAGTAAAAGGGTAAAAATCTAACTTTTAGAGGTTACCTTTTTTGACTTGGGAAACTAGCTAGGGTTGTTGAGAGGGTCCTAGGGAGTAAGAAAAGACCCCTTGACAATTTCATTCCGACTTTGTGCGCTCCTAGAACGCTGGTCAACTCCACGAAAATCCTGCCGTAATTAATAATTGGAGGAATGTTGGTGATTCGGTTGCCTCCCACTATTGGAATACTATGAAACTTGTTGGAGCGCGTTATTAACATAAAATAAGCTAATCTAATTTTTAGTGATATTTTACCGCAGCCTGGGTAATTTATATGAATTTCCCTTTGTGGCCTTTGGTTGTTGACCGCTTGGAAAAAGATCCTCTGGAGATTAGAAAAAATTGAGACTTTTGGGGGAACCTCTCATGGAATTCTCCAAGTCACGTGCCAAATCTTGAGTGAGTCTTGCGCACGATTGGTAGAGAGGTAAAAACCGACTTCTCTTGGATTATCGATAGTCAGGGAATCTTTCACGTGAGAATCTTGGCGAATTGATTTCAATGTGGACTCCTTGACATGTTTCTGATCCGAGAGCACTATCCGGCGGCCGTGGATTCCTCCGTGTGTCTTGTCTTGGGAAAGTGACACCTGCATGCTAACAATTGGGATTCCAAATATTTTGTCAATGGAATGGGGAAACTAGAACCTATCTTTGGAGATTTACGTAGGGCCCTCCCTATCTCTCCTAGGACCAATTTAGCCAAGCCTAGTTATATGCATTGGAGTTTAGGCTATTTCGGGTAAGTTCCCTACAAGCTTGTTGGTTCTGACTACATTATGGTTCTAACCTATATACAAGTGGGTTTTGTGGGGATTCTAAGGATAAAAGTCTATTTATAACCAAAGGCTATACTGGAACATGACATACCTATTTTGATTCTACACTCTTTTGAGGGCTTTTTGTATAATTTTATGCCTTAAACTGCAATAATCTAAAAAAAAAAAACTATGAGTCCCAAGTGACAAATTTGGGTTCACAGAGGTGGACACCTTCTATTTAGGCCCCTAGAAGTGGTAGATTATTTTGTTCCATTTCCAAAAATACCAAATGCTAGCCTATCCGGTCCCTATAGCAAAATAAATAAGAAATTTTTTACTTAAATATCTAGTACCCCTTATTTTTTATTTTAAAAATAAACACGACAAATTAGAACTAATAATAAGAATTTCAAAATTACATGGAGAAGTTCTTAATTAGTTTTCTACCCTTTATTTTTATTTTTAAATCAATATGACTAATAATACATGAATATGATGATTATTTGAAGATTCCAAAAAGTAAATGGAGGAGATTTTATTTAAAACTTCCAATCATTATTTTTATTTAGAAAATCAAAGTGACCAATAATTCATTATTAGGAGAATCGTGGAGAATTGTAAAAAATAAATCAAATGCTCACCCTTAAATCTCCACCCTTTATTTTTATTATTAAATCAATGTGACAAATAATACATGCGTAGGATGATTCTTTGAGAATTACAAAACATAAATTGGTTCATTTTTACTTCAATCTCCACCTTTCATTTTTTATTTTCAAAATCAACATGACAAGTAATTTATATTAGAAGAAATCTTTAAAAATTGCAAAAAATTAAAATTAAAAGTTGTTATTTAAATGATCATCATTTACTTTGTATTTATAAAATCAAAGTGACAATTACTTTATGATTGTGAGGATTTGTCCAAGAAAGTTTCTTACTGTCCCCTCACGATACTTTGCTCCCCTTATTCCAATGGTTGATTGATGATGCTACAAGAGCATTCTTTGTCCAAATCTTTACATTTTCCATTCAAATTGCTCACCATGCTCACCCCACCCTCAAATTGAAGGAACCTAATTACACTTTAGTAAATAATATGTGGCCCAATCACAAATTAATCATCTTGATTTAGACTATAAGGAAAGATTCCATTGGAAGTTGCAGTCAAACACAAGAATCCATCTAAACTTAAATCTTTGATATCAATTTGCAGAGCTTGGCACAATCTCTAGATGTTGAGTGTGGAGTTCAAGGGCACTATAAAATAGACTATTCTCATCCATTTTGCTAAATGGTAGATTGTTTAGTGTGCTAGACTAATGGTTAATTCACCTAATGCTAATAAAAGTTGATAAATGAATTTAAGGCCTCAAAATTTAACTTAGCACTCAAATCAATTTAGTATGTCACCCATCCATAATTACCAATCCTACATATTTGCCAATCCTACATGGCTATAAGTAAGACAAGGTGGCTGGATTAGCACATTGGTGGTGATACAGATAAGATCGGCAAAGAAAAAATGTCCAGCCCTCGAGAGAGCCTCGACAGATTTTCCGCTTCTAAGCACTAGGTTCATTTCGCACTGGCTGAAGAGTCTCATCCTTGTTCTCCTCACGATTCTTCTCTGGTAACCATCTCCGAACCTCCACAGCTTCAACTGTGAAATCTCCTTGACACAATGGACTTGACATGTCCGGTCCTTCACACTTGGGAATGATATGAAGCAGCAGCAGCGTCTGGACAAAACAAAACAGACAAGTCAGCAATAAAACCGTGACAAATAGTCGGAGCAAATGAGAACAAGGGCACATCAATGAAATGAGTCACGCTCCTCTGAATTCTCTCAAACACGTTTGCTCTCCGACACACAATCCGAGAGCAAAACGAAGGACATATGACTTGTTTTTATGATGGATGAAGTAAATCCATCAAAACACCAAGCCTGACAGATGAAGGTTGAGTCTCCTTCACGTAAAGCAAAGCCATATATCCCTTAACCATGGTCACCTCTACCTCTCCTCCAAGGATACAAGAAGGCGAAGTATGGTAAGCAGATTTCATCTTTGCGCTTGGGGCAATGACGCAGTTAGTGAGGTTCTACCGAGACGCGTCAATTGCTGGTTGAAAACTATTTCCAACCCCCCTGCGGTGCCCGCAAGGGCGCCCCAGAATTTCTGAAAGGTTGGCCCTAGGCTCCAACCTCTGACATCAAATCCAAACGTGGAATATTACTACGGAAAGAGAGATGTTTCATTCTAAGAATCGAGCAAGGGTTTAAAAAACAACAGCAGTTCAGTTTCTCGTACCTTAGCTACACTACCACACAGTCGGTTCATGGCTTGCAGTTCAGTCCATGTCTTCAGTCTTTCCTCGTGCCCTTCTACCATCACTACGACAGCATAGCTGCAGAAGGACACAGTCTGACATATTTAGTCGGTCAAAGCTATGTCTTATAGCACGTTTAGCTTAACAATGACTCCAATGAATAATGCAAAAACACTTTCGCGTGGCATACAAAAAAATCTCACTCTGAGTGTACAAGAGCAGGATGATGACGGTACGCCATGAAGTCTGCGCCATACTGAATGCCAGATCGCACCACCCAGTGTTTGGCACGGAAATGAGCATATGCAATATACAGGTACCCGAAGTCTGGCCGGCTAGTTTGCATGCACCTCCAGGCTTCTTCTGTGGACACAGCCTCAAGCCCCTGATACATCAACGACAGGCTACGTGAATACATAAAGATGTAAACCCTCTCATCAAACGCTTCATAGCACTAGCAACCACTGCAAAAAAACACGAGGATCCAAAACAGTTTTGCTTTTGGCTAGAGAGTTGTCATGGAGAGCCACAGGGTTCCAGAAAAAAACCTCAACGGTCTGCTTGCAAATATATATGCACCCCACATGAGAAGCCAGAAAGAAAGCCTCCTCCAATCCCAACTGAAACAACCGAGCATTGTCAGGCTCCGCATTCACCTCAGGAATCCACGGGGAGCCTGCCAAACAGATCCAAAACAGAAGTGAAATTAGACTTTCCCGATCCTTCTCACGCATAACAGCAACATCTCAAACCAAGCATGCAATAACATTGCTTGCAGGGCACTCGAACTTTACGACAGTCCCTACAATTGGAGGAGCAGCGACAAGAAAAACGAAGCGTTCGAGACAAGACGAGCTGCCTTGCGGGCGAACTTACGGGTGGAAGTTGATGGTGCAGAACACGGTGGCGACGTTGCAGCATATATTGGTTTTCCGAAGCAAGCACGATTCAGGACTTGGGCTTTGGAGAAGTCAATACTCAAAATTACAGATGAATGGGCAAGCAGAGCTTTCACAGGCTCCCATTCCTGCATCTGCTTATACAAACTGGAGATGGGCTCCTCCAACGCAACTGCCGCTGCTTCTCGGGACTTCCACCTGACGCCCGATCCCATCTCACCGAATTTCTATATCATTTTTCAAATGCACTCCAAGTTTCTCTTACCCCTGCACAAACAAGTGGAAAGAACTCCGTTACAAAGGACACACTACTGTCTATATTTGGTACCGTAATTGCAATAATCATCAATACTGGTCGAAATTTTAAGTAGATTTGATTACTTGAAAACCTTGGAAACCCAGCATGCCATGCATTCCACCTCCATAAGCAAATCTAGCCCTCTTTCATAGCATCCCGTAATAAACGTCCACGGTGATCGCTTGATTCACTTGCACGAGTTAAGACAGGAAGCACCTCTAGAGAATGTCGAAACGCCATTAGAATAGGGTTTAGGGTTTAAGGATTTCACAACGACTCCTCTGGGGATACCTTGGGAAGCCAAATTTGAACGCAAGTGAATGTCACCAGATCAGAAGGTATTTAATTTAGCCACGGAAGAAGGAAATTCTCTTCAGCTTGACAGTAAGTATCCTTTGGAACAGAATTTCAGACAGGTATCATCCTTCGCGACAGTAATAGAAATCTCCA
This sequence comes from Rhytidiadelphus loreus, assembly GCA_947034895.1. Classification (NCBI taxonomy): domain Eukaryota; kingdom Viridiplantae; phylum Streptophyta; class Bryopsida; order Hypnales; family Hylocomiaceae; genus Rhytidiadelphus; species Rhytidiadelphus loreus. The sequence continues at coordinate 8,978,023 of OX344765.1, read as the reverse complement.
AACGTTTTACAGAAAAGAATCGCCAAAGGACACCAACGCAACACTCACGACTCAGGAGGGGGAAAAACCTGGATGATGCAAGAAAAGGGCGTACCAACGGAGAGTGTCGGCCCCAGCAAAATCACCTCAAATCACGAGCTCACAAACGACAATCACCGGTTCCCCGCGTGACCTTTCCTGAAGCTCTCTCTGCACGCGGTTCCCAGAACATCCCAATCCCGTGAACCGAAACTAATTCTCAATCACTCAATGGCGACAATTCTCTCGCTCCAACAAGAAGAAAGGACAGAGGTGTCTGGCGGAAGCTGTAAACCAGCAGAAGAGAATGCTTTGATCAGCGACCTTGGTCACCGACTGCAGTTTGCTATGGAAAACCAAGTGCTAGCGATGGATGAAGATGGATGAGAAGTTTCGGGCAATGATGGAGAACTTCAGTTTCAGCTGAAGTGTTGAACCTGTGAATTTGCAGTCACCCCTTCACAAGTGGAGTGAGGACCATAGTTCAAGAAACTCGAGTTATTTGTTTCTCTGGGTAGACTGGTTTTGGGGTTTAGGGTTTAGGGTTTCAGCTTTGTTGCAACAATTGCGACCTCCCTCAGCATTTGCGCTTGTGCTCAAATTGCTCCTCGTGCGTCATTGCGCTGGATTTGAATCTATTCTCGCTAAGCTGCACTAGAAGAAAAAAAAGACTGAGGGAGGTGGAGCATATGGGAGGAAGACGAAGGAGGCTTTTAGGTGTGAGCCTGTAGTTTGACTACTTTGCAGTCCTTCGGCATCTGCGTCTTGCTTCAAGCCGAAGGTATGCGGTTTTATATGCGGTTTCGTTTGCGGTATGCGGTATCGTGTGGTAGGGTTTTAGGTTGCATATTTTCCTACCTGTGATGTGTTTCAATTCACAGGTGCAAATCACATGTCCAATTTCGAGTTAGTTCCTGTGATATTCTTGATTATGTTGTCTGTGAGTTGGTCATGTAAATGTCGGCAGACAGTGCTGGGATTGCCAGCGCAATTGGTCTCGAGGGATTCAGATTGTACTCTTCAGTTGGAGTGCAGGAGATAACGGAGAAGCTTTTCGTTGGTGGATAAATTCGATTGAGATTTCCACGTCGTTCCAAAAATAACCAGACATAGCATAGTTGACAGCAGAACCCTAATCCCCCCTAAACCCCTACATTTTTCTGTGCAAGTACTGTGTGAAAAGAATCAATACGGCCCAATTTATACTCTGGATTGAAATATCTTCAAAGGCTGAAGATGTTTTCAGTGTATGAAGATTTGAAATCATGTGCACCACAATCTTTAGAATTATTGTAGTCCATAATAATTGCACAGATATTTGTACTGTAGTAGAAATTATCTTGTGTTCTAAGCAAGTTGGGGGGAAATCCTAGCTAGAACGTGACGTGATTTCCGCTAATGTTTGCATTGCCTGATCTGCAAATTATAGTTTGTGCCAACAGGCTACCGGCCAGCTTTGACAACCCCCTATTTCTAATTTGCAGGTTCAGCTTGCATGAAATCTACCTCAGTAAAAGCCAGGCAGAAGATTTCAAAATACACTCAACTCACATGGAAATCAAAACATCACATACCTTCCTGGGAAGAAATATTGCGCATGTATTGAATTTTTAGACAAGTGCATGTCCCTAAGGTGAAGAAGATCTCCTGGCAGACTCTAACACGACTAAGAAGAAAACTACAATAATTCGCATCTTGGTACAAAACTGTAAGAGCGTCCGCCTTCAGCAAGCCGTCTACGCTTGGTAGAAGTGGGACCTTGAACAAACAGATTTTTAAGGTAAGCCAGCTCCAAAGAAGAACCGGGTTTCTTTCTTTCTCTATGCTTTTCTTTTCAAACCACCACCCAGATGATGCTGAAACAGAGATGCCATCTCCAGCTGCACAATGGAGGAAGACCAGTTAGTTTCTCAACCCAGCAACGAAAATTGTTTCCAAAAAAAAGGGGAATTTCATCTTTTCGCTAGCAAGTGCCTAAATAGTCAAAAGTGGTCTCTTTTATCAGTAGGAATTGAAATAAATGTAGTAATAAAAAGAAGAAATCACGTCCTTTAAATGATAAAATTATGCTTTGAAAATCACTTTAATTGGCTATTAGCTTCCAAAGTGGACTTCCAATTCTTTCATTGGGCACCTTAACGGTTAAGCAAGCTTACCGCAGTAATAGCAGCCTCGGCTCCCTTGTTACCAGCCTTTCCGCCTGCTCTATCAATGGCCTGCTCAAGAGCAAGATTTGTTACCAGTGGGTGTAAGTAACAACATGAGTTATATGGGGTGTAACATTCTTGCGGAGCTGCCTCAACATGCTTAGAAAAAGGAATCCAAATTAGGTTAATGCATAATTTTGAGCTCATCTTAAGTAGGAGGTACCAAAGTTACAAGAAGAAGACAAGTGATGGCCGTTCACTGACCACCGTGATTGGTCTTTATAGTGAATGTTCAAGTTTTGAGTCTTTTTTATGGGCTGCCATCTACTATAGAGAAGGGTCAATTCTCACAAATTGCTAAACTTCGGTGTGGGTAGAGGATAGTAAAGAAGTCATGAAGTTATATACCTGCTCCATGTTCTCTGTTGTGAGTACGCCAAAGATGCAGGGCACATCTATAGTCAAAAACTACAAACTCATAAGTTCTAACATTAAATGGAGGTCACCCAAATATCAACTTCTATAGCAAGAATGGAATGCAAACACATTAATTGCAGACTATAAATAACAACGTCCTCAAGCCAACCTCTTCACAGTTGATTAATACGCAACATATGATTTGCATGATTTGCATACTTTAATACACAATGGATATTAAAGGGATACACCCAGACCTCTTTAATGTCACCCATAGATGCATGTGATTATGTGGAGTTTTCTAAGACTGAGAATTTAATAGTGCTTTAAAAAGAGACATTCAAGAAGGAATTAAAGTTGCAAGAGTCAAGGTCATCTAGAATCCTTTTCACACTTGTCGAGATCCTTATTATAACATTTGTATGCAGCTTCTTGTGACATAAGAGAGTGTGATAGTGAGAGTACAAAAGTGCGGTTCGAATTGGGTAGAACCATTCCCTCGGGTTTGGTGAGAGAAATAGAGGATGTGATATTACAAAGGCCTGAGTGTACTTACTTGAACTCAAACTTGCTGACATGATCCCAGATGCAGCAGAGTTGGCAACAGCATCATAATGAGTAGTAGAGCCCCTTACCTGCACATAAACAACCATGAAATTTAATGCATTTTCAGTTAATTCAAGTGGTTAGATTGCAAAGTGGAGAGGATATTCCAAAATGCTTACCACAGCTCCAATACACAAAATTGCATGGTACTTCTCCGACGATGCAAGTTGCTGAGCCACCACCGGAATTTCAAAACTTCCTGGCACCCAGATCACCTGCATTTTATCATCTTCAAAAGAATTAACATCCTGCTACTAGACCTCCCAAGACCAAGTCAAATCAAGTAACATCAGAGCTCTGCCTTAATCACATTTGAAGACAAAGGCTCATTATGTAAAGGAACTCTCACTTGTTCAAATTGAGCTCAACAGTGTCAGGGATCCCTATTCATGCCAAAAGTGCTCAATAAGGATTCTCTAGAATGTTATAGGAAATCATGGAAAGGTTTAGAGAACAGAAACAAGTAAGAAACCGTACGTCAATATCCTCCTCCCGGACTTGATATCTGGTGAATGTTTCCAGAGCTCCAGCGAGAAGAGGCCGCGTGATGATCTCGTTGAAGCGGCCTACAACCTTCACATAACCATGACGTTAAACATTGGGATGTACCATACGTACGTATTCTATAATGGAAACATTCTTAGCAATACAACTGAAGTTCTTTTAGAAATCTGACGCACATGGGTAATCAATGTGAAAAGTAACATATGTCAAGCTCTCTTCCAAAATCTCTTCCCTTTCAAGTATGCAGTGAGGAAAAGTTACAAATTCAGGCATAAGTGTAAGCAAACTCACGAATCCATTATTTCAAGCAAGATTATGAGAGAGTACTCCTGACTGAAACCAACTGATATTGAGTAAACAGTCGGAGAGCATACCACACCAAATCGTAGACCGTTGCCCTTCATTAAAGATCCAGTCACCTCCTTCACTGCTGCTGCTACCTGCAGTCTCCTATTGACTCTAGTGGCACCGGGAAATTGACATTGAGACACCCCTTGGCACAAAGACCCTAAACAGACAATTACAAGTCAATACCTTCATGCAAACACCGCAACTCATGACTAAAACATTGTTGCAACTACTATTGTGCTAAATTGTGACTACATTGATTTGTCATATTAGTGATGGCGCAAAATAAGTGTCACCGTCAAAATTTTGTTTTGGTGGAAATTAGTACAATGGAAAACAGGTTGTTGGGGGCGGGGGATTTCATCATATTCTGGGGATTCTTCCTCCCATGCCCAATGCTTTAGAGACTAATCCAAGCTTGAAGGTACTCTTCAAAGAATCTAAAACCATAAACCCTACCGTGTGGAGCATGGAGGAGTTATGATAAGGCCGGAATGGCTGCTGGGTTTAGGTCAAAACAAGAAATAAGTCCTGTGGAGGTTTCATCTAAGTGGCCTTTGGCATTAACAAATACGTTGAGGTCCTCCATACTTTTGGATAAGACTTGCTTGTCCTGCATAACTAGGTCTACACAGCAGGTATTCTGAATTTGAAAACCGATAATTTCATTGATCATTTTCATTGAGATTTCATAGGCACCTGGAGATGGGAAAGGCCTCCCAAAGGTGTCCTCATGGTCGAGCTAATTTAGCCGCTCAAGACAGGAAGGCCGCCCAATCTCCAGGTGCTCGAGATGGAGCGGCCTGAATCACAAGCATCTATTAAAATACACATTAGGAGTAGTTCAATTTTCAGGAGACCTCCCGATCTCCAGGTGCTGGAGATGGAGAGGCCTCAACCCTAATCGCCTGTTATGAAACAGACAGATTAGATGGAGATCAGTTATAACTAAACCATCAATGCTCAAGATCAATGCACTCTTGTTCTCTCGCAAGAGGTCTCCAGAATCAAAATTTGACGAACTCGTCACATGAGGAATCAATTCCAGAGTTAGGGGACCCTAAACCCACACACCGGCATGGAGTTTGAGCGGCGTTCCACGAAACGAAACGCTGGAGTTCAACGAAACGCGCGTTGCAGAGTCGTCGGGCAGGGTGGCTGGATTCTCCAGATGGTTTCCGAAACTCGAGGGAGCAGAAGCGAAAGCATTCTGTGCCAGCAACAACGCCATGCCTGCTACTTCGGACAATCGAAGCTCTCACTTCGCAAAAACTGAAACTCACCACCGAATGTCGGTTTTCAGAGAGACGTCTGTGCTGCGAGATGGCAGTGGATTGCAGGAATTTCGTAGGGAGAATCGCTCGACAGAGAAGAGTTGAACGCAGACCTCTTTAATGTCACTCTAACCTGTATGTGGTAATATAGAGTATACTCTTTACAGTAGAACTTCTAAGAGCATCCCTACCAGTGAGTTCCGTATCCCTGAAGCTTTAGGGAGAGGACCTCATATGCAAACAGAGATACAAAAATTTCATTGCACCAACCTTTATCCAAAATCTGTATCTCTAAAATATACAAATTTTTGTAAAACTCTTCTCCAGTTTTTCTCATCCCTACTTAAGGTCCCAAACTCAGTAAACAGATAGAGAAACGGAAGAGCTGGTGGGGATGCTCTAAGGAGTAAGAGCATCCCCACCAACATGTTCTATATCCCTAAAAATTTAGGGAGAGGACCTCAGATGGGGATGGGGATACAGAAGCTTGTGCGCACCGGTCTCGAAACAAGATCTCTACCCCAAATTTATAGAGAACTCGATAAAAGTTGGGCCCAATTCCCTATATTGGAGCTCATATAGAGAACTCGCGAGGTCTCATCTCTATAAAGTCAAGGTTGACTAGTTTGAGATCCCAAGTTTGGGGATAGAGAACACATAGGTGGGGATGCTCTAAGAGCATCCCCACCACTGTCTTCCCTTTTCCTATCTCCGTCAGGGTGAAGGGGAGCACAAATGGGGATAGGGAAGACAAGTTCCCACTCATAGTTCCTTAAATTTCCAACTTATTGCTAAATAGAGGTAGGGAGAAGTCAAGACAAAACTATAGAAATTGTAACAAGGTCAAATGAATAGTATTCCCACAAATCAATGAGCACAATTCATGTTGGAAAGGTGAAAAGAGGTTTAGGGCTTACTCCATTTGAGTTCCCTATTCATCATCCCATACAGGAAATTTAGCCCCCCCTTCCCTAAATTTTTAGGGATAGGGAATGTTGGTGGGGGGGTCTTTCCTATTTGGATGAAACTCATTCGGATATGGATAGGGAAGCCACTAGTGGGGATGCTCTAATACTTAAGTAGCACTCTCTAAAGTAATATTGCTTACAAGGTCCAAACCTAGCTCCATAAAGTAACTACACCTAAAATGGTATGAATAAGCTTTATGGAAAACCAAAATGCTTTAAAAAATGAACAACAATTTTTTGCACATTGGTGAAGGACTATGAATCAAAATACAAGTGGTTCCATAATTTTTGGATGTATTGTGAATTAGTTAAAAAAATTCAAAGATGCAAAGAGAAGGGTGCTAAAACTGTAATATAAGTAATGCCAAAATGCATTTGATGCACATAAAGAAATGACACTAGTGGTATCGAAACATGTCATAAAGAAGAAGTTAAAACAATAGAAAGTGTACCCAAAATTGCCCCCTTGCAAAGTTGCCACCTCCACAATACTATAAATAAAGTTGCACACTACTCATTCAAATGATGGCCCCAAATTCCACCTCACACTTGTCCTTGTAATGCACACCATTTTGGGTATTCTCCCTATTCAATTTTCCTTCAAAAATAGGGGTCAATTTTGAGGAGTGGTTCATTTTAGGTGTAGTTATTATAAAAATAATTAGGGAGGATTGACCCCCTTATTGCCCCATTCAAGGATAAATGTAAAAATTGCCCCTTGTTTTGTGCTCCAATAAATTTTGAATTTCTTCACCTCTTCTAGCTAATTTGGGGCCTTTGATTGCAAATATGAATTCAGAATTTGCAAATGTTATCATGGGTGGCAAATAAAAAATTCCAATGTTTTCACCAAAGATAAAACATGTGGTAGTGAGGGGGTCAATCCTCCTTGACCCACACAAACGTCATAAATATAAATGACCCTCCTTTGTTGTAATAACCTTTGTAATGTAATGAGTTAGACCAATTCCGTTCCCTCTACTTATAAGAAGTTCTATTGTAATTTGTCTGAAGTCTACAATGAATAAAGTGTTGCAAGGTAATGTAAGTAATAATGAAATTTCATAATTGGATAGGTGAAACTTGTTCAAAAGATGGGATTTCTTCATTGAGGGCTTTGGGCTACTTTTCACCTAGAGGCTAGGCCAATTTCCTCTGTACCGGATTGTGCAAAATTTTAGTTCCTTTGGGGCTAGAAATCATCCCCAACTATTCATCAGAATAAGATTATAATGGGGGCCAAGAAGCTAGGCCAATTCAATAAAACTTACAAAAAAGAGAGAAAAGGGTTGAAATTTTCAGGGCTACTTTATACCTAGAGGTTGGGTCAATTCCCTTGAGGTTAATTCCACAACATCCAATTGATTTGATTTGTTGAAAAAAATAACAGTTTATAAAAAAAGTTTAATTGAAATCTATCATTAGCCTCCCATTTTTTGTACACCCAATTCAGTGAACTTGAGTCATATTAGATTGTGTCTTTTTTGGATAAAAATTTCATTACACCAAATTGTCCCAGTATTTAGGTGTAAAGGGGTTGGGACCGATTTCAGAGTTTCATCCAACAATTGAGAATTCTTGGCCTCTAACTTAGCAAATTGGCTTAGCCTCTAACTATAAAGTCGTCATGAATCCGTATTCCAAATGCTTGGAATATAGCCTGGAACGAGGTTCCCATACCCGAAACTATCTAGATATAGGGATCTTTTACTAACAAAAAGTGCTAGGTCTTTGGATTTTCTCCTTGTTGCGACAACTCCATTGCTCTTCTTTTCTAGTCTCTCTTGTTGTTTGCTTCCAATTACACTTGTTCTACTTCACGGTTTAGGCTATCCTTTTGTTGAAGGATCTATATGTCCATTCATAAATCTTGCGTATGCTCTACTTGTGATTTTTCCATATTGCTCAAGACTCATTGCTTACGATTGTCATGGTAGAGTCAAATGCTCCCTTGGTCGTGGAGTTCTCCATCGAAACTTCATAGTAGAAGACGGACACGAATTTGCTTGGTACGCTTACACCTTTTTTTTATCCTATCCTTGGATTTTTTATTTATGTTTTTTTTTTCTTGAATTGAATATGTCATGGTTTGTTTGAGAGTGTCATTGGATTTTCCTGATATAAATTTTATAAACTTTATGAGGATTATTAAGAACTATTATAAATTTTAATTTTAATTTTTTATAAACGTCTGCGAGAAGAGAGGATGTGATATTAGAGAAAAGGGCCTTACAGAGGTCCGAGTGTAAACCCTAAATCCTGCGCGCATTTTTGAACGTGTCACAGTTGCTGCGAGAGTCCCTTGAGTGGATTTGGCGATGCAAATTTCGGAGACTTGATCAGCGAGAATGCCTTTCACGAGGCGCCCGTTGCAGACGACCATCACCTTTGTGGCGTTCAATGGCCTGCTCTGCTTGAGTCTTGGCCCTGTTTACGATTTCGTTTGTGATCTTCCCTTTTGGGAGCGCCGGGTGAGTGATGTACCTGTGCTGCACAATCGTTATCAACCTGTACTTCATGTGACTATTTCGTTGCAGTGACATAATTTTTTAAGTGTTTGTGGAATGGATTGTTCATTTTATGTTTCAGAGAGAAAGACTGAGGCAGGAGCGGGATATTCGGGATAATCAGGGCGTGCTCACGTCCGAAACTAATTAGATATCTTACTTGCGGAGGCTGCACCTTTGACGTGTATTCAATTAGAGGTAAGGAGAGATAGAATTGTTGAGCTTTCTTTGCTAGTTAGTCCGTGAGGAGCGCATTCAATTGGGCATTGAATTTTTTTCTTAAGTTGGATTTAAAGAGAAATGTTTTGTGCTAGGGCCTGAAGCAATTTGGTGTTCTGCTTGGTTACTTTTAGGGTTTTCTCGTTTCGGGAATTTTTTGATTGCGTATTGTTAGTCTAACCCCTTAACGCCTCTATCCTTTTTCTACTTTTGGCACATTTTTGCTTATATCTTTAAACAAAAATATCATTTACCGTAATTTCATGAAATTGGTCATTCAGGAAGGTTGTCTTTTCAAGATTCAAGTGTTACATTGGATGAATGAGAAGTTAGTTGGACAAAACAGCGCCTCCAAGCCCTCTGTTTATCATCCAGAATATGGACGTCGGAGCGCTGAAGGGCTAAATGATCAGGGTTTTGATTGCAGATGATCTTGCGCGATTGCGTGTTGTTGCTGTTTTTGAAGACGAGTGAATTGATTGCTTGATTGCTTTTTTGATCGATATGTCGAGGATGCCGCCCTCTGCTTGCAAAGATGCGCTCCAAGAAGGTAGGAGTGGGCATCTGCATTGCAGTTTGCATTTTTTTTCAATTTTTTCTTCTCTCATGTTAGATTTTTTATTAAAGAACTGACGAATGTTTAATCCGAAATTTTCTGCATTCCAGTGCATAACTCAATAACGGACATGGTGAAGGAGGTCGCAAATGAACCGTCGGTGGGTCTTTACTTCGTGCAGCAGCACGTGCATAAGGCCGTTCCAGGGCTCCTAGTGCTCAAGGTCTGGCATCTTTCATGTCAACTGTTTCAATTGAGATGTTGGGAGATACTTGAAGTGACTCGTTTTGATTGAAAGTTGAGTATGCTTTTCGTGACTATTACTGACTTTCGAGTCACTTGGTTATAGTAAAAAGTTTTTATCAGTCAGCTACTTAATTAAAATGATTTTCATTAGTGGCCAACTAATCAGCAGAAACATATGTTTTGCCTTCTGTATGGCTAAGCTGGTAACAATTTCAGTAATGAGTTAGCTGCTAATCTTGCATTCAGAGCCATGTTGTCGAAGTAACAGAAGAGGCAATTCTGTATACACAAGATGTGAATGATGCTCTCGCATCCGTGAAAGTAATGAACGAGGTTGGGCCCCCGGTGTTCAGCAAAATGATGTCTACACTCAATGCTAGTCTTCGACTCCTTCCAACTCTTCACCATCCTAAAACGTGAGCACTGAAAAGTTTGTGTTTTTGTCGTGCTGTTAGGCCTTTGGAGTTTTCTGGGTTTCTTAAGGCGTCTCTTGCTTGGCACTCCTTATGTTTATTGATATAGAATGTTATTCATTGTTTTGATGTGATTACATGATAGGGGCACCTGATTGAGGACTGCTGCTGGTTTGTCTACTCATGAATTGCTGTTGCTTCACTCAGAAGTAGTCGACCGCCTCCAGCCTTCGCACACCTGCCTAGGTCTGCTACTCATCACGGTGCTGTGGCTTTGCCGAGCTCACAGCCAGGGACTAAAAGCGGAGTGAATTCGTTGCGCAACATTCCAGAGGCTACAGGGAAAACATCCCGGGTGTCTAGTCCAGGGGAGGGACTCCCTGTTGTCTCACCTAGGTCATCATCTTCGCAGGTAATGCTCTCCCGGAGACAATTCTCACTCAAATATTTAATTATCATTGTTCATCCTTCTCATTCTTGAGCGGCATCGTCTCTGTTTTGAGTAAGGCAGCTGCATTGAAGTGGATTTGAAAACCAAAAGAATTCCGATTTTCTTTTCTTCTTTAGTGTGAAGAATTCTGCCTTATCCATTCTTGATGTTCTTACATTGAAATTTTGATGTGCCAGGGTAACTCAAATTCGTCTTCCACGCCGCAAACCGACACATCCGGTTTTGTAAGCGGTTTTTTGAGCTCGGCTTATCAGAGGGCTAGCAGCGTGAGAATGTCCATGCCAGTTGCATTTGAAGTCAAAGAAAGAGTTGCAAGACAAGACAATGCCACGGAAGTTTCTAGTGCACCAACAAGTAACACTTCTACATCAAGTTCTACTGCTGGTTACATACCAAGCATCCCTTATTGGAACGTCTTCGAGTCGGCAATACAGAAGGCCGGTCACATGGTGGGTGCAGGGAGTACTGGTTCTGGCGATTCCTTTCGTCGATCTCCCTTTGTTCGAAGCTTCTCTGCTTCAAGTTTGTCAGAGTCTGTACATAAGAAATCATCACTGGAAGAATCTGCTGTTGGAGGAAGTTATAACAACAGGGAACAAGAAGACCTTGAGAAAGTGGATGACGAGGGGCATTCAGGGTTGGATTTGGAAGATCCTGAGGTAGTTGAGAGCTTTGCAAGACTGCAACAAGAACAAGCAGCAAAGCTTGAAGAATGGTTGGGGACTTCCAAAGAGGATGAGGCCACTCCGCAATCTTGAAGTGCCTGACAAGTTATGCAGATCATTTCATAGGATAATCTCTGTTTAGCTGGAAAGATCGAGCTGTGATTTAATAGAAAAAACTGTCAGTACTATTTCAGTGAAAGTTGATGCAATTGCTTCTCTTCTGTTGGAATCATGAATAAATTTGCACACAGGTACAAGCAGCCCAAGTGTTTGTATTGTTGTGCTGAGCATTTGCTCTCTGAGTAAGTTACCATCTATCTATATCTATACCTTGGGTGAGGTTGTTTGTTGACTGTCTTTTGGACAGAGACTATGGCATAACTATGGTTTCTGAATCTGAGTTTCCAAATCTTACAATCACATTCACGTTGCACAACACAGTTAGGTTTAGGTTTTGTTTAGAGGGGGTCTGACTAGTTAAACACATTCTGTGTCCAATTGGTTGGATGGCCCTTCCCTGTCTGACTGGTCAAATGGGGGTTGTTTGGTTTCTCTATATTTTATTTGCAATTTTTTATTTTGCTTGTGTATCACTGAGTCAATAGAGTTAACTGTAAAGTTTGTCATGTGTTTGTAAATGGGTGTCAGAGGAAGGTTTAGCAAAAAATGGTACAAAAGAAACAGGGCACCAAATTCCATCAACCTCCAATTTTGGTGCTCCAAGGAGTTTCATCTTATGTTTTTCCCAAACTCTGGCTCCATGGTCTTGCATCTAATGTTCTCTTTGTTTAACCCTAGAAGGCCCAAGGCCTTTTGGGGTCTAAAAACATCATTGCTTTTGAAGTGTTATAATTCTAAATTTTAGTAAGGTTTAAAAATCTCAACTGTACAGTCTTATAGTGTACATGTTGTAGATGACATGAATCAAATTTGGGGTCATTTGACCGTATAGATTGAAAGATTATAATGTTTTAGTGTTGAAAAAAGATGCTGAAATTTTCCTAAAAACACATTTGGAGGTGAAATTCGATTTCTAAACCTACTCAAATGAAAAAAGTTTAAACTACAAAGTGATTCAAAACCAAAAGTCAAACACTTTGATGGGAAAAAAATAATTCAATTGACTCATTGCGTTCGCAAAATTGTTTTGAAATGTCAAAATACAGTAAAAAACGTAGCAAAAAAACACATCTATGGCTGAACCTACTTCTACTAAAATGCTTCTCAGTCACTCATAACTTCTTTTATTGTTATGAATTTTTAGCCACACAAACTAGACTAATATTCACAACGTTTCCAACAAGTTTGATTGAAAACGGACCTTGTATAAAGAAGTTATAAGCCGACGAAGTTCACTGTAATGCAAAAATGTTTGGGTTTTGAACTTCGAATTGCTCCCAAACATTCAAAACAACTTGGATTGACATGAAAATTTTAGCACAATAACTAGACTTTAATAGGGAGAAAATCCAACAAATTTTATTGAAAAAAAACATTTGATGAAAAAGATACAAGCCGCCGAAGTTGCAGCCATCAAATGCAGTTTGGTGAACCCTAATTCAACCTCTGAACTTCGATTGGCTTCCAAAAAATTTGTAAATCTTGGATTGATTTGAAAATTTTACCACACAAACTAGAAGAGAGAAACCAAATTTTCCAACAATTTTTATTGAATTTGGACATTGGATGCAAAAGTTCTAGCACTTTAAATTGGACTTAAAACTATGTGAGGACACTTTTCATCCCCTTGGGCGGTTTAGGGTTAATTTCCCCACTATCCACTATTGCTAATGTTGTTGTTCACTTGGGATAGAATCTCACAATTACACTATTCTTATTTTTGTTTGTTTGATTTGTTATGGTGAGATCTTTGGAACCATACATCTAGCTTTATAGTCGAGTTCTTGGTACCGTTAGAAAGCTCTTTGCAAAGAGGGGTGTCCAGACTTTGTTTCATGACATTTGGACTTATGATGTGAAAGTTACGGATTTTTGAGTTATTTTTGAGTTCAAAATTGAATCAAATTATCTTTTATTGTGGACCAATGGCAACAAGCTACACTAGTGTAGTTAATATTGCACACTAAGTTGCTTACCTTGCTTTACTACTTGCACTAGGTTTGTCAATCCTCTTCTTGTATAGGAAATACTATTAGGTTTGACCCTTAAAGGACGAATAAGTGACCTTGGAAATCATCCCTTTTCATTACCTTATAATAATTGGCTTAAAAAATAACAAAAACACTCATTAAAAGTCAAACCACTGAGAAGACCTCCCTTTTCACAACAAAATTTTGAGGATGAATAGCTGCACCACTGTCCTACTAGAAGGATTCCATGTCATCCACCATCGGCAAAACATCCGTATCAACGTTTAAGGGTTAATGGATACCAATCCAGCTGAATTCAGTGATTTACTAATTTACTAACCACTAATTTAGTCATTTACTCGGTGTCTCCCATTTCAAAAGTGGAACGCCAAAACTCCCTCCAAAGTGTGAAAAACCGGCGCGCAGTTACGCACGCGATCATGAGTATCATCCATGACACATGTGCCGTGTTCCAGACGCACGGATGAAAAGTAAAGCCCGGAACGAGGCTACATACCCGGAACTATTCGGATATCTGGATCTTTCACACCGACGAGAAGTGCTAGGTCTTCGGAGCTTCTCCTTTGATCACTCGGCCACCGCGTTGCGACAACGCCATTGCTCTTCGTTTCTAGCCTGTGTCGTTGTTTGCGCCGATCACGTTGCTTGGTCTACTTCGCGCAAGTACTGTGTGTTGCTGCTGTAGAGATTTAAGGCGGTTTTGAGAGGAGACGAAGCTTGGAGGCCACGAGGCTTGGAGGCCACCCTTTTGCTGAAGGATCTGTGGCTTTAAATTCCCCGTCCGCTCGTAAATCTTGCGTGTGCTCCCGCTCGTGATTTTTCCATATCGCTCGAGACTCGCTGCTTACAATCGTCATGGCGGCGTCAGATTCACCCTCGGTCATGGAGTTCTCCATCGGAACTTCGGAGCAGAAGATGGACATGAGCCTTGGTACGCTTGCACCTTTCTTTGTATTCTGCTTGGATTTTGTATAGGTTTTTGTTTCCTTGAATTGGATATGTTTTTGTTTCTTTGAGAGTGTCGTTGGAAAACTCTTGTGGAATTCGCCTTTGGATGCACCTTGTTTTGAGGTTAATTTTGTAGTGAGGAACAGAGACTTTTGGTTTGGTATGTTTACACGTTATTCATTAGATTTTTTTTTTTGCTGGGAGTAACGTAGGCCTTTGCTTTTGGTTGTTTACACGTTGTTCGTTAGCTTTTTGTTGCAGTGAGGAGTAGAGACATGTCTTTTGGTTTGTTTTCATGTTGTTCACTGTTTATTCGATGTTCCGTTTGCGTCTACACTTTCATTGAAGCTTTTTTTTTTTTTGGTGTGTGTGTTCTTGTGATATTTTCTCGTCAGATTTGAGAGCGATTTGGAACGATATACAACTAATGTTTGTCTCACGGTTTTCCTCGTCTCTATGCTTAGTATGATGAAGACTTAATCTACATCTTTGATGCTGCGCGGCTGTCTCGTGTTATTGATAACGTCTGGAGAATCGTACCGTCCTGTAAATCTGTGAGATCGTGTAGGTTGCTAGTATGCCATCGGTGTGATTAACTGTATTTGTCCGTAATTAGGGTTAGATTCTGCGACGAGCGTTTTGCTAAGACAGTCTCTCCCTCTGTTTATTTTTAGCGAGGCTGTCGAGTTCCTCGGACGTCTCTTTTTTCTCCGTGCTCTTGGGATATTTTCTTGTCGAATTTGAGAGCGATTCGGAACTTCGTCTTGCAGTATATAATATCTGTGTTTTATATGTCGAGTTAGTTATCTCCATCTTGGATGCGGCGCGTCTGTCTGTTGTTGTAAATAACGTTTTGGTAAATCTTCCCGTAGTGTAAATCTTTTAGATCATGTACTTTGCTAGTTTCTTATCGGTGAGATTAACTATATTCGTTAAAATTTAGGGTTAGATGCTGCAACGCGGGGTTTCCCTAGCTTGCATTGTTTTAAGATGTTTCTGTTTATCTGCAGATGACATCATTAAGCTGTCGAAGAAGGCCAACGCTAAGAATCGAGTTCCGGTAAGCGTTTGTTATTTGATCTCAGCTTTTACCTATGGATTCACCGAATGATTTTACAAATTAGTTTTTTAATGAAATTTATTTCATGATGACTCTTCAAATAAGATATAAATATGTTAGTGTAACCTGGCAAAAACATTCTGCAGAACAAGGGAAGGAACAAGAAACCAAATGGACCAACTGCAAAGGCTGCTCTTCAAAAGTCTGTTGCTACGCGATCATCAAGTATGCGACAGGTAAGACAGTAGCTTGAGATCCTTGGCGGATGATTACTCTTACTTTGGAAATTATCGGACGATTGTCTTGTGGAGCTATTCGCGGAATATGGATGATCGAGTTCTTGGATGTCTTCCCTAACGGCTTGGCGTTGTTGTGGTATGCAGGGAAAGTTTGCGGAGGCTAGAGCTCGGAATGGTGATGCAAATTTCCCTGCCACTCAAGCTGCTAGTAAGAGAGCTTTTGCTGCCCCTATTAACACAAGGAGCAGGCAAATAATGAAGAACAACAGTGAGGTGTCTGGAAGAGCCGCATTTGGGAAGAAGCGTAATTTTCAGAGGGGTCCAAATATCCCCGTTGCTGCCCGGAATATGACGGTGTCGGTCGTCAATAATGCGAGCAAGTGAGTGGCTGGTGTGCCCGATTCCAATTGCTGCCACAGTGTGGGGGTTGTTTTGGTGTTTGTGATGGCCTTTGCAGTGTCGGAACTGGTTTTTTTGACGAGGTTCTTCAGAATGAAGATCCCCTGCACTACGCCCTTATACCATTACTGTAGAATTGAACAGATCTGCTTAAGATTGCAAGTGAACAGATCGAAGGTACTCCTAGGAGTCAACGCAATTAAGGTGGAGTGGAAAGGATAGATACATCGATTGAGACTGGCAACGATCATAGACAGGATCTGTCCACACCTTAAGAGATCTATATGGGAAGGATGGTCTGCTATTTTAAGGAGGTCTGTTGCGTGCCTGCCTTGGACGTCCTTTGCTTGTGGAGGTCCACGCAAAGGCTGCTCGGAGTGAGCGCCATATAGAAAGCAACAAAGTGCTGCAGCCTACGCGAACCCTTCAGTCATGGAAGTTGCAGTGCATTGGCTTTGGAAACCAATTTGGCGTGGTTAAGGGTATAGGGTTCCAGGCTCGATTTGGTTGGGCTCGCAGTTGCAGTTGCATCTTTTGAATGAGGAGTCCATGGGGTTCTCTTGACATCCTTGAACGAGTAGATGAGCACCATTTGGAGACCTTGCTTCCTACAATACACCTAAAGAAGAGGAGATGATTTGGTTTGAGCAACTCGGTGCATCACATTCTCAGAGGTCTTGGTTGATGCGTGGCATTTGAATCTTATATCGAAGGAAACTGTAGCTTTGTGGTACTATCACACATCAGTACTTCTCCAGCTGCTACCTGTTACGAATTGATGTCAGGCTCTAATTCAAGTTGGACAAATCTTCTACCTTCACCTAATCCCTTCACTCCCCTAGTTGGATCATCACAGAGGTATTTGGGTTTTTATGGCCCATGTGGTATGTCTCTCTTCCTCTGTTCATCCAGGTTGGTTTGTTGGAGGCGATTCTTGGCTTATCGCCAAGAAATATGTCGTCAAACATCAATTCATGTTGATGGCCTTTGTTTTACAGGTTTGGTGCAGGTAGGGCAGGTGGGAACCCTCGCAGACGCAATGCAACAGTATCACCAGCAGTTGTAATCCGACAAGTCTCATCTGACCCTCACCCCTCGGTAATTTTCTTGTTTCCACTTAGAAATTTGCACTATCTTCATTTGAATAGTTCGGACTGCGGGAATTTCGAACTTTTTGTGACCGTAAATGTTTGTGGACACGAGTTGAAGGTTGATCGTGTTATTTCTGCTCGTCTCAAAATGTTGCTGTTGGTGTTTCCGAAGGACAGGCGGTCATAACACTAAATTAAGAATTTCGTGTCTTGTGTCAATTAGGCCAATCAATTTCAATCACAGCCACAGAAGCCGAAGACACTGGATTCGAGGTTTGCAAGTATCCGCAATGCCCCGCAGCAAGCAGCGCCGAAGTTCATTGCCCAGCGAGGTGGTCGCAGAGGAGGTTTTGGCGGTGGCCGAGGACGTGGGCGACAGAATGGTGCAAGGATGTCCTACTTTTGATGTGGTCCGCGAGGCCAACTTTTAATTGGAGTGGTCGTAAAACCAGCATAAAGTAGAGGATACGTGACCTATCATATCTGTTTTTTCGAGAAGAGGATTGGATATATGGTGACACTAGTGAAAAACACTTTTTCTCTCATCCAGGAGAACGAGTTTTAGCGAGTTGTTAATACTGGATGTCGGTAGTTTTTGTTTGGATCCAAATTTCTGAACTTGGTAAATTTCATCTGGCCTTTCTATAGATTAATGGCTGGATAGGAACATGTATTTTTCTGCTGCTTGAAGCCAGACGCCACGGAATCCTGACGTGGTGCGCAATTTCATAACTTTTGCAAGGGGTTCTATTCTGTGACTCTATTACGTTCAGACAACTAAACATTGTCTCAGCGTCAGTGACTGATGTGAAACTGTGGTAGAGTAAGGTAGTGAAGTTGGTTGCATTTTTTTGTAGGGACGAAGGTAATAGGATAAGTGAGGGAATTGGTAATCATTCCCTTAAACTTATGTGTAGTGAGGGTTTTTTATTCTACATTTTTCGTTTTGTTTGCTGCAGTAACGAGGGTTGGCAAAAATATATTTCTAATAATAGACGCCGGAATTTTAGGAGTGGTATTTTTCAAAAAAATTATATGGGGAAAAATGAATTTTTCTATTTTATTTTTAGACATTTGTGGAATCACATTTGCCAAATTTAAGTAATTATTTGGTGAGGAATGTTGAACCTATCTATTGGGTATGGCTTTGACAAAAAAAGAATTTTGCAATGTTGTACAACACATAATGTCTAGTGGTGGTATTAAAGTATACTTATCCATTATTCATTATGAACCCTCCTAATTGGATCCCTTATTTAAACCAATTTAATATTCCAACCCAAAAAATCTTTTGCATACCTAATATGACATTTCAAACCTAATTAGACAAGTGTAGAAAATAGAGATACAATTGGGAGAATGTCTTGTGATTGTAAGTTGTAGATCAAAATGCCTTTGTTAATGCCAACAACTTCAATGATTATCATATCAAAACCATGTGTAATACAATAGATTAATAATAATTATTGTTGTTCAATCAACTTTCTTTACAATCTACTTGCAATGGCTTTGTCAAAATGCAAATTTTTGTTATTGTAGTGTGTTAATTCTAAGAGTGTTCATTTCTAATTTGTTAGAAATAGTTTTTATTGACCTTGACCACCAAGTATGGTATTTATTTGGCAACTTCATATCACTAAAATCAATATACTCTTTTATTACAAATGAAACCATTTGATGCATGCAAATTTTGGATATAAACTACTATACATGGTGGTCAAAAGTCTTCAAAATATATTTCCATAAATAGAAGCCAAAACTTTAAAAATATATGCATATTTTAAAATAGTATGAAAAAAGACAAAATTTTCTAATTTTAAACATATATCGAATCACACTTGCCAACTTTGATTAATTATCCAACAATGAATGTTGAAACCTGACCATAGTTATGATTGTTTGCCACCTATGCCATTACGACAATTATAACATTTGATTTTCTTTAAATTTTTTCCTTTTCCTCTTCATAATTTTAAGTTAAAATCTTTTAAATAATTATACACTTTTGTCTAAGATAGGAGGCTCTAAAAGTGCGCAAGCTCTAAAATCACCCACTTCCTCAAATGTACATTGTATATACATGTTGCTTTTCATAGCCTTCAACAATGTAAAAATAGTGTACATATGAAGAGGTGGGTGATTTAGAGCCACGTGCCATTTCAACTTCAATATTTCATAACTAATTCCACAAAGCTCCAAAAAAATATTAAATGACTTGGGTCAAATGCCAATTCCACTTGTCTTTCACGAAAAATTTATTGAATAGTATTTCAAGAAGTTTCCCTCCCCACAATTTAGTTTTAGCTCCTAAATGGGCAATTTATGGACCTCTTGCATCAAGCATGCTCTTGTTGGGCCTGATAGAGTAAGAATCAAGGAGCCATTGCAAACAAAACAAATAAGCAAAACCAAACAAAATCATTGAATTGGAAAGCTAAAAAAATTCAAAACTTCATTTCAACCATAACGTTGAGTTGATTTAATGGATTGTAAATTGGATCAACTTTGGATTGGGCCTGATCTTTAACCCCTAAAGGACCAAATGACCATTGAATATACATAGACGATCTCAGGTAGGTGTATATGAAGTCATTTTATCAACATATGTTCTTCAAATTTTATCACAAGGTGTGAACATGTACTCCCTTAGTGGGAATGTAATTTTTTTTCTTGATTAGGTGCCCAAATCAAAAGTTGTGCTATCCTAAACTTTTTTATCAGCTCGAGCAATTTTGGACAACATGTGCAAAATTCCTCCTCTATTTTTGAAATTTTGATATTATGTAACTTACTTGATATAAGATGCAAATGTAAAATAAAACACCCATGTGTAGTGTAAGAATCTCATTCTAGGAGGACTTAAAGTGTGTTGGGCCAGAAAATCTTTTTCTAAGAGGACTTAAAGTGTGCTAATATTAGAAAAAATTTGATGCTAGTAGTGGGCCACGATTTTTTTTGATAGCAATGCAATTACAGTGAAAAAGTGATTAAATTTTCTTAAATTTTTTTTTGAGTCCTAGGTAGCACTGCTAGTCAGATTGGCAATTTCTTTTTTTTAAATTAATTTAAAAAAAACATAAAATATAAAAACATAAAAAATATAAAATCCAAAAATATAAAAAACATAAAAATATAAAAAAATATATAATTTTATTTCCTTGTGATTGCACTATGGCCGAAAATAAAACAGTTTTGTAACAGTTTCATTCACTGTTCAAATTTTTTGTACTGATTTCTCGACACCAATTGCATTGGCAATCCCATCACTATCTACCAACATTCCATGACCAACTCCTAGACAACATAACCAAGAAAACGATCATAGGTACGAACTTGAAAGCAGATAAGGTAGCTGACCTCTTTCCAATAGAGACCTATTTTTCACTAGTTAGATTGCTTTGTCTCCAATTAGTTGTGACAACTCGTGTGGTTAGGTGATAGCTCACGCACCACAAATGTTGGAGAGGTGTACATTGAATGCATACAATGATCACAAGATATACATTTGAAGCCACAATTATCACCTACTTTGAAGCATGGTCAATTTTGTAATGAGCCTATGATTGGAAATGTGGTGCCCTATATAATAAGAATGGATTGAATGAAATCTTTGTGAAAAAAATTAATAATGATTTTGTTTTTGAGGGGAAAAAAAAGGAACAATTTCTGGAACCCTCCTCATATCTATTTCTTTATATGGGTGATTTTTCTCCTCACCAAATGCATACTGGAAATACAGTAAATTGCTGAAGTGGTCAGGAATGAGGTCGGCTACCTTAGATCAAACTAAAAAGAACATCACATGTATGAAAACTCGCAAGCCCCTCTGGACTTTCTTCTCCTGCCAGCGAGAGATTCGTCGCCATTGTGGACGTGCTTGTGAATTCGTTTTGGTTGATTGAGTATTCTGGGAACCATGTTCCAGAGAGAGCTTCATGACGGGACGGGATAGACGTGGGAACCTCAGTCTTCTCTAAAGCTCGTGATTTGAGGTGATTTCGCAGAGGCGACACACTCTCTGTTGGTACGCCCTTTGATTTCTTGCATCATCTTGTATTGATGTGCTTTGGTGATTTTTTTTTATTTTGGAAAACGTCTGGAGAGGTTCTATTACTGTCACCAAGAATGGTCCCTGTCTGGAGATTTGTTTCAGAGTTTACTTATTGTCAAGATGAAAAGAGAGTTCTCTGCTGTCATCTAAATCAGTTACCTTCAGAGCTGGTGACATTCAGTTAGTACGTTCAAATTGGGCTTCCAAAAGCATCCTGAGAGGAGTCATGGTGATCCCCTTCAACCCTAAACCCTAACGTAATAGCATTTCGACATCCTCTAGAGGTGCTCTCTTTCACCCAGTTATTTTATGCTTGTTTTCAAATCAGTGTTGGGCGTGGGTGTCACTGTAATCCGGAAATCGTCTTAGGTTCTGAATTCTGTTATTCCAACTGTAGACGAGGCTAATTTCAAATTTATCATCCTACCTTTGATACAAGTGTTGCAGTAGTACCACGGTTGCTAACTGACCTTGGAGGTTTCAATTTTTTTAAACTTGACCTCATACCATTACCATGAGTGTGATTCATGGTGTAAAAAGTATCATTAACGTAGTTCAAGAACTTGGAATGTACTAGTATCTACAATAGTGGTTTGAATACAATTGTTACAATTTCACAAATTCCAACTGGAGTGAGAGAATTGCAATTAGTAAAATTAATTTCTCTAATGCTTGCTTGAGGTTCCAAAAAAGCATAAGGTCATGAAGTTCATTCTTTTTTGTACTGTTGTGTTAGATTCTTGATCTACATATACAACAACTAGATTTTTTCAGTTTGATCATGTATTAGCTTGAGTGCCAATACATATGAATTAAAAATACCCATCTATTGTTCAACAATGGGCAGTCTTGGCCTTTACCATTGGACATACTAGTATGTTATGCATTTCTCTTTGTTTCATTGTTCAAGTACATTCTAGAATTAGTAACCACAAGATCAATGATATCCTTTGAAAATGAATATCATTACTTGTCTAGCATCTCCCAAACCCAATCCAACATTGTTTCAAATCTAGTTTGAACTGCCTCCTCAATTGCAAGTTCTTGTCCTATAGAATTATGAGAAAAGTATGTTGTATATTGTCGCACTTCAATGTTAGGTGCTTAGAATCCCATTTTATACTATGGTTGTCAAGCAAGATTCATGCCAAGCAAAGGGTAGGGTAAGTAGAAGAGCTGAGGGGAGGTGGTGATCCATGTATGGAGATTATTGACATTGTTTTATACCGGTATCTTGAGGACACACCTCATGTGAATTATAGTAGAACCTCTCTAAAGTAACAAGGCTACAACTAGTTTGACACATTACATTAGAGAGATTATTACATTAGGAAGGGTCATTTGCATTCATGACATCTATATGTAGCCCAATCCGGGACCGGAAATCAATTTTACCTTAAAGAGGTTTATTACTTTAAAGAATATTGTTCTCAAGAGGTTCTACTATAGTATACATCGATGAGCATCTCAAGAAGCACAAGGTTATGCCATTGCATGCCCTAATTTAACCAAGATTGATTGCAATGTTGTGTAAGGGATTTGTTGGGGGATTGGGGTCAAAATTTGCTTGCCGTGGATGTGCAATGATATGGCAAGGACAATAGTACCAAACACTACTAGGTCCTATGACAACTTGGCCCTTAGCAAAGGCTTTGTTCTTGTAGAGGTGGTATATGAGACTCTCCAAAAAGTCTTATGGGACAATTCTCTTAATTTCAACTACTAGGGCCTAGTGTTCTCCAAATGGAAGAGATTCTAGCACAACACACTACAACAATGGCCAACTTGGTCAAGCAAGCAATTGAGATTCAAGAAGAAATCAACTCAGACTCAAAAGACCCTAAACCCTAAAAAAAACAAGAGAAGTTAAAGGCCTAAGGAGCTTCATAAGGAGGGGCATTGAGGATTGAGCTTTCCCACAAAGGGAAGAAGCACATGGCACTTCGACTTTGGCCCTAGGGACAAAAAGGACAAAAAGAAGTCAATCGGATTTTTGGTCAAGAGTACTTTAGCTGCCTTTACAGGTGACGATTAGCGTAGGGTGGAAGTTGAGAGGATGATAATGGGAGATTACTAGCAGATGGAGCTCATGCTTTCAATGATTCAAATCCACGAGATTCTGGCACAGGAGGTGGTTGACAACATCACGAGCATGCCATAGGGTTCTCTCCGGAGTGCATGAGATATTACACCTGACCTTCCAAAGATGGATCACTGATGAGTTCTACCACAAGGAGCTTGATTATGCAACAGAGTGGGTACGAGTGGGTTCTATCATCGTATATGACCTCATGCAGCTGCCTGTCTGTCTTTCTGTCTGTAATTTTCTTTGGTCCATTCTTCAAGAAATGCACTCTTGGAGAATCTGGAATCCAACCATTTTCGACTCCCAATAGGACCCCAACAGAAACTTGTACAGCTTAGTACTAGGAATCTTACTCAAATGCTTACATATGGATGATTAAAGCCCGTGTAGTTAGCTACCTGAGGAAACTGAAGAGTTTTTGCAAAACGACCACAACTGGACACCCCGCTCAAATTCATTTTTTCCGGAATCATGTACTTCCTGCCCAACGCTCCCCACGTCTAATTAATTTATCGAAAGAATGAAGCTCAGAATGTTTCTAAGAGCCAAATAGGCATTCCACGTATTGGTAACTTAGGCCACATACGAGTGATGGTCGATATGAACCTCTGTACGTCACCCGTCCTGTTGGAAGCCGATTCGGGAGCCCGCAGGCCTATGCGCTGTTGTGCGCCTCAACAAGTCCGACGACTGCCCTCTCGAATACCGGTCCACGGTTGCATTCGAGACCCCTCTGGAGCGCAAGTCGCCCATGCCTCCATCGCTTCCCACCTCGGAGCTGGCGTACCCGCCGTACGGCGACAGGGGAGGCAGTGCCCCGAGCGGCTTCCCAGACTCGGAATCCGTCAGGCTGGAGGCAGAGTTCTTCCTCCGGTGCCTCGTCATCTTCAATGGAGCGGGGACGACGAAACCGCTGGACCGAATTCGTTGTTGGGTGGTGGCTAGGGAGCGCCTTCCTTGGTGGAGGTCCGAGTTGACAATGGCATCCGTGAAACAGAAGATGTTCATGCGGGTTCTCTTTAACTCGCTGGGAAGGAAGTCAGCAATGACTTGGGGTATAAGCATCTGCACACACCACAATAGCTCTCAGGAACCAGGATCCAGGGAATTGGATCTCGAAACGCTGACATTCACTACACTGAAACCTCTAAAATGACATTTTTGATATCCTGCCCACTTGCCACGCATTCGAACAATATCCACTTGTCACACTTGTCACGCATTCGAACTATGTCATCGTGAAATGTTCGGGACGTTCGACCAGGAACCTGTCCCATTCACTACCCAGTGAATGGTACAAAAAAGGTAGTGAATGTGGGGTGAAAACCTACCAAATAGCCTTCCTAAAAAAGACTTGCTTTATTTGGTAGGTATTCACCCCACATTCACTACCTTTTTTGTGCCATTCACTACCCAGTGAATGGGACAGGGTTCCTTGAACGTTCAAATCCTGTCACCTTAATCGAAGTCAACCGAAACATGAAAATCGACAGTTATCACACCCAGGTGGTACGATATATTTCAGCGGTTTGAGTGTACAAAGATATGAGTGCACTAAGTTCACGTAGGCCTCACCTGTATATCCTCCTTGGATATGCTCACAATCGAACCCCGGTCCTCGCTTCCCATTCCATCATCGCTGCTTCTGGTGGACCTTCGTAGACCAGGTTCGGATATATCACCAACAGTCTCCAGGACCCTCTCCAGAAGCAAGTCCCGCAAGTGAAGAGCGGCTTCACGTGCTGGTGCGGTGAGATAACCACGAAGCACAGCTTCAAGGTATTCAACCTGTAAAAGGAGATGCATGTCAGGTTTGTTTGGAATTTCCACTTTTGACGAAGAAAGAGTTGCCCAAGCTCACCTTCTAGGTGTATATGGTTGCGCACTCGATGACGAAGCCCTGAAGAGATTTTCTCCCTCACAACAATTATGTAGGCAATTTTCATTCCGAAGTCAATTCCCTAGCTAGATGCCCGTAGTATCAGTCACAGGTTCCTAATCAAATCCTCGAACACGAAAAGAAAATCAACAAGTACCTCCAGCATCAATTGGCAGTATCCTTGCACATCAAGACCTTTGAGAACTTTGGTTTTGTTCTGTGTGAAAACATTGAGCAATGCTTCCATGAGTCCCTCCGCCAGATGGTTGATCACCTTCTCGACAAAAGGCTTTGCCCCCGCGTATACCTGTCCATAAAAACCCATACTCCAAGTTGCGTCATGTCACAAGATGCTTTCACTAGCATTCAAAACCAACCTTCTTTTTGTCATAAAATTGGAGATATGAACTCATAAAAATACAAGCGTACTAAATCTCAAGACATTCATTCAAAATTCAGTAACCAAGGGTTCTTAGCTACTGAACTTGTGCAGGAACATTGTTCCACCAGAGTATGGGGTGCATGGCGGCAGAACAATTCTCTTCTGAACCAGCCGACTATCCAAATGACGAAGGAAAGCGCAACCAACCTCTGCATGGACAGATACAAGAGGATGAAGTAATTCCACCACAGCGTCTCGTATGCCCTGTAAAGAACCAATAATGAAGTTACAGGTTGCGTAGTCTTTGAAGAGCTACTCGACATGGACAACACTACATTGGAAGAAAAAAAAATCAAGACGAAGCTGACCTTGCGAATAAAAACAGCGCCAAACAGAGAGGCACAAAGAGTAAGTTTGAGAATTTACCTTCACGGGAGGGGAAGCAGACCACTGAGTCCCATCATCAAGCAGGTACGCCGCTGCAGCTGTTCCAACAGACGTTGCCTGCAAAGCAAAACCAACGTCGTAGGTTCCGCTTCAATTTCAGAAACCAACAACATTAACGCTGTCAATCCGAATGATTAGTTCATTAGCTAGTAATCAACTCAATGAAGTCGAGATTAGAACCTTTGCGAAGTTGTACTGATTAAGGATCTTGTCTTCCAAAGATGAAAAACTGGCTATAGCTTCTTCAGCAGTGACTTGACTGCCACCAAGACCTATCCCCTTCATCTCTTCCTTCCTATCAATGCAGATCCAAAGTCCATTGAGAAAAGTTGAAGATCATCAGCAGATCTCTCATATTAACACAAACAAATTATAGATTATAGGGATCTTGAAAAGACGGAACATAGGACCAGGTTCCCAATGGACTTGCATTTTACTCACCCAGCATAAGACCAAACGTGCTGATACTTTCTTGAAAGCTCCAGCAGGAGGTGTGAGTGGCAAAATCCAGCGTTACTAAGCACCATCAGGAAGCGCTGATGCTGGCTGGTCACTTCATTTCCAGCAATGAGTCCCATAAACCGATCCGACCCAGCTGGGTGTTCCCGGCCAACATCAGTTTCTGCACTTTCATCTGGAAGAGGCATTCTTGAGAGTTCAAAGGCTAGCTTCTCCAGGTTTTCTGCACAGAGGAAATTGAACATGTAAAGAGAATAGCAATTGACATTAGTCAGGATACTACTACTGGATCTCTATAACCGTACGAGTGGCAAAAAGAGAGATCATGGTCTCCATAAAATCTTGACTGTAGAGTATGAAGTAAGTAATCCTGACCAGCAAGAGTGAGAAAACACTCGAAGAACGTGTAGTGCACATTATCCTGCATTTGATGAAGCTGCTGAACCACATCTTCATGCTCTGGAGATCCCCGTTTCAGTCTGTCCAGCATCCTATGAAACAAAAGAGAAGGCGGTTTCACTTTCAGATGGGCTATTTTCTCAAGAAATCAGTACTCGTATTAATTTTAAGATGAACACCAGATTCAGATGTCGCCCGTGTTTAAGAAAGGACTTTACTCTGTCAGTTGTTCCATGGCCGAATCAAGCATGTCCCGAAATCGGAGAGGTATGCTTGAAATAGTAAAAGGTGAACCACCCCTTTCCACCGTGGCTACAGGAATCCAGTCTTCCTCATTCACCACATCTATAGTCGCCGTGTGCATTAGAGCGCATAATCGCAAGACAAATACTCTCGTCACTTCGGTCCTCAGAACCAACAGCACTTGAACTGTCAAGTACCAGCACAAGTTCATCAAGAGGTCAGATACTCTGGTTTCACATCAAGTAGCAAGTTTGAAGGTACCCTAGCATGTAAGTATTACGCACAAGTCTCACCCATGGAAGGGTATCAGCTACAGGAAAGCAAATGATGTCCTTAACAATTAGAATGCTTGAGAATTATACTCCTGAAAACAAGATAGGAACAATTTACTGAATGCAGTTTCATAGATAGCCTAAAGTTAGAGGTTCTAAAAAGAACGTTACATGCACTTGCAGGAGCACAATCTTTTCCTTCGAGTGCAATGCAAGCATTTGAAATTTCCGTCACTCCCTGCCGCATGTATGGACGAAGGACGTTGGCTTCTGCCAGGGCAAGAAATGCAGTTTGAACCTGGTAGATAGATATCGAGAATGTACAAGCCATTAGCATCTAGTATCATCATTTTATATCCCACAAGATGCACATTGCAATAACATCATGTAATTAAAAGAAACGACTGCAAAAATAGTGAACAATACTTCAAAGAATTCCTCAGTACCTTTGATTCATAGAGAGAAATGATGCAGTGGACCATAGTTACGACTTCATCAAGAGAGTGGGAGGTGAATTTCGACTCGGCAACCTCTTCGAAGGGGTACTGAACACTCTCATTATTTAAAACACTGCCTGACTTTCGCATTCCCATACTTCCACCTGTAACCTGCAAAATGTAGAACCTACTTTTTGGCAACTACTTTTGCCTGCAGTACTGGCTTATCTGGACTATATCACACTTCAGCTCTACAAACTTTATGCATCGTCGACAGCCATACCAATGCAGTACATACCAATAATGTACAGTTCTGTTGCAAAGCGATCAATGATCTACTTAAGGACATTAGGAAGTAGTCATCCCCAAACAGTGTCACTGGCAGCAAATAGATTCAAACGCAGAGAAACTTTCCTTAGCCCCAATCAGGGAAGACGATGATAAATAATCATGTCAAAGACAAGGAAAGAATAAAAATTACTTCTCAGAGGACATAATGCCCAGCTGTGTTTCTCAAAAATAATCCCCACACGTAATGACTTGTGAAAAGGTTAAAACCTTCGCAAATTTCCCATTGAAGATGGAGATAGCTAGACGCCAGAAACTTGGCAAGTGCGTCACTATAACAGTCGTAAGCCGCCGAATCAGACGGCCCAAGAGTGCATCTGCTTCATTGCCAGTTGAATCTTTGAGACTGCTTCGGTCTTGCTCCTTATCATGACTGCCTAGAAGCAGGTTGATATCTACATCTGACTGCAGGCACAACGTTGCATACGTGAGACTGTGAATCGCAAGATAAGTTAACACAGAAAAGTGAACTGACATGACCTACTTAAGCTGGTCTCTTGTAATCAAAGATTTACCTTTCTCATAGTACTCCTACAGTTGCTTTAACAGTCAAAGGGAATGCATGTTGTGCAAGACAAAGAGAAAGTAACTTTCTGAGAGCTCACGTACAGCCTTATTAGATTCGCGTTGAAGTTGTTTCCAGCGAGCATCAGACTGAACACGCTCTCGAACACGGCCATGAAGAGCATCCATGCAAGCGTCATTTTCTAAAGTACATCCTTCCAGGAGTCCCCGAATTCTCCGGTCCTGTGGAAGTCGATCAAAACTAGAAAAATAAGATAACCAATATATAAATGAGATGCATTAAGTGAAAATAATTCTGCTCCAGGCGACTTAACTTATCACCGAGAATGTTCAGAGGGACAAGACTGAGCTCGCAATACTTGTAGTAGACATCACTAGAACCCTTGAGATTAAGTAAGCACTTGGAAAGTGTGACAGTGGAAACAGAAGATACCTGAATCGTGAGATAATGCCAAACAGGGTCTGAATCAGGTTCAAGCTCCAGCAGGAGCCGAATTGTGTTCTCCAACTACACATAGGAAAGTGGTACTCGAGTACAGTAATCGAGGCAATCAAGGCAGCAACCCAAACAACGATTCACAACAACTGTGGGCAGCAGAAAGACACAAGCTCTAACCTGGGAAATTTCGAGATGAGGATCCTCCATCTTCTTGTAAAGCGTCTCTTTAAACTCTTGGACAATTTTATCTACCTCTTCCAGCACCCTACTAAGGATGCCAACCTGCAGGGACCTCAGACGCAAGGTATAATCGTAGTCGATATCACTTCTTAATGACTTCCTTGATTACAAGCGTCCACAAGTCGAAGCTCAAACAAGCAAATCAAAATTTCGGAAACGTACATGTGAATATAAGTCCAGAGACTTCGCTTTCTTGTACTCCCGAATAGCAAGGTCATATTCACCCTTGCTGATATTTGCTCGAATCATACTAGGCAGGTTGAAAAGGGTTCTAAAGCGTTGGAGCATTCCTTGCACAGACCTGATTCGCTCCACTTGAGCCTGTCAAAATATAGTAGGAGTTTGAGTGATTTGGAGGATGGAAAATTCCAAATTAACGTGACTCTTTTTAATTCAGTCATGACAGTTCCTGCAAACCAAGCTTTGTTTACAAAACGATCATTTAATCAGAAATGATAAGAGTGAGTTAAGTTTGGCCCAAAATGCATAAACAGGCCCGTGACTTCCACAAAAGAAAAATAGGAGAAAAATATGTTGCTTCAAATATCGTAACTAGGAGAGAAAGAGTGAAGAGCGTTTGTCTGCACCTGTCGTTCAAGGAGGGGTGCAAATGCTCGCTTGGCCACCCCATCCACTTCTGCAATGGCGTTGTTCAGGTGCACAGTTCCAGTCCCCTCATTAACATTTTCTATTTGTTGCAGTTTTAAATGTATATCTGCAAAAGTTAAGAAAACAAGAGATTTTAGGTACTCAGCCTATATTAGAAGCCTCTTTCAAAAAAGGTCAAAGTCCGGTGCTAACTTGACAAATCAGCGCTTTCAAGACCAAGAAAATCATCCCTTCATCGATGTCTATATCCTCACAGGCGGAAGGACGCAGGAACCTTCGTAATAATGTCATATTACATTGACGAGCGGTAATGTACAAACGCACACAAGTGCAAGAGCATGTCAGATATCTTGTACGAACGCTCAAAGCCAGACAAGACCATTAACACCAGAGGATGATAAAACCGTTACCGTCTATGGTGTTTTTGCACGAGATGAAACAATCAAAATTCTCTTTCACCAGCTTTTTAAGCTGCTCTTTGCGGCTTTGCAAATCTCGTTTCAAAGCATCACCAGCGGCGTCTAGATCACGTGCGCTGGTACGTTGATGTATACGAGCCAGGAAGAACCTCGGTTCAAACTTCTCTGAATGATAAACCACTTTCTCTGCATACGGCAAGAAATGAACCATGCAGTGCATTCAGAACAAGCAGGCATCAGAGTCTGCGAACCTATATAATCATATCTCAACTCAACGACCCAATAGCAAAACTGCAAAGCCACTACACACATGGAATATTAGAGAATTAAGTGCTTTCTATGAACGGAAATAGGTAAAAATCACTCGTCAGCAACATTAGGTACATGATAACAGACCTCTGGTCGCGTGATCTTTCACAATTGGGAGTTCGAGCTGTTCAATATCCTCCTCAGTTTCATCCCTCGTAGCTGCCTTGGTACTATCCTTCTTGCCCTTTATCCCTTTATCTGTTGAAGGTGGATGACTTCCAATCCTATCCTTTGGAATGAGTGTCAAAGTTCTGATATCTATGACACTGCCAACAAGCAGAAAGATTCAGACCGCAAAGGAACCTGAGACATTGGGGCCTGTTATAATAAAGTTGCAAAAATACCTAGCCAAGAGTGTTTGAACTAAAGGTGTTTTTGATGGCACATGGATTGCGCATTAAAATCGAGTGAGTAGTGTCATTTGCAAACCAACAAGTTGGACCTTTCATGTGTTCGTCAACTATTAAGAAGTTTCAGTAAGAATTAAATGAAATGCACATGTTTTTCAGGACCATGTCGGGCTTTAAGAATTTCCAAAGAATTACAGCTAAACAAATCTTTCTAAACCCGTGAGATGATACTTGAAGCACTCCGCAATGCATAGATCTTACGAAATCACATGGACAAAAAACTTTTACGCAGAATATCAAAGAAAGTTTCTTTCTGAGCACTGCACACGAGTGTTTCTGGTGCACAAACCCAAGCCCCAAGGGATCAATGAAATCCTCTGCTCTGGGAACAGCATCCACAGTATTGGTGGATTTGCGCAAGCGGGGAGTTGGCGCATATGCAGTTGCTGCTGTTCGAGTTTCCCGCATCTCCCGCACCCTTCGTGCCAGCTGCGTTTTAACCATCCAGAATTGAGTTCATTACCTTCAGAACCGGCACATAGTCTATTAATGACGAGTAATCACGAATTTCTCTTACAGTAGGAGGGATTTCTACATTATTTTTTTTATGCTTTTAAATTCTACAAAAGTAGATACCTATCCTGTCGACAACTGACTCTGTATACATTCGGAATACCCGTGAACACTGTAATAATTTGAAGCTGAATTTGACATTACATTGCCGATGTATATGACAGATGAATTAATCCTTATTAAACAAGTTAGAACGTGTTATACTTTTCATAACCTTCTCGGACTCTGAATTGTGAAAATGAGGCATGTAACTGACTCAATCCTGCAATCCTGCATCCCAACAAGCTCATTCTCCATTGGCTGGATGCAGCCGGTAGCGAGATCATGTGCTAAACACATCGCTCCCATGCTCGTTTAGAAGAAGCTCGGTTTAGTCGGTGACATGAGAAATTTTACACTCCTGCAGCCAGTCACCAATAGCGCAAACGAGCATGGTGGTCGACAATCACCTCTGCCTGATCGACTCCACTCCATAATTGAGGTTCTTCATCGTTCTCATCCCACAGATCGACGTCTTCGTCCACTATAGCGCCCTGGGACTTCAACAGCTTATCCCCTAACACAGTCGCGCGACGTCCCTGATCTTCGTCTTCATCATCCGAGGATAAACTCAGCAGCTCCACGTCCGATTCATCGTCATCGTCAATCGGTACCTGCTTAACAACTGGTGGAGTTCTCCTCGGTGGGGCAGCCGCCGGAGCACCATTGCCCCTCGGAGCTTCCCTCCTCGGTGGACCGTTCACTTCTACCAGAGGAGGCTCTCGAATTGGCGGTCCAACGACAATCTCTTCCGGATCGATGTTTTGAACAGTGCGTGGAGGGACGCGTCTGGGCGGTCCCGCTGCCGCTGGAGACACTTTCGGCGGCGGCTTATTTGACGGTCGCTGGTAATTCACCTCCCTGGCTGCCTGCTCCGCCAATGCCCGCTGCAAGAGCTCCTCTTCCTCGTCGACGTCCTCCCTCATTCTCCTTGCCACTCCCTGAATCCCTTCCAATCAGCCTCTTCTAAGACATAACCTCCCTTGAATCCACTTACGCATCACAATACGCCAATAAAAGCAAGCGTGCACAGAAAATCGAAATCGCAAAACACCTCCACCGAGACAAATGCACGGCACTCGCGCCTCAATCTCCTTCTTAACGACCTAATTTCACCATAACTGCCCCCTGAAGCTCCATACAACACAATGCAATAGGATCAGGATCAAGAATAAAGTCCCGCTTCCTCATCGCCATCACTCCTATTCCTTCAATCCTCGCAAAACCTCTCGACACTCCATCCTACGAATCAGCCTCCTCTACGCCTCTTCGGAGCTCCAATGAGGCAATACACACACATTGCGCCAACACTAAAACATCGCATCAATCAAACCAAAAGAGCCTCAAAGAAATGCAGATAAAGCTCGATCACCGTGCTATCAACTCCATCGGATCGGAACCGGCCGCGGAAGCTCCAATATGCACACAATGCGGTAACTCCACGACACTAAAAGACACAGAGCAGCCACGGGAAGTCGAGAAACTTACTGCAAGTGAGCAGAAAGCGGATGCCGGGTGAAAAGCTTGCCGGCTTTCCTTGCTAATTACCTAATCTGACTATAACTGTCCCCTGAAGTTTAAATAAAACAACGCAACAACCTCCACGGAATCAGGATCAAGAATAATGTCCCGCTTCATAACTCATGCACTTCATCAATTCTCACAAAAAACTCTCGACACTCGTTCCCATGAGTCACTCGACACTCGGTTCTACGCCAGACCGCCTCGCCGGACCTCCAGTGAGGCCATACATTGCGTAAATCAGATCAATGGTAGCATCAATGGTAGCAAATCACATCAATCAAGAGGAAATGTTGTGAAAGCTCGATCAACCTAGTCGGATCGGCACAAACCGAATGCAAGCAATGCGGAAACTCCACGACACCACGAGACATGGAGCAGTCGTCATGAAAAATCGAGAGACTTACTACAAAAGCGGATGGCGTGTAGGCGGCGGCTGCGATGAGTTTGAACTTTGAAGCCGGAAGGAAGACGAATCGAAACAGGACAGGGAATCGATTGGCACTGATAGACGGAAAGGAAAATGGCTGCAATTGGATTGTTGCTACGTTATTCCTAATTCACGCAGCCACGCCGCTCACAATGCTCCGTGTCGTGCTCCTCGTCAAGCTCAAAATCCCATCGCAACGCCATCGCCGTCTTCCTCATGTGCACATTTTCCGCTTCAAATTTGCTTGCATCGAATTCCGCTCCATTTCGATCCCGACATTTCTTGCAGGATTTGTTGAAATCGCCACGTGAAATGTACACATTGCATTGATTTCAAGTGCAGATTCTAGGAACTCTTGTGTGTTCAAGTTGAAATTATTAATAATTCTTTTTTAAATGGAAACTACTATTAAAGATTTTCTTAATAAATTCGGAACATAATTTTTAAATTAATTCTTTCACGACTTTTTTTTTCTTATGACAAAAGTGTTTAATGTAAGGTCATGTAAATCCTCATTTATGTGGTCCCTCTTTCAATGCTTGTTCTAAAATACACTAGAATACTACTAATTACTAGCAGTTGGTGCTTGCTCTACTAAGCAAACATTAGAATCTTTGATTTGTTACTATATTGTTATATTGGCATTCTTAAAATTAAAATATTCACAATTATGTTGACTTTTTGTACATATTGATATAATATGTGAGTAGTTCACTGTTGTAGCAAAATTTTGAGATTTTTTTAATCACTTGGTAATAGCAAAAGAATGTTGATGTCGTGAAAATTCAAAATTCAAAAAATCAAAAAATCATTGAAGAGCAATGAAGTTCAATGCTAAAATATGCAATCAAAGTGCCACCTCTTTAATGTCACTGTATCAATTTACTTTTAAATCAATAACAACAAGGCACGGTAGCATGCAATTAATATAATGACATTGAGTAGTCTTCTCCTTAAATAGAGGTTTGGGTCAAAAAGTGGTGATCAAATACAAATTAGCACCTCAAATAGTGCAAAGAGTGCATCATTGTGTAATATGTCATTGCAATTTGTGCTGGTTGTATTTTTTATGTTCATGCTATTTTAGGATTTTTTGAATTAATGTATATTTTGATGCTTGAAACCTTAGAAAAAATTTTAAAAGCTTAAAAAGCATATTTTCACCTCTTTTTAAAATGGACATCTTACAAAGATTATGAGGTGGCGATTGACTTGAAATTTTTTATTAAGGTGATGAATTAACTATACCAAAATTGGAGTATTTTCTCTAGTGTAGGGTTTAGAAAAGTGCATATTTTGATATAAAACTAGTCTAATCAAATGAATGTTTCATACACCTCAATTCCTCAAGTGCATAATAAGAATTGATGCATTAGTGCTTATTAATTTTGATACCAAAACTACATTCGTAAAGTGTCAAAAATACATTAATCTAACATTAAGGTGAGAATCCAATGTATCTTTAACCTCTCAAGATCTACAATTTAGAAATTGACAATTACTCACAAAACTTCCAAAATCAGCATTCTCTAAAAAAAGGTTATTAATTAAATTTTATTCATTTAAAAAATAATAATCATAGGATCTTATTATTGAATATTGCAAGAGTCATATATAAAAAATTGGGGGTCTTGAAAAAAATATATGTGTCGGAAGAAAGCTTGCAAAATGGAGTAGAATGTTTTTTTTGTAGATTCCCAAAGCTTTTCACAATGTAGCTTTGATGAGCTTTTGAGCCCCATATCTCAAATCTTGTTTGCAAGGAAGATTTAAAGAATTCATATTTAAGTAGAGCTTCATGTTAGAAAGAAATATGAAAATTTTCAAAGCAACAGGAAGTTGTACACCAATAGCTTGAGTTGGAATCCAAGACAAAAAAAACTTCTTTTTTTCAACTTTTAGATCTTCATAAAAATTAAATTTCCAAGAAATTTGTTTGTTTCCCTCATCTCAATAAAATATGAGGGAAAAAAACAAAATATGAAATCCCATTTGATGTGCCCAAATTTCTCAAAACCCATTTTGGCTTACAAGGAGCTTTAAGGGTTAATATATTTATTGCATTGAACTAGTTTAAATGACTTATGTATATGTAAGTATATATATATTGGCCCTTCTAGGATGGAAGAATATCTTTGTATTATTTTTCACATACAAACAACTATAAGAGAAGGTGACAACAATTGAATTTATTTATTTATTTGACCAAAGGATGAATTTGCTATGAATTTTTGAAATGTGCAATCCAAAATCCCACTGACTAGGGGCACTAGACCCTTCTCCTTCCAAAATCAGCATCAAATGTATTCATAGTAGTCATTAGTTTCCCACCTAAAATGATTAAAGTATTTTCTTGAAATGGCTAGAATGCATCAAAGTAATCAATTTTGTGATGGTTTATACTCAAAAGGTAGAAGTTTGCAATTTGGTTGTTGATTGTTGCCATTATTGTCAATCAAAGCCTTTATTATGGCCACTATTCATCCCATTGTAGCCCAAACTTCAATTGTTCAAGAATAACAACTTTAGATTCAATGCATGATTGAAATTGGTGCACAACTATCATGAATAGTGCACAAAGTTTCAAAAATGGATCATAGTTCTTTTCAATGCGCTTTTTGCTTTTTAATTGTGTTCTTAAATCCCTTTGAATAAAATATACACAACAACATGATGTGGATCATTCTCTGAGAGTCAAAATTATAGAAACTTCCTAAGTTTGAAGTACTCCATCCAAAGGCTGATTTTGATAAGATTGGTTCAATCTATGAGCACTAGTAGCTACCTACAAAAATTCATAGTTAATTCATTCTAAGTCAAAAAATTACAATTTAAATTGTTAATGAACTATTTCTCTTTTCTCTTTCTACCAAAAATATGTGAAAAATGTTATATTCTACTGATTTTCCTACAAAGGTCCATTATCCCTTAGATGGTTGGTTTAAGAGCCTCCTACCTTAGATGGCTTATTTTTGTTGACCAAAATGATAAGCCATCTAAGCCATCTATGCTATAATTACATTTAAGTTGTAGAATCACTGTCTTACCTAGAAAATGACGCCATTGGGTGCTCCTCCGTTAGAGGTTCTACTACTTGGCAACACCGACCGACCGGCACGGAGTGAACGTGGGGATGTACCACGGCTTTCACAAACGAGAAAGCATTCTTTCATCCACTGAAATCATCCAAGACCCAACGTTTGAAAGTACGGTAGCATACTTTTCATCTACTGTTTCATTTCTCGGTCCACGTTTCTGGCTCAGGCTCACTGCGAACTCCAACGCTTCGGAAACCTCTCCCCTTCCTTCTCTTTCGCAGGAATGCTACGTGGCGCTGATGACTGCAAGTGCAAGTGTTTCCGCTCTAGCCCCTAATCCCAAGCTGGAATCCGCCAGCGATGGTGTGCATTTCGTTTTGCACCCATTGCAGTCGGCGAATTGCGCTCTCCGGCACCTTTTGTGAGCTCCGCTGCTGGGCTGGAGGACCCCGCGCGACTGCTGGCAGGCTTTCGCTCTTCATTTGTCAATCTCGCATTCCTGCGTGGACTTCGCATACCGGTCAGTTGTCATCATCGCAATCGTTTCGGCTCTTTCTACGTTTCATCACTTTCAGAAAGAGATCATGGTCATTTGAGGGATGACTGTTGACTTTTTCGGTTTGGAATTCAATCTTCTCTGTGGTTCTGAAATCGAATTGGAGGCGACAGAAGGGAGCGTGTTGTATTATGATTGATTAGGGTTTCTGCTTTTTCTGAAAAGGAGACTCTCAATTTGCAAAAACGTAAGGGATTGTGTGAAAATTAAATTTGTATGTTGAGTGTGCTTAATTACTTGCACGAATCCCGCTCTTTGGAGTGAATTTATGTAGCTGTGAGTTATGGTGCACGAATCGCACGTCAGCTTTTCTCTGTATCAATTTCTGTGAGTTTTTGACAAGCAACTGAAGGAAATACCCGTGACGAGGAATTAGTTTAATCTGAAATTGCAAGCTTGAAGCTGATGTGAAGAGTCTATGTGATGAATTCGCTCAGCTCGTCAATTGGGAATTCAAGCACGCGGGTTTCGGCGAGTGCCGAAAATGTCTGGAGCAGAAGCGGCTCCAGAGCTGGCGTCTGGAGTGGCACTCCCTCCTCCGGACGATGAATTCGTCTCCAGGTCGGGAAATGAGCTGCAGATGGAAGGGGAATCACAGAATAATAATGCTACGCTGTCAGGGCGGTATGACAGTTACGAAGGGGTGATTGTGGATCCTCGCGGCTTGCCAAGCGATGGTTTCACGTTCAAAAGATCTTTGAAGGCGTCGATTGCGCAGTGGAAACGGGAGGTAAAGTCATTAACGAACTCCAGACCAATAACGGGAGAGTAGGCTCTGCTTTTCACTGTTTATTGTCCATCCTCATTATAATTCTAGGACTGCTGTTCATTATGTTTGTTGAGTCAACAGGCTTGAAAATGTGGGGGGGGCATTTGAGAGCAGAAATCATTTATAGCAATTGTTTTCTGGTGACTACTTCAAGCCGTATCGAAGTACGTGGTTTGCGTGCATTTGCGAAATGCATTTTTTTCATTGTGAATCATTCGTGTGTGACAGAGAAAGCATGGGATTTGGCTTAAATTGCCAATAGAGAATGTGAACCTGGTCGAGGCGGCAGTTGAGGTGCGTTTCTTAGGCACTAAATAGGTTTTAGAGCGCGGGTTATTCCATCAACATGAATTAGTGATTGCCGGTGGTACTGCATCTTGTGGAATTTGAGCCCCTTGAATTGGCATTGGTTGGAATCCTAGGTGGCAAGTTGGTAACGATGTTTGGTAGGGGGTGCAGGTAGGGTTTCGTTATCACCATGCAGAGCCAGCATACCTGATGCTCACCTTGTGGCTTCCAGATGGACCTTGTACTCTTCCACCGAGTGCATCGCATCAAATTGGTGTAGGGGCCTTCTTATTGAACGAAAATAACGAGGTATTAATGTTTTACTTGAGAGTGTACAGCATATCTTAGACTGGTTGCCTAGAGTGGTGCTATAGAGATTCTTCAAATCTCGACAAAGCACAAGCTGAATTTCTTTGTTGAGATTTGCACTAGTGGCCATGACCATGGTTATATGCGGCCTTTTGTTAATATTTCTAGTTGTGTACTCGTGGAGAATTCACAAGAGCCATTTCCCACAAAAAAATTTCAATTTCAGAGGAAATTTACTGTCCAGGGAATTTCTGCATTCTTCTGCCAATAGTTGATGGACTAAACGACTTGGCGGGACTCCTCTGTACATGATGTATAATTTTGAGAGGTTTTACCTGTCTAATGCTTCAGCAAATTTGATTGAGACTAACGTTGCACGCTGAGTTTTTCTGCCAGATTCTAGCAGTTCAGGAGAAGAACGGTCCTCTTAAAGGCACTGGAGTCTGGAAGATGCCTACGGGACTCATCAATCAGGTTTATTCCTATTCAATTCATTTGCACGTTTGTGCTCTCTTCATACCTAGACTCGCTAGGCCCAGCTAAAGAAAATATTCCAATGGTATGCTCAAATTTTAGAACTTCAATTTAAGCAATAAAAGGAACATGCGTGCACTCTATCTCTGATCTTTTATTGGCATCAAGTTGCATCTGTCATTGTGACTTGTGATTTAGGTTCTTGAATGTAGACTGGCATTTGCTTACAGGAGCCCTTTAGTATGAGGTGCCTCTGTTGAGGAAAACCGAGGAACTCTTCATCAAATTAATGGAGACTTACTCACTCATTCATGCAGGGAGAGGATATTTTTGATGGAGCCATCAGAGAAGTGAAAGAAGAAACAGGGGTATGTATGTTTGCCCTCAATACTTCCTAGTCTTGATTCTGATATTAATCCGGTTATGGCCACGAGGTTTGGAAGTTTCTACTGCAACGAAATTATTAGAATCTATACGACACCATGTGAGCGATATTTTATCGATAACATTCTTGAGCTGGTGGAAGGACCATCCTTTTGCAATGTGTAGGATTGGTAGAAACATAGGAATGGTGAAAGGATGGTGGGACAATCGATTGTTAACAGAGAATGCAGGAGAATATGTACGAACCGAAAAGGTAATATTTGGAGGGGATGGTGACTGAAGTGCAAGAACGTTATGCAGTTGTCAAGGGTGAATCGTCTTGTCACGGTTTACCGTTGTGCATATT
The DNA here is from genome assembly GCA_947034895.1 of Rhytidiadelphus loreus. Classification (NCBI taxonomy): domain Eukaryota; kingdom Viridiplantae; phylum Streptophyta; class Bryopsida; order Hypnales; family Hylocomiaceae; genus Rhytidiadelphus; species Rhytidiadelphus loreus. Next base: position 8,938,215 of record OX344765.1, on the reverse strand, counting down.
CATGTGGAAATAGTATAGAGAGACTCTACTTCGATTTCTCCCACCTTTTTTTTAACTCTTTTTGGGCATCATCATCTCAATAATCTGGGCATATGCTATTCGAACTATTACTCCACTTTTCGCAGAATGCGATGACGAAGAATCATTCTACATAGCGGCTAATTATGTAGATGTATTGGTATGTCTGTGTTTTTACTCGACTTCGTAGTGTTGGTTCCGATAATGGATTGGATTACTAAGTATTACATTCAGAGAGGGACCTGTTTGAACTTGGGTCTGTGGAATCAACAGGTGGATGCGAAATTCTTGGAGGTCGTGGGATTCAGGTAAAACACTACCCGTCTTGCAAGGTCTGTTCTTTTTAAGATCCAGAATCTACACCTGATCCGGTTACGTAATGCACTCCGGGATCTGAACTTAGCTTACTTTTTTGCAGGCAAGGACACCAAGTTGCTTTTGAAAAATCAGATCTGTTCTTTCTGTGCATACTTCGTCCAACTTCAACTGTGATTGTACCACAGGAGTCAGAGATTGCGGCAGCTCAGGTATCTCAAGCTCTTAGACGCACAACAGACTGTTTAATCATTCTGAATTAAGTCTGACTTCGTCAAGTGGATGAACCAATTCCCCTGAGTGATCACTCTTTATTTGCTCTGGGCCGAAGGAGGAGGAGGCTTTGCATTGACAGAAGCTGCCCTGAGAAAGTTTGAGAAGGACCATACTTGCAAAGCGAGCCAGTGCCAGAGGGAGAGAGCAGCTACTTGTTCGTTTGGTTATGCCGGTTAATTGACTACATTTTATCTTTATCCGTTGGGATTTGCAAATGACTTATTCGTGATAACGATATTGTTTTGGTGTTTTCCTGTGGATCAGTGGATGCCGTTATCAGAGTTTAAAGCGCAGCCCATCTTCAAGCACAATCCGACGACGCTGAAGATGTTGGACGTTTGCTTGGCACGTGTTGAAGGCAAGTGTAGAGGCTTCGCATATGAGGATATTCATCCAGATACTCTCAACCCCAATTCATATTTTTACTATAATCAAGTGGACCTATTGCGCTCGCAAGAACAACCCAAACTGTAATGGGAGATAGCCTGATTCTGTATTTGTTCATGCTATCATTTGTATGAAAATTGTCTTCTGAATAAACCGATGGATTGACTGATTTAGGATACTATTTGCGTCACTATAAGCATTTTTACATTTTTTAGAGTAATTTTGGGAGATGTATAGAGCTGTGGAGATATCATTTGGGGTACCAGAGTCAAATCAGTTTAGATCAAATCTTTAGTAGTATGTCTGATGACTTCTTTTACAGTCATTCAAAGTTGTAGACCACTAAGGTCGGATCACTTATTATCAAGCAAATTTTTCTGGCAGTCATGATTGTGTGTCAACAAGGTTTGGTTTTCAGTCATGTCTGTTTTAGTCAAATAAGGTAAGTTGTGGCTAAATTTTAGTGAAGCTCAAGAATGATGTTTGAATATTTTTGTATGCTAAAGTTATAAGAGGTCAAATTTTCTAAATTCATGCCCTAATTTCAATGTTGTCGTTTCCCAATTGTGGCCTTTATCAACACTCATCCAAGATTCTAGGGCACGGTTTTGAAAGTGCATGAAGGTTTTTTATTTTGTTTTTGTTACGTAGTGCAAAAGTGATCTTTGGCATTTCAAAACTCTTTACATCCATAGCCGTGAATGAAACTGTAGATTAGCTTTGGACATAATTATTAAAACTAAGGCAATAGTAAAGTTGTTCCTAGGGAGGTCTTTTCTAATAGAAAATCAATGCTAATGGGACTTATTCCTAAAATAGGTAACACAATCCAAAAATAGAAGATAATGGCCTAATTTGAAAGAGTTAGCAATCACTCAAGTACAACGACACTCCACACCAAATTTATACACAATTCATAATTTCCAATCCAAATTTCCAATTAACACATTCAATTATCATAGCTCACTAGGAACACATATACATACACTACATACCACTCAATTTGGCTCAAAGTCATATCATATTAACCAAATTGGTGAATAAATCACCATTAAACATCTTCTTAGATTCTCCGATTTGACACAAGCTCACTCCAAATTCTACTACATATTGTTCTTACCAACTTATAACTTCCACGTCTCACATTCACATATCATCACACCAAAACTAACACACACTTGTCCAACCTTGGACACACATACAACAAAAAGAAAACATAACATAGCTCAAACTGGCTGGGACTCGCACTGGCTCTCTCTCCAAGTGGGTGAAAATGAATTTGGAAAGAAAGACCTAATAGGGACCAAAATGGTAGTTGACAACCGCCCAACTAGAAATACTAACCACAAAGGAAAACCGTCCAAATTGGATTTGATATCTTCAAAATTAACCCCATAACTACATTTCAACTTGGTATAATAACACTCAAAATCACCAAATTGAAACACTAACTTACAAAAAAGCCTATTAAAAATCCAAATAAGCACTCAAAAGTTTTAAAAAACAAAACATTCAACTAATTTATCTACAGAAACACACAAAATGTGAATGATAACACACTTATTCATCTCAATGTGCATATGTTCATTTTTTTGGAAGATTTTATATTGATTTTGCAATTTCATTCATTACAAAAGGGGGAATATACAGTCAAATTAATATTACTTTTTTGTGATAAATCATTCAAAAAATTTCACATCTATAATACTATAAGGTAGTATGCTCTAAAAGCAACCATTTAAAGGTCGGTCCTCCTTTTTCATAGGTTTATGTGGACAAAATTATTTTTAGATCATTTTTCAGAGAAGAAAAATAGATGTGGAACCTAATACAAGTGGTTTTGTATTTTTCCAAGCATTTTTGAATTACTTATAAATTTTGAAAGATTTGGGGCATAAGCACCTATTTGTGACCATAGGTCTCTCAAATCCATTCACTTGCAACTTGTAAAGAGATGTGCGGAAATCAAAGACAATGATTGGTTCTTGCAATAGAAAAACAATTTTTCCTCAATGCATTTAATTGCCAAAGTGGTCCATTTAAGGATACCCCATCTCCATTCTTCATCTAAAAATAGGGGCGGTTTGAAGAAGATTAACTCTTTTAGAACATACTACCTCCGTCCCAAAATGATCTTCTTGTTAGACTAAATCTTATGGATTAAGAATAAAAATAACTTTTTTTAAAACTCAATTTGTATAGTATGTAGAGTTTGGTGTTCTCTTTGCATCCTAAAAAGTTTGAGTTTTGAAGCCCTTTTCAAAGTGTAGTTTTATAATATTGAAAAGGGAATATTTTGGGGCGTTTTTAAAGAACACCAGTGAGCACTTAATTGTTGAATGTGAGGTTGCCATTTTGTGGGCATTTAGCATATGCCTAAGACTATATGTAGACCTTTGTTTCGGCTTCCAAAGCTTAATCTACTTCAATTGGGAAATACTCAAAGAGATGCAAAAAATAAAAACTATAAGTGCGGATTGAAGCTTTCAATCATTTTATTTGTCTTTTGCTTGATGTTTGCATGGATGGAGCAAAAACAACCACTTAGAGTTGTTTTGCTAATCTCAAATAACAATCATAAGCCGAATTTGACTAATTTCAACATCACAAAGTGCAATAGGAAGATCATTTTGGGACAAAAAAAGAAGGCTAACAAGAAGATCATTATGGGACGGAGGGAGTACTAAGTATGACACAATTTCACCCATCACACAAGTAGTCAGATTTTAATCCATTTTTTAATCCATGTTTGGAGTCTAAAGAAGGAGTCAGGGGTTGCATCAAAGTTTGATGTTGCAATTTTTGCAACTAGGTGAATTAGTAAGTGCACACCTTAATCTTGTAAAAATATTGCACACTTAAAACATCCGATGAATGACTTCAATATTAACTTAACCCTATGAAAACATTGTAGACTTAACCCTGGAGCACTCCGACGTCCAATTTCTAGACGATTTACAGATTCAAAATTAGACTTCTTTCTCATTACAACTTGGACGAAAGTCATCCTAATTTTTAGAGATACTTTATGAAGTTGTGGTCCTATCCAAGGGTTGGATTTGGTGTTACTAGAGCACATATTTTTCTAAAATTACAAATGTGGAAGTATGTGAAGTGGTTGATTTGCATTCACTCTAGTTCAAAGTTGGAATTGCAAAAACGAGGTCATAGACTCAAAGATCAAAAAAATTCCAAAAAAGTTCCTTGTCAAGAGAACCTCGTTTCAAATCCTTTCCAACAAAATTTACCTCAAAATGATAATTTTTTTCTTGTAATTGAATTTTGAAGAAAATTTTGAATTTTCCCTTTCAAAATTTATAGAAAAATATTGGTGATAATCTAACCGTATGGATAGAATCTAAAACTAAAACTCTATAGCTTCTATTTGCATCTCAATTCCAAAATATTCTTCCAAATAGTACTTTATGATGATTTTCCTGAAATTGTCAATTTTAGAGATGAGTCTGGACGTTTAGGGGTTAAAACATCTTTAGATATGGTTGACTCCATTATCAACTTAACCTTGTAAAAACACTACAAACTTCAATTATCCAATGGATGATTTTTTTCTTGAGTACTTTAAAATAAATTTAATCATATTTTTAAAACTAAAAATATATATAGCTAATGATTAGACTTTTAAGAAGATTGTACCCTAAGAAGATCAAACATAGAATAATTCTCTAAGTGAGAGTTGAAAAAGTAAAAAATCTCAAAAAAATTATTACTTTGACATTTTAATTTGTCAAAATTAGGAAATTAATTTGAAAAATAAAATAATTTTTTTCCATTTATAACAACTCTATGAAGATTGTCTTTCACTAAAAAATCCATAAAAAAAAAATTTCCATGTTTGAAAATGTATGCTAAAAGAGGCTCACTTTGTAAATGTCTATATAACATACAATTAACTTTATTTACAATTCCTTTTTACAATAGCTGCAATTCTATTAGAAGAATGACTCTTCAAAATCTTGGCTCTAAATTCTTTATAAAAGAAAAAAAAGAAGGTATTTAGTAGTACTTCCCACCCCTAAACTATAAGTGTGACATATTTTTGAAAATCAATATTTCATACCAATTAATTTAAGAAAATTAAAAAAAAATGAATATAAATTTAAAATGATCATATTCACGTCCACTATGAATTTCAACTACATTAGAGCACTAAGGGAAGCAACCTATTTCCAACCACTTAAGCAATTGAGCACATCTAGAGCGTAGGTTTGTTGAGTGGAAAAAAAATTCTCTATGTGCAAAAATAGATTTCACGAGGATTCCATAATTTTTTATAATTTTAGTTTCCAAAACAAAATTACTATTAATTTTTTTAGTTGAAGATTTTGTTTCTCCCATACTGGTCATATTGGTCATCCTATTTCTGACCCAAGGGGGGGAAGGGGGCTGGTTGCAAAATCAAGAGTGTTGAAGCCCAATCCTAACGTGTCATTCCTAATTACTTACTCAACTCATAATTGCATGGAAATAAACCTCCCTACACTGCCAAAATGAGGGGTGATTAGGAACGGGTTGGCTCTTGTACTCTCCAAGTTGTGTTTGAAAAGCGCTTTGGCATGAGATGTGTGACATAAAATAGTACAAATGTTTCTTGGTCCAATAATCAGATTATTGTGGTGGTTACCTTGGTCATCAGGGCTGCATTCTTCATGAGTTAGATATCTGCTTCCTGCAAATCTGCAGGAGAATTTGAAAAAATGAACCAGAGCAACAAAAAAAAATTCAGGACTCAGGCGGGATTTATGAGTGCATCTAAGTTGATTCTGGATCAATGTCCTTCGCCAGTTGATGGAAGCAAATCCTACCCACTCTTAGTATAGTTACGTAAGGTAGAACTGCCTATCACCACCACCACCACCCTGATTTGCAATCTGAGGATCTTTGGATTAATTCCAAGAGGGGCACATATTTTTCAAAGGTGTGCGCTTGTTTCAAGAATCAAACCCAAGTGGAATTATAATTTTCCGATTAAAACTGTAATTTCTGTGAATTTTTGAAGTGGTATGCCCTGAAATTACAGAACTGCCCATAGACTAAAGTCATAAACGTTTCCTAATGAACCCATGATTGCCCAAGTCAAGTACAAAATATTCACCATTAATGGAGTGACACATTATCCCTTGTTGTCATAAAAAATCAGATTTTATCATAGAATGCTTTAGTTTATGTCATAAAAAGAATGGATTGGGATGTTTTCTGGATGGAATTGGACCCAAAGTTAGGTGACAGAATTGGGTTGGTTTACTAATTGAATTGGGAAACTAACAATAATGGGATGGCTTACCTTACTTATTATCATGAGTAATAATAATCATGAAATCAGTTTTTTTTATAGACAAACGATTGTTGGCACCACAAACAAGAAGACCTTACAAAGACATGGGAGCAAACATATATCATTCATCATCTCAAGGAGGTACCCCCAAAACTCGCCACTTTTGGCTATGCCTAGTGATTCTTATTATTAGACGGTCAAATTTTTCATTGATTTTCTTGTTGGCAAGTAGAAGGAGGTTCCAACACACCAAAGAATGTGGCATTTGGATATCGTATGCAAAAGTTAGAAAGGGTCAAAGTTTTTGCTATGCCTAATTATTATTATTATTATTAGATTGGTCAAATTTTCATTGTTTTTTTTGTTGGTAAGTGGAGGGAGGTTCCAACGCACTAAAGAATGCGGCATTTGAATCTCGTATGCAAAAGTTAAGAAGGGTCAAAGTTTTTTTTATTGGTAGGTGTTCTGAAATCGTTTCTTCACCATACGTACATATTGATCTGGAGATGTACACAAAGTGATGATGGTGGTTTTTGGTAGGGTGCGATTTTGGATGTATCCACGTAAATGATTGATGAAATCCTAACTTGGGGATATTTGTGTGGTTGACAGATTAGTGAGGATGCAAATTAAATAGTAGGAAAAAAATTGGGAAATCAATATGATAAAGTGATATTTCACCCTTTATTGATTCAAATGTACACATATATTGACTTTGGTATATATTAGGACCACACTTAAAGTAGACAAGCCTATTAGCACCCTATTTGCAATCTGAATATCTTGGAGCCAACTCCAAGAGGGACACATATTTTTTAGAGATGTGCCCATGTTTCACAAATCAAACCCAAGTGGAATTATAATTTTTCAATTAAAATTGTAATTTGACTAATTTATGTGAATTTTTGAAGTGGTTTGCCCTGAAATTACAAAACCACCCATAGAATGGAGTTATAAACGCTTTATTAACCACCCATAACCACCTTTCCATTTAATATCAATATGCTTGAATTTACCTACATGGTTGAATTTGGAAAAACAAACATAGACCTTTGTTGAATCAATTAAGAAGCATTTAATTTTGAAAATCACTTAGTTATTCTGAATTTTGATTCTAGATTTTGAATTTGGTTACAACAAGATAAATTTCTAAAGCTCTCAAGTATATGATCATGAGGCTCTAAAGTTGTCTCTGTATAGATTGCTAAATAATACGGTCAAGGTACAAAAATCTGGAAATTATGTAGTGATGTTTTGCAAAATCCAAATGTGCAAATAGATGATATGTATTTTATAGTATTAGGTGAAAAATAGTCCTTTTTGGAGTACAATCTTGAGTGCAAAATTTCCTCTAAGCATGGAGCAAAGACACAATTTTGGTTAGGTATGCTCAGGCATGGCCCTCTAGGAATTTAAATAGGTAGTTTTTTTTATCCAAAATCAAAGCAATCAATTCATTAGGTAACCATAGTGGATGTATTCAAAGAATGGTGAATTCAAAATCAGGTTGGTTTGCACGCTAAATCAATTGTTTGCACAATTGATGGTACTTTGGGGTTAGGGAAGGTGTGTGTTACCATGGAAGCAAAGTGCACCTTATATAAATTAATTAAAACTCAATTTTCATCATACGCCTAGATATTGATATGTCTACACTGCAAGTACATGTAGCGCAAAAATTATGGTTCATCAACTCCACAAAAAGCTTTACAAATGAAAAGTAGATATCATCGACAATCATGTATGGGTGATACACTTGTTCTATTTTTTGTCTCCTTAGCCTCAAACATGTTGTTTTTTACTCATAACTTTTGCATTGTATGTCAATTTTACATGAAATTTGAAATGAAGAGACCTCAGAAGAGACATGTGGTAGTTGTAAACATTGAGTAATTTTTTCAATTTAAAAAAATTATTTTACTATTTTTAAGCAATCCCCAATTGGATGTCTACCTTGGTCATTCAGAGGGGGATAGTTCTATTTTTGACCTAAAAATGCAAATTTGAAGCTCAAAATTGGAATTCAAAAACTTCTACTAATGTTATACAAGCATATGAAGAAATCTTCTAAAATTAGTAAATTTTCCACCTTCCATGTGTACTCAAAGTGCATTGTTTTGCATAAGTGTAGAAAACACAATTCTTTTATCTAAAGATGAAAATGGTTGAGAAGGAGCATATTCAAGTTAGGAATAATGGATTCTTTGAATTTTACTATTTTGAATTATTTTACTATTTTCTAAAAATCAAACATCAAAATGTCCATTTTCTTGGTATTCTCCATTGTGCTTTTATTGTGCATAACCTTTAAAGATAAAAAAATTCTAAGTCTGAATTTTTGGAGACATACAATTTTTAATTCTTTATAATTATCCATATTTTATTTTACTTTTTAAAACTTATTCCAAAAGTCATAGTACTCACTAAAATAGGTTGTTTTGAGCCAAAAATGATAGATGTTTTTTGCAACAGCATGTATCCACTTTCCTCTATGCCACAAATTGCAATGAGAACAATGTCTTTGAAGACAAACTCTTCTTCCTCCCTCTCCTTTGATGCACCTAGGTATACAATGATGTTTGATGTGTAGTGTGACTATGAAGATACAAGTGCCCAACACTTTACACTAAATTTGTAGAGTTTAGCCCATGCATACTATCATATGTTATAAAAGTGACTTTTGTAAGGAATCATTGTCATGTCAATTGTGAAAAATTCTTTGTGTGTTGTACTATGACCAAAATGTCACCATGAAACAATCTATTGGCAAGCAAACCTTTTCAATCTTATTATACCCTAGCCTTGATTCAATCCATAAACAAAGATCTCGATACAATAGCTATTGACGCAAAAAACTTGTCAAGGCAATAGTCTTATATATTAATGAATGTAAAAGAACATATATAGTTATACATAGAAGAATGTTCATAGCTATTGTCAGTTGCTACTGTACTAATGCATTTCGTTGAATTGGTACTTGCAGAAATGCCATGTTTTGTTGCACTTCCAACTGATACAATTATTATTTTACATGAACGTCTTGACAAATTTATAATGGTAGGTACTATTTGTGTTAAAATTTGATATTATAAGCTAAAGTTGTCCATGTCGTGTCACATCGTGATGTCAATATGTCCATCATAACGTCAACTTTCAACTATAGCATCCTCCAAGATAGAATGTTCACTAAGGTAGGAGGTCCATATATGGCCCATCTAAGGAATGAAACTAAATTTTGGGGAGGTGAAGCATCTTGAAATATTTTTCAATAAATTTTCCTTCAAAAACAAGTAGAATTGACATCAAACCCAAGATTTTTCATATTTTTTGGAGCTTTGTGGAATTAGTTGTAAAATTTTGAAGTTGACATGGCATAGGGCTCTAAAATGGCTCACCTCCTAAAATGTATACCATCCGTACATTGCTGAAGGCTATGAAAAAGCAACATGTACAAATAGTATACATTTAAGGAAGAAGACTATTTTAGAGCCTGAGCACTTTTAGAACCTCCTACCTTATTAGGGGGTAATTTATCCACTATAATATGCAATCTAAATGAAAACAATTGTGACATAAGTGGGCAAGATCATTTGACTAATTGGCTTGACAATTTTTGAGAACATACCATCTTGACATTTAGTTGTCTAGTTCAACTTTAGTAACCATCCAACTAACGGACTAGCCATTCAACTTGACGGATTGGTTGCCCAATTTGACTGACTAGCTGTCTAGATCAACATATGAATTGTCCAACCAACAAATTGATCGTCTAGCTCAACGGACTAGCCATTTAGACAACGATCATGAAAGATGGACATAATGAACTTTGTTGGCACTATTTATTCAAAGGTAAATCTTAGATTAAAAAAATAAATTTGAACACGATGTTTAGGATATCTAGTAGTCCCTATTAATTTTCCATCTAATAAGTCAATTTTACCACTGAATTTCCAAAAAAATTGCCTCCATTTATCTAAGCCCACTTGGATGCAATGTGACATCTACATGGCACATTAGGGTCAATCATGTGCGAGTTTGACATAGACAATCAACTACAAATACTAAGTGACTTTAGGTAGGGCAATTGTAGGCATAGAACAGCTAAGGCTTGAGGGTAGGATGACTATTGGTGTTAAATATATTCAAAATTAGTTGATCAAATCAAATCTAAATACATTTATGTGCTATAAAAATGCTCTTACATTGATTGGATTGTTTGATTTTATTACTTATTATAGATCTGTCAAGTGGCTCTACTTAACTATCATAATAATATCAGGCTCAAGCTTGCCCAAATTGTTTATATCAAGCAAGGGAGGGTTAGGTGTGATGATGTTATAAGTCATTGTTTGTCCAATAGGCCTCACTTGATAAGAACAAAATGGAAAGAACCTCCATAACTCTACAAATGTAGACACAAAAGATGAGATTCTTGGAATCCAGACGCTCAAAGATGCACACATTATTCTTCTCCAAGCAATGGTCTTTATTGAATGTGGCACAACTGCAACTAAACCCGTTATGGTCGACATTGCCATTATATTGGGCTCTCTAGTCCTCACCCTATGTGTCTCAAAGAATGATGCGCTCCCTTTTGTAGAAAATTCATGAAAAATATTGTGCATGGATCAAGTCATTTCATCAACAAATAGCGTCAACTATAAATGAGAAAGATAGTCTAGAAAGTGAACAATTTGGGGATTCATGTGTGAATTATCCTCAACCACATGTGGCATGGTTGTGGCATAGATTGACCGTCAAGCTCAATAGACTAGCTATCTGAAATCCTAAATTGACAAATGGATTGTCTAAGTAGTGGATTGGTTGTCCAACTTGATGGACTGGTTGTTTAGACAATGAAAACAAAAGATGAAACCAATGAACATTATTGACACTTTTTGTGCAAAAGAAAAAAAAGAAATTTGAACACAACGCTAGTAGACCCTATCATCTGTCTAATAAAGTCAATTTTACCATTGAATTTCTAAAAAATTGTGTCCATTTATCTAAGCCCACTTGGATGCCATGTGGCATTTGTGTGGCACATTAGGGAGCTCATGCACATTTGTCATAGATAAGCAATTTTGGATATGACTATTGAGCGACTATGGGTTGGACAATTGCAAGAAGGGAAACTACTGGTATTAAATATCTTCAAAATCAATTGGTCCAAAAAAAATTTAATATATTTATGTGTCTTAAAAAATGTTCTTATATTGATTGGATTGTTTGATTTCATTTTCTAGAAGGACAACTAGAAAGTATTTTGGCCAATATTGACAACATAGTGAAGTCTGACATTAACTTCTAAAGGATCAAGGCCATTTTTTTTGTCAAAAAATACTCAAAGTTGCCATTTTTGCTACATTCACTCAAGAAAATAGAAAAATAATAATGCTTTTAGAATCTAACCATAGGATCTCGTACTTTACATTATAGACTTTGAACTTAAAAAATTTTGTGTTGAAAAATTGAGTTGAAAGTCCAGAATTTTTTTTTACAAAAAGTCATACTTGATTTTCATTCCTTATAAAATTGTTAAGTAGAAGTAGGTCCTAGATTGAAAGAAAAATTAGACTGTTAATAGCTCTAAAATTGGTTTGAAACACAATAATCCCAACAATGCAATTTTTCTAGCAAGAAAACTTAACCTTGACAAACATTTTTTCTATAAAGTTGTGAAAATTGCATTAAAAAATGAATCCTATAAGTTATTTTTTCAAGAAGATACTTAAATTGCCCCCAAAACAAGATTGTTCATAGTTTTCACATAACTAATCCAAAATGGAATGAATCAAAGCTTTACATGTGGGCAGAAATATGATCTATAAGAAAAAAAAAAAAAATTTAATTTCAAGTTTTTGTGGATTTCTTTTTTTGCCTAGTGATGTGAAAATTATGTTTAGGATGGCATAACTTTTTCTCCCGGGCACTTGATTGAAATAAGAATTATATTCCTACAAAGCTAAAAAGTTTCTCTATCTTATGAAAAAGTTTCAAAAAGTTTCAATAAAAATTGAGGTCATAGGAACTTACCCTAAATCCATTTTGTCCTCCCAATGGGACAATGATCCTTACAGGTTAAAAAGGTGGGTTACAATCCTCTTTAATTTAATCTTCTTTGCATTGATTCTCAACGTAGGAAGTTTGATTTGTGAAGAGGATTGCAATTGATGATTTGAATCGTCTAATTATAAGATTAGTCTATGTAGTTTAATTATCAATATTTCTTTTAGCCTTTTCCGAGGTCTATCTAGAATTTGATAGGGGATTGTTGATTTGCCCTTGTTGCAACCAAGGTCCTTCATTCTAGCAATATCACTAGCGAATCAAGACATTGTGACATCAAATGCTATAAAACTTGGGCATAAAGTTAATTGTGGAGGTATTTTACTAGTCTCATTGGCATTGTTACATTGGGCATCTAGATGTTATATTGGATGTTACATTTGATGTTATTATTGACATAAAAACACAAGTTATTTTTATTGAACATCCACTAAAATCCATCACAAAAATGATGAAAACGTCACATAAAATATAGGGTTATATAGTAATTGATCATAGGCTTATATCAATAGGAATGTTGATATAATAATTGCAAGACACAAGGAGAGAGAATACTTTCTGAGAAGATTATTGACACTTGGCTAGTCACATGGGTTCAAAATCCCTTGCAAAGCTTGTATCTGTAGTATTGTTGCTCTCAAATTTATAGCTATTAGCTTAACGTCCTTTCTATGCTAGAAAACTTTTGTATTTCTCTTCTCACTTTGTTAGTATTACATTTTCTTGGGACTAATACTACTAGGGGTTTCTATGACCTTTTTCTATTATCTACCCTATAGTACAACCATGTATTGCCTACATGGCATCACTACTAATTATTGTATGCATGATTGCTACATAGTAGTAAGCAATGCCCCAAACCATACATCATCTATTCTTCATATTAGATTATACTATCCTTAGTACTAACTAGGTCTTACACATACTTGAATTCCCAATAATCTTCTATTCAATTCTTCTACCAATGGAGAAGGTGTGTCTCACTTGTCGGCTTTTGACAAAACTTTCTCTTATTTTTATTTGTAAGGGAAGGATTTATACAATGTATACAAGATAGCAAAGACTTTTCCACTCTTATGCAACTAGTAAAAGAACGATTAGCTGACCTAAAATCTAAATGACTCACCTATGATTGCTACAATGAAAAGCCAAAGTTACAACAATGAGAGCTCAAATTGCACCAAATTTGCAACATTAGTCTTTATTTTTTCAAGTGTTTATCTAAGGGTTTCTATTTGGACCTAAAGTGGGCTATTTGCATCATTTTGTTATGACATGTCAATTGTGACGCACTAGAATTGCACTTGAATATAGTGGACCAATTTTTTTAAAATTTTAAAATTATTTTTCAATCTAAAATTTACATTGGAATAACAAGTTTTAAAGAAGTTTATTGGCTCTGTCCTTCATGATTGTTGTCTGAATGACTAGTCCATTGAGTTTGACAACCAATCCATTGGTTGGACAATTTGTTTGTCAAGCTACATGGCCAATTCATCGAGTTGAACATTTAGTCCGTCGGTTGAACGGTCAATCAAGTTGAGCTCAATAGCTAGTCCATAGAGATAGACAACTAGTTTGTTGAGATGATATGTCCTAAAAATTTATCAATCTATAGGCTTCTATCAGCATCCTATGGAAAAACCAAAGAGGATTTGAGAAGACAGTATAGTACATAATCAAATTGAAGCACTTTCCAAACCCTAAGGGATCCATGTCTTTCAATTGTTCTTTCCAACTTAGTATATGGCCAATGTGTCTTCAAAACCCAAGATATCAGTGCCAATTGCAATCATTAACCTTTGTCTTCTAGTATGTTCTAAGTGGAATTTACAAGTGCAACATGCAAGGAAGGTATAAAAGTCTCACAATGCAGCACACTTTATGTAAAAGATTCACAATACTAAATTGCCTACTAGAAAACAAATTGTGCCTCGAATTCTAAGTGCGTCAGATGTGTTGGATGAACAATGGCGTGATCCATAAAAAAACCTTTGTCAAGACTACATTTTGGCGGTGACAATGCTCAAGGGACCTAACCTCTTATTCAGCACTACAAAACTTTAGCCCTACATACCATGACTCTATCTAAGACAAGAGTGTCATGTAACAAATTTTTGTTCCCCACGAATCATGCACAAAAATGATCACCTAATCCCCCCATTGTAAAATTACTAGCACAAAGACACCCAAATCCTTTTTGTGAAATTCTACTCTATCCTAACATGATCACAATATGGAATGATGATCTTCTATTCCTCTTCTATGCAACCACTCAAGAAATCTCAATCTTAGAAGAGAAAGAAGATAAGAGGACCCTCTCGCAAGCTTCAAGCAAGTTTTCTTACCCTTAATCATACATTTGCACAAACTAGCCTAATGACTACATCCATGCAAGAAAGGAAGTATCCAATCATGAAGGACTGGACTTGTTGTTGCATGTGGTATAGATGCAATCATAGAATTGAATGCCCAAAGCGACATCAGATCTACAAAACTAGAATGAAATAAATATTAGATGTGGATCTTTTGAAATATGAGGTTGTCCTTGCACCTCTAATTGTGACATGCTCCAAATCTGCCCCAAAATCATTGAATACGGCAAATGTGGTCACAAAGCACTCCACGATCATTTAAAGATTAATTTAAATAAAATTTTGGAGGCTCCTATAGTTTAGAGGTCTCAAACTTGATTTAGTATTGATTTAGTGTTGAAAACAATTGCAAAATTGCATCCTAAAATTCTTTGGGGCTCTATTACTTTAAAGAACCTCATTAATTTCAATTTGATGATAAATCTACCAATCACAAGTATGGATTCAATCATGATGCTTGACATTCCCTATCAAATAATTTACCTTCCACTTAGTTTTCATTTTGGACACCTCTAGGCGCCAGGGTTTTCAAGTTGTAGAGAAAACATAGGGTGTGATATTAGAAAAGACACTAGGGTCTAGAGTTTAGGGAGAGAACAAAGGACATGATATTATAGAAGACACTGGATTAGGAAGAGAACAGAGGATGTGATATTACGGAATACTCTTTAGGGTCTAAGGCAGATGATGTGATATTAGAGAACGCGATAGAGATTATACAGGTCTGTACCGAATTCGTCCAACTGAGATCCTGTGCAGGCCCTGCGCAACCGCCTTTTTCACCTGAAGCTCTTCCAACTTCCGCAACCATTGTGACAATGGCACCTCAAATGCCTCACGCTGCGTCTTCCCAATCCCTCACCTGCAGCTTCCCTTTGCAACAATTCATCTGCAATTTGAAATTTCGCAGCAGAAATCTCGAACTCTGACATCTCTATTGAGCCATTTGCCAATTCTTTTCACAGTTTCTTCAGCAGCTCTTCAATTCATGCCGCTCTAACAGTCCATTGAGGTTTTCAGGACCGATTTCTGAGTCGTTGTGATCAATTTGAAATGGCTCAGCTCTCGATGAGCTTCCAAATTCCCAGCAGCATGACAGGAGCAGCGGTGGGCTCTGGATTGCTTATGAGTTCACGAAAATTTCCTGTGTACAGAGGTTTAGGGTTTGGCAATTCAAGGCGATTCGACAGTAAACTTCACAGTAGAATTTATAGAGTCGCTCCGTTGCAATGGGATACCGACGCTGGGATTCGGTGGAGTTCGGGGAGAATTAGCAGAGTCGAGAGTCGAGCATCTTCCGGGCGCTGTAGTGTGAGTGGAGTGAATGGCATTGCGGATTTGAGTATTGGTAAGCCACCGTGGAATTTTGTGATTCCTCTGAAGAGGACGTTTCCGCTCATCTGGCCCTTCCTTTTAGCTGAGAAGAGATTGATTCTTCGGGGCTGGTTTTGTGCGGTAATCGCTGTGTTTGCGCTCTTTCTAAGCGTTCCGCGAATCGGTGATCTATCGGAGCTGTTAGCGAAGGGCGATTTGCAGCAGTTGTTTCCGAAGGCGGGGCAAGTGCTGGCGCTGCAGATGGTAAGGTCCGTCGCTCAGTTTTGGCAGCAAGCGTTACTGTGGGAAGCCGTCATGAAAATCACGTACAATCTGCGGGCGTATGTGTACGAGAGAGTGCTGAAACGGGATATGGAGTATTTCGAAGGGGGTGAAGGGGGCGCCGCTTCTGGTGATGTCGCCTTTCGGTTGACAGCTGAGGCGGAAGATGTTGGCGATACGGTCTATTCTCTTCTCTATGTAAGAAAGAATGATTCCTCTCCGTTTTTTTGAATTTCTGTCGCAATTTCCAAGGAACTGTTGCCGCCATCTCATCCTTTTCAATGCAATTACTGACCACTCATCACAATTCTGTTTTTTCCACATTTGTTTTTACTGGCTGGAAACAGGCCTCACTGTGTCTGGTAACGGATAATGTTTGCGTTACTTTAAGCATTTTAACCAATATGTTCCTGCTTTCATTGGGACGTCACTCAATAGAGATCACTGGACAGATCACTTTGAATAGAAAGAGCCAAATTCTCTTGAGATTAAACTGTTAGATCACTCAATGCATTGAATGATTTCATATGCAAATCATTCAGTGTGGAAGGTTGTAGACCACAGTTGAAGGGATAGTGACAACTCCTGATTTCCATTCAAAGATGAGTGACCATAGACATTTAGCCATGTCATGCTTGCACCCGACGTGCTAATTGGAGTGCAACCAAGTGTACGTGAGTTGTTTGTTGCTAACGGGGGCCAGTTTTGGAGACAACATCAGAGATGGCTAACAGTTTTAGTGTCCTCTACCTTAGAGCTGTATGTTTTTTTTATTAATCTTAGCTGTTGAAATTCATCTAGGTCAGGTTGAGGTCATTCTTGCTATGTTTGAAATTTTGAATCTAGGCGGTTGATGAACCGTGTGTGTGTTTGCAGATGTGCGGGCCAGGTGCTCTTCAGTTGCTTACTATGGGTTACCGGATGGTTTCATTGAGCCCACTCCTCTCGTTAGCTACCATATCAGTAAGTACACATGTTCCCTCGTTGTAGAATCCCCTCAAGAGGTACTCTAAAAAACTCACCTGGTTTAAACCTTGCGAATTACGATACATATAAGGCATCTAGGTTTTCTAACACCTCTCGGAGATGGGTTCTCTAGTAGTGTTTGTACTAATACATCAACCAGAATTTGGATCCTTTCCTCGTTTTATGTTTGATTTGTAATTAATTTTGTTCATTAGGAGCACATCGTTCTGATCATATGCATTGTAACTTGGTACTTTTCAGGTGGTACCTTTGATGTTTGCTGTTATAGCTGTATTGGGAGAGAAATTACGACAACTTGCAAAAAATGCACAAACAAGCATTGCAGGCATCTCTGCATATTTAAATGAGGTATGGTAAAATACTTTGGTACAAGAGCAGAGATAAATTTATGCAATTGAGCCCTCTGGTATTCATGTTCTACTCTGATTATGACCTTCACATTGGGTACGATTTTGAGCTTGATTCTGTATGGTTATGTACTTGTAAATTTCCGCTACTATTCCGAGGGGATTCTAGATGACCTAAAACCGCATTTAAATGCGGTTACAATTGTAAACCCTTCCAATTGTAACCCTGCCTAGAATACCTCTAGGGAGTGGGTTCTGTACTGGTGTCCAAAAGAACTATTTGGGAGCAAGATGTCAATCGGCCTTGAAGAAAACTTTGCTTCTAAGAAAGCCTCATGTTCTTAGGGACAATGCAAAAGTTTTCTGGGTAGTTGGTGTGGTTCTATTTGTATGTTTCTATTTGTGATGCGTAGTTTGGGTTGAACTTATGGCATGTTTTCTGTGTTCAGGTTCTGCCCGCAATGTTTGTGGTAAAATCACATGCAGCGGAGGACTTTGAAAGTAGAAAATTTGAGAGACTCGCGAGGGCAGACTGGCAAGCACACTTGGGGAAGAAGAGAATGAAGGCTTTTATCCCTGAAGTCATCACTGCTGTATACGCAGTTACAATTATTGCGCTCTTCGGTGTGGGTACATGGATTATATCGCTGGGAAAGTTTGATGGCGCCGGCATGGTATCATTTGTAACATCGCTGGTCCTTTTGATTGAACCTATTCAGGTGAGTGTTTCCTATCTTCGAAAGAGGGTTTACTGTTTTCTAAATCAAGCTTGCTTATATATCTTATTACCCTATTTTCGGGGTGTGATGCGGTTTGCAGTGTATCACTATTCAAGAAGAATGCGAAATAATCTATTGCATTCTGACATTTCTGTATGTTTTCACATAATGTAGACAGTTGAGCCCTAACCTATTATTTTGAACCAGGCTATGGGTAAAGCTTATAATGAGTTGAAGCAAGGAGAACCAGCTATCGAACGACTTTTCGATCTGACAATCTATAAACCGAAGGTTTGACTGATAATGCATCTCATGATTTACTACGGCCATGTTGTTTTCTGAGGGGTTTTCAGGTATTTTCCTTAATAGACAGATGACCTTCATCTTTCGCATCGTACTTGTAATGGATTAATCTCTTCATCTCCCTTTTTACAAAGTCTCTGTCGCCTATAACTTGATTTCGAACATCATACAGGTAGTGGAGCGGAAAAGCTCAGCAACACTGGAGAAGGTCGCAGGGGAAATAGAGTTCTGTAATGTGGCGTTTCGGTACAAGGACACTTCCAAATGGGTGCTGAACGATTTCTCCTTGAAAGTCCGTGCGGGAGAGACAGTGGCACTTGTAGGTCCCTCGGGAAGTGGGAAAAGCACCTTAGCGAAGTTGCTGCTCCGCCTCTACGACCCCGTTCAAGGTGACTGATTACATGATCAGGCTGTCCTTTTCTGTAGTGATAGTACTGCCAATTAGGGTTAATGATCCAGTCCTCTTGTCTCTGTGTTGTGGGCTGAAATTGTTGGTGAGGTAGTGTTTTTGCTCACTCTGTTTTTGATCTCTCTTACTCGACTTCAGGTTGTAGAAAATCCTACCCCCAAATCTGTTCCAAGAAATCTAGTTGCGTTACAACTTACAGGGTTGGCATTAGAAATTGCCTTAAACGACTCTCAGTTGGTAGGGTTTATCTAATTTAAGCATATCACTTGAACTTTAGCGTTATTCATCATAAAATAGCATTAGTCATCTTGTCTTGTATTCAGGTTAATTGGAAGACTCTTTTGCTCAGATGCTGTACATTTTTGTTTAATTTTTGTTTAATTGGGATGTTGAAGGCCTGTACCTCTGAATGTGCAGGAAGTATACGGATCGATGGGCATGACGTCCGCGATTTTGACTTGAAAAGTTTAAGGAAACTCGTTGCAATCGTTCCTCAAGACACGGTATGCATTTACCCCTCGTGAATTTTCTGGTTGAAGTTTGATCTTTAATTTTTTCAGGGCGTGATTGACACTGTGGTTATGGCTGACAGACGTTGTTCACTGGAACGGTAGCAGAGAATATTGCCTATGGGGATATGAGTGAAGCATTTGACATGGAAAGAATAAAAGAAGCTGGGCGAATGGCTAATGTTGATGTATTTATCAAGCATCTTCCTCATGGTTACAATACATATTTGGGTGACCGTGCTACAACCCTCAGTGGTGGACAACGTCAGAGGTATTTCTCTTTATTCAGTGTGGATCTTATGTCAGTTTGATCTGCAGCCTTTAACCCCTAAAGGACCAAGTGTCCATTCAACGTACACAAGAAATCTTGGGTAGCTTCCTATGAAGTCATTTTTTATCGGATGTTTATGAAATTTGATCAGATGTTCATGAAACTAATTTTTTTCCAATTGGGTGCCCAGATCAAAAGTTATGCTGCCCTGAACTTTTGGGTCAGCTCGGGCAATTTGAGAATCTTTTGCAAAAAAGCCCATCAACTTTTGAAATCTGGCATGTATGTAACTAATAAAATATGGCATACAATTTTTTTTTAAAACAAATTTTAGTCTTCAAATCTCATTCTAAGAGGAGTTAAACATTTTCTTCTAACTTCAAGTCCACAATCTGTAGAGTCAAAATTCTTGAAATTTTTTCCACATATTCCAAATGTTTGTCTCTAACTTTTCACTATTCAGATTTCAAATAAAAAATTTCCTCATTACACAAGAAACCATCAAAAAATGACTCGTGTAATGCCAATTCACTTAACCTCGCATTGCAAGGTGATTTAGTGTTAGCTAAACATATCAGTTGCTTCTAAAAATTTCCACAAGTGAACCTAACATCATATACTTATGAATAGTCAAAATCTTCATTTTTTGTAGAGCAAACTATGTACTCCGAGTGTGCCCAAAGTCTGCTGACCTTGTTTTGCAGGAATTAAAAAAAGTTTTTTCTTCTCTCACTTCAAACGTTATAATCTTCCAATCCATGTGGTCAGATGGGCTGAAATTTTTTCTGCACTTTGGTAAAATACTTTACTTCAATTTTGTATGGTTGAAGTTTAAAAAAAAAAGTTTCAGTTTTGTTTTTTGAATAACATACCCAAAACCCGCAATGTTTGACAATGTCTCCCTGAAAGAAAAAAAAACTTCAGTTACGTTGAAATTTGGTAAACTTTTTTTATACCTGATAGCCAAAAAGTTAATTGGAATTCTCGCTGCTCGTGATGCACTGGTGTTCCCAGTAACGTTTTTAATACAACAATTTTTCGGTTGTCTTCTTTGTGATCAGGCTGGCCATAGCTAGAGCGGTTTACCAGGGAGCCTCAATTCTGATATTGGATGAATCGACCTCTGCTCTTGATAACAAGTCAGAGAAGCTGGTGCAGGAAGCTTTGGAAGGCCTGATGATTGACCACACTGTGAGTTTCCTCTTCCTGAATATGTTCGTTATTCATGGCATTTGAATCTAGTGATCTGATCTTTATATTGCAGCCAGGTCGGAACTATGCTGTGCTTCATGATCTATGCGGTAGATTTAACTTTTGCAAGACTAAAGTCACAGATAACACTGTCAATGCTAATTTGGAGATGACTGCAATACTTCCTGCAATCTGTGGTGTGGGCTGCACTGGGTAACCACATCAGTGTGTAGTTCATGGGATCCCCGAAACCTGGTTTAGCTACTGATGAAATTTCATGTGTGCAAACCATTTATGTCCTCTTTCAATTTTTGCAAGTATACTAATTTGGGGTTCACGTTCATGTAGGTATTTATTATTGCTCACCTGGTTTAGCTACTGATGAAATTTCATGTGTGCAAAACCATTTATGTCCTCTTTCAATTTTGCATGGTATACTAATTTTGGGTTCACGTTCCTGTAGGTATTTGTTATTGCTCACCGACTTGAAACAGTGAGACGAGCGGATCGAATTTTCTTGCTAGATGGTGGCAAGTTGGTTGAAGAGGGGACTCACTCAACTTTACTTGCAAAAGGTGGCCACTATGCATCTTTATACTCCACACAGGAAAACATTTTACTGCATCGAACTCCCAGCCAGACGTTCACCGAAAATGTTCTCTAATCTTCTGATTGTATCATATAAGTGATTATTGTTTTGGGTCACTTCTGTTAATAGAAGTTGAATTGACCGTGGCTTCCGGACTTCCAATCAGACGTGTAACAATGAACTCTCTCTTGTTTGGTCTTACATGGACATACTGTATGCTTGGATTTTTGATTGCTCACTGTGATTTCTCATCTACTGAGTATTATATTAAGTTCACAGTGTCACAACCTTGTTACAAAATCTGTCACATTTTCATCCTAGAGAAGTATCATCCAATATTTCATCCAATGTTCATGATGAAAACCTAAAGCATGACAAGCATTCTTGCGTTTCATCATGCACATGTTTCCCTTTGTCTCTTGACTATGTTGCAAGTTGTGTTTGAAAAAATCTTTAGCAAACAAAGTGTGACAAGAAATAGTATTGGTAGCCCTTGCAACTTCCTATTTTTGCACAATAAAGATTCCTCTAAAGGTTGAATAGTTCTATGTTCAACATGTTCTCCATCAAAAAACTTGTTTCAAAGGCAACTTTAGAACTCTACATTGACTTGTATAGTGTCACAAAATAAAATTAGCATCACAAATAAAATTGTGAAAAAATAGTACTATAGAAAATAAATGATCAACCTACACTAATTTCAAATATTTGTAACTTTAATAGATTAGTGTCATACACACTAGGGAGATAAATCATTGTAGTGATTGATAAAGAATTATTGTCTTTCCTCTATCATGACATTGTTAGTTTTGCCACATGAACTTTTCAAAGCTAAATTTGATTCTACCAAAATTGAGCTAGTTGCAATGCAACATCACCTAAAAGGTTTCATTGAAGAGATGTTTGGATGTTGTTTGGATTTAGTACAAACGAATGGATGAAAAATTGTGGAAATGAGAGCATGGTGGATAAAACCATGACACAATTTGCATTTACTATAAGAGACATAAAAAACATACAAGAATAATTTGGGCTTAACTAGAACAAATGAATATAAAAATTGTGTGGATAAATATGTGGCAAATGAAATCATAACACAATTTTGCATTTAATTTAAGAAACAGAGCATATATGACATTCCTTATTGAATAAAATTGTCCCAATCTTTTTGCACATAGTTTTTTAGATTCTTGCACAATGCCGTCCTTACTCAATATAAGCACATTTAGACCAATATTGCAATAAAAAGATGTTTATTGCAACCTTCACAAAATGTAGTTATCTCTAACAGACTTTTCATCTACTTCATTTTTTAAACTAATGAATTAAAAAATTCTATATTTTATTTTGCTTTAACTGATCAATAGATTCAACGCAACTAAACTTTAATGTATAACCTGGATCTTATTGTAAATTCTTAATATCCATACAAATACAACTCAAACTAGAATTAGATGTATTTAGATGGTAACAATTCAAATAATCTAATTTTATCTTGAACTCTTAAAACATAAGACATAAAAGGAAATATTTAAAAAGATTCCAAACACCTAATAGATAATTTTTAAAGATTTGTGAAAGAATTACTTGTGTGGTTCAAGTTTATATTCAAGTAGAAACTGTAGTAGGATAAATATATTGGCATTTTCGGATATAGATAGAAAGAAGTTTTTTGCAACAATACATAATGTCTAAAATTGCTTCAAAATGGAAAGAATTGTCATTGGAAATTTGAAATAAACATTCAAGGGTGATCTAGGTGCATTCCTAAGCTTAAAGGTTGGTTACTTCAAGCTTATAACATTACATAGGATTCAGCCCTTTGGGAGGGCCATTTCAGGCTGTTTTTGTTAATGGGAACTAGCATGAACTGCCTAGAATTTTTATTTTTTATTTTATTTTTATTTTTATTTTTAAATATTAAAATATTAAAATGAAAAATGAAAATATTTAAAAAACATTTTTTTAATATTTGCTGATGTGGTCAACTCTCGACTACATCAGCGTCCTGCGTGGTAGAGTTCTTAGCGTTTGGGAACGCTGGAGAACTCGCAACCCTCTACTTCAACAAAATCCCATCTAATGCAAATTTATACTTTGTTAAAAAAATTGTAATTTCAATTAACATAACATTCTTTCACAATTGCCTAAATTAGTAGAAAGACAATCTTAAGAACCAAGCTACAATAACAAAGCTCAATGCCACAAGTCACCATTTCTACTAATATTACTTCTAAGAAAATTAAAAACTAAAAAATTACCATCTTGAAAAAATACAATCACAAATTGTAGTAGAAATAGGGCCCACTACCTTCAATGCATCTTTGTTTTGATCCAATAAAGGTTTTAGTAACAAGTCACAATTAGGTCCTTTACATAATCTAAACATTATCAAGGTAACTGCACCTAATTGTGACTTGTTACTAAAATCGTCCCCAATAGATTATTGGCTAAAATGTATTGGCTAAATTCATGAGAGCCTTGAATTGATTTCAAGTAAAATTATTTTTAGCACTTCGAATATTTATAGTTCCGAAACATTGATTATAAAATAAATCTATAAGTTCCTCTGGACTACCATACTTGGATAGCAAGTTTGGCACTTTGGTGTCAAATATTTATTTTATGTCAAAAATAAAATGACACTAAATTTCCAAAAATTCTCAGTATTTGGCACCATCTCACCTAAGATTGAACACCACTTGACATTACAAGTACTTTAATCCCTAACTACCTCATTGACCATATATGGTCGATCTGAAATTTCAGGCTCATTTTGAAGTGGGCAGTTAAATTTGTTTGCCCGTTTTAAATATTTGGGGGGGCAGTTTTCAGGGTTAACTATTCAAAACTTTCAATTTTCACTGAAAAAGATACATATTTGATTGTTGAGAGGTCTCCAAAGCCATTTATGTCCATTAGTAGAAGAGTAAAGCTTGCTAATTTTACTTCATTTTTCAACTTTGAGCAATTTCACTTGATTTGAGATCTAAAAACTTCCACTTATCCATTTGCTTTGAAAATGGTTCCAATCGAAAGAGTAAAGTGTTTTCATGATTTTCACCATTGAAAATTTAAACAAGCAAGTGTTGATTTGAAGTTATTTGTGAATTATACTTATAAAAAAAATTGCATCTCAACAATTGCAAGGTGGATTGTGTAATGAGTTTAATAACTTTTCAAGTAATATTAGGTTTTTTGAAAGGGCATTTTAATGTGCTAACACAATTTGTAGTTGTTCATGTCACCTCCAATCCCAAAAAACTTTTATGTGCAAATTTCTGAAACATTGCGGGGAGGAACAATATACTAAAAATAAAAAACATACATTTCTCTTGTTATAATCTCATAACTCTTATGCAATTTTGTACTCAAAATTGATGTGCATACTAATAAGCAAGCTCTTTGAACATCCATACGATTAGATTTTGAAAAAAAAATCAATTTGCTCAATGGAGATAACTATAATCCCATGCTCTTTTTTCATAGTCAAAACACACTTGAAAAGGCTTAGGCATTTAGGGATTAAAAGGAGAAGACAAGATGTTTATACAAGTGAGGTGGTAGGAGGTAAAGCAACCTAAATGGGATATGTAAATTGAGGATTAGAAGGAGCTCAACCACTCATAGTTAAGTCAAAAGGAGGAATTTTGTTTGAAGTATAATTTCATACCTTGTTCAGGCATAGTAGAATTTTTTTTTTTCAAAACCTTTTCACTAAGAAAGTTGGTAAATAAAGATAAATTTCATCTTCAAAAACTCGTTTGAGATTTTGAGCCTTCAATCAAAAGTTATGGACAAAAATCAAAGAAGGATCTAAAGGAATTTTTTTTTAACATTTTCAAACATCCTCTCTGAATTTGTCCATAACTTTTGGTTGAAGACTTAAAATTGCAAACGGATTCCTAGATATGAAATTTAGCATGATTTACCAACTTTTCTTAGTTCAAAGATTTTTTGAATAGGTTATTCTACTATGCCAAAATGAGGTTTGAAGTTCTATATTGAACACAATTCTTGCGTTTTGACAATGAGTGGTCAAGCTCTCATTTTCCAATTGTCCCATATCCTTTGAGAATTCATGATGAACAATGAATTTCATTATAAAAACAGCCTCTTTACCATTCATTTTCATAAAATGGAAATAAATTAATTCCATCTATTTTCTGTAGAATAAATGTTTTCATAGTAGATGGTCAAATGATAGATTGGTTAATTACTCAATGGATTCTGTTTGGATTTGTTCTTTAGATTTTTGTCTTTACATCTATTCTTAGATTTGGCTGTTTGATTCCAAAATTAGCATTTACAAAATTAATTGTTTAAAGTCCAACTTGCTATGGTACCAACAAGATCAAACAAAAGCTTTTAGAATTCACTGACAAGAACCATGTTCAAACCTTTATTAATCCTATAAAGACATCAAGGCCAGAAAATGACCAATGAATGGCTTTCTAGATCACTATAGAGATGAAGAATGTACCTTTTTAGTCCACAAATCATGTCATCTATGAATCAACACCTTAGTCATAAGCTAGCATCCTTTCATGGTTAAGTCAATTTGAGGTGTTATTACCTCAAAGCATTGCCATCGTAGATTGGCCTCTAGTCCACGCCACAAGCCATATGGTGGGTTCAAGTTGAGGTGAATTTTAGAAGTAATACCATCTCAACTCTGTTCCACTCAACCAGAGTAGTGAAAAGCCCTCCCTCCTCCCAAAAAAATGAGCTTATAATATTTTCTATTTTCTATTTTTCCTCTTGAAATTTCTAAATTTGATTACAACTACAACTAAGAAGTGTGTGGAAAATTTTGATTAGATGGGGTAGAAATTGGTTGGGCTCTACAAGTTGAAGAGTTTAGAAAGCTTGAAGTTTATTTTTGTTGAAACCAATTGAAAAAGTGCCCATGCCATAGTCATAGTGGTAGTCAATTCACAACCTTCCTGCTTTCTTGCCATTCCATGTTCATTAGAAGAGCAAGAGTGGCAATGGTCTTAGAGCATCACCATTGTGTTGCAGCCAATTCCCCACAATATAGGGATGTTCATGGACTATACTCACTTTCCAAGCCTTGCAATTACAATTCCCCAAAGGTCATACACTAACATGCCTCCAATATGCAACATACAGGTTGGTCAGAGCTTGAATGCTTATTTAAAAGTCAACAAGAAAACACAAAAATCAATGGAAAAACAATCATCCTCGGGCTCTCTTCAAATTTCCCCATCCATTAGAAGTTGTAGAGAAAACAAATACCGATTTGGCACTCTCGATGGTTGAAACTCTATTGGCCACACCATAGTGAGGGGAATTGGACTCCTAGACTTGGCCTATGGTATCCCGGCCATGTATGCTGAGCCAAGGTGGGGATGCTCTTAAGGTATGTACACCTAAAAGTGACACTTTCCTAATTGCACCACCTATCTACAATTAACCAAGATTTCAAACTTGAATCTTGGACAGTTGTAGATAGGTGGTGCAATTAGGAAAGTCGGTCACTTTAAGGTGCACATACTGTAGAGGTGTAAAAAGTTCAAGCATATATCTTGCAACTGGACTTGGGGTCTGTATTCCGGGTATTGGTGGTCATGCTATGCTCTACTTTAGTGCCTGCAAAGCGCCCTGTATCCGAACTTCATTCCAGCCGTAACTGGTACAGTACCGTATGTGCTTCGGCTTACTATTAGAAGGAAGCTTGAAATCAGGGTGTCACAGGATGAAGGCCCTAATAAGATTAAACGCATTAAAAGGGGTCAATTTGGTAACAAATATTCCCCCATTAGGTGAAGGACAATTTTTTAATTAATTCCTCTTGACTGATTTTGAGCAGATCTAAGGTTTTCTAGCATGCAGAAAATCTAACTTTCCAACAACCAAAAGTCAAGTTTATAATTAGGTCGTGAAAATTAAATAGTAAAAATGTTTTTTCTTATTCTTAAGGGCATGGCCCCACGACCAAGGTAATCACCAAAATGCTTGGATTATTGAACCAATATTTAGGTGTATTCTTTGTTTCTACAATGAACAATCAAGTCATCCATTAGGCACTTTTTGGCCTCAAAGTTGTTTAAGGATTAAAATCTTTTTCCATGCATAAAATTATTTGTTCCATACAATTTCAAAATTTACAATTTCTTTTGAGAAAAATGTAACTATATATAAAAAGACATGTTAAATACTAGGATATTCAAAGAATTTAAGTTTAGGGGGAGAGATGACAAGCATAATTTTGATTATTATGATATGATTTCAATAGGAAAGTTAGATTAGGATTTAGGATTTCGAGAGGGGAATGTGTTAAATGAGTAGTTTGATCCATGTAACTTGCAAATACTATAAAATCTTAAATATTTGGAAATTTATAATTTAAAAAAAATTGGTAAACTTTATTTTTAGTTGGATTTAAAAGATACCATTTTCGAAGTAACAATGAAGTTTGACCAAAAACCTGAAAGAGTCAATGACAAGTGGATGCTTGATAGTACATCAATGGATTAATGACTATAGTAATAATTATAAAGATGGTATTGCCTAGTATTCTTTAACAATGGAATAGGGTTTATTTTTAATACCTAACCAAGTAAGAAATGAATAATAATGAAATGAATAATAATGAAATGAATAATAATGAAATGAATAATAATGAAATGAATAATAATGAAATGAATAATAATGAAATGAATAATAATGAAATGAATAATAATGAAATGAATAATAATGAAATGAATAATAATGAAATGAATGCAAATTTAGAAAAGTGTCCTAGTTTATGTGATGAAGTCCTTTGTACATTAGACAATAGATTCTAAACTTTATAATAGAGACCAAGAGCTAGGATAAATTATTCTTGGGCAAAGATTTGTGTAGTTTTTAAAATCAAATCATCAAACACTATTCTACAACTTGTTTTTCATTCTTTTTTAGCCTTGGTCAATCGAATTATTTAGATTAGTGTGAAAGTAAATTTTGATTGCCCACTCTTCTATTCAAACGGGATAATTTCAAAAGTCAAGGTCATGGACTTTTGACAATAGAGTGATATCCTCCTATAATTAATGATATTCTTAGTAATTAAATTCCATCACTGCAATTGCCTAATAGAGTAAACTTATTCGATGTACTAGTTCACTTGAAGTGGGGTATTAAAAAAAAGATAGAACAAAAAGACCATCACATTCTTGAGAAGTTGTCTCATTTATATCCTTACAAAATGAGTAGATTATGTTGAACTTCTTAAATTTAATATTGAAAGTTTTGTTGATATGTAGAATTTTGTACTATATTTTATTTGTATCTTCTACATAAATTTTATAGTGTATGTTTGACTTTTAGAAGGAAAGAATTGTATCATGAACAATAAAGAGGGTACAACTTCTCCAATTGCTTTAGAATGTCATGACTAATAATGATCCAATTGCCTTAATCAAGAAATAGAATGTCAATTTTTTATTGATGATATTTTAACAATGATTAATTTTAGGTGAAGGAGTGCACACACTTTCAAACAAACAAGACAGGAGGTCCATAAAGTACCCATTTAAAAGCTGAAAATTAATTTAGGGAGGTTAAGACTTCTTGCAATGTTTCTCAGTAAATTCTTCTTGAAAGACAAATGGAGTTGGCATCTAATCCAAATCCTTTCATATTTTTTGGAGCTTCATAGAATTAGTTATGAATTTTTGAAGTTGAAATGTAGTGGTTACTAAAAATGTCTTCCCCCTTAATTATATATTGTGTGTACACTGTTGGTGCAATGACAAACCAAAATATTTGTTAGCATTAGGTCACACTTAGAGCCCAAGTGCTTTTGTGGACCTCCTACCTTAAAGAAGACTACCCCATTTTCATTTGTTGTCTAATTCCGTCATCCTACTTTTGGGCCCCAATACCGTCCAACATATCATCCAAATCCACAAAGTTTATAAAAAAATCAATGCAATGACTACATGATTTAATTAGAACAGTGGGAAAACGGATTTACACTTGCAAAAAAGTAGTAATGGAGATGGGGGTGCATATTAGAGATAGGATCATTTTAATCTCCTTTTAGCTTGGAAACAGTGCATGGCATCTTGAACCTCCTTAAGTGCTTGATTGCATGCCATCGGATACATGAAAGAGTGGCTAATATGGGTTATTTGTAGGATGTTCATGACTCCACTCTATGAATGGTTTTATAATTTCAAAGCAAGCCACTTTCAAGAATTCACAGAAATTATAATTTTAGTTGAAAAATTATAATTCTACTAAGATTTGCTTCATGAAACAAGTGCATGCACACCTCTAAAAATCATGTACCCCTCTCGGAGTTGACCCTAAGATATTCAAATTACTAGTTTGCATGGTAATAGGCATGTCTACTTTATATATATAATATCCACACATGTTTTTAATGTTTCATTGAAGTGATGTCTGCCAATGTCAATAGGGGCCGGGGTGAACCGCCTCCTCGTTCGTTCCCCCTAAGTCATTTAAAGGGTGCATGTAAGAAAAGAAAAACTATTCTAAATTGAATTAATTTATCTTTTACATCAGCATCAGAGAATTTTGGGCCTTTGATTCCAAATATGAATTCAAAATTTGCAAATTTTACCATGCATAGCAAATAAAAAATTTCACACTCCAATAGCTTCACACTCCAGCTAAGATTTTGGTTTTTTCTTTCTGTACTTCCCCCACGATAAACGAAATAAATACTTCCGGCGCAGACTCTCGAAAAGCGGGGTCCTTAAATTCAAGCTGGCCATCCCCAACTCGGCAGAAAGGACTGGACCCAGACTTCTTCTTTCTTTCTTCGGTCCGTCTGTCGTGCAGGCAGCGCGACCGATGATCATCGTCGTAACTGAAGTTATGATAAGTGAAGTTGTCATACCATAAGACAAAGACAAAAGCTTCCGTTGCAGATGATGCAAAGGTTAGGTTAATAAGGGTAGGTGTGGCCACAACTTCCGAGTTGATGGTTGGGACAATGACAAGCAGTTGACTTTGGGATGCATCAAACCCAAATAACGTAAATGGGCGGAGGACAGAGGTACGACGCAAGCGAGGTCGCGGAGACCGAGGGGGAGTTGGCCCAAACCAACTCCGTGCATACAATGTCTAGAAGGGAAAAAAATAAAATTAAAAAAAATTTAAGAAAAAAATTAAAGCTGGGGCACAGTGTGAGTTGGTGAGCAGATATGGTGGGGAAAAAAAAATATTTCTTGTGTTTTAATTCTCTAACGTCGCTGCGCATACTAATGTATGAGGTCCATAAATCGCCCATTATTGAAGAGCTGAAACTGATTTTTTTTTGGGGGGGTATACTTCTTGTAATATATTGTTTTAGTGATTTTTTCTTGAAAGACAAGTGGAATGGGCATCTAACCCAAGTCGTTTCGTATTTTTTGGAGCTTTGTGGAATTAGGTATGATTTTTTGAAGTTGAAATTGGGCTAATAGGGCTTTGAAATTGCCCACCTCCTCAAATGTACATTGTTTGTACATTGTTGAAGGCTATGGAAAAAGCAACATGTAGAAATATTGTATATTTGAGGAGGTGGGCAATTTTTGAGCCGTTGTGTGCTTTTAGAACCTCCTATCTTAAGCATCCGATGAATGATATAAGGTAAATTTAACCCTAATATAAATAAACCCACAATGGGTTGCTCCCATTTGGTCTTGAATGTGGTGGTTTACCTAAGAATCTTTCTACGTGTATACCACTTGTAGAAAATAGGGTCCTAAATCAAGACATCTAAACCAATACAACTATGTTCAAAATTGTTGAATCAAGATGCCCAAATCAACTAAGCATTGTTGATTTAGGTCATGTTTTCTAGTAGTTTACATAAGATAGAAGTGCACATATTCATCTTTGAAATTTTGTGTGTAAAGGGAAGGTCTTGTACAATAGCTTGACCTCCAATGAATGTTCTTGGTTGTTTTTTAAAACAAATGACTTACATAGCACCTCCAATGATGATTTCTATAGCAACCAATTTGTTGTTTTAGGATTCATGTTCTCTAGTTTACATCCATGAGAGAGGTACACAAAATGTAGAATACATTTTCACTATCCGAACGTCAACTTAATACTAATTTATTAGGAAGGTAATCACAATTAAAATCATACTGAAAAGTTTTGTCACACCATGGGCAATGGGTGTTCAAGAGAGAAAGACAAATATATGGACACATGCTTATGAAGCATTGAAATGTAAGCAATTGCATAAATTTTGGAGGTACAATGAGTTAGTGATAACTTTTCAAAGATGATGTTGTAGAAGGCTATAAGTGTAACCAAAAATCCATTTGAAGTACATGAAGAAATGATGTGTGTAGTATGAAAACATTGCTCAAGCAAAAACATCCTTTATTTGCCTCTTACAAGCCTCTAGACCTACATTATTATAAATGGACCCATTCATTACTAAGCATGATCTCCAAATCCATATTGTGCAACTAGAAAAATTGATGTCCAATTCAAGGTGGGCACTGAAAGGTGACAAAATACCTCTCAACATCTTTGTAAACAACCTTCTAGAGGGATATTTGCAAAGTGGTTTTGCTTCTTGTCAATGGGCAAGTATATGTTCTTTACGAAGCATAACTGTGCCAAGTAGATTTCACTTGTTAAAAGATAATAGTGATTGTATTTACACATCCATTGATAATGAAGTTCATGTTAAGGGCTTCACTTGTCAATCTATTATATACCAAAGAAAAGTGGTCTAAGACATTCAAGATGTTGTTAGAGCTTGGTAGGCCAAAAAACCCCTTGTTGAATGTGCATACCCCATCAACGATAGTCTCAAGAATTATAGACCTATTCCCTTATTAATCTTCCAAATCCCCTTGCTAGGCCATGGAACAGTTCTTCCACTTATAATGCATTTAATTCAACAACCTAAACATACATGGGAATCCACAATCAATGTTGATGACCAATTATTTATTGAAGCTTGTTAAAGTAGGCTACCTAAGATTGTATGGTTTGAATTCTTTCCCAATAGTAAGATACAAAAACTTGAAAGACTCTAATATAGTAGTGCTCTTGCTATCCTACAATATTTGTTAGTAGCATCAATACAAATACCATAGCTATCATTGTTTGACCAAAGAAAAAGATTGAATGGAATATTTAATGTTTTAATATATATGTAATTTTGAATTTTTCTTAAATTTCCTCTCTATATAAAAATGTTGAAGTATGGCATTTTTCACAATGATGCTATAATTCAATAAAGCCCATTTTTCAATTGATCTTTTTTCTCATAATCAAAGTTTCAACTATTCTTCAATTTGAAAAGAAACAAGGAGAATCCAAACATGATTTCTTTTTAAGTTCAATTTCAATCCTACAATCCGTAGGAATATATAGTTTGACATTTTTGAATTAAAGAACCGAATTAAATCCTTCATACTATTTAAGTTCTCAATTGATATTTTTATTTTTATTTTTTATTTTTTCTACTCTTAAACTTGTGAAATACATCTTTCTTGAAGTTTTTCTAGAGATTCTAAGACTTCTTATATAAATAAAATAAAATAAATTTTCTTCTTCTTGTTTTTTGTTTCTACCTCTAAAATCTATGAAAGTTTTTTACAAGACATACAACATCAAATAAAGCCATTTGAGACCTAGTGGAAAAATTTAGTGCAAAAATTCTATTACTAAAAAACCCCCAACAAGTACTTAAATATTTTTTTGGATTTAGTTTTCACATCTGTTTATTTTTTGAATTTTGGTTGTAAGTTTTGGACAAAAGAATCCGCTTCTTTGATTTGTAAGCAACATATTAAGTATTGAAATCAGACCATTGATAAGTTAGTGTGACCCAAGGTGTAGCCTTATAAGTGTTTAAGTATAAATTACTTGTAAAAGTTTGTCAAATTATACATTGTAGAGAATCAATGTTCAAATGATATCCACCAACAATTATTTATTCTTTGCCAAACTCAATAAAATTACCTATAATTCTAGGAAAGGCTAAATTATACCACATTTCACAAAAAATCCAAAATAAAATAGTCAAATCTAGAATTAAGAATATTAACAAATTGGTTAAAATGATTTGTCAATCTTCAAACCCAACTTTTCAAATATTAAAATTCTAATTACTTTAAATATTTTGTGTTTAAGGATTGTTAATTTATAATATATATCCTAAATTTCAAACAATAGAAGTTGCATTGTTGAGGACTAATCATGTTAGGAAATCATATGAAAAATTATAGAGTAGATTTTGAGAAGCCATAAATTGATTGTGCTTGTACATGCATGTTCTATCATTTAACCTCGTTTTTTTTTTCATAACCCCAATTTTAGATTTGACAAGTAAAATACAAATTGACAAACCTTAAACAACTTTCACAATTTGAGCACCCTAATGATCAAACATTATAATCTTTCAATCCATAAGTAATATTGTTGAGTTTTCTTTCCCTATGTGATTGATGACATGTCTAATTTGAATTAAGGGAGTTGCAATTTCTTTTAAATTATGAAAACTTTGACCTTTTGTTTAATTTAGAAAAAAATCCAAAAAACTCAAGAAAGGTCTTGGGCATTCAAGGGTTAATTGAATAAGAAAAGTAATATTTAAAAAAAAAATTTGAAACAATAAATGTAATTTGAAAATCCATATTATCAAGGTTATTCCAATAAGATCTACCAATTTCATGTTGAACTATCTTATAAATCACAAATAAACACCTTAAAAAAACTAATTGAAACAAGGCTTCTAATTAAAAGAGAACAAGCAAAGTGTGTTGATGAGTCATATTCAAAAATTGCCTCCACCAATTTGGAAAATCCTTGTGCACAAGTTTTAAAAACATGAGTACAAAGATATGGTTTAGTTAATTCCGGAATGTATAAATAACAAACCATACACAAAACTAGTAGTTCCAAATTAATCCCTCCCAAGATATTTATGAAAAGTCCTAAAAATATTCATAGAATATCTTTAGAATATCCTATAAATAATTCAAATATGTAGAATATTTGTATTATTTCATATCCTTTCTTTAAATATCTTTTGCACCCATGTGGGTTTAAGAAACACTGTAAGTGCACCTCCCCAAGGAAAATAATCAATAGATCAATTAAAAAAGTCATAAGCATTAGAAGAGAAATGAAGTTACGAGAGGGATGTTTAACCCCTAACTGCTTGAGCAACCATATATGGTCAATCTGAAATTTCAAACTCATTTTGCAGTGGGCAATTAAATTCATTTGATCGTTTAAAAAAATTTGGGGGTTAACTATTAAAAACTTTTATTTTTCACTAGAAAAGGTACATATTTGATTGTTGAGAGGTCTCCAAAGCCATATGTGTCCATTAGTGGAAGAGCGAAGCTTGCTAATTTTACTTCATTTTCTAACTTTGAGCAATTTCACTTGATTTGAGATCTAAAAACTTGTACTCATCCATTTGCTTTGAAAATGGTCCTAATGGAAAGAGTAAAGTGTTTTCATGATTTTCACCATTGAAAATTTAAACAAGTGAGTGTTGAGTTGGAGTTATTTGTGATTTATACTTATAAAAAAAATTGCATCTCAACAATTGTAAGGTGGATTGTGTAATGAGTTTAATAGCTTTTCAAGTGATACTAAGTTTTTTGAAAGGGCATTTTAGTGTGCTAACACAATTTGTAGTTGTTCATGTCACCTCCAATCCCCAAAAACTTTTATGTGCAAATTTTTGAAACATTGTAGAGAGAGGCAATATACTATAAATAGAAAACATACATTTTTCTTGTTATAATCTCACAACTCTTATGCAATTTTGCACTCAAAATTGGTGTGCATACTAATAAGCAAGCTCTTCAAACATTTATACGATTAGATTTTGAAATAAAAAACAATTTGCT
This sequence comes from Rhytidiadelphus loreus, assembly GCA_947034895.1. Classification (NCBI taxonomy): domain Eukaryota; kingdom Viridiplantae; phylum Streptophyta; class Bryopsida; order Hypnales; family Hylocomiaceae; genus Rhytidiadelphus; species Rhytidiadelphus loreus. The sequence goes on along the minus strand of OX344765.1, from coordinate 8,902,702 downwards.
TCAATGAGGGTAACTAGAAGTCCATTTCTTTTTTTTCATAGTCAAAACACACTTGAAAAGGCTTGGGCATTTAGGGGTTAAGGGTTGTTTCCTAAGTTGTCAACTAGTGCCTTGCTCGTCAAAATATTAAATAATTTTAAAATTTTAATTTAAAAAAAAAATTATTACTAGAAAGAAAAACATGTTTGCCACAATTGTCTTAAATACGACAAAGTGTCCTATACAACTATCCTGCAATTGTTGCCCTCTCTATTTGCACCAAATTCTTATGTTACTATTTGACGTCATTGCTTTACATCATTAGAACAATGTTTAGTTGCAAAGTAGTTGTAGGATGAAGTTGATACATTTTTTAGTTGCAAAGTAGTCAAAGAATGAAGTGTAGGATTATGAGAGTTGGAACAGAGTTCAAATTTAGAATGAATGTGAGTTCTTCTCCATCCAAAATTCATTAGAGATTCAGAGTTGTTGATGTGGACTAGTCCACAGTCTATGAAATCCACCATGTTGATTTGTAGTAGCAAGAAAAAACTAGGAAATAAGTAGGAAACAACTGCAACTATAAAATGACAATAGTCGTTTCCTAGTTGTTTTGTATTCGTTTATTTGTTGTTTCCTAGTTGTTTCCTAATTGTTTGTAGTTGTTTTTTAGTTGTTTCCAAATCATTTTCCTATTTTCTTATATCAATTGTCAACAATGCCATTAGGTTGGACATATAAGACTTATAAGTAGTTGTATCTTTAATCAATGAATTTTGTTAATAGAATTCTAAAATTTCTATAGTTTGTATATTTTACATTTTGTATATTTTAAAATCTACAAATTCTACAAATAAAAAACAAGTTGCAAATGAGTCACAAATGAGGTGCAATGAAGTCACAAATGAATCACATAAAAGTTGCAATGAAGTTGTAAACAAGTTAAATATTAATTGCAAATGGCTGAAATGAGTTGCCAATAAGTTGTACAACTCACCGATTGAGTGACCAACCTCATGTGGGAGCAAATATCACATAATTAAGCAACCATGTCATAAAGCACATTGAAAAAGTTCCAAGTAAGCTGTTGAATGAGAAGCAATTCCGTTTTGCCTTGCAACTACAATACAACTAGAAAACTTGTCCTCAATAACAAGGAGCCTCTAGATTATCACTAGTTGCAAATGTCCGATGCAACTAAAAACCAAGTGTTCTTCGTAGTTTCAAAACCCCTCATTTTCTTCTAGTGTATCTAACATGGTAGTGTCAACGCCACATCAACAACCTAGCTAGGTATGCTTCAAATATTTAACCACAAAGTAGCTCCCAACTTTGGGAACATGTAGAGAACTTGCGACCTTCCCAAAGCTTCATTATCTTTCTAATGGGAGTCTCAATCTCTTTATTTGTAGCAAAAATTTGAGTGACATCTATAGAAAAAATACAAATATTTGGATAGTTTATTGCATAAATCTAATATAGCAAAACCTTTATCAATAAAATGTTGCTACTTCATTGTCTAGTATGTCAAAGTTTAAACACAAAATTGGATATTCACAAGAGATGAAAGGCTAATGCTATAAGAATCAACACATTTGTGTTATATATTGTCCAAATTCATTTGTTTGAACCAATTGCACTTTAGAGAATATATGCAGTATTGGTTGATATCTTGGACATGAATTAATTTGTTAGTGGAATAAAAATTGAGATACCTTCTAGAATAAGAATTGAAAGGGAGTTTCAAATGGAAATCAACATTAGATTAATTCTAGAAGTGAATATAGGCCAAATACTATTTAAAAAAAATAAAAATAAAAATCCAATGAACTCCCCCCCCTTGAATTGTTGGTTTTATGTGAAGAGATGCCTTGATTGCCCAAAAAATGAAACTTTTCATAACTTTCACTTTATCACTCAAATTATAATAATTCAAAGCTTTTCAATGACTACAGTTTTTGAATAGATATAGTACTAGAAAATGGTGTGCAGTCAACAATTTTTTGTTGATTGGTATATTGTATTGACCATTTTAACAATTTTTTGTTGATTTGGTACAAGTTAACAAAGTGGTTACTGAAATTCTATTGATTCAAATAGTACAACATTCAAATCAACAAAAAGTTATCACCTTTTTGTTCATTTTGACAAGCTCTTTATACAAATGGAGTGGTCGAACAAACCATATGGGATATGTGAACCACTCATAAGGTAGGAGGCTTTGAAATCGCGCAGGCATTAGGAATTGTCCCTACAAAATGGCCATAAACAATGCATGAAGTGTTTTAAATGGAGTACAGTTTGGAAAGAATGTGATAGTGATTCTGCATATGCGATTTCAAGACTTTGATTACTGCATGGTTCACAATGATTTAATGCTTCATAAAGAATCTGAAGACGCAGTAAGCAAGTGCTATGAACTGCCATTCACAATGGGCTTTTACATTAATGGATAATGGATGTTGCAGTGCCATGAAATGTGGTGATTCATTATGCAAGCAACTGCATTCAAGTGCATGCCATGTCCAAAATGGTTCTAAAATTAAAAAAGGACCATTTTGGAGGCTAGGGCCATCGATTACTAGAATGTAGATGCACAATTTAATTTAGGAGAATCTGAACATATCAACTTTAATAATAAATTCAATCACATGACATGGCCGTGAAGCTGTAGGCAGAATTGAAGCTAGGGTTTGCAAATCACATGGCTAGGCTTATGCAATGAATGCAAATTTGAAGCTCAAACTTAGAAGCTAGCATTTGAATAGGAATGACAAAAACTACTAAACACAAAGCTCATACATTCTACAAACTTAGATTGGCAATATTGCGGCTCAAAAACACAAGGAAACAAGAGCGCCACTAGCAATGAATCTGAAGGTAGCAAAGCCCCAATAGTCCCTAGCAAAGGTGGCGTAGTTGAGAAAACAACGACAACAATTACGACGAAGAAAATGGAAATAACCAAAACCAAGAGTTGTTTGATTGGGCAATCAAACAAGAAGAACTTTTACATCCCAAGAAATGGAGGGACATGCCAAGTAGCAATACTCCCAAGTTGCCAATGCCGACTTTAAGGGACACACCATGCTGAGGAAGTAGCCTCCAGCTCGTGAGCTATTTCTGGACAACATGAAGGATGGTAATGTAGGCCCAAGCAAGAGGCAACAGAGTTCACAGCGCTAGTAAGCGAGTGATGAAGATAAACTCCCCGAAATGGAGAATAGTGACTTGCCAATGAGGAGCAACAACGATGAAGAGGAGGTAGGTGGAGGCGGAAGCAACGGCCAAAATCTTCGAAGCAATGTGGACCTACTTCGCACTAGTTGCAATCTCCGTCAAATACTGAGGGTTGCATCTGTAGCATCATGGAAGGTAGGGATGGTGGGTAGCAAATCAACACTAAGGTCAGAGGAGCTAAAGCCAGAGACGGAGGTGTCACCTCCACACCTGAACATAAGCAACAATAGAAAGAAGAGCGACTGTTATGACAATAATTGTTGTCACCGATGCATGTACTCTATCCTATAAAACAACCAATCTACAACCATCCATTAGAACAATAGTAACTACTTCTAAACACTGAATGGAAATTGGAGTAATGAACAACTTCAAAGTGCTATAGCAAATGTAGATGACGGTGTGCCAATTAGATGTGCAGCTAGAAATCATGGCATATCGTCATCTAGACGTGGGACTACCATTCAAAGAAGGAGAGGAAAATTGGGAGTCGTTAGTGAGAAAGAAGATAATGAACTAGTGGATTATGTCATCAAAACCTAAAACCTTGGTTTTCCTTTTACTATAGGTCAATTACAGGAAAAAATGGGATTACTTACTCAAACTAGAATTACACTATTCAAAAATGTGTCCCTGGATCTGGATGGGTGAAGTACTTCAAAAAGAGACACCTAGAATTATCCATCCAAAAATTCCAAGACTTAGAACAAAAAAGAGCCCAAATTTATGTCCAAAGAGTGTAGCCACATTTTATAACAACCTTCAAACACTGTACAACAAACGCAACTGCAAATATGGAATTATGACGAGAAAAGGGCTTTGGTAGGAAAAAGAGGGGAGGTTATGTTTTAGCAAAGAGAGGCTCTAAGAATGTCCACACTGTTACACTAAACAACAGAGAGTGATTGTTTGTATTGTCTTGTATCAATGCAGCTGGTAAAAGTCTACCAAATTTTTACATTTTCAAACGCATAAGAAGAAGTAGAAATTATTTGAAGAAGACATGAAAAAAGGGGCTATTATAGCTATGCAAAGTAAAGCATGGATGACCAACTTTTTATTCAGATCATGGCTACTAAATTTTCTTCTTAAAATTACCAAATTTTTTGCCCTTTCTAGATCTAATAGAGGATTGATGATTTTGGATGGGCACAAGTCTCATGTTACATTGGAAGTGATTAAATTAGCTATGTCTAAAGGTTTAGATATGATAACATTTTCCTCCCATACATCCTATGCTCTATAGCCTTTAGATGTTTCTTGCTTTAAGCCATTCAAGTTATCTTTTAGAGCTTATAGAAACAAATGGAGTCTAACTCATAAGGGTGAGGTACCTATGAAAGAAGACTTGGCACAATGGATATCAAATGGCCTTAGAAGAGCGTTGACCATTTCTAACATTACAAACGGATTTAGGGCTACAGGAATTTATCCTCTTAATCCTCAAGGTCTCAAGCAACGGACAACCATATGGGACCAAGTAAGACATACCATACAAAAGAAGAAAGTAATATTCCTAGAGAAAGGAGTCAACAAGAAGTTGTAGTAACATATCAACTAGAAGAATGGGAAATAAATAGGATTTTTGATGAAATTCCATTTGATATTCCTTATTGCCAACAATATTTTGTAGATGTGGATGGTAATAATTTTTAGGCAAATGGAGAGGCAGAGATAAGTAGTGATGGTGACAATGACCAGTATGAAGAAGAGATCAACTTCATCAATCTCTTAGAACTTCCCTGCATAGAGGTTGCAGCCAAGTTACGGGGACGGACATAGCCTGCCATCGATTACCATTTACCAACAATTGTTTTTGTTGACGGAGGATCAGCATGTACAAGACTTAGGAAGATGTTGCTACAAAGAGGGAAGCAACTACAAATGAGAGAGAGCGGCGGAAATTAGAGATGGAAGCAAACAAAGTTAAAAAAGCAAAGGAGAAAAAAAAAAATTGAAAGCCAAGTATGGAAGAGTTGAGTTAGCTCAATTAAAAAGGAAACGTAAGGAGTTTTGTAGTTGTAAACTAGGTTTTTGCTTCAACCCCAAAACCCAGGAATATAATATAGGGGTTCTAATTTTGGGGAATGATCAAATAGTCTAATGTATTGTGGTTGAGGTTACTTGTTTTCTAGAATGATGTGGGATTTATAGGTAAATACTACACAAATACACAAATAAAGGGAAGATATATAGATTTCACTCTTATTCCCAGAAAGCAATTTGGTTAACAGTCCTTTAATAATGCTATTGGACACATGAATGCAGTTCCAATCTTGGACTAGTATTCTAGGGGTATTTCCGACAAATTGTCAAGATAGACCACAAATTGTCATGCATGATCTAAACACTAAGTGCAAATAGTATATAGATACGTATAGAGATATATGTTTGTTAATTAAAGTGATCTTTTATCGTGAGAGACAAATTGTCGGGCAGTTACTACTTATTTAGCCTAATTACTAAATTAACATGATTAGGAGATCCGTCTTAGTCCTACGACAAATTGTCTCTAACTAAATGCAAGGTCATGAGTGTGTGATGCATTACATTTACAACAATAACAACAACAACACAAGGTTCTAACACATCATCACAATACAACTCAATAACTATTCAAATTTCTGTTTTTAATATCTTAAGTCTAATTGCATCTCGAAACTACACATTCATATATTTTACTCAATACACACTTCTGTCTACTTTCCACAAACAACCAGGACAAATTGTCTTTTACCACATCGAACTCTTTGACAAATTGTCCCTCACTGTTCACTCAGCACAGTCCCGGATCATGACAAATTGTCTTATAGTAACAAATTTAATCAGTCCATTGGTCGATAATAGAGAGAAAATCACAAAGGCAAATTGTCAATTTAAAAGTCAACCAAGTGTGGTTTGAATACCAAGAGTCGAAACAATTTGTCTTTTTGGTAATCCCTAAATTAATAGTTTCCCTTTCAGAACTGGAATTAATTCAAATCAATTCATACTCTTTGACAAATTGTCGTTTCCATATAAGTTCCATGTCAATCAACTATACTTAAAAGTATACAAATAATTTCAAAGCAATATAAAATCAATAAATAGAAATTCACAACAATTTGTCTTACCTGGATTCAAAGTCTAATTTTCCTTTCCGACGAAACCTATTCAAATAATAATTTGATTTTTCAATGCGTTTCAAGTAATGGTATTATATCTGTATAACTCTTAGACAATTTGTCTTAACACGATTTCAAACTTTGGCAATTCCTATTCAAACTTCCTTATCGATTCTTTCATTGATTAGTATAACAATTTGACAAGATCAATTTACATATTCAATATTTAAATCTCTCCTATTAACAAATCTATTTTAAACAACAAAAGGGGTTCAATTCAATCACCTACAACAAATTGTCACAATTACAAATCGAAGAACTTTTGTACTTATTTGTATCGCTGAGTGATTGTTAAATTGTCAATTGAACAATCTTAACTCCGCGGCAACTTGTCTTTCTTGATTTTAACTCCCATTTCTTGACAACAACCGTGAACACCGATGACAATTTGTCTTTCTCTTTCCGTCAATTCGTAAGCTTCCCATCGTGGTAATTGAAATAACAATTTGTCTCTACTCATTCCAGTAACTGTTCGTTCAACTTGTCCACTTCAACGGTAACCAGTTAACTTGACAAATTGTCCTTACGCAATCACAGCATACTTCGACAATTTGTCTTTAACTACTATAATGACTACAACAATTTGCCTAAACTATAACATTGACAAATTGTCTCTGTAATCGCACACACTTACAGTCACAGTGAGTTGATGTATAAACAATTACACAACATATCAAACAACTCAGCAATTCCAAATCAATTCACCATACAAAGTATTTCAATTACACACACATACACAACTACAATTTATCACCCGAATATTTCCAAACAAATTTCCGCACACAATTACTCCAAACACAATTGTGTCCAATCACTGGATCACAATAACAACTTGACAATTTGTCAAGATATGTGACCCAATCACTGGTGTCACGGCCCACAGCTTGGTAAACTCCCAAGCACAAGAGAATCCAATCACTGGATCTCAAGCAATTAAAACACAGCAATCACAATCGGCAAATAGTCAGAATTTACGATTCGATTACAAAATATATAAGTACACGACAACTTGTTCAAGACTTAGAAAGATCAAAAAGTGGGGCCAAGAAAATGACGAATTGTCTTGGCTATATGCACTGTAGAAGACAACTGTTCAAATCTGCAACTCTACAGACAATTTCAACTACATCGTTCCAAACCTGCTTTGCTACGACAAATCGTCTATATTGTGCTAACAGTAAGAGATTAAATTGACAATTGGTCCTATTTACACTACAAAAGACGAATTGTCAAGAAGTAAGAAAAATCAAGTGACTACAGTAGTGTAAAGAATGTGAGCTAGTTAGGTGATAAGCTACATGTTACAATTAAGACAAACGCTCCAATCATGGGTTAGAGCGCACCATATTGTGGTTTCATTCCTCTCGTGTGCAAACAAAAACAAAAATTAGCAATAGAAAGGCATAAGACAAAGAAAAAAGGGAAAGAGATAAGTACCTTTCCACCTCTCCATGAAGTTTGGTCATTTACCCTGAACTACAACAACAATTCTTCAACTATCATCACCAACAACAAGTCCTGCTCTATATTCAACAGCAATAAGTTGGCCTATAGCAACAAGTCTTGAATATGGTGTTCAATAGCAAGTCGGTCTTCAACAGCAAGTCTCACACTATGGTCACTAACAAGTCAACTTCTAGTAGTAAGTCCTACAATAGGCTTACCAACAGCAAGTCGGCTATAGAACCAAGTCTTGAACTATATTCAACAACAACAATTGGGCCTCCAACAATAAGTGGATTTGCAACAACAAGTTGGACTCTAAGAACAAGTCGGCCTTCAAGAGTAAGTCAACCTCCAACAACAAGTCAATCTGCAAGAACAAGTTTGTCGTCAACAACAATTTGGACTCCAATAACAAGTTGGAATCCAAGAGCTTGTTGGCCCCTTGCAGTATGGCAACCTTCCACAGTAGAGTGGTCTCCAGCAGCAAAGTGGTCTCTGGCTACATGGTATCCTCCGCCAACAGATTGGCTTCTAACAACAGGGCAACTTTGAGCAACAAGTCGGCCTCCAACAACAATATTATTCAAACAGGAGGATAGATTGCTCAGGGGGATAGATCTACAACACGTGGGACGGGAAAGTACAAACATGGCAGACGATGTCTTGGCTATTAACAAGAGAAGAAAGTGGCACTTCTATGATTTTGAAGCAAGTTCAAATTCTTACCGGGCTATGCAATGGGAAAGGAAGATTCTAGAGTCTGTGGCAAGGTAGGTGGGTAGACTACAAGTGGTGGCACGTTGCAAACCCTAAGTTGATTGAGGACAAATTGCTTCCCTGCCATTCTAAAAATCAAAGCCTTGTAAGATAGCTAGTTCACTATGCATGATGAGGGTAAGGAAATACATGAAGTAGCAAGAAAGAGAGTGAAAAAAATGAAAGAGTGAAAAAAAAAAAAATAGAAGAGTGGGAGCACTTTATTCCTCCCTTTGAAATAAAGTGTACACAATTGGGTTCTAACTAATTTGATGATGATTTCCTAATGGGTGTCTAACCTACGTACAACCCAATTGAGCCTTCCAAGAAATGGATATTTTTAATTCCTACTACTAATTGATTCACTTAATTTTTGCTTGTTCAAAATAAAGCACGAGTTAGTGTATATGGCTAGTTTTGACTATAATGGTCAAAACTAAGGTCCACTAAATTGTTAGTCAAGTAAAAAGTGAATTAGATTGAGTTGTAGAGCTTGATTTGCTTTTTCCAAAATGATAAAAAAATTCTGAATTTGACTTAATTTCCTAACAGATAATGACGGATGAAGTTTAATACTGAACTAACCTCTAAACTTCATCCGTTAGTTGCAGACATTCTAACTATTGAAATTAAATGCAAATATTTTGGTTATTTTCCATTTTTTATGTTCTACTTAAATTTAAAGTTTGACTTGATTTGGTCAACTTTTAGTTGACTTTCTCTAAAGTGGCCCTACTTTGGCTAAAACAACATTCTACTCTAATTCTTTCACTATTCATCCAAATTTCTAGGTAAAATTAGTTTTGAAATCTTCAAAATATTCTCTTCAAGGTTCTTCTTTTAACTTCTTTTTTGTTTATTTTTTGACTTAATTAGTAAATTCTTAATCATTTTTTTATTATCTTTGTTAAATTTGAGTTTTACTTTTACTTTTGAGGGTTAAATGGGTTTATCTTTTAAAGTTTTAATTTGGCTTATTGAAGAAGTAAAAACTTTGCATTTTGTACCTTCTTGGTAAATTTGATTTACAAAAGAATTTTGACTATTGTCCGATTTATCAAAATTCGTATGTAATTCTTTTTTCACCTTTAATTTCAAAATTACTTTTACTTTTATTTTTTACCTTTTATTTTTATTCTAAATTCTAAGATACTTTAAAGATTCTCTAAACAATTATTTTTGGTAAATTTGTACTTCTTCATTTACTTTTAGTGCTACTTTTCATATAAGGATAAATTTTTGGTAATTTTCTTCAATGGTTGTGGTAAAAAATCTTTTAAAACTATTATGGTAATTTTCTAACTACTTTTGGACTTACTATTCAATTGACTATAAATTAATTTTAATTTTAACTTGTAATTCAAAAGTTAAATTCTAATCTAATATTTTTAGTAAAAAGAAACAAGGAAATGGGTAAAGGTTCAGTTACTAACCTCCATATTGGTGTCATCTTCTTTAAACATTGTGACCAAATTCTCAACGGCATGTTCCACTTCCATCTTTGATTTTTGTTGTAGTTTGTTGTTGAGTTTTGTGAGTTTTAGATGTACTTGGAGGAGTCCCAAGTTTCTTCTTTTTTGTTGTCTTCTTTTCTTTTTCTTCCACTTCTTTTTGAATGTTTTCTTTTTCTTTTTCTTTTTTAGATATTTTTAAGAAGAAAATCCTATCAAATCTAATCAAGCTTCTAATTGCCAAATGCTCCCATTTGTTTAGAATTCAAACAAATGATTGAAGACAAGGTACTTTTGGCATCTACTAACTAATAACTAACTTGGAGAATATTTTTAAGTCAACTATTCTTTCTTTTGTCTTTTCTTTTTGTCCTAGAAGCAAAATTCAACCTTGATTACGGGGTTTAAATTATTTCTAATGGATGAGCCTCATTTGCTTGATTCTTCCTACTAAACACCCATCTCCTTCACAAGTATTTGTTTTAGAACTTGTTGTTGCTTGAGAATGGTGTCTTTGTTTCCAAACACAAGTTATGGCGTTGTTGACAATTTGTTATGTGGAATTCAAATGCAACGATTTGTCCTAGATGCTTGATCTAGAGCAGCTAGTCAACCCCATTTGACTTACAATCTGAAATTGGATTCTTTTCCACTCCCTTGTCACTCAAATGCTTGGTATTCTAAGTCTCTATTGAGAGAAAGAATCTCTAGTTTTAGTTGCTCAACACTTTGTAATCTATAATTTCTCTGGAAAGAAAACTCTCCCTTCCTTGTCATTCAATGCTTTGTAATCTGAAATTTCTTTGACATAAAACTCTCTCCCAAATCGCTCAATACTTTGAAATTTGAAATTTCTTTGGAAAGAAAACTCTCCCTTGCTTGTCACCCAATACTTTGCAATCTAAAATTTCTTTGGAAGAAAACTCTTCCTTCCTTGGTCACTCAATGCTTTGTAATCCGAAAATTAAAAGAATTTTTGCCTCTCTGGTCACTCAATGTTTTTTCAAATAGATCCCAGTTTGATACTTATTGGACAAAAATCCAAAGAAAACAAAAGATATGGGACCCCGTAGGGTATCCTCCAAGTTAATTGAGTTGTATGTATGTGATTGAAGGCCTATAATCAGCCAAATAACCATAAGTAATCAAGTTGCTAGTATCGATCTATTGTCGGATTCAAGCCTTACTAATTGTTCGCCTCCTAGTTGGTTGGCTGGCTTCTTTGCTAGGGATTGGTTGGCTTCTCTATTGGGGTTGGTTGGCCTCTGTGAGCTCCCAATTTGTCACTTGGGACTCATAGTTTTCTTTTTTTATATTATTCCATTTAAGTCACAATATTATACAAAAACCCTAAAAAAGAGTATAGATCCAAAATAGGCATGTCGAATGCCAATATAACCTTTGGTCATAAATAGACTTCTACCCCTAGAATACCCCCCAAACCCACTTGTACATAGGTTAGAACTAGGCATAAAGTAATAGAAATCAGTAGGCTTGTAGGAACTTTTTCCAAAATAGCCTAGAACCAAGTGTATGTGACCAAATTTGGCTAAATTGGTCCAAAGAGATATAGAGAGATCCCAACATAAATTTCCAAAGATAGGTTTGAGTTCCCTCATCCCATCGACAAAGAATTAGAAACCCTAATTGTTAGCATGTAGGAGTCACTTTCTCAAGACATGTCAACAAAGGAATCTATGACTAGTGGATGGTGGCTACAGTCGGAAGCATGCTAGGAAATCAAGGCGAAGTCCATTCATCAAGATTCCCTTGCATGTAGAAGATTCCATGACTATCGGTAAATCAAGAAAGACCGATTTTCCCCTCCCTGCCAAACATGCGCAAGACCAACACAAGACTTTGCACACCTCTTGGGAAACTCCAAAGAGGTTCCCCAAGAAGTTTCATAATTTTATGACTTGCAAAGATACCTTTTCTGGACGGTCAATCGCTTAAATCCACAAGGGAAAATTCATGAAAATTTCTCGGGTTGCGATAAAATCTTACTACAAATTAGGTTAGCTTTTTTTATTTTAATAACTTGCCTAGACAAATTTCAAAGTGTTCTAATAGCAAGAGGTGTTCGAAGCACCAACATTCTTCCAAATATCAAATACAACGCGAGATACAATAGGATTTATGTGGAGTTGACTAGCATTCCGGGAGCACACAAAATTAGAACAAAGTCAACAAGAAGTCCTTTCTTACTCCCTAGAGCATTCCCGACAATCATAGCTAGTCACCTTTGTTAGAAAAGGTAACCTCCGAAAGTTAGATTTTTACCTTTTATTGACCCTAGTTGGCGCTAGTTGTTTATGAGTTTTTTGCGAAGGAACCAGAGGAAAAAGTCTTCTAGACTAAAAATGGCCTTTTAAAGCCAATGGTGCAATCCATTCGTAACTTGGAATTGAACTCCAAAAATTAGAAATTATGACTAGCGTAAAAACCTTAAAAGACGTGAAAATCCTAAAAGATAAGGATGAAAATCTAAAGTGATAGGATTACCTAGGTTAGAAAGAGAAAAGGTGGGTGCCTCAAAAGAATATAAAAGAGCACCCTTCTTCCTTTCAAAACACCCTCCATTCTTGTCTTGGGGTTCATAGGTTTAAGTTATTTTGGATATTTTGGTGTTTGAAACCACAAACCTCGACGGTGTTTTCGGAGCACTATTGGTTCTATTATTGTTCTATTTTGAGCTTTTGAAGGTCCTTAGGCATCCTTCTACCTTGTCCTTGTATATGTTTGGTTGCTAAGTTGTAAGTTAATAGCCTTTCGTGTCTTATTGTGAACTAACTTAGGTGTTTCAAAGGCCTTTCTGGGTGTCTTGTACTAATCCTAAAGTCACCCCCCACTGTACCTTGGCAATGCCGCTTTAGGGGCCCTTCAATGCAAAGTTTGAGTGAAGCTAACTGAGAGAGTTCTACTAACTTGTCTCTTACTTTGGTATTAACCCTTAGTGAGGATAAAGGTCCTTGTGAGTGTGTTGCCAATTAACCCCCGTTCAAAAGGTATGCTTGATATTAATGGATTTTCCCCCTACAATAGAGCTTTGAATCCTCGAGCATCCTAGAATTCCTAGATTTGGTGTTAAACCAAACCTATGGCAGAGCTTTGATTCTCCCTTATTTGGTGTCAAGGTTTAGTTTCCAAAAGGTCTTGGAAACAAGTTAAGGTTTAGCATCCAAAAGTTCCAAGTAGGCCTAGGTTCCTTGTGAGTCATGGCACTAAACATCCGCTTTTTATTACATTGTGTAGGGAGCCTGAGGACCTCCCTTAGGGGACCTAGCAGCTACCTAAGGTTCAACCAACAGTCCTAGGGCCTAATCAAGCGAACCCGATATTACAACAAAAGCAATGTTTTATGACTACAAAAATATTACTAGGAATGATTGACGATTGCTCATAGTCATATTCTTGGAGGCCAACACCCTGGAGAAAAATATGGTTACCCAATATGATTGCTAGTCATTTAGGGGCTTTGTACCTTACAAGCATATACTATACCCTATTAGATGGGATCCGGGGGGGTTGGAGGGTCGTTTCAAGGTTGTTCCCAGCTCCGTTCCCCCGTTCCCCATCGAACGTAGATGCTAGATTTTATTTTATTTTTAAATAAAAAAATAAAATAAAAGTTCTTAAAATGAAAAACAAAGTTAATTAATTTATTATTTTTTAAAACAATGTAGCAGTCGCTCGGCCAAGTCAGCAGAGCTCACGAACAACCAGTTTCGGCCAGTTTCAAGGGATTCCCTACTTGGGAGCTCACAACCCTTCCCAATAGGAAAATCACATCTAATGCCATTGGGAAAATCAAAGTACTTCATAGAGAACGTAGTAAACATGTTTGGAGAACATTGAGTTATATTACTAGTCATATTTCCATGATATCGATAGTTTTTATTTTCGGGTAGTCTAAGAAAAATATGGGCAATTCAAAAAAAAAATGAACAGGTCATTGTTTAGAACTTTGAAATCCTAACCACCTCTTTTTCAGGATTTTCAAACCTAATCACCACTTTTTTAGAGTTTTGAAACTCTAGCCGTCATTTTTTTAGGGTTTTGAAACTCTAGCCACCACTTCTCTTGGCTTTTCTTTCTTGGCTTTTCTTTTTTGCCTTTTATTCTCTCTTAGCTCTTACTTATTGTTACTTCTTATTTTTTGCCTCTTAGTTGTTGCTTTTTGTTGTCTTTTAGTTCTTACTTGTTATTACTTGTTATTTTTTGCTTCTTAGTTGTTGGTTTTTGTTGCATTTTAGCTCTTCCTTCTTGTTGCTTTTTAGTTTATGAATCTTGTTTCTTCTTCTTGTATTTTAACTCTTTCTTCTTCTTAATTTTGGTTTTTTGTTTCCTCTAATTGTTTTTTAGTTCTTGCTTCTTATTTCTTTTTGTTGCATCTTAACTCTTGTTTCTTATTGTTTCTTGTTGCTTTTTTTAATTTCTTGTTGCATCTTAAGTCTTGTTTGTTGTTATCTCTTAAGTAGCACTTCCCGCTTTTTTCTTCTTATTTCCTTTACCGCCATTTTTATTCTTCCTACTCTAAACTTGTGTTATTGTAAGCCTTTGAAGGTTGAGCTTTGTTATTCATTCACTAAAAGTTAACCTCCCATTTCTTTAATTGCATATGCAAGCACCAAAAGTTGAAACAAAGTTGTTGAAGGCTGCTTGCAAACCAATAGAGCCATCTTCACATTATTGTAAGGAATATAAGCCCTACTAAATTGTGTTAATGATTCATTGTGATATATATGTTTTATATTGTTGACTAATAAATGTCAATGAAGAGAGTTGCATTCCTTCTTGCATTCTCTTTTTTGAATATGATTATCTCTTATATATTTCTAAAATCATGTGTATTTGCTTTTAACTACAAGAAGTTTTTTATTCAATTGTTAAATCATCTTGATGTATGCTTGGATGTATGATTGCAATGTGTCATATCCATTTAAAATGCATGAAAAATGTAATTGTAGTTTGTAATTAAAGCTATTTTGGATCTCGATCACCCCAATCACAAATTACATACAACTTTTAAAAATATGACTCTCAATTATCCAAAATATCACCTGCTTAAGTTACATTTCATAATATATAGGCCAAAATATAACTAGTTATAGTCATATAATGCTCATAGTTATGTGTATCAAAATAGAACCTTGCACATTCCAAAATATGATTGCAGTTAGTCATAAAATTACTAAAGATGTCCATACGAACTACCATATTAACAAAAAATATGACTCACAAAAGTCATATTTCACATTAATAAAGAGTATGACTCGCAAAAGTCATATTCATATTCCACATTATCCAAAAAAATGACTCACAAGAGTCATATTCCACAATCCACATCAACAAGAAAATATGACTCATTGTAGTTACATTCCATGTCATCTAAAATATGATTCATTTAGCCATTTTCATTTTTCAATTTTCTTACTATTCGTCTTTTGTTAGTAAAGAATGCTGAAAACTCTTTTGATTAGATTAACAAATGGTTAAAATGGACGAATAGTTAAGTTACTTTCTTTTTAGACGTTTTACGAACTAATAGTCAGTTTAGTTCCCTTGAATTAGAGGAAGGCAAGCAAACATTTAGATTCTGGTTGCAGACAATTATCTTTTTCTTTTTCAATTTAGCAAGACAAGTTCGTATGGAAAAAACCCCATTCTCTCTCGATCTTCTTGGTTTTGAGAAGTTGTCATTTTCTCTATATACATGCATTTTTATCATATGACTGCAATCAATATTAAAACAAATTGTTTTGTAATTGATTAATAATTGAATATTAAGAGATATAATTGAATATCCAGTGATTGGATTATTGTTGTGTGTTTTTGGGCTGACAAATTGTTTATGTGTTTACTTTGTGTAATTTTGGATCTAATTGTCTCATAGATTGGAGTGTTGCTGATGTGATTTATAATTTGTAAATGAAGTATTGAAATAAGTGTGAGCTTTGTGGCGAATGCATATAGTTTGGAGTGTGTCCTTTTGTTATGTTGTGGAATAGAAGACAATTTGTCTTGGTAGAAGATTCACAAACCCAGTGATTAGTTATGTCAATTCGAAATTTGTAAACCAACTGTTTGCAAGTATGTGGTGCTATGAATCAAGGGAGCAAAAAGAAATATGTACCAAAGGCGGAAAAAGAAAGGAGAATCTTTTAGGAGATGGAGAGCTGTGTGAATGGATGAATTGTTTTTGGTTGCAACTCCAAGGCTATGTGATTTAACTTAGGGAACTTTTTATATTTATCTGCTTAAACAAATTTGGTTGTATGTTATATTGTTTCTTTATTGTTGATATACAGATCTTATGTAGGATTGAATAGACAAGTTATTATATAGAACCTGAGGTGTTGATGAAGTGAGATTGGTTAATGGGATAAGTATGGTCTCTAGATTACAGACAAATTGTTAAGTAACCATTGCTTTAGATTTTGTTACGATGTTGTTAGTATTGGGATTTATGATAAGGTAGTTGGAGAATGCTAAGAGTCTTTGTGATTTGAAATTATACTATTTGAAACTACAATTAATAGATTGTTAGGAATATAAGTGAGTCTATAATTAATTCAATTCAATTGTTTAGTAATGTGATCTTTGCAAGGAGTTATGTTAGGTAGCAATTAATTACGAAATGAATTTTGATGATTGTTAAATGTTGGAATGTATTTTCATTGTGCATTGTTAATTATGGTGTTATGGATAAAGAGATATTAACAAGTTGTTGTGTGGAATTGTATAGTTGAATCAATCCAAAGGAGCTTTTATACAAATACACTCATGCCCTGCATTTAGAATAGAAACAATTTGTTGGAGGTTTTTGACAAACCATTTAAGCAAATGTTCCAAATAGTCATTTAGAACTTATTCAACTTAATAGCGACTGTGACAAATTGTTATGGTAATAAACATTGCCAATAATTAAAGAATGTGTATGGAATATTGTTGTGTGTGTAAATTTATTTATCTCTATGTATATATGCATTGCATTAGGTTCTAGAGCATGTATGTTGACAAATTGTGGACCAACCCAGACGAATTGTGGATCAACCCAGACAAATTGTGGATCAATCTAGACAAATTGTTATTAAAAATTTTGAGCCTATATTAGATAAGAAATGGATTGCATTTATACGTCCAAAGCATTGGTAACAGATTGATCATCAAATTTGTCTTTGGGAATAAGAAGGTAAATGAACAAACTTACCCAAAAATGAGACAAATAGTGTTAAAACCTATTCTACTTTAGATTACATGTGACTTTAGCTACACATACATTAGACTAATTGACTATTCCCTAGATTTGAACCCCTATACTTAGTTCTGGGTGTTTTGTCAGGTAGGCAAAAACTAAGACTACAACTCATCACAGTCATATTCCACGTCAGCCAAAAATATGACTATACAGAGTCATTTGCCATGTAGGATTTTTTTTCTTTGCCCAAGTAGCTCAAGAAAAAGTCAAACTTCCAAAGATAGTCAATGTTCACGCCACGCTGGCAAAATATGGCTAACTATACCCTCTAATCCATATGATTGCCAATATGACTCATGTCTGAATCAACCTTGAGGCCCGACCAAGCGACCCCGAGGACTCTGCCAACAACCCCAAGGCTTAATTAAGTGACCTTGAGATTAGGGTAGCAACCTCAAGAACCCCGCCAACAATTCCAAGTGCATATCCAGCAATCCAAGGCCTGATCAAGGGATCCAAGGCACGGCCAAGTGCCCCGAGGGCTCAGCCAATGACCCAGGTTTAGTCAATTCAAACTCATTTTTTGTGGGGGTAATTAAGGGCTAATTCATCCAAATTATTAACTTGGGGAAGACCCCACCAAAAACTATACAATAGAAACTATGTAGGAGTAGAGGAAGGACAAATCTAGAGAGTAGGTAGATTACATTAGACAAATAGAACCAAATCAAGGTGGGAATAGAAGAGGAGAAAAGCATAGTAGAAGTAGGTAGAAGATACTAGATGCAAAGTAAGTAGGGAGAGAAGTGACATTGTGGCATTCTCAACAAAAACTCAATACACAACTCTCACATACACCTCCGCCATTAGCGCTCTCCAAACATACAAAGCAAAGAACAAATGTGTAAAGAGCATGGCCAAGAAGGAGGTTTAATAGGAAGGAGAAGAATGGAGATAGGATTAGGAGAAGTCCCAAAAGGCAACATGAGCTATTGGGTGAGTCCAGGCATAAAAAAACAAAAAAATATGCCAATTAAGGCTATAAGGATAGTTGGGAGACAATTAAATTGAGTAAGGGAATAGTAGGGAATGAGGTGAAAGGAAAAGAAAGGAAGTTAAGGGAAAGACAAAGCCCTTCTTTTGTAAACGCAAGGCATTTGGCTAAGTCTTTTGTACGGCTTTCAATGGCGGGAGAGGAAGAATTGGACAACTTAATTGCAGACCTCCGCGCTAGGATCAGAGACTAGACTTTTTCTCTCATTTAGACTCTATAGGTGTCAATTGTTAGTTAGGGCCAAGAGCTAGAGGTTAGTAGGACAATGATCAGGTCAGGTTTGAGGGAAAAATCCAAGAGTAAGTGTCGAGAGGTTTTCGAAAACATAAAACATGTAGGAATTGGAGCCATAATAAAAAATATATAGTTTGGGATAGGAAATAGATGAACCCTTGAAGGTTTCATCCATTCAAGTCAAAAATTAGTACTTAAATAGTTCATAGGAGGTCAGATCCATAGGTCCAAGTTCACCCCCATTTGGAATTTTGAACCCCTAGAAACCTTGGATGAAGTTAAAATGAGGCTTAGGCTGAAACTTCATCCACTCATGACTTCTCATCGGAGTGCCCCAAATAAATGAGGCTTAGGGTTATAGAAATGGCATGAGGTGGCCTTTCACCTTATAGAAAATAGATTAAACTTATAGGAGCCTAGGCATAGAACCACCATAGCATATAGTAGTATAGAAAGTAATCAACCTTGATTCCATAGGGGTCTTGATTAGGGAAGACAAATGTAGGAAATTAGCAAAGATCCATTGCTTGGAAGCACTAGAAGAACCCCGTGTTTTCCGTGGTGTTTTTAAAGACATGAAAGTATGTTTTTTTTCAATTGAAGGCATGCCAACTCTAATGTCACCTAAAATCTGTCATAAACGGCGTTTTCACAAACGATTGAAATCTACTGTAACGTGCTCCAATGTTTGTATGTTTTATGAAAACGATTATTGATACCTTGTGTTTTTACTCTCCAAAAGCTTGCCATGTGGCATCTACATGGCAACCACGTCATCTTTTTTTGGTTTGGGCAATGTCCCTTTTTTTTAATAAAAAAATCATTGTGACAATGTAGCAGATGATGTGGCTTACCAAAAAACACATACAAAATTAATGGGTTGTCTTACTTCCTACTACCCTACTTGTATAAAGAGTTTATCTTTTCATCCATAGTGTACATCCATCTGTTTTCATTTTTTTTCAAAGCATGCCACGTGGCTGCCCTTTCCCTATTTTTATCACATCTAGTCTACATTTTACCTTAGCCTACAAATAACTTACAAAAAAATTTCAAGGTAAATCTAAAACCCCTAGTTAATGTAGCACTTCCATGTTTTGGGGGACGTTTTAATGAACATGATCATGGTTTATTTGATGTCCAAAAAAACATACACGTCCCTTGTGTCATCCACATGTTTTTACTCTGACATTGCCGTGTCTTTCCAAACATCAACAAAAATCTACCTCCTATAGGCTCAAAATTTGTGATGCATTGATGTCAATGAAAACATGACCCATTTCTTTGTAACACCACAAAAAACACAGGTTTCTTACAGTGAAGACACAATGGACCGACGGTAGGTACCCATTAGAATAGAATTTCATCGTAACACAAGAACCTAGTTGTGTTTGCCTATTTACCAACGGTGGGTAAATAAGCACCCACAACCTTTTTATTGGAGTTGGCTGGCCTCCTTGCTAGTTCTGGATTTTTCTCGGGATTCTTGTGTTCTTATAATGGTTATTGCTTGCTACTTATACCAAATTTTGGTATTTTAACACTATAAAAAAGCAATGTCCGAATTGACACATCCTAATTGACTAAAATGTCCAAATTGACAAAATTCTGTCAAAAAACTGTCCAAATTGACACTGTTCCCTTGTAGTGTAACCACACCTTGGGTCTCCTATTAGAGACCTTTTTAACACAAAACGAAGAAGGATTTTTCTATGTTTAAACGAAGCTTTGCCGTTTGGATACTTTGGCCTAAGGTTTGAAAGCAACATCAGAAGGTACGTATAACAATTGGATAAATTGGCAATAGCTTCACCATCTAAGAGGAATTAACCTCATTTTCTATAGAAACTTTGCAAATGTTTGGATACATAGTACTTTTAAGAGTCTTGAATCCAACCCAATATCTCTCCAAACGACACCAAACACTACGTTGGACCACGTATTCCTACGCCTAGGCTTTACGGGGATGTTCACTATCATAAGATTGGATATCCCACACAAGAAGCTCAATAGGAACAATTGTTAGTAGATAAAACATGCTTTAAAGACCACGAAAGACTAACAATTGTTAGCATACAAACTTGAGGGGGATTTTCAACAACCAAGTGGTGTGAAATCCCACACAATAGCTCATCAAGTGGTTAGTAATGAAAACTTGAGAATAAAACACAAAGTGTTAGTATAAATTTTCAGAACACATCAATAGTTTGCCAAAATCTCCAAAGGGACCCCAGTGTCCTTTGAAAAGGCTTCAAAATAAGAACACAAGAGATTCAAAGAACACAAAATAGAAGCAAAGCTTCAGCATGCAATTCAAATTTTTTTTTTGGCAAATTGCCAAAAATTCAACAACGTGGCCACGTTTTAGCCAAAGCTTACAAAAAGAAAAGGGGTGCAAAGAGAGAGGAGGAGGGGGACTTTTATACTTGACCAAGGCCCCCATTTTCCCTTTAATAATTACCTATATCTACTCCTAAGTAAATAAAAATTAACTAAATTCAAATTCTACTACTACTACTACTGTAATTTTTATAACTTTTGGAGAAAAGCTCCAAATGTCAAACCAATTCTGCCATTGTCTTTAGAAGACCCAAATTCATTTCAAGAACCCTTCATCCCTACTTTCAGACAATTTTGCAAGTAAAAACTAGCGTTTAGCAAAGTAGTGAAAAAGGTCAAAATTTCAAATGTTGGAGTTTGTATTTTCTCAAAGTTTTGACTAGCTAGGGTGGTTTGGAAGGTTCAAAAAAGTAATAAAAGAGTCCAAGTTGACTTCAATTGGATATCGTATATCCCTAGTTCACCGATTAAACCATTGTCATTTTGTAAATTAAAAAAAAAAATTGTTGCCACTGTCATTTGAATTACTTGTCAGTGTTGGAATGTCATGAAATTTGGCTGGGCTCTTATTTATGCTAAAATATACTATCCTAATTTTTAGTGGGATTTTACCGCTACTTGGGTAATTTCTATGAATTTTCCAATACCAATAAAAACAATTGACTTTCCATGGAGTCATCTTCTACAATCTAGAAAAATTTGAAACTTTTTGGGAAACTCCTAAGAGGTCCTCTAAATCTAAGTGCTAGTTTACATTGGAAATTGACACTAATAATAGTAGGATGGAAATTCCTACTTTGTGGTTTTAATTCCTTCGAGGAAGAATCATTCCTGTAATAGGGAATCTTGGCAATTTGACTTCACTATTATTCTCCTGGAATGTTTCTTGGTTGGAAACACCTTTCTTCATCCATTGATTGCCCGCAATCTAAATTTGTGAATTTTTCCTACAATGTCATACATGATGGCCTTTTCCTAACTTTTGCAAATTGGGTTATGCTTCCTTGTGAACTCCTAGTAGGGTTTCTAAATCCTAAGGTCCTACCTAAATCCTAACTATTCTTCTCCTATATTAGGAATATCACGTGCTTCTTATGTGGTCAAGTCCTTCAACAGTCTATTTTAGGTGTTTTTCTATTTTGACTATCATGGCTCAATTCTATTTCAAACTCGTAAATGACCTTGCAAACACCTATTAAGACATAAAGTTTAGGAAATAGAAGTGTTTAGAGCACTTCCAAAATTTCCATACCTAAAATACCGTATTAGTAGGAACTTCTACCAAATGTGACGTTAATACACTTTTTAGTACTTTTTGAATAGAAATACTCAAAAAAATGAGCATAAAGCGAAAAAAAGAAAAATCCAAGGTCCGTGTGACAATTACAGGGCTTACAAATTGAGAGGAAAAAAATGGAGTACTTACCAGCATCAGTTGTTGTGAAGTACCGTAGCTTGGCCGTTGCTTCTTATAGGAGAGGGAGCACCGAGTAGGAATGCAAAGATGCTACAAAATTTGCCACAAGGCAAGTACGCTCCGCGCAGACGATGACATCATAGGGAGAGCAAAATCATGGCACCTTGGCGAAGGAATCCACCGACTCTTTCTGTTGACAGTGGTTAACCTTACACAGGATCCTCTACAAATCCTAGTCAGTTTTAGAAGTCCCGTGTAGCCATTCAAGAGCCTCTTTGGGTAGTTCTTCATGACCTTTGCCGCGCTTTTTTATTTTGCCAAGTGCAATTTCAAGACCTTGCTAGCACTACAGTACGTAGTTGACAACAAATGATGAACTCAGGTAGGTTCATTTTGACAGAATCATAAACTCATTCATAGACCTTTGGTGAACATTGTGAGACACACAATTTGTTAGTTCTTGGACTGATGTGGTTTATTTCCAAAGCAAGTCTTTTTCTATTACAATTGTAGTCTAAGAGCATTTTGAGTGACCTACGCAATATTGACTTAGAAAAAACTTATCTATTTCAGTTTGTGTCCAAAAATTAATATTTAAATTGGTATGGAAGTGTTTTCCATTTGTCTCTCTTTAAAAAAAATTTAAATGATTGGATTCGTTGTGTGGCCTCTAGATAAGAATTTATCCTTATATGCTTCATTCCCGAGCCTCCTACCTTAGTCTTAATTCATATATCCCATATGGTTTGTTCTACTTTCTACCACCCCATTTTATAAAGAGCTTGCCTTTTCCTCTCATCTATCACCAAAATGACCTCTCTTCTATCACCAAGTTAAAATAAGCTTGTCTTCTTCTTAATTAAAGTTTAAAAATCAATTTAATTCTCCTATCTACATGACAAGTTTTGCCTAGGTGGCATTCTCTATAGTGACAATATTGGTTTGCCATGTGATGGCCATTAATTGAGCAAATTTATAAATGAATTGTTATTTTTTTGACTTGACCACCATAACAAAGTAAACAACACTTTTTTGTTAAGTATTGTCCAAGACAATGCGACCGAAGATACAAACAACATCAACACTTTTTTGTTGATTTTTTGTTATGGTGGTTACTATTTTTCTACTAGTGATAGTCATTCAATATACTAAAGTTTCAATTAATAAAATTGAAGTTAGGCTCTTAAATGTAATTTTTAATTATTTTTTAAAAATCCAAAAATTAAAATATTGATGTCAACTCAAGTTGTTAAGAGCATGCTCACAACAACATTCTAAGTGGTGCAGACTCAATGATTAGACAATCCAAGGCTAGTGTGAGTGTCCCATTGTAAGTATGCCAAAGCCAAGAAAGTAGTTGGGCATTGCAAAATTTGGTGAGTGGATGGCCAAATAAAGTGTCCTGCGCATAGTGTGGTATGTGTTGTGATGAAATTTTCGAGGTACAAAGTGCAAAATTGGATGCAATTTTTCAAGTATGAACTACATTGTATGGAAATTGAACAACAATCTATGAACAATATCTAAGATGGCTGGTAGGCGAGGAGCTGTGTGTGGAAGGAGATTCAACCACAATGATGTCAATAGTTGTGTACATGGGCAAGGTTAGAGAGTTGTTTGGTCTTTCAGCAAGGAGTTTCAAAAGAATACGAGGAAGAATTTGGTTTGGGGTTTGGATTTAATGTAGAAGATAGAGGCAATTGGGATTCTACAGGAGGAGGAGAAGCTTTTGCAAGTGAAGGAAAAAAAGATTGTGGAGTCATGGACAATTGTAGTTTGAGATTTGCTTTAAGGTGGACCAGCCCATCACTGTTTGCTTTCCAATTCCGTCACCTATAATTTGACCCCAATTCCGTTCATTGCCCTATCCAATATGTTTAGAAAATACCCTAAACTATTTAAGATTCTCACAAAATTTGATTAAATTATGGCCTTAATGTGGAGATGGACTAACAAGTCATCCCTTGATTAGTGGATATTTAAATGCTAATGGATTTATAGAAGGGCGGTTATGGGTTGTGGACAGGGGTTTTATGACTGTAGTCTATTGGCGGTTTTGTAATTTCAGTCTGATTACTTCAAAAATTCACAGAAATTACAATTTTAATCGGAAAATTATAATTCTACTTGGGTTTGATTTGTGAAACAAGCACACACCTCTAAAAAATACGTGACTCTATTGGAATTGGCCCCAAGATATTCAAATTGCAAATCAAAGGGGTGATAGGTAGTTTTATCTTAAATTAAAATTGATTCAGATTTTAGGTTTTGGATTGTCCAACAAATAGTATGGTAGCAAATATTTTGAAGCAATATCAAAAGTAGGTGAAACAAGGAATTACAAATAGGGGGTATAATTCTAGAGTCAATGGTTAGGAAAGTTTCTAAAAATTAAATCTGTAAAGTGACTTTTTATCTTTAGAAATTCATTTTAGAATAGAAATGATTGAAAATACGCAAAACCTTAGACTTGAAAGATATAATCATTAGATGTTTGTGCAACCTTATCACTGTCATTTTTCCTTCATTTGTTGCTTATGTCTCAATGTTTATGACATTGTAGATGTCTCATATGGCAAATCACTTGTAGTTTGGTCTTTCATTTTCTAACGACTTCATTTGTATTGGATGTAGGTCTTTTTATCATTGCAATAGGATAGATTGGACTGACCTATAGCTATGAATTATGTCTACATCTTGAGGTAGTTCGTTCTAATTGATTGTAACTTGAATAGCATCATCTCTTGTACAAAAAGATACCACAAATGAATTTCTTGAAGTTGACACAAGCTTCAAAGGACAACAAAGGAACAAATTAAAGAAAGACAAGAATTTCAATCTTAATGAGGAACAACAATTAATAAATGACATGCTAAATTTTTTGCAAGATTCTATTATAGAGAAGGGCTAGAAGGGCAACGCTTTGGAAGAGAGAATTTGCAAACATTACAATGAGTGTCAACCATTCCATTTAAGATTTGCTCAATCATTAGAGATAAAGTGGGGAGATAATTAAGCACGACATTGAGAAATTCATTGGTGTGCATCAATAGTGTATGAATTTAAATATTAGTGGTGCTAATGCAACTGATATTAAAAAAAAGACTTAGAATTGTACAAATTAAAGATGCCAAAAAATATAGAGTTTGTGTACTTGCATATCTAGAAGATTGTGAAGGACGTGTCGCATTAGAATTTGGGTGTATGCAAGAAAAGACAAGCATTTTTGTGATGAAGAAGAAAGACACACCTTATGATTTGGACAACACCTTTGTAAAATCGTCGAATAATACTAATGAAAGAGGGGAGTCAACTTCAATCTTCAATGGGCTACAATCGTAGGGATCCATGCATGCAAAGAAAGCTCAATGGGTGATAGCATTGAAAGAGATTACAATCTTAGTACAAGCAACAATGACAGCTATGGTGAATGCAACTTTGAAGAGAATGCAAATTATGAAGGATCAAAATTTATTCATGCTCATGTCACGTTCTACAGTTAGGACATAGCAACAAGGTATTTGAAGCTATGACATGAAGAAGAGCTTCAGAAGTTAAAAATTCATTTAACAAAAGCATGTGCATATAAAACAAATGTTCGGCATTCTCCTCCAATTTTTGTAGAATCAACTAATGAATTGTGGTGCAGAGTAGTTGTTGCAATGGGATCCTCCATACATAAGTGTATACAATAGCATTTATATACTTCGGTAATGAAGGTGATGTTCATGATGGTATGGGGGATATTGGAACAATTTTTGAGATTTTGTTTTAAAAAATGACGACTTCACTATGGATAGCAACACTATAGCATTTTGTGATAATGAACAAAAGTTGAGTGGCTGGAAAAAAACTAAGTTGTGGAATTCAGCCCTCCAGTTGTAGGCAACAAGACTTTGACACATAATTGGTGACTTCATTTTTGGTTGGAAAACTATTGTCACAAGCAAAGGAAGGCATGACATTAGGAAAAATCTAAGGCTTATAGTGGGCCTCTAGTTTTGGGTGGCAATAGTGCAATTATAGGGAAAAAGTGATTAATTTTTTTTTAAATTTTTTTTTGGAATTTGATGCCATGTCAACGCCACTTCAAATTGGTGATTAATTTTTTTTTTCTATTCTTTTTCTTTTACCAAAAAAACATTAAAATATTAAATAAAATATTATTTTATTTCCCTATAATTGCACCTATAATTGCATCACAATTGTAATTTAAACAGTTTCTGTAACAGTCTTGTTGAGGTCTCAAATTTTTGTTAATGTGAGGAAGAGGACTATGCATTAGAAGGCCATATTGATATTGTTGATGTTGGAGGCAATGATGAGCATAGTAGGAAAGAGAGGTGGAATGGACGAATGGTGCACAAGAAGAAGAAGAGGATGACACGTGGCTCAAAGAATCACTACAACAGTCAAGAAATTAAACCCAATGACTATGAAGGTACACATGAAGACAATAGTATTGAAAATACATGTTTTAATTTGAATGTAAAAATTATATACTTTAATTATGTAATACAAATTCAGCTATGAGTTGTAGTTCCCTTCAATGTCGATAGGTGCTCTAGAAGGTCTTCTTCCAAATTGTAGTATGTGTCTTGATTTTATATCAATAATATATTCATCACTAAATCCTCATAAGAAAAATCTTGATATAATGACACAATTTTATAGACATCAAACGAGAAATTTAAACCCATTCTCCTTTATCTTCTAAAATCACGTTGTGCAAATACATCATACAAATATGACACTAGAAATGCATTCAAAATTTAATTGTTTTCATGGATTTTGATTTATGGTGAATCGTACTTACAACACACTAAAACATTTTTCTACATTTGGAGGGGCATTCTCTTATTGTTGAACAAAATGATATAGTTTTTTGTCATCAAGTGCATGTATTGTTTGTACAAAGCACGACTATAATGGATATATTTCATCTACAACCAAATAGTAGTGGTTATATAGAACACCATTCAATGTGAATTCCATATCACAAGTTTCATTGGTAAGTATAATGTGTATACAAGGGATGCAATCAAAGATATTTACATCATTGTTCATGTTAAGAGGACTAAAAAATCATGCTACATGTGCAATCATTTATTGATTATGACTTCTAATATAAGATATGTCTTTCCATCTTTGTTACCATAATCTCTCTACCAAACCATTGAACAATTCTTTCCCGCATAATACATGCAATTAATAAATGCAAACATTTTGGATCAACCACGCTTGACATTTATGGCCAATTATTATTTGAAATCGCTCTAGTTGCTTGAGATAATTATTATTTGAAATTCGCTCTAATTTTCCAACTACATCATATTTCTATAGAAAATAACTATCTCAAGTACAATCCCTAGCCATGATGCATAGAAATAGTGATCTTTGCATTTTAAAGTGACATTGGAGATACATTGGTTTATATCCTAGAATCTCCAAGAAATAATCTATAAATAATCTCTCATATCTTTCTTCCCTCTCTCTCTTTCCAAATTCTCATGTTATCTTGGTCTCAACCTTCTTGCTTGCCTTTAGACTTAAAAATGAAATCATGACACTTGATCCTAGAAGTTGTTGAAGATGATGTCTTTTGGTTAGTCATCTTCATGTATCATTTGTTGTTGGGCAATGCATTTTGGCTCTCCATACCTTCATACTTGTACATTTATACTAGTGCTCTCTTTAGCCTTAACAATTTCACCCTTCCACCCTTGTTGATTATTCTACAAAATTTCAAAAGCACTCTCAACACCACAAAATTTTAGGGGATGAACTCTTGGTCTTTTAACTTTGTGAAGCAAGTGCATGAAGAATACAATGCCATTGCCGACCAACTTTGCAGTTAGCCTAACAATGGCTACAACACTCATAACATAGCAAACTGAATTTTTGGTTTCTAATACATCTCCCACTTAGTGTGCTTTGTTAAACATTTTCCTATGGGAGCAAAGGAGGACCACACACATTGTCCACATCTCCAAAGTATACCAAACACACCATTGGCACCTCTATCTAATTCGCTTGCTATAAAAATGTCCTATCAAATCTAGAATAATCTTCACTTTTGTCAACTATTGTACAATATATTCAAATCTATAAATGTATCTATGTCCATATTTGATCGTAGTGATATTCATACATCATTAGATTTTTTATTTTCATATTTTGTACCCCAAGGGCAACTCATTTTTAGAAATGCAATGGTTGGAGTTTTTAAAGGATCTTATGGGAAGGATTGATATTTACTCTTTTGAATGAGTTGTTGTTTTCATTTGCTTTGGAAGGGGGGTAATGGACATGGGTGGTTGTAATAGTGATAGGAAGTTAATTTTTTTTTAATTCCTCAACTTGAGGGTTGAAACTCTTATATTTTTTGACATTTTGACATTGTAAAAAAATATAGAATACATATTCAACATCCATACTTGTACTCATACTAATATTTGTTTTTATCTTTGAATATGTCTTTAAAACAATTTTTTTCATTTATTTGGAGAGGGGATTAATTGAAATAGATTGCTCGATTCTTTTGAGTGGGTAATCCTTTGAAGCATGTATGTTGATAAAATCAAAGTAAGATTTTTGAATTATTAAAATGACAAAATTTCTTAGCTCTTTACCTAAATATGTTTTTAAGAAAGATAATATATTTTTTAGTACTTAGGAGAATAGCACAAAACAAAAACTTTTGATGAAAAAATGACAATTAGGAGCTATATCAAAATATAAATAATTAATCAAAAATTTGAAGTTACTATAACTTGCCTTTAAAAATAAAAATACGCAATTGTTCAATTTTAGAAGACATAAGGGGGTAATATTGTGAATGATATGTTGTATAGCATAATATTTATTTTATTATGCATTACAATCCTATGAGTTTTAAGTACAAGACCCAATTTTGATAATCTCACAAGATTTTTTTTTACAAGATTGCATTTGAATAAAAAAATATTAAATGATAAAAATGATAAAATTTAGATTTAAATTCATGGTCTTATTTGCTATATATATTGTTAAAAAGAGTTATTTTGTATCAAGACAAATTTTATAAAGAATTACTAAATTAGAGCTCCTCACAATTGTATAATGAACAACATCAACAATTTGTTCTATTGAGAAACATTGAATTTCAAAAAATATTCTTATGTCTAATATAAAATTAGAACTATGATATAAAGAAAGATATTAGAAAGACATAGAAAAACTCTTCACTTAAGATAGGATCACCTTAAACCAAGCAAATTTCCTTTGACAAGCATTATTTCAAAGTGTGACAAAGCTCTCATTTTTAATCACATATAGACAATTTTACAATAAAGTTGGAAAAAATTCAAGAACAATATTTGATTATAATATGTAGGAGTTATGAGAGGTCAAAGTTGAATTGGTAGATTTTCTAAAACTGTGCCCTATTTTCAATGTCTACACCTTAAAGAGAATGTAGCAAACATCTACATTTTCTTTAGTTTTTCTAGGGCTTAGTTTTAGAAACATGCTTAGAATTGGGTGATCCTACCTAGTGCATCCTAGCAAATATCCTCATAAGACAAACATTGTGTTGTACCCAATTATTAGGATTAGCAAAAATTAAATAAAACAAACAAAAGTTTTATTTCTTTGGAAATTATTTTGACCTATTAAGATCCATCCTTAGGGTGCTTTCGCACCTATTGGTAGGGAGGGTGCTTTCCAACGAAGCAGCATTATCTTGGAAGACGGTGGCTACACTGGTAGTGTGTTCTTTGTGCCGAACCTACATGGAGGCGGACGTGGCTGCCGCTAAGAGTTCACGTAAAGGATGTTGGCGGTTGTAATATTTTGTTGAAGCCGTATTAAAAGTTGGACTTAAAATACAAGTGGAACAATCGAAATTGTAAATTGAGGCCCGCATTCACCACTCTTAAATTAAGGTGCTCCGTAATCGCGATTAAATCAAAACGGCGGTTTATATAAAAGTAATCACCGCCATGCATTTGTTTATCGCTTGCGTCTGCCATGCAGCATGCGAAGACGCTTGCTAGTTACTCATGATTTCAATGTGGACGGTTGCTTGGTTGGCTTAGAGCAGTACAAATTTTAAAGATGAAGTCGTGAAGCGCACTGTCCTTCATGTGATCTTCTCACAATTCTCAACCTCTATCATCTAAATTGGCACTTTCTTCGGTTCGTTGTGTTTCTATTTTTATAAGATCTTGATTTGTATTCTATATGTAAGTGTCTTGCAGAACGATGTAGTTCCGATTCACTGATTGCGATGAATGCGTGTTCTAAATGTCTACAAATCTAACTTCATGACAAGTTGACAGTAAGGGCAATCTTCAACCAGAACATTGGCAGCGAAGTCTGGCACCAATACAAGTCACATACCGCACCCCTTTCGTTGTAGTGCATCGATGTCTACCTACAATACTAGAGTATAGTGACTTGAACTATGAAGTCCCGAATGAGTCCCGAATACCATGCATGATATTGAAAGTGACTCAAACAAAATGGTTTTGCTTTGTGAATCAGGCTTCAATCGAACTTGGTCAAGTACTATTCTACAGGCATCAATTGCATCCAACAAACAAGGTATGCGATCTACCTAATTTTTCTAATTATGGAACATTACTACACATTTGTTTTCCCTGTATTCTAGTTGCTGCAAGTTTGCAACTTGTATAGGTAAATTTCTCCATGTTCATTGCTTTTGTATGACTTGGTTGTTATACTCATGCTTGTAGGTAACACTGCGGACTTGCAATGCAGCGTCATTGAGCCTGCTCACATCATGCTTGAAGTAGGCTGCAGCGACCTATTCCAGCAAAGAAAGCGAGAAAGAGAGATGCCCGAATTGAAGCCAACAAGAAATTGTTGTGCTCATAGAAGCAAAGAGGGCTCTATTCATTGACAAGATGGCGTGCCGTGACACTCGAGAGTTGATGGTGTATGACGCAGGTAATTACTCCACTTATAAGTGGCAACACATAAGTGTAGACTTGATGAAAGTAGGTGTGTCTCAGTGCCTTCGCGATAGGCCAGTATGCAAAAGTAAATGGAACCTACTCATTTTGGAGTACAAGCGCATTAGCGATTTTCTGTCACGTAGTGGGACGAATGCATTATGCTATTTGGGCATGAGCATAACTGAAAAGAAGAGTGGAGGAATTTCAAGATGTTTTTTACATGACATCTTTATACAGATTTATAATTGGTACGGATCGTGTCTTGCCGTCCAACCTGCACATACACGAGATTTATTATCTACGGATGACAACAACTACAATACACCTCCTACCGCCACCCAACATGCAAAAGATGAAGAATGCAGTGACGACGTCGGGGACGACCTTTGCTTTTTGTATGGTGATTTGGTCGATGATGTGATAGGAAGCACACAGTCCCTAGTTGTAGCAGTGGACAATGCTAAGCATCAAGCTTCTCTTGGTTTTCTCCCCCAATCACCAACCAGTATTCCTACAACAGCACTTAAAGGATCCATTCGTGCATGCATCACACCTCAATTATTGAGTTCATCCAACATCGGGGATGCAAATTTGTGTCGCAAACCTAGAAGCACTAACGTTTGTCGCAAGAGCTTGTCAGGTCATTCCCTCATAGCGGATGCGACGCGTGCTTCTGGATGTCCTAGCTAGCCAAATGAAGGACATAGCCGAAGCAAGTTGCAGTTTGGAACAATCAAAAATTGAAATGCAACTTCAATTTTTTTTGGAATAAATGCAATACCAATGTGACCGGGACAAGAGACTATATGAAAGTGCAAGCCAAGCCAATGACAATCATTAGAAAGGAATTGAGGCCTCTGGGAGACCTTCTGGCCATGGTTCCCCATACTGCGAACTATGGCCGGACAGTCTAATTATAAAAATAAAAATAAAATTTAAATTTAAAATTTTTTTTAATTAATTTTTAAATATTATTATTATTTTTAAATATTAAAAAAAAAAATTCATTCATTCATTACTGCAGTCCGACCTGGCAGTCTCCGTGCTAGGTCGAACTGCTGGTTCTCCGATGTTCCCACAGTCTGGGAACATTGGAGAACTCGAGGTCTCCTAGTGGCTCCAAAATTCTTCTAATGGCAAAGCTTGCTATAAAAAAACAAGATGAGGTAGTGAAGTCTTGCTTCAAACATTGCAAAGTTGACGTGATCACGTTGCTGTTGCTGTAACAGAACTAAGCAACGGGAGAGTTAAGCCTCAGTTGGAGTGGTTAAGCCTTAGCTTTTAGTTAACAAGTGCTGGACTACTAGCTAGGGATATCAATTAGGTGTAAGATTTGAGTCTGTGGTATCACATTAATCCACGATTGTATTTTTCATCCATTCATATATCAAATCTTCATCCATTTTTTGTACATCCAATATTTGTATTTTCATCCATTTGTAAAGCAATATTTCATCCATTTTAATCAATCCATTTTTAAAGTTTCATCCATCCAAAAGCATTTTTTCATCCAATTCAATCCATCCAATTTGTGTAATTTCATCCATCCAAAAGCAATTTTTCATCCATTTCAATCCATCCAATATTTTGTAATTTCATCCATCCATGAAGCAATTTTTCATCCATTTCAATCCATCCAATATTTTGTAATTTCATCCATCCACAAATCAATTTTTCATCCAATTCAATCCATCCAATATTTTGATTCCATCCATCCAAAAAACAAAATTTCATCCTTCCTTTGTTACATTCCAAACCAAAGTTTCCCTATGTGTTCCCGGTTATTTTTTTCCCGGTGTTCCTTGTAGTTTCCCCGTGAGTCCCACTTTTCCTGATGAGAAAAAAATTCCCAGTGTTTGCTTCAAAACAAAGCCGGACACCAGGAATTTTGTCCTTTTTCCCCACGGGGAATGCAAAATGAGCCCCTTGTCTATTCCCGGTGAGCTCACAGGGAAAGTCACAAAGGGCAGATGCTATTGTAGCCTTTGAATTGGCTGACGTAACTCTTCGTAAACATTTGGTAAAGATGGGAGAACCAGGGTTTTGTCCACCGTGGCCACAAGTTTTGAACATCATTACTGTCGTCAAAATAAAGAAGAACCATTGAAGGTGGACATTGTTGTTATTAGAGAAGTGATTTTACCTCAATATTTGCAAGATGTTGGTCCGAGCAAGGGTGTGGATGGAGATGAACCCTATGAAGGCTATATATTTTTAAGCATCTTAGAATTACAAAACAGGGACCGAGGCATATACAAAGTTGCTACTAGAAGTAATAGAATACGGTGCTCATGGACATGCCTTCTTGGTCATGTGGAAGAAAGTGGGCTTCCCATTGCCTTTGATAGTATTCATAATACACCCATACGTTGGCAAGGGATTAAACTAATTCTGAATTATAATAGAGGTTTGTTAAGA
Organism: Rhytidiadelphus loreus; assembly: GCA_947034895.1. Classification (NCBI taxonomy): domain Eukaryota; kingdom Viridiplantae; phylum Streptophyta; class Bryopsida; order Hypnales; family Hylocomiaceae; genus Rhytidiadelphus; species Rhytidiadelphus loreus. The sequence continues at coordinate 8,869,042 of OX344765.1, read as the reverse complement.
TAGTAGTGTACGCTGTACAATTTCAATGTTGGAGACTCTAGAATTATAGGTATTATTATTATTTTTCAAGAGCATGATACACTTAAATGGTGTTGTCATGTCAATCATTTTTAATAAATTTGATTAATTTTCTAAAAATAGAATACTGAAACCCTCGGCACGAAACGGTTGTGGGCTACTTTGTAGTTTGTGCCTAATGTGCCTAATGCCATACAAAGGCATTAGGCACATTAGGCACAAACTACAAAATAGCCCACAACACCTCTTTTTTTATTCACAAAGTTGTCCAATACATTCCAAAAAGTAGTGTGATGGTTTGAATAGATGTAGAAAAAAGTTCAAAAATTGCCACCTTGTAGATTGGTAAGATTGCAAGATATTAGCGTTTGAATTGACTAAAATTTGTTTTGGGCTTTGCTAAAAAGTAAAAACAAGGTAGCTCTACTTTACAAGGTAATGTTTAAGTTAAAAAAATGTCCACAATGGTGGTGTTTTTTTGGACTCATTCTAAAAGTGAAGTTCACCACATGCTTTAGAATTGTTGTTGTATACATTGAATGTCTCTTTTGATGACTTCTCATTAAGTGTTTCTTCTTTTGAATATTTCTTGAACAATGTGTGAGTATAGTTTGGATGAATCTTATGGCAAATTCCCTCATAATATTATTACCTACTCTAAAGACAAAGTTGCTCAAGTGTGACTCTAGAACCTTTATGTGTGCTAAAACTGCTAATGGAAACATTTATAGAAATATTAGTCAATTTTCATAGCTTGTAGAATAGTTATAGGTGAATTAGGCTATTTAACTGTTAAGGCAACTTTATTTAACTATTTAGTGTACAAAAATTGCATTTAAAATGGATGGATGCAAAGTGGACATCCTTTTTCTATAGCATCATTTTTCTTTTGTCCATTATCATGAAGTGGATGTGGTTGTGCTTAGGATTTATCTATGTCAAATAATGGAGATTGTATTTTGCCTGCTATTGAAGGAAGTTATAAAAGCACACATACTTAAAAATTGTCCACTTCCTCAAATGTACACTACTTGTACATGTTGCTTCTTTGTAGAATTCAACAATGTATACATAATGTACATTTTAGGAGGTGAGTAATTTTAGAGTCTTATACTATTTGAAGTAGAAAATTTCATGAGTAATTCATGAAATCTCCAAAAATATGAAACAACTTCTACTTGTCTTTTAAGGAAAATTTATTGAAAAATCTTTCAACAAGTTTCACCTCCCTAAAAATTCAATTTCAACTCTTAAATGGGTGATTTGTATACCTCCAACCTGAACATCCAACTTAGCTCAAGTTAGCTCAAGATAGCTCAAGAAGAAGAAAAAAAAGAAAAAAAGCAAGCAACCCTATTTTAATGGAAAGAGTGGCACTAGCCTAAAGTTGTAATTTTTCCCCCGTCATGTGACCGTTGGAGACTTGAACCCTAAATTTCTGAGTGCCGCTATGGAGGAAGAACCAGCATAGCTTGGTCGTGGGAATCTTCACGAAAACCAAGCACAATTGATCATTTCTCGTCCTTCTGAAGGACGGGAGTGCCTGCAGCGGATGGAATTGAAGTCCATCGAAGACTTTCGTAGGAACCAGAGGGACTTGCAGAGTCACGTCAAGTTGTTCAAATGGATGGAGGAGTAGGCGCTTGAGTGTGAGTGTATGGAGAATGAGGTTAGTAGGTTGAGGTCGGAGGTGGAGTGATTGCGAGCGGTGTCTACTTCTTTTCAAGTTCATGATAACGATGAAGAGATTGATTTGAAAGCGTTAGGTGAGCAGGGATGGATTAGTGTTTATAAGAAAGCTCACTAGTAGTGCTCAAGACATGATGGAATCTCGTTGTAGTTATGTAGAGAAATCTCGTCATCGATTCCACAATCTCCCTTCTGCAACTCCCGGAGGGTTCTGGAACATTAGCTTCGATACGGAGCTTTGACTTAATTCCAGCATTACCCGATTTGTCAAACCCTAAACCATGTGCTGTAGTTACCTTCTGCACATCTATGGTTTGTTCTTTGTAATCGATTTTTTGCATCTGTCTATTCAATTGTTGCAATTAGTTGCCAGATCACCAAGTTAAAGTTTTTGCATAATTACTTGCAAGACGACGAAGTCATTTAACAAAACCTTGTGTCCGAGCTGGCTTCCCATTTCTGGACCCTCTGATTTGGGAAAAGGATCAATGTGCATTCTTTTCGTGTTGCAATCTATCAAGAACCGAGACATTATCCTACCCTTTTGCGGTTAATTTTACATCCTATTTAGACATCTCTCATGAAACCCATACCAAGTAGCCAATTGTCCATTTGGCTGAAGGCGAAACAAGTAGCACCTGCACATGCCAACAACATTGGACCTCCTTGATAGAGTTCAACATTCCATATCAATGTGACTAGTATTTGACGTTGATCACGTACAGTACGCATAGACAATGCGTTTTGTCGTCGCACTTCTGGGGACCCACCAAAAGTTGTACATTTGTAAAAGACAACGGCTAATACTCTTTTCTTGCTAAGCTACGGCAAGCTACTTTAACATGCTGTTCCGTACCCCTTTCTTTGTAGACTTGCAGTGATTAAGTAGGCCTTTGTGTTCAAGTGAGCCACATGTGCTATATTATATGTATAGAATACAAGTAAATAAAGTTGGAAACCTCAGAAAAAGAGTTTTTCATGTCATTTACAATGAGTTGATTTCTATTATGATAATTCAAAGCTATCATTCTTGTACTACCCACGTCTACTGTAAAAGCAACAAAGACACTTAAATCATTGAATGTTGTAGACCTTCTCATCGATGGCTTGCACTACAATGAAAAATTGAATGGCTAGTAGTTGCACATTGCAACACCAAAGCGAAAACTTCATTCAAAAAAACTTTATTTACAATAACATAAAGATAGTTGGATTTCATGGGGGAGCAACCTTTCCTATAGAAGATCTGCTCCATTTGGCAAGCACTTAGGTGGATTGCATGGTACACATTTTGTATAGACGGTGTCACCTACAGAGAGGAACAACTTCAAAATCAACCTTGAAGCAAAAGACTAAACAAAAATTCATCGTCGAGATCCCAGAAAGTAAATGCAGTTGTACGAAGTCTTCAAAACGATTAATATTGTCTACATGTGGACGCAACCAAGGTAAGGTCGAAGTAGCCTTCATAAAAAATGACAACTGCTAGTGCTCAAAAATCCACATTGACATTGTTGATGGTATATGTACATAAGAGTTGAACATTTTCTTCTTGTTGTTTCGATTGAAAGAGTGCACTACAATGTTGACTTCCCAATGAACGACAACTCCCATTTGCAAAGCGGAGCACATTATCACTTTATCAGTTGATGTTGCTCATGTTTGGACGCCTGCAACTTCAAGACATTTCCGTGCACAAGCTTGCACTGAAAGTAGAACTGAAACCTACCAGCAGAGCCAAGAACCTAGAATAGACAAAACACTCAAGTCAGTCTTACTGTGTATTCTTAGAAAGGAACAATGCGTTGTAGCGACAAGAAAACTCCCAACTCCCGTCTTTTGAGGCAACCTTCAGCATGGTCCGCCAAACCTCTTCCCATGTCAAAGGCATCTTTAGGTGCAAATAGAAGGTTGTTTGAATGTGTGCACTCCTCTTCGTTGCAAAAGATATCCATTAATCTCTCCACTACTTCGTGGAAGTCCTTCAAAGGTACATTATGTAAAATAGCATAGCAAGTGACCATGTCGGGAATGAAAATCACATGAAGGTTACATTTTTGATACAACCCTCGAAAAATTTGCTTAAGTAGTCCAAAAGCATTCTCCACAATAGCTCTACCGCAACTCAATTTGCAATTGAACAAAGCGTCAATTACAAGCAATGCAACAACATTACGATGTGGAACCAATAGCCAAGGCAGAAGCTAGTAGCTGGTATCACCAAGCAAGTGCGGGGAGAAACCTGAAAAGAAAGGATTACCTTCCTACAAACAATTTCTTTGACCATGGTAGAACAGTTGTGACTTTGTCAACATCCTTGAGTCATTAGTGGAACCTGGTATGCCGACATACAAATCTAAGAACCTTTTAAAACTATCTACTATGGCTTGGCAATTAATAGTGTACCCTTTTGACTTGAAATAGAAGTAGTCAACAGAGCCATAGTGAGGTTTTCCTATGGCAGAGTGTGTGCCATCAATGGCGCCCAACACACCAGGAAGTCCACACAATTTATAAAAATGTTTTTTGTCTCTACCACTCCTTCAGTAGAAGGCCAACTGATTTCATTTTGCAGACACACATTTATGGCTTGTACTACTTTACGCAACATAATAGAAACAATGTTGCGTCCTATAGCGAAGAGTTCACTATAGATTAGCAAACTAACACTGTGATTTAGTTTAAACAGCATGCAAGCCACACACACAATCACTAGAACTGTTGATCTATACTTCGCGTTTTTCTTCTTCACTATAGGGGAAGTATAAAAGCACACTACAATTGTCCAAAATTGTAGTCAGGGCAAAATTTCTACAAAGGATGTAAGTTTGGAGTCAATTTTCCTATAGTTTTTGTCAGTTTTTGTTAAAAAGAAATATGAACCAAAGTCTTACATCTCATGTATATTGAAAATTGTACAACAAAAAGTGACTTTCATCTATTAATTTAATGTATAGAGTACAAACATTAAATGTTTGTACTATCACAGATTCAGCTCTAGCATTGTTGTACTTATTGTGTCAAGTTCAAGGGGTCATTTTTGCAATTCAAATAGATAAGTTCAATGTTCTAATGTTTAATAACAATTCCTTAGCACTTAATTAGGGTTTGGGGAACATTATTAGAAAACATCGTTGCAAATATGTGATTTTAGTACAAAGCCTAAATTTTAACTTTAAAGTATTTTTTTTTAATTTTTAATTTGAGACTCTATCAAAAGACCTTTTGATTGAGATGGGCCAACTTTGAATTTTGATATAAATGACATTTTGGCTCCATGTAGTACCAATTCAAAAATATTTTGTACAAATTTTGGTACATTTTGTACCAATGTGTATATATTGTGTACTAGTTTTTATTGGTTCGTATCTTTTGGCAGGGGGGCGACTATAGTGTGCGATCACCCGGAAAGAAGTTGTGACAGAGAAATAAGTGACCGCTTGGTCATTCGAAACATTTGAACCCAACAGTAGTCATCATACTCATGCAATAGGAAACGAGTGAACCATGTAGTGGAGCGGGACTTAACCCAATAACTTAGATTCTCATCTATAGCTGCCAAACTGTTGCAAATCCGCACATGGTATAGAGTAGCTCAAGTAGCATAGTCCAAATTTGAGGACGATGTTTTAGCATTGAGGAGGGAATTCTCATCGTCAAATAACCAATTGTCATTGATAGAGTTCTGTTCTACCAAACACAGAGTGCGATTTGTATTGAAGAGTAGCAATAGAATGAGTGAAGCCAATGACATCAATTCAACTGCATTGTCCAAGAAATCCATGGCACCATCAGACGTTTCTCACTTCTCGTGTTTGTACAGAGCACGAAATGGACATCAAGACGTGCTTCGGGCATTTTCACTACTGAAACGATGTTCCTTTATCACTCCAATCTTGTCACTTGATGAGTAGAGGTAGTGGCCTACTAGACCTGTCTACAAGTACCCGTTCTACACACTAGGATAGCTCTTGTACATGTCCAAAATTGCTGAGTAGAGCAAAAATGGAAACTCTAATGCCAAGCTCTTTCTTACTAAAACTACTGGCAGCGAAAAGCAAGTGCGATACGTGCTCACAAGCACCTGAAAATAACTTTGTCACAAATAATTTCACTCACCTGTACTTTGCGATGTCGACTGTGCATCAATTTCTGCCTTATAGAAAGCCGGATCTACCACCTTCAATATTGGCCACTTATAACAGAACCATAAATTCATCTTCTGAGCTCCCCTTCAAAGCTTTCTAGACGTTGTCGAATTCTCAAATGTCACCATAGACGGAAGCTAATTTTCTGACAACTCCCGCTACTTTACAAATTGCAAACTATCTGCACCAAGCTTTGTCAGTGCATGACATTTTCTACCGACAAAGCTCTCTCTAATAGAAAAAAAAATTCACTTGCATCACTGAATATAACAAGTTACACATTCTATAGCACCCATTCTCTAGTGCGACTACACTCCTTTCATTCTTCCCAATGTATAGTGCACTCATTATTTTCCCCTTTTAGTGTGACAATGTCACTTGTACGCAGCGTCACCAATAAGCCACTCAGCCACTAACGTCAGACTATACCAGCACAACTACAATCCATGTTTAGTCTACGCTTGTAGACTTCATTACGTCTTAACAACCACTACTCTTTACCAGCAAGTGTGAAAGCACCTTTAGTCTACTAGGACTATGTTTTTATTGGTAAATAGACCAAATATAAATCTTAGAATGGATCAATTTAGTATTTTGAATCATTCTCTATTTCTTTCTACTTACTATTTTTTCCAATACGTTGTACAATTCTAAATGATCTAAAAATTTCCAAGCATATAGCCATCTTGCCTTGAAAAATGAATCCCAAGAAGCACTACCATTTTGGACATTTTTTTAATACAAATGTGACCTTGTGAAGTGCAACAAAAGATTTTTATCACTTCAAACACTATTATCTTGCAATCTTTACGGTGGAAATTTCTGAAATTTTTTCCACATCTTCTCAAATCAACATACTACAAGTTCCTATGGTTACATGTGTTCAAAAATATTCTTTTTCTAAAATTTGATACTTGTACTAGAAATGACTGTTTTAGAGCGTTTTTGGTGAAAACATAGTACACAACCCTTTAGGGTTTTGTTTCTATAATCAAGGTGCCAAATTCTTGAAAATTAAAAAAATTATTATTATTAATATTTTTCAATAATTCTGAAAGCAACTATCAAACCGCTTTTCCCAACTTTTATTTAATTATTTGGCACAAAATGCCAACCCTTAATAGCCCGGTACAATGGTATTGCAATGAAAATCATTAAATAATACTGTGCTACACTAATTCATCCTTTTCCTGGGGTTGCAAAATTGCTGTCACACGCAAAGCACTGTCACTACAAATTATTATTTTTGGGGTGGAAAACTGGAAACCTGTACCCACACAGTAACATTTTATTAGACGCCCCTTAAGTCAAAACAGTGTGACTTCAGAAACAGTGTGACCTCAAAAACAGTGACACGCCACAAATAGTACAATTCAGTCAGCAGTATGATTTGAAATTCAGTTTTTAGTACTCCAGACAGTCCATAAAATAATTTATAATATGAAATTAAAATTTAAAATTTAATAAAAATTTGAAATCTTAGAAATTAAAAAATTATTTTTAAAATTTTTAGGATCATTTTTAATTTTTTTAAAAAGAAGTCACCAGCACTTTTTCAAATTCCAAAGCAAAGTGCCACGCTGCCTGGAGACGGAGAGAGACGACGAGTCCACACGGAGACCAGAAAAAGAAAAGGCGAAAAGACAAAAAAAAAGTGTCAGATTATCAGTAAGGGAGTCGTCACTAGTAAGTACATGATCATTGCCTTGCTGCTCTCTCCTCCCCCAAACCCTAATTTAATTCCCCAACCCTGAAAAAAAAATTCCCCCAAACCCCAAGTTTTAGGTCTTTCTTAATTTTAATTTATTTTGGGGGGCCTTCTGTCCGTCACTGCTGAAAATTTGCAGTACATGATGAGGGGTCAGGAAGTGCCAAAATTGAAATTTTCTATGCTCACATTATGTGTGGGAGGTCCATGTCATTCTAAACCAATTACAATATGACATGTGGCACTTTTGACCAAAAAAACTATGAAATTTGCATTCACAAACACAAGGTGAAATTTCCAAATTGTTGATGAATCTTCAATATTTCCATCTTAAGATGTGTTCATTCGTCGAAAGAGAATGACTCCAAGATTTTTGTAGCAAGCAATTTAGGGTAGTTTTCATCTATTGAAAAAGGCACAAAATATTAGAATGAATCACAAAGTTCTCCCCAATTTGTATCAAGGGTGTCAAAGGAAGGTTTATCTAAGAATAGTAGAAAAGAAACACAACATTAAACTCCGTATCAATCCTTACATAGTCTAGATAATCGTAAAGTGTGAGCAAGGCAAGATCGATAGCTGGAGTTTGAGAAAAACTCAAGACCAAACTCCCTAGAGCACCCAAACTCAGGTCTGATTGAGTTTGGTGCCGTGTTTGTTTTGTTCTATTCTCAATTAAACCTTCATGTTCACAAACACAGGACAAACTTTACGATTAACTCTAATATTGATACGCTTCAAGGAGTCATTCATTCTATGTTTTTCTCAAACTCCGGCTCCTCCTGGTCCTTCGTTGCACACACTTTACATTTAACTGGCTATTCCCTCAAACTTCTTTACTGCTTTGCTATCATATTTTTTTCCTGAAAAGGAAACCCTAGAAAGCCCACCCACCCTCTTGCAATGCACAGTAACAACCAATGAGTACTGTATTCCTTCCACCCACATAAATCAAGGAAATCAAACAGTCTCCTAAAGTCTCCACAGCACCTGGCAATTCAATTCCACAATGGGCCCAAGTCCAACTCGGACCACAGACAGACAGACATACTCCTTACAAACAAACAAACAATCATCCCTTCAAACATCCATTGATTTGGGCCTTGAGTTGATTGATTTGTCTTCCCCCATATATTGGCCAATGTCAGTCAGGGTCCAGGGTCCAAGGTCCCCCAAGGCCCAAACTGAAGGCCCGACGGAGCCCTCCCCAAGGCACGTTTTTGAAAGGCCGCCCCAGAGTTGCTGCAGGAGTACTGTACAGACGGACGAACGAACGGACGGACGGAAGGACCACGAAGCAAACGAAACGGTGCAATAGTACCACGTGGAAGGTGGCCGGTGGGGGAAAACCCTCCCCACTTACTAAGTTATTTCGAACTGACCACTTCAGGTTAAGTTACTTTTAACCCCCCCGTCCGGGTAACTCAGAATTTACCCACACACACACGTAACTTACCCCGACCCACGTAACTTTAACTTACCCCTCCTCCGGGTAACTTAAAATTTACCCCCCCTCCCTCATTGCCCGGGCGGGGGCTGGCTGCCTGCCTGCCTGACCTACTTGGCACGACGGCGGTCGCGCAACGAGATTTACGGCCCGGGTCCCGCGGTGCATCCCGGGTCGGGTCCCGCTCCCTCCCAGCCCGGGTACCCGCGGGCCCCGAAGACGAAGCCGAGAGACAGAAAGAGACGGGCATGGCAATAGACGTGAATGGGGAACTTGGGCTTGATGAGAAAGAGAGCGAAAGAGAACACCGTCGTCGCCATGCCCGCTGTTGAGAAAGGCTCCCCCTCCCTCCCCTCTCTGTTGCTCCGCCGCCTTGCCTCCATCGCCACTTCCCTAGCAGCCTCCATCTTGCCCTCGCCGTAGTTGAGTTCTTTTTTTCCCCTTGTTGTGGTCATCGACCTCGCCTTTCGTGCTCTGGCTTGATGGTTCCCCGCCTGGGTTGTTGATTGCGGGGAAAAACAAACACTTGCTGCCAATCGGGAGATGTTCGGGCGTCGTCGCTGCTGCTGCTGCTACTGCTGCGGCGGCGGGCTCTGCTTCGTACACAACAACTTGGGGTGCGGCTGACTGCACGCACTTGCGCACTTACTCAAATCAGTCGCTTGCGAACGCACGCACGCACTCGCTCACTCACTCAGGGGTGGTGAGATCGGGCGGATTGATGAGCGGCGTGTTGCGCGAGGTGAGACGCGTGTGGTGATTGTGCTTGTGTTTGGTTTTTGGATGGGATGGGTTTTGGGGTGCGATTGGGTGTTTTGATGGTGTGGGGAGGGAGAGGGGAAGGGATTGGAGACCGAGAGACGGGGTTTGGAGGTCGGTGGAGGTGATCCGCGTGCGTGCGTGCGTGCGTGGTATTGGTATTTTGGTATTGGTGGCTAGGTTTTGGTTTTAGTGATCGGGGAGAGGCGATCTTGGGGAGGGGGATCGGTCGACGAGGGTTTGGGGGTGGTATTTGAGGAGTGTAGGAGTGTGGTGGTGTGCTGCGCTTTGAGGTAGCGATGTGCTAGATTGGTTGGGCGTTGGCAATCGCGATGGCGGCTGTTGGTTTGCAATTGCGTTCGGGAATTGTTGTAGTAGGCGATTCGATTGTCCTGTTTGGCTTTCTTCAGTAACGTACTCGGGTTTGGAGCTTCTTGATTTACTGTTATGTATATTTTTTTCGGATTTGATTGAGCTGAGAATTATCTCTTCTTGTAACGCGCTTTCGTGATCAAATGCGCGGGTTTTGGTTGTTGCATTTCGTGGTTTTGAATTGCGGAGCCCTGAAATTGGTCATTATAGTAATAACCCTGGATTGTGTCTGTCTGTTCAGGTGAGCGTTACGAGGGGTGATCTTGTATCCGTTGATGGTCCTCAGTCCGGGCGGGCGGGAAGGAGTACCGACAAAGCCTTGCTAGACTCTTAGGAAATTCGCGACCTTTGCTACGATGGAGCAAGACGATGAGGAGTTCGAGCAGCTTTTGCATGAAATTCCGCAGGCTACCTCTCCCGACACTCCCAACGAGGTTCCGCGTGCAACCTCGGCCCCTCCTCATTTGGAAGAGCTCCAGCGTGTGTATGGACAGAACGTGGATGCTCACGAGTTCGGGTTGCGCCCCGACGAAATCCCGGTGAAGCCCTTCATCGACATTCGCTGTGACGAGCAGTACGAAGATTTCTACAAATCGTATTCGGGAGGGAAAAAGTTGCCTCCGCCGATGGACAATCGGACTTTGTACAACGACCTTCCCGTGCTGTCTCCCAAAGCCAGCCAGCTCTCGTACAGCCTCGCAGGGCTGCAGCTGGACAGCCCTCGGACGCGGCATCGGAAGCACCGCCAGCTCGAGGCACATCAGAAGCAGCAGCAGCAGCAGGTGATGTTTCAGCAACAGCGGGAACCTTCGCCTGTGCATCATTTCGCAAACTCGTCTTCGAATCAAATGTTTGGGGAGCCCAAGATGACTTCCGCGTTTGGAAATTTGAATTTTGACGGTAATGGTGGCAGGGGATTGCAAACGATTCCTGATGAAGCTGCGGATAGTTTGACTGTGAGTCATGGTGTGAATGGCGGGCTCAGTGGTGGGAATATTTCCAATGGTCAAGGTCCTGTGGAGGCCAATGGGATGTATGATGCCTTCGGTGTAGGATCGGGGGGTTTTGGTGCAGGATCTGGAGCTTCCTTGGAAACTTTCACCTCTAGATCGCCCCCTCCTATGGATCTGTTCCCCAGGGCATCCTCAGCCATGGATGCACTGGGGAATGGCTTGTATAACGGGATAGGAGATTTCGCGGCCTCTCAAGCCGTGGAGAAGTTGTTGAGGCAGGGTTCACCAGGGTTGAATACGTTTACGGCGGCGAGGGGCGGGGAGCCTTACGGATCTGCTGGGACGACGCCCTTTGAGCAGCAGCAGCAGCAGCAATCCGAAGTGTTGGAAGCTGTCCACGCTGCAGCACGCGGCCAAGTCGCCTGTGCACCTGGTACGGACTTCTTCTCGGCCTCCCCCCAGCAGCAAATTTTGTATGACAAGGATTTTTCGTCCTTGTACGAGGCTCAGCGGCAATCCAATGCCCTAGCACAAGCACAGGCGCAAATGACCGCTTTTAGGTATGCACAGCAAGTGCAGTTGCAAATGGAGGCGCAGATGGAAGATGAGAAGAGGAAGCGCCTGATCCTCCAGCAGCATCAGCAACAGTTAGTGGACCGCCAAAATCATATGCAGCTTTTGGCGAGTTTTCAAGGCCAGCAAACTGCCGGCCCATATGGTAGGGGGGGTATTGCCCCCACAATGAACTCTATTCATAATCAAGCTATAGTACAGAAGTTGCGGCTTCAGCAGCAGCAGCAGCAACAGCAACAACATCAGCAGCAGCATATGTTAGAGGGCCTTTGGCCTTTGGTGCCCGCGGAAAGTCCGCGCACTACTGCCGCCCCGAGCATCTGCCGATATTTTACGCAGGGTTATTGCAGCCGGGGGGAAATGTGTCCCTTCATGCATACCCCATCCGGAGCTAGTTCTAGAGTAGGTCACGCGACTTCGGCAACCTTGAAAGAGGCTGCTCGAATTGGGCAACCCGCTGCAGCGTCTCGGGATGAAAGACTGCCTGCATACCCAGAGAAAATACTTCAAAGGCGAAGTCCCCGTGCAAGTAACGGAGGGACCCCCGCAGTGTCGATTGCTACAGGACTGCGAAGGAAAGGAGATGGAGTGTCCAATGGGCATTCGAATGGGTACAGTAATGGTCACATTGCTTTGGGCGCCACCCACTTACCGTCTCCATTTATGGGAGACCCGCAGACTCATCGGGCTATCCAAGAGAATCTAGAGTTCGATTCAAGACTATCGGTTGCCCATCATTTGCAACAGCAGCAACCCAAGTATACTAAGCTCGAGGAGGTTGAGGGTCGTATTTATTTGATTGCCAAGGATCAGCATGGCTGTAGGTTTTTGCAGAAGAAGTTTGATGAGGGTGGACCTGAAGATGTGCAGAAGATATTCCACGAAATCATTGGTCACATCACAGAGCTAATGAAAGACCCATTCGGAAACTATCTGGTACAGAAGCTACTGGAGGTGTGCGATGAGTCCCAGCGGATGGAGATCTTGCGAGTTGTGACCATGGATGGGGAGCTGGTTAAGATATCCTTGAATATGCACGGGTACGCCAATTAGGGTTTTAGTGCATCAAGTCAATTTTTAGCTAGGGTTTTAGGTCTAAATTAGGGTTTGTGTTTTAATGCTGACTATACACGTGCTGGCGATGTCTGATGTTGCTGGATGTTGCTGAAAATGGGTTGCTTGGGTGATGTTGACTGATACCCTGGCCGGAGTCCTTACTAGACCTCTTGAAGATAAAGCATAGGTCTGTGGTTGGGCCATACCACTCAGTAGGATCCAACTCGGATAAGCACGAGATTCTCGAGTGCTGTTCTCTTGTGGCACAAAATTCCTCGGTGATTCTGTCCTGAAGCTTGCGTAAAGCATATATTTTGTGATTTACTGATTTTGTTGTTCCATTGTTTCCCAGGACCCGGGCCGTGCAGAAGCTAATAGAGACTCTGAAGTCCCCTGAGCAGGTGAATATGGTAATTACAGCTTTGACGGAAGGGGTTGTTGAGTTGATCAAAGATCTCAACGGGAATCACGTGGTGCAGCGATGCTTACAGAAGCTTAGTCATGAAGACAGCCAGGTTTGTTCTCGTGTTATGGATATTTCAGTCAACAACTCAATCTATGCGAAATTTAGAATTTTTCTTTTGTTTTTTAGTACATACGAGCCTGCATTGAAGCCAGGAGTTTCTAGCATCTCTTGTGTTCGTGTTTTTAATATCAATAGTCAGTTAGTAATTATCTATCCATCTCCTGTGAACAGTTCATCTTTGATGCGGCTGCTGCGCATTGCGTGGAAATAGCGACGCACCGTCATGGGTGCTGTGTTATGCAGCGATGCGTAGATTTTGCTTCAGCTCCACAGAAACAACGCCTTGTTGCAGTTATTGCAGCGAATGCCCTGGCCCTCTCACAAGATCCCTATGGGTAAGTGGCTTGGCGTTGTGAAATGCTTAATTAATTTCTGGTTAGTGTTCATGGTGATGCTCTTCTTACTGAATCTCATGCATACTCGGTCTGATCCGTTACACCCGCATGGATTAAGTGACTCTTGGTAAACTAGATAAGAGGATCACTTTTGGCTTGACTTCATGGACTGTGGTAATCCACCGCAGCACATAATTATACAACCGTTGGGCTCTGTAAATAGATGTACCTTAGAAAGAAGATAAGGCTGACGTGCTCAAACTTTCGTTGAACCTTGCAGCAACTATGTTGTCCAGTACATCCTTGACCTGAAAACGGGATGGGCCACGTCAGAGGTAATGGTTAGGCTCGAAGGCAATTATGCCTTTTTGGCCATGCAGAAATTTTCTAGTAACGTGGTTGAGAAGTGCCTTAAATTGGGCGTGGAGGAACATCGGGGTCGCTTGGTCCGGGAGTTGACCGCTAGCTCTCGTCTAGGCCAGCTACTTCAGGATCAATACGCAAACTATGTCATTCAGTCTGCTCTGTCAGTGTGCAAGGTATATTCTTACTCTGGTTTATTTTATTCCCGACTCTTTGGTCATGTCCATAGAGGTGATGCTCATGTTTTATTGTTACTTGTCCTCCGGTCTCTTGGTAATGGCAGCTTTGTGTACATCTGCTACCCTATTGGTGTATGTGCTGTAACGTTGCTCCTGGTTCAACCTGTCTCACAGTGCTTCTTTTTACGTTATGGATACAGGGCCCTTTGCATGCTGGTTTGGTGGATGCTATACGGCCCTACTTGCCAGCTCTTCGGAACAGTCCTTATGGCAAGCGGATCTTATCACGCACAAACATCAAGAAATGATGAGTCCGCATAGCTTGGGGGACTCACGGAGGGCTCGGTGGCTACTTTTTCTGTACACTTCAATCCCTCTGAGCCTTGTGCAGGATGTCAGTGCTCTTGATCGATGGTTGGTCGAGTTACTACACTATGCAAGGTTTTCCTAAAGTGGCGGAACCGTAAAATCAGTTTTTATAAGTAGCTCTGATTTTGATGCACATACAGGAGGTATGCATTTGATAAAGCATCGCAGCGAGTGCAGTTATCAACCAATTTAGTATCTTTATAACGGATGTACAAAAATATGGCGGTCAATAGTGGCAGGGTAAAAGTTTTGGAAGGGGCTCTACTGTCTGACGAACTGTATTTTGGGTGAGATTACAAGGAGGGGCAGCTCTTAGTCGTGTACAACAGAGTCCTGCGAACCAAAGCATGGTACTCGTTAACCGCAGTCATGCAGTTGCTGTCAGATGAGCAGGTATTCGCAATCGACTCCAGAGAAGCTGTGGCGACTGCTACAGGATCACCATTTCCATCAGTTGAAGGAAGGAAGGAAGGAAGGAAGGAAGGGGTAAGGAAGGGGTATGTATGACTCTTAATAAGAGGGTTACCCAGGGTGTGGGCTTATTGCAGGTCACCGCCCCTCTTTTGTCTTCGACTGATATGAATTAAAAAAAAAATGTAAGCAAAGGGGTTACTGTGAGACTACGCGTTTTGAGGTCATATGAGGAGTATCTGAGGGAAACGGGACACACCACCAATTAGATCAGACAATGTACGTAGTTTAGTATCTGGATGGGAGAGTGCATCTGCTGCATATTAGGCAGTCACATTCGCCCCCCCTGGACTGGGGTCCAACTTGAGGAGGACAAGGTGCGACCCATTGCAATCTGCTGCAGTGATACCAAGGCGCATGAACTGTGTTAGGTACTTTTTTACCCTCGGAAAGGGAGAGCAACTAGAGCCAGGTTGTATCAAATGCCAATTTTCTGCTGGCCGTGGTGGAGGGAAAGGATGTATTTTTTCTGGTGATAGACATTGTGCCGGAGGTATATGTATCTTATGTGTGCCGCCCTGCACTGTTGTACCGTAAACACTCACACTTTGTAACTGTTTCACATTCAATATGACATTGCCATTACCTAGAGCACTTCTCACTGCCTAGTATTTTGTTTCTCATTTTTTTTGGTTTTTGTAGCAGTATATTATGCTGATGCTGATGCTGATGCTGAGGTTTCTCGTTTTCTATCATAGGTCGCGTACCATTTGAAATTTTAGTACAACCAGTACTTCAGGTATCTGCCTAAGAAATTACGGTGTAGAACATATTGTTGCCTTAATTGTTGATTTGATTTGAGGGATGCTGGTGTTATTTGTTTGGAGTTTTGTTTCATTCTTTAGACTCGAGTGCTGACTTTTTTTTAATGTTTTTTAGTGAGGAAACGGTGGAAAGTTTTCTAAAGAAGACAGCGTTTTGCTGAAAAGAGCTTGCCTTGAGTCTAAATATGTCCCCTATCTTTATTGGTACACTAATAATGTCATCTAGAAACTTAGTGTCACAACAATTCTAATTTTAAGCGATAAAGGACCAGGGGTGTTTTTCAACTGAAGAGGAATTGTTAAAAACTGCTATTTCTAAATATTTACTGTCACAGTAATTTTAATTTTAACCCTTAAAGAACCACTCAGGGTGTTAAAAACTGCCATTTTTTAGTATATAGACAAAAACTGAAAATATTAAAATAAAATTGGATTTCAATTGTGCAAAAGTGTAATAGATTATTGTAGAAATGTAGGGGAATTTTTTTGGACCATTTGATTGCATGGATTCAAAGATTATAATGTTTGAAGTGAGAAAAAATAACTTATTTTTATTTGTAGTAAGGTAAACCTCCCATGACAGGTTCCTAGGGAATTACCAATTAGAGTCTTCTATTTACCCATAACAGATTTATTTTAATAAATGAGATTAGGACTACATTAGGTTGATTTGTAGCCATAATCAATGCCTTAGGAGATGGTCATGGAGTTATTAAAAAATTGTCATAGGACATTCATACCTTTCTAGTGTAAATTTGTCATAGAAAGCTATTTTAATATTCCTTCATGAGTTCATGTCATAGTTATGTTAGGAATTCTTGTAGCCATGTTAGAAAATGGAGTGACTACTTTAAGTGGTAAGATGACCATTATGGAAAACACTTTTTGTTGGTTTTGGGGTAGTCTACAAACTCTTTTGGGCCAATTTGGTAGTACACTTCAAAAATTCATAACAAATTCATATTTTGTCAAAAAAATAAAATTTCAATTGCTCTCTTCATTTCTCACATTTGTCTTTGTATGGAAAAAATATTTGAATATTTTTGCAAATTATAACATATTAGACCACTCATTTTGCTTGTCATAGGCAAGTTTACCTTAGATAGGATTGGGAGCTCTAGATGAAATTGCTTCACTCCACTATTGAGTTTGAAATCTTTTTAGGTAGACCCTTGTAAAATTTTAGAAGCAAATATAGAGTCTAGCTTACTTAAAATCATGGCTTGCAATTTGAGGAGGTTAAGTGAATTGGCAATATCCTAGTCATTTTTGGATGATTTTATATGCAAAGAGTTTTATTTTTGAAAATCCAAATGCTAAAAATTTAGAATTTTTTTAAAGAACTTTCATATCACAAATTTCAAGATAATAGTATTTGAAGTTAGAAAAAAATATTTTTCTCAAATTTGTCTAGTTAGTAGATTTTGAAACCTTGGAATTAGATTTTTGTCCTAAATATAGTGTATTTTACAAATAGATACTATGTAGGATGTTAGTTACCTACAAGTCAAATTTCAAAAAGAGATGAAGAATTTAGTAAAAGATGCCAAAATTGTCTGAATTTTTTTTGGTAAGATATCTCTTGATCTAGTCATCCAATCAAATTTTTAAAAATTCCTAAAAAAGGGATGTGAATGTTCCCAACCTATATTAAGATTTTGAGAACATTGACTAGTAAAGTGAGGGTCTTTGGGCATCAAGAATAGAGTTAGAGTATGGTGTCCAAGTATTGTATTGGCACCAAGCTAGTGTCAACATGCTCTAGCACTACTCTTTGGTGTCCAAAGACCACCCTTTCATCTAATGATTTAGATGCATACCTAATAATGAGAACCATCTATTGAATTGCAAACGCACCACCAAGAAAATAATAGAACAAATGGGAGAGTGCAGGCAAAATCAAAAGAGTGATTTTAGGTGTGACTTTGTTTCTATTTTAAGCCTATAGCCAACAATAGTATCTTTGGAGATTGATTTGGAGTAGAACAAAAACATGTACCAAATTGCAATGGGCATGTTCTTGACTTGCATATGCCTTGATTTCGCAAACATAGCCATCTACAATTGGAGGTCATTAATAGTATGTGAGTTGCAAGCACTTGTACAACTTGTACATGTACTTTGCAAAATGGATATTCATAAGGATAAGCCCATTTATGATCTAAGTTATAATTCTTGTTCAAGTTGGTACCATTAATGTTTTAGAATAGGGATGACTATGGTACTCTAGGTAGTTCATTTGTAGTGTACACTATAAGAAAAAGAGGGTATTTTAAGTGTGTTTTTAAGTATAGTCCTAGAGATAAGATATTAAGTAATAACCTATATGAAGATTTTTAGTAAAAATTACATAAATTTGCAGTAAATTTTTACTTAAAATCTACATAAAGGTCATTACTTAATATCTTATCTCTCAAACTATACTTGAAAACATACTTAAAATACTCATTTTTCTTGTAGTGGTAGTACCCTAGAGTTGTAATGTGTGAAATGCCCTAAATCATATTGTGTAGAAAATCTCTTTAGTGTTCATTATATAGTGGACTATTAATGTCTTTGGCCAAAGATTTTAAAGCAACAATATATTAATAAGTATTAACCAATATTAATTAAATATATATATATATATTTGTTTTTAAAATTTTTCTCTTTCCTTATTCTTTTGGTATTTTTTATGTAATTTTAGTTGGTGTATAAGGCAACGAGTTCCATTGTGTTCCCCCAAGTTCCCAAACTCTGGAAACTCTACCACAACAGCTTACTGATGTGGCATGACAAAAACGATCCAAAACTACCACAATTGCCACGTCAAATAATAATAAATGATTCTCTAATTTTTTTTTTGAATATTTTTGAATATTTTTAAATTTTAATTTAAAAAATTTAATAGTTTAAAAAATAATAATAATAATTTTTATTTCACACAGTAGTGGTTGGTTCACAACAATGGGAACCAACTTGAAACATCCCTTTAGGCAAGCCAAAACACATGTAATGTTTTGGAGGCCCAAAATTTCTTTAAAATACAAGTACTAGTCTCCAAAGCAAGGCTAAAATCTTCATCTATATTTATTTTTTAACCCCTTAAGTTCTTTGACTATGTTTTCACCAAAAACGATCCAAAACTACCATTTCTAGTACAAGTAACAATTTTTCGAACAAAAACATTCATTAGATGGGATTTAGGGGTCTAGGAGGGTTGCGAGTTCTTAACCTATGGGGAACAGGGACACATTGCCACTGCAGCGCCATTATAGCAATCTAAATTGGCAAAAATTTTGCTATGTCAGATTGGAAAAAGAAATCTTTTTTTTTTTAAACTTTTTTTTTCATTTGAAAATTATTATTATTATTATATTTTTAAATTTAAATTTAAATTCTAACAGTGAAACGATCTTTCATTTCAAGGGAACAGGCTTAGAATGGCCCTCCCCTTTCTCCAAATCACATCTAATGTTGTCACATGTAACCATCGGATCTTGTATTATGCTAACTTGAGAACATGTAGAAAAAATTTCAAAAATTTCCACTGCATGGATTGTAAGATATGAGCTTTTATATTCACAAATATCTTTTAGGGGGCCCTTTGAAAAAACAGGTAGTTGCACTTCACAAGCTCACATTTGTATGAAAAAATGTCTAAAATGGTGGTGTTTCTATGGATTCATTCTTCAAGGCAAGTTGACTACATGCTTGAAAAATTTAAAACAATTTGAAATTGTGCAACATATAGGAAAAAAATAATAAGTAGAAAGTAGAGAATGATTCAAAATACTAAATTGTTAAGAATTTAGTTATGGAATTCAAAAATGCCAATGCCAATGGTTCTAGTGTTGTACTCAATAATAAACAATCTACGTCCTATGATTTTATTTTTTTCCAAAAATACTAAAAATTGAGGACTTGAAGTGTTTATTTCATGGTAGAGATTCCATAATTGCTAGCAAACTAAAACTCCTCATAACTTTCTTTTGATTAATCAATATGGAATGAATGAAAACTTTCCATTCATATATAAATTTAGAAAACCAATTTCAAATTTCTGTTTCTAAAAAATTTGACTTTTTTAGCTAATTGTATTGACCATACTCCAAAAGAAACTCGGGAAGAAACTACATATTATACAATAACTTTTTTATAATCATGTAGTCAAAAGTTATGAAAATTGTTGTGCCTTAAAAACTATTCATCGATCACATGCATGAAATTTCCAAAGGAGAAAAAATGAAAATTAGTTTATAAATGGATGACAAAAAACACTATATTGCCCGAAAATGCTATTTGATCCTTCATGGGTTAAATCGGAATATATATATACAAGAAGTCAATGAGACTCAGATTTGATGGCCTAGGTTCAAATCTCACAAGGCTATTAACCCTTAAGCCTTAAGCCCACATTTTGGACAATGAACAGAGGGTTTCGAGGCACTATTTTGTCCAACTAACTTTTCATTCATCCAATGTAACACTTGAATCTTGAAAAGACAACCTTCCTTAATGATCAATTTCATGAAATCGCACTAAATGATATTTTTGTAAAAAGATATAAGCAAAAATGTGCCAAAATTAGAAAAAGGATCAAGGTGTTAAGGGGTTAATTTTGCCATCAAGCATTGTTTCTATTCTCAGAGCTAAATGGCTTAACCCACAACAACAATGATTCTAGCTTGTTGTCGGCTCCGGCTGATCTCTTGTTCAGAGCATATGATATGCACTGCTGGGTTTGGGTTTGAGAGGAATTAACAACTTTGTGATAATTGGTAGGTTTTGTTTTTGGACATGCCAGGCTTTGTTGAGTCGGTGCTTATTTTGACCTAGTCTAGTAATTACCAAATATCTATCTGCAGTTTGTTCTAGCTATGGCAAAGCCGGAGCCTCTGTGGGTGATCAATAATCGACATTGAAGGAACATGGATCCTTGCTACGCTCCTGGTACGAGCACGGGATGCTCCCGGTACTGCTCTTGAAGCCTTGTCGATCAAGCTTTTTTACAGCTAGGTCTTATTACTCGCATGAGCATCACAGATTCGACAACTTCCACATGTTTAGTTGTGAGCACAGGCACGTGCGAGTGCTGATTGGAACCCGTCAATTTGTCCCCCCAAAAGCAGTGTCATTAGAGCTTGTTCAGTGTAAATAATCGGCCTTTTAGTTGGTTGCTGGATATTGAAGGATTTTGGACTTTGGGAATGCTACTGGCTATGGGGTAATCAGGGTGGCAGTCAACCAGTCGTGTGTGGCAACAAACGTGGTAAGTTTCCAGGGAGCAGGGTATAAGCTTATAAAGAAGTCCACATTGTCGCCTGGTCTCCAGATTCATTAGCTAGAATGCATGCACAATCCGTGCTGAGTGACTGGAACAACTGTCGACTCTTCTCCTTGTATACAGTACATTAATTGGGCTGATGCAAACAATATGCAGAGGGTCGTAATTGATTGGAAAGATATTAAGCATTAATGCATGCGCTTCGTGTCATGTAGTATCGGTACAGTGCTGTAGTGTTACTCACCTTAAGTGACTCGAAGCTACTGATAGCCAATTGGACTGGCTAGCGCTCTCTGCGTGGAGAAGGAAATGTCGACCGAGAAGTCCCTGGTCAATGAAATCTAGAAAAGGAGAATTGATGGTTAGTCTCATAGCACGTTCAGGAACTCGAAAGATTAATTGAAGACGTGAAACCCAAAATCTAGGAATAAATATTCTTCCATAGAAGCTGATCGGGTTTTATCATTGGGAGCTGAGTTCCACGAATTGAGACTGTTAACGTCCTTGACTGATGCTCTAAGAATGTTGTCTGACGAAGTTTAGGTCACATAATGCCATAATTATTGATTTGGTGCGAGGGCGTTGGACTGGGGATTCTAAATACCCTATTCGTACTCAAGGGTCAAGAACCCGGTTATTGACAGGATCGTCGTTGATTTTCTTCAGCCGTTCAAGCAGCTTCTCGAGTGTCAATGGCTTGCTTACGAACTCGTCAAACCCACTCTGGGCGCACTTCACCATATCACGGTCTGCCAAAAGCACCACAACACAATCAAGGGCTGAGAAATTAATGAAATCTAATGATGTGCAGTCCACTACAGGAAATTCGGGAGCTGTGGCTCTCGTCCATGTAGAAAGCTTGAAATGGAGCAGGCATTAATGTAGTGTCAATATTTAGCTTAGGAGATAATTCTAACCTCATTTATACTTGCACCAAGAGCAACCAAGTGTATAACTCAAAGTTAAGCTACGTACGCACTAACATCGTGAATACCAAGACATTCCGTAGATGTATTGGACTTCTGCTGTAAAACCCCACGGCCACGGAGGTTGACCTGTCGGCATCTTCTCAACAAGCAGGGACTCTGTTACCGTATTTAATTTGAGTTGAGTAGCATGCCTCTCACATGCCCCAATGGAATTCTGATGATGCATTCTGATGATGCAATAATTAAGATCATAACAAAGTTGGCGTCGTGGTTTGATTAAGTTTACCGCTAACATTAGCAGTGAGCGCAAATATCGTCAAACGCTTCCTTGGTGGATCTTGTAATTCTTCCCAGTCTCGAAACTGCTGCACCTGTACACCACTCCCAAAATAGAGGCACAGTCAGGGAAATCATCCTTGCCCGTTTTATCGGCTACCGATAGTCTTTAAGAAGGAAAATATTCGAACGTTGAGAGCTTTCTTGGGAGTCATTTGCCTCTCTATTACTCAAAAGAGTAATTGATATGAATCGCGGAACGAACGACCTACACCCAATAGAGCAGATTATTACCGCATGTGTGCCATCCAAAACAGGCATCTGGAGGTCCATGAGCACTAAGTCGAACTGTGGGGGCAAATCGTTGTCATCTGTCGCCACCTCTTGATCAGCAGGTACTTTGCAGAGGACATCTAGAGCCTCCCGACCATTGCATACCACTGTAACATCGCAATTGATACTCCGCAATAAACGTTGCCCTACCTTGCGATTGACTGCATCATCCTCTGCCAGCAACACCTGCAAAAATGAACAAAAGAAACTTGTTAGCAGCAGATTATAAACGGGTTTGAGGGTCACACTATAAACCCACACCTAAAATGATATGTAACAGTCGGTGTTAAACCCTAAGAAATGCACTGAGGATTTGACAAAACCAAGGTTCATTGAAAATGAAAAAAAGTCACTGAATCATGACAAATTTCACAACCTTGAATGTATCTTTTCGTAAAGAGTCACTTTACACTCACTAAAAGAGAGTGAACGTGGAAACCTTTCTGCCTTGAAGAAGCTCTATTCCGTCAAATGGAGGTGCATCGGGACTTTGATTGGATGAAGAGCTTGGTGGGCTTTTTTCTTGGGAAACTGCTTTACCCTTCGTAACCTTGGCTGCCCCTCCTTCAATGTAATTGGGCCTGGTCGACGCAGGAATTGCCCCATTCTGTTCTGGTTCTGTACTGTGCACCAAGCACTCATTCCAACAAAAACTCGTACCAATCAGGAGAAAATCGTCAGCAGCAAAAACAAGGACACCTTCCAGACAATGACAGATTTTTACACAGCAAATACTACTGCCAAAAACATTCCCAACACTCTCAATTCAAGCAATAGAACCTGGAAATTTGTCATGTAGATTGAAAAGCATACTTCAAGGCTGTCATCTTTGACACATCTTCCTGAGATCGGTGATGCAGCTGGACCTGTACTGGCTGCAAAATAACCTCAAGTTTACTAGTTATAATGACCATAAATACTCCTGAATATGAATCAACTGAACCCATCAGCAATCTTCAAAACTTTGAAGATATGACGGTCAAAGGTAACAATAGTAGAAATTCAGTGACAGAAAGACGTTCCACGAGGCATTCATACCTCAAGAATGTAGACTTCCCCTGGTGATGTTATCGACTTTATCATGACGGCTTCGTCGGAACTTGATACTCGAGGCCCGTTGGTCTTGTTAAGCGGGAGTAAAGAAGCAGTGGTAATGGCTGGAATAATCGGTTTGTTGCCTCCACCAACTGGATCCCAATTTAGATTCGGAGCCTCCGATGGACCACTCCAGGGTGCGGATTGTCTCCGTGGTCGAATGGCTACGGGGATGTCTCCTTCAACTATCTTTGGACCTCTAGTAACTCCTTTGGACTGGTTTGCTAGTAGCTCTTCCTGATGAGTCTGACAAGATGCAGGCATTTGTAGGGTTGAATAGAAGTGCATTTTCAAATTCACGGAAGAGTCAAATCAACACTGGATCACATCTCGTTGCAAACGATCTAACTAGTGTGAAGTCTGTTGCAACAGCTTACCACTGGAGAGAAATTGAGAATGTCTTGCTCGACCCACGCATACCACCTGTCAGGTGACAACTTTTAGGCATAATTGCTTTTATGTGTCATCGAATTACGACACCACGTCGGTACTCGTCTTTTCAAATCAATGGCTGTTTGATGAACTTCAAAGTTAGATGATGCTTGGGCGAATTAATTAATACTGAAACAAATTGAGAGTTGGGGTGAAGCAAGGGGTCCTACTTGACGCGTGTCAAAAATCTGCCAGTGCACCAAATACCTTGTACCAACAGCTCGGCCCGTTGCCTGCACTGTAACATAAGAACGGTCTTTCCTCAACCGCCTGTATATCACACTACCTCCAGAAAATTCACTGTCTCTTAGGTGCAACATCTGCAGAAGAGAAACCCGACGATCAGTTCGAAGAAACAAACCTGCATCCGCCTGGATTCAGTCCCAAATCGTACTGAAATTCATAGGAGAATCTGGTTTGAGAATTACACGCTGGACTATGGGGATATCGTCAGAGTGGCAGGCACCCCAAGCAGCTGTGCCAAGAAGCTCTTTTGACGTCCAACCCGTCGTCCGCTTAACGCTAGGAGACACATAGCACAACAGCCACTGTCCAAGCAATTCGACGCTACTCTATGTTAAAACCTTGTTCCACCTTACGCAAACCATGAACAAGACGGTTGCAAATGACTAGGTAAGTTCAAAGAGGATCTCGTATTTTGTATGCATGTGATATCATGAAGTTTTGTAATGGAATATTTTAGTCGTTATAGGGTTTGCATTGGCTATTACGTGGTTTGAGATGGACCTGGCTGCGGTCAGCGATGTATACAGTCCAAGGCGAAGTAGCACTGAGCATGAGTATATCAGTAACTAACGAAAGATCCAATCCCTCTACTGCAGCATCCGCCATCCACACCTCAGGGGTGAGCAATCTGCACGCCTCTCAAAAGTATGGCCCAAACAATTATGCCTGTCAGTTTCGACCCAGGCAATTTTTTTTAGGATATTGCAATATATCTTCGTAAGGCTTCAACGATTCTCTCATCATTCTATGGCATGAGGGAAGTAAACCATGCAACAAGGAAGAAAGTCTGAAAGAAAGGCAGCACATGTGGCACAAATACAACTGTGCAAGTGAGAGCAATGTGTGATGCAATACAAGACGTCCACCAGGAATCGCAAGCTCAGCAGAAGTCTCCCCTCCCACAATAACCTGTAGCCGCTCTGATAAGCTGCAGATCACTCTCCCACGAAGATTGCTAAACCAGACAAGACATTGCTCTTCAAACGATGACAAGGATATTAGGTTTACGAGTAGATGATTAAAAAGGGTCTAATTACTGACTGTTTGTTAGGGGGGATGGGGTTAAGTTCGGTGAAGACCATGATGAGTTCCTCCAAGAAACGCAACTCAACCTTCAAAATCCGCACTTCTGCCTCTCGGCCTTCAGCTTGGAGCATCACCAGCTGCTCTTCCAGCTCGTGAAAACATCGACGGTACATGCGCAGCCTGTCTGGTGCAGTCAACGGCATCACCACAACCCCAGGCATCACGACAGCCCTGGGGTGCCCGAGTGTCGAAGTCGACGTCCTTCGCATCGTAACTGCGCTTATGTAATGTTTCAATGAAAATATGCCACTTGAAATAGAATTCAACCTCTCAATCAAAAGCATTCATCGGAACACTGGAACAGAGATGTAAACCATTCTGTAAAATTACCAGAATACAAACAAATCCTTATTCGAAATTCCAAAAATCAGCTTTTCAATTCCCACGAGGTCAAGCATTTCCGCTACAACTATGAAGATGATTCCGGCGCTGCTTCTCACGACAGACTCCAAAGAGATCAAACTGCATTAAATCAAATTGCAAATCCAACAAAGAAGTCCAATGCGAGATCCTTGCAGCCTGATTGCACGGTGTGCCGACAATGTTAAGAAACGTTCCAGCGCAAATTCTCACGGCGTCTTCCGAAGAGATCCGGCTGCTGTAATTCTGTGTAAAAAAGCACTCGGAGACTCAAAAATCCAAGAAAGAAGATAAGCCACGACCTATCCCCGCCACCTGATTCCCAAGATACGACGACACTACAAACGACAATGTTCAAGAGCAAGTCACACTATCAAGCCATAACCGCCAGGCACGCACACCAAACCTAACATATCCCGTCCGAGTCCATAAAGGAGAAAGCACATGTCCTGTATCATATTGAGTCTCGTAAGCTTTTATTTATTACCAAAACGACCGATAGAGATGAAATCTTGAAAAGTGACTAAAACGGTTAACTGAAAACGGCACGGAAGTTTCGAAAAACCTAAAGGTAGCCGACGACGACGACTGTTGGAATTCAATCAGTATTTAAATAACGCGATGGTGCTGTGGAGGGGGTGGCCAGGCTAGGAGGAGTACAGGTACTTGTAGATAAGTTAATCTACAAATGTAGCCCCCGCCATGACATGATTGAGAGGCTATGGCGAGGAAGCTCGGACTGTACAGTAACGCAACTAACTTTTCTTCGGGTGTGGAAAAGGCGGACGCTGAAATGACGGACGCTCCGACTTGGCTTCTGCGCCACAGCCACCAATGCCACCATGTGCTGCACGCCGCATGGACTTCGCCAGTCTTGGGAAACGAAGGAGGGCCACACCACACCACCTGCATGAGCGGCTATGGCGAGAAGCTCACCCTTTCTCGTTGCGGCGTCAGTGTAAAACAAAGCGTTGGGAGTCTTTTGCCTCCAAGAATTGACCAGGGAGAAAGTGAATTCGGCGTGTTGCGAAGAGTACTATCATCCGAATGGAAAGCGGATAAATGGATGAAAAACATCGGCGTCGATGAAAATGTTGTACCCTGAAAGTGAGTGTTTGTTTTGCTTTTTTGCAATTGGGGGATTCAAAATAGTATAGAGTTAGCAATAAAAACGAAGTGTATTGTGATATGTCCAAACACTTTACCCGCAAGGCATCCAAATGTGTAAAATCATCATAAACAATAAGGGCAACTATCTTGTGTGTTTAAATCACTTAATCCGTAAAGTTCTTTGACTATGTTTTCACCAAAAACGCTCCAAAATTGTCATTTCAACTATCAATTTTAAATTTTAGATAAAACACACATTTTTGGACACATGTAATTCTAGGATCTTGTAGTAAGCAGGTTTGAAAAGATGTGAAAAACATTTCAGAAATTTTCACTATGTGGATTGCAAGATATTAACATTTGAATTGACAAAAATCTTTTGGGGGGCCCTACAAAAAACAAGGTAGTTGCACTTCACAAGCAAATTTGTATGAAAATATATCCATATTGGTGGTTATTCTTTGGATTCATTCTTCAAGGCAAGTTTCAAAGCAAGTACATGCTTGAAAAATTTTAGATCATTTGGAATTGTTCAACATATAGGAAAAATATAGCAAGTAGAAAGAAGTAGAAAATAACACAAAATACTAAATTGTTAAGAATTCAATTATGGAATTGAAAAATGCTAATCCCAATGGTTGTAACGTTGTAATAAACATTTTGTTTTTGAAAAGAGTGATTCTTTTTATCTACCCAAATAGCCCAATCTATAAAAAAAACTATATATCATACAATAATTTTTTAACCATGTAGTCAAAAGTTATGAAAATTCATTAGATGGGATTCATTAGATGGGATCTACTGTTTGAAATATATATATATATATATATATATATATATATATATATAAGTTTTAAAATAATTTTTATTTTAAAAAATTTAAAAATTTAAAAAATAATAATTAATATTTAAAAAATAATTATTTATTATTTATTGATGTGGTAGTCTCTTAGCCAAGTCAACATGTTGCATAGTTGTATAGCTACATTCCTGTAGTTTGGGAATTGCAAGGAACCCACATCCCTCTAATGAAGTAGTATCTCATCTAATAGTTGCACCTTAATTAAAATCTACTCATTGTCTACATAATATCTGAAAATTTCAAAAGAAAAAAAAGAAAAATTTCATTTGTAGTGAACTATCAAAGTTACTATATTGCCAAAAAATACAATTTGGTCCTTTAAGGGTTAATGACAAGGAAGTAGTCCAAATTTCCAAAATTGTGAAGATATATTATTAAATGCATCATAAGCTTGATCATCAGAGGATAATTTAATGATGAATTTTCAAACAAAAAATGGAAAATGTGATTCATAGATCATATGCATATCCTTAAATCAACTACTCTACTAACCAATACATAGTATTTTTAATAAAATTTAAAAATAATAATAAAATTTAAGAAAATTTTGATTATAGATTGTATATATGCAATTTTCACAAGAACCATTTTTTTAAAGTTTAAATTATGGTGATTTTAAAGATTTTATTCAAGTTATTTTTGGAGGGAAGAAAAAAGTTATATTTTGAGGTCAAACATACTTGTATATCTTGACTGTGGATTGTTTGTCTTCATTTCTTAAAGGATTAATCAACATTTTGTACTTATAGCATGGAAGAGTATGGAAGAAAGTGGAGTACTAGTATATTTTTGAATATATTTATATTAATATTGTATAAATCTTCATTATAGTGGGTCTTAGTTGGTATACAACAACATGTCAAGGGATACCAAATATATTATGGTTGAGTAATTTCTAGAGGAAATATCAAAAGAAGAGTCTATTCATTAAATGAGATTCAACTTCTCTATAGGGTTGCAAGTTCCCCTAAGTTCTCAGATTGTAAGAATTCAAGGGCAGCAATAATTTGATGTAGTAAAGCAATTGTTAGGTTAGATAATATTTTCATTTTCATTTTAAAATATTATTTTTCATTTTCATTTTAAAATATTATTTTTCATTTTCATTTTAAAATATTATTTTTCATTTTCATTTTAAAATATTATTTTTCATTTTCATTTTAAAATATTATTTTTCATTTTCATTTTAAAATATTATTTTTCATTTTCATTTTAAAATATTATTTTTCATTTTCATTTTATTATTTTTTAAATTTATTTTATTATTTTATTATTTGGTCAATAGCGGTTGGTTTCCAACATTGAGAATTGGCTTGAAACGACCTTCCAATGTAGCTGAAAATCATTTAATGTGGAATGTCAAGTATAAAAATACATCGCTCAAAGTTTTTCTTGCAAGTTTTCTCACTTTCTTGCTATGACATGCTTTACTTCATAGATTCTTTGTCTTAGAGGTTGAATTCATTTACTAAAGTTTGCAATGAATTGTGATCCAAAAGAGGAATTGTGTGAATAGAATAAGTCATTCTATTGCTTAAGCCCAATGAAAGTCTTATATGTATATTGGGTGTGGAGCCCAATGAAATTTGTTATAAATATGCCTTTAGAATATCTTATATTTCTAAAGATAAATTAGTAGACAATATTTTATCCCTAGATTGCCCAATGAATGCAAGAAAACTAATACTCAACTTTTTAGGCACCTAAATATGTGTCTTTTCACCTTAGTTTGTGATAAGTGATTGAAGTTTTTGGAGTTTTGAAATGTTGAAATTTTTCAACATGGTATTAAATAAATATTGAAGTCCCAAAATAATTTTTCCTCAAATTGGTTTTAGAGAACTAGATGAACTTCATGTCTTTAAAGCATACATGCATCCTAATCATCAAGGCAATTTAATACAAAATTTTGAGTGGGATGCATAACATGATGTCAGTAGTGTATGCTTTTGTAGTGAGCTTGCATCAAGATTAATTGGTCAAGCTATTATATGACAATGGCATATTGGTACTCTCAAAACATCTATTTTCGTTTTCAATTTTTTTTAATTGTTAATAATTTATAATGTTTCAAGTTTTAAATAAATTTGTGCCTTAACGTACCCCTATAGGACTAAACTATATTTTTTGGCAACATAGAAATATGGGCAACTTGCTAAGAATGGAATTTCCATTTTATTTCTTTGAAATTTTCACAATATGTGTTCAAAGAATAGCTTTGAACTAAGGCGTTATATTTTTCATAACTTTTGACTACGTGGTTAAAAAATTATTGTATAATATGTAGTTTCTTTCTCAACCTAAGCAACTTGAGCAACTCTACAAAATCACTTTTTTAATAAACAAAAATTTGATTTTGATTTCTAGATTTAAATATAAGGTGGATACACCCAAAGTCGTCACTTTTTACTACTGAACCTAGTTGCTATTATGAAATTGGTCAAATTTTCACATATTCATATTGGCAAGTGAAAGGAGGTTCCAACGCACCAAAGAACACCACATTTTGATATTGTATGCAAAAGCTATTAAAGGTCAAAGTTCGTTTCTGAAAGCGCTCCATTCAAATAGGTACATAACTGAAATTTGAAATGTACAAACCTTCTAGATGGCACTTTAAGGTCAGGTGCCATTTAACAGCATATTACCTTACGTGGAAAGGTTTGAATCATTCCATTTTTATTAATGAGATGAAAGTTATGAAGAGTTTTAGTTTGTAGGCAGAATCTCTATTCTAAAATAGCTTTGAAGTCCTTTATTTAACTCAATTTTCAATATTTTTGGAAAAAAATAAAATCATAGGATGTAGATTGTTTATTACAACATTACAGCTATTGGGATTGACATTTTTCAATCCCATAACTAAGATCTAAACAATTTAGTATTTTGAATCTTTCTTTACTTCTTTCTACTTACTATTTTTTTCAAGCATATATATGAATTTAAAAAAATTATTATTATATATATTTCCAACTTATTTTTTCAACATATTATAGAGAGTTACAAGTTGTAGGATGTACACCATTTGGGAAGGGTTGAAAATACTTCTTTTTAAAATCCAAACATCATGATCTTACAATTGGTAAGGCTTTTTATTTTAAAATTTCAAGGGGTAAGGTGTACTCTAATAAGTTCACTAAAGGATCCTACGATTGGCTTTGCTAAAAGATAAATTTTGATGAAGATTTTAGCCTTGTTTTGGAGATTAATATTTTGAAGCAGTTTTGGGCCTCTAAATATGAAAAAACTTTAGAGGTTAAAATACTCTTTAAGTCTCATTGTTTGTTCTTGAAAACTTGTAGCAGTTCTCGATAATGTAGGTGAGTTTTCAATAGCCAAATATAGATAACAAAGTAGCAAAAATGACTCCAAATCAACCTTGACTTCAATTTGATAATTTAGTTGTGGCATACGAATTGAAACCTATATTCTTCAATACTAAAAAATCATATATTTTTTAATATAAAAAAATATCTATTAAATTAGTTTTGACCTAAAGGTCGTCTTTGAAATTAGTCCATGCAATGGTATATTTAAATAAATGGATTTGATCTTTGAATCATTATTCATAACTTTTGAATGAAAATGATTTACTAGATTATTTTTTGGAGTTGCATTGTATGATACATCTTCACATTTTTTGAAATATAGACTACCAAAATAATCTCTAGGAGTTAAATATACTTTTAATAATTTAAATTATGTGAATCAAATAGAGATTGAAACTTTGTTAGTTGAAGTACTAAAAGAAAATTACAAGCTTAGTGCTACAAATAGTTTTTTAATATCTCTAGTGATTATCCTTCCATTTCTTATGTTCAATTGGATTTTCATGTATCTACCAAAGGACCTATTTTGGTTTATTCCTTTATCAATTAAACCATATTTAAAGAAGTTATTGATTTTTGATTGATTCTTTCTTTGAAGTTTCAAAATTCAATTTTTCTTTTTTTTCATCTTCATAAAATTTCAATATACTAATTGGTGGTCTTTCATTATCACTAACCTTTAGTCTTTAATCCTATGAGGGCACAAAGTTTTAAAATAGTTGATGAATGACTTTCAACATTTAGTTGGAATGAAGAATGCACATAGTCATTCAATCAATAAAAAATTGCATGGTCGATGACCATAATAATGAAATGATTGTTTTTTTAAGTTGAAGCAGGGTATTTGATTGAGCAATAATTTGCTCAAGAGTGATACAAAATGATTTGATAGGGTGGTAAATATGAAGAAAAGTCTCTTCATTCTTTGTAGATAAAATCACCAAATTGCTACAAACTTTTAGGATGATATTGCTTTTTGAAGTGAATCAAGCTACTTTGAAACAAATTATTGTTTTTTTGTCTATGATTTCATGTTTCATCCATTAATAGGGATGTAAATGTCTTCATCCATCTAACCGAGGGCACTTTTGGCTTGTGCAACATGGATTCTTGTACTTCTTTCTTTATGTGTTAAAGAAGCCTCTCATACCTGTAAGTGCTCGACCTAAAGATAATAAAATTATTTTTGAATTTTTTTATCAATAAATAATAGAAATCCCTAAAACATATTTTAGGGATATATCATTGAATTATATAGAGCAATTTTACTTCTTTCTATTAGTATTTGACATGCATTTTTTCAATGAGTTATAATTGGATGAAGTATACTTTTCACAACACTCATGAGCCATCCAATGGATGGTTGCAAGCTTTGGTCATCCTCAATGGCTCAATGCACCCTACAATTTGTTCCTCCAAATAAACTTCTAACTTTTCACCTATTTGTAATTAGAACTTGAAATTTCTATCATCGGAAGCACATCCCACAATACTTTGAATAGGTACACAAAAAAACTAAAATTTAGAAATTAGAAATGAAAATAACTATTTCAAAAGTTAGCTAAATGATGGAAAAATTATAGAGTTTTGGCCAAATCGTGATTGACATGCACATTGCACTAAGGATGTGCACTAAAGATGTGCACTGGAGTGCAATGCAATGTGCATGTTAACCATGATTTGGCCAAAACTCTATAATTTTTTCATCATTTAGCTAACTTTTGAAGTAGTTATTTTCATTTCTAATTTCTAAATTTTAGTTTTTTGTGTACCTATTCAAGGTACTTTGGAATGCGCTTTTGATGATAGAAATTTCAAATCCTAATTATAAAATTGGTGAAAAGTTAGAAGTTTATTTGGTGGGGCAAATTCCACAATGCATTGAGGATGCCAACTGAGCTAGAAAAGGGGACGAACATGTCGTTAAGAAGTTGTCCAATTTGCAAGCCAAGTAGCCGGAACCAAACCTGAAAAGCAACTTGTTTTGCAAGCTAATACCTAGCCTGAAAACAACCTACCTTGGTTTATTGATGGCTAATTTACTCAAGCATTAGATGGGTTTTCCCTACCGGGGAGGGCTGTGAGTTCCCATCCCCGAATTTGGTCGAAACTGCCGAAACAGGCCGTTCGCAGGCACTGCTGACTTGGCAGAACGACTGCCACGTCCTTTTTTTCAAAAAAAAAAAAAAAAAAAAAAAAAAAAAAAAATTAAACTTTGTTTTTCGTTTTAAGAACTTTAAATTTTTAAATTTTTATTTTTTTGAAAAAAAAAAAAATCTGACACCCGCGTTCGATGGGGGCTGGGGGAACGGAGCTGGGAACGGGCCAGAAACGGCCCTCCAGCCCCCCCCAAATCCCATCTAATGCAAGCCCATCAAAAGGGAGAGGGGGAGGAGGGAGGAGGCATTTGATTTCTATGCTAAGCCACTAGGGCTTGGTGGTGATGCTCTTATTAGTGTAGGCTTATATATAAAGCTTGGTGGGTGAAACAAATACCACTCACTCTATTTCAAAGAAAAAACAATTTCGTACAACAACTTCGTCTGTATACAGAGGCATTGTGCGGAGAATTCGAGTTATCCAAGTCAAGAAAGGAAAAAAACGCCTTCCTCAACTTTTATTTTTGGGACCTATTCATTCTCTCCCATATGATCCAGGACGATGGAAGTGGTCCACTGGCAAACCATTCATGGAATATACGGCTGCTATTGGTCGTAAATTACTTACGACCTCAATACAGTTAAAACGACCTATTGCAACAAAGTGTCCGGCCCTCCTCCCAAACCAGTATGTCCCATGTTGAAGGGACATTTGGATCAAAGCCCGCCCTCAGAAGGATGCGGCCTTTTTATGGTCAATTTGGCATAACGCCGTTGCAGTCAATTCATGGCGAGCCCAAATTAATCCAGGGATTGATATGAATTGCATTTGTTGTGCTTCTAGTGTCATAGAGACACCTCTCCATAGGTTCTTTGAGTGCTCAAGATCCCAAGAAATTTGGGATTATGCACTCTCGATGATGCATCATATTAGTGGCAGGACCCCAGCCTTAGGCCCTCACCGAAGACTTGATGCCATCCAATGCATCTTTGGGACTCCTATTCCTAGACTGTTCTGCAACGCTTCCGTGATATGGTCTATTATCCGTGGCGCGGCGTTGTGGCTTTGTTGGATTTCACGCAACCACTTGGTTTTTGCACATGACCGTTGGCCTACTCTCCTTCTTCAAACGTCTCTTTGGAGTGCTCTTCTTGATTCCGGTAGGGCTGCTGCTCTCAAGGCTAAACTGGTTTCTAGGCATAGACAACAATATTCCGATAGGATTTGGACTAAGTTTTCTAATACTTGGTTAATTTCCCCGGTTCTTGCTACTAGGGATGGTTACCTTATTAGGTGGAACAAGGAGGGTCCCCCTCTTTGTTTGTTCTCTTAGCCGT
The DNA here is from genome assembly GCA_947034895.1 of Rhytidiadelphus loreus. NCBI lineage: Eukaryota > Viridiplantae > Streptophyta > Bryopsida > Hypnales > Hylocomiaceae > Rhytidiadelphus > Rhytidiadelphus loreus. Next base: position 8,834,551 of record OX344765.1, on the reverse strand, counting down.
TCTTTCATTTTGTGCTCGTTCTCTCTTCATTTGCTCGTTTTCTCTTCATTTGTCCGGCCTTTGGCTCGGTGGTTACTTTGTTCCTTTTAATACAATGGTTTCCCATTTGTTATCAAAAAAAGAAAAGAAAAGAAAAAACAATGCTTCCTTTGTAATATACGAAGAAAACACTGCTTTTATTTTAAAATAGAGTGTCTACAAGACAAGAACAATTCCCAACCAATCTTCATAGAACGGGTGTAGAAGTAGGAGAATGATGAGTTCCGCAGGGCATTCCACACTCCAAAAGAAACACAAAAGTACTCCGTCTATTTCCGGTATAGGTGAACACCCACCACCCACCAATACATTTAAAAGGCAAAAAGAAGGAGGCCCTTAGAATTGAATGAGGATTTAGGGTTTATTCCAAACATTCTGTTTTTTTTAGAACTTGGGGTGTATCATGACACCTATAAAGAAAAAGAAAGGAAGAGACTATTGTTGGTTGTACCGGTCCTCAGTTATACACCAGACAACAGTAGAACCAAAGTCCCGAAGCCACGGGACTCTTGTCGTGTACCTCCGTCATTGACTATAGTGCATTTGTGGACCCCACCTGTCCCTTGGCTATCTTTGACCCGGAATCAGGAAGCTACCCAGAAGCTGCTGAGACTCTGAGTGATAAGAGCATGGACAACGCATGGCTTGACATCTCCGAGGAAGTTAAGGGATCTCACCCACTTCAGTCGGTTGGCTCCATCTGATCAGCGCAGCGCCAGCCCAGGGAGGGTTGCCCTCACTCCTTATTGCCCCATCCAAGGGTAAATGTTAAAATTGCCTGCCCCTATTTTTATTTTATTTTTAACAAGCGTGTTAAGGAAACACACTCCAAGGGTTTTCTGTTAGAAGGAGAGGCTGATTTCACGCTAGGTAAAGAACATGGTATCGAACCCGCAACCATGCCTTGGGTACCTCACCACCATCAACCGGTAGTTTAGGGTCATCTTGGACCGACCTGCCCCTATTTTGTGCCGTGTAAAATTTGTATTTCTTCTCTTAGCTAATTTGGGGAATATGATTGTAAATAAAAAATTCTAGTGTTTTCTTCAAGGATAACAATGGGGTCAATCCTCCTTGGTCTAGCCCCAAAGCCCTAGAGTTGGTGAGTGGGGCCACTCAAGGGCTAGGGTGAACCAATCCCTTGCTTGTCCTTGGTTTTATACCCTGGGGAGAAAATAGGACCTTTTAAAATTTTTTTTGACACCCATCATAAAATTTAGAACTTTTCAATCTATATTTGCAATTGAAGGCCCTGAATTACCTTAGAGCGATGCAGAAAATAGATTGATCAAGCACAAAATAGAGGGGCTTTTTTTGAACATGCACCCTTGGGAAAAGAGTTGAGGACTTTGGGAGGACAAGTGAGGGGTGGATTCATCCGGCTAGCCCAACATTGAGTGGTAGGGACTATTAACATCCTTTTGAGGAATGGCATTGACAATTGAAGGTTTACCAACATCGTTTGGGATATTGTTTGAGTTTTGCCGGATGTTTTCCTTTTTTATAAATTTTCAAAAAAATCTTATAATTTTTAAGTTGAATACATAGTGACTAATTTCAAATGTTCTATGTGTTGATTATTGTATAAATTTTGTGGAAGAGCAACAAGTATCCATTCTTTATCCAAATTTATTAGGGTAAAGAATCTTGTGTGGATGTCCTAAATTAGTTGATATAACACTGCTAGTTGACCATGATCAGAATATCTGATTATTTTGTTCACGTGGATGTAAAACCAACCAATGCTTGGGGAGAATCGTTGGTTAGTTCATTTCTTAGGCATAGGGAGAATTGACCCCCTCATTACCTTGGTCAACTTAGGTTTGAAAAAAAAGCCCCCTATGTTGTGCCAATTTTTTGGTAATTCTTGCATCTCAATAGAGTAATTTGGGGCCTCTAATTGCAAATATGAATTCAGAATTTCCAAAAGAAATTAAGCCTTGCAAATAAAAATTTCAGGGTTTGCCCTGGAGGGACAATGAGGGGTCAATTCACCTTGGCCATTTCTTAGTCAGTGGAACTGGAGAATAAACCCGATTGTAATATGAAAATGTTAGGAAAAACTTGGTGAAAAACTCTATAAAATTTCTATTTGGAGTAAAAAAATTAGAGAAATAAATGGAGTTGGTACTTGAAAAACCGAACCGGTTCTATACGGAAATTAAAGGCAAAAAGCTGCTAAAACTCAAGAAAGATCTAAAACTGAAATCAGCGCTCCTCCTCTGACAAAATTGCAGATCACCACGTGCACTTTTCTGGTGACATTAAAGAGGTCTGGATACCGAATACAATATGTGTTGTACTGTGCTACTGCCACTGATAGTAACTTACTAGATTATCACTCAAGAATTAGTAACTTACTCGTAGCTTTCAAGTACCAGACGCTCACTGTCTCACCGCCCCGCCCATTGGCATTTGTTTTTTTGAATGCAGTAACGATCCCCCCGCGCAGGAATCTTCACCCGCGATTTTGCACAGTAAGCATATCAAATTTGTTTTGGAGGAGAAAAATATCGTCGCAGCGAGAAGCCGAGGACGACTGAAGCACTTCCGAGTATAATCATGGTAGAAGCGGTCGAGCACTCGAGCATGGGCGTAACGAAAGCACCCAGGCGGGGAAGGTAGAGCTTCTCAGTCAACAACGAAAGTGTTCACGAAGTCAGCATTCACTGGCGGATTGGAGTGATTAGCGGCGAAGACGAACCTTCCACGACGTGGAATGCGCAATAGAATAGTAACGTATTGTAGAGTCTTTTGCAGTGAGTGTCGGAGCTAGTGCTGCTTTCTTTTGTAACTTAGTTTTGGTGTTTTTGGTGTACACGTCATGCGGACGCAGGGAGACGAAGGCTGCGACTAGTCTCCATTTAGTCTTCCCTCAATTTGCGCACGGCCTTCCGGTTGCCCTCGCTTTGCTTCTTCCTTCTCGAATCTCCCGCAAGTTAACTCACCTAGAGCGCCTCCCGAAGGCATGGTTGCAACGGTTCTGTCGGGGGAACAGTTGATTGTTTGGATCGCCTTAGTCACACTCTGGCTTCCTTGGGCCTTGATATTCCTCGCTGCGTGTTTTTCTCGCTGCCTGAGCTTCCGCTAGGGTTATCTCGTCGGCTTTCCCTCTGGAGTATGGACGATTTACCGACTCTGTTTTGGGTGATGTAGCGATGGCGTGTTTCGCAACGGGATCCCGCATGTTCTTGTTTTGGATTGGCGCGATGGAGCTTTAGTAGATATCTCTGCGGATGGTACTTCGCCTTCTCTTGCTCTCTTGGATGCTTAGCGGACGCAGATTGGTTTGAGATCCAGTCTTGGAGCTTGTGAGAATGATGTGACTCAGAGATCCAGAGAGAGATGTTTATGGCTATCGGGCGCTCGATGTGGATTATTTGGTTTGCTCAGCGGTTCTTGTGTCGGAGGACGGTGGTGCATTAAGGGAGCACCTTAGGATGACTTTGAAGTGCGGGAGTATCCGAGTATGAGACGCGAGTGCTTGTGGGCTATTAGGCCCGAGTTTAAGTGTACGACCATATCCGCTGTTCCGCACTTGTGGGTTACTGGGCACTAGAGTTCATACTACAGGGTTGACCTTTCTTTGTACAGGGCAGGATGAGATGCTCTAGTCAATCATTTCACGTCAAGTTATCTGACAGAGCCCATTGAGCTAAGTGACGTCTTCGTCGCCGCTTCAGTACTTTCATATCTCAGTCAAGCTTGGTACAGGGCTCGTTATACGCTTGCGCTACTTTTTTGTCGATGAAGTGGTGTCCGATATTGCATTTTTCGAACAATTACAGGTATCTTAGTTGTGAGTTGAGTGCGGTTTTGGCGCTGGTCGATGAGAGTTGTGAATTTTGGGGGAGGTCAATGGAATGTCGAAGAGGTGCGTCAGATTATTTGTAATTTCCGGAAATGAGAAGCTGAACGTTCGGCTGTCGAAGTTCGAATCATATTCATTCGGATTCATAACTGGATATTTGCAAATACCGTATAGTGATAAGTTGATCGTTGCTAATTACTAGTTTCATATTTTCGTATTCAGTCGCGCATCTGGACATGCTTCAAGAAAAGGATTGGTCTTGTCATGTCTTTTTGAAGCCGCTACTTTGTCGATGTGCGTCTGGATGCATTCATTATGCCTCATGAGCTCCCAGTGGTCTCATTGACTATTAGTGTGACAGCCGGAATTTCTTCATGCCGTTATTGCAGGTCGCTAATATCTGTCTTCCTTTGATGTACAGGTCAGCGGCTGTGCTGACAGCTGCGGAAGATGATCAATCAGCGACATAAAGCGCCTGCAATTATCGTAGAAGCGGTCAGTGCAGGAAGATCCTCGAACTTCGTACTCCGCTCTCCGCATAATGTTTCAGAGTTGTAAGTAATATACTTCCACTGTTCTTTCTTGTCTCTTTCATCCTCGTGCTCGGCATCCGTTTTCATCTGCAGTTCCGGTACTACTAGCCATTCACCGTGGTTGAAGCTTTCTTTAAATCTGGTTTATTGGTGTAAAGTTTTTTTCCTTTTTCGTATTAGCACATAGTAAATGACGACTTTAAGTCGTCGTTTCTACTGGCTTGAACTCTTTTTAAGATTCAGGGGGGTTCCGGAATATCGATCGAAGTACTGGTAGTTTGATTAGGTTTCTTGGCAGAAACTTATCATGGGACTGAATGAGTGACCTCTTCATGAAACTCATTTCTCTTCAATCCTATTTTAGTTTACCAGAGATTAATTATGGAAACGAGAGATGTTTATTGCATTTGAGCAGAGCTCTCCTCATAGTGCTCGTTCATGTGTTTTTGCAAGCCTAAGTTCTTCGGTTGATTGATTGACATCGTATTTAACCAGGCTGCAAACATGATCACACGTTCGAATGCAAGGTCGCCCAGACTTGCAGGGTTTTAGTTTTCTCATTATTTTATCCTGTTTACTCTAATGCAACCCATCCTACCTACTTATCTTTCCTCTGTTAATTAACATCGAAGTTCGGATAATTATTTTTTTTCAATTTTATTGCAAGGGGTTCACCAACATTGGAAACCTGCCGGCTTCGGGTCTCGGGAATTGCTCATGATGATCCATGATCCATGGCGACATTATTTGCTGCTATGTTTCGTGACGAAATTGTATGCACCGAAAAGCGTTAATTCTTTCTTTGTTAACGTATGGTATTTGTCTCCGCAGTCCATTCGGAAAAGCGGAAAGGAGAGCAGATATCGCCAGCTAAAGATATAACACAAAATTGTTGTGCTTCTTCAATGTGGGGGAGCATGACGAAGTGGTTCACGTTCCTCTTGCGATGCTGCAAACGACGTCGCCGACCCCGTGTTGTGCGTGTCCTTGACCCCGAAAATGAGCACCACGACAGTGGATTTCACCGTCCTCATCGCCGAACATACTATTACAGCATGTTCTCTGTTCGCCTGGCGATCATGGTATGTTTGCATCTGTATAAGCTACCCTCGTTTCTTATAATTCTAAATGAAGGCCTTTGAACGAAGGTCCGTGCCGACTGGCTGTCCATTATGTGCATCATTCTATGTTCGTGGCTATTAGTAGACGGTTGCAGCTTTTAGAAATTGATAAATGGAAAGGCTTACTTCTACGGAAGGAATTGACGTCCACATGTGCAGGCATACTTAAAAAATTAGAGGATTGTTTGGAACTGGCTCTGACAAACTCAAGAACGAGCGTTTTAAAATCCAGCATACCTTGGTGGATTCTAATTTGGAGATGATATGGGATGTTTATATTCTGTGACAGATTATGTTGGCTGTTCTGATTGCGTTGTTGACAATTTTAACGTGGCACTTCACCACGGTGTATACTACAAGGTCAATCAAGACCTTAGCTTATGGCTTACGCACCGAGCTTCTGAACCGTCCTATTGCTCGCATGTGGAATCTACTGAACAGTACTGTTGAAGCTACGCTGAGTCAGGTTCAACTATCGCAGTTTGTATTAGGGCAATATGCTCTTCCTATCAGCCCTGCTATGCAGGTGGAGGTAAGTGCATCTACATAGCGCCCCAGCTTTCTGTTTACTTATAACACCGCTGCAGGAGAAAACATTCGATGACATATATGAACGAACGTATTCATTTTACATCCACACTTAAGGATGTCGATATCGATGTCGATGCTTAAGGACTTTTGACGAATTAAAGAGCTTCAAGGAAAACCGTATTGAGTCTCATCGATCAAATGTGTCGCTTATTCATTGCTTGAAGAACAGATGATGATCGTAACGCCCTGTCATGCATTTATTCATTCTGCAGGTACACAAGACTATGCGTAATGTTACTTGGGCACTTTTTGTGAGTCGAAAAGCCGCGAAGACCTTCACTATTGCCTATAGAAATGGCCAACTGCAAATGTTTGATAGAAGTGATGAGTCCAACTTAACCTCCTATATATACACGAATCCTTCGAATGGCACCGCTTTGAATGGGGGAAACTCGACTAGTCCTTCATCTGCTCCTGCTCCTGTTTCTCCTGTGATTGTGTGGCCTGATGGACCCCTGAATAGTAGCAATATAACGTGGTACTCGGAAACGGTCAATCCGTCTACCGGAATAGCAAATGCCCCTCCTGTTGCAACGGATTCATACGATTTATTGAAGGATGTCGATGATGTGCTCGCGCTGAAAAATTCGGAAGTTTCATGGCGCGTTACTGTAAGTAATTTTTCGGATACACCACTTTTATCAAGCGCAGCTCCGATTCGTCATCCGAGTTCAGGCACAACAGTGGCGTTGGCTGGCATCACAACTGCACTCTCGAGTATAAATCAGTTCCTTCGAGAGCTCACTTCGTCTCACAGTGGGTATTTGTACTTGACAACACCGAAAGGTCAACTCTTAGCCTCATCCACAAATGCGTCCATGATAGACACCTCAACGCCAAGCAGAACTTTAGTGTTGGCTAATGAAACAAGTGACCCAGTCATAAGAGCTGGGGCACAGTGGCTGAATGAGCACTATGGTTTTGAAGGGCTAGTGAATACTGTGGTTCATGAAGAAAATGTCGTTCTGGAGGGTAAACGCTATTACATCGATACATTTTCGTTGGTACTACCCCGATTGCAGATGGTAATGCATCCACGTTCTGTGTGATCGTTTTTTTCGTTTTGTTTTCCCATTCATTTAGAAATAGTAAGAGAAAAGGTATAAAAGCTTTTAGAATTTAAATTCTTGTTAACCTGCCGTAAGTACACATATTATGTTAGTATTGCAACTTTTTGTTTCACAACGTTGTTATACTTTGTCTAACCGAATTTTTCAATATCTCTATAATACTTCGAGAGGTATGCTGTAAGAACTTTGACTTGTTTGCATTGATTTTTATATTTGTTCACAGGTTGGTGTGATTATCATACCAAGATCCTACGTAATGGGTGAAGTTGACCGAAGGGGAAAAGCCACGTTGGCTATCTTGATTGCAATTTCTAGCTGCATACTTCTTACCGGCTGCGTCTTTATCATTTATTTTACAAGTGGCGTGTCTACCGAAATGAAATTGAGAGCTGAGCTAATCAACCATCTTGATGCAAGGAGACGGGCGGAGGCCTCTAGTAATTATAAGAGTCAGTTTTTAGCGAATATGAGGTATTTTTCTCCGAGAAAAATGGCTTTGACTTGAGAATCTTACGGTTGAGACCTTGAAAGTTTAATTTTCGATAGTATCGACTACCCGATTAAGGAACAGCTATCGATTTCTTTGGTACGAATAGGCATTCGTTAGAAGCTCTTGTCAAGCGAAGGGCTGGAGCTTTTATACATTCATTGTTGTTATTTTCTTTTGCAGTCATGAGCTTCGCACACCAATGGCTGCAGTTATAGGTCTCCTGGACATCCTTTTATGCGATGAATGTCTTTCCTCCGAGCAAGTTAACATGGTGTCTCAAATACGTCGCTGCTCTACTGCGCTTCTTCGCCTTCTCAACAACATTTTGGATATTAGCAAGGTGCTCTTTTGTGTCATTTGAAACTTGAAAGCTTGGAATGGCTTTAGTTCCCTATGTAGAAACTGGGGAGAAAGGATATGAATACTGCTGTCATTACTTGTTAGGAGTTTCAGTCAATGATGGACGCCGCTTGCTGTAGCTCGTAGCGGACATTATTCGTGAGTTCTCACAACATTTGTCTGTTTTATTAAAATCAGGTGGAGTCTGGCAAGCTTCTTCTTGAAACGTCGGATTTTGATCTCAACCGCGAACTTGAAGGGTTGGTGGACATGTTTTCTGTCCAATGTGTTGACCATGACATAGAGATTGTGCTGGACTTGGCTGGTAGGTTTTATCGATTATCGTTTTGTGAAATATTGCTGTGAAGCTTCGGGAGCCAAAGTTGCTGGGTTTTAAGCTGGACAAGATTCATGGTATATTAAGTTTTTATGATTCTTCATGTTCAGTCAAAGTAGAGTCAATTAACAACTTTACGCACCCCGGATATAGGCAGGGATTTGCGAAATGAGTTGTTTTTCATAAAACGCAAGCTCAATAGTAGGGATGTGTACATAGTCACTGCCTCAAGTATGTATTAGCGGTATCAGACGGGCGTGGAAATTTCAGAACGTTTCTCACTTTTCCAAAACGTGCAGATGATATGCCCCGAATGGTTAGCGGAGATTCCGCACGTACAGTGCAAATTTTTGCAAATTTGATTGCGAACTCTGTCAAATTTACTTCGGGTATGTTTGATATTCTATTTCGCATTCCTTGCCTTTCGTTTAGAGATTTGAGGACTTCTAAACGTCATTTACAGGTTTGTATTCATTTTGGTTGTTCTATTGAACAGCAGGTCATGTGATACTGCGTGGTTGGTGCGGTTCTCCTAATATGTCGGGAACCGCAATAAGGAATGGACTACTGTTTGGAACGAATGATAGTTCGTGGGATCAAAGCAAGTCGAACCATGAATCAGTAGGAACCAATAACCACGGGCCGGAGCAGTTTCTCCTGTGGTTTGAAGTGGAAGACACTGGATGTGGTATGGTCCAACGTAATATCTTTTTACTGGGATACTGTATGATTATTGGCGGTGCGATCCAGGTCGTTGTTAAAGGTTAATTATTGTATAGTGCCGTTCAGAAATGGTTTTGTAACTATCTAATTGATGTGCGATGTTTATGGCAATGTTCTTTTGATAGTTGGAAGTAATCTATATTCATATGTCCTGCTGCCTGTTGAAGAATTCAAGTATAATTCTGCATCAGTCTCGGTTGCAATCCTATTCTTACATCACGATTTCCAATCGCAGGCATTGATTCAAGCAAGTGGGAAGCTGTATTTGACAGTTTCGTGCAGGCCGATCCTTCCACTACAAGGACGTACGTAAATTTTCTACTATTTTCCCTTTATAGTATACCAGCATAATCGTGACGGTCCTAGTTTTTCTGGAATGACTGACTTCGATTGCTAAAACTAATTCATTGATTTTTTCATTTCAGGTATGGAGGAACAGGCCTTGGACTCTGTATAGTTCGTTCTTTGGTAAGTGGTCCATGTCCATTTTATAGCACCGGGTAATTGCCGAAGCGGATCATTGATTTGCGAATGGTTTTACTTCACTGAATCCGATTTTCTCTTAAGACGAGTTACGCATGGTTGCAGGTTCGAAAGATGGGCGGAGATATAAAAATTGTCAAGAAGGAGGGACCTGGGACACTGCTGCGTTTTTACCTTCTGTTTGGCCAACCGGTTGACTGCGAACCTGACACACCTCGCTTGTCTGTTCCTGCCGAGCTGGAGGATGCAAAGGTACACTGATACTACTTACTCGTCAAACCTATCTTGTACTTCCGTTCTTTGAAATTTATGTTCTTTCTGGCTTGCTTCTAGGCTTCAGTTGTCAATTGTTTGAATCCACCTAGAACATTATGCTAATAATCAGTGTATGTTTTGTGTGGCAGGTACTCCTTGCAATGAAAGGAGATGTGGGAAGAGGTACTCTCGCACAGTGGATGATGTACAGAGGCCTTCATGTATATGAAGCATCTGAGTGGGACGAAACAATCCAAGTTCTTCAAGAGCTTTTGGATGATCATCATAAAGACAGACTTTTGGAAAACGGCACTGATTGTTCTGAATTTGTTGCTCCCGTAGCAAACTCCAGAAAGGCTGGCCGACCGACCGCAGCATCTCGTGATTATAAGGAAGTACCTGACGATGAAGTGAGTTTGGTTTTATCGGGAAATCTAGGGAAGTGGAAAATGCAGAAATTTAAATTACTGGCTGTCCTCGACGCTGAACTGATACCTTGGTCAGAGGATACCAACCAAGTCGTATCCTTTCTGAGTGTGCTTGATGGATTTAGAGATCGGGGAATTATGATCTCTTGGCTTTTCACACATGATACGCCGAATGCATTGAAAGCTCAGCTGCGGCGTACAGGTTATTCGCTCTCTGCAAATCAACCTTTGTACAAGTCAAAATTGTTGCAGTTATTGACGTCTATGTTGGGCTGCTTGGAAAGAGGGAGCTCAAGGCATTCAAATAGTGACCTTCAATCTCCGCAAATTATGGGCAGCAGTCGACGAAATTCGGGATACTTCGATAATATTAAGGCCGCTGCAATGGATCGTCGTGAGTTGGTAAAGATTCAGTCACAGGTTTGTACCTTTCTTTCCATTCGATGTTATGTCTTGTAATTGTACTTTGGGTTGCGCCATGTTTCTTGTGTGCTCGCGACGATACTCAGTATATTGGCGTCTACGATGAGGAAGGTGTTAAGAGAACATGCTTTGTGTTTCAAACGCAGTAGCTATCATTTGTGACATGTTAATCTACAATCAGGTGCCTTGCTGACGTATCTGTTAAGTCTAATCGAGGTCTTCATATCTTACATCAGGTCCAGAGCAAGTTGGGGCTTTCTGGGGCAAACAAGTCCCTGCCTAAAGTGCTAGAGATATGGCCTTCAAATGAATTGGCTCGCGTGAAGAGCATTCATTCAGGCAACTGGAAAATTGGTGAAACAGGTCTTCCGTTGGACATAAATCCAGTGCATCTGAACTCAGAACGCTATCCTGTTACCCGAGAGGATTTGGATCGTTCAGTGTCTGTCAACAGCGGAGCGAGCTGCAGTGTCCAAAGTTCAACTCCGTTACAGCTACCCGAGGAACAAGAATCCATCAACCTGAGTAATCTTGGTCCAGCAGCAAGTCCTGGCAGCTCGCCTGGTAGTTCAAACGTTAGTTCCCCTGGGAATCGCATTGCGTCTATGAAATCATCCCATTCTGTTAGCACTGATTCTTTGACTTCAGTTTTGCCGCTGGACAAATCTGAAGGAGAGAGAGCTGATCGTAATCATGTTGTGGACATCCCTCCTGCCCTGTCCGGTCTAGCGAATTATTCACATTCACAAACACCGGATGCATGTGACAGTACTGAACAGGGAATGACCAGATCACAGGACTTGGGTACTATTTGTGTCCATGATGTCAGTAACGAACCGAAAATTATTAAGCGAATTGCTGATCAGGGTGTCGATGAGAATTCTCGAGCTTTGCATGAACAGCTGGATCGATCTGTCAAAGCTGACTCGAGATATGTCTCTGAATCTGAGATTCCTTTGCATGCGGTCGGTAATCAAACGAACTCTGCGGGAGTTACATCAGAAAGTGTGATTGCGCCTGCATCCAGCTCTTCTTTGTCACGTCCGCATTCTGAAGTAAGACCAAGTACGCGGAATTATACAGCCAAAAAGCCACCCGCTAACCGACTAGGTCCCAGCAACGCACTTGCTGGAATTCGCATCTTGCTCGCAGAGGACACGCCTGTTCTGGCCAAGGTTGCGACTATTATGTTGGAGAAATTGGGAGCTCGGGTTGTTGCTGTAGCAGATGGCATGCTAGCTGTTGAAACCATTGGCAGATCACGCGGTGATCAAAGTGTTGTTGACTGCGAAGCACCCTCTACCCCGTTGGCGGTTGACCAGTTCGATCTAGTTCTCATGGACTGTCAGGTGAGCAGACCGGAACTAGTAGTGTTTCAATTCGTTTACTTGTCATGTATTTTAGTGTTTCCTCGAAGCTTCCTAAACAATTTGTGTTCATTTTTGCGATACAATTTGTGTTTTAAATGACTTGGCTTTATCATTCTCGTGAGTCTCTTCACTTTTAAATCCCAATTCCCCTATTGTGTAGTCTGTCTGTTTCTTTTGCAGTTGGATCAATCCTTATTGTTCGGCTCGTGTTCGAGATAACCTAAACTCTTGTCTTGATCAGATGCCTAGAATGGACGGATACGATGCAACAAAGGCCATTCGGAAAGCAGAGGAAGGCAGGGATTGGCATTTGCCGATTGTTGCTTTAACTGCTCACGCCATGTCATCCGACGAAGCAAAGTGTCTGCAAGTGGGGATGGATGCTTATCTCACGAAACCCATTGATAGCAAGCTTATGGTGTCAACAATTCTCGGTTTGACCAGGAAGGATACAGTCTAAGAAATTTTTGGGGGTCTTCTCCAGTGTATATTTTTGTAGATTTAATGAGTGAGCTCGTGGAAACCGTATTTTCGAGCTGCTGAAGGTCTTCAACGCCATCACTTTTGACCTCCAGGGATGATTGAAGCTGTTGACGTCCTAGTCCAGAGTCTATTACTTCATCTCTTGTTTCAGGGATCCACGCATAGTTTAGTTTGGTAAAAGGAGAGCATCATTGCATCCTGGTATTTTACTGCCTGATGCATTGACATATGTAACCACATAGATGGCCACGCTTTTTCCAAGTCGGTAAAAAATTTACCGTCTTGATCGTTCCAGATTTTCATTTTTGACAGTGCTGCACTGTTCTTATAGTGCAATGCGTGAACGTGTACTTTCTTATATCCCCTAAGGGACCCTGCGTCCATATACTGGACGACGCACAGTTTTGACCAAGCATTGCGTTCGCTGTGTTGGGACAGAATATGTTCATAAAAATCTCCTTGAGAAGAGGACTAATTGTAGTTTACAATGGTGGTCCATGTTTAGATTGTTGCTTCATCAAGATTTTTGTACAAGGCTGATTATGAGTTGAGGTCCGTGATGAGAGGGAGAATTTTGTATATCTGTTGGAAAATTTTGAAGGCAGGGCACCTCTTCATCAGTACGGCGGGCTGCGGTGTTTGAATGGTATCTTCATATGCCCGTCACTTTGGTAGAGCAAATGTGGGGAGCGCTTTGGAAAAAGGTGAATTTACTTTTGACATGTAAGTTGACCAATTTGAGTGTCGTGATTGCAAGCATGATTTCTCCGGTATCGTGACCAATAATGATGAATTTCTTTTTTTCATTTGAAATAGACTCAAAACAACAAGGTCAAACCTTATAATCTTTGAAAACGCACTAAGATTTGCTTAATGAACTTTACAAATGAATCTTACATGACTGAATCTTAAAATTGATTTTCTCTCTAATTGAAAATATCTTCATTCAATTAGAGACAAAAAAACAAAAAAACAAAAAAACATTCAAGCTAAAAAGTTTGGTTTTTGTTGTATTCCATCCCTGGGAGTTGTCTTGTTTGACATATTTTTGGGTTTAGGCGTCATGTATGACGTATGACGTCGCGTGTCGCGTGTCACGAAGTGTCGAGTTTACTTGACATCGCGTCGCGGAGGGGTAAAAAAATTTACCCCATGGTAAATAGATTTTGCCTACGTGGCAGGGCTTCGAAATTGACGTGGACAGCCAGCATGGGCGACTGCGGGTGTGGGCGCGTGCAGGTCTGCCTTGGGCAACCTTGGGTGGAAAAATTGAGGCGACTACGGGTAAAGGGGCGACTGCGGGTCTGGGGCGCTAGGGCGACTTCGGGTGAAGGGGCGACTGCAGGTCTGGGGCGCTAGGGCGACTTCGGGTGAAGGGGCGACCTCGGGTGGAAAAAATAGAGGCGACTGCGGGTTTAGGCTTGAAGGCGACTGCGGGTGAGTGGGCGACTGCGGGTCAGGGGCTTTAAGGCGACTTCGGGTGAAGGGGCGACCGCGGCTTCGGGTACTGAGGGCGACCGCGGGTCCAACAGGTAGGGGCGACTGCGGGTTACAGGGCGACTATGGGTCGGAGCAGCAGACAGCGACCGCGTGTTCCAGGGCGACCGCAGGTTCAGTTTAGGATTTCAGTTTGGCATATTCAGTCTTTGAAGTAACACGTCACATAGGTGTTTTATAAGCGCAGAATTAGGTGCTACGTTATATTGGGGTTTACAATTTACAAGTACAAATAATAGAGCCCATGAAATGTAAATTGGACAAACTTCTCTAATCCCAAAAATTCACCCAGTATAAGGCCACAATAATAATGTCAACAACGATTATATTAATAAGTCATCGATATTGCTTTCAGGCGGACTTCAAATGTAGCCATACTTGCATTGCACTTTTATAACCTCGTTGCAGTCATCACCTAACTGCCTACCAATTAGAACTCAACATATATTTTAAAACCGGTAATCTGTCCCTCACTCTAATATGCTCATATGCTTGATGAAGCATTACAAAATCCTTACACATCAGGATGAAGGCTCAAAGCTTGAACTACAAAGATTTGCTACCTAACATATAAGCTAAAACCTTATAACTATAACTATAACTATAATTATAATTATTGTTTACTTCTCTAGTACTCTAGTCACCAGGCGTGAATGTGGAATCGCTCGGCACCTCATCAGCATTAGGGTCTATATCTTCGTAAGACTCTTCGTTGCTCCTGTTGTCGCCCGAGCTTTCGATTTCATCATCTTCCCTTGTTACTACTTCGATTTGTACCTCACGCTCTACCTCTGAGTTCAGATTTCGAACTTCTGTATCTACACCACTGAACCCTTCAGTTTGCACAAGTCGTTTCGTGAGCCTCAACGCATCCGTAGTTCCATCCATGTTGGATGTAGGGTGTCGCCCTCCTCTACTTGATTGTCCAACATTCTGGGTGGAATATTCCGCTCCAATGGTACACCGTTGGACAATTTGAGTGGGTCGTTTAGGGTTTCGAGGTCCCCTCTCGTCAACCCTCCTAATACGCCTTTTCTGGCCTCTACTGTTGCGCCCCTGGATTCCTAATGATGATTCGCCAGGGCCAGACACGGATGAAGGTTGAGTGGGTTGTGGAGTTGAGCCGTGAACCTCTTCATCAATCGTCCGTAGAGCACCTCTACGCACCGGTGGCCTTGTTGGAAGGGTTGGGATAGACCTCCTCACTGTTGCCACATTTGTAGTCGTCTCTGGATTCAATGGCACATTCCGACTTCGATTCATAACATATGCCAATGGCACATCATCATCATCATCTGTTGTAACAGTTGTTCCGAGGGTAGATACGTTCAATACAACGGGATTTGGTATTCCCTCGTGTACAACTTCATTGACTTCGATGGCCTCTTCTTCATGTTCGCTTCTCATTGAAACTTGTGCACTGTTTCTTAAATTGCGGGCCATATTTGGAGGCGAACTAGTTGATATTGGAGATCTAGCTTCTTCCTCTACGGGTGCCATGGGAATAGGTACGCCTTCGTCGTTGTTGTCGGGGGTGCTTTCCCTCCTCAGTGATGCATGTGCCGGCGAAATTGCATCCATATTGTGCACGACGTTCTGCGGTGGACTGTGTACAGGTGAATTTCCAGGAGAAACATACCCATCGTCACTAAAATCAAATGTATTCCCGTATATTGGTCGTAGAGGACTATGTGGCGGCCTAACCATTGCATTCCAAGGATTGTTGCACAACCGATCCTCTTCATCCCTGCGGTTCTCGCGTTCTCTCATAAAATCTGGAACAACGTCGTCTTCTTCCCCTGAAGACAAAGGCCCATCACGCTCGTCCTCATCGTCTCCATCTGCAAGCATCTGGTCGTAAAAAATGGCTGGGTTGTGTCCACGTTTTTGACGTTCAAGTTTGTTGTTCGCGTAGATATACACCAATGTCTCCGCCTTTGTCGTGGCCAAGCGGTTTCGCACTTTATTGTGCACAAAGGAATACATGCTCCAATTCCTTTCACACGAAGATGCAGAGTACGTCAAACCGAGAATTCGCTTTGCAATTTTTGGAAGAGCATTGCCCCCCACACGATTCCACCATTGATGAGGCAATAATTGACATTCAATGATATCGGGAGCCTCATGTAAAGGATCAAATGCATCTGTCTTCTCTTCAAATTGAGTTAGCTCCTGCATTGCTTCCACCACTGACACGTTCAATGGTACGCTCAGTTTTCGTATGACTCGATTCAAAGCTCCCTTCGCGTAGCCATTGTTATGAATAGCCTCCACGTCACTCAAGTATGGATTTAGTAGTGCCCCCGCATAGTGTAGGACTGTAGGTCAGTAATCATCAACTTCCAGCAAGCATCAAATTGTTTCTCATATCGTGTTGCCACCACTGGATTAAGGAAAAATGGAGCATTCTTGAGAGAATAAATGTGCTCCTTCAAGGCTGTCATCATTACTAAAGCTTTCGGCATTGCCGGGACTTTTCCATCAAAATGACGAAGACAAAGCAGCACGGGCTCTACCATATGGAGGAAATTGTCGCACTGAACCCAGAACTCTTCTGAACGGATATCTTGCCTTGCAAGTTTGCCCATAATGAAATGTCCATTTCTGCGGTTTTGCAAACTCAACTCGAACGTCATGTATGTCTCATCCAGTGTCACGTTGTGCACTGCTTGCTTGCAGTCTACCAAACGATCAATCATCAAGAAATTTGTGGCAAAACGTGTTTTGCTTGGAAGTCTCAACACTTTGTTTGGTGAAAATCTCCGAAACAACGCCAAAGTATGTTGGTATTTCTTGATGAACTTCACAATTGATGAAGCCTTTTTTACCAACTCCTTTACTCTCTGATCCTTTCCCCAGTCTTCTAAGAGTAAGTCCAAAATGTGTGCCGCACAACCCTGCCTATAAATGTGAGGGTACCTTTCTTCCAACCTTGTCGTCGCCCCCATCATGACTGCAGCATTGTCCGTACACAATTGCACAACGTTGGTAGGCCCAACTTCCTCAATGTATCGTGCCATCGTCTCAGTCGTGTAAGATATATTCTTCTTCTCCCCAGTACTATCCACTGATCCCAAAAAGACATCCCCGGCGGGACACACCAACATCATATTTAGTAACGGCTACGAATTAGTATCGGACCAACCATCTGAACAAATTGTCGCTCCATACTGACTTATTGAAACCCTCGTCCACTCCGAGACCATGGCTTCAACCGATGCCTTCTTAACATCTATCATTTTCGTGCGAATCGCATTATACGGTGGCGGTTGGTACACGAATCCAGCTGCTGCAGTTTGTTTAACAGCATTCACGAAGGCCGGGTGGCGCACAACATTAAATGAAATGTTCGCCTCGTAAAAGAAAGAAGCCCACAACCTATCCAACTCTTGTCTGCGGCCCGTCTGTAATGATTCATCCATGCTTCTTTGCCGAGAAACAGATGGCATGTTCCTCCTTCTCTCAAGCGTTGTTCCAGTAGAATCTACTGAATCAGACGTAGGATTTGGTCTTGCATTTGATTCAAAGGGATTGAGAGACCCTTCTTCTTCGACATCCAATGCAGGTGCGACAATAGACTCTACAACATGAATTGGTGCATCATGTCTAGTCGGTGCATCATACATCTCTTCGTAACTCATGGACCTTGGAACTTGCCCCTCACCAGTCCGAAACTTTTCTCGTACAATTCTAGGGATCTCCTTACAACGCTCCGATGTAGTCGAGCCGCCATAGCCAAAGTGAATCAATGCTCTCTTTCGTACAAATGCTTTGCTCCACCCATAAAACACGCATTTTCGAGCATGGGGGGAATTATCAATTGGGGTACACGGTACTAGCCAAGGGTCCCAATCCTTTGTGGACCTCCGCGTATCATTCATGGTCCCCCCCCTCCCAACACCTTGTCCAGCCATGTAGTAGATCAACACTGGGTCTTCAAAGAAAATGACTACAATAATCACACTAATACTATGGAAGATGTAATGACAAAGCAACTCGCTTAGAGTGGTCTTGTAAACCCTTCTAAACACGGTTGTTGCCCTCTGAAGAAGTTAAACGTCCGCATGAAGCCTCTTTCGAAGGTCCAAGACAAGAGTTTTATCAACGGAGCCAAGGTGATAAAACAAGGGGTACCCCTAGAACTTTATACAAGAAAACTCCTTGGACCCGCGGTCGCCCCATGAGAGAATGCGGGTCCAAAAACCTGAAATCAGTCAAGTGATGGGCGACTGCGGGTCCAAGATTGGGCGACAGTGGGTCCAGGAGTGGGCGCCACGAGTCCAGTAATGGGCGACTGCGGGTCCAGAAACAGGCGACTGCGGGTCAGGAACGGGCGACTGCGGGTCCAGGAACGGGCGACTGCCATTTGTTTGGATAATTCTTGCATCCCCTGGGGTAATTTGGGGCCTATAATTGAAACTATGAATTCAGAATTTCCACTAAAAAAATAAGCCTTGAAAATAAAAAATTCTAGTGTTTGCCCTGGAGTGGCAATGAGTAGGTCAATTCACCCTAGCCGTGACAATTGCTCTGAACTTCAATAACAAGTTCTTTTCCAATCCGGCAAGTTTTGAATTTTCCTTTTTTTTTTAATTCTCTTTTAATTCCGAAAGTCCGAACTCCCAAGGTCATTTTCCTGCCAAAATTCCTAGAATATTCAAGTTTTCACAACATTGCAAACATAAATAACCAAAAATTCATATCTATATTTATGTACTCTTGTCAAGGAACTACATAGAATTCAATGTGCTTGCATTGGAATGTTCAAAATGGATAATATCCTTTTATATATACATAAGATGGAATATACATAGTCCTCAAAAATGTGCTAAAAATGAAAATCATTCAACATCCATTTTGGCCTTTTCTTTGCGGTCATGTGCCTCACGTTCCATGTCATACAAGACTTTCCTACCTTCCAACTGCAAATTCCTAAGGTATCTATCATCCTTCCCCAACTTCTTTTCCAACCAAAATTGCTTGTATGATTTACTGAACTTCAAAAGCGCCTTCAGTACATCCCGATGTTCTTCCAATTTTGGATCCAATGACAAAGAAACCCCAAGCTTCTTTTTCAAGTCAACTACTTCCGTAAGAGACAATGTTTGTTTAGTAGCCACATCTTTCCAACCACACATTTCTACAACACAGTCAAGGGGGGCTTTGTCCTTTAATGCTTTCAAGGAATTTAATCTTGATCGTGCTTCTTCCACCCCTCGCTTCTCCAAGTCTATCTGATCTTCCTCCAGCTTGCATGCTTCCATAATTTTGGCAAGCCGTTTGTTCGCAAACTCATTGCTAAAAGAACTAGATCCTCTAGCATGCCAAGAAGAGAATCTAAGGTAAAATGCTTCCAAGTCTAAAATCTTTGTTATTTGCGTTGACAAAAGAACTTGCCGACTTTCAAGTTCAGCACGTAAGCTATTTACAATATCTCCACTCAAAGTTTGCGTTTCTTGATTGCGAAGCTTCTCACATTCTAGATGCTTTTCATCCAACTCATTTAGAAGCTTCTTGAGTTGAGCTTTGTAAACAACTTTGGTGTCCAACATTACTGTGTCAGAGACAGTTCCATCTTCAACAAATTCCTCACTTCGGTACATGTCATCAACACAATCCAATTGGAACAAAGAAGGCTTCACATCTTCTTCTGTTTCCATCTCTGTATAAAAAACATCATCTTCTGCTTCTTGCATGCATGCAAGCACATACTGCAAAACTTCGTCCTCTTTATTGCAAGGGACTGTAATTGGATTCACCATAGCAAGAGGCAAAACATCAAGATTTTGTGGTTGCCTAGCTGGTTCACCCTCTTCTTCCATTCTCGGGGGAGGTACATTTTGTGAAGTAGAAGCCGCCTTCGCCATGTTTTGGGGCTCCATTGGAGGGTCTTCACCAGGATTGTCTTCCTCTGCGGAAGATGAATCAGATGATGTCCATTGAAACTGCTCATCGGGCACTCCCTCCTTCAAGTTTTTCTTCTGGCCTAGCCCTTCACGTGGATTGGCTGATAGAGCCGCCCTTAGGATGTCTTTTGTCGGTGGAAGGCGAGCATGCTTCACTCCCTTGATTGATTTCCAATCTACGCTTCGAAACAAAATGAGTTCCGCATACACCATTGCACATATGAAATACGGGACTTTGCTCCTAGGCACTGAATATGTGCCATACAAGTATCGATAAATTTCGATACAACGTTGCACAAATGCATCATTACGGCATGGATGCAAATTGGCCGTATTGTTGCGCCGATTCGTGTAGTGCCGATGATAGGGGAATAACTTGTCGATGTGGCACCACCCCACGAAGGACTTACAAGTCTTGGCGGTCCAGTGGCCCGTAATTCGATCCCAACCTCGGTAGGCCACACACGCTGGGTCCAAAAGGATGCGTCGTTGCCTAGGGTGCATGGCTCCTTTTGCCTTGGTCTTCTTCTTGTGGTCCGCCATTGGAGATGCTCTTGAGATTTGGGGCAAGGAATCTAAACTTAACCCTAAACCGCAAAGTATTATCTAGCGATTAGTGAGTGATGGAGTAAAATCAAGAACATGAGCCACATGTAAGTGAAACTCAAAACCCAAGCTCCCGGGCACGCAATCAGCCACTGTAAAGTAGGTGAAAGGCAGTACGCAGCAAGAAGGGAAAGTGGCGAAGTCGGGTGGGGAGACAGCTAATTAACCCGCAATCGCCTTGGGGCGAGTGCGGGAAGGGGCGCGTGTAGGTCTGAGAACGACCGCGGGTAGGACGACTGCGGGTCTAAGGGGCCGACTGCGAAGGCGACTGCGGGTAGGGCGACTGCGGGTCTGGGGCTACTGGGGATGGGCGACTGCAGGTCGATGGCTATAGAAGTACTGGGGTCCTGCGCGACTGCGGGTAGGGCGACTGCGGGTCTGGGGCTACTGGGGATGGGCGACCGCATGTGGGGCACCATAGAGTAATTTCTGGACCCCTACAGTGGGGCGACCACGGGTGGGGCGACCGCGGGTACAGGGCGGGATTTTGAATTTCTGAACCTCTAAGACTTTCACTTTGAAGTTCTCTTACACAAAATTGTGGACATAAATTTTAGTTACCAATGCACTTCATAAAAATGTATTGCACCTTTTCATCTTTTATTTAAAAATTTGGGTTATGCATCTTTAGCCATTTTATTAATTATTGTTGCAACTTATTAGATTTGACATGCAAAAAGAGGATTCCCACCCTAACATCACTTCTGCAATTTCAATAAGAAAATAATCAAACATAAGAAATTTACCATCCATGATTCACATGGTTGCGTTTTATTTTCCAATGCAATCTCTATTATGTTTAGTTTGAATTTGTATGGTGAATCCATTGTAAAACAAGATCCAACTATGAAGAATGTGGGATTCTTGATCAATGTAGACCACTTTCGGAGAGCTCCCAAAGAAGGGGTTTGGAAATTGAGGGATAAATACCTTTTATTCATTTATGGTCAAGTGTGATTGACACATTATAAATTGCGTGAGAGAACAAAACTCAATATAATCAATTATACAATGCATAGGATAGGTGTAGTAAGATGGTTGTTCAAATATCTCATAAGGATTAGGTGTGACAGCATGAGCTCCTATATAACTTTCATCATGTGCTTCATCAAGCACCGTGAAGGTGTAGTTGGGAACTAATTGTCACAATTAATTGTCATAGCTATTTCCCAGCTGATTTCATGGTTTTGTTCAAATTTTATTTATCTGTACATTCATAGGTATCCAAACAATAAAACTTGTTTCATATTAATTAAAAGTGTAGCCATCATATTTACAAACAAAGGGATTAAATCAAGGGCATACATTTGTACATTTTCAATATTTGGGGATTTCAAACTTGTGAACCAAGAATAACAAGCCACAACATTTATGGGTATATATTTTATTGGGAGGGTCACATTTATGGGTATATATTTTTTGGGAGGGGTCACATATGTAAACCATTAAAGTATTGGGCACTAATCAATTAAACATTTATATACCATGGACTGTTTAGCAAAATATGACCATCCATCTGAGATAAACAATCCATGCATTGTTTAGCAAAATCATAGTATAGAAATGTAAAATGAAGTTCTTTGTCAAGCACATTGCTATTTCACATGTCTAGCATGACTTTAGTACTATTATCTTCATAAATAACTTATTTCTTTTTATAATCCCAACTCAAAAATCAAAATAGGGTCTTATGCCATGGTACAAGGCTGCCGTTTGATGCACCACAACAATGTCTCTAGTCACGAACGATTTGCCCGTGGCACAAGGTTGTCCAAGTTTGTGCGAGCTTGGTTTAACCTATTATTGGTCTGCTCAAAGATATCCGTGGTGTTGATTTGAACGCTCAGAGATTGTGTAAATGCGCGTTCCGTCCCGTGCTCATCATCCTAAGGTGGAATTGTCATTAGTACATATGATATTCACAGAATGGGGTACAAACAATACTAACCTAGCAAGTATATTAACTCGTGTTGTGGTATTGCACTAACCTTAATGAGTTGTAACAACAAGCATCCATTCTCAGACTCGGAAAGTTTCTCGACATCCTCAAATTCTTCTAATAAAGCCCTGCATCTCCCGACCCCCCATATCAAAGAATATTAAAACATAACAACTACATATGGGTATTTTTAGCATATAATCTTATAATACAAGTTCTATACTAGAACAACCGAACCTGAGGTTTGTGCAATCTTTTCCTTGCCGAACCCACACATATTCTTCCATCATGGCCCACCCCTCCCTAATGGCCTCATCAAATTTGGCTCCCCAAACAATATCACGTGTGTTTTGTATCAAACACATCACTCGTCCTACAGCAAATAGGCACTAATAGTGAGATGAAATGTCCACCACCAACTATCCAACTAGAAATGTTCATTAATATATGTTCATTTCATTATTCAAGGATTCAAATCACCTATACAAAATGAAGGGCAATATTTTACTCACCCATTTTGCTGGCTTGGAAATGGCCTTTGGACTCATTGCACTGGCCATAATGAGCAAAGCAATACAATTTGTAGCCTTTCCAAAAGTCCTTAATCCTATTTCAAAGATCACAAATCAATTCCAATAGAATAGTCATTGTCATGGTGATTCTCCCACCTATTAAAAAGACATTGTCTACAATACAAGTGGATGACAATAAGGAAGTCAAAGGCAAACTAAACAAATTTTTACCGGAAATATTCATGGTCGAGAATAATTATGACTTCCTCTGAGCACTTGCTAAATTGAACACCTGCCATTAAGCCTGTAAGGAGCCAAATAACTAATCATTAGCAATGCAAGAAGATTAAATTTGAATAGGCTACCTAACAATTGAGGCCCCCCTACGTTACTATAACACCCAAAAATGAAAGAGAATCAATGAAGAACCAAATGAATCATTTTCATTTGAATTGCTAATTGTTTTAAATGTGAATTTAGTGTACCATTTTTTGGTGACTTCACACCCATTTGTGTGTGCATCCTTATTATTCAACAACTTTGCCACAATGAATGCAATTGCCGTTTCAAGGCCCTCTACATCAAATGGCTTTGATATTCTCACTATCCTAAACTAATGGAAAAGATTTTGGGTTCATTGAAGTATACAAGAAGTGTCTGCTGTATTGTTGGTTGTTTGTGGGAAACCAAAAAAACCACGAGACCTCCACAACATTGGGCCCACATTCAGCCACTACAAGGTAGGTGAACTACAAGGCGCGTTTATGAAAATTATGGACCACAGGCTGGAACAGCCCATGAAATACCCACGGTCGCCAGGGGCGCATGCGCTAACCCTAACACGGATACTAGGGCGACAGCGCATGGGGCGACTGCGCGTGGGGCGACCGCGGGTCCGGTCCAAGGATCCCTTGCGTCTTTCAAAGGCGACCGCGGATCAGGGCGACCTCGGGTCCTCGAGGGGGAAACACATTTCAAAATCCCCCCTCCATCAGGGCGACTGCGCATAGGGGGCGACTGCGGGTCAAGGAGAAAATGCAAACTCCTTGACCCGCAGTCGCCCCCTACGCGCAGTCGCCCATATGGAAGGGGAGGGAGACACCAAATACTTTTCCGCCCTCTATCAGGGCGACTGCGCGTAGGGGGCGACTGCGGGTCAAGGTGGGAGACACCAAAAATTTCGAAAATGCAATCTCCCCCCTTCCATCAGGGCGACTGCGCGTAAGGGGTGACTGCGGGTCCCCAGATCACTTCCAAAATCAGACCTGGGGTTCTAGGGCGACTACGCTTTGGGTGACTGTGGGTATGGGCATGTTTCACAAGATTAATTTTTTTTTGGGACCTCTCTCCCTTATTGTTTCTAATTCCCTTTAATCATATGTTACTTCCTCCATTTTGTTTACAAATTCAACAAGACAAACAAATCCTAGGTTTTGCATTAGCTCTCCAACACTCCTTTGGCAAGAAGTTCCAAATGAAAGTTTTATGTACATTCTAATAGTAGGGAGGTGTAATTAGATTTATTTGGGCATGATTCACGAGATGGTGTTTTTTTTGGGACCTCTCCCTTATTGTTTCTAATTCCCTTTAATCATATGTTACTTCCTCCATTTTGTTTACAAATTCAACAAGACAAAAAAGACATGATTCTGTTTTAGGTCTAAAACACTACATCTCGTGTAGGATGTGTAAGTATTTTATGTAGGTTTAAGGATTTGATTCTAGATAAAAGTTGTATTATTGTTTTCCAAGGTCTAGGGTCTAGGGTTTAGGGTTTGGGAAACCCTTCACATTGTGAGAATAATTCTTCCATTGCCTTGCTATGTCTTTGATATGAACTGACGCCTAATATTTATTACCAATTTAGTATGTGAGATAAGGAAAAATCAATTAGAATATGCTGCAGATGCTAATTAGTGTTGGGTCAGATTGGTTGTTGGTTTAGGGCGACCTCGGGTCAGGGGCGACCGCGGGTCATCGACGAAGCAAAAAACACATTTGAATCAGGGCGACTGCGCGTAGGGGGCGACTGCGGGTCAAGGAGGGAGACTAATTTTTTGGAAAATGCAAACTCAATCTCCAGTAGGGCGACTGCGCATAGGGGGCGACTGCGGGTCAAGGAGGGAGACTGATTTTTTGGAAAATGCAAACTCAATCTCCAGTAGGGCGACTGCGCATAGGGGGCGACTGCGGGTCAAGGAGGGAGACTGATTTTTTGGAAAATGCAAACTCAATCTCCAGTGGGGCGACTGCACGTAGGTGGCGACTGCGGGTCGAAGAGACTTCTTTGTGGGCGACCGCGTGTGCAAGTTTCGGGATGCTTTAGTTGGTACCCGCGGTCGCCCACGATCCGCAGTCGCCCTTGATGCGCAGTCGCCCATTTCAGGGCTCCAAAAACGCGCAGTCGCCCATTCCCGCTGTCTTCAAACCCGCAGTTGCCCCCTCCCGACCCGCAGTCACCCAAACGCACGCGCCCTGAGGCGACTTCGGATACTTAAGCGTTAGCCCCACTTCCGATTCTCACCTTACTTTAGCCTTGCGCATTGTCTTTCACCTACCTTCAGGTGGCTGGATGCGTGCCCGTGGGCTGGGGTTTCAATTGGGGGGGGAATTTTTACCCTTTCAATCTACGAATTTTGAACTACGGTTTTGAATTGTTTTTAAGTACAACATGGCTTTTCCACATGAAGGCAACACTACAAGGAGAAAGTCTTTATGGGATCTGGACCTCGATGATCCAATTTTTTTCGAGGTTCCGATAGCTGTAAATGAAAACGAAGAAGGAGGGAGTCAAGAGCGACGGAAGGGCAAGAAGCAGAAGTCAGCACATGACAAGGACTCCAACTATCCTCCCCCGAGTTATACCCGATATGCATACGAAGCGTGTCTCCAGTGGTATGCAGGGAAAAGTGTACAATTCTTGGAGGCAAGCTATTTGAGGTGTCCTACAACTGGTAGTGTGGCCTTGCCAAACGATTTACAAGCACGGATTTTAACCAAGCTAAAGGGATCCGATGATTTCGCAGACATTGACTTGACATATTCTTCGAGACTATTTGAATGGCTTGATAACACATTGAAAGCGGTGATGTTCAATACCAAGAAATTGATGGAGGAACATCGACCGTTTCTTCCGATAGTAGAGGAATCAGAAGACATCAAGGCATTCCGCCAAAAAATGGAGTGGTGGTCCAGCGCAGTGAAGAAATTGGCAAGAGGCTCGGCAAGAGGTTTTAAGTGGAAAAATGCAGCGGTGCAGGCAGCATTTGCACGAGATGGTGGATTGTGTATCACGTGGATCCCCGATACGGCGAAAGTGGTGCCCCTTAGTGCTTTTGAACGTGAAGGGGGGTATGCAAAAGTGCGTAAGGTACGCATTGAAGGAATGGATACAATTCCAAGCTACATCGCTTTTGCTGGGAAAGTATCCAAGGCAATAAACCCACGCGAGGGGAGAGTGCAACGATCCATGGAGGCCCTTGCATGCCCCTTGAACCACCCTGGCATCATTAAGTTTTTTGCCATTCATTCTCGCACGAATGAAGCGTACACTTTGTGGTGGAATGGGGGCCATTTGAATGAGTTGAGGCATTTAGATCGTTCTGTATCACCAACCATTGACTGGCATGAAATGCAAAAAGCCACAAGACTTCCTGAAGAGAAACAAAAAGAACTTGGTCTCTTCCGAAGGTACAAGGCAAAGTTGGCATGGGCTTTAGTATATGTGACAAATCTCATGCACAAGTGCCGCGTGCTACACAATGACTTGTCTCCCATGAACATCATGTTGCATTTTCCGGATTATTCAAACGACATAATCAACATTGGAATTTGTGATTTTGGAATATCAAGTCGTTTTGACGAAAACGCGCCTTCACATTTTGGAAAGCCATCTGAGGCCGAGAGGGATCAATACCGAGAAGGTCGTTGGTGGGTTGCCCCGGAGTTGTTTTATGCATATGGACCTCCAAATTCTGATACAAGCATACCGATCATGCAACAACGGTATAAATATACGCAACAGTCAGACTCGTATTCTATTGGGAAGTTGACCGAATGGATGAGAATTGGTGATATGGACTATTGGGACAAGGATTTGTTCAAGAGCCGCGAGGGATCAATGTACTTTGGAATGAAGTTGCGTGAACTCGTGAACACTGATCCAAAGAAAAGACCAACGTGTATAGAGATCACAAATTCCCTTATGTCTCCACCATGGTCCATGATGCCCCCCGAATTGGTGTTCCGAGACTCACCTTTGTAATAGGATAGTCTAGAGCAAGAGTTTAGTGCTGCAAGCAATGAGCTTGGTGGCCAATTATGTGTTGCTTACTTTGTAATATTTTCCTATAATATATGAAGGAATTTTATGCTACACGCCTTGTCTTTAGAAAAACAATTACTCAATGGGCTATTTGTCAAATTGTATATATTGAATATGGCCTTTTACACATTGTTATGCAAAGTGTAACAACTTTTGAATTCAAATGTTCTTGGTCCTTTTTGATTCCGTAGTATATAATGGACGCAAGGAAAATAAGAAAATGAAAATAAATTAGTTGGTAATTGATGTTGAAGACTTGTATTATTTCTTGAATAAAATGTGCTAGTATGCACTTGAAAGGAGTTTTACTTTCATGGTCATTGAATTCAAATAGTTGTTTTTTCAATCCCTAAAAAAATGTAAGTCATACATCATTTACATTCTCTTATTATTTTTTCTATTTCCAAAAATAAAAGCAAGTTGGTTTTTTTTTCCTATTTATTCTAATTCAAATATAGGAAACATACATTTTAGACTTTTTTAGACTTTTCCTTTTTATTCGTACTTTACCTATTTCAAAATAGATGAGAGATGTTTTTATTTATTTATTTAACCTTTTTCGCTCTCTTCCTATTTATTTTATTTGGAAAAAGGAAGTTCATTGACTTCTTGCGACCCTTTTTTTTTTTTTTGACAATGAAACAAGAGTGGATATTGCAAAAAAGATATGTAGCCATAATCTTTGTCATTTATTAAACACACAATTCGAGAAAACTTGGATGAATTCAATAATAAATGTAAATCTGGTTTTACCATATATATTATTCCTAGTAGCATAATGTTTTCCTACCATATTCTTTTTTTTGGTATATGTCATCCAAATTGATAAAAACACACATTCTTTCATAGATGGTTGGAGTATGATATAAGTCCAACAATGACTTTCATTTATAGATTTGTGTCCGTACAAGAAATTTAGTTATTAGGCATGTAATTTACCAAAATTAGTGTGTGTAACATAGTATGTAATTTGAGTCTACATCCAAAAATACATAATGAACATCTCATGTCAAAACAATTACAAAGACATTATTGTTACAATTGCAATGGTTAATAATCATAACATTGGTTATTAACAATTGAATTAGTTATTAACAATAAAATTAGTCATTAACAATGAAATAAGTCATTTACAATAAAATTAAGAATTAACAATGAAATTAATTAATAAGAAAAAAATTAGTTAACAAGAACTTCTAAAACAATTGCAAAGATTTAACTTCTGTTCAGATAATCAATAAGGAATCCATTTGTACCACAACCGACCTCAACCCTAATGGCTCCCCAAATATAGTATAAAGTATAAACTAGTATTCCATAAATTTTGCAACACAAATGGGATTGAGCTCACAATCCTTTTTTTTTCCCTTGAGATTTGGTGCTCAAAAGCAACAAAAAATTTAGGCTAGCTATAAGCTATAGGAATTTTTTAGGAAAATTTTGGATGAAATTGCTAGAAAAACTTCAACTTCTAGAAAAGTCTTCGATGAAATCGCCACAATGTAAATGAAAATAGAATTTTAGATACTTAGTATCACATTTTCTATCCAGTACGTGGATGAATGTTGAAGCTTGGAGCCCCTCCGTAACATTTAGTATCGCCACTTTCCCAGCGCAAGGAAAAATGGAAAAAAATATCACAATCTATAAACATGTACTAAGAAAGAAAAGAAAAGTCCATGCATTAATAGATGGACCTGCTGTCGCCCAGGACCCGCGGTCGCCTTCGCAAAGTGGACTCGTGGTCGTCCTGGACCCGCGGTCGCCTAGGACCCGCAGTCGCCTTGGACCCGCAGTCGCCCTGGACCCGCGGTCGCCCACTCGCCCGGGCTCCTTCGACCCGCGGTCGCGTTGGAGCACCTGTCCAGACCCGCAGTCGCCCCACTCTAGGACCCACGGTCGCCCTCGAGCACTTGCGCTGACCCGTAGTCGCCCCACTTCCGGATCCGCGGTCGCCCTGGAGCACTGGGCTGACCCGCACTCGCCCCACTTCAGGGCCCGCACACGCCCCAGGGGCGACCTCGGGTACATCAGCGTTCTCCTCCACCCGCAGTCACCATTAAATTTTCCCTGGCATTCTGCGCACTGTCTTTCACCTGCTGACGTGGCTGAATGCGTGCACAGAAGCTAGGGGTTTGAGTTGTGGGGGGGGATTTTTGTCCCTTTGCAGGGCTCATTTTATTCACGCTTGGATGACATAGGGTGTATCACGAGAACATTGTATTTTTGTAAATGTTAAATGTGATAGGAT
Source organism: Rhytidiadelphus loreus (assembly GCA_947034895.1). NCBI lineage: Eukaryota > Viridiplantae > Streptophyta > Bryopsida > Hypnales > Hylocomiaceae > Rhytidiadelphus > Rhytidiadelphus loreus. The sequence goes on along the minus strand of OX344765.1, from coordinate 8,805,020 downwards.
TACGTTTAGCATTTTTTACACCTACGGTTTAGGCTTGCAACCCTAAACCGCATAGTACTTAGTTGGCTACTTTTGAGACGAAGTGATCGTTATGGAGGGCGAGGACTCTCAACCGCCACACGGTATGTCAAGATACCGACTTCGGCTCAACCAAAAGGCGGTTCGTGACAAGGATCGTAAAAGGAGCGGCAAACCTCGCAAGAAGCGTGTACCCATCTTGTTGCATCCAAAGATGAAGGCCTTTTTGGGATGGGAAGTAGAACCAGAGCCTTGGACATATGAAACTGTAAACAAATATGTGGATTGGTGCCACATCAACAAGTTGTTCCCGTTTTGGCGACACCCTTTGCACGTGAAGTCTAATAAGGCAAATTTGGCTTACTACAAGAGTGTTGTCTTCCAGCGAAGGTGTTTGGAGGTATGGCAGCAACTCTATTTGGAGTCCCAGCCTTATCGAAATGACAACTTCTCTTTCTATCTTGTGCAAATGGTGTACGTTGAAGTTCAATTGAAGAAAAAGGTAGATTGGACAACCTTGAAGGAGCTTCCTATCGGTGACCGCCCGGACAGACCGATAGTGCTGGATGAAGAAGGACTTCTTCAAGCAAATCAGAAGCTTTTAGAGGCAAAGCCTGGCAAGTTGGCTGTTGGTGATGACCAAGTTCAATGGTCTTCAACTTCTAGCTCAGATGAGCACACTCATGAATACGATGGATATTCTTTTGAGAGTGACGACGAAGACATTGGCAAAGAAAAACAAGAGGCGGCTGAAGATGTTCAAGTTGACAAGAAGGGCAAGAGGAAGCTTGAGGAGCCACAATCATTGTCCAAGATTCAAAAACAAAGCGAAGATGTTCATGTACCGATCAATGTGGACCGTTCTGGTGCAGACATTGGGTCTAGCGGAAGTAGTGACAATGATTCGGAAGACAATTTAGAGATGTTGGGCACTAAGATCGAAAGTGCACGAGCAGCTTTGATTTCAACAGTAGCGGATCTTATGAATTTAAAAGAGAAGGTACAACATCTTCCAGTGAATCCAACTGTTGTGGATGGGTTGAAGAAGGAGTTAGAGGCGACTGAAAACGCCGTTGCTGAAAATGAGAAGATTTACTCTAAGTTAAACAAAAGTAGAGTAAATTATTTCAAGAAGATCGAAGACGGGCGAGCACACATTTCCGATGATTTAGCGGTGCTTCAAAATAAACTTGATCTTTTGCAACGTGATAAATGGTCCCATCAAAGCGAAAGGAGAAGCTTGAATCTTCAAATACGTGAGCTAGAGATGGAATATTATGATGATGCCTTAAAAGAAGCCAAAAAAGAGGGCATCTTGGCTTTAGCTCCGGATTATGGTAGCAATACAGAAGAAAGAGCAACACTTTTTTATTTGGTGAAGCTACTGGAGAAAAAACAAGAGTTGTTGCATGAGGACATATTGGACTTGGAGCGCCACATTCTTTATTTTAAGGAATGGCGCAAGTGGGCCTATGAAGGCATAGGTGCCACCCGTGCGGAACTTCAAAGAATGAGACCGGAGCCCAAAGAAAGTGACTTTGTGAATAGTGAAAAAAATGCTTAGTGGTTGGATCTAGTGTGGTAGAAAAAAACAATTTGGCCTTCCAATTTTTGATTTTCCAAAGGTTTTGTGGAATAAAGAAATTCACACCTTTGTTTTTGAAATGTACATATGTTTTTATTATATTTTGAATACGAGGGCTATGAATTTGGTGTCTTTGCAAGAATGGATGTCAGAGATGGTACCTACGGGCTGAAATTTGGGACTGAATTTTTGAAACTTTATTTGAAGATAGAAAAAACGATTACCTTTGTGGTAATATAACTTTTTTTCCAATCGGTGCCCGGGAACAAAAGTTATGCCCATATAGTCCAAACTCCAAAGCAGGGGAGAATGGGCAGCAAAAAAATGTGACAAGCATTTGAATTTATTTTTCTAAGTTTTTTTCCCTCATAGATTATAATTTTGTCTATCCGGAAAGCTTTTTTTCATTTCATTTGGATATTTTATGAGAAAGTTATGGACAATCTTGTTTATTGGGCAATTAGAGCTTCTGGTGGGAAAAATACCTTGTAAGATTAATTTAGGAACGCAATTTTGGCAATTGTTCAAGAAAAGAAGTTTGACATGGTTTAGTTTGCTTGCAACAACAATTTGACTGTGGGGATTAGTGCATTTTAATTCTATCTTAGAAAGAAAATAGATTTTCATTCAATCTCATATGTACTTCTATTCTACAAGTTTTTTAAGAATGAAAATTAAGTTTTTTTGAAAACCTTTTTTTTATTTAGACTCTCAACTCAATTCTCCACTATATTTGTTTAAAGCTCAAAACTCTGTAGTGCAAGAAATTAAAGTGAAAAATGTTAAAAGTCAAATAATGTAGTCCAGCAATGTGCTGAAAAAATTGTTTTTTTCACTCTAAATGCGTATATCTTGCAATCTGTAAGATGAAAAATTCTGAAATTTTTTCCACACATTCTCATACTAGTAAGGTGTAAGATCCTATGGTTATGTGTGGGAAAAAAACAATTTTCAAAAACAATTTTGGATACTTTAAGAAATTGTTGAGTAGAAGTAGGTAAGATGTAGTTGTAAAATTTAAATAATGAATATCTCTAAAATGAAATGAAAATGGTGAGAGTGTGCTATCAAGTGAAGTTAACTATGTGACCGGACCTAATTTTTTTTTAGATTGTAGAAATTGCCTGGAGAAACAAATCCTACAAGCAACTTTTAAAAGAAGAAGCTGTAGACTCAAGTTGCCCGCCAAACAAAATGGTCCATAACTTTCTCATAAAAAATCTGAATGGAATGAATCAAATTTTTCCATGTAAACAAAAACATGTTGTATGAGAAAAAAATCCAAAAGGAAAAAATTCATTAAAAGATTTGAAGATAGCAATTTTGTGGGGACCGTGTATGGAATCATTGTGCGAGGCATTACAACAAATGTATTTGCATTTCACCAATTACATTTTAGGCTACAAATGTATAAGTATGCCCAAACCTTCAAAACCAAAGCAATAGAAGGTTGTTGTCCATAAGCATAGTAGTACAATACATAGCCAAGGCGGTATAGTTTTAGAAGCCAACATCTTAACCCTAACTTTTGCTAGAGTACTACATTGTGCGAGTATGGATATACTACGGCCCTTATACTATGGGCCTTACATCTTGTATACTACTACGATTAACTAGAACCACCGTTGAAGTAAATATCTCATAGAAATATTTAGTTCAAGTCCATTGGATTGTTTTGAGAACCACTCGTTGCACCTTGTTCGTAATCATTGGACTCTCCAACAACGAGTTTCTTCTTAGCACGAGTCCTTGAAGCAGGTCCATCTGCTTCTAAAATAGATTCCAAGACATTGGAGTTCTTGAGAGCTTCAAGTGTCCTTTTAGTTTGCGGAGAGTGTAACTCCAATAGATAATCGAGTGCTTGGCTTTGATAATAAGGCCCGTATGTTGAGTCGAGGTAAGCCATACTATTCAAGTCTTCTGGAGTGGCATTTTCATCACGATTAGCCCCTTGTTCACCTTCAAAATTCCAACGGTGTCCTTCCGGATGAGCACCCCACTTGAAGGTTTGGGATGTCTTATCAAAATATCCACCAAGGCATTGAAAAAAAAACGCCCTCTTCCCTGCATTGTGAGCTCCTTTTCCCATAAGGTTGAATGCCACTCTTAGAATTTCACGCGGGTCCGTTTCCCAATTCAATTGTGAGGCAGCAGCTCCCATTTCTTGATCATGTAGGCCTTCTCGCCAACTCCAAAGCAAGTCTCGTCCCCAAAATCATGTCTCTGCCGTCGTGTCTCTATTGTGTTCCCAAGAAGGTGGCATGTAAGTCATCAAGTTGAACATGGTATACAAGCGATCATGGAATGGTGCTGCACAAATCACACATCGTCGTCTAATCAGACATTGAGTGATGAGACACTGAGGATGGTACACATGTGTACATGATCCAAGTGCCCATCCTCCTTCTGGCCCAAATTGTTCTAGACATATGGGGCATTTGGTATGATCCAAGACAAAATGAGCTGGCTTTGGCCACAATAGACTTTGGTCTTTTTCGTTGAAGTGACTAGACATCTGATTTCCATGGTCCCAACCATTTTGTGCCCAGTCTATGACATTTTTTTCCGCCACGTCAAGCATAGACATGTTATCCGGAAACATGTCCTCCATCAATGCCCATGATGTCAATCCATTCTCTCGTTTAGGGGCATTTGCTACAAAGTTCTTCGAAACTTTGTCTAGCTCTTTCGCAACTTGTTGAGATCGATCCACGGAGAGAATACACGCGACCTTCCAATGATAGTATGTCGCTGCCAACACTGCCAACTTTTCTCGAAGCATTCTATTTTCCTCAGCCAAATCAAGTTCCTTTGATGATTGTAGATGTGGAATGGCAGGAAACGAAAGTGAATCTTGAGTCCCTTGCAAACCATCAACGTGCGGATTGCTAGAATCTCTTGAGACGAACGGAAGTGGTGCCATTGGAAGAATTGAAGAACGCTTCGTACGCTTGGCAGGGGGAGAAAGGTGAATGACATCGCTGGTGAGGTCCCCAACAAGCTTGTCCAAGTGATGTGGATCCTGCTCAACAAAGGTTTCGTCCATGTCCGACAATGTGAAAGTCTGACGCTCTTTTTCTCGAAGGCCTTGTAATTCTTTGGATTGTTGAGAAATGAGAGCATTTTTTTGTTCACATGTAGACCGCCATTTCTTCACATCACCTTCTAAGGTTGCAATTTGTGCATCCTTGGTCTTCAAGAGGTCAAGAGCCTTCGCCAACGTCATCGCATTGTGAACAACATCAGATTCAGACTGTGGAATGGGAATGTGACTTGTGGCACATACGGGCGAGTCGTCACTTAAAGCAAAGTCGAAGACATTGCTAGCATCTTGTGGTGGCAAGATTGGAGTCGCAATTGTGGTTGAGGCTGATGCCAATCTAATTTTCGTGGTGGACCGTCGCACCTTGGCAGGATGTTTCATCTTCTTTCCCCGCGATGATGAAGCGGCTTGAACATTTGGATCTGGAACTGGAACTGGAACTGGAACTTGGACGGGGGTGATAATCTGCTCCTTCACTCGTACAAGCTTAGGAATCCGTGTGCCATCTGAATCATTATCCTCTTCTGATTCTTCCGTGTCCACCTCTTGAGTTTCTTTGTTTTGTGGATCACTTCGAAAAGGCCCAAGTCCACCCTCCGGAAATTTGAGAACCCCTCTTGGAATTATTCCAACTTCTGGACGCTCCACGTAGGTACTTTCTTTGATCGTGGTCCAGTCAACTTGTTTGTTCAAGGCGACCTCAGCATAGGCACCTCTAGCAATGAACAAAGGGGCCTCATTCCTATCTACAAAAGGGGTTTTGTAGAGGACCTGCCACAATTCTAAACACCTTCGTATGAAAGCTGGATTTTCACAATACTTCAAATTTGCCTTGTTATTGTATCGGTTGTGATGATGGCGCCATGCTGGAAAGAACTTCCCGATGTGACACCATTCAATGTAGTCTTCGCACACCTGCATACTCCAAGGCTCTGGCTCCTCGTTCCACCCTTTGAAAGCTAGGTGGTTATCATTGTTCAACACATGCCATCGCTTCTTGTGAATGTTACCCCTCCTTTTTCTAGTCTTGTCTTTGGCAGCCTTCCTAATTGCACCAGGAGTGCGTACAGTGGAAAAAACCGGAAGGGACCCATCACTGCTACCTCCAGTTGCCATGAGATTTGCGGACGTCGCAAAATTCTAAGAACCAAATGATAGCAAAAAATAGTATATATATTATCCAAAAGGGTCACGCATGCAGCCAACAAAGGTTGCAAGACAAAAAGCCTCAATGGAAAATGAAGGTGATAGCATGATGATGGACTACTGGCTATATAGGGCGAGTGACTTCGGTCTAGGGGGGCGAGTACGGATAGGGCAACTGCGTATCCAGCGACTGCGGGTTTGGGTAGGGCGATTGCGGGTCTGGATAGGGCGACAGCGGGTCCAAATTGGGCGACTTTGGGTCCACCACCGGGTCTAGGTACCTTTTGCGCACCCGCGGTCGCCCACCCAAGAACACTTCCTGAACCCGCGGTCTCCCTACCAAACCCGCAGTCGCCCACCCGCGGTCTCCCTCAGAAATCCGCAGTCGCCCACCCGCAGTCGCCCTCGCCCACCCGTAGTCGCCCACCCGCAGTCGCCCTCGTCCACCCGCAGTCGCCCTCTTCCACCCGCAGTCGCCCACACGCAGTCGCCCTCGTCGACCCGCAATCGCCTACCCGCAGTCTCCTACCCGTACGCGCCCTCCAGTTTGCCAAGTGGATGCCATGTGGCATCCACCTGGAGGGGGGTAATTTCCTGTAAAGTCAAAGGTAAATTTGACTTTTCGTGACGTCGCGCGGGCTCTACTAGACGTCGCGCGACGTCTGTCTGTCGCGGTGTCGCGTTGTCGCAGCGAACAACCCTGCCTGGGACTCTTAGGGAATATCTATAAGTCTTTTAATTTTAATTAAAAGAATCACAAATTGAAGAGAATATTAGATTCAGGTGCAAAGTGGTGAAAATTGGGGGATATATAAATTTAACCATACTAATTGTAATACTAACATATGCAATCTTTCACTTCCACTATACAATTTTAATTGTCTTTCAATCCTTAACCTTCAATGCTTGACAATTTTGGACAAAACCTAGATGTGCAATAGGGTGATTACAAGAAAGATTGGTACTATGGTCAATTTTGTTAAAATGGCGGTATTCCGCATGCCATTTTAATGGAATATCTTCTACAAATGGAGAATAAGTGTGCCACGATAGGGTCAAACATGTGCCAATTTTATGCATAGCACATTCAAATCACTCCTAGTTCACAGATTTCTACTCCCCTCGGACAATCTTTGCATTGTTTTTATTTTTTCAGTGGTTTCATTTTGTGCCATTTTAATGGAATACTTCCATTTTAACGAAATTGACCATTACTATATTGCGTCACAATTGGAGTGACAGAGTTGCCATTGGCTATAACTTTTGAAAAATGAAACATACACACTTGAATTTTTTATTGAATATGGCTAACTTGGAAGTCATGAGATTCCTTATTTTTCAAAAAAATTGAAAAAACATTCTATAATTCAAATTCAATTTAGCTAATTTGTCACACTTTGCATTTTAGAGGAGTTTACTACTATGGAGTATCCAAAAAATATGATATACACCTGAAATTTTTAGCTATTCCCACACAGCCACATTAGACAAGCAGGTGCTTGCTAGTGGAATTTTTTTTTTAACTATTTTTTATCTACCACATGCATGCGAATAAGGGTTCATTGCACGCAACATTTCGAACATTAAAGATGGTTTCGACTTCTATTTTTTGGTGAAATGTAATCACTATCAAGTCTTTATTAATGGCCTATTTTAAGGGGGGGTATTCATGATTTTTGAATTATTATTAATTTATACCTAGTTGTATTTATTTTTTTGTAACAAACTGTCTTTTTCTCAAATAGTACTTTTTCGGTACTTACAAGTAGTCAAAAGTATTATTAGTTGTTGATTTTTCATATCAACGTTGAGATTGTTCTATTTCATAGTACTAAGTGCAAAAAACTATAATTTTGGACTTTTGGTAGAACGCTACTAAAATCATTCGGTCTTTTTTGCAACCATCCAATAATATCCTTTAATGTGGTCAGTTTTCACATAAATTAATTAAAGTGAAGATGTTAAATGTTGTAAGAAATCATAAACTATAATTGCTCACAAATTACAAAAAAATCACTCATTACACCTAAATTTTTAAATAATTATGGTTGTTTGAAAGTGCAAGAAGTACATTACAAAAATTCTGGGGTCTCTAGAGGGCTACCTTGTGGTGATAAACCAAGCTATTTCAAGCTTGGTTTGTCACCCCAAAAAGTGTTGCACCTTTGGTGTCGGCCAAGGTGAATATCTCAAAATCTGCTAGTTTGGGGGATTTTTTTTTCCGTAGTTAATTTTTTATTCATTAATTTCGATTTATGTGTTGCTGCCACTACAGATTCAGGCGGGCAGAAATAGGGGGAAAACGATTTTTTTTGCAAAAAAAACTCAAATTTCAAGGTCCCTTAACAACTGCGGAGCAACCTTCTTGAGACTCCAGATTTTCTCTAATGTATGAATGCAAAATGCTTGAATTTCAGAGAATTCAATATAAAATTTTGTTTTTTACAAGTTAGTTGTATAAGACCCCATTAAATATGTGGCTCATAGGTACTACTTGATATATTTGGTATTCAATGCCCTAGATTATGTTTGCTATCCTACATTTGCATCCATTTAAGCTTTATTTTTTGGGATTTTGAATTCTCAAATAAGCAATAGCAAATTAAAACTAGCAGCTAGAGGATGATATACTTTATTATTCCTATATTCCATCCCATATTCTTTTAAATAGAACATAAATCTCTTAAGTGTTTGATTGTTTGGTCATAAAGATGTATTGTAAGGATAGGATTTTGTAGTTTACTTTGAGAGTGGATACCCTCAAACAACATTAGATTATTTGACTTCACAGTTTAGTAGATACTTGAATGTGAAATTTTATATGGGCCAGTAAAATGGTTGGGTAGCACATTGAACCCCTCAAGGATCAAGAAGACATAATGTGTGCTCTTCAAATTTTCAATGGCAAATTTTTGGTAGGATGAAACAAATCTCCATATTTTGTAAACTAGGATCTTATAGAGTTAGTAACAAGTTGACATACTTGCTGTATTTTCTAATTTTCAAAATTTCAATGTCATAAGTATTTAAATTTTATTTAGGAAATGTAGTCTAATAAGAAAAAAAAGCAAACATAATGTTTTTCTAGTGAAAGGAATAGTAGGGATGGAAAACAAAAATTTGGACATTTCTAGACTTTATTCTTCACAAACAATTTGAGTCTCGAGAATTTGTTTTTCAAATTTGTATTTTTAGCAATTTTAAAAATACAAGGTTCAATCTAATGTGATTAAGAATACAAAACAATTAGAAGGATCCTAATTTTTTGAAGATGTTCCAAACAATATGATGATAATAATAATTGTTAAATTTTAAAAATAAACACACATATAAAGTTTTTTTAAATTTGTAGGATCTAATTTGGTCAGTTTTGGCTTTCTACTCCTTCTGTTTGAAAATGTGTATATTGAGAAATTTGAGAGAGTTTTTTTATTTTTCAATTATTTCAATTAAAAAATAACTGATTTGCCTAAGATTTCAATACAATTTTTTTGGGGGGTAAAATAGCATTATTCATCTTCTTATAAATTTTCTTTCCCCAAAGAAACATTTTTTTTGCCTATAAAGTTGGTCATCCAAAATTGTTATAATCTAAAGATCCAACGGTCAATATTTTCTACAATTAATTTCATGCATACTAAACAAAATATTCTATAATTTTATTTATTTTAGTAGGTTAAAATTAAAAATTTCAAGCACATCCATGTGCAAAAGAAAATATCAAAGTGGGACAATTCATTGAAAACCTCATTTGTCAAAAAGTTGTTGGGCCTTGAGGGGTTAATAATGTGAGTAGAATATCAACATGAGATGTTTTGAAGTAGATCCTTTTTGTGCTCAGTGACAAATGAGAGGATTAAAATTTAAAAATATTCATCTAAAATTCCATAGTATTCTAATCATTTTATAATTTTTAGTAGAGTTGGCAATCTACAGTGGTGATAAAAACAAGAGCAATTTTGGAAGTTCCAATTGATCTAAATTTTTTTTGAACTCATAAGGTATCTATAAAAGTGCTATATAAAATTTGTGATTTTTTTGACATTGCTATATAAGTTGCATAAAATGTTGTATTCATAGGATAGGCAAAATGGTTAGCAATTCCACATCTACTATTGCTTTGTTAAGATGTGAATTATGGAAGGAAGCTTCAAAGCATGTGACATTTTTGAATTGAATAAACATGGTGGGTGTGAAGGTAGCCATGTATTTATTTTTTTAAATAAGGATTTCATGAGACTGTAGTGAATTGTTTATATGGAATTGGGTTTGAAAACACCATATGTATACTTGATTCATATAAGGAAATTATATGTGCATACAAGGGTGATTGCAAGAAAGACCAATCCTATTTGGCGTCACAATTGAAGTGACTGAATTGCCATCAATCATAACTTTCAGAAATTGAAGCCAATGGACTTGAAATTTTTATTGAAGATGGCTAATTAAGAAATCATGAGATTCAATATTTTCATAAATTTTGAAAAATAATTTTATAATTAAATGTCAATTTAGCTAATTTGTCACATTTTGCGGTTTAGGGTTTTTTAGTACTGTGGAGCATCCAAAAATTATGATGTTCACTTGAATTTTTTGTAGGCTATTCCTACACTAGATGAGCATGTGCCCACCAAAGGACATTCAAAAAAACACAATTCTTTGTCCTCAACATGCATGCAAATAGGGGTCCCTTGCGCATAGTGCTCCAAACATTCATGATGGTTTCAACTTTTAGTTTTTGGTGAAATGTAATCACTATCAAGTCTTTACAAATGTCCAATTTTTAGTTTTTATTTATTCATGATTTTCTAATTGTTATTAATTTATACTTAGTTTTATCTACTTTCTGTGACAAACTATCATTTTTTTCAAGTAGTACTGTTTCAGTATTATTAAGTACTCAAAAGTACTATTGGCCATTGATTTTTCAGATCAACAGTTGAGATTGCTCCATTTTGTAGTACTGTAGTACTCATAGTACTCAGCGCAAAAAATCGCAGTTTTGGCAGAACGCTACCAAAATCGTTCGGTCTTTCTTGCAATCACCCATAAGTGAATGTTGATTGAGTATAGGAATAGTGACCTCATGACACTTGGAGGCAACAATTTTTGTAGGCAATTTCTTGTCCGTTTGCACTAAATTTGATGACCCTACACTATGCCCTTAGAACATATACCATCCAAGTGGCTAACAAATCACTCGTTGGAAGTTTTGGTTTAAAGGCCCGGCATTGTTATCACCACAAACAAGCTTAGGGTTTAGGGATAGGTCAGTAGGTGACAAAGGTGTGAGATAGAGTAGCACCATTTTTTGGTTGTTGTAGGCTTGTAGCCTCTATTACATTAATCTCAATGTATTTATACTCTCACGGCACTAGCTTTGTGTTGTGCATTCACTGCATTGTCACCTATTTTGTGTTGCAATACATTATGGGGGTGCCATTAAGTACTTCCATTATGAGCATTGATAACTACTTTGTAGACATTTAGAATGCATAGTGCTAGGTTTTTGCCATATTGATTTCCACTTTGTAAGGTATGATGTTGCATTTGTTTTGTGTACTTGAAATTATGGCTTGAATGCACTATACTCATGTAGATGATTGTGGAGGATTTCAACTACAAGCGCTAATTGAAATTGTAGAAAGGTGAGGCACATTGCAATTAAGACTTGCAATTTGTGTTTGTCAACAATGTATTCCTCACCATACAACATTCTTCATTAAGTACAATGAGTTTGCATTTGGTATCCTTTGTTGTTGTAGTCATGGTCATGGTTGTTGTCTTTGGGTGTAGTGGATGGAGATAAATAAATCAAGGAGATTGGAGATTGTTAGTGTTGGTTTAGAAGAGTTGGATTTAGGGATTAAGAATTTTTGGTGTAAGGATTTTTGATGGTTGACTCTCCTTCTCAACTTGTTAACATGGACTTTGCAAGTGCGGCAAAGACTAGCCACGAAATTTTGCACATAGAGAGGCGGAAGAAGAAACTCGAGCAACTAAAAAGAGAGGCAAAGGTTGTTGAGTGGAAGGTATAGACAAAGAAGAATGTAGTTGAAGTTGAGGTATAAAAGAGAGATCAAAATGCCAAGACTATACATAGCTATTTCACATCTGGTCGAAACTTTGAGAATTGCGGTGTGTTGCAGTGTGTAGCAAGGAGGGTGCACAATAAAGTTGGAGGTGTCAACGTTAGATTTTCAAGTGCTACAACGATTGATAGTGAAATCCTCCTCTCTTGCCTTGACATTGTCTCCATTTTCAATGATGAGGAAGTGTCCTTAGATTTGGAGGATGATGGCCAATTGTAACAACATAAGAAAACCGGTTTCTAGAGTGAACTAGATCTCAACGCAAATGACATGCTAGATTTCAACAACTTCATAGAGCTGTCCTACTATAAAAGAGAGTGGAAGGTTGGACATTTGTAATCCAAAGGTGCGAAGGTAGGATTAGCATCCATTCCATTTTGATAAAAATAAGGAAAAATTACCACTTGTACCACAAGTTCAAAATTAAGTAGGCAATGAATTGAAGGAGCCATGGAGTGAGTTTGATCTTCAAGAAGACAATATCACGTATATGATGTAGTGCATGTTGTGCACAATTATGCAAGGAAAACTTACTCACATGGCTTTGAAATAAGACACCATTTCTAAGCATGGTAGTTGCAACATTCACAAGAAATGCATGGTGTTGTATGCATGCTACCATAATTGAACAAATCCAAGGGTGTACCTCCATTGAGTTCCACAAGAAATGCATCTAGTTTGCTACACTATTCCAATTGTTGTCATGTGGAAGGTCAATGATAGAATTAGAAGCCAAGTTTGAATTACATCAATTCATTATTGTTCCTTGCATGCCTCAAAAGGATTGGTATGATGATTTTGGTTGGGTCATGGTTGAACACATGTATAACTTTGTAAAGCAAAAAACCCATATATACATGTCTAGTACCACATACATGGTTGTGACAACAGATGAGACTAGTACTTGTGACAATACAAGCTGGACTGCCATCAATGAGTATGTCATAGTAAATTGATGTTATATTCATTTGTTGTTCACCATCCAAAAGATGGATAGTGATAGTGCAAGTGCTAAATAATAAGTTGACTAAGGTAATTATAGGTGCCTTGAGCATTGAAGGAGGGGCTTCATAGCTTTGGAGATTTCTCAACAATTGCTTTATTTTGGGGTCAACAGGGTCAACATGTTCAAGGGCCTTAAGGATGGAGTGACAACATTTGAACCTTATAGCATAGTCCTTGTCTACTTTTCCGACGATGCATGAAATTGATGAAGTGTTGAGGGTGATATATAGCTACTTCATGCATTTGTAGAAGAAGGCAACAAAATTCAAGGAATTGTCATAGTAGCTAGCTTTTTAGGAATGAAATTACTCAAGAAAGTTAGGACTTGTTGGCTCGGGGATTCACTTAGAGTCACTACAACAATAGCAGTGTTTTATGACTGTAGAAATATGACTGAGGATGACTGGCGACTGCTCACAGTCATATTTTGGGATGCCAACACCTTGGGGAGAAATATGATTGTAAATATGACTGCTAGTCATTTTTGAATCTTGTACTTCATAAGCGTATATTATACGCCCATTGGGAACACCAAAGTATTTCATAGAGAATGTAGGGAACATGTTTGGGGAACATTGAGTCATATTTCTAATCATATTTTCATGGGAGTGACATTTTTAAATTTTCGGGTAGCCCAAAAAAAATATGGGCAATCCAAAAAAATTATGGAGAAGTCATTGTTTAAAACTTTGAAATCCTAGCCAATTCTTTTTTTGAATTTACAAACCTAATGACCACTTTTTTAGAGTTTTGAAACCCTAGCCGTCATTTTTTTAGGGTTTTGAAATCCTAGCTGTCACTTCTTTAGGGTTTTGAAACCCTAGCCACCACTTCTTTAGGGTTTTGAAACCCTAGCCGCCACTTCTCTTAGTTCTTCTTCCTTTTCTTTTATTATCTTTTAGCTCTTACTTGTTACTTGTTGTTTTTTGCTTCTTAGTTGTTGGTTTTTTTGTTGCATTTTAGTTCTTGTTGCATCTTAACTCTTGCTTCTTGTTGATTTTAGTTTATGAATCTTGTTTCTTCTTCTTGCTTTTTAACTCTTTCTTCTTTTTAGTTCTTGCTTTTTGTTTCCTCTTATTTCTTTTTAGTTCTTGTACTTCTTATTTCTTTTTATTGTCTCTTAATACTTGTTTCTTATTGCTTCTTAGTTGTTATTTCTTGTTGCATCTTAAGTCTTGTTTGTTGTTATCTTTTAGTACTTGCCACTTTTTTTTTCTTCTTTCCTTCATCATCATTTTTATTCTTTCTACTCTAAACTTGTGTTACATATTTTGTGTTGTTGTAAACCTTACAAGGTTGAGCTTTGTTGCTCATTCACTAAAAATTGACCTCTCATTTCTTTAATTGTATATGCAGGCACCAAAAGTTAAATCAAAGTTGTTGAAAGCTACTTGCAACCCAATAGAGCCATCTTCACATTATTGTAAGGAATATAAACCCTATTTGATTTTGTGAATGATTCATTGTGATATACATGTTTTATATTGTTGGCTAATAAATGTCAATAAAGAAAATTGCATTCTTTCTTGCATTCTCCCTTTCCATTATGATTGTCTCATGTATATCTCTAAAATCATGATTATGTATATTTAACTAAGTGAAGGATTTTTTTCAATTGTTAAATCATCTTGATGTATAATTGCAATGTGTCATGTCCATTTAAAATGCATGAAAAATGTAATTGTAGTTTGTAATTAAAGCTATTTTGGACCTCAATCATCCCAATCACAAAACTACACAAATTTTTTTAAAATATGACTCTCAATTATCCAAAATATCACTTGTTTGAGTTACATTTCACAATATATATATTGACCAAAATATAATTAGTTATAGTCATATAATGCTCATACTTATGTGTGTCAAAATGTGACCTTGCACTTTTCAAAATATGACTACAGTTAGTCATAAAATTACTAATGACATCCAAATCAACTACCATGTCAATAAAGAATATGACTTACAAGAGTCATATTCATATTTCACATCATTCAAAAATATGACTCATAAGAGTTATTTTTCACATAGCAGAAAATATGACTCACAAAAGTAATATTCTACAATTCACATCACCAAAAAAAATGACTCATCACAGTCATATTTCACATTATTAAAAAATACGACTCATTGCAGTTATATTCCACGTCAACCAAAATATGACTCATCATAGTTATATTCCACGTCAACCAAAACATGACTCACCACAATCATATTCCACGTCAACCAAAAATATGACTAAATGGAATCATATGCCACGTAGGATTTTTTTTCTTTGCCCAGATAGCTCAAGAAAAGTCAAGCCCCCAAGGATAGTCAACGTATACGCCATGTTGGCAAATTATGGCTAAATATACCCCCAAATCCATATGACTCAAAATATGACTGATGTTTGAAGCGACTTGTCGGTAATGACTGAACCCAATCATGCTCCAAGTCATCTACAGTGATTTTTGCATGAGTCATATTTTTCGATTTTATGACTCTCTACAATTATATTTTGCAATCATAAAACACTGCTTTTGTTGTAGTGAGTATTCATTAGAAACCACGTGCAAACAAAACTTTGGACCCCTTTTTGAATTTTAAATAAATACAAATAAATATGAATAGATTTTCCTACTTTGAAAGTTTATGTTTTGAATTATTGATATTTTTATTTGTTAATAATAATTAGTTACAAATTTTTGAAGTAAAAAGATACACTGTAGAACTGAAAAATAACTTTCACACTCCTATGTTATATATGAAAAATTTGTCTAAAAAATGAACAAAAAATTCCTAAAAATAACTCTCTATTGAAAGCTCATTTTGAGTTGAATATTGATTCATTGGTCATCTAAATGTGTTCTCTATAATTATTTGAGTTGAAAACATGTCATTTTAGTTCATTTTCAACCTCTTTTAGAAATCGTTTCATAATTTATTTGAGTTGAAAATTTCAAAAATAGAAACCTATATTCATTATTAAACAATGCTCAAAATTTTAGGTTGAAATTATAGTTTATTAGAAACCACTTGTTTGCACGTGGTTTATTATAGTAGAACTAAGTGCACCACCCAAGCTCATTGGATGAGTTGCTTGGGTCCAATTTAAAGGTTGCTAGTTGAATACAAAGGGGTCATAGCCATGATGCACATAGGAATTTAAGACAACAAGAAGTGGGGACCAAAAACTAAGGTGAGTTGAAGTCCGAGGGTGGGAATTTTTATTTAATATGCAAGGTAGTAAGGAGGACCATTTTGGGAAGAGGAAAAAACCTGAATACTTCAAATTTGATCATTTATTATAACGTTAAAAGTACTTTTAATATAGTTTTTACAATGAAGAACTAGGGCTAAGATTTCTAATAAATTTCAATACCTTGTCTAAGATTGTACAAAACTAGTAGCACGCCTTTCACTTTGTGTTACATGAACTTGTGACATTGAAGTTGATTCCATAGACAATGGAGCTCTTGGAGGTTGAATCATTGTCACAATAGATGGTGTAGCTTTTGGCGGTTGAATCAATGTCGTAGCTCTTTGAGGTTGAATCAATGTTCCTGCATTTGTAGATCTCCTTCTAGAAATGTTTCTTTTCATTCTTTAAGTAATTGTCCAAAGATGACTTGTCATCTTATGATACTAGAAAATTTTGAATCTACATTTATTTTCAAAGCAATCAAGCAAGTGACATGATTCTAATCAATAAAATCAACCTCACGGCTACTATAACCATCATATGAATATTGAAGACCCTCAATTTGTTTGTAATACTTAGGTTATATTTTTATACCTTCTTCATTCAAATAAACTAGTCTCACATAATCAATTAATCCTCCTTTATCCAATTATTTCACAATTTTCTATATATGAGCTAAATACCATGTCAAATTCTTACCTTCTTCCATGATGATGACAACATCATCAAACAAGCCTACTTCCTCAACCTCCTCAACACCTTCTAACAAGGATGAATTTTCAACTAAACTTCTATATAACACTCACCACAACCTATCTAATGGTAATTTAGATGGTGAATGTGCATTAAGCTTTGTAATAAGTCTTATTTAAATACTGGATCTTTTCTAAGCACATCAACAACTAGTGACACAATACAAGCTTTATTATCTTTAAGTTTGGAAGTACTTCCATTCATTTGACTTTATTGTTCAATTTTTAAGATAGAACTTCTTATTAACAAATCAACCTCATTCACCAAATTGTCATCAATATGTGTGATGATTTCTAAATTTGATTAATTAATTTGAACATTATTAATCACCACTGCACTAGTTTCATCATCCACTTCTATAGCACCTTGTTCTACAATATTTAGTGACTCTAAAAAAGAAGAAGGCTAAGGTTTAACCCATTTACTTGCGGTGAAAACTACATCCTTCATTTCAACATCCATTGCTTGTATTTGAGCTTCAATAAAACCATTTTACCAAGCTTCTTGCAAAGTCTCATTAAAAACAAATTCATAATCATCAAGGTCAAAAGAACAACATGATCGATTTTCATCCCACCAAATATTTTTATGTCCTCTTGATTCCTTAAACAAGGGACCTGTCTATCTTCATCAAATCTTTTTTATTCAATTCTATCTTATGTGATGTGCAATCTACTACGTCTCTAATACAAAAATTATGTTTGTTCTTATCATGTTGACCAAGAAATGAGAAATAATATTCACAACAATCTAAATGGCTAAATCCACTTTGTCTAAAGCAACAGGCAACTTAGGAAACAAATCATACATCATCATGACATGATATTAAACAATCTATAATGGATTCCTTAGTCAACCAATTATCTTTTTAAAAGCGTCTATGTCTAATATGGCAGATGCATTCCATTCCAAAATAAATCATATGCATTACAAAACAAGACAACTTCATCTTCTCTAATAAGGTTCCTCTTCCATAAAAAAACTTCTAAAAAAAACCAAATCACTTTAAGATGTAAGATTGTTCCTTTACATGCTCTTGAATCCTCTCATTCACAACAATAATACCATTCTTGAGTTCTTTTAAACATTTTCTTACCTTAAGAAAGGAAATGCGTTGAACAACAAGAAAGTTTTGCTTATTTTTGACATTTATGTCATCTTTTAACAAACCATGTTGATCTTTTGAAAAATAACGATAAACCCGTAGTAGATGGTTCTTACTTGCTATATACTTATCCCAAAATAAGGCTCTTAATTATTGCTGAAAGAAGAGGATTGCAGAGCTTCTTTCCAACATGTAAAAGGGTCCACATCATTATTAGTGGAGCATC
Organism: Rhytidiadelphus loreus; assembly: GCA_947034895.1. Classification (NCBI taxonomy): domain Eukaryota; kingdom Viridiplantae; phylum Streptophyta; class Bryopsida; order Hypnales; family Hylocomiaceae; genus Rhytidiadelphus; species Rhytidiadelphus loreus. Next base: position 8,786,866 of record OX344765.1, on the reverse strand, counting down.
ATCTCCAATTTCAACACACATTAGAAACTCATTAGATTTTACGCCATATGTCCCCCTAGAGATGTTTTCTAGTATCAATTTTCTTTGCCTACTATCACCATTTGATGCATGACCCTATAGAGATCCTACATCTTTTTCAAGATGTTTTTTGTGATATTTTTGTATCAACTTTCACTACTTTTGTACTTGTAAATGTTTAAATTATTACAAGTACTAAACAAACAATATACTAAGCTTGGCATACTTGCTACTAATGAATTAGCTACCAAAACCTGACACATAAAACCAACTTGTAAATTTTCAAAAACATTTGAAATACTATTCCAAATAGATGATGAAAGCTAAAGATCAAAATTACGTTCATGATTTTGGATGTTTAGTTAATTCTTTAAAGCCACAAAAACCATCAATCATATCTAACGCCCTATTCCATGTTGCAAGTTCTATACATTTTGTTTCATCTTTATTACATTCAAGGAAATTGCCTTTGAAATCCCAAGTTTTTGTTTGTATGATTTCAAAACTAAAGCTATGTGAGAAAATGTACTCTCATTGATATCAATATTGCAAACAATATTGTACAAAAATATTTTCTTGCAAGTTTTTTATCTAGTTGTATAAAGAGCTAGTCCTTCCAAATTTTTATTTAGAAAATTGTGTGTTGCAAAGTCCCAAAAGTTTTGCAAAATCTCAAACAACTTAAAAGTACTACAATGATAACATTTATATTGCCTTTACTACTTGCTTTATGCATTGAAAGGAGATGTTTACAACTTTTGTAAGTAAATTTAACAAAAATTGGATAGCTATTAAATGCTCTTTCATCAGATGCTCTCCTAAACAACTCCACAATTTCAAAAAGTGATCCTTCAACCAAAATAGACTGAAGTTTTATCAAATAATAATCCTTTATTTTTGTTGCCCTTATTAAAGCTACATTCAAAAGGAATATGTGATCATTTGCGAGTTGACATCTTCTTTTCCATTCCCTAAGTAGTTGTTTCAATGAGTTCAATCTTTTGTAAAATCTTCATTCTAACACCTAATTTACAAACTCACACACACCTTGACAATATCATGAGAGGCGCGTGGGCGTTGATTCCATATCAGGAGGACATTTACAGAGTTAGGAAGGTGTTCAAGGAGACTTGAAGGGCCTGAGATGCCAACGAGAACTTGGCATCTCGTTTGAGGACCTCAAATCCTTTGACCTCAACGTAAAGTTCTTGAAAACTCATCTTTTTCAAGTTGAGTCTCCCATGTGATGGAGTGAGGTTTTGCCTCGCGGGCTTCATTTAAACATGCGATCATTCTTCAAGAATGGCATTGACTTGACTTTGTAATTTGTTGTGAGGTTTTTTCAGTTTCTTTAGAAGCTTTTCCTCACATTTTATTACTTGAAAAAGATCTCACTATGTTTATATGTGTATACGTAGTGAAAATCGACACCCAAAGTAGTAGAAAAATGAGTTTTGAAGTGTTTGGGGGTGCTTTGAGTGTGCTGGAATTGCAAGCAAAGTTGAAGCTTGGGTACCATGACCATGGCTTTAGGGGATTTTAGCCCTTGGAAATGGGTCCTCAACTCATATTTTGGAAGTTAGGAGCATTATTGGCTTTGCTTTGAGGATTAGAATAAGAAAAAGAAAATGGTGGGTTAGGAGTGAACCACCTAAGGGAATCCCAAAACTTTAAAAGAAAAATTTATCTCTCTTCTAAAACCCCTCTAAGTTAGGACTTGAAGTTTTTGGCCACACACGAGGGGAGGGGACGAGACTTCACGACAAGGAGAGCAAGCGGAGCCGTTCACGTTGCATTGATTTGACTTTGTAATTCGTTGTGAGTTTTTTCCAATTTTTTTGGAAACTTTTCCTTACATTTTATTACTTGAAAAAGTGTAAAGAAATGGTTGTGAAACCACTTTCTACACCTGTGTACTAAGTATTATGGGATTTTATTTCTTTATTATGCTATGAATGTCATCATTGTTGATGCTTATGGTAATAGGATGTTTTTTGCATTGCTATCATTGTTTGTAGAATTTTATCGTGGTTGTGACTGACATCACAAATCACAAGGCGTTTTCCCTATGACCATAGTGTCCACCGTTGGTCAGGAACTATTGGACCTTAGTGTGGTTAGGTTGCTAGCCAATAACATGGTCCATTGTTAACTTATTGCACGTTTCCCTCATGTTGGCTTGATATGATCTTGGCACGATGTGTTTGTACACAACAACAATAATATAGTTTTCAATTGATTTGCTTGCATATAGAAATCAATAAAATTAAGAATCATAGAACATTTGTCACAAAATATTAAATCACATTTAATATGACAAAAAGTTTCCTCAATAAATACAAATTTACCTTTTAAATTCATAATTTTACATTTATAGTTAGGATCAACGTACCAAAACTTGCCATTTTTTAAATCACATAATAAAGGACAAACATCAACTACATCATTTTCAACAAATAATTATAAAACCCATAACATACATTTTGCATACAATACAAATTAAATTTGTCTCAAGGAATGTCTCTAGGTTATGACACATAAGAGGGTATTTAGTTTTATTTGCTAATATACTTTTTGTTAATGATACTTAGATTGTCAACTGATTACTAAATCCCTCAATTGTAGTTTTGTTCTTCATTGCAAGAAACATGTGCATTCCATCTCATATGCTATCTAATAATATCCACAATTCCAAAAATGTCTTTGAAGTTTCAAATTGTATATTGCCATGAATTTTTTTTCAATAAGTTCAGCACCTACTCTCAAAAGAGACAACATTTATAGGAAATAAATTTAATATACAATCTAAAATTGTCAAGTTGATTATACTATAACATGATAAACACCCGGGGAGGACACTCCCTATGTTTTAGCAAACTACGTGCGGCGGAAAAAGTAAAACAAGTAATACACCTTAAAATTTAATTTCTTTTTCAAAAAAAAAATTATGGATAGATTTTACTACTTTAGAAGTTTATGTTTTGAATTATTGGTATTTTTTTGTGCTAATAGTAATTAGTTATAAATTTTTGAAGAAAAAAGATACACTGTAAAGCTGAAAATAACTTTCACACCTCTATATTATATAAGAAAAAAAATTTGAAAAATGAAAAAAAATTTATATAGAATAGCTTTCTATTGAAAGTTTATTTTGGTTGAATATTGATGCAATAGTCATCTTCATGTGAGCTCTATAAATATTTTAGTTGGAGAACATGCCATTTTAGTTCATTTTTCAACCCTTTCTAGACAATATATCTTATGTTATTTGGAATTGAATTTTTTGTCAATAGAAACCTTTAGTCATTGTTAAACAAAGCTCAAAATTTTAGAATGAAATTATAGTTTATTCAAGGTGAATTACATGAATTACTTTTTCCACCGCCGCACGTAGGTACCCCAAATGTAGTGAGAGTGTCCTCCCCTAGGATAAACAAAGGCTACAAAGCTTCATACAATAAAATGCAAAGTATTAATATTCTAAACAATGAATATGAAACTTCAAATAATTATGTCATAATCATGCATAATTTTTCATTGATCTAAAATAATGCTTACATCAATAAAAAGGCAAAGATAGTTTTTTGTACAACAAATTATATCAACTAAAGTATATTATATATATACTTTAAAGATGTAAACAAAAATATATAAAAATTTAAAGTTAGAATTAAGAATTGAAGGATTACAACACCATAGTATATGAGATTGTAGATATTCTTACTTGTAAAGCATAATTTTGCACCCATACTTGTCTCCTCTTCAAAATTGCATTGGTCTTTTTTATTTATTTGAGCCTTATCAAAGTACACCTTCAGATTCTTTTCATGTACAAAATCACTACCATTAACCTTGAGAGACAAATGAACCTTCAAATTTGATAGATTGAATGAAGGATTAATACTCCTCTCATCTTGACATGAAACACAATGCATCACTCACTTTTCAAGACTCTTGTTCATGTTATTAATTCATTGGTAGTATCACTAATATGGACTTTTTACTTTGAATACAAAAAATGGATCTTCTTTCATCTCTTTTTAATTTTTGAAGAGATATGGTGGCATTAATTTGTCACATTTTGCCTTCAAAATGCTTGATACAAGAGTATTTGATGTTTTTTGTAGTTTATCTTTCTCAAATAGTTCATCTTTCTTATGAAATTTAAGTTTGACCTGCTTTAAAATTTTTTGTTGATATTTACTTTGGGAATCTAAAGCATCTTTAACACCTTGGCATTTCTTCTATGAATCTTGTAGAAATTATGTAAGGCTACTTTAGTCAATGAGGCCATTACTTTCCATTTAAGAACAAGCAATTGTAGTAATAATTATAGATTGTTTATTATGAAAATTTTGGTGATAATTACAACATAAACAAACCTTTTTATTATTTAAAGAGACTAAAAAACTCTAACAAACACAACATTACTCTTGCAACTTGTTTTGACATACTCCAAACTCAACAATTGCACTACTCATCCTTACATAATAATATTTGTGATAGTTACAACATCCACAAAGTAAAAGATCTAAGTGACATGCTTCAAATTCTTGACAGTCACACTCATCACTCATGGTAACTTTCTTGCATAAACCCAACTTAATTGGACTTTGAGAAAATACAAACATAATAATTATCTCAAAGTGTTAATTTCATTAAAATTTAAGTATTCTTTTAAGTAATTTGGTATTTTTAAAGACATGCAAACTGAAACAAAAATTTATATTTTTTATGGCTACTATAAATTTGTATAGATGGATGTTTCAAGTAGTTTGGCAATAGAAGTGCACCAATTTGACTCTAAATCATATATATCTAGCATTATTTCATTAAGTTATCATAAATTTTGGTCAAGAGCATGTGATAAATAAAAGAAGTTGAAATTCAAAACACAACATATTGCAACATTCATGACATTAAGAGCATAATGATAAAAGACCATTAAAATATTGAAAATAAAAACTTCTCTAATAAAATTTAATTTTACCAATTTCAATTACACTAAAGTAGTTTTGATACTTATCAAGCTTTGTAGGAATAATATGTTCAAGGTTTTAGATTTTTATACCTTTATCCTATGATGTTGTTTAATTTCAGTGTTGAGAAACCAAATCACAATTTCAACTCAGAAGGACCAAACTACAATTTTAGCTTTGTGAAATCCTCGGTGAAATCAATGAGTTGAATTCTTTTACAACATCAATGTAAATTACATATTAATGTAAATATTTGCATGCTTAAATGCTTCAATGTAAATACAAGATTTGCTTAATGATGCAACTCTTAATAAAATAACTAGAATGTTCTATTGCAATAGTTCATATCCAACAAAAATTCAATAGTTAAGGCTCTTATCACTATTAAAATATGGCCTAAATTCTATTATTTTCACAATGTAGAACCATTTTTTAAATTTAATTTCTTTAGATCTTGGAACAATCCATGCAATGTTCTTTATTAATTCTATTAATCAATAAAAAAATGTTCTAAACTGAATTAAATTATTTTCACAAAATGATGAATTGCATTGTTCATTTTCAAAGTATAAAATTTGAGACATGTAGAAGATACTAAGTCATACCTTATAAATGATGGCAATCTCAATAAAAAAAAGTATTGGGAAGATCAATCAGAAGTACACGTTACCACATCCATCTTCGTACTTTAAAATATCATTTAAGTTCATGAATACAACAATAAATTTGAAATAGCAAAAAAAACTCTTCCTTATACAAATATAGAACCCTAAAATTTCTTTGGAAAAAATATAACACATGTACACCATCTTTAAGATTTTGTATAAAGTTTCATGCACATCCAAGCATCAATTCAATAAATACAAGAGACTTCAATAGTAAAAATTTCAAGACTCCTAAGACCAACTTAGATGGCAGCGATAAATTAAACAATCTACTTTGCAACAATATCTATTGCTTGTAGATCCGCCCTACATCACATAATTAGTATAATTATCATATCTACAATACATTTGCAAAGTTGTAGCAAAAACAATAACTTGCAAATTTGTACTTAGAGAAGCGAGTTTAAATTCAAAGAATCAATATTAGCTACTGTACCTTGCTGATTACTTGAATGACCTTACCAATTTTCACTGTCCGTGGAGTCAAGTGCAATGTTGGACCATTGATAAGTGATGCACCCCTCTCAAAACCAAGAAGAAGGGTCTTGGAATGTCCACTCAGGTCAAGATTCTCTTCATAAAGAATATCATACGTGTTTGAAACATGATAAAACAGTGCTTCATGAAAAATAGGTGAGTTGGACCCAAGTCCTTGAAACTGCATCTGTAAATCTTCAATAGCTCTTTCCACCATAAAAAAATAAACGATGAAATCATATAAATTGATATTATAATCCAACTCTCGGCTTGGTTTGAACAAAGCTCCAAAAGGTTGAACATTAAACTTCATGTAGCACTTTGCACTCTTCACTAATAAACGTTTTAAGTTGGTGTTGTTGCGGTTCTTGATATTCCCAACAAAATTCTTGTCTTAAACAACCCAAAATCCCTCGTGCATCAACATACTTTCCTGAGCCAAACGAAGTGTCTCAAATAAATCACAAGTACGAGGTTGTTTGTGCTAAACCACCCAAACCTCAGACAATTTGGGATCACTCATACCTTCCCTGATAGCTTTGTATGATTCGCAAATACTCATCTCAATCCTACTATTACAACCATCTTTTCCAAATTCATCTATCCAATGCATGAGCTTGATCAATGCCAAACAACTTTTATTCTCTGTGCCATACTTTCCAGTCTTCATGAATTCCCTGGCCTCAGCCAAAAAAGGTTCCAAAAATTCTCTTCCGTGATCATCCAATGCAACATTTTCTAGGGCAAAAACATCGTCCTACACCACCAAAAAAAAAAAAAACATGTTACTGTATGAAAATATTGCTTAAAAAAAAAATCAATAGTTAGATGAGTATGATATGTTATATAAGATATGAATATACTTTTAAAAAAACATGTAAATTATACAGACATGGACCAAGAAAGTCAATATATTCACTATAATTAGTACATTGCATGAGAATGTTGTATTTTCTGCAAGAAGAACCTGTTATTTCTTACTTTGCAGGTAAATGATAGCAGCTAAATTAAATCGGATTGAAGTTAGAATAGGAGTAATTCACTAACTACAACCATAAATTCAAAAAGTAAAAAAAACTTTCAATCTATAATACTCTTAAATTACAATTTCATAGTTGTCATTTATTTCAACTCACATTATACCACTACTAGGTAGTTGTGTAGAGTGATTTTGTAAGAAAACACACTATTTAAAGTAAAAAAAATATGTGGGAGATGGTGGGATGTAAGCTACTCTTAAATCGACATCAAAAACTAGAGAGAAGGTGAATAGGAGGCAAGGTAAGTGAGTGGAGAATCATCACAGTAAGAGTATGAAGAGTTTTTGTCATAAAAGCGTGAAGAGGTGTTGACGCAAAACTTGTACTAGAAGTGCAAAAAATCATAAACAAAACAAAATGAAAAGTTGGATTTGAGGGTTTGAGGGTTTGAGGGATGAGTGGAAAGTTTGCACTAAAGAAGCAAAAAAGATTTAAGATTTAACATACTAAACAAGAGTTGAATCAGTTGATGCCAACAGTCAAGAATCTTAAGTCATGAATACTTGAGGATAATAATATAGTTTAATCTTGGCATTGTTAGAAGTTTTTTTAGAAGAGTTTTAAAAAAATAATAAAACTTAATAATTAAAAGAAAAAAAAATGGGGGGTCTAAGTGGTGCCCCCTATTTGAGAATTTTTTAGTATTATAAGTTTTTTAAATGACTTTTAAGTGCCTAAAACAATTATGATTGATATAAAAAAATTTATCATTCAATTCTTCTCAATTTCTTCTTTCCGACTGTATTTTTAAAGTCTATATAATAAAAAAGTATATTCCTTTTTTGTATATTAAATAATTTAAGATAGCACTTGTATTGGCATTGTGAGTTGCCACCTTGGAGTTGAAGTATTTATTTTATTTTATTGTTGTTTGATGACTACAATAAATTGCCATTCACTAATCTACAAGATCTAGTTTAGTGCTACGATCAAGTCTAAACCTTGTGCATGTGGAAATGCTTGTAGACTAAAATTTTCACTATTTTTGTAGTTATAGTTTCTAACTAGAATGCTCCTTTGAACACTTCATTATGTACAATTGATTGACATGGAAAATTCTTTCTAGGGATTTTTATTTAGATGTTTAGAGCGTCTCTTTTTAATGGAAATTCAAGTTTTCTAACTAGTGCTTACAATTTTGTATTTTATGTCTTTGGTTTATTAGACATGTAGACCTCATGTGTGTTGGGGGAAGTTTTGTTCTTACATTAGAAATTATTAAATTTGGTAGTAAAATGAAGTGCTATTAGTACTATCACATTGAGTTTATATTTACTTGCGATTAATTTGTTCATGTGGACTATGTTGACACAGAAGTCTGGTGATTGGACAGAAATTGCTTTACTTTTGTATAACTTATTCATGTATGAACTGTATTTTAAAAATGATTGATATATTTGAAAATAGAAGTTGTAGTTCTATCGTCATTTTTGACATTCATTGTTTTTATAGAGATAAAACTTATGTCATGTTCATTTGGGTGGTTGCAAGAAAGATTGAATGATTTTGATAGTGTTTTGTCCAAACTGCAATTTTTTGTGCTTAGTACTATAAATACTACAATACTACGAAATTGAACAATCTTAGCCATTGATTTGAAAAATCAACGGCTAATAGTACTTTTAACTACTTATAAGTATTGAAAAAGTATTATTTGAAAAAATAGACAGTTTGTCACAGAAAATAGATACAATTAAGTATAAATTAATAATAATTAGAAATCATAAAATAAAAACCTAAAAATTGGCCATTTGTAAAGACTTGATAGTGATCACATTTCACCAAAAACTAGAAATTATAACCATCTTGAATGTTCGGAGAGATATGTGCTAGGGACCCCTATTTGCACACATGTCAAGGACAAAGAATTGTGTTTTTTTTAATGCCTTTGGTGAACACGTTTTCATCTAGTGTGGGAATAACCTACAATTAATTCAAGTGAACATCATAATTTTTGAATACTCCACAATACTAAAAAAACTAAACCACAAAATGTGACAAATTAGCTAAATTGACATTTAATTATAAAATTATTTTTCAATTTTTTGAAAAATAATGAATCTCATGCTTTATGAGTTAGCCACCTTTCGATAAAAATTTCAAGTACATCGGCTTCATTTTTCGAAAGTTACAATCGATGCTAGGGGAAGAAACTCTCACTACATTTGGGGTACCTACGTGCGGCGATGGAAAAAGTAATTCATGTAATTCACCTTGAATAAACTATAATTTCATTCTAAAATTTTGAGCTTTGTTTAACAATGACTAAAGGTTTCTATTGACAAAAAATTCAATTCCAAATAACATAAGATATATTGTCTAGAAAGGGTTGAAAAATGAACTAAAATGGCATGTTCTCCAACTAAAATATTTATAGAGCTCACATGAAGATGACTATTGCATCAATATTCAACCAAAATAAACTTTCAATAGAAAGCTATTCTATATAATTTTTTTTTCATTTTTCAAATTTTTTTTCTTATATAATATAGAGGTGTGAAAGTTATTTTCAGCTTTACAGTGTATCTTTTTTCTTCAAAAATTTATAACTAATTACTATTAGCACAAAAAAATACCAATAATTCAAAACATAAACTTCTAAAGTAGTAAAATCTATCCATAATTTTTTTTTGAAAAAGAAATTAAATTTTAAGGTGTATTACTTGTTTTACTTTTTCCGCTGCACGTAGTTTGCTAAAACATAGGGAGTGTCCTCCCCGGGAATCGATGGCAACTTTGTCACTTCAATTGTAAATTTGTAACATGAAATAGGACCGGTCTTTCTTGCAATCACCCATTTGCATCTCATATTCATTTCCATTAGCATTATTCAACCAAATTTGGCCCTTTCAAATCCATATGTGTTGTTTGATATTTTCGTATTACTGCCAATGCTAAAGGCCGTGAACACACTAATTCAATGGACTCAAAATAGAAATGCATACATCTACGATTTCATAGGAGCATTTGCCATTTTGTACGCAATGCATGATAATGCCATAGTGCAACAAGAGGGGTATATTGTCATTATATCATCTATAAAAAGTAATTGCAAAGATTAGTTAGACTATAAGCTTTTCAAATTGCTAATTAAAACTATTGGTTGAAATTCTTGCTAATTAAAATTGTAAATTTTCAAAGTTGCCAATTGGTAACTTTTTCTACTTATAAGTTGCTAATCACTAACTTGCTAATAAATAAAAATTGAATTTAATTGAAGTTTGCTAATCATTATCATTGATGTAAATGTTACTATAGGATTCTCTTTGTGTAAACATTGTATGGCAGTTCAACACACTTTGATGCCATCAAAAAAATTTAATATTGTTTTACTAAACGTCAATTGAGATGTCTATATTAAAGAGAAAATAGATCCTCCATAAGGCTGCTAAAAAACCTTCAAATGACCCCAAAGACTACATTTTATTTTGTACTTCCATTAATTTTTCCTTATTACTATTCACTCTATGTTGGGATGTCAGATGATTGTCTATGAATAGAGTGGCTCAAAATCTGAATACTAAAGGTGTATTCTAACTCTAATGCACTTTAATCTTTATTATTAAACACCTTGTACCTTAGGTTTATGATTCATTATTAAACACCTTGTACTTTGATGCACCTTGTATTTTGAGTTGTAATTAGTCCATGTGTTTAATGCACTAATGAATTGAACTTAATGTATGTAATGAATTGATTAAATATAGATTAATGGACTAATTATATAAATTGTGTTGTTAATCAACATGATGAACTAATTATATGGATTAAACATGAATTGAGTTCTTAATCAACTATTAATGTGTTTGATGAACTATGATGTATATCAAATTTGATTAAACACATTAGAATTGATTAATAATTCAACTAAATTGGTATACATTAGAGTTCATTAAACACCTTATACTCTGAATTGATTAATAATTAAACTTGAATTTAAGGTTGATTATTAAGCACCATGTACTATGATTATTAAACCTAATTATTAAACTTACGTTTGGTGCATCTGAATATTAAACCTACCTCTATGCACCTAAGTATTATACCTATCTCTAATGCACCTTGATTATTAAGTCTTGACTTCACCCTACCTTGCAAAAGTCAAATAAGGTGAATACACAGTAATTGAAATTCTATAGGTTTAGTGTTGACGTGGAAATACTTAAGGATGCCACTACTTGGCATCCCTTCAGAGGCTTCATTTTTTCTTTAACATCCTACATTTTACATATCCCATATGGTTTGTCTTTTTTACCACCACCCCACTTATAAAAATAACTTGTCTTCTCATGTTGACATATCCACACTAATTAAGTGGCTTTTTAAGCCATGCAACATAATTACCAAATATGATATACAATGATGGCATATTGTGTATAGTACATAGTTTAAGTGTTGATAAAAAAATTTAGGGTTTCAAAGTAGGAAAATCATTTTCTTTTCAATACTTGTTCTTGTTGACTTTGAGATTTAGGGTTATAGAGGAAGTACTCTTGTAAACACTTGTAGGGTGTATGTTATAATCTTCTCTTCGTAGGGTTTAGGGTTTAGGATTTCATTTTAATTTCCTCACTCACACTTCATTTATTTTCAACACTTACACTGGTTGCCTTAAAATTTAGGGTTGTTGAGAAGTATTCTTCTAAACACTCAAAGGAATGTTGTTAAGATCTTTTCTTCTCTAGTTTTTGGAGCATTTTATTTTCTAGTTTCCAACTTTTATTTCATCATAGAGGAAAACATTGGCTTCATGGAAGATGATTATTTTTATCCTACTAATTTTGAGGATGGTGTGGAGTACATACTTGGAGTAGAAGACATACTTTATGTATCATTAGGAGGTCATCCTTTTAGTCTTCCACTTCTTCTACAACAATCGAAGATGTCTACTTCCACTTGTTTGATTTCAAATCAAATTTTAGTTCTGAAGAAGATATGGACCGTAAAACGGTAGAAGATGTTGAAAGGCAATTACACTTCATGACAATCAACTCATAGATGAGCCTTCAAAACTTTTTTTTGATGATGTTCCTATAGAGTCTTCTACAAAGTTTGTTTATTTTTATTCTTGCAAGTAGAGATCTTATGATTCTTTCTTTACAAAATAAAAAATTCTTTACCTTTTAAAAAATTTGTGAAGTGGACAAAATTTTTCATTCATTTCTTACAAGCCATGGAAGATCTATAGATGTTGATGATCATGTCCACACTCAAGCACAATGGGTGAAACTTCAAAATACTTTGAAGTTAGTAGAAATAGTTCATAGAGTTGGGTGGGCGCTTTATTCCCACCTTTCGAATAAAGTATACACAACCAAGTTCTAACTAATATGATGATGATTTTCTAATGGGTGTCTATCCTACGTTCAATCCAATTGAGCCTTTTAAGCAATGGATCTTTCTAATTCCTACTCCTAATTGAGTCACTTAGTAATTATTTGTTCAAAATAAAACATGAGTTAGTGTATACGGCCGGTTTTGATTGTAACAGTCAAAACTAAGGAACACTAAATTGTTAGTCAAGCAAAAAAGTGAATTAGCTTGAGTAGTAGAGCTTGATTTGACCTTTCCAAAATGATAAAGAACTTTGAATTTGACCCAATTCCCTAATAGATAATGGCGGATGAAGTAGTTTATCTGTAATTTGACCCTAAACTACCTTTCATTCGTTAGTTACAGACATTCTAACCATCAAAATTGAATGTAGATTTTTTGGTTATTTTCTATTTTTTCTATTCTACTTAAGTTTAAAGTTTGACTTGATTTGGTCAACTTTGGTTGACTTTCATCCAAATGATCCTACTTTTGGTTAAAACTTCATTCTACTCTAATTCTTCCACTATTCTTCCAAATTTTAGATAAATCTAGTTTTGGGAATCTTCAAAATATTTTCTTGAAGATTCTTCTTTCAATTTGTCTTTTATCTATTTTTTGACTCAATTGTTACTTGGTTAGATGACTTTGAGTTTTACTTAATCGGTTCTTACTTGGTTAGATAGATGGCTTTGAGTTTTACTTCTACTTTTGAGGGTTAATTGGTTTTATCCTTTAAAAATTTACTTTTACTTAATGGAGAGGTAAAAACTTTGCACTTTTAACCTTCTTGATAAATTTGATTTACAAAGGGATTTTGACCGTTGTCCGGTTTACCAAAATTCGTATGTAATTTTCTTTTCACCTTGAATTTCAAAATTACTTTATTTTTATCCTTTTATTTCTTACTTTGATTCTAGATTCTAAGATTCTTTAAAGATTCTCTAAAAGATTCCTTTTGGTAATTTTCTACTTTTACTATTATTTTTTATTTAAGTGTAAATTTTTGGTAATTTTTTTTAACGATGGTAGTAAAATCTTTTTAGACTACTATGGTAATTTTCTAACTACTTTTGGACCTACTACCTAATTGGTTTGATTGACTATAACTTAATTCTAATTTCAACTTGGAAGTCAAAAGTCAAATTCTAATTTAATATTTTTGACTAAAAAAAAACAAAAAAATGGGTAAAGATTCAGTTATTAACCTCCACATTAGTGTCACCTTCATTAAACATTTCGACCAAATTCTCAACAGCGTGTTCCACCTCCATTTCCAATTTTTGTTGTATGTTGTTGAATTTTGTTGTAAGTTTTAGATATATTTGGAGGAGTTCCAAGCTTCTTCTTTCGGATTGTCTTCTTTTCTTTTTCTTCCCTTCTTTTTGATGTTTCTTTTTCTTTTTCTTTCAATAGATATTTTTAAGAATAAAATCCTATCAAATCTAATTGGGTTTCTATTGTCAAATGCTCCAATTTGTTTAGGAATCAAACAAATAGTTTAAAAGAAAGTGCTTTTGGCATCTACTAACTACTAACTAACTTAGGAAATATTTGAAAGTCAACTATTTCTATATTTGTCTTTTCTTTTTGTCCTAGTAGCAAAGTCCAACCTTGTTTAAGGGGTTCAAATTATTCCTAATGGATAAACCTCATTTGCTTCACTCTTCCTACTAAACACCCATCTCCTTCAATTGCACTTGTCTTAGATCTTGTTATTGTTTGAGAATTGTAGCTTGTTTCCAAGTATCAAGTACTAACATGTTGGCAACTTGTTCTGTTGAGTTCCAAATGCAACAAGATGGCCTGGATGCTTGATTTGAGCTTCTCCTGAAATATGAAATCAGATCTTTTTGCTCTCTAGATCACTCAAGCTATACTTTGAATTTTTCTAAACATGTCTCTCAACTCTCTGGTTCACTCAGGACTTGCTTTAAAATCTGAATTTTTCTAACTAGATCTCTCAACTCTTTGGATCACTCTACACTTATTAAAAATCTGAAATTCTTATCACCTTCTTTCCTTCAGACTCTTTGGCTGGATTTTTGAGAAAAGGACCTTCCTAGCCCTTGGTCAAACATGGTTGACTAATTATCATCTAAAATTTTGGGCTCTTTCCCTGGATTACTTTGACTTAGCCTGAAAATATTTTTGAAAAGAAACTAGTCTTCCTTTCAAAATTCAGATTTTTAATAAAAATAAATAGAAATAGAGACCCAGCAAGGATATCCTCCCCATGTAGTTTTTGTAACTAGATGAATGATGTAGCTTGACACTCAATCAAGCAACTTGGTTACTTATCAAGCAACCCACCCGGTCTTTGGTACCGACCTACCACTGTATTGATCCTACGGCTGGCTGGGTGGTTTGGCTTCACCACTTTACTACTTGGTTGACCCCTGGACTGGTTTTTTCCCAATTTTCTAAACTGGCGGTTGTTGCCAAGTTCTGATATTTTTATATCAACACTTGGGTCTCCTAATGAGAACCCTTTAACAAAACAAAATATGAAAATTTAGACTAAGAGCGAAGCTTTGCCGTCCAGGGTGTTGAGGCCCAAATTTTAAAGCATAACAGGAAGAAAAAGACCCGTAAACAATTTTGGAAAATATTTATAATGATGATAGCTTTGTCGTATTAGAGGGGCTACCTTCAATTTTCCAACACACTAAGAACAATTGTTAGTATCAAAATATTAGTAACTTGGCGATAGCTTTGTTGTATGGAAGGGTTTAACCTCAAATTCATACAAGAATATGATAAGATGACCACTTGCAGGACTTTTGAGAATTTTGAATCCCACTTAAAGCTTCTCTAATAATTTGTAAACATCCATGTGGACCACGTATTTTCAACGTCAAGGTTCTAGGGGGATTTTCTTTACAAAGTGTGAAATCCCACACAAGGAATTTAGTAGGGAATGATTAGTGTATAGACTCTACTTCAACCACAATCAAGCAAGCTTCAAGGGTTCAAACTAACAACATCGCCAGAATTCGGTTTGAATATCCTAAGTGTTATAACAAAATACTTCAAAGTTCAATAAGACACACAATAATTCGCATAAACACTTCAAGACTTCAATAAAATGCAAGTTAGAGTAAAGGGACCCCAATGTCCTTTGATTCAAGCTTAAAAAGAACACAAAGAGACTTCAAAGACAACAAGATGGAGTTAGAGCTTTTGCACAAGGTTCAAAACAAGAGTTTTTGGCAAAATGGCCAAAATTCAAACAACGTGGCCACGTTTTGGTCAAAGTTTTACAAAAAGAAAAGGGGTGCAAAGAAAGAGGAGAAGGGGGCCTTTTATACTCATCCAAGGCCCTCATTTCCCCTTTAATTACCTATACTTACTCCTAAGTAAATAAAAATTAACTAAATTCAAATTCTACTACTACTGCTATGATTTTTATAACTTTTGGAGAAAAGCTCCAAATGCCAAACCAATTGCGCCATTGTCTTTAGAAGACCTAAATTCGTCCAAGTAATCACCAACCTCCTACTTGACTAGCTTGGGTGGTTACCAGGTTTTGACTAGCTTGGGTGGTTCGGAAGGTTTGAGAGAGTAAGAAAAGAGTCCAAGTTGACTTTAATTGGACACCATATGTCTCTAGTTCACTGGTCAACCCGCCGTCATTTTGTAAATTCTTTCAAAATAGTTGTCGTTGCCGGTTGGGGTACTTGTCTAAGTCGGAATGTCATGAAATTTGATTGGATACTTATTTATGATAAAAGACACTATCCAAATTTTTAGTGGAATTTTAATATTATCTGGATAATTTCCAATGTTGATAAATACGGTTGACTTCCCATGGAGTCATCTTCTGCAATCTAAAAAAATACGAAACGTTTTGGGGAACTTCTAAGAGGTCTTTTAAAGCTAAGTGTAAGTTCACCTTAGAACTTGACACTAATAATAGTAGGATGGAAATTCCTACTTCCTGGTTTTAATTATTCCAAAGAAGAATCATTCTCGTAATAGGAAATCTTTGCAATCTGACTTCATTGTTACGCTCTTAGCATGTTTTTTAGTTAGAAACACCTTTCTTCATTCCTCGATTGCTTATAATTTGAATTCGTAGATGTTACCTACAACGTTACATGCTATGGCATTTTTCCCAATTTTTGCAATTTGGGCCATACTTCCTCGTGAACTCCTAACAGGATTCCTAGCCTCTAAGGACCCAAAAAACCCCTAACTTTTCTTTATTCCAAGGATGTTACGTGCTATTACAAGGTTGCATTCTTTAAAAGTCTATTTTAGGTGTTTTCACTATTTGGCCATTAGGGCTCATTTCTATTACAAACTCACAAATGACCCTTTAAACACTTATCAAGAATAAGGTTTAGCAAATGGAAGTGGTTAAAGCACTTCTGGATTTTTTGAATCTAAAATATTGTATTAGTAGGGACTTCTACCAAACACAATATTATTACATTTTTTAGTACTTTTTGACTAGAAATACTTATAAAAATGAGCATAAAGCAAAAAAAAGAAAAATTAAGGCGTGGGTGACAATTACGGGGCTCATAAGTTGCTATTTCAACTTCAAGTGACATGAAAAAAAGAATAATACTTCCATTCCGAAGTATGGTCTTATATAGTATCTACCTCACATGTTGATCTTAGTGGTAAGCATTTACTACTATATGCCACAATGTCTATTATACAAAACAAGTGAATCATGGATCAAAAGGTTGGAGGGATTTCTCCATTATATATTGAGAGTTGTATTAAGTCTTGTCCACATTGTTAAGAAATGTAACTTTGGGATGAGGTTCACAATGTCCTTTGTGAATTTGTAAATGACAAACTAGATGAGATATGCAAGACTCACATTGTAGTGAGGCGTGTTTATCAATCAAAACTTGCAAAGCATTATAGGGTGACCTATTACCAATGTCATAGAGGTGGGACAAAAATATCAAGAAAATTATGGTTCTAGATAAGGAGCATACAATGTATCGAAATTGAGTAACTATCCTACTTCATGAAGTTGAATGGTATATACTTTACTCCCTTACTTATTAAGTGCATATTTCTATATGTAAAAACATAATTTTTTTGGATCTTTGTTATATATATTTGGGTTTTTTTGCAGATGCATTAAGAGTAGATGACTTGGATGTTGCCAACATGGAAGTCATTTGACTTCAAAAACAAAGAAAGGTAATTTTCTACTAGAAGTATTCTTTTGAACATGAAGACCCTCAACAAACATCTTTTGTTATTGTAATACAAGATAATTTTGTAAGGACAAATGCCAAATGATTCTCAATGGATAATTTATAGGCATTTGATTCAACTTTCAAAACTAATCAATATGATTTACCTCTATATGTCACAATTGTTCGAAACCAAGATGGAAAAGCCATACTCATTTTTTACATGTTATGTACAAAAGATAAAGATAGAGATCATGAAGGAATAGCTATAGAATTGACATTGACACATATTTTCTTTAACATAAGAGATGTTAGACCAATGGCATTCATTATTGACAAATACAAGACGTTTTTGAATGCCATTACACAAGTTGTAAACAATGATATTCATGATTGAAAAAAATGAAAACTTGATGAAGAACAAGTTGTATGACGCGTATTGTTATGTTGGTTCCGTATTATAAAGGCATGAAGTGAAAATTTCCTAACATGTGTACTTATATCGAAGAAGGATAGGGTTTGAAAAAGCCTTCAAGTATTTTTGAATTGTCTACAGAAAGATCAATTTAAGAAAAATTTGAGGAAATTCTATAGAGACTTTGAGCACATTCTTGGAATAGAAGAATATATAACTTGTGGTTGGGCAAATAGTGAAGTGCCATGGAGGACAATGTGACCAAAATTTGAAAGATTTTTTGAGTATGGGGGTGTAGACACAACAAATTATCATTAGAAAAGAATTGGGGTCTCAATATGCTTAGTACTTTTGGTTTGAAAATTAATTGTTTGGTTTGTATAAAAGGGAAAATTTCATTTGTGGTGTTCTTGCTACACGTTTCCATCAATTCCACGGCCCAATGACATGCTGTTGGTACTTGCCGAGTTGGTAATGGTACTCGCGTGGCCAACCTAGGTGGCAACGGCTACCCATCCCTCTCATGTACTAGTAGAGTCTGTATTGGCATGTTGCCACTACAAGCAATGAAGAGAGTCAATTTGTTTAGTATATTCAAAGTACTATTTTAATACAATAATTTTAGCTTGTATGCTCGTGTAGACAGGATTTCCGGGCAAATGGTTTAGAATTTAGTAATCCTCATAATTGTACTCATATTGTATGATATTCTTATAATCCTATTTAACAATTAGGAATGTGAACCAGGTCAATGTGCACATGCTTTCAGTGAAGGCAATTGGACAAGCTAATTTGAAGTACAATTCACTTCCCGCAAGGGATGCTACCACCCATCACCCTCACGGCTCCACTATCTGTCCAGAAGCAAGACGATCCTACTTACGGTACAAATATTGTCAACAACGCTTTTTTATTGCATCCGAGGGACAGTTTTCATAATGCCATCATTCTTTAATGTTTTCTGCTCATTTGTTGCTACTAGTAGCAACACTTTCACAATCTCATATCACCACCTAAGGTTCCACGTTGTACACAGCCATGTTGGAATTAATTTGGAATTTTTATTGTACCTTTCCAGATATTAGCCCATTTTTAATTTGGGCATTGTGAGCCCTCAAGTTGGCACTTGGAACTGTGAACTTATTTTTCGCGATTTTTAGTTAATTTTTAAGTGAAAAATAAGAAAAAACATATAAAAATAAAATTATTGTGGGTTTTGGTAGAAGTCCCTACCAAAGAGGTGTGGCATGGCCTTAAATTCGTGAAACATGAAAAACGTTGCATTTTCACTAATTTTAGGTCTTATTAGTCGAAATAAGTAGTTAAGTCAATAATTCCGAGCGACGTGAGAATTTGAGAGTTAACCAGTCCTAGTCTCTTGTTCATGTAATACAACAGCTATAAGTATACATGTAACAAA
The DNA here is from genome assembly GCA_947034895.1 of Rhytidiadelphus loreus. Taxonomy (NCBI): domain Eukaryota; kingdom Viridiplantae; phylum Streptophyta; class Bryopsida; order Hypnales; family Hylocomiaceae; genus Rhytidiadelphus; species Rhytidiadelphus loreus. Next base: position 8,767,374 of record OX344765.1, on the reverse strand, counting down.
CTGGTTAAAAGTTAGAGTCTAGTCCGAGTCAGTCCAAAATCCAACTCGAAAGAGTTAGATTTATTGTTTACAAGTAATTTTGAGAAATACAATCATTCATAGACCAAGATGGAGGAAATGATGATTGGAACATACAAAGAGGTGCTGTTCTAGGTCAAAGCATGCCAGGAGATCAAATAGAAGCCCAATCATCCAAGATTCCCCCGGTATCAAGAATAATTTCCCCCCCGGGTGGAAATTATTAAAGAATTGCTAAAAATAACATTCTTATTGGAGATTTGGTTTTGCCCTTAGTTGATGGACATCTTGTAGAAGATTGCCCAAAAGTTTCGGGATTTTACAAAACTCCACGATGACTCCATGGGAAGTCAACCGCTTAAAACTGCATTCGTAAATTCCTAGAAATTACCAATGTTGCGGTAAAATCTCACTAAAAATTATAATAGTGTTTTGTGTGCCAATAAAGAGCCCTGTCAAGTTTGAAGACATTCCGACATTCCCAAGTACCAGAATTAGGACCGACAACGAATTTTACAAGAATTTACAACTTGGCGGCGGGTTGACCGGCGAACCAGGAGCTAGCGGTGTCCGAATGGAGCGTTTCAAGGGTCAATTATTACTCCCACAAATATTCTAAACCACCCAAGACCGACGGTTTCATCAAAAGACGCAAACTCCAAAAGTTAGCTTTTTAACTTTTGTTCTGAGTTACCGTGACTCAAATTTGCGCTTTAAAACGGCTGGAGAGGTAGGGGTGAGGGGTCCCTTAGGCTAATTGGGGTCTCTTGAACGCGATGGCGCAGTTTGTTTTCAGTTTTGAGTTGTCCCTCAAAAGATAGAGAGGGTCAGCCCTTAGTTTGACTTTTAAAAGGTAATTTTGGATTAATCTGAGTTGATTTTGCAAATATCTCTTGTAAAATCGAAGATTGGATTTGCCCAAGATACTTGTCTTGCGTAAGAAGCCATCTTTTGGACTAAAGAAAGCCAATTTAGAACTAACCCTAGATTAAAACACAAAATATCTTGGTTAATTAGATAGGTTTTCAAAATATCTTTGGGAAAATCAAATATTTGATTTGGGAAAAGATTCTAAGGCCATTTAGGGCCTAGAAGGAATTCGCTTGAGAACCTTCCTTCCCATTAAACAAAGATTATTTAGAAAACACGTTTAGGTAGTTTAGCAAAATATCTAGATTGAAAGTAAAGATAATTTTACGAACAACTTACCGGGGGGGGCCGGGAGCGAGTATATAAGGCCCTTCCTCGAGGTTGTTCGTGGCCCTCATTCTTTGTTTCATTCTTGTTGTTGCTCTTGTCGTGCTACCGACACTTGTCGGAGCACTTTTTAAGCCAAATTTTGGCTATTTTCTTTTCTTTTCTTTTCTTGTACTTTGAAGGTTTGGAGGGCCCCTTCAAAGCTTTCTTTTCTTTTTTTGTTTGAATTTGGAGGCTTCAAGCCCCAAAACTTTGACATTTTGGGAGTTGTGGGAGTAGTTCCCAAACTCTACTTTGATTTTGTTGTTCTTTTGATATTAACTAACTATTTGTGCGAATTGATACTAGTCTGTGAACTTAAAACTTTAAAACGGCAAAGCTAGACTTTGTCAAAAGGTTTTGAGCATCACCCCGTGCCAAAACTCGTTGTATAACGGGTGTTTGGTTTGAATAATTGCTAATGTTCGATTAAACACTGTCATGTGTACCTCCTTTAGTGATTAAACTAGAACTTTGTTTGGAATTTTGGAAATTAGTTTTTAATGTTCGGTTAAACACTGTCATGTGTACCTCCTTTAAGAATTAAGTTTTCAAAATACTAGTTTGGAACCTTGGATACTGTTATTTCCTGGGGTTTCTCCCGCACGGCGGAGCTTTGACTTTGAAACTTTGAAACGGGTACTTGAAACTTTGATTTGTCCATTAATTCCTGGGGTTGCTCCCGCACGGCGGAGCTTTGACTTTAAAATCTAAAACACTTATTAGGAAAAGTGAGGAATTTAAAGTGTTGGATACTTTTGAGTGACCATTAGGAAATTATTGGTTGTCACATTTCATCAAAATTATTAAGAATTGGAAGGTTCTTTTAGTTAATTTAAAAGAATTCACTCCAGAAAACTATTAGAATCAAATTAACCTTTTACTTAAGGGAGGAATTCTTGTCCTCTTAATTAATTAAAAGTTAGTTAGTTTGGTTTTTAAGGGAAACCAATCAAAAGATCAGTTATCCCTTAAACTTTGTCAATTTCAGAATTGAGGGTTTAAAACCTCAAACTGCAAGGCTGCAGTTGAAATTCTCAAGATAGTCGCAGGCAATCGCAATAGTCGCAGCAGGCAAGCCAGTTGCAGCCAGTCACCGCCAAGTCGCAGCAGGCAAGCCAGTCGCCGCAGGTCATCGCCAGTCGCAGCAGTAGGGCCGTTCGGGGGTTCTGTTGGGCTTCGGGGGTCTCTGGTTTCGGGGGTTCTGTTGGGATTCGGGGGTCTCTGGGTTTCGGAGGTTCTGTGGGCTTTGGGTGTCTCTGGCAGACTCACAGTCAAGGCAATTGGGAAATAAAGGGTCCAAGAGAGAGGAACTCCTACTTGGGAATTAAAGAGAATAATCACTCAATCATAAAACAAATCTAAGCCTAAGCGGTTGTTGCCACGTACAAAACTTTTGATTTTTGGGAGAAAAATCAAACACCAAGAATTTGCTTTAAACACATGAGTATTATAAACCACCATAGCTCCCCATCAACAACAATACAACAAAAACAATAAGTGAAGGAAGGAGAAGGATTATAAGAAGTTAGCCAAGGAGAACGAAGGATCAAGGTAAGAATCTTCCTAATTAATTTGATTGATTATTTTATTGTTTTCATTGGCATCTTACTATTGAAGTTGGAATTGTTTGGATTGTTTTATTCTTTTTACTATTCATTTGGATTGTCGTTCATCCTTTTATTCCTTTTCCTATTCATTGATAGATTTGTTTTAGATTATTTAAGATTATTTTATTAGAATACTATTCATTCGGTTGGTTTTAGTTATTAATTGGGATTCCAAAGCCAAATTAGTTGTTTGTTTATAGTTAGGGGGATTTGTTTTATTAGGCCTAATAAGCCAAAACAATAAAAACAAACAACAACTAATATCTTGGAATATTTAATAAAAAAACTATTAAAAAATTGGCAATCGAATAAAACTACTATTCATTGAAAACTTAGGAAATATGAATTAAATTTATCATTTAATTTAAATTCCTAAAATCAAAAGATTAGTTTTAAAATTGCCAAAACTAACAAATTTGGACTTTTTAGATAGGTTTAAAAAAAAAAAAAGAATACTAAGATTTCTTCCAAATTCATGAAAGACAATGGAGAATTTTGAGGAGACAATTATGATGGTGTTTTGCGATGACGGGACGATCGACACCGAGGTATGATTTCAAAATTTATCTTTTGTCTTTTCTTTTGCTTTCATTCTTTTAAAATTTAGATTAGAAAATTAAAACTAACAAAATTAATCATTAAGAATCCAATAGCTAGTAGAATTTAAATTGTTAGAAAACCTTTAAAACCTTAACTAAAATCGTAAAGGTAATAATTAGATTAACTTTGAATTAATTTGGAAAACGAAATAGTAATCTCATCCAAAAGAATCTCAAAAGGAATCCAATTTAATTTAGGAACTTAGGGAATATTAGAATAATTAGGGGAAGTCAAAACCTAATTTATCTACTTATTCTCTTGAAAATTATTAAAGGAACGAATTCCATCCAACCAAGGGGAATTTTCATCCATTTAAAAGTTTTCACCTAAAAGTTCTAAATTCTTACTTTTTATCTTAACAAGAAGTTAATTAATCACTTTACTCATAAAAACCATAAAACCCTAAAAATTCACTAAATTTAGAATAATAACTTAGAATTAGGATTAATTAAAGAACAATTAGGAATATTCTCAAGGCACGACTAGGGAATCTTTTGAAACCATAATCTTTTATAGAATCTTTTGAAGATTCTAAAACCACCTTTTACTTTTTAAATTACTTTAATTGGGAAGGATAAAAGAGTGGATGAAGATTTGACCTAGTTTTGGATGAAAAATCTTAAAATAGGTAAAAATTAGGTTTTCTCTTAAAATTCCATTAGTTCATTTAATTAACCTTTCAACCCTGAAATTTAGATTTATTTCACATTAATTTTCTATTTTTAGTTGATGGATGAAGTTTTTAGGATAGAATTAGGTACGAATTTCATCCACACATAACTTTCATTAGGAATATCAGAATCCAACTTGCTTTACCATTTTGGAAAGGGCAAATTGTATTCTTTGATTTAGTTTAGGTAGAATTTTAGTTTAGCTAGAAGTTTAAATCACAATTAACTAACCCTCAACAACCTTTATTTCTTAACTATTAGAGTGTTTTGAAGTACTTAAATTAGGTAAAAATCAACATAACAAAGTGTCCATTGCTTGGAAGGCCAAAGAACACTACGTTTACATTTCACCCTTACAATTTGCTAACTTATGCCGCTAGAACCTGTGTGCAACTTTCTGATTTAAGGGTGGAGTTAGAAACACTCACACCTTACCATTATCTTTTCTTTTATCTATTGCTTTTCCTTTGGGCTTTGGTTTGGCTTTAACCTTCTTTATGTCTTGTATTGTGGATGATGTTGTACCTCCTTTCATTGTTTGAATCTCTTCTTCCTCTATAGCTTTTTTTTTCAATCAATCTTACATTTCTTTGGTCCTGAGAGGATGTAGAAGTTTTCACTTACCTAAACGTGTACTCTTTCAATCCTCTTTCTATATATTTTCCTCCTCTCACAAATTTCTTGCCTAGTAGAAGTCATTAGCTTGAAGGAAGGAAGTGCCATGGGTTGCTCTTTCAAATTTAAATATGTCCCAATCATCATCTATAGAATGCAACATTGAAAAAAAAAGTCTTGAGAATGAAATGAAAGTAATTCACATTAAAAACATGTGGAAAAAAAGAGCTAAATCATAAAGGATTACATTAAATACAATGGACATTGCATGAATCAAATCCTAAAGCATATAATGCATTAAAAAAGAACATTTACAAGTAAAAAAATTACCTTTAAAATAGGTGAGTGATTGAGTGTTCTATCCACTCTTGCTTTTTCTACCTCATTGTTTGTAATGGACTCAAAGTACTCTTGCAAGGCATATATGATGTATGCAATATACGCGTTGGAGGAATTAAGAAGAATCAAAATCAAAAACTTGTAATCTTTCATACGAAAGATTTTCAAATCTTCAAAAATTAATTCTCGATTGCCTTGACTAGAAGAGAGGATTCTACCTCCTCACTCATAGCTATGGGAGGAGGAATAAATGCCTTTTCTTTCTTCAATTTGAAAACAACACTTTCTTCTATCCTTGCTTTGGCATTTGCTTCGGCATTTCTTTCATTCTCTATCCCCCTTCTAGTTCTTCTTGCTTCCTTGGTGCTCTTGTCTCATTTCCAAACCTTCTTCCATTTAGGAGCCATGATATTTGAATGAAACCTGAAGATCACACGAATGTCACAAGTATTATAGAAAAATAAAAATACTCATCATGCTTTGAAGAACAATGTTTTGATAACCATATATCTCAAATTTAGTGAATATTGAACACTTTAATGTAGAGAACCACAACACTTCAAGCTCAAACAATTGCAAATCCATAACTTACAATAAACCCTAAAGCTTAAGTTCACACCACATGAACAATTCAAATTATGAACCAACTTTTAAAACAAACCTAAACCTAAAAGAAGAAGAAACTAATAGCTATAGAAGTATTATGCTCTTAAAACAACAATTTAAACTTACCTAATTCATCATTGATCATAATAAATATTGATTGAAGGACTTAATTCTTGAATAAGGATTTGTAAATAAAATTTTTAATGAAAACTTGTTTAATAAATCCTAATGAATCAAAGTAAAATCCTCATCAAACAATTTGTTTCCTAAAATCCTAATCAAGAATCACATCATTGCAAGAAATCACCCAAAAAGTAACAAATTTCATCAACACTAATGTAGCTTAAATTTTGAATTTGAAACCTTCAACAAGATGAAAACTCAACAAATTTCGCAATCATGAATGTAACCTGTACTTTGAGCTATGCTTGTTTTTGAGTTCAAATTTGAAAACAAAAGGTAGAGATTTACTTGAGGTGCGTGCAACAAGTCAAAGAGGGCGAGGTGTGCGAAACAAGTCGAATAAAGCAATAAAGCCAAGGGAAGCCTCGTCTCTAGGCAACCTCAAATTCTGGGGAGGGTTCTTGAAATTTGGGCCCTTCACAACAATCCAGCGTAGAGATTGAAGATTGATTTAGCCAAGGCATTTCGCCATCACATTTCGCCTTTCAAGCATAGTAGGGACATAATGAGCCTTGATTTGTTTGTTGATTTGGATATTTGGTAGCTTATTTGCTTTTTTTAATTTTTTTAATTTTTATTTTTGACACAAATGAAACCTAGTTGGTCCATGCTTATTTGATTTGGATACTTTTCATTCATGCTCTAGGATGGGTGCTCTTCCAAAAAAAAGTCTCTTCCACATTTATTTCAACCAACAAATGGAGGGGCTTCATCCTACAAAAAGTATTATGAGGGGAGTGGTGTTGCCTTCCCTTGTAGTGCGTGGTGGTGGTGGTGGTTATCACGACAAAGGAAAATATAGCATGGATAATGGTGGTGGTGATGATTGTAACCATCACCTCCACCAAAGATTAGATATGGAAAGGTGGTAGTGATGATGATACAAAATAAAAATTAGCATGGGGTGGTGGTGGTAATTGTAACCATCATCACAACCAAAATTTGGACACATGGTGAGTAGCACCATCCAGCAAAAGAGGGGATGACACTATCACCTTCAACAAAACAAATATGTGTGGGGTTACCATTGTTTTTCAAATAGAGGTGCTCACTACCACCACTTCAAAAAAATTGAAAATTTAGTGAATGTCACTACATACACATTTTATTTGAAGTGACACTAATTCTTCAAAAACAATAGTAACCCTCACAACATGTCAAATTTTTGGGAAGTAAATATGGACAAAACCAAAGCAAAGAGGGTAGCAGTTTGCCACCTCTTTGCAAAAATTAGAACATTTGGGCTAGACCACCATCAGGGCAAAAGAGAAAGAGTTTCCACCACCTTTTTGCAAAAATGGAGGCACTTGGACTTCAGATGGGTAAAACATGACGACCAAATTACAAGTTAAACCAGTTGAGGGATTGACTCCTAAACTTCAAATCCACAGTGATCAACAATCATACCTCATCAGTGGGAACGACATGAAAGTACAACCATGTGGGCGAAGAATCCCACTTTGTCACATTCACAATACAAAAAGAGGCTAAGCAATGGTGGACGACTATAGATATTGGACATAGTGTTGGAATAAGTTGAAATTTGAAGAAAGTGTAGAGAATTAAATTAGCTTTCTAAATAACTATCATTCATTCCATTCACAAGGAAGCATGGTCCAATATCTATGGTTACCCAAAAATTCAAAATTTCAGCCTCTAAAAGTGAGAGCATCAGACCCTCTTTCACTTCAACATTCACAATTCATTCACACGAACTCTAAATTGAATGTATGATAACTGTAATAGAATGAATGATATCTTCATAAAAAGGTAACAACAATTCCTATACTCCTTCAAAGTTTCATTGCAAACAAAAGACTTGTTTGTCTTTTATGGTTGGTTGAAGTTTCAACTTCTCTTCATAAGAAGCTCTAGACTTCCCTTCACTTAAACTGGTATAACTTTTTATTTACAATTTCAAATCAAGCAAGTGAAATCAATTTAGAAACTATACACCATGATACATAACTTCTTCAATTTTCATTTCAAAATTCCTCAAACATTTGGGCCTTCTAAACCAACAACAGGAAAGATAATAAATAGTGTCATTTTATCTTTCATCTTAATAATACAACCCAATGCAAAAACAAGTGAATATCAACTATAACTTAGCCATAAAGCTATCCTACCACCCATTGGTCAAATACTTGATCAAACTATTAAATTCACGTTTTGAACTATAAGGTAAAATACCCTAAAATCATTAGAAGGCTATTAATTTTTATATTAACCTTCTATGACTTTACACATATAAAATAAAATTTACAAAACACTAGAATGAATATTGGATGTCTATTAGAGGCAAAAAATCAAAGTTTCACGAAAAAACTCATTCTATCTACAAAAACTTGAGAATGCGTTTAATAATGAAAGTAACATAATCTACATGATCCACCTTCATTAAAGGATTGATCGGCCCCTCTAACCATCGTTGGTGACCACGACTCCACTTTAAAGGTTTTATCATGCAATATTATTGATCGACGTTTAGAACCTTGAAACACTATTCAAATATCACTTCTTTGCTACCAGGCTCAATACATCTAACAACACGATATTCGTTATTTTGGAAGAATTCCATGATTTTGAGAGTATGTAGTTCAGTGCGGTTCGCACTGATCTGCACCACAGATTGAAAAATTGGAATTTTCGAATGGCCATAACTTATTCAAATTTTGTCCAAACTGGGCATATGAGGTGTTTTTTGACATCTACGAAATCTGTAAATGTCAAAAAACACCTCATATGCCCAGTTTGGACAAAATTTGAGTAAGTTATGGCCATTTGAAAATTCCAGTTTCCCAATTTGTGATTCAGATCAGCGCAAACCGACCTAAATTGGGAGATAGGAAAACTCCCAAAATAACGAACATCGTGTTTAACCTGCAACAAGACTATCAACGCTCAAGCATCGTGTTGAAGATTCTCGTGCCAACGTTGTTTGCCTATTCTACACAAGGTTACTTTGGCAGTCGAAAAGGTCTAGTTTCATCTTAAGACATTCATGTAATAGTACAAGACCTAGCCACCAAAAAGACTGATCTAGTAATTGTGACAAAGAAAAAATTTAAACTTTGCTTCCAGTTGAAGCTTTTCATCTTGAGACTATGAAAACCCCTCTAATTCGATATATTGAGATCTAAAGCGAGAAACAATGAAAATAAATCAAGTAGATGAAACTCAAAGGTAGTTGCATCTTCTTAAATAGATGGCATGCTATAACAAGAAGGCGTCACCTTGAAGCTACTTAGCATGATGTCGTTCTTCTTTCTATATTATTATAACTAAATCTATCAAAATAAGATAATACTATATTTTCTTACATTATGTATACATTTATAATGCAATACCGCCATTGCTTCGTAAAAATGAGCACACTCGGACTAAACCACCACCGGGCAAAGGAAGGTAGTCTCCACCATCGCTTTGATCCACATTGTGTATGTGTTTAAAACACCACCGAGGTAAAGGGTTAATTGGAATAAAGATTTTGTTATCAATTATATATGAATGAAATGTGACGGAATCATTATAATGGACAATTTGATGTAATAATTTTAAATATTCTTGAAAATTTGGAATTATTTGTAGACAAATATTTTTATGTGTTGGTTGTGCAGATATAACATCTAGTTGTTCATAGAACTCAAGAAGATGGTTGCAGTAGAAGTGGGCTAGAAATAAAAATATAGGGCAATGGATGATGTAAGAGACAAATACAGAAGACAATTTGGAGTACGAACTCCGACAGATGGAGAAGAGCGTTTATTCAATAAAAATCATCTCCATCTTTTCATCCTATATGTTGATGAATGACCCTCAATTGTATTGAAAAACATGAAGGATATAAGAAAATAGTTGCAAAAATTGAAGAGAAAAGGTAGATGGTAGGTACACAATTGAATAGCATCCCAAAACCTTTTATTGAAAAGATCATTAGTTCATGTTTGAGTTCTCATTATGGGAATCAAATGCACGAAAGGACTGTTCGTTGATTGTGACAATACAATGCAAAGTATACAATGCTTTTGGTAGAGGTGTAGGACTTTTTGAATAACTTTAAAGTCCAACACCTAGTGTGCTTGACACGGATTCATAGATTTCCTTGAGTAAAGCCTTTCACATCCAAAGTCTTTATATATGCATGTTACCAAAGAATAAAATTCCAAGGTAAACCAAATGACAACGAAGGTTTGAATGATAGAGTGAAGCAATACTTGACTGCCAAATATGTGGAGTGCAAATTTTATGTGAAAGTTAAATATTCAAATGAAGAAGGATGAGATATTGAGATTCATGTGAATGAACAACACAATGGACATGAACCAAGATCAATAACAAATTGCTATTTTTTGCCCATTCATCAAAGTTCAATAAATAATTGTGTTGAGATGTAAAAAAGTTTAAATAACATCCAATTAAGACTAGCATATTTGAAAAGATACGAAGGCACATTAGATGGGATTTAGCCCTTCGGGAAGGCCATTTCAGCCTGGTTCCTATTGTTGAGAACCGGCTTGTGCTGTCTGGAATTTTTTTTATAATAATAATAAAAATTAAAAAATTAAAATTAATATTTAATTTAAATTTAAAATAAATATTTTAAATATATAAAATATTTTTTTAATGCTTTTTGATGTGGCCGTCTCTTGACCACATTAGAAGGCTGCATGGCAGAGATGAGAATGCAGAGGAACGCAAAAAAACTCGCAAACCTTTAAGAGGGCTAAATTTCATCTAATGTCTTGCACAAAAATGCTCCTTTGCATGAACAAAAAACATTTCGTTTCTTTTTTAATCTAAAAGAAGCATCGACCATCTCCTATTGTCTTCAAATGCATGAAAAATGTGGTGAAGATGACTACAAAGTACTACAATAGACAATTTCTAAATAGATTCAAAAGGAGAAGATGATTTTTTATCAACCATATAATCCTTTAAATGTAGATCATAATAAGCTACCATTTGTGTTAGTAATGCAAATTGAAGAGATGTTCAAGTGTGCAAATACTATAACTCTAAACCCAACATCGGTGATTGATTCCACATTTAAAACCAATCAATGGGGAATGTCATTATGTGTAAGGATGTGCCTCAATACAAACGGTTTGGATATGCCTATTTTTATTATGCTTTGTAGTGATGATAAAGAAAAGTTAGCGGACAAATGGGAATGGTATTGTGGCTTACTATGAAAGTTGTGTTTCAAAACATGGATACAATTCGACTAAACGCAATTATAACTGATAAAGACAAAACTTCTAGGATTGCTATAATGAGGGCAATTGATGAAGACATTTGGTGTTGGAAAAACAAAATAGTTGGCGGAATTTAAACAAAGTGTAAATTGCTTTTGTGTTAGTTTCATGCAAAAAAGGCATGGATAGACCATTTGTTGTCTAAAATGCATGAGTCTCTTTGCAACAATCCATATGTAAGAATGTGCTCTATGTTGGAGGCAATTACTGAAGACGACTTTAATGTAGCATATAGAAGGCTAAAAATCCAATATGATAATAATGCAAATGTGTTAAAGTATATTGAATAAGGTTAGGCAGGATATAATAGTCCTTAGAAACATATGTAGCCTAAATGGGCTAGGATGTTCAAGCATGGACATGCAAATACAACAAACCTTGTACAACGCTTGTGGCAATAAATGAAATACACCTTATTTGATGGGAAAGTCAATCGAAGACTTGATGAATTGATTTTTGCAATAATAGGTAATTCGGATATTGAACGTCAATTTGGAGGATTAACATTAGATGAGCATTACAATAATGCTCATTGGTTGAGTGAATCACAAAAGTACTCCATTAGAAGAGGAGACAAGGGTAGAACAATGAGATTGTAAAAGGCCAAAAAATTGGTCGAACGGTAAAAAGAAGACCGATCAACAAATTTGAAAGTGATTGATCCATGTTATTTGGAGTTTACGTTTCAAAATTAGACTGTATCAAAAAAATGGTACATAGTTAGTTTATCTCGTGAATGGTGCAAGTGTAACAACTATGGTCCAATATGTAAATACATGATGGCTGTAAAACAAATTGTTGATGATGAATATCAACATTTTTTTGATTTACTGCCAAGCATATATGAACCTCATGGATTTATCCATGACTTGAAAGATTTTGGTGAAGTTGTATATATAGGACCAAGTAGAGGTTTGGGTAAGGGTCTAAGTGGAGTTTTGGATGAAGGACTAGGTGGAGTTTTGGATGAAGGACTAGGTGGAAGTTTGGATGAAGGACTAGGTGGAGGTTTGGATGAAGGACTAGGTAGAGGTTTGGATGAAGGACTAGGTGGAGGTTTGGATGAAGGACTAGGTGGAGGTTTGGATGAAGGTCTAAGTGGGGGTCCAAGTGGAGATCTTAATGAAGTTACAAACAACAAACCTTTCCAAAATCCTAATGATGACAATGAGTTTATAAAAGAGATGTTTTTAAATATTTCAAACATGATAGTATTCCAAAATATTCCAAAGAAAAAG